>CM066324.1:22864500-24150690 GCA_033807775.1 Saussurea involucrata
ATTAATAAACTAACTACTTTAACTCCCTTTCATTCTTCTGATTGTTATTTGGGTCTTAATGGCAACCCAAAAGGACCCTGCTATTATTTGAAATATTACCAATAGTTAATGACTCTGGACACTATGTCCAACAGTCTCCCACTTGGACAAGTTATTAACTCTATTTGGTTTAACACTTTCAATTAATCAGCAGAGAGCAAGCCATCCAATGCAGCTGTCGAACTCTGATAAAGATTCGGTCCTAAGATAAGTGATTTAATGTTCCTTTGTTCTACAAGATAACATATGAACCTGACACATGGATAAATGTCTATCTCATGGATCAAGATTATGTTTCCCGATTTCCGATATGTGTTGAATTCATCAGACTACTCAATTGAACACATCAATTCTAGTCAGGGTTTGGCCAAACACTTAGTATCAACACAAAAATCATCGATGGGCCCATGGATATTGCTTCTCCTGTTTAGGCAGAAGGAACAAATAAACTTCGACTACACAGTTCATTTCTATTCATCATATTATACATGGACAAACCCTGTATAACTGCCAGTCACGGTCAGCGTTGGAGCACACCAAAGCATAACAGAATACTAGAGCAAAACTCTATGCATCTCTGTTTGAAGAACATAAAATATTATCATCTCAAAATTACTCTGACTTAATCCATGAAGTAAACTTTTGAGTGCGGGTCGTTCCAATACCCAAATCACCATTAGGTACTCATGAGTGTTAGTTGCATTCTCTATGCTTTCGACACTTCATGACAGTCTTGAATCACTACTTACTTCCAGGAGTATGACTGACTGTGGAGGTTTGAGTAAATTAATACTCAGGAAGTTGGTTCTAAACATGCAAAATGAAACAATAATAAATTAAATGTAAATGGACGCAATCCAGCATATATTATAATCTCCATATAATAATCTCCAAATCAAATACAATTTATTACGTTTTAATACATCAAACTAGCAACTAAAATATTTAAAGTATATTGGTAATTCTAACACCTATGGCTTCAGTATGATACTCATGTTTGGGTCGAGTCAATACTTTCATTAAAAGATCCGCCGGATTCTCTTCAGTCGGCACTCTACTCACCACGATCTGTTTTTTCGCAACCTTGTGTCGCACAAGGTGATATTTCCTCTCTATGTGCTTTGACTTCCCATGGTCTTTAGGTTCTTTAGTCAATGCGACTGCACCTTCGTTATCACAGAAGATTTCAATGGGTTCACTGATGCTTGGTACAAAGCCCAGATCACCTATGAAATTCTTCAACCATGCAGCCTCTTTCGCTGCCTCACTCGCTGCGATATATTCTGATTCACACGTGGAGACAGCCACCGTATCCTGTTTGGAACTTTTCCAAGTCACGGCCCCACCATTCAACAAGAACACCCATCCTGACTGCGAGCGGGAATTATCCCGATCTATCTGGAAACTCGCATCAGTATAACCTATTACACGTAATTCATATTTTCCACCATAGACTAAGAACATATCTTTAGTCCTCCGAAGATACTTAAGAATGTTCTTTACAGCCGTCCAATGACTTTCGCCTAGGTTCCCTTGATATCTACTCACCATGGTTAAAGCAAATGAGACATCAGGTCTAGTAATGTCATGGCATACATGATCGATCCTATAGCAGATGCATATGGAATTCGACTCATTCTGTCCAGTTCTTTGCTAGTGCTGGGACATTGATCTTTGCTCAATCTTATGCCATGTTGCATGGGCAAAAACCCTTTCTTGGATTCACACATATTGAATTTCTTCAATATCTTATCCAAGTATGTACTTTGGCTAAGTCCAATTAAACTCTTGGTTCTATCTCGATAAATTCTTATTCCAAGTATGTATGCTGCATTTCCCAAATCTTTCATAGCGAAACATTTCCCGAGCCAGACCTTTACATCTTGCAACATTGGAATATTGTTTCCTACGAGTAGTATGTCATCAACATACAAGACTATAAATACAACATTACTCCCACTAGTCTTAACATATACGCAGGACTCATCTTCGCTTCGAGAAAATCCAAACTCCTTGACCTTTTCATGAAAACAAAGATTCCAGCTATGAGACGCTTGTTTAAGTACATAAATGGATCTTTCAATCTTACACACTTTATCTGGATACTCGGTATGTACAAAACCTTCAGGTTGTGCCATATACACATCCTCATCAAGTTTCCCATTGAGGAAAGCGGTTTTTACATCCATTTGCCATACTTCATAGTCATGAAATGCAGCTATGGCAAGCAATATCCTGATAGACTTAATCTTTGCCACTGGTGAGAAGGTTTCATCATAATCAATTCCTTGAGTTTGAGTGTAACCTTTTGCAACCAGTCTAGCCTTGAATGTGTGCACATTCCCATCCATGTCGGTCTTCTTTTTGAAGATCCACTTACACCCAAATGTCTTGCGACCTGGTGTGTGATCAACCTATTTCCAAACTTGGTTATCGTACATAGATTGAATCTCGCTTTCCATGGCCTGTTTCCATTTGGCAGCCTCAGGGCCTGCTATCGCTTCCTCGTAGTTGGATGGTTCATCCACACTATCAAATGTTTTATCATTGACTAGTGTGTCTCCTTCCTTTGTAATATGAAAACCATAATAAAACTCAGGAGGTTGACTAACTCTACTAGTTCTGCGAAGAGGTGGTGGAGGTATGTTAGTTTCCTCAACAGGTGGTTCAACCTCATGTTGAGGGCTAGTGTCAACTATAGGTTCATCATTGGTTGTTTCTTGAATTTCTTCCAGATCAATGCTGCTCCCACTATCCCTTTTGGAAATGAGCTCCCTTTCTTGGAAGACTCCCCTTCTAGCTACAAACACTTTGTTCTCCGAAGGTTTGTAAAATATATATCCAAAGGATTTGTAGGGATAACCAATGAACCAACACTTCTCTGCTCTAGGTTCTAGCTTGTCGTTAGTTTCGCGCCGAACTAAGACTTCACAACCCCAGACCTTTATATGTGCCAACGAGGGACGAGTCCTAGTCCACATTTTAGAGGGTGTCTTTGCAACCTTCTTAGTTGGAATGAGGTTTAAGATATGAGCTGCAGTTTCTAAGGCATAGCCCCAGAACGATATTGGAAGTGTAGCACGACTCATCATGGACCGAACCATATCAAGTAGCGTTCGATTTCTTCTCTCAGCAACACCATTGAGTTGTGGTGTTCTGAGAGGAGATAATTGCGAAACTATTCCACAATCCCTTAGATAGTCGTAGAATTCATGACTCAAGTATGCTCCACCCCTGTCGGATCGGAGCATCTTGATCTTCTTGCCCAGTTGGTTTTCTACTGTGACAACTGTCAAATTCACATCTCAGGTTAGAACTGTTTTGGAAACCTTATTTTTTTTTTGACATAGTTTACACAGTGCAATTTTAGCAGTAAACCCGGTACAATAGGAAAAATTGAGAAATTTTGCCTAAGAAATCCTTGAATTAGGAAATTATCCATAAATCTCATAAAATGCCAACCTAAAATATTTATATACTACAAGTATTTATGTAATTGATAAATTATATATTTCAATTATATTTTATATATATAAATACTTTACTTTATGCATATATACATGTATTTTACTTTAAAAAGAAAATACTTGTATTTAGACTTTTATTTTTGTACAAGAAGTGACAAAATACTTAAATGTCACACCACCACCACCCCCCCCCATGTGAGGGCCGGCCATCCCCTCCCCTCTCTCTCATTTTGCATTAATAAACATCTATACTTCACTTGTTAAACCATTCTCTCATTTCACTCTTTCTCTAGTTATCATCCCTCTCTCTCTCTCCACCTTCAAATCTTCATATCTTCATCTTCAAACCTTCAAACCTTCATCACAACTCCAGCCCCAAAAATCAAAGTCTTCAAGAGTTCAAGATAACCTAAGGTAAACATAAGTGTGTTGGGTAAAACCACACACATTCTTTCAAGTCTCATTCATATTTTTGCATTTTTAAAAGTATGATCTTCATCTTTTTGTTACACTTTCTTCACATCTTTTAAAATCATCTTTATGGGTCTTAATGTTTGTAGATTTACCATCATAACATCTTTTGTTAGTAAAAGATGGCGAATCCAAAATCAAACCAAGGTTAAGATCAAAGATGAACATTTTAAACACATGCATGTAGTAATCTTGAAAGATCCATCATTTTTGTTCAAGAGTCTTACGAATGTATATTTGAAAACCACTAAAAACACATTTAAACCCACATGCATGAGCTCAAAATACTGAATTTTTAGTTGCATGTTGATGTTCTTGGCAAGAACATCAACAATCTTCAAATTGGGTCTTTTGCAAAAGTGTTCAAGGTTTGAGTTGATGGTTGTTTTGCATGAATTTTAAATGGATCATAAATATGTTTGGAACTGAAAATATTTGTATGGATGAGAGTCAAATCGGATTTTGCATGCAAAGGAATAAGAATTTTGGTTTAAAAGTCAAGTTGGGTGCACATGCACAAGGTGTTGGTTGGACAGCTTGCTGCCAGAAATTACACCTCACATCAAAGAGTCATATCTCACTCATTTTAACTCCAAATGGAGTGATTCTTTTTCTGGAATTCATTTTAGTGTATTAAGATTCAAACCCAAGTGGTTTCATTTAAAAACTCAAAGATTTTATTTATCAAACAGTCCTCACAAAATCTGGATGCAAACAGCAAAGTATTCTGTCGGGTTTTACGTCGTGTATTATTTAATGTACTTATACTCTTCCAAAAATTATGAAGCTAATGCCAAAAGTTTCCTAACTCATTGAACCAACTGGACATAAAATTTCATGATAAAATAATACCTGGAAGTTACCCAAAGTTGGACACAAAGTGACATCAAATTCTGGACAGTAAAGGACAATTTATTATTTATTATAAGGACTATTTCTAATCCAATTTCATCATTTCATGATGAAATAGTGGAGTATATAAGTATATCTTTTATCTATGGAATTTATTTATGTTTTTTATTTATGCATTTTATTTATTCTTTATCCCTTTTCATCTTTTATGATGAAATTGTGGAATGTTTATATATATATAATATATTTATATATATTTATGCATTTTATTCTTGATCTCATTTCATCATTTTATGATGAAATAGTGGAGTATAAATATATATTATGTCTATATATTTATACATTTAAATATTTGTCATTTCGTTTACGACCCCTAATTTTATCGTCGTTACGATAAAATTTCGGTTTATACATATATATGTACTATATATGTTTATGTTCTTTAAAACCCTTTTCGTTACTTATTGGGACGAAATTGTGGAAACTTTAATCTAAGAAGAACAATGTATACGTTTATTACGTTATAATATTAAAACACAACAAGGGATTTTATGATGATTTGGATAATTAGTACCGAACCTTCGAGATTGAGAACTCACTAGTGACCTTACGTTCATAGGTTTGATGTAGGATCATCTCGGAGTATTTGTGGGAGATTCCTGGATTCTATCACGTATCATGTGAGTATTCACAGCCCCTTTTTCAATGTTTTACATATTTTGGGGTGAAAAGCATGTTGTTACTACAAATACTTTATGCATCGATTATATCGTTTTCTTGGAAATACGAAACTTGTTTATTTATGCTTTATGGTATCTATGTTTTGCAAATGTTGTAAGTTTGAGTTTAGATTGCTATCATGTATAAAGTCCCCGTTCACGTATACGTTACCCGTTAACTCATGGATTGAGCCGTTGGTAATTATGGATAACGTTATTTGGTTTGACACCCCACTCACAAGTAGCGCTTGTTTGAGTGCATAATTATTGTTGTATTGGCGTATTGTTGGTGATAGAACATGCGCGTATGTGGAATGATTCCACCACTGTGGTAGGGGCAAAGTATGTCGGTATAGGTCGGGTAACGGGCTCAAGTACTTAGCATTTTTACATATGATTACCTTGAGCAAGTGGTTTTTATAACCGTATTATTTATCCCATGTGTGGATTTAAAACTATTTTGTGATGGCAAACAATGTTATCGCAACCTTGTGTCGCACAAGGTGATATTTCCTCTCTATGTGCTTTGACTTCCCATGGTCTTTAGGTTCTTTAGTCAATGCGACTGCACCTTCGTTATCACAGAAGATTTCAATGGGTTCACTGATGCTTGGTACAAAGCCCAGATCACCTATGAAATTCTTCAACCATGCAGCCTCTTTCGCTACCTCACTCGCTGCGATATATTCTGATTCACACGTGGAGACAGCCACCGTATCCTGTTTGGAACTTTTCCAAGTCACGGCCCCACCATTCAACAAGAACACCCATCATGACTGCGAGCGGGAATTATCCCGATCTATCTGGAAACTCGCATCAGTATAACCTATTACTCGTAATTCATATTTTCTACCATAGACTAAGAACATATCTTTAGTCCTCCGAAGATACTTAAGAATGTTCTTTACAGCCGTCCAATGACTTTCGCCTGGGTTCCCTTGATATCTACTAACCATGGTTAAAGCAAATGAGACATCAGGTCTAGTAATGTCATGGCATACATGATCGATCCTATAGCAGATGCATATGGAATTCGACTCATTCTGTCCAGTTCTTTGCTAGTGCTGGGACATTGATCTTTGCTCAATCTTATGCCATGTTGCATGGGCAAAAACCCTTTCTTGGATTCACACATATTGAATTTCTTCAATATCTTATCCAAGTATGTACTTTGGCTAAGTCCAATTAAACTCTTGGTTCTATCTCGATAAATTCTTATTCCAAGTATGTATGCTGCATTTCCCAAATCTTTCATAGCGAAACATTTCCCGAGCCAGACCTTTACATCTTGCAACATCGGAATATTGTTTCCTATGAGTAGTATGTCATCAACATACAAGACTATAAATACAACATTACTCCCACTAGCCTTAACATATACGCAGGACTCATCTTCGCTTCGAGAAAATCCAAACTCCTTGACCTTTTCATGAAAACAAAGATTCCAGCTATGAGACGCTTGTTTAAGTACATAAATGGATCTTTCAATCTTACACACTTTATCTGGATACTCGGTATGTACAAAACCTTCAGGTTGTGCCATATACACATCCTCATCAAGTTTCCCATTGAGGAAAGCGGTTTTTACATCCATTTGCCATAC
The DNA here is from genome assembly GCA_033807775.1 of Saussurea involucrata. NCBI lineage: Eukaryota > Viridiplantae > Streptophyta > Magnoliopsida > Asterales > Asteraceae > Saussurea > Saussurea involucrata. The sequence continues at coordinate 22,871,652 of CM066324.1, forward strand.
TTCATAGTCATGAAATGCAGCTATGGCAAGCAATATCCTGATAGACTTAATCTTTGCCACTGGTGAGAAGGTTTCATCATAATCAATTCCTTGAGTTTGAGTGTAACCTCTTGCAACCAGTCTAGCCTTGAATGTGTGCACATTCCCATCCATGTCGGTCTTCTTTTTGAAGATCCACTTACACCCAAATGTCTTGCGACCTGGTGTGTGATCAACCTATTTCCAAACTTGGTTAACGTACATAGATTGAATCTCGCTTTCCATGGCCTCTTTCCATTTGGCAGCCTCAGGGCCTGCTATCGCTTCCTCGTAGTTGGATGGTTCATCCACACTATCAAATGTTTTATCATTGACTAGTGTGTCTCCTTCCTTTGTAATATGAAAACCATAATAAAACTCAGGAGGTTGACTAACTCTACTAGTTCTGCGAAGAGGTGGTGGAGGTATGTTAGTTTCCTCAACAGGTGGTTCAACCTCATGTTGAGGGCTAGTGTCAACTATAGGTTCATCATTGGTTGTTTCTTGAATTTCTTCCAGATCAATGCTGCTCCCACTATCCCTTTTGGAAATGAGCTCCCTTTCTTGGAAGACTCCCCTTCTAGCTACAAACACTTTGTTCTCCGAAGGTTTGTAAAATATATATCCAAAGGATTTGTAGGGATAACCAATGAACCGACACTTCTCTGCTCTAGGTTCTAGCTTGTCGTTAGTTTCGCGCCGAACTAAGACTTCACAACCCCAGACCTTTATATGTGCCAACGAGGGACGAGTCCCAGTCCACATTTTAGAGGGTATCTTTGCAACCTTCTTAGTTGGAATGAGGTTTAAGATATGAGCTGCAGTTTCTAAGGCATAGTCCCAGAACGATATTGGAAGTGTAGCACGACTCATCATGGACCGAACCATATCAAGTAGCGTTCGATTTCTTCTCTCAGCAACACCATTGAGTTGTGGTGTTCTGAGAGGAGATAATTGCGAAACTATTCCACAATCCCTTAGATAGTCGTAGAATTCATGACTCAAGTATGCTCCACCCCTGTCGGATCGGAGCATCTTGATCTTCTTGCCCAGTTGGTTTTCTACTGTGACAACTGTCAAATTCACATCTCAGGTTAGAACTGTTTTGGAAACCTTATTTTTTTTTTTGACATAGTTTACACAGTGCAATTTTAGCAGTAAACCCGGTACAATAGGAAAAATTGAGAAATTTTGCCTAAGAAATCCTTGAATTAGGAAATTATCCATAAATCTCATAAAATGCCAACCTAAAATATTTATATACTACAAGTATTTATGTAATTGATAAATTATATATTTCAATTATATTTTATATATATAAATACTTTACTTTATGCATATATACATGTATTTTACTTTAAAAAGAAAATACTTGTATTTAGACTTTTATTTTTGTACAAGAAGTGACAAAATACTTAAATGTCACACCACCACCACCACCCCCCCCCATGTGAGGGCCGGCCATCCCCTCCCCTCTCTCTCATTTTGCATTAATAAACATCTATACTTCACTTGTTAAACCATTCTCTCATTTCACTCTTTCTCTAGTTATCATCCCTCTCTCTCTCTCCACCTTCAAATCTTCATATCTTCATCTTCAAACCTTCAAACCTTCATCACAACTCCAGCCCCAAAAATCAAAGTCTTCAAGAGTTCAAGATAACCTAAGGTAAACATAAGTGTGTTGGGTAAAACCACACACATTCTTTCAAGTCTCATTCATATTTTTGCATTTTTAAAAGTATGATCTTCATCTTTTTGTTACACTTTCTTCACATCTTTTAAAATCATCTTTATGGGTCTTAATGTTTGTAGATTTACCATCATAACATCTTTTGTATGTAAAAGATGGCGAATCCAAAATCAAACCAAGGTTAAGATCAAAGATGAACATTTTAAACACATGCATGTAGTAATCTTGAAAGATCCATCATTTTTGTTCAAGAGTCTTACGAATGTATCTTTGAAAACCACTAAAAACACATTTAAACCCACATGCATGAGCTCAAAATACTGAATTTTTAGTTGCATGTTGATGTTCTTGGCAAGAACATCAACAATCTTCAAATTGGGTCTTTTGCAAAAGTGTTCAAGGTTTGAGTTGATGGTTGTTTTGCATGAATTTTAAATGGATCATAAATATGTTTGGAACTGAAAATATTTGTATGGATGAGAGTCAAATCGGATTTTGCATGCAAAGGAATAAGAATTTTGGTTTAAAAGTCAAGTTGGGTGCACATGCACAAGGTGTTGGTTGGACAGCTTGCTGCCAGAAATTACACCTCACATCAAAGAGTCATATCTCACTCATTTTAACTCCAAATGGAGTGATTCTTTTTCTGGAATTCATTTTAGTGTATTAAGATTCAAACCCAAGTGGTTTCATTTAAAAACTCAAAGATTTTATTTATCAAACAGTCCTCACAAAATCCGGATGCAAACAGCAAAGTATTCTGTCGGGTTTTACGTCGTGTATTATTTAATGTACTTATACTCTTCCAAAAATTATGAAGCTAATGCCAAAAGTTTCCTAACTCATTGAACCAACTGGACATAAAATTTCATGATCAAATAATACCTGGAAGTTACCCAAAGTTGGACACAAAGTGACATCAAATTCTGGACAGTAAAGGACAATTTATTATTTATTATAAGGACTATTTCTAATCCAATTTCATCATTTCATGATGAAATAGTGGAGTATATAAGTATATCTTTTATCTATGGAATTTATTTATGTCCTTTATTTATGCATTTTATTTATTCTTTATCCCTTTTCATCTTTTATGATGAAATTGTGGAATGTTTATATATATAATATATTTATATATATTTATGCATTTTATTCTTGATCCCATTTCATCATTTTATGATGAAATAGTGGAGTATAAATATATATTATGTCTATATATTTATACATTTAAATATTTGTCATTTCGTTTACGACCCCTAATTTTATCGTCGTTACGATAAAATTTCGGTTTATACATATATATGTACTATATATGTTTATGTTCTTTAAAACCCTTTTCGTTACTTATTGGGACGAAATTGTGGAAACTTTAATCTAAGAAGAACAATGTATACGTTTATTACGTTATAATATTAAAACACAACAAGGGATTTTATGATGATTTGGATAATTAGTACCGAACCTTCGAGATTGAGAACTCACTAGTGACCTTACGTTCATAGGTTTGAAGTAGGATCATCTCGGAGTATTTGTGGGAGATTCCTGGATTCTATCACGTATCATGTGAGTATTCACAGCCCCTTTTTCAATGTTTTACATATTTTGGGGTGAAAAGCATGTGGTTACTACAAATACTTTATGCATCGATTATATCGTTTTCTTGGAAATACGAAACTTGTTTATTTATGCTCTATGGTATCTATGTTTTGCAAATGTTGTAAGTTTGAGTTTAGATTGCTATCATGTATAAAGTCCCCGTTCACGTATACGTTACCCGTTAACTCATGGATTGAGCCGTTGGTAATTATGGATAACGTTATTTGGTTTGACACCCCACTCACAAGTAGCGCTTGTTTGAGTGCATAATTATTGTTGTATTGGCGTATTGTTGGTGATAGAAAATGCGCGAATGTGGAATGATTCCACCACTGTGGTAGGGGCAAAGTATGTCGGTATAGGTCGGGTAACGGGCTCAAGTACTTAGCATTTTTACATATGATTACCTTGAGCAAGTGGTTTTTATAACCGTATTATTTATCCCATGTGTGGATTTAAAACTATTTTGTGATGGCAACAATGTTATACTCATTAAACCTGTGATCTCACCAACTAGTGCATTAGTTGACACTCTCATTTACATGCTTTTTAGGAGAACGTTCTTAAGGTTGGGATTAGGAAGGCTATACGTGATGAAGCTTTCTTTACTATCTTTAAATTTTATGTTCATTTCCCTTCCGTAAAAACAATTGTAAAAGACAAGGTTTAACCTCTGAATGTATTTTGATGGTTGTTGTGATCTTGTAACTTTTGCTATGAAACTTGAGCTGCACATCCCGTGTTTCCGCTTTAGCGGGGTGTGACAGATTTGGTATCAGAGCTAAAGGTTATAGAGAATACCGGTTTTCCTTTGGAAAACTGCAACTATAACCAAAAACGGGAATGAACATTTAATTTGCTAAACATGTTGCTAGTATAACTAATTCGGGTATTGCATCATTTGTCTTTAATTAAACAAAGCCTGATCACCAATGTTTAATTAAAGAAAGAGCAATGCGAGACCGGAAATGGATATACTAGGAAGATGTGTGTTTTCACACTTGATGCTTCACGTTGTATGCCTAGTAGGAGCGTAGTTATTGCCTATAGTATGCAATAGTATAGTACGCTTAGTCTTTATCTTGCGCGGTAGTAATGTTATACACTCTTACTTCAGCAATACCATGTCTTCATCATCATCGAGCTCGGAACCTTCCTACACGCCATCAAGTGAGCGTACGTCCGACGTGGAACGAGACCCTTATGATGAGCCGAGGATGCCTCCGGTTGTGGCTCCTCCACAACCTATCCCGGTAGTGATGCCACCTAGGGGTCCACGTACGAGGTAAACCGCTAGGAAGAGCGTGCCAATACCTAGACGAGTGTCTTTTAGGTCTGATCAGCGAGACGCACCGGAACCCTCACGGGTGATCGAGGGAGTGCCGATTAGTCGAGCGCCTGGCATGACTTGGACCGAAGAGCAACGCTTTAGGGCCGTGGCAATGGACTTGCACGGATGTCAAACAAGAGTCAGTCATCAGAGTCAAGTGATAACCGAGCTAGTGGAATTAAGCCACCTTTTGACCAACATGTCATCCGAAGCCGTGAGCAGAGCGAAACTAGCTCGGAGGATAGCTTTACGAGCCGAGATAATGAGCATAGTAGTAGTGATGCTGTTGACGCTATTGGTGTTATGGGTTTCGATCGAAGTACATCGGGGCGGATATTGACGTGGACGGTGGAAAATTTAGAAAATGGAACTTTTTAATTTCTAGTTGTTTCAATCTTAAATTTCAGTTTGTAATTCTATACTGATGTGCGATACACATCAGAAATTTTGTAAGTAGTCAGCTATTATTAATGATTTCAATGAAAAGGCATTTTTATGTTTTAATTATATATGTGAAACGTGCAATACTTATTCAATTATTTTCCCAACACATTCGAAACTTCAAATGTATTCTTTACAAAAACATCCGCCGTTAATTACTCAAATTTTTAATCAACTCGATTTTTGCAATTGTGTTTTAGAAAAATGCCACCACGAAGATCCACACGGCACACGGGAGGAAATCCTGATCCGAACCCCGATATCGCCCAACTCATAACTCAAGGTATCCAAGAGGCGATACCTAACATCATAGCTCAAGTTACCGCGGGTATTAATGAGAGTCAAAGAAATGTTAATGTAGGAGGAGGAACTCCTAATAACACTCAAGACAATAGGGGATGTAGCTACAAGACATTCATGACTTGTAAGCCCAAGGAGTTTCATGGAACGGAAGGTGCTATAGGATTACTCTCATGGTTTGATAGTATGGAGTCAGTACTTCATATTTGTAAGTGTTCGGAGGATCGCATGGTAGAGTATGCGGCCTGTCAGTTGCAAAAGCGAGCTCTAACTTGGTGGAATATTCAAGTGCAGACCCGTGGAAGGGAAGATGCATACAAACTGACCTGGACTGAGTTCAAGGAATTTCTTATGGAGGAATACTGTCCCAAAAGCGAGGTTCAGAAATTAGAGGCTGAACTTTGGGATCTTACTATGGTTGGTTCGGGCATAGATCGCTACACCGCTCGTTTTCACGAACTTGCGAAGTTAGTACTTCACATGGTTACCCCGGAGAGCAAGCGGATCGACCGATATCTGTATGGATTAACCCCGGAAATCAGAGGAATGGTAAAGTCATCAAGTCCGACCACAATCCAAGCCGCCGTAGCACTAGCAACTAGTTTGACCCATGATGCGGTCAGAGCGGGAACTCTAACTCAGAAAGGTGTCGGTATTAAGAGAAGGCCGGAGAATTATTCGGGAAAGGCAAGTGGAGGTAGTTCAAGTGGAAACAAGAAAGCAGTAGGCAACTTTAGGATGAATACCAAGGAGGTAGGACGTTACAATAAACCCCACCCAAAGTGCAACCAATGTGGTTCGCATCATGAGGGAGCCTGTCTCATCTGTAGCATTTGTAAGCAAAAGGGTCACTTAGCTCGATTTTGTAAGACGATAAAGAATGTGAAGGAAGAAGGAAGGGTATGCTTTGAGTGCGGAAGTCCGGATCACTTCCGAAATGTGTGCCCAAGGCTGAAAAGAGGACCAAACAATAACAACGCTGGGTATCAAGCAAGGCAAGCCAATCAGGGAAACCAAGGAGGACAAGCTCGAGGAAGGGCATTTGTCATAGGAGCAGAAGAAGAACGTCGAGACCCCAATATGGTGACAGGTACGTTTCTTCTAAACGATTATTATGCATCCGTATTATTCGACACTGGTTCCGATAAGAGTTTTGTTTCGTTAGATTTTAGGCCTTTGATCAATCTAGAATCTAAGAAAATGCCGAATGCTTATATTGTTGAGGTTGCTAATGGATTTGAATTAGAAGCTAAGGATGTAATCTTAGGTTGTGCTTTGAATTTAGAGGATAAACTGTTTAGTGTTGATCTTATTCCAATTGAATTGGGGAGTTTTGATGTAGTAATAGGCATGGATTGGTTGTCTAAGCACCGAGTTGAGGTTAGTTGTTTTGAAAAGACGGTTAGGTTACCATTACAAGGCGGAGAAACCTTAGTCGTTCAAGGAGATAGAGTTGGAAGGAATCTGAAGATAGTATCATGTATGAAGGTCCATAAGTATTTGAGGAAGAAGTATGTTGCGTTCTTGGCGCAAGTAATTGAGAAGAAGTCTGAGGAGAGGCGAGTCCAAGATATTCCTGTGGTGAAGGATCACCCAGAAGTATTTCCAGACGATTTGCCTGGACATCCACCGTTTAGACAAGTCGAATTTCAGATCGATCTTGTACCTGGAGCAGCGCCCGTAGCCAAGGCCCCGTATCGCCTAGCACCTGCGGAAATGCAAGAGTTATCGAATCAACTTCAAGAACTTTTGGATAAGGGATTTATTCGACCGAGTTCATCACCCTGGGGAGCACCGATCCTTTTTGTCAAGAAAAAGGATGGAGCATTCCGAATGTGTATCGATTATAGGGAGCTTAATAAGTTAACAATCAAGAACCGATATCCTCTCCCTCTAATAGACGATTTGTTCGACCAGTTGCAAGGTGCAACTTACTTTTCTAAAATCGATCTTCGATCGGGATATCATCAGTTGAGGGTCCGAGAGGAAGATATTCCTAAGACAGCTTTTAGAACTCGCTATGGACACTACGAGTTTTTAGTTATGCCATTTGGATTGACGAACGCTCCAGCTGTGTTTATGGATCTAATGAATAGAGTATGTAGGCCATATCTTGATAAGTTCGTGATTGTGTTCATCGATGACATATTAATCTATTCTCAGAGTAGGAAGGATCACGAGCAGCATCTAAAAGTGATTTTAGAGCTCCTTAAGGAACAAAAGTTATATGCCAAATTCTCTAAGTGCAAATTTTGGATTCGGGAAGTACATTTCTTAGGTCACGTAATCGGAGAGAAATGGATTCACGTGGACCCAGCTAAAGTGGAAGCCATTAAGAAATGGGAAGCCCCAAGGACTCCAACGGAAATTCGCCAATTTCTAGGCTTGGCAGGGTATTATCGACGTTTTATCGAGAATTTCTCTAAGATCGCTAAACCCCTTACCACGTTAACTCAAAAGGAGAAGGAATTCGTCTGGGGAGTTCCACAAGAAGAAGCATTTCAACTTCTGAAGAAAAAGTTGTGCAATGCTCCGATTTTAGCTTTACCGGAAGGAACGGAGAATTTTGTAGTGTATTGTGACGCATCACATCAAGGATTAGGTTGCGTATTGATGCAAAATGATAAGGTGATAGCATATGCCTCGAGACAATTAAAAGTTCACGAAAAGAACTATACCACACACGATTTGGAACTCGGAGCTGTGGTATTTGCTCTGAAGATATGGAGAAATTACCTATATGGTACCAAGTGTACTATTTTCACCGACCATAAAAGTCTTCAAACCATCTTTGATCAAAAGATGCTGAACATGAGGCAAAGAAGATGGGTAGAACTGCTCAGCGATTACGATTGTGAGATACGTTACCACCCAGGTAGGGCAAATGTGGTAGCCGATGCCTTGAGTAGGAAAGAAAGGGTAAAACCTTCACGAGCCCGAGCGTTAGGAGCACTGGTTCAAACGCGTTTGAAAACCCGGATTTTTGAAGCTCAGATTGAAGCATTGAAACCTGAAAATCTGAAGGGAGAGACTCTTCATGGTTTAGAGTCTAGTTTTGAAACTAAGATTGATGGAATACGTTACTTTAAGGGCAGAGTGTGGATCCCAAAGGCTGACAACCTACGGGAAACTATTTTTGAGGAGGCTCATAAATCGAGGTATTCAATTCACCCAGGAGCGGATAAGATGTACAAGGATTTAAGGGAATACTATTGGTGGCCAGGAATGAAGAAGGATATTGCCATATATGTAGGAAAATGCATAACGTGTGCAAAGGTCAAGGCTGTATATCAAAAGCCATCGGGACTGTTGTAACCACCGGAAATTCCCCAGTGGAAATGTGAGCAAATCACTATGGATTTTATAACCAAACTCCCGAGAACTGCCAAGGGGCATGACACGATTTGGGTTATAGTAGATCGATTTACGAAGTCCGCACATTTCCTACCGATTCGAGAAGATTATAAGATGGAAAAGCTTTCTCAGATCTACATCAAGGAGATCGTTACGCGGCATGGAGTTCCAATTTCCATTATATCGGATAGAGATAGTCGTTTTACATCTCGATTTTGGCAATCACTCCAAAAAGCATTAGGAACGCAGTTAAACTTAAGCACGGCTTATCATCCTCAAACGGATGGTCAGAGTGAGCGAACCATTCAGACGTTGGAGGACATGCTTCGGGCATGTGTAATAGATTTTGGAGGAAGTTGGGATAACCATTTGCCATTAGTTGAGTTTTCCTACAATAATAGCTATCATACTAGTATTCAGTGTGCACCATATGAGGCTCTATACGGTCGCAAGTGTCGATCACCTCTTTGTTGGTTGGAAATTGGGGATAGACAACTATCTAGTCCGGACATTGTTCAAGAAACCACCGACAAGATCGCAATCATCAGGGATAGACTTAAAGTAGCTCAAGATCGTCAAAAGAGTTATGCGGATAATCGAAGAAAGCCTTTAGAATTCCAAGTGGGTGACCGAGTCTTTTTAAAAGTATCCCCTTGGAAGGGAACAGTTCGTTTTGGGAAAAGAGGAAAGTTGAGTCCAAGGTATGTTGGACCATTTAAGATCACAGAAAGAATTGGACCGGTAGCTTATAAACTGGATTTGCCAATGGAGTTAAGTGCTATTCACAACACGTTTCACGTATCGAACCTTAAAAAGTGTTTAGCTGATGAAGCAGTAACCATGCCTTTGGAAGAAGTCCAAATCAACAATAAACTGCACATCGTAGAGGAACCAATGGAAATACTCGATAGGGAAGTCAAGCGTCTTAAGAGAAGCAAAATCCCGATAGTAAAAGTCCATTGGAACACAAGGCGTGGGCCTGAATATATTTGGGAGCGGGAGGATTACATGTTACAAAAGTATCCTCACCTCTTTGCAAGCAAACCTGTTAACGCTAGTAACACTTGAATTTCGGGACGAAATTCTTCTAACCGGGGGAGACTGTGACAACTGTCAAATTCACATCTCAGGTTAGAACTGTTTTGGAAACCTTATTTTTTTGACATAGTTTACACAGTGCAATTTTAGCAGTAAACCCGGTACAATAGGAAAAATTGAGAAATTTTGCCTAAGAAATCCTTGAATTAGGAAATTATCCATAAATCTCATAAAACGCCAACCTAAAATATTTATATACTACAAGTATTTATGTAATTGATAAATTATATATTTCAATTGTATTTTATATATATAAATACTTTACTTTATGCATATATACATGTATTTTACTTTAAAAAGAAAATACTTGTATTTAGACTTTTATTTTTGTACAAGAAGTGACAAAATACTTAAATGTCACACCACCACCTCCCCCCCATGTGAGGGCCGGCCATCCCCTCCCCTCTCTCTCATTTTGCATTAATAAACATCTATACTTCACTTGTTAAACCATTCTCTCATTTCACTCTTTCTCTAGTTATCATCCCTCTCTCTCTCCACCTTCAAATCTTCATATCTTCATCTTCAAACCTTCAAACCTTCATCACAACTCCAGCCCCAAAAATCAAAGTCTTAAAGAGTTCAAGATAACCTAAGGTAAACATAAGTGTGTTGGGTAAAAACCACACACATTCTATCAAGTCTCTTTCGTATTTTTGCATTTTTAAAAGTATGATCTTCATCTTTTTGTTACACTTTCTTCACATCTTTTAAAATCATCTTTATGGGTCTTAATGTTTGTAGATTTACCATCATAACATCTTTTGTTAGTAAAAGATGGCAAATCCAAAATCAAACCAAGGTTAAGATCAAAGATGAACATTTTAAACACATGCATGTAGTAATCTTGAAAGATCCATCATTTTTGTTCAAGAGTCTTACGAATGTATCTTTGAAAACCACTAAAAACACATTTAAACCCACATGCATGAGCTCAAAATACTGAATTTTTAGTTGCATGTTGATGTTCTTGGCAAGAACATCAACAATCTTCAAATTGGGTCTTTTGCAAAAGTGTTCAAGGTTTGAGTTGATGGTTGTTTTGCATGCATTTTAAATGGATCATAAATATGTTTGGAACTGAAAATATTTGTATGGATGAGAGTCAAATCGGATTTTGCATGCAAAGGAATAAGAATTTTGGTTTAAAAGTCAAGTTGGGTGCACATGCACAAGGTGTTGGTTGGACAGCTTGCTGCCAGAAATTACACCTCACATCAAAGAGTCATATCTCACTCATTTTAACTCCAAATAGAGTGATTCTTTTTCTGGAATTCATTTTAGTGTATTAAGATTCAAACCCAAGTGGTTTCATTTAAAAACTCAAAGATTTTATTTATCAAACATTCCTCACAAAATCCGGATGCAAACAGCAAAGTATTCTGTCGGGTTTTACGTCGTGTATTATTTCATGTACTTATACTCTTCCAAAAATTATGAAACTAATGCCAAACGTTTCCTAACTCATTGAACCAACTGGACATAACATTTCATGATCAAATAATACCTGGAAGTTACCCAAAGTTGGACACAAAGTGACATCAAATTCTGGACAGTAAAGGACAATTTATTATTTATTATAAGGACTATTTCTAATCCCATTTCATCATTTTATGATGAAATAGTGGAGTATATAAGTATATCTTTTATCTATGCAATTTATTTATGTCCTTTATTTATGCATTTTATTTATTCTTTATCCCTTTTCATCTTTTATGATGAAATTGTGGAATGTTTATATATATAATATATTTATATATATTTATGCATTTTATTCTTGATCCCATTTCATCATTTTATGATGAAATAGTGGAGTATAAATATATATTATGTCTATATATTTATACATTTAAATATTTGTCATTTCGTTTACGACCCCTAATTTTATCGTCGTTACGATAAAATTTCGGTTTATACATATATATGTACTATATATGTTTATGTTCTTTAAAACCCTTTTCGTTACTTATTGGGACGAAATTGTGGAAACTTTAATCTAAGAAGAACAATGTATACGTTTATTACGTTATAATATTAAAACACAACAAGGCATTTTATGATGATTTGGATAATTAGTACCGAACCTTCGAGATTGAGAACTCACTAGTGACCTTACGTTCATAGGTTTGAAGTAGGATCATCTCGGAGTATTTGTGGGAGATTCCTGGATTCTATCACGTATCATGTGAGTATTCACAACCCCTTTTTCAATGTTTTACATATTTTGGGGTGAAAAGCATGTGGTTACTACAAATACTTTATGCATCGATTATATCGTTTTCTTGGAAATACGAAACTTGTTTATTTATGCTCTATGGTATCTATGTTTTGCAAATGTTGTAAGTTTGAGTTTAGATTGCTATCATGTATAAAGTCCCCGTTCACGTATACGTTACCCATTAACTCATGGATTGAGCCGTTGGTAATTATGGATAACGTTATTTGGTTTGACACCCCACTCACAAGTAGCGCTTGTTTGAGTGCATAATTATTGTTGTATTGGCGTATTGTTGGTGATAGAACATGCATGTATGTGGAATGATTCCACCACTGTGGTAGGGGCAAAGTATGTCGGTATAGGTCGGGTAACGGGCTCAAGTACTTAGCATTTTTACATATGATTACCTTGAGCAAGTGGTTTTTATAACCGTATTATTTATCCCATGTGTGGATTTAAAACTATTTTGTGATGGCAAACAATGTTATACTCATTAAACCTGTGATCTCACCAACTAGTGCATTAGTTGACACTCTCATTTACATGCTTTTCAGGAGAACGTTCTTAAGGTTGGGATTAGGAAGGCTATACGTGATGAAGCTTTCTTTACTATCTTTAAATTTTATGTTCATTTCCCTTCCGTAAAAACAATTGTAAAAGACAAGGTTTAACCTCTGAATGTATTTTGATGGTTGTTGTGATCTTGTAACTTTTGCTATGAAACTTGAGCTGCACATCCTGTGTTTCCGCTTTAGCGGGGTGTGACATCTACTGCGTTTTTTAATCCTTTGAACACTTCAAAGGTGTCCGATTTGTTTTTCTTCAGATAGATAAATCCATATCTACTAAAATCGTCAGTAAAGGTAACAAAGTATCTTTCACCGTTTCTTGTGGCAGGTCTGAATGGTCCACATACATCTGTGTGGATTAAGTCCAACAGATCCTTACCCCTTTCCATTTTTTCCTTTGAAAGGTGCTTTCGTCATCTTGCCAAGTAAACAAGACTCGCATACTTCATCAGACTTTAAGTCAAATGGTTCCAAGACCCCGTCCGATTAGAGCTTGGCGATGCGTTTCTTGTTTATGTGGCCAAGACGATGATGCCATAACGATGATTTATCCAATTCACTATTGGAGGAACCAACATTTAGAGTTAAGTTATTATTATTTCTACCAACACAAATCACGCTTTCATACACACCATTACAAGGAGAGGATTTAAAATAAAAACAACCATGTTTATAAACCAAAATGCAACCATCATTATTATCAAATTGAAGTTCAAAACCATCCTTGTACAATGCATGAAAAGAAATAATGTTTCGAGCCATTTCTGGCGAGTAGCAACAATCTAATAACTTTATTGAAAAACCACTACTAAGCACGAGCTCAAAATCTCCAATCTTGGTAACAGCGGCAGTCATCCTGTTTCCCATGATCAGATTCAGCTCCCCATGCTTCAACGTCCTACTTCCCTTTAGTCCCTGAAAATTAGAGCAAATGTGAGTACCACATCCCGTATCAAGGACCCAAGAGTTAGAAATCGAAGTACTATGGAGTTCAATTGTAAAAATACCTGAGGTGCCACACCGTTTGACCTTGTTCATTTTCAACTCCTCCAGATATTTTGGGCAGCTTCTCTTCCAATGGCCCTTTCCTTGACAGTAAAAGCATATGGCCTCTTTAGGGTCACTTATGGGTGGTATGTCAGAAGAATCAGCTTTTCTCTTAAGGCCTTGGTTGCGTGGAACAACTTTAGCCTTTCCCTTCCCTTTGGGATGAGAAACTTTCTTCTTCTTATAGCCACCTTCCCTAATGGCCAGGACGGGAGCAGTTGAGTGACCACTTTGGGTCTTACCCATACTTGTTTCAGCAGATCTCAACATGCCATGGAGCTCCATCAAGGTCTTGTCCATATTATTCATATTGAAGTTCACTATGAACTGTTTATATGCCCGACTAAGAGAGTTTAGCACCATGTTAATGGCAAGCTCTCTTGGGAAATCGACACCTAGATTGCCTAACCTGTCAATATACGCTTTCATCTTTTGCACATGCGCACATACAGGGGCACCGTCCTGTTGCTTACATTCCATAAGCGATTTTACGACTTAGAACCTTTCTTGCCTCGCTTGCACCTGAAACATTTCACGAAGCTGCTCATTTAGTTCAAACGCCCCCATGTTCTCGAAACTCTTTTGAAGTTCCGGGGACATGGACGCCAACATGAGAGACACGACTTTTGTGGATTCCACGAATTGCTTATTGTATTCAGTTACTGCTTCAGGGCTTGCATCATCATTAAGTATAGGAAGATCCTCGTCGAGCAAATACTCTTTGTCTTCGTACCTCAAGGCAATTCTCAAGGCACGAATCCAATCCAAGTAGTTTGGCCCAGTTAGCTTATCTTTACTTAGGATTGAGAGTAACGTAAGGTTGGATGTTGAGTGAGAAGGAGGAGGAGGAGGATTATTTTCAACCATCTGTAGATATAGGTTTTTTGTTAGTTTGATATTTAACCCTTAAAATAATTTTCCAAAAATATTTAACAAGTCTAGGATCCATATTTTATCTTATGATGTGAAAAGGGATGCCGTAATCACATCACAAGGTTATTTTAGGTAAACAAATGCTATTTGTTAATTTCATTCACTATGAAACTCCTAGGTATTTTGAGATTCATTGACTTATGTCAATGGCATGTTAATCTCGATTATGCTTATCTTCCTTTTGTGACTGGGATGCCGAGGATCACAAACAAGATAGTGAATCGACCATGGAAAAACACATGGACCCCTCGGCTCAAATACACTTGAGAATCACGAGCGCCACATCATTTTCAACTATAGTTTAACATTAACGTGCCGGCAAACCGCACACGCTCCGTTAACAAACTATAAATAATGTCAATGTTTATCTTACAATATTTATTCAAACTTGAATATATTTGCTTATTGTAAGAATGTATTTAAGATTATCTTATTCAATTCAAGATTATCCATTCGATATTTGCCATAGCTTATTATTGATGTGTTTTCTTAGGCAAGTTAGGAAACTAGCCATACGTAACTAGGATTATCTATTCAATTTAAGATTATCCATTCAATATTTCCAAAGCTTATTATTGATGTGTTTTTCTTTAAGCAAGTTAGGAAACTAGCCATACATAATTATGGTGTAACATGCAAAAATAAAACGACTACTACGCCATACACAATTATGGTATAACATGCATAAAAAAACGACTACTACCCTATACCCTTTAGGGATACCAATAAAACTTTAATCGCTAAAAATAGAAACTTTTTCATGCAAGCAAGAATTTTTTTCAGTTTCCAAAATTATAGCTTTTGAGGTTATGACCATGAAACCCTAACTTAGGGATTAAGCAATTCAATGGCCACAAACTTACTGCACTATGTCGAAAATAAAACAGGTGCCTTCTTGTAACAACCCAAATCCCTTATACACAACAATTCGCATAATGTAACATAACATTCATATAACAAAAGAAACATCAAATTACAAGTTCGGTCCCGCAGTCTTTTACAGATAAAAGAAACTATTCTACTATTAACTTTGTACTATTACATACATTACATTTAATAAGATGATACAACAGCTAAACAATCCAAAAATCTTCTTCTTATAACCCTTCACAAAAGCCATCCCTTGAATACTCTAATTACTTGCTCTTACTTGAACCACCACCTGGAATACATATTTGAAAACCATTTATATAACTTCGTTCATATAAATCACGCAACACAATTACATATATCCAATTAAGCTCACATACCATATACCTTCCCTTCTCATTCCTCCTGGCCATATTAGTGGTAGCAAGCCAACTAATAATATACAACGTTATACAGGTTCTATAGCCAATCACACCGGTCTTAAACCCGGCCAACGTATTATAACACCTTTATAATACACATGTAAATATAATACCTCACTATATTATAATTTACATACGAGCACATAATTATCAACAGTTTCACTCCCAACTCCACACATGTGTGTATTCCAGTTAAAAAGTGTTTTCAAAGCAAAACTCACCTGTTTTGGTTATTTCACACGTTCGTAAGCTTCTTTCAAAACGATCCTATCCCTTACCACGATTCCACGGAATCTGAAACAAGTTAATATACACAAATTGCTTTACTAACCAAATACGTAAAGCCTAACAATTTCCCATCCCCAACTGTTCCATTACACACTGTATTGAACTCACTACCGGGACTATACAGGGTACCGGGACTTATACAGTACCGGGACTCTTAGTACCGGGAGTTCCTATACCGGGAGTTCATAATACCGGAACTCTCACTACCGGAAGTCTGTTATACCGGGAGTTAACTCTACCGGGAATTCACACTACCGGGATTCCACACTACCGGGATTCCACACTACCGGGATTCCAAACTACCGGGATTCCACACTACCGGGATTCCACACTACCGGGAGTCCACACTACCGGGACTCCACCGGAAGTTGACTATACCGGGATTTCACCGGGAGTCCTCAAGAACACAGTCGGTTCCAATTTACCCAGTTTCAAATTAAACCTATACAATCTCAAATTAAACATTCTAATCCGATAGAAATGGTCTACTGATGTTTACAAACATAATATGCAAAATACTTACCTCAAGATTTCTTCTTAACACAATCGATTGAAGCCCTATTCGTACGGTTTCTTCTTTCGCTTTCTTTCGCCTTCAGACTCCCGCACACCTACACAATCTTTCTAAATCTGGATAATGAAACTATTGATGTTTGAAGGTGTATATCACTTTTAATTAATTACCTTTTAGACCTTCAACTTTTCACTAATGTACCAAACACCCTTAAACTCATTATTTACCCTCAAACTTACCCTGAACATCATAAATTATTGTTAAATTATTTAACGGACTTACCCAGGGTATTACATCATCTCCCCTTAAAAGAATTCCGTCCCGGAATTCAGTTAGGCAAAAAGGTGAGGGTATTTGGCTCTCATTTCCGATTCAGATTCCCACGTAGCATCTTGACCTTTATGATGTTTCCACTGAACTTTCACTTGTCTGACCTCCTTATTCCGCAACACTTTAACCTTATGATCAACTATAGCTTCTGGTTCTTCTACATAATTTAGTCTTTCGTCGACTTGTATCTCTGGTAAGGAGACTGCCTGGTCTTGAGTAACTAGACACTTTCGGAAGTTTGACACGTGAAATGCGTTATGAATCCTGCTCAATTCTAGTTGAAGATCTAATCTGTAAGCTGCTTTACCGATCCTTTCTGTGATAGCAAAAGGTCCAATATACCTTGGGCTAAGTTTACCTTGTCGACCAAATCTGATGACTCCTTTCCACGACGAAACCTTTAACATTACGTAATCCCCAACTTGAAATTCCAACAGCTTTCGACGGCGATCAGCGTAACTCTTCTGTCTATCTTGAGCCACTTTCAATCTATCTCGAATCTGGGTAACCTTATCGGCGGTTAACTGAACTATTTCCGGCCCCGCTAACTGTTTTTCTCCTACTTCATTCCAACACAGAGGCGTTCGGCATTTCCTACCATACAGTACTTCAAACGGTGCCGCTTGTATGCTGGAATGATAACTGTTGTTGTAAGCGAATTCGATCAACGGCAAATGCTTATCCCACGATCCCCCAAAATCAACAATACAAGCCCAGAGCATATCTTCTAAGGTCTGAATTGTTCGTTCACTCTGCCCATCTGTTTGAGGATGATACGCCGTACTTAACTTTATCTGAGTCCCCATTTCCCTTTGAAAACTTCTCCAAAATCTTGAAGTAAAACGACTATCACGATCAGAAATGATCGAGATTGGAACTCCATGTCGAGTTACTATTTCATCAATGTACAACTTAGCTAATCGTTCCATTGAATCGGTTTCCTTTATCGGTAGGAAGTGTGCAGACTTTGTCAATCTGTCGACGATCACCCAAATGGAATCGAATCCCTTCGAAGTTCTTGGTAGCTTTGTGATAAAGTCTATGGTAATCTGTTCCCACTTCCACATAGGTATTTCTAGCCGTTGTAGTTGACCAAATGGCTTTTGGTGTTCAATATTTACTTTCTTACAAGTATCACACCTTTCCACATACTGAGCAATCCCTCTTTTTATCCCCGGCCACCAATAGATTTGCTTTAGGTCTTTATACATCTTGTTTGTACCTGGGTGAATAGAGAAACGGGATTGATGAGCTTCTTGTAAAACACGATCACGTAATCCACCCAATCGAGGTACCCACACTCTATTTCCCAGACACAATAACCCCCGATCATCTTTTACTAGCAATGCCGACATCCCCGCTAACCTTTCTGATTTCAGATGTTCATCATGATAAGCCTCCGCTTGACACTTCAGCAATTCATCAAATAAGTTGGGTAGGAGTTCAGTTCGTAGCGAAATAACTTTTATTGTTCCACTCCTTTCTTGACGACTGAGCGCATCTGCCACCACATTCGCCTTTCCCGGGTGATAAAGGATTTCACAGTCGTAATTATTCAGTAATTCCAACCATCTCCTGTGTCTCATATTTAGTTCCTTCTGATCAAAGAGATGTTGAAGACTCTTGTGATCAGTATAAATCTGACATTTGGAACCATATAGATAATGTCTCCAAATCTTTAACGCGAAGACGACTGCAGCAAGCTCCATATCGTGTGTAGGATACTGCCGTTCATGATCCTTCAGTTGGCGAGAAGCATAAGCTATAACATTTCTGCGCTGCATAAGCACACAACCCAATCCCAGTTTAGACGCATCACTGTAAACGACAAAGTCTTCTGAACCTTCAGGTAGTGATAGAATTGGCGCGCTGCACAGTTTCTCTTTCAATATTCTGAATGCCTCGTCCTGTTCTGCTTTCCATTCGAACTTTAAATTTTTCCGGGTCAGCTTAGTCAAAGGTGTTGCGACACGAGAGAAGTCTTTTATGAATTTCCGATAGTAGCCGGCTAAACCCAGTAAACTACGTACTTCTGTTGCTGTCTTCGGTTGTTCCCACTTTTCAACTGCTTCTACTTTCATCGGATCGACTTGTATACCTTTCTCAGAAACCACGTGCCCCAGAAATTGTACTTTCCGTAGCCAGAATTCACATTTAGAAAATTTCGCATACAACTTTTCCTTCTTCAGCAGCTCTAGAATCAAACGAAGGTGCTGCGCGTGCTCTTCCTTGGATCGAGAATAGATAAGGATATCATCGATAAATACAATTACAAATTTATCGAGATACGGCTTACATACCCGATTCATTAAGTCCATAAAGGCAGCTGGAGCGTTCGTCAATCCAAATGGCATTACTAAAAATTCATGATGACCATACCTCGTTCGAAAAGCAGTCTTTAAAACGTCTTCTTCTTTAACTTTCAACTGGTGATAACCGGATCTTAGGTCAATCTTGGAGAAATAGCAAGCTCCAACTAACTGATCAAAGAGATCATCAATTCGGGGTAGCGGATACTTGTTCTTTATTGTGCGCTTATTCAATTCTCGGTAATCAATACACATTCTCATCGACCCATCTTTCTTTTTCACAAATAACACTGGTGCTCCCTGTAATACCCCGGGTGAATCCGTTAGTTAAAAATTCAATTCCGTTAAGTTTATTTAACCTTAAAGTTACTATTTTGGGTAAGTTGAGATGAATTATTAAGTTAAGGGTACTTTGCATATTATTGAATAGATTAGGGTCTAAAAGGGTAACATTAGTTGATAATATCTGAATTAGGGATACAGATGTCTTCATAATAACAAAACTCGGATTAAGGTGTGTGTGTGTGTGTTGGGAGCAAAAAGAAGAAGAAAGAAAGGAGAAAGAAGGGTAAAGGCTCAAATTGGAGTTATTGGAACTGATTAAGGTATGTTTCTAGTACAATTTATGTTTATAATGGTTAGTAGGAAGTATCTATCGGATTAGAATCATCACAAACACATCTGGGGTTGATTCTGTCGATTTCTGGGCAAAAATGGGGTAAACCGACAGAGGTGTCCGGATAAGATGAATGTATCCGGATAGCCCTGTTGGTGGTGTCCGGGTGGTTTTGTCGATGGTGTCCGGATGAGTCTTTTATCCGGGTAAGTCTCTTTTCTTATGTTCTCCGGATGGAATAAGATACCGGATGGTATCCGGATTAATGTGTTGTCCGGATTGTTGCTGTTGTCCGGAAAGGTTGTGTTGTCCGGATAACTTATGGTATCCGGATACTTTAGCTGTTTTGGTCATTTTTGAGGGTTTGAGTTATCTAGAGTCCTTAGTCTTCTAGTATGTTTTATGTGATCAGTTGGTAAGGGAATATTTGTATTTAATCTATTTGCAGACTCTGTGGATTTGGATTGATAAACCGAATCTTTGGAAAAAGGCTTGGAAGGATTTTGTAAGCATTCGAGGTGAGTTTTACTTTAAAACGTTTTTAAACTGGGATACATATATAGGTATATATATATATGAGACGATTATGTGGTAGGAATATGATTATGTGTATATAAATGACAATATGATGTATTGAGATATATATTGTATTTATATTGCACGAAACGAGTATAGGTGAGCCGAATTATTATTTGGCGGGGCTGTATTGAAATACAGCGGGGCTGCATGAAATTTCAGTGGAGCTATAGGTAATTGCAGCGGGGCTGTATGTAATTACAGTGGAGTCGACTGTATTGTACAGTGACGATAATTAGTTGGCTTACTACCGACTAATGTGGCCAAGGGAAAGAAGAAGAGATGAGGAGAGATACACGGTGTACGAGTCCAAATGTGGTATTTATATGTGTGTGGTATATGTGTGCTTATACGAAAGGTTTCATGTAAATTATTTTGATACAAAATATTATGTGAAAAGAGTTTTATATTGATTTTGGAAAAGACCAGGATTAACGCACTAGACCCGTTTGGTCTAACCCTCATTTTGTTTTCAAAAATATGTTTTCCAGGTCGAGGATCCGATAGCGGCAAAGGAAAGAATAAAGTGTAGACTGCCTTCGTGGACCGATGATGATTAGGAAGATATTATATATTTTGTAGTTTCGAGACTAAAAGAGACCGTACTTGGTTTTCTATGTAACTTTTGTTGTAAATCAATGATATGTATGCATGTTATGTATTATGATGTATGTTTTGGGAATTGGGTTGTTACAAATGGTATCAGAGCCCTAGTTTAAGGGATTTAGGTGTTTGTACCCGTACCTAGACTTAAACTGCATGTGAAGTAGGATGTCCTTGATATATTAGAACCTTGGGATGCTAAATATAAAAGGTAGAAGGAACATCATGTAAGGTAATTTCAGATTACACCTGGCCAGTGTAACTGTGATCTTACAGGTGCATGTTTGAACCATAAAACCTTATTATATGGGGTATGTGCTTATGTGTATATTAATCTTGTTTGAATCTACAGAATGGCAAGCGGTACTAGACGCATGAATCGGAGAGGGGGAAATCCGAATAGTACAAATCCGCCGATAGGAACGGGGGAAAGGGGAGGTAGAACTGGAGGCAGAACTGGAGATAGAACTGGAGGTAGAACAGGAGGTAGAGCCGGGGGCAGAATTCAGCCACAAGGAACTGAGTTTGTCACGAGGGATGATTTGATGGCAGAGATGGGAAGGCTACAAGCTAGTATACAAGCAATGTTTGACCAGAATCGTCACGGTGAAGCCGAAACACCGGGCCCTGAACCGGAAGCGGAGATGCCAATTACACGCACTATTATACCAGTACCAAGGAGGTGCGACTACAAAATGTTCTTGAGCTGTAGGCCTCCGACCTACTCAGGAGACAGGGACCCCGTGAAAGCAATGAGATGGATGAAGGAAATAGAAGCTATCTTCAAGACGAGTAAGTGCGCTGACGAAGATAGAGTATTGTATGGAGCAGCAATGTTAAAGGGGGATGCTTTGTATTGGTGGGAATCCTTTATTCATTCTAAGGGATCTGATGTTTATTCTACCCTCTCTTGGGAAGAATTTGTGATAGCCTACAGGAACGCATTTTGTCCCCAAGCAGCCGTCAAACATCTGGAAGGGGAATTTATGAACTTACAACAAGGAAACTTATCCGTTCGAGATTACACCGCTAGCTTCCTGGAAAAGTCTCGGTTCGCAGAATACTACGTTGCTACGGAGGCGATGAAGACGGAAAGGTTTATCTTCGGGTTAAATTCGGAAGTCAGAAAGTTAGTGACTGCAACAGGACCTGATAACTTCTCAGCCGCAGTAAATGCCGCGGAAAATGTAGAGCGAGATATTAAGAGAGATGCAAATGATAAGAGTGCTGGGAAAAGAAAATCGGAAGAGATGACGCATGATTCAACGGAGTACGAAATTCAGAGGTTCAATAGTCGCCTACCTTTTATATCAAATGAAAAACTATGTCCAAAATGCAACCGCGTACATCAAGGAAATTGTTATGTTGATCCTAGAAGTTGTTACAAGTGTGGAAGGGTTGGACACGTCGCTAAGAATTGTCGCGCAAATCGATTCTGTTTTGTTTGCAATTCCCCTGATCATATTCAGTCAGACTGTCCACAAAGGAAAATACAACAGGGTAGTACGACGGGGAAACCAATAAGCGTCAGGACGGGAGAGATACAAGGATCTGAGGAACCGAAAGCAAAGGGGAGAGTCTTCCAAATGACAACACAAGAAGAGGAGGAAATTCCGGATGAGGTTACAGGTATATTTTTATAAATTTTATACGTGCTAAGGTGTTATCTGACTTCGGTGCAAAATGGTTATTGGTATTTCCGTGCTTTTGTTGCTTATCTGTGTTAGAGATATAGGTGGGTGTGGGGTGCCTATTCAGTTAGTTTCTATGGTTTTGTTTGAGTTCGAAATAGTATAGAGGAATATTTGTAT
The DNA here is from genome assembly GCA_033807775.1 of Saussurea involucrata. Taxonomy (NCBI): domain Eukaryota; kingdom Viridiplantae; phylum Streptophyta; class Magnoliopsida; order Asterales; family Asteraceae; genus Saussurea; species Saussurea involucrata. The sequence continues at coordinate 22,894,588 of CM066324.1, forward strand.
CCTTGTCTAGTCGAATTCCGAGACGGAATTCTTTTAAGGGGGAGATAATGTAATACCCCGGGTGAATCCGTTAGTTAAAAATTCAATTCCGTTAAGTTTATTTAACCTTAAAGTTACTATTTTGGGTAAGTTGATATGAATTATTAAGTTAAGGGTACTTTGCATATTATTGAATAGATTAGGGTCTAAAAGGGTAACATTAGTTGATAATATCTGAATTAGGGATACAGATGTCTTGATAATAACAAAACTCAGATTAAGGTGTGTGTGTGTGTTGGGAGCAAAAAGAAGAAGAAAGAAAGGAGAAAGAAGGGTAAAGGCTCAAATTGGAGTTATTGGAACTGATTAAGGTATGTTTCTAGTACAATTTATATTTATAATGGTTAGTAGGAAGTATCTATCGGATTAGAATCATCACAAACACATCTGGGGTTGATTCTGTCGATTTCTGGGCAAAAATGGGGTAAACCGACAGAGGTGTCCGGATAAGATGAATGTATCCGGATAGCCCTGTTGGTGGTGTCCGGGTGGTTTTGTCGATGGTGTCCGGATGAGTCTTTTATCCGGGTAAGTCTCTTTTCTTTTGTTCTCCGGATGGAATAAGATACCGGATGGTATCCGGATTAATGTGTTGTCTGGATTGTTGCTGTTGTCCGGAAAGGTTGTGTTGTCCGGATAACTTATGGTATCCGAATACTTTAGCTGTTTTGGTCATTTTTGAGGGTTTGAGTTATCTAGAGTCCTTAGTCTTCTAGTATGTTTTATGTGATCAGTTGGTAAGGGAATATTTGTATTTAATCTATTTGCAGACTCTGTGGATTTGGATTGATAAACCGAATCTTTGGAAAAAGGCTTGGAAGGATTTTGTAAGCATTTGAGGTGAGTTTTACTTTAAAACGTTTTTAAACTGGGATACATATATAGGTATATATATATATATATGAGACGATTATGTGGTAGGAATATGATTATGTGTATATAAATGACAATATGATGTATTGAGATATATATTGTATTTATATTGCACGAAACGAGTATAGGTGAGCCGAATTATTATTTGGCGGGGTTGTATTGAAATACAGCGGGGCTGCATGAAATTGCAGTGGAGCTGTAGGTAATTGCAACGGTGTTGTATTTAATTACAGTGGAGTCGACTGTATTGTACAGTGACGATAATTAGTTGGCTTACTACCGACTAATGTGGCCAAGGGAAAGAAGAAGAGATGAGGAGAGATACACGGTGTACGAGTCCAAATGTGGTATTTATAAGTGTGTGGTATATGCGTGCTTATACGAAAGGTTTCATGTAAATTATTTTGATACAAAGTATTATGTGAAAAGAGTTTTATATTGATTTTGGAAAAGACCAGGGTTAACTCACTAGACCCGTTTGGTCTAACCCTCATTTTGTTTTCAAAAATAGGTTTTCCAGGTCGAGGATTCGATAGCGGCAAAGGAAAGAATAAAGTGTAGACTGCCTTCGTGGACCGATGATGATTAGGAAGATATTATATATTTTGTAGTTTCGAGACTAAAAGAGACCGTACTTGGTTTTCTATGTAACTTTTGTTGTAAATCAATGATATGTATGCATGTTATGTATTATGATGTATGTTTTGGGAATTGGGTTGTTACATCCCCACGGCAAAGAACTAGGTCTGATGAAGCCTTTATCGGATAGGTCTTGTAGTTGTGCCATCATTTCTTTCATCTTTGGAGGTGCCAAACGATAAGGTGCACGGGCTACAGGAGTGGCTCCAGGAATTAGGTCTATACCGAACTCTACTTGTCTAACAGGCGGAAGACTATTCAAGTCTTCAGGGAACACTTCAGGGAATTCACTAACGATAGGAATATCTTCCATCCTATTCTTTTCCGCTTGATATCTATCACGTAGGCCAAGTAACTCTGACAACCCTTATTAACACACCTACGTGCTTTTAGTATTGATATAAGACAAGACCGATGATTCCTGCGATCACCATAAATCACTACTGGTCCCCTCCCAGGTAATACAACATTTATTAACTTCTTATCACATACTATATTAGCCTGATTCTCGGCTAACCAGTCCATTCCCACTACTACGTCAAACTCTATCAGAGTTATAGGAAACAATCGTATAGGTACTCCACACCCCTCTATACTAATCACACAACTATCAAACACTTCACTAACCGACACTTGGTTATCATTTGCAGTATCTACTAATAGAGCATGTTCTAACATTTTAGGTTTCAAACACAGGCAAGCAGCAAATGCAGGAGACACAAATGATCGGTTTGCACCGGAATCAAATAACACCTTAGCGCGTGTAGAGTTTATCAAAAATGTACCTGTGACTACATCCGGAGTTTCCTCCGCTTCTTTCTCAGTCATTTGAAATGCGCGACCCCTGGTTACTGGCGGTTCCAGTCTTGGTACTACTGGTTTAACAATCACTGGCCTGCCCGCTGACCCACCTTGCTGTATCCTTCCCCGTGGACAGTTTGGCTGAAGATGATCCAGAGAATTACATAAGAAACATAACCGCATTACCTTACAATCCTTAATGACGTGTCCGGTCTTCCCGCACTTATAACACGCTCGTAAATCCCCTTGGCAGTTTCCTTGGTGGACACAATTGCACTTCTGACATGGTCTTTCCACTGGTCGAAACGGCGGACGACTATCATACCTCTGAAATCGGGACCTCTTCGGATCATATTGTGGTCCTTCCCACTTTCTCTTCCCGATACTTTTATCACTAACATCTCTTCTAATATCCCGCTCAACATTCTCCGCGGCATTAACTGCAGCCGAGAAGGTATCGGGTCTTGTTGCAGACACTAACCTTCTAACTTCTGAGTTCAATCCAAAAATAAACCTTTCTGTCTTCATCGCCTCCGTAGCAACATAGTATTCTGCAAATCGAGACTTTTCTAGAAAGCTAGCAGTATAATCTCGAACGGATAAGTTTCCTTGTTACAGATTCATGAATTCTCCTTCCAGTTGTTTGACAGCTGCTTGGGGACAAAATTGTTCCATGTAGGCTACCACAAATTCTTCCCAAGAGAGGGTAGAATAAACATCGGATCCTTTTGAATGAATAAAAGATTCCCACCAATACAATGCATCTTCTTTTAACATAGCTGCCCCATACAATACTCTATCTTCATCTGCGCACTTGCTTGTTTTGAAAATGGCTTCAATTTCCTTCATCCATCTCATTGCTTTTACTGGATCCCGATCCCCTGAGTACGTAGGAGGTTTGCAACTAAGAAACATTTTGTAATCGCATCTTCTCATTACCGGTAAGACCGTAGGGGTGATTGGCATCTCCTCTTCATGAGTAGGGTCTGGTCCTTCTGTTTCAGTATTATGAGTTTGGTTGAACATAGCTTGAATATTGTCTTGTAGTCTTCCCATTTCTGCCATTAGATCAGCCCTGGTAATGAAATCCGTACTATTTTGTTGGGTTCTGCCTCCGGCTCGACCTCCAGCTCTACCTCCAGTTCTACCCCCGACTCTGCCCCCCGTTCTGCCTCCCCTGTCCCCTGTTCCTACTGAGGGATTAGTTCTGTTTGGATTTCTTCCTCCTCCTCGATTCGAATTTCTTGTACCGCTTGCCATTCTGTGGATTTAAACAGGATTAATATACACATAAGCACATAGCCCATATAACAAGGTATTCCAGTTCAGACATGTACCTGTAAGATCACAATTACACTGGCCAGGTGTAATATGAAATTACCTTACATGATGTTCCTTCTACCTTTTATACTTAGCATCCCGAGGTTCTACCATAATAGGGACATCTTACTTCACATGCAGTTTAAGTCTAGGTACAAATACTAATACCTAAATCCCTTAAACTAAGGCTCTGATACCATTTGTAACAACCCAAATCCCTTATACACAACAATTCACATAATGTAACATAACATTCATATAACAAAAGAAACATCAAATTACAAGTTCGGTCCCGCAGTCTTTTACAGATAAAAGAAACTATTCTACTATTAACTTTGTACTATTACATACATTACATTTAATAAGATGATACAACAGCTAAACAATCCAAAAATCTTCTTCTTATAACCCTTCACAAAAGCCATCCCTTGAATACTCTAATTACTTGCTCTTACTTGAACCAACACCTGGAATACATATTTTAAAACAAAATGAGGGTTAGACCTGATGGTCTAAGTGAGAAATCCTTGTTAGTTTGAAAACCATTTATATAACTTCGTTCATATAAATCACGCAACACAATTACATATATCCAATTAAGCTCATATACCATATACCTTCCCTTCTCATTCCACTTGGCCATATTAGTGGTAGCAAGCCAACTAATAATATACAACGCTGTACAACAACTACAGCCAAACAACGCTATACAGGTTCTATAGCCAATCACACCGGTCTTAAACCCGGCCAACGTATTATAACACATTTATAATACACATGTAAATATAATACCTCACTATATTATAATTCACATACGAGCACATAATTATCAACAGTTTCACTACCAACTCCACACATGTATGTATTCCAGTTAAAAAGTGTTTTCAAAGCAAAACTCACCTGTTTTGGTTATTTCACACGTTCGTAAGCTTCTTTCAAAATGATTCTATCCCTTACCAAGATTCCACGGAATCTGAAACAAGTTAATATACACAAATTGCTTTACTAACCAAATACGTAAAGCCTAACAATTTCCCATCCCCAACTGTTCCATTACATACTGTATTGAACCCACTACCGGGACTATACAGGGTACCGGGACTTATACAGTATCGGGACTCTTAGTACCGGGAGTTCCTATACCGGGAGTTCATAATACCGGAACTCTCACTACTGGAAGTCTGTTATACCGGGAGTTAACTCTACCGGGAATTCACACTACCGGGATTCCACACTACCGGGATTCCACACTACCGGGATTCCACACTACCGGGAGTCCACACTACCGGGAGTCCACACTACCGGGACTCCACCGGAAGTTGACTATACCGGGATTTCACCGGGAGTCCTCAAGAACCCAGTCGGTTCCAATTTACCCAGTTTCAAATTAAACCTATACAATCTCAAATTAAACATTCTAATCCGATAGAAACGGTCTACTGATGTTTACAAACATAATATGCAAAAGACTTACCTCAAGATTTCTTCTTAACACAATCGATTGAAGCCCTATTCGTACGGTTTCTTCTTTCGCTTTCTTTCGCCTTCAGACTCCCGCACACCTACACAATCTTTCTAAATCTGGATAATGAAACTATTGATGTCTGAAGGTGTATATCACTTTTAATTAATTACCTTTTAGACCTTCAACTTTTCACTAATGTCCCGAACACCCTTAAACTCATTATTTACCCTCAAACTTATCCTGAACATCATAAATTATTGTTAAATTATTTAACGGACTTACCCGGGGTATTACACTTCTGGACCTCAAACGATTAATCCAACCGTCGAGAAGGTAAAACAGAATGTCGTGAAACTACTGTCCAAAAAAATGCGACGATCCGAAGGTCCAAACACCGGGAATAGATAAAACGGCTCGTTGCGTTTTCCAGAAATTCAATACGAATTTTAAGCTATTGAGCAAAAATCTAAGAACCTGGCTCTGATACCACTGAAAGGTTTTTGTTAAACTGTACTACCACATGATATAGGCAACGGAAGCATATTTAGAATTGAATCATCCATGGCAATACAAACAAACAGCTTATAAAGATGCATACGTTCTAGATGATTAACTACAATAGAAAGAATCAAGAACACTTACTTGTTTCTTGTGATTGTCGAAAACACAAAGATGAATTAACCTTTTTTTTGCTTCTTGGATGTCAAGGATCAATAGTGTGAATCCCTCTAGTGGCTCACACTTAAGAACACCAAACCAACAATCAAGATTGAAGCTTTAAACCGTAAACCCTTATTTAGGGTTTACGATTTTGGGAGGGAGGAGAGGGGAGGTTACGGCCTCAATAGAGAGAGAGATTGATCAAAAAACTCATTAGATTTTGATCCCTAGTAGTTTATTTATAATCCCCTTATTTACACCTAGCCCCCTTGAAACGATAAGCTTGTTAAAAAACTCTTTTAACCAATTATCATTTAGTCCCTATAATTAATCCAATTAATCATATTGTAGCTTATAATTAATTTATTATCAAATGACAAATTAATAAACTAACTACTTTAACTCCCTTTCATTCTTCTGATTGTTATTTGGATCTTAAGGGTAACCCAAAAGGACCCTGCTATTATTAGAATTATTACCAATAGTTAATGACTCTGGACACTATGTCCAACTTGGCATGGTTTAATCTTATTGTAACTATTACAACAAAGTTGTTCAAGGAAGTTCAATAAGGTATTGCTTTATATCCAATAAGCTGAAACAGAAGTTGTTCAACAAAGTTTAAGGAAGTTCAATAAGCTACCTCTGGTTTAATCCTATCACTATTACTTGAGTCAGGACTCGACAAAGAAGTTCAATAAGGTATGGCATGGTTTAATCTTGTTGTAAATATTACAACAAAGTTGTTCCAGGAAGTTCAATAAGGTATTGCATTATCCAATAAGCTGAAACAGAAGTTGTTCAACGAAGTTCAATAAGGTACCTCTGGTTTAATCCTATCATTATTACTTGAGTCAGGACTCGACAAAGAAGTTCAATAAGGTATGGCATGGTTTAATCTTGTTGTAACTATTACAACAAAGTTGTTCAAGGAAGTTCAATAAGGTATTGCTTTATCCAATAAGCTGAAACAGAAGTTGTTCAACAAAGTTCAAGGAAGTTCAATAAGGTACCTCTGGTTTAATCCTATCACAATTACTTGAGTCAGGACTTGACAAAGAAGTTCAATACGGTATGGCCTGGTTTAATATTGTTGTAACAATTACAACAAAGTTGTTCAAGGATGTTCGATAAGGTATTGCTTTATCCAATAAGCTGAAACCGAAGTTGTTCAACAAAGTTCAAGGATGTTGAATAAGGTACCTCTGGTTTAATCCTATCACTACTACATGAGTCAGGACTCGATAAAGAAGTTCAATAAGGTATGGCATGGTTTAATCTTGTTGTAACTATTACAACAAAATGGTTCAAGGAAGTTCAATAAGGTATTGCTTTACATCCAATAAGCTGAAACAAAAGTTGTTCAACAAAGTTCAAGGAACTTCAATAAGATACCTTTGGTTTAATGCAATCACTATTACTTAAGTCCGGACTCGACAAAGAAGTTCAATAAGGTATGGCATGGTTTAATCTTGTTGTAACTATTACAACAAAGTTGTTCAAGGAAGTTCAATAAGGTATTGCTTTATCCAATAAGCTGAAACAGAAGTTGTTCAACAGAGTTCAAGGAAGTTCAATAAGGTACCTCTGGTTTAATCCTATAACTATTTCTTGAGTCAGGACTCGACAAAGAAGTTCAATAAGGTATGGCACGGTTTAATCTTGTTGTAACTATTACAACAAAGTTGTTCAAGGAAGTTCAAGAAGGTATTGCTTTATCCAATAAGCTGAAACACAAGTTGTTCGACAAAGTTCAAGGAAGTTCAATAAGGTACCTCTGGTTTAATCCTATCACAATTACTTGATTCATGACTCGACAAAGAAGTTCAATAAGGTATGGCATGGTTTAATCTTGTTGTAACTATTACAACAAAGTTGTTCAAGGAAGTTCCACAAGGTATTGCTTTATCGAATAAGCAGAAATAGAAGTTGTTCAACAAAGTTCAAGGAAGTCCAATAAGGTACCTCTGGTTTAATCCCATCACTATTACTTGAGGTAGGACTCGACAAAGAAGTTCAATAAGGTATGTCATGGCTTAATCTTGTTGTAACTATTACAACAAAGTTGTTCAAGGAAGTTCAATAAGGTATTGCTTTATCCAATAAGCTGAAACAGAAGTTGTTCAACGAAGTTCAATAAGGTACCTCTGGTTTAATCCTATCACTATTACTTGAGTCAGGACTTGACAAAGAAGTTCAATAAGGTATGGCATGGTTTAATCTTGTTGTAAATATTACAACAAAGTTGTTCAAGGAAGTTCAATAAGGTATTGCTTTATATCCAATAAGCTAAAACAGAAGTTGTTCAACAAAGTTCAAGGAAGTTCAATAAGTTACCTCTGGTCTAATCCTATCACTATTACTTGAGTCAGGGCTCGACAAAGAAGTTCAATAAGGTATGGTACGGTTTAATCTTGTTGTAACTATTACAACAAAGTTGTTCAAGGAAGTTCAATAAGGTATTGCTTTATCCAATAAGCTGAAACAGAAGTTGTTCAACAAAGTTCAAGGAAGTTCAATAAGGTACCTTTGGTTTAATCCTATCACTATTACTTGATTCATGACTCGACAAAGAAGTTCAATAAGGTATGGTATGGTTTAATCTTGTTGTAACTATTACAACAAAGTTGTTCAAGGAGGTACAATAAGGTATTTCTTTATATCCAATAAGCTAAAACAGAAGTTGTTCAACAAAATTTAAGGAAGTTCAATAAGGTACCCTTGGTTTAATCCTATCACTATTACTTGAGTCACGACTCGACAAAGAAGTTCCATAAGGTAAGGCATGGTTTAATCTTGTTGTAACTATTACAACAAAGTTGTTCAAGGAATTTCAATAAGGTATTGCTTTATCCAATAAGCTGAAACAGAAGTTGTTCAACAAAGTTAAAGGAAGTTCAATAAGGTACCTTTAGTTTAATCCAATCACTGTTACTTGAGTCCGGACTCGACAAAGAAGTTCTATAAGGTATGGCATGGTTTAATCTTGTTGTAACTATTACAAGAAAGTTGTTCAACGAAGTTCAATAAGGTATTGCTTTATCCAATAAGCTGAAACATAAGTTGTTCAACAAAGTTCAAGGAAGTTCAATAAGGTACATCTGGTTTAATCCTATCACTATTACTTGAGTCAGGACTCGACAAAGAAGTTCAATAAGGTATGGCCTGGTTTAATATTATTGTAACAATTACAACAAAGTTATTCAAGGAAGTTCGATAAGGTATTGCTTTATCAAATAAGCTGAAATAGAAGTTGTTCAACAAAGTTCAAGGAAGTTGAATAAGGTACCTCTTGTTTAATCCTATCACTACTACTTGAGTCATGACTCGATAAAGAAGTTCAATAAGGTATGGCGTGGTTTAATCTTGTTGTAACTATTACAACAAAGTTGTTCAAGGAAGTTCAATAAGGTATTGCTTTACATCCAATAAGCTGAAACAAAAGTTGTTCAACAAAGTTAAAGGAACTTCAATAAGGTACCTTTGGTTTAATCCTATCACTATTCCTTAAGTCCGGACTCGACAAAGAAGTTTAATAAGGTATGGCATGGTTTAATCTTATTGTAACTATTACAACAAAGTTGTTCAAGGAAGTTCAATAAGGTATTGCTTTATGCAATAAGCTGAAACAGAAGTTGTTCAACGAAGTTGAATAAGGTACCTCTATTTTAATCCTGTCACTTTACTTGAGTCAGGACTCGACAAAGAAGTTCAATAAGGTATGGCATGGTTTAATCTTGTTGTAACTATCACAACAAAGTTGTTCAAGGAAGTTCAATAAGGTATTGCTTTATCCAATAAGCTGAAACAAAAGTTGTTCAAAAAAGTTCAAGGAAGTTCAATAAGGTACCTCTGGTTTAATCCTATAACTATTTCTTGAGTCAGGACTCGACAAAGAAGTTCAATAAGGTATGGCACGGTTTAATTTGTTGTAACTATTACAACAAAGTTGTTCAAGGAAGTTCAATATGGTATTGCTTTATCCAATAAGCTGAAACACAAGTTGTTCAACAAAGTTCAAGGAGGTTCAATAAGGTACCTCTGGTTTAATCCTATCACAATTACTTAATTCATGACTCGACAAAGAAGTTCAATAAGGTATGGCATGGTTTATTCTTGTTGTAACTATTACAACAAATTTGTTCAAGGAAGTTCAATAAGGTATTGCTTTATATCCCATAAGCTGAAACAGAAGTTCTTCAACAAAGTTCTAGGAAGTTCAATATGGTACCTCGGGTTTAATCCTATCACTATTACTTGAGTCAGGACTCGACAAAGAAGTTCAATAAGGTATGGCATGTTTTAATCCAGTTGTAACTATTACAACAAAGTTGTTCAAGGAAGTTCAATTAGGTATTTCTTTATCCAATAAGCTGAACCAGAAGTTGTTCAACAAAGTTCAAGGAAGTTCAATAAGGTACCTCTAGTTTAACCCTATCACTATTACATGAGTCCGGACTCGACAAACAAGTTCAATAAGGTATGGAATGGTTTAATCTTGTTGTAACTATTACAACAAAGTTGTTCAAGGAAGTTCAATAAGGTATTGCTTTATCCAATAAGCTGAAACAGAAGTTGTTCAACGAAGTTTAATAAGGTACCTCTGGTTTAATATTATCATTATTACTTGAGTCAGGACTCGACAAAGAAGTTCAATAAGGTATGGCATGGTTTAATCTTGTTGTAACTATTACAACAAAGTTGTTCATGGAAGTTCAATTAGGTATTGCTTTATCCAATAAGCTGAAACATAAGTTGTTCAATAAAGTTCAAGGAAGTTCAATAAGGTACCTCTAGTTTAATCCTATCACTATTACTTGAGTCCGGACTCGACAAAGAAGTTCAATAAGGTATGGCATGTTTTAATCTTATTGTAAGTATTACAACAAAGTTGTTCAAGGAAGTTCAATAAGGTATTGCTTTATCCAATAAGCTGAAACAAAAGTTGTTCAACAAAGTTCAAGGAAGTTCAATAAGGTACCTCTGGTTTAATCCTATAACTATTTCTTGAGTCAGGACTCGACAAAGAAGTTCAATAAGGTATGTCATGGCTTAATCTTGTTGTAACTATTACAACAAAGTTGTTCAAGGAAGTTCAATAAGGTATTGCTTTATTCAATAAGCTGAAACACAAGTTGTTCAACTAAGTTCAAGGAAGTTCAATAAGGTACCTCTGGTTTAATCCTATCACTATTACTTGAGGCAGGACTCGACAAAGAAGTTCAATAAGGTATGTCATGGCTTAATCTTGTTGTAACTATTACAACAAAGTTGTTCAAGGTATTGCTTTATCCAATAAGCTGAAACACAAGTTGTTCAACTAAGTTCAAGGAAGTTCAATAAGGTACCTCTGGTTTAATCCTATCACAATTACTTGATTCATGAATCGACAAAGAAGTTCAATAAGGTATGGCATGGTTTAATCTTGTTGTAACTATTACAACAAAGTTGTTCAAGGAAGTTCAATAAGGTATTGCTTTATCCAATAAGCTGAAATAGAAGTTGTTCAACAAAGTTCAAGGAAGTCCAATAAGGTACCTCTGGTTTAATCCCATCACTATTACTTGAGGTAGGACTCGACAAAGAAGTTCAATAAGGTATGTCATGGCTTAATCTTGTTGTAACTATTACAACAAAGTTGTTCAAGGAAGTTCAATAAGGTATTGCTTTATCCAATAAGCTGAAATAGAAGTTGTTCAACAAAGTTCAAGGAAGTTCAATAAGGTACCTCTGGTTTAATCCTATGACTATTACTTGATTCATGACTCGACAAAGAAGTTCAATAAGGTATGGTATGGTTTAATCTTGTTGTAACAATTACAACAAAGTTGTTCAAGGAAGTTCAATAAGGTATTGCTTTATCCAATAAGCTGAAATAGAAGTTGTTCAACAAAGTTCAAGGAAGTCCAATAAGGTACCTCTGGTTTAATCCCATCACTATTACTTGAGGTAGGACTCGACAAAGAAGTTCAATAAGGTATGTCATGGCTTAATTTTGTTGTAACTATTACAACAAAGTTGTTCAAGGAAGTTCAATAAGGTATTGCTTTATCCAATAAGCTGAAATAGACGTTGTTCAACGAAGTTCAATAAGGTACCTCTGGTCTAATCCTATCACTATTACTTGAGTCAGGACTCGACAAAGAAGTTCAATAAGGTATGGTACGGTTTAATCTTGTTGTAACTATTACAACAAAGTTGTTCAAGGATGTTCAATAAGGTATTGCTTTATCCAATAAGCTGAAACAGAAGTTGTTCAACAAAGTTCAAGGAAGTTCAATAAGGTACCTCTGGTTTAATCCTATAACTATTACTTGATTCATGACTCGACAAAGAAGTTCAATAAGGTATGGTATGGTTTAATCTTGTTGTAACTATTACAACAAAGTTGTTCAAGGAGGTACAATAAGGTATTGCTTTATATCCAATAAGCTAAAACAGAAGTTGTTCAACAAAGTTTAAGGAAGTTCAATAAGGTACCATTGGTTTAATCCTATCACTATTACTTGAGTCACGACTCGACAAAGAAGTTCCATAAGGTAAGGCATGGTTTAATCTTGTTGTAACTATTACAACAAAGTTGTTCAAGGAATTTCAATAAGGTATTGCTTTATCCAATAAGCTGAAACAGAAGTTGTTCAACAAAGTTAAAGGAAGTTCAATAAGGTACCTTTAGTTTAATCCAATCACTATTACTTGAGTCCGGACTCGACAAAGAAGTTCAATAAGGTATGGCATGGTTTAATCTTGTTGTAACTATTACAAGAAAGTTGTTCAAGGAAGTTCAATAAGGTATTGCTTCATCCACTAAGCTGAAACAGTAGTTGTTCAACAAAGTTCAAGGAAGTTCAATAAGGTACATCTGGTTTAATCCTATCACTATTACTTGAGTCAGGACTCGGCAAAGAAGTTCAATAAGGTATGGCCTGGTTTAATATTATTGTAACAATTACAACAAAGTTGTTCAAGGAAGTTCGATAAGGTATTGCTTTATCAAATAAGCTGAAATAGAAGTTGTTCAACAAAGTTCAAGGAAGTTGAATAAGGTACCTCTGGTTTAATCCTATCACTACTACTTGAGTCCGGACTCGATAAAGATGTTCAATAAGGTATGGTGTGGTTTAATCTTGTTGTAACTATTACAACAAAGTTGTTCAAGGAAGTTCAATAAGGCATTGCTTTACATCCAATAAGCTGAAACAAAAGTTGTTCAACAAAGTTCAAGGAACTTCAATAAGGTACCTTTGGTTTAATCCTATCACTATTCCTTAAGTCCGGACTCGACAAAGAAGTTTAATAAGGTATGGCATGGTTTAATCTTGTTGTAACTATTACAACAAAGTTGTTTAAGGAAGTTCAATAAGGTATTGCTTTATGCAATAAGCTGAAACAGAAGTTGTTCAACGAAGTTGAATAAGGTACCTCTGGTTTAATCCTGTCACTTTACTTGAGTCAGGACTCGACAATGAAGTTCAATAAGGTATGGCATGGTTTAATCTTGTTGTAACTATCACAACAAAGTTGTTCAAGGTAGTTCAATAAGGTATTGCTTTATCCAATAAGTTGAAACAAAAGTTGTTCAAAAAAGTTCAATAAGGTACCTCTGGTTTAATCCTATAACTATTTCCTGAGTCAGGACTCGACAAAGAAGTTCAATAAGGTATGGCACAGTTTAATCTTGTTGTAACTATTACAACAAAGTTGTTCAAGGAAGTTCAATATGGTATTGCTTTATCCAATAAGCTGAAACACAAGTTGCTCAACAAAGTTCAAGGAGGTTCAATAAGGTACCTCTGGTTTAATCCTATCACAATTACTTAATTCATGACTCGACAAAGAAGTTCAATAAGGTATGGCATGGTTTATTCTTGTTGTAACTATTACAACAAAGTTGTTCAAGGAAGTTCAATAAGGTATTGCTTTATATCCCATAAGCTGAAATAGAAGTTCTTCAACAATGTTCTAGGAAGTTCAATATTATGACACCCGTCAACCAAACCACTCAGGTTAGCAACTGAATAGTATAATACTTGTTTTAACAAGTAGGAATAACTCATAATCACTTAATATCGATGGCTAAGGGTTAGTTTCCTATGAATTCCAACAGTACACTGAGAAAATCCTGTTACCGCACGGAACTGCTTAAGCTGTCTTATAAATGCCGATTGAAACAATTTACATTTAATTATAACAATATTAATAATAAGAAGAGTAAATATATAGTTTATATATACCCAAATATAAATTTTAAACCTAAAATAATCAAATCAAAAATTTAAGTAGATAATTGAGGATTTAGCTACCTTAAATCAAGCTTTTTATTAAAATTACATAATATATATACTTAAGCCATATTAATTAAAACTTAAACAAAAAAAGCAGAATTTAGGGCCCCAATTTCGGCCCTTACATGACCCAAAACCCACATTCAATAAAAAAAAAACTTCCATATTTTCAAGAACCCTTTCATTTTCCTCTCAACCTCTCTCTCTCTACATTCAAACTCACCACTCTCTCTTCCCTCTCTAACTCCAGCCGAAATCATCCCCAAATCCTTGGTGAAAATCATCAAATCCTTGAAGACTTGAAGGTAATAATCCTCCCTAGTGTGAGTAAACTCGTCTCTCTTGTATCGTACTTCTTTTCTTCTTGTTACTTGTAAATTTCTCCTTCTTTCCTCACTTTATTTTGAAATCCTTGAGTTTCTGGATAAAGGGACCTTAATGTACCCTTTTCATGGTAGATTAATCACCAAAGACATGTTATGTCAAACAAATGGTGGTAATCCTTAAGCCATACAACTAGAACTCAAGAAGATGATGTTATAACTATATGCATGTGGGTTTTTGTTACAATCTGAGATGTGTGAGTTCATGCATGAGTTTTTAAAGGACAAAAATAGATTTTCTTATCTAAGAACATTGTCAAAGTAGTGGTAAATGAGTGTTCAATCAAAGAACCAACCATATGAGTGAAAATATGGAGATAAAACACTCATTTTCCATGAATAAACAATTTTTAGTTTCTGACAGATTACTTGCATGCATTTCATCCGACCATATCTTGAAAAATACTTAACCAAATGATATGAATCTTTTTCTGGAACTTTGTTTATTGTGTTATGTTTCAAACCCAAGTGGTTTCATGTAAAAACTCGAAGATTTGACCCTTTATCTACTCATATCAAACTAAGTGTGCAAAGACAATCTGACAGAGAAAAATCTCTACTTTAATCAGTTATAAGTCTCTTAATATTCAACTAAAATTCTTGGATTTTTTCTGGAAGTTATTTTAATGGGTTATATTTCAAACAAAAGTATTTTCACTCAAAAATATTAAGATTTGAGGTCTCAAACACTCAAACCAAGACTGGTGTGCAAGAAATCAGAATCTGGCAGAATGAAAGGTCTACCTTAAAATCGTCATATCTCCCTCAATATGTAACCAAAAATGATGAAATTTTTCTGGAAGATACTTTTATGAGTTAGGATTAAAACCCATTTTGAATCACTGGAAATGTTGAGAATTGACCCTCCAAATGGACTTGACAAAAAGATGGTGCAGACTGTTTTGGTAACTGTGACACTTAAACTTAAGTGTAATGATTAAAATAGCTAGCCAACTCTAAAAATAGTGATATTTATGTCAAAAGTTCCCTAAAAACATTAAATTGATACACATAAAAAGTTGGACTAATAAAAATTTCCAGAAGATATTTAAAAATGACCATAAGTGGACTTAATATTCCGCCATCAGATAAGTAAAACACTAATTCAAAAGAAAAGGGATTTGTAGAGTCATTAAAAGATGAAAAGCTTGTAAATTGTAGAAATTGTCAAAACCATAAATAAAAAATATATATAGATGTATATAAAGGTATAAATAATACCCTAACAAATAATAGATTTATAACAAACCGAACATTGTTAAATCACAAGGTAAATGAGAAATACAATTACATATGTAATTAATGAAAGTATTTGTCATGAAGAAAATATAAAACGTGGTAAAATGGATTAAATACTACTTATAACCTATAAATTTTATTATGTAACAATAAAATCCTACAAACCCTTTTAAACCAATAATTTACTTGAGATCAACAATGCAAAATAATACTTACACTTAATAACTAACACTAAGGCATTTTATAAGACATGATGGGCTAAGCAATGCTTTAGCCATAAGAGTTAGACCGAAACTGATAATGTGTTTCACTTCCTTAGGAAGGACCTAGAATCGAGAAATTGTACAACCGTGCGGCAACACTTGGAAATCCTTGCTGAACATCGTGAGTTTTCACAGCCCCTTTTTACTCTTTTGTTACAATTTGGGGTGAAAAGCATGATATTGAATTTCAAATTGATTGAATTATGCTATGAAATGTTGAACCTTAAATTTAATTGTTTGTGCACTAAGGTATGTATACTTTTTGATGTGCTTGAGTTGTAAATGAAAAAGTCCCCACTTGTTAGACAATACTTATTAACTCATTATGAGCCAATGGTATTTGTGGGTAGCGCTATTTGGATTGACAACCCCACTTTAAGCTGACGAGCTAGAAGTGCACTTTACCAGTAACAACAATGGTCTTACCCATGTGGAATTAATCCACCGCTGAGGTAGGACGTGAATAATTTAAGGGGCGTTGGTTTGTTGGAAGGTTTGGTAGTGGCTCAATGCGATGACATCACTGTATACTTTATACCTCATGCAAATACTCGAACAACTGGTTACGTAAACTTCGTGTGAACAAACGTTTCACGATATCAATTTCTGCATACAAATTTACTTTTAGTGCATACGAAAACCTGTGAACTCACCAACTCTTCGTAGTTGACCCTTTCCCTTTTTATCATGGAGTGCCTATTTCCATCATCTCGGATAGAGATAGTCGTTTTACGTCACGGTTTTGGCGATCACTACAGAAAGCATTGGGTACGCGTTTGGATTTGAGCACTTCCTACCATCCACAAACGGACGGTCAGTCAGAAAGAACTATACAGACGTTAGAGGATATGCTGCGTGCATGTGTGATAGATTTTGGTGGAAGTTGGGATACTCACCTACCATTAGTGGAGTTCTCCTACAACAATAGTTATCATACCAGCATTCAGTGTGCACTGTATGAAGCCTTTTATGGACGCAAGTGTAGATCCCCACTTAGTTGGTTGGAAATTGGCGACAGACAGTTGACTAGGCCCGAAATCATTCAAGAGACTACTGACAAAATCTCAGTTATCAAGGATAGACTTAAGGCCGCAAGAGATCGTCAGAAGAGTTATGCTGATAACCGCAGGATGCCATTAGAATTCCAAGTGGGAGATAAAGTGCTCCTAAAAGTATCGCCTTGGAAAGGATTAGTACGCTTCGGAAAAAGAGGCAAGTTGAGTCCGAGATATGTTGGCCCGTTTGAAATAATTGAACGGATTGGTCCAGTAGCATATAATCTTAATTTACCGCAATAGCTGAGTGTCATCCACAATACGTTCCATGTGTCAAACCTTAAGAAATGCCTAAGTGATGAATCATTGGTTCTACCCCTAGAGAATATTCAGGTCAACGAGCGATTACACTTCATAGAAGAACCAGTTGAAATCCTCGAACAAGAAGTCAAACGAACAAGGCGTAGTAAGATCCCGATCCTAAAAGTTCGTTGGAATTCGAGGCATGGACCTGAGTATACATGGGAACGAGAAGATTACATGAAACGTAAGTACCCTCACCTATTTACAAAGGACCAGGCGGGAAGTAGCAATCAACGAATTTCGGGACGAAATTCTTCTAACAAGGGGAGACTGTGACACACGTCAACCAAACCACTCAGGTTAGCAACTGAATAGTATAATACTTGTTTTAACAAGTAGGAATAACTCATAATGACTTAATATCGATGGCTAAGGGTTAGTTTCCTAAGAATTCCAACAGTACACTGAGAAAATCCTGTTACCGCACGGAACTGCTTAAGCTGTCTTATAAATGCCGATTGAAACAATTAACATTTAATTATAACAATATTAATAATAAGAAGAGTAAATATATATTTTATATATACCCAAATATAAATTTTAAACCTAAAATAATCAAATCAAAAATTTAAGTAGATAAATGAGGATTTAGCTACCTTAAATCAAGCTTTTTATTAAAATTACATAATATATATACTTAAGCCATATTAATTAAAACTTAAACAAAAAAAAGCAGAATTTAGGGCCCCAAATTCGGCCCTTACATGACCCAAAACCCCCATTCAATAAAAAAAAACTTCCATATTTTCAAGAACCCTTTCATTTTCCTCTCAACCTCTCTCTCTCTACATTCAAACTCACCACTCTCTCTTCCCTCTCTAACTCCAGCCGAAATCAGCCCCAAATCCTTGGTGAAAATCATCAAATCCTTGAAGACTTGAAGGTAATAATCCTCCCTAGTGTGAGTAAACTCGTCTCTCTTGTATCCTACTTCTTTTCTTCTTGTTACTTGTAAATTTCTCCTTCTTTCCTCACTTTATTTTGAAATCCTTGAGTTTCTGGATAAAGGGACCTTAATGTACCCTTTTCATGGTAGATTAATCACCAAAGACATGTTATGTCAAACAAATGGTGGTAATCCTTAAGCCATACAACTAGAACTCAAGAAGATGATGTTATAACTACATGCATGTGGGTTTTTGTTACAATCTGAGATGTGTGAGTTCATGCATGAGTTTTTAAAGGACAAAAATAGATTTTCTTATCTAAGAACATTGTCAAAGAAGTGGTAAATGAGTGTTCAATCAAAGAACCAACCATATGAGTGAAAATATGGAGATAAAACACTCATTTTCCATGAATAAACAATTTTTAGTTTCTGGCAGATTACTTGCATGCATTTCATCCGACCATATATTGAAAAATACTTAACCAAATGATATGAATCTTTTACTGGAACTTTGTTTATTGTGTTATGTTTCAAACCCAAGTGGTTTCATGTAAAAACTCGAAGTTTTGACCCTTCATCTACTCATATCAAACTAAGTGTGCAAAGACAATCTGACAGAGAAAAATCTCTACTTTAATCAGTTATAAGTCTCTTAATATTCAACTAAAATTCTTGGATTTTTTCTGGAAGTTATTTTAATGGGTTATATTTCAAACAAAAGTGGTTTCACTCAAAAATATTAAGATTTGAGGTCTCAAAAACGCAAACCAAGACTGGTGTGCAAGAAATCAGAATCTGGCAGAATGAAAGGTCTACCTTAAAATCGTAATATCTCCCTCAGTATGTAACCAAAAATGATGAAATTTTTCTGGAAGATACTTTGATGAGTTAGGATTAAAACCCATTTTGAATCACTGGAAAATGTTGAGAATTGACCCTCCAAATGGACTTGACAAAAAGATGGTGCAGACTGTTTTGGTAACTGTGACACTTAAACTTAAGTGTAATGATTAAAATAGCTAGCCAACTCTAAAAATAGTGATATTTATGTCAAAAGTTCCCTAAAAACATAAAATTGATACACATAAAAAGTTGGACTAATAAAAATTTCCAGAAGATATTTAAAAATGACCATAAGTGGACTTAATATTCCGCCATCAGATAAGTAAAACACTAATTCAAAAGAAAAAGGGATTTGTATAGTCATTAAAAGATGAAAAGCTTGTAAATTGTAGAAATTGTCAAAACCATAAATAAAAACTATATATACATGTATATGAAGGTATAAATCATACCCTAACAAATAATAGATTTATAACAAACCGAACATTGTTAAATCACAAGGTAAATGAGAAATACAATTACATATGTAATTAATGAAAGTATTCGTCATGAAGAAAATATAAAACGTGGTAAAATGGATTAAATACTACTTATAACCTATAAATTTTATTATGTAACAATAAAATCCTACAAACCCTTTTAAACCAATAATTTACTTGAGATCAACAACGCAAAATAATACTTACACTTAATAACTAACACTAAGGCATTTTATAAGACATGATGGGCTAAGCAATGCTTTAGCCATAAGAGTTAGACCGAAACTGATAATGTGTTTCACTTCCTTAGGAAGGACCTAGAATCGAGAAATTGTGCAACCGTGCGGCAACACTTGGAAATCCTTGCTGAACATCGTGAGTTTTCACAGCCCCTTTTTACTCTTTTGTTACAATTTGGGGTGAAAAGCATGATATTGAATTTCAAATTGATTGAATTATGCTATGAAATGTTGAACCTTAAATTTAATTGTTTGTGCACTAAGGTATGTATACTTTTTGATGTGCTTGAGTTGTAAATGAAAAAGTCCCCACTTGTTAGACAATACTTATTAACTCATTATGAGCCAATGGTATTTGTGGGTAGCGCTATTTGGATTGACAACCCCACTTTAAGCTGACGAGCTAGAAGTGCACTTTACCAGTAACAACAATGGTCTTACCCATGTGGAATTAATCCACCGCTGAGGTAGGACGTGAATAATTTAAGGGGCGTTGGTTTGTCGGAAGGTTTGGTAGTGGCTCAATGCGATGACATCACTGTATACTTTATACCTCATGCAAATACTCGAACAACTGGTTACGTAAACTTCGTGTGAACAAACGTTTCACAATATCAATTTCTGCATACAAATTTACGTTTAGTGCATATGAAAACCTGTGAACTCACCAACTCTTCGTAGTTGACCCTTTCCCTTTTTATCATGCTTTTCAGGTGTTAACAAGTAAGTGAAGGCATGTAGGGTGCATTTTGCATGATGACATCAACATCAAGAACATTAAAACTCTATCGTTAATTTCTGTATCCGACGTCTTCTTTTTGGAACAATTTACTTAAGACGTTGTAATGTAATATTTTGAACTACTGTATTAAATGTTGTGGTTGGTGTTGTCTGTTACCTTTTGAATGAAACCCTACGCTGTTATACCTCGTGTTTCCGCTTTAGCGGGGTGTGACAAATATGGTACCTCGGGTTTAATCCTATCACTATTACATGAGTCAGGACTCGACAAAGAAGTTCAATAAGGTATGGCATGGTTTAATCCAGTTGTAACTATTACAACAAAGTTGTTCAAGGAAGTTCAATTAGGTTCTGCTTTATCCAATAAGCTGAACCAGAAGTTGTTCAACAAAGTTCAAGGAAGTTCAATAAGGTACCTCTAGTTTAACCCTATCACTATTACTTGAGTCCGGACTCGACAAACAAGTTCAATAAGGTATGGAATGGTTTAATCTTGTTGTAACTATTACAACAAAGTTGTTCAAGGAAGTTCAATAAGGTATTGCTTTATCCAATAAGCTGAAACAGAAGTTGTTCAACGAAGTTCAATAAGGTACCTCTGGTTTAATACTATCACTATTACTTGAGTCAGGACTCGACAAAGAAGTTCAATAAGCTATGGCATGGTTTAATCTTGTTGTAAATATTACAACAATGTTGTTCAAGGAAGTTCAATTAGGTATTGCTTTATCCAATAAGCTGAAACATAAGTTGTTCAATAAAGTTCAAGGAAATTCAATAAGGTACATCTAGTTTAATCCGATCACTATTACTTGAGTCCGGACTCGACAAAGAAGTTCAATAAGGTATGGCATGGTTTAATCTTATTGTAACTACTACAACAAAGTTGTTCAAGGAAGTTCAATAAGGTATTGCTTTATCCAATAAGCTGAAACAAAAGTTGTTCAACAAAGTTCAAGGAAGTTCAATAAGGCACCTCTGGTTTAATCCTATCACTATTACTTGAGTCAGGATTCAACAAAAGAGTTCAATAAGGTATGGCACGGTTTAATATTGTTGTAACTATTACAACAAAGTTGTTCAAGGAAGTTCAATAAGGTATTGCTTTATCCAATAAGCTGAAACAGAAGTTGTTCAACAAAGTTCAAGGAAGTCCAATAAGGTACCTCTGGTTTAATCCTACCACTATTACTTGAGGCAGTACTCGACAAAGAAGTTCAGTAAGGTATGTCATGGCTTAATCTTGTTGTAACTATTACAACAAAGTTGTTCAAGGAAGTTCAATAAGGTATTGCTTTATCCAACAAGCTGAAACATAAGTTGTTCAACAAAGTTCAAGGAAGTTCAATAAGGTACCTCTGGTTTAATTATATCACAATTACTTGATTCATGACTCGACAAAGAAGTTCAATAAGGTATGGCATGGTTTAATCTTGTTGTAACTATTACAACAAAGTTGTTCAAGGAAGTTCAATAAGGTATTGCTTTATCCAATAAGCTGAAATAGAAGTTGTTCAACAAAGTTCAAGGAAGTCCAATAAGGTACCTCTGGTTTAATCCCATCACTATTACTTGAGGTAGGACTCGACAAAGAAGTTCAATAAGGTATGTCATGGCTTAATCTTGTTGTAACTATTACAACAAAGTTGTTCAAGGATGTTCAATAAGGTATTGCTTTATCCAATAAGCTGAAATAGAAGTTGTTCAACGAAGTTCAATAAGGTACCTCTGGTTTAATCCTATCACTATTACTTGAGTCAGGACTCGACAAAGAAGTTCAATAACGTATGGTACGGTTTAATCTTGTTGTAACTATTACAACAAAGCTGTTCAAGGAAGTTCAATAAGGTATTGCTTTATCCAATAAGCTGAAACAGAAGTTGTTCAACAAAGTTCAAGGAAGTTCAATAAGGTACCTCTGGTTTAATCCTATGACTATTACATGATTCATGACTCGACAAAGAAGTTCAATAAGGTATGGTATGGTTTAATCTTGTTGTAACTATTACAACAAAGTTGTTCAAGGAAGTACAATAAGGTATTGCTTTATATCCAATAAGCTAAAACAGAAGTTGTTCAACAAAGTTTAAGGAAGTTCAATAAGGTACCTTTGGTTTAATCCTATCACTATTACTTGAGTCATGACTCGACAAAGAAGTTCCATAAGGTAAGGCATGGTTTAATCTTGTTGTAACTATTACAACAAAGTTGTTCATGGAATTTCAATAAGGTATTGCTTTATCCAATAAGCTGAAACAGAAGTTGTTCAACAAAGTTAAAGGAAGTTCAATAAGGTACCTCTAGTTTAATCCAATCACTATTACTTGAGTCTGGACTCGACAAAGAAGTTCAATAAGGTATGGCATGGTTTAATCTTGTTGTAACTATTGTAAGAAAGTTGTTCAAGTATGTTCAATAAGGTATTGCTTTATCCAATAAGCTGAAATAGAAGTTGTTCAACAAAGTTCAAGGAAGTTCAATAAGGTACCTCTGGTTTAATCCTATCACTATTACTTGAGTCAGGACTCGACAAAGAAGTTCAATAAGGTATGGCCTGGTTTAATATTGTTGTAACAATTACAACAAAGTTGTTCAAGGAAGTTCGATAACGTATTGCTTTATTAAATAAGCTGAAACAGAAGTTGTTCAACAAAGTTCAAGGAAGCTGAATAAGGTACCTCTGTTTTAATCCTATCACTACTACTTGAGTCAGGACTCGATAAAGAAGTTCAATAAGGTATGGCATGGTTTAATATTGTTGTAACTATTACAACAAAGTTGTTCAAGGAAGTTCAATAAGGCGTTGCTTTACATCCAATAAGCTGAAACAAAAGGTGTTCAACAAAGTTTAAGGAACTTCAATAAGGTACCTTTGGTTTAATCCTATCACTATTCCTTAAGTCCGGACTCGACAAAGAAGTTCAATAATGTATGGCATGGTTTAAACTTGTTGTAACTATTACAACAAAGTTGTTCAAGGAAGTTCAATAAGGTATTGCTTTATCCAATAAGCTGAAATAGAAGTTGTTCAACGAAGTTGAATAAGGTACCTCTGGTTTAATCCTATCACTATTACTTGAGTCAGGACTCGACAAAGAAGTTCAATAAGGTATGGCATGGTTTAATCTTGTTGTAACTATCACAACAAAGTTGTTCAAGGAAGTTCAATAAGGTATTGCTTTATCCAATAAGCTGAAACAAAAGTTGTTCAAAAAAGTTCAAGGAAGTTCAATAAGGTACCTCTGGTTTAATCCTATAACTATTTCTTGAGTCAGGACTCGACAAAGAAGTTCAATAAGGTATGTCATGGCTTAATCTTGTTGTAACTATTACAACAAAGTTGTTGAAGGAAGTTCAATAAGGTATTGCTTTATCCAATAAGCTGAAACAGAAGTTGTTCAACGAAGTTCAATAAGGCAACTCTGGTTTAATCCTATCACTATTACTTGAGTCAGGACTCGACAAAGAAGTTCAATAAGGTATGGCATGTTTAATCTTGTTGTAACTATTACAACAAAGTTGTTCAAGGATGTTCAATAAGGTATTGCTTTATATCCAATAAGTTGAGACAAAAGTTGTTCAACAAAGTTCAAGGAAGTTCAATAAGCTACCTCTGGTCTAATCCTATCACTATTACTTGAGTCAGGACTCGACAAAGAAGTTCAATAAGGTATGGTACGGTTTAATCTTGTTGTAACTATTACAACAAAGTTGTTCAAGGAAGTTCAATAAGGTATTGCTTTATCCAATAAGCTGAAATAGAAGTTTTTCAACAAAGTTCATGGAAGTTCAATAAGGTACCTCTGGTTTAATCCTATCACTATTACTTGATTCATGACTCGACAAAGAAGTTCAATAAGGTATGGTATGGTTTAATCTTGTTGTAACTATTACAACAAAGTTGTTCAAGGAAGTACAATAAGGTATTGCTTTATATCCAATAAGCTAAAACAGAAGTTGTTCAACAAAGTTTAAGGAAGTTCAATAAGGTACCTTTGGTTTAATCTTATCACTATTACTTGAGTCACGACTCGACAAAGAAGTTCCATAAGGTAAGGCATGGTTTAATCTTGTTGTAACTATTACAACAAAGTTGTTCATGGAATTTCAATAAGGTATTGCTTTATCGAATAAGCTGAAACAGAAGTTGTTCAACAAAGTTAAAGGAAGTTCAATAAGGTACCACTAGTTTAATCCAATCACTATTACTTGAGTCCGGACTCGACAAAGAAGTTCAATAAGGTATCGCATGGTTTAATCTTGTTGTAACTATTACAAGAAAGTTGTTCAATGAAGTTCAATAAGGTATTGCTTTATCCAATAAGCTGAAACAGAAGTTGTTCAACAAAGTTCAAGGAAGTTCAATAAGGTACCTCTAGTTTAATCCTATCACTATTACTTGAGTCAGGACTCGACCAAGAAGTTCAATAAGGTATGGCGTGGTTTAATATTGTTGTAACAATTACAACAAAGTTGTTCAAGGAAGTTAGATAAGGTATTGCTTTATCAAATAAGCTGAAACAGAAGTTGTTCAACAAAGTTCAAGGAAGTTGAATAAGGTACCTCTGGTTTAATCCTATCACTACTACTTGAGTCAGGACTCAATAAAGAAGTTCAATAAGGTATGGCATGGTTTAATCTTGTTGTAACTATTACAACAAAGTTGTTCAAGGAAGTTCAATAAGGCATTGCTTTACATCCAATAAGCAGAAACAAAAGTTGTTCAACAAAGTTCAATGAACTTCAATAAGGTACCTTTGGTTTAATCCTATCACTATTCCTTAAGTCCGGACTCGACAAAGAAGTTCAATAAGGTATGGCATGGTTTAATCTTGTTGTAACTATTACAACAAAGTTGTTCAAGGAAGTTCAATAAGGTATTGCTTTATCCAATAAGCTAAAACAGAAGTTGTTCAACGAAGTTGAATAAGGTACCTCTGGTTTAATCCTATCACTATTACTTGAGTCAGGACTCGACAAAGAAGTTCAATAAGGTATGGCATGGTTTAATCTTGTTGTAACTATCACAACAAAGTTGTTCACGGAAGTTCAATAAGGTATTGCTTTATCCAATAAGCTGAAACAAAAGTTGTTCAAAAAAGTTCAAGGAAGTTCAATAAGGTACCTCTGGTTTAATCCTATAACTATTTATTGAGTCAGGACTCGACAAAGAAGTTCAATAAGGTATGTCATGGCTTAATCTTGTTGTAACTATTACAACAAAGTTGTTCAAGGAAGTTCAATAAGGTATTGCTTTATCCAGTAAGCTGAAACAGAAGTTGTTCAACGAAGTTCAATAAGGTACCTCTAGTTTAATCCAATCACTATTACTTGAGTCCGGACTCGACAAAGAAGTTCAATAAGGTATCGCATGGTTTAATCTTGTTGTAACTATTACAAGAAAGTTGTTCAATGAAGTTCAATAAGGTATTGCTTTATCCAATAAGCTGAAACAGAAGTTGTTCAACAAAGTTCAAGGAAGTTCAATAAGGTACCTCTGGTTTAATCCTATCACTATTACTTGAGTCAGGACTCGACCAAGAAGTTCAATAAGGTATGGCCTGGTTTAATATTGTTGTAACAATTACAACAAAGTTGTTCAAGGAAGTTCGATAAGGTATTGCTTTATCAAATAAGCTGAAACAGAAGTTGTTCAACAAAGTTCAAGGAAGTTGAATAAGGTACCTCTGGTTTAATCCTATCACTACTACTTGAGTCAGACTCAATAAAGAAGTTCAATAAGGTATGGCTTGGTTTAATCTTTTTGTAACTATTACAACAAAGTTGTTCAGGGAAGTTCAATAAGGCATTGCTTTACATCCAATAAGCAGAAACAAAAGTTGTTCAACAAAGTTCAAGGAACTTCAATAAGGTACCTTTGGTTTAATCCTATCACTATTCCTTAAGTCCGGACTCGACAAAGAAGTTCAATAAGGTATGGCATGGTTTAATCTTGTTGTAACTATCACAACAAAGTTGTTCACGGAAGTTCAATAAGGTATTGCTTTATCCAATAAGCTGAAACAAAAGTTGTTCAAAAAAGTTCCAGGAAGTTCAATAAGGTACCTCTGGTTTAATCCTATAAATATTTCTTGAGTCAGGACTCGACAAAGAAGTTCAATAAGGTATGTCATGGCTTAATCTTGTTGTAACTATTACAACAAAGTTGTTCAAGGAAGTTCAATAAGGTATTGCTTTATCTAGTAAGCTGAAACAGAAGTTGTTCAACGAAGTTCAATAAGGTACCTCTGGTTTAATCCTATCACTATTACTTGAGTCAGGACTCGACAAAGAAGTTCAATAAGGTATGGCTTGGGTAAATGTTGTTGTAACTACTACAACAAAGTTGTTCAAGGATGTTCAATAAGGTATTGCTTTATATCCAATAAGCTGAAACAGAAGTTGTTCAACAAAGTTCAAGGAAGTTCAATAAGCTACCTCTGGTCTAATCCTATCACTATTACTTGAGTCAGGACTCGACAAAGAAGTTCAATAAGGTATGGTACGGTTTAATCTTGTTGTAACTATTACAACAAAGTTGTTCAAGGAAGTTCAATAAGGTATTGCTTTATCCAATAAGCTGAAACAGAAGTTCTTCAACAAAGTTCAAGGAAGTTCAATAAGGTACCTCTGGTTTAATCCTATCACTATTACTTGATTCATGATTCGACAAAGAAGTTCAATAAGGTATGGTATGGTTTAATCTTGTTGTAACTATTACAACAAAGTTGTTCAAGGAGGTACAATAAGGTATTGCTTTATATCCAATAAGCTAAAACAGAAGTTGTTCAACAAAGTTTAAGGAAGTTCAATAAGGTACCTTTGGTTTAATCCTATCACTATTACTTGAGTCACGACTCGACAAAGAAGTTCCATAAGGTAAGGCATGGTTTAATGTTGTTGTAACTATTACAACAAAGTTGTTCAAGGAATTTCAATAAGGTATTGCTTTATCCAATAAGCTGAAACAGAAGTTGTTCAACAAAGTTCAAGAAAGTTCAATAAGGTACATCTGGTTTAATCCTATCACTATTTCTTGAGTCAGGACTCGACAAAGAAGTTCAATAAGGCATGGCCTGGTTTAATATTATTGTAACAATTACAACAAAGTTGTTCAAGGAAGTTCGATAAGGCATTGCTTTATCTAATAAGCTGAAATAGAAGTTGTTCAACAAAGTTCAAGGAAGTTGAATAAGGTACCTCTGGTTTAATCCTATCACTACTACTTGAGTCAGGACTAAATAAAGAAGTTCAATAAGGTACCTTTAGTTTAATCCAATCACTATTACTTGAGTCCGGACTCGACAAAGAAGTTCAATAAGGTATGGCATGGTTTAATCTTGTTGTAACTATCACAACAAAGTTGTTCACGGAAGTTCAATAAAGTATTGCTTTATCCAATAAGCTGAAACAAAAGTTGTTCAAAAAAGTTCAAGGAAGTTCAATAAGGTACCTCTGGTTTAATCCTATAACTATTTCTTGAGTCAGGACTCGACAAAGAAGTTCAATAAGGTATGTCATGGCTTAATCTTGTTGTAACTATTACAACAAAGTTGTTCAAGGAAGTTCAATAAGGTATTGCTTTATTCAATAAGCTGAAACAGAAGTTGTTCAACGAAGTTTGATAAGGTACCTCTGGCTTAATCCTATCACTATTACTTTAGTCAGGACTCGACAAAGAAGTTCAATAAGGTATGGCAAGGTTAAATGTTGTTGTAACTACTACAACAAAGTTGTTCAAGGATGTTCAATAAGGTATTGCTTTATATCAAATAAGCTGAAACAGAAGTTGTTCAACAAAGTTCAAGGAAGTTCAATAAGCTACCTCTGGTCTAATCCTATCACTATTATTTGAGTCAGGACTCGACAAAGAAGTTCAATAAGGTATGGTACGGTTTAATCTTGTTGTAACTATTATTACAAAGTTGTTCAAGGAAGTTAATTAAGGTATTGCTTTATCCAATAAGCTGAAACAGAAGTTCTTCAACAAAGTTCAAGGAAGCTCAATAAGGTACCTCTGGTTTAATCCTATCACTATTACTTGATTCATGACTCGACAAAGAAGTTCAATAAGGTATGGTATGGTTTAATCTTGTTGTAACTATTACAACAAAGTTGTTCAAGGAAGTACAATAAGGTATTGCTTTATATCCAATAAGCTAAAACAGAAGTTGTTCAACAAAGTTTAAGGAAGTTCAATAAGGTACCTTTGGTTTAATCCTATCACTATTACTTGAGTCACGACTCGACAAAGAAATTCCATAAGGTAAGGCATGGTTTAATCTTGTTGTAACTATTACAACAAAGTTGTTCATGTAATTTAAATAAAGTATTGCTTTATCTAATAAGCTAAAACAGAAGTTGTTCAACAAAGTTAAAGGAAGTTCAATAAGGTACCTCTAGTTTAATCCAATCACTATTACTTGAGTTTGGACTTGACAAAGAAGTTCAATAAGGTATGGCATGGTTTAATCTTGTTGTAACTATTACAACAAAGTTGTTCAAGGAAGTTCAATAAGGTATTGCTTTATCCAATAAGCTGAAACAGAAGTTGTTCAACGAAGTTGAATAAGGTACCTCTAGTTTAATCCTATCATTGTTGGTTCCCGTTTTGCTTTAAACAAGATTATCAGATCTATTAGTTCAAGTTAATGTTTGATGCGGAAGCGTATTTGAAGAACTAACAGATAAGTTTGATAGATTTAGACCAAAATATAAATAAACAATGAACAGGAAATAATATCTCAAAGTTTACTGAATATATATATTAAGAACAGATTTAAGAACAATGAGTAAGAAAAGCTTCAAAACAGATATGACTCTTAAGGTGAATAAGCTTTTGTGTTCTTATGATGGTCGATTTATAAGTGATAAGGAAGAACTCAACATGAGTCTTCCTTATATACTACTCTAAAGGGGACCGTAAAGCATATGCTACTATTCAGACGGTACTGATGAATAGTTGAACGAATGTCGTGAACAGTTGCAAGAACGGCATGAACAGTCAGACGTGCTGTATTGCATTTAATGCAGCAGACGTCTATTATGTACTAAGCCCTATTTAATCCAATCAGAGTTTGACACGTCGACGTTGGACAGGGCATGCTACCATGCAAGTTGATGAACGGGTCATGTAACAGTAGCAAGATATTATAAATATCTTCAAGTCTTTTAGAGAGGACCACAGAGGCTCTGTAATGAGTTACAGAGGTTCTGCGGTCTGGTCCTCTGTGGAGCAGTCTTCCCCGGATTCCGAGATATTGGTCTTCTTTGCGCGTATGACAGAGCTTCTGTAGCGCGCCTCTTTAGCTTCTGTAGATTTTTGATCTTGATCTCTCGGTAAGTCCGGCAGAGCCTCTGTACGAGGCTTTCTTCACTTAGCCTATTTTTCACTACTTCTAAATACTTCTATGATTAGGAAGATTGAAGCTAACAATCTCCCCCTAAGTAGTGAAAAATAAAAAATTGAACTTGAGTTTAGTTAGGCTAAGTTAAATAAGACAGAGGTTAAACAATACCTCGAAAGTTCTTTCATTTAGAAATATGCTAGAGGCATTTTACATTTGAGTACAATGAAAGATAAACTTTGACTTATTTGCAGAGATTGGATATCTAAGAATCAGATTTTGGCATCTTTGAAGTCGTCGTAGCTTCTGTTGTCTCTTCCGACTCTTCTGATCTCTTTGTAGAAACTGATGCAAAGTCCTCTTAGGAGGATTGTGGCATCAATCTCTCTGATGAAAGTATCTGCAGCATCTCTATCCATTTTCTCCGTACCTCTGTATTTTACAAGGCTTGTTCTAAACTTGTTCAGAGTACTAGTTGCGTACTTCTGACAGTCCATGCACACAAACAGTTTAACTTCGCCTTGTGGGTTTTGAAATACTAACCCAAACCGTGGTTCTGTGATGATTGAGTTAGGTACGGCGTCCGGTGGGCAGCGATCCTCTGGTGGTCGTAAATCCAGATGTTTGAGACCAAGATCCTTTCCCAGCTAGAAATCTATCATGCTGTAGAGCAGAAGCTTTTCCCTCATCGCTTTTCTCAGTACGTGATAGGCTCTGGTGTTTGGCTCTGTGTTGTAGTTGTCCTTTGTCCATTGCAGAAGGTCAGGTAGATCATAAGGATTGATATTTCTTAGGTCAGCATCAGTGAAGGTGGTTTCTGAATTGTTCTCTCTTCTGACTTTGTAAAGATTGTACCTGACCCTTGGATAGGTTCTTGTAAAGGAGAACCTGCAGAAGATTACCTTTTTGATCTTGTGGATTGAGAAGACATCTGCTTTGGTTCTTGGCTTTGTCCTTGTGAAGATGTTCTCAAATTCTTCTCTAATCCTTGGATCTGTCACATGATCTGTAGGATGATTGGTTTGAAAGGATTGTTTATAGAGGTATTTGTATACCACTTCTTCCATCTCTTCATGTGTTGGACTAGGTTGTGGTATTTGTCTTCTGAGACTCTCCATCTTTTGAACAACTTCTGCAGCTCTACCAGTTAGAAGAATGTCTGACAGAGGCTTCAATCCATATGCCCAGTCCTCTTCTTCAGGCTTTGGAGTTTGGAAGGCATCAAAGGCGCTCTTCATCAATTTCTTTGTAGGCTTGGCCAATGATTTCTTTTTCTTGGGCTCTTCTGTCAGTATTGCTTTGCCCTTATCTTTGGCTTTTGGAGGTGCAGAACCTGTTTCTTCTGTAGGTTTAGAGGTTGGTGCTTCTGTTGGCTTGATGGGGGTTGCCTCTGTAGGTTTTGACACTTGTTTTTTAGAGGACTTTTGTGGCGTTGGTTCTGTTGGCTTTTTTTGCTCTGTGACCTCTGTAGGAGGTTCTTTGGTGACTTCTTCTGTAAGCTCGGTTTCTGTGGATTGAGGTATGTCGAATCTTCTTGCCATTTTGAAAGCTAATGTGAACCTATGCCTTTCTTCTTCTCTCTGTGACATTCGATCAGTAATTGTATTGTGCATCTTTTTCAGAATATCAGAAGCAGAGGTCGTTGCTCTTTTTGGTTTGGTGGCAATTGACTTTCTTCTTGGTATGGTTGGGGGTTTTTCTGTTGAAGGACTTTCTTCCAAAATGATTACAACAGGGGTGGTTGTTGCCTCTGTGGGTTGCTGATCAGCTTCTGGAATGTTTGTTTCTTCAGGACTTGATTCCACAAAGATGGGTGTTGTCTCTGTGGTCTGTTGATTTTGTTGTTGATCTTGGGTTTGTTCTGGAGGGGCTTGACTGATTGGTTCTGCTGCGATTGGTGGAGTTTGTATTCCTCTGCTCGTAGCTTTCTCCCTTGTATTCTCCCCCTCAGGATTATCTGATGGACCAGGATGGTCATCATCAGAATCATCCTGACTCTTATCAGAACTACCCTCTGTTCTGCAAGAAGCTTTGGTTTTCTTCGGTAATTCTGCTCCTGCTGCTATCAACTTTGCACAGACGTCATCACAGAGGCCAAGTAGAGTCGCAAGCTCTGCCTCAGTTTTAAAACGCATTCTGCCAACACTTTTTCTGAAATCCTTGACAAAGTTGGCATTTGCTGTTGTGAAGGAGACAATGAATTCTGTGACCTGGTTTATGACGTTCTGTCCTAGCTCTGTTAGTTGTGCTCTGGTCATGTAGTCTTTTGGCTGCATCATTGTCGTGTTGCGCATTGCCTCTGCTTGTACTTGTTTTAGGGCATTCTGTAGATCTGCAGGAGTAATGCCCTCTGCTCTGTTGGATTGCGTATTCATTTGTTCAAAGAAGTTTTTGACAGAGTCCTTGAACGCAGAAGTTGCAGTTGTTCCGAATTTTTGAGCGACAGAGGTGGCTGTAGCTTTGGCAGTAGATTCGGTAGAAGACTTCATCGCTGAGATGGAAGATTTCACCTCTGTGGACAGATTGTCCATTTTGGTGTTTAGTTTCAGGATAGCCGTCGATGTTGTCTCTGCAAAAGATTTGAAAGAGCTTTGCAACTCTTTCATTGTTTGGTTTACAGAGCTGACAAGGGTTTGGAACTCATCCCTTGATACTTGTGTTCCTTGTGTAACCTCTGGAGGAACACATTCGTCTCTAGAGTGAGTCCCTGTTCCTGGGACACCTTCGTTCACCCTTGTTTGTACGTTGGAGGTGGAAGGATTTCCATCTGATCCTTGAGCAGAAGCATCTAGTGCTTCAGACTCTACAGAAGTTCTGTGAATGACATTGTCTAGATCCACTTCAGAGGTGGGTACTAGATTATCCTTCTGTTGACTCGGAGACTTGTCTAGAGTCTCTTCGTCGTTGTGCTCACTACTTCTCTCTGAAAGAAGTGTTGGCCCTAGTTGTGTGTGTGTGGCAGAGGAAACGAATTCCTCTATAGGGTGTTCTGTTGTGATCTGGGGCGATGGATCACGAACTATAGGTGAGTCTCTCTGAGGAGACTCCCTAGGAATGGATTCCCCGGTTTCTGTGGGCGCAGAAGTCGAAAGAGTGACTTCTGGCTGGTTGGGTTGGGTTTAGATCGAGCTGTGCTGCTCTAATTCAATAACTCCTTCTGCAGCTAGACCTGCGGAGTTAGATGTGTGGTTTGCACTGGGAGGGGCTGAGGGATTTGTGCCTTCTTCAACTTCGGCATCTTTTTCTTTTCCCTTTTCTTTTTCTCCCATTTTCTCTATGATTTCCTTAACCTTTTCTCTATTCCACTCAGTTGCGTTCTTTTGATTCCGTTCTTTGATAGCTTCCTCTGACATGTCTATTTCCTCTATTTATTCTCCTGTATCTGGGCTTGGACTCTTTTTGTAGACGTCCAATCCTTGTTGAATGAAGGGGTTCTGTAGGATAATAGGTGTCTCAGCTGGTTGATTTCTGGGTGTTGTGTCATCTTCTTGCAGATGTGTGTCAATGCCAGAAATGGAGAAATATTGTTCTTCTGGGGAGTGGTTGTCGAGAGGTTGTGCCGTCCACCCTGCTGTATTTAGGGTGTTGGCAATGTCAGGGTTCTGTAGGAAGTCGTTCAAGTCTCCTTGATGAGCAAATCTATCTGGAGATTGATAGGGTGATGGATATTCTTCTGTTGCCATTCCTTCTTCTGCATCGTCTTCTGCAGGTCTTTCTTCTGCGATTGCTTCTTCTTCTGCAATGGTAACCAATTTTTCAAGTGATTTACCATGCTTCTTTGTGGTTCTCCTCCTCTTGGGTTTTGGTGCCCCTTCCTCTTTGATTTTCGATTTTCTTTTCTTCCTCTGTTTTGGGGAAGAGGGAGGAACAGAAGAGTCAATTTCTGTGGTATGAGGAGGTGAAGGTTGATCTTTTGTAGCGCTTGTAGAGGTGTCTTCTGCAGTTTTTCTCTTCTTTGCTGTTGGAGTAGATGCAGAGGTTTTTGAAGAGGACTTCTTTCCCATGAGTTCTGCACGTTTGGCTATGAAGCTTAGTTGTATAGCCGTGTGTTTTGCCAATTTCTGATCTTTTTCTTCTTGAGTGGAAAGAGGTTCTGCAACCATTGTACCTAGGGGGACACCTAAACGCGGGGGTGTCATAGGACCCGGTTTAGGAGTTCTATGATCGTGTATATACTCTATCTTAAGGGTTTTATTCGAGGCATACTTCAGAAGCTTCTTTGACAGAGGTCTGCAGTGTGAGTAACCATCTACATGATCAGTGGGGACATTTTTGCTCATTGGGAACTGTTTGGGAATTGGCCCTTCCATTGGCCATTTCTGTATCAGCAACAGAGGTTTGAACAACACTCCCAATATTGTTTGGAATTGCGGAGGTGGTAGAAAGTTGGGATCGTTCTCTTTGACCCTTTTGGTGTTGTTCTTTCTGTCGATGGTGTTGATGATTTCTTGCATCATTATGGTTGCGTAATCGAGTGGGAGATCATAGTACACCCCATACATGATGGTTAAGATCTGATGCGAGGTCTGGTCAATACTGCCTATCTTCCCTGTCAGGCATCTGTTAAGAATAGAGAACAAAGTGTTCCACAGAGGTGGTAATCTGCCTCTGTGGAAGTCATTTCTCTTCCGTAGTTGTGTGTTGTACCCAAGCATTTCTACAAAGCGACAGAGCTTGTCGTCTGTTGGTTGCTCTGCATATTTCTTCAAACCAAGAAGACCCCTTGTGGGTAGGTTGAACTCAAGTGAGAACATTGTTCTGTTGAACTTGATTTCAAGATGTTCAGATTTGTCAGGTCTTGAAATGTACCCTTTGATAATAGAGTCGTCTTTATCAAATCGGCAGCTTTGCCAAAACTGGTTCAGATATCTGACTGGTATTTTGTTTGGGGTTCTTGAGAGTAGAGGGAAGAGGATGTGATTTTCCATTATGTTCAGAAGAATGGCGTGGGCTTCGCCGAAAGCAGTGGGTGAGGGGACCAAATAGCAGTTGTTGGATTTGATTGGTAGTATCTTTTCGAAGTGATCCTTTGCTATGAAGTTTTGCAGATGTGTTGTCGGAGCAAAGTCTGCTGAGTCGCCGGAATCTTCTAGTTCAATGTTCTGGGCAGGGTTGGGGTTTTCTGAATGTTCAGAATGAGCCGGTGAATGTTCTGGTGAGGTCGCCGGAGAGTGTGCATGGGAGATAGCTTGAGAAGATGAAGCCATTGGTTATGAGAATAAGTTACTTGCAGGTTTTTTGCAGGGTTTCGCCGGAGAAGAATGAGAGTTTGTAAAAGGTTTATGAGAGGGTAAGCTTGGTTTTTATAGGAGGGTAAAACGGTAGAATTCGAAAGAGTAAAATATATGGCAATGGATTAAAATTTGGAATCCGTACTCAAGTTAGAACGGCGGGTTCAACTTTCCACAGAAAACGTTCCATGTACGCCCAATGAAAATGGGACAGTAGGCCATGTCAGAGGATGATAGGACGTCGTGCGCGGCCCATTAATGCTAGGCGCGTGGGGTTATTCTTAGCCACATGAAATTCACTCTCAGTAAAAGTAACCGTTATTACTACAAAAATGCCCAAGTAACAGATTGACAGAACTTCTGTAACTTACAGAAGCTCTGTGATCTTGAAAAATCTTTGTTGTATCCCTTTCATATATCTCATTGTTATCATGACTTCTCTGGGGTTCTTCTTTAACCAAAACATTTGTAAAGGCATTGGAGAGGATCAAATAGGATTTTTAGTCAAGAAATTTGCTTCGCAGAGGTTTTGTGGCTCTGTTGGAAATTGCAGAAGTTATGTGAGGGCCAGCAGAAGCTCTATGAGGAAAAAAATCTCATAACATAAATTTTATTAAATTTTCTGATCATCCAATTTTTGATTTGGTTTAA
Source organism: Saussurea involucrata (assembly GCA_033807775.1). NCBI lineage: Eukaryota > Viridiplantae > Streptophyta > Magnoliopsida > Asterales > Asteraceae > Saussurea > Saussurea involucrata. Next base: position 22,930,333 of record CM066324.1, read on the forward strand.
GAGATGTTTTTCGGACATATTTGAAAGTTTGTGTCCGAGAAAACTGTTATGAAAGAACGGTGTAATAACCAGGTATTTTATCTAAATTAAAATCGAAATTTTATAAGTCTTTATTTTTAGTATTTTATGGAGTTAAGAAATTAAGGAATAAGTTTTATTGTATAATAGAAGCTTAGGGGTGTGTTTTATCAAGTGAAACAAGTTTAGGGTTGTTGGGTATTTTACCCAAACCTTTTTAGCCAAACCGACTCAGTATCCTAAATAGAGGAAATATCTCAAATTGAAACAGTAAAGAAGAACCCAAATAGTGTGTGTGTGTGAAATTGTTCACGGCAGAGAGAAAAAAAAGAGAGAAGAAGAACCGTAGGAGAGAAGAAGAAGATTAAAGATTCTCAGCTGGGATTTTGTTTGGTGCAGGAAATCAAAGAGGTAATTTTCTTATTCAAACTCTCTTTTATGAGAATTAAGTTTCATATGAATTTTGAAGTGGGTTTAGGTAATTTTAGATGAATTGGTTACAATTTAGGGTGTTAAATGGAGTTTAGAACGTTTCTGTGCAATCTGGGTAAAAGATGGATTCTTGATTTTGAACTGAACTTTCTGGAAAAATGACGATGAATAGTGTTTTTGCGAAAAGTAGGAATTCGCAAGCCTTGGTTGCGAAAAGTCCACTTTTCGCAGGTAGCTAAAACGCATAGTTAAGTTTTCGTATCTGTTGGTTACGAAAAGTAGGGAACTCGCAACTGTGGTTTGCGAGAAGTGAGGTTTTCGTATCTGTTGGTTACGAAAAGTAAGGAACTCGCAACTGTGGGTTGCGAAAAGTTAGGTTTTCGTAATAGTGGGTTGCGAAAAGTGTGAATTACCTGTTTACATGTTAAAGAGTATGTATACTTTAATTTGTTTCAGATACTAAGGATCAGGGTTAAAAGATAATCTGTTTTGAGGAAAGTTTGAAGGACCTTTGCTAAAAAGATCAGGTGAGTTTTATTTTAAAAAGTATTTTACTGGAATGCATTATGTGAATAACAATTGTTAAATAAAGTGTATGAATATGTCATACGTGGGTGATTATAATATATTGAGATATTATAATTACGTGAGTATTATATGAAAATATAATACGTGGCCGGGCTTTGGACCGGTGTGTTAAATTGGCTCGCAACCAATTGATATTGGCCATTGGTGGAAGGATAAGGTTGGATGGGACGGGTATGATGTAGCAATCTTGACTGGTATTAATTTGCATGTGAAATATGTGTAATTATATAAAGAGTGTTTTATATAAATGAAACTTTAATGATTTTCAAATGTCAGGGATTTCCTCACTAGACCTTTAGGTCTAACCCTCATTTTCTGTTTTAAAATATGTATTCCAGGTGGTGGATCTAGTAATACCAAGTGATTAGAAAACTTGTTGCATAGCTTTTGAGGAGATGATCGATAAGAGAAATGTGGATGCTTTTGTACTTATAAATTGTTGTTAGTTATTATGTAATTTAAAGTGAATCAAATTGTACTGAATTTTTTTATTATGTCTAGACTTTAGTTGGGACCAAATGTGGAATGTGAAGTACTTTTGTTGCAAACATATAACGAAATATATGATTATATGTACTTTTGGAAATGTGGGATGTTACAAACGGTTTGTTCGAGAAGGTCATGGTTTGTGTTTTCGGTTTCCGAGATAACATTCCAAAAGATCGACAGAGGGTTAATTTGCGATCACAGAGCATATTTCTTGCAGAACCTCTGTTGAGCTCAGAAGAAGCTCTATGACCTTAAATTTCTCCTAATTCGAATTTTGTGAAACTTTTTGAGCTTTTGACTTTTGAAATATTATTCACAGTATATTTAGGACATATTTGACAATTCTTGTCCTAGAAATTTGTTTTATAAAACCTTTTGTGCGAGAGACATACCTTTTGGTTCTTCTTTTCTCGGCAGTGATGTCTGACTTCTGTCGATATGGAGTCATCGACATTCTTCTTTGGCTTTCCCTTGAAAGTTTTATCTATGTAGATCATTTCAGGGTCCCCTTTTGCTCCCCCTTGATCTAATCACCTCTGTAGATCAAGTAATTTCCTTTTGCTCCCCCTTGACCTATGCTTGGATCAAAGAATGATAAGTTTTGCATAGAACATAGGTCATGTTTTCCAGAGGTTCTGTAGGGGTCGTCAGAGGTTCTGAGTTGACTTACAGAAGCTCTGTGATTTTAAGAACTATTTAAGATTGAGAACTTACAAACAGAAATAAATTAACTTAAAGCAAAAATAAAGGAAATTTGTACATATTTACATAAGATAAAGCTATACTTACAGAGGATTGTCACACCATGTTTATCATTCCTAACTTACCCACCAAGAAGTTGAATCTTTTCTCGTCTAGTGCTTTGGTGAATAAGTCAGCGAGTTGATATTCTGTTGGCACGAAATGCATTTCAATTGTACCGTATTCCACATGATGTTTCAAGAAATGGTACCTTATATCGATATGCTTGGTTTTTGAGTGTTGCACAGGATTGGCAAAGATAGCAATGGCACTTTTGGAATCACAGAAGATGGGTATTTTGAATAGGATGTGGCCGTAGTCTTTTAGCTGAGTCTTCATCCATAAAACCTGAGAACAACAGCTAGCAGCAGCAACGTATTCAGCTTCTGCAGTGGATGTTGAGACACAATTCTGCTTCTTGGAGGTCCAACTGACTAGTTTACCACCTAGGAATTGGCAACTCCCAGAGGTACTCTTTCTGTCGAGCATGCATCCTCCATAGTCTGAATCTGTATAAGCTTTAAGACTAAAACCAGAGTTCTGTGGATACCAAAGACCTAGATTTTTGGTCCCCTTTAGGTATCTAAAGATTCTCTTCACCGCATCATAATGTGATTTCTTAGGATTAGCTTGATAACGTGCACAAAGACATGTGGCATGCATGATGTCAGGTCTGCTCGCTGTTAAGTATAACAGAGATCCAATCATGCCTCTGTAGAGAGTGCATTCTACAGAGATACCATTTGGATCTAAGAATAACTTATTTCCAGTGGCCATTGGAGTTTTCATTGCAGAGGTATCAGAGAGGTTATATTTTGACAGAATGTCAGAGACATATTTGGCTTGATTTATAAAAATTCCCTCTGAAGTTTGTTTGACTTGAAGTCCGAGGAAGAATGTTAATTCTCCCATCATACTCATTTCAAACTCACCCTGCATGATTTTTTCAAAACTTTTACACTCTTCTGAATTAGTAGACCCGTAAATTATGTCATCCACATAGATTTGTACAAGCATTATCTCACCCTTTTTATGTTTATAGAATAAGGTAGTATCTGTTGTACCTCTGTTGTAGACATTGACTAGAAGAAAGGTAGAAAGTCGTTCGTACCATGCTCTTGGAGCATGTTTCAGTCCGTATAGAGCCTTTTCAAGGTAGTATACATGCCTTGGAAATTTTGAGCTTTCAAACCCTGGTGGCTGATTTACGTAAACCTCTTCTTGGATTTCGCCGTTGAGAAAAGCTGATTTTACGTCCATCTGATAGACTTTAAGACCTCTGTGGGCTGCGAAGGATAAGAATATTCTTATTGCTTCGAGCCGTGCGATAGGGGCAAAAGTCTCATCGTAGTCTATGCCTTCTTCTTGTCTATATCCCTTTGCTACTAATCTTGCTTTGTTTCTGATGACCACTCCATCTTCATCCTTCTTGTTTCTGTAGACCCATTTAGTCCCAATGGCCTGTTTCTCTCGTGGCAGAGGTACTAAAGTCCATACTTTGTTACGCTCAAACTGCAGAAGTTCTTCTTGCATGGCGTCTACCCAGTTTGGGTCATCTAGGGCTTCAGAAATCTTCTTTGGTTCTATCACACTGATAAAGTTAGTAAAGAAACAAAAATTAGCAGTGGCAGACCTGGTTTTTACTGAGTCAGAAGGTTCTCCGATTATTTGGCTTATAGGATGGTTTTTTGTCCACTGTGTTGTGCCTGGAAGATGATCATCAATGTCATCGAACCTTTCGTCAGAGGCTTCTTGTGTTTCTTCTTGTGTAGCCTCTGTCGTTCTTCGTGCCTTGGTAGTTGATTCTACCGTTTGTGGAAAGATTGGTATGAGTGGTGGTGGGGTTTGTTCCTCTGAGGACGTATAGTCTTGGTCCTCGTTTTCCTCTGTAATTGGTTCTTCTGTGGATTGTGGAGTTTGTTTTTCAGCAGCTTCTGTGGTCGTTTTTCTTGATGTTTCATCTTCTGCATTTTCTTCTTCTTCGGCAATTGCATATGTAGTATTTATAGAAGAAGATGAAGCATTATTTGGAACTGTTAGAGTCATACCTGTAGGATTTTGTCCGACAGGGGATGGTTCTTCAAAAACTCTGATGGTTCCAACAGAAGGATCATTGTCATTGTGGAACATCTCTAAAAATAGAAGATCCAAATCTTCTTTTGTTCTTGAGACGTCAGAGGATTTCCCTTTAATTCCGAGTTCTGAACTGATTTGCTCAGAAGTCATTTGGAATGAATCATCAAAAGAAACATTAATGCTTTCTACAATCTTGCGAGACTTTGTAAGGAAGGTTCTGTAGGCTTTGGAAGTGGCAGAATATCCAATGAATTTGCCTTCATCAACTTTTACTTCAAACTTTCCTCTCGAATCTCTGTCGTTTAAAACAAAGCATTTGCATCCGAATACATGGAAAAACTTGATGTTTGGCCGCCTTTTGTGAAGCAATTCGTAAGGCGTTTTGAGGTGTCTTTTCACAATGGTTGAACGATTCTGTGTATAACACGCAGTAGAAATTGCTTCTACCCAAAAGTTCATTGATAATCCGCATGCTGATAGCATAGTTCTTGCGGTCTCCACAAGTGTTCGATTCTTTCTTTCGACTACACCGTTCTGTTGTGGAGTGCGAGCGGCAGAGAAGTTCTGTGATATTCCTTCTGTAGAAAGATAGGCTTCAATGACACAGTTTTTAAATTCTGTGCCATTGTCACTTCTTAACTTCTGTATTCTGCAGTCATAAAGAACTTGGATTCTTTTCATTAGATTTATCAATATAATTGGAACATCTGATTTCTTTCTAATAAATTCAACCCATGTGAAACGGGAATACTCATCAATTAGGACAAGTATGTACTTCTTGCCACCTAGGCTCTGTATAGCAATGGGACCGCAGAGGTCGACATGAAGCATGTACAGAGGCCTAGTGCAAGACACGTGTGTTTTGCCTTTGTGGGAAGCCCTTCTGTGTTTTCCCATTTCACAGGCCGAACACAAGTGATCCTTATTGAATTTAACATTTGGCAAACCTTTAACTAGATCGAGTTTTACTAGTTTATCCAAGGTGTGAAAGTTTAAGTGACAGAACCTGTTGTGCCATAACCAAGCTTCTTCACTTTTGCAGGCTACTAGGCAAACTTTGTCCTTGGATTTTGAAGTAAAATTCATTAGATATAGACCACCTCTTCTTTCAGCTCGCAGAAGTTCCATTCCTGTGTTTTCACTTTGTAGAGAGCAGAAAGTTCTTTTGAATAACACATCGAATCCTGTATCACAGAGTTGACTTACACTTAGTAGGTTGTGTTTGAGGCCATTCACATATGCAACTTTGTATACAGAGACATTTTCTTTCTGTATGACTCCATAGCCTTTGATGTGTCCCTTCTTGTTGTCTCCAAAAGTTACAGATCCACCATCGTGTGTTTCTGTGTATGTGGATAGTAATCTTCTGTCGCCAGTCATGTGCCTTGAGCATCCAGAGTCAAGATACCAAATTGGCACATGTTGCTTCTGCAAGACAATCACAGAGACTTAGGTACCCATATCCATATGGGTCCAATATTGTTAGAATTTTTCAAGTTTGCCTTAGCATTCTTGAAATACATTTTATCCTTTGTAGAAAGATCAGATTGTTTCTCTCTAGGTTTTGACTTTGGAGTTTGAATTTTAGTGGAGAGTAAGCAATCTGGACTTGAGAAGTGTTTATTCAATTTGAACATAAGATCAAAACAATGACAGTATTGAATATGAGACGTGATTCGTTTGAACTTTTCATTGAATTCATTGAACTAAGCCACAGAGGCATTACACTCTTTCTTTACATTAGATTTCCTATTACAAGAAGATCTATGAATACTAGAATGTTGTTTGCAAAAGTCTTGTTTAGTTCCTGCCTTCTGTGACCCTCTTCTGTGGTGAACATCTTTCTTCACTGTCACAGAGGAAAAGTATTCGTTAGCTTCAGGCCATTTTCCCTTTTGTTGCCAAGTGGGATTCTCTTTAATTTTCCTTAATTTTGAAAATTTTGAACTTTTAGGATCTACAGAGGTCTTCTTTAACATATCAAGCTCAGCAGAGGTTTTGACTTTTAAATATATGTTCAGAAAATCTGGGCAGATAGGTATCTCTTTGATTTTCTCTTTTGGAGAAATAGTTCTATTAAGAACTTCAGAGGAGATTTTAACATCCTCTGTGTCATAGTGAATTGTCCCTGATTTAGAATCAGTCTCTGAGTCGTCAGAGGTTGAATCGTCCTCATATACAGAGGTTGAGTCATCTCTTTCGACATAGGCTGGATTTTCTGAGCATGTATCGTACGAGCTTTCTTCCTCTATAGAATGACTTTCATAGATGGCAGAGGTATCTGATGAGATTTTTTCAGCGAGAATTTGATCTATAGAAGATGTACTGAGATTTTCTAAAACATTTGATTTCAAAACTTCCAAAATTTCTTTTTCAATAGATTTTTCAAGTTTTTCTTCTGAAAAGATGGGTTTAAACTCAGGAGCTTCTGCTGATAATTTCTTTTCATCGTTTATCATGCAGACAAAAGCGACCTGTGTTTGAGTCTCTGGTTTACCAAACTTAAAGATACCAATCTGATCTTGTGTTTTCAGATATTTATTTTGTTTGATTCCTCTATTGACAGAGGTTGAAGATGATGAATCTGTGTTTTCAAACCATACATTGATCATCTTTGTATGTTTCCTCAAGTGAGGTTCTGCAGAGATTTTAACCCTTTTACTTACAGAAAGTAAGTTTGGAAAGTTTGGTTTGTTAGTTTTTCCCAAAACAAATAGAGAAGACAAAGTTTTTAGTTGTTTATTTTCAACTCCTAAGGTAATATCACTGTACCCTATACCTCGTCTTGCTATTTGAGAGTTTACCTTTTCATACACCTTCTGTGCATCTTTGTAGTTTTTAAGTAAAACTTCTCTTCTTAAAAGATCTTGCCAAAGTACCTCTCTTTCTTTTTGAAAGTATTCTTAGAGAGCTCTTATGTCTGTTGTTTCACTTCTTGAAACTGAAAGTTCGTTTGTTTTGATTTTTAAAGCATAGGTTAGATCAGAAATTTGCCTTTTTAAAAGATCTACATTTTTGCTCCAATATTTTTCGATTTTTTCTTTTTCTTCAAAGATTTTGGCTTTTTCTTGAGTGAGAAGCCTTACTTCTCTCTCATTAAAGGTCAGCCTTTTCTGAATGCTTTTATTTACTTCTTTCAGTTCAATGTTAAGTTTAAATAAATCATCATCTACAGTATTAATACTTGAGGTAGAGTTTGAAATGGATACCTCAGTGTCAGTGCCGGAGTCAACTTCTGCCATGCCACAGAACAGGGCATTGGTGGGGAATTCATCGTCAGAGGTAGAGTCTGACTCGAAGTCCTCCTTGTTTGCCTCAGAATGCCCTCTGTTCGCCATTAGGGATTTTTGCGCATAATACTCAGCCTTATTTTTGTAAAAAGCTGAGTCCTTCTGTGGGCGATTTTGTCTACTTCTGCATTCTTTTGTGAAATGACCTGGCTTGCCGCAGTTGAAACAACCTTGGGAGGTGTTTCCAGTTCGATCTTCGGACTTCTGTTGGTCTCCACCTTTCTCTGTTCTACATTTGTTTGCGTAATGACCAGGCTTACCACATTTGTAGCATTCTTCTGGGTGGCCTACCTTGTCATCTGATCTCTGTCGGTCATTTCCTCTGTTGCTTCGGTCACTCGACCTCTGTTGGTCATCATTTCTGTATTCTGACCTCTGTCGGTCACTTGATTCTTCTCTTCTTCCATCATCTCTTCTACCAGAATTCATTTGGTTATTTCTAAACTCTCTTGTCAATAGAGCCATTGATTTAGCTAATGACGCAAGAGTTATTTCTTCCTCTATTAGCTCGTCTTCTTCGCTATCAATCATTACCATCTTCTTTTTCTCCTTCTTTTTCTCCTCTGTAGATCTCTCATTTCTTGGTCTGTCCGTAGCCTCTGTAGATTTACTAACCAATGCGTATGGTACAATGGTTAGTGTTTTAGCTTGAGTTATTTGAGGCTCTTGTGCGGCTAGTGTTCCATAGAGATCAGAGAGTGTCCAGGAGTCTAGATCTTGATTTGTTTGTAAAGACATAGACAACTGAAGCCACTCATCGTTCATGCTCTTTAGAAACATGACGTTATTTTCTTCCGTGGTTCTGTGAATACCAGACTTTCTGCATTTGTTTATGAGAGACTTGAACCGATCGTATGTTGTTTGCAGAGATTCTGTTGCAGAGGCTCTGAAGGCATGATACTCGTTTATGTATTGTGCCCTTCGGTTCTTCTGAGTTTTTGCACCCCCTTCCAGTTGTCTTTCTAATTCTTTCCAAAGATCGTGCGTTGTTTCGCATGCATCTAAAGATTGAAATATTTCGTTGGGGATAGCCATGATTAATATTCTTTTCGTTTTCTGTGCAACTTCATCTTCTGCCTTATCTTCATCTGACCAGTCTACTTTTGGCTTAGGTTTTTTATGTTCAGGGATTTCAAGAGATTCATCAGTAGCTGGTACACGTGGCATAGTTATCATAGGAACCGGAGGAAGATTATAAAGATATTGTTTGAGATTTTTTTCAGTACCCTCAAAAAAATGAAACATTCTTATTTTCCATTGAGGATACTCATCTCTAAGAAGAGTAGGAGGTTTAGTTAATGAGCCAGCAGTAAAAAAGTTATTGGTATTTGTCATTTTGAGAAAAGGATAATCTGATGGAGGATTTATGAGTATGAAGATCTGAAAGTTTTTCTGGGTACAACTAATATCCAGAAATATGGTGATGAAGAGAGAAAATAATCTATCAGATAAAAGTTGTAAAACGAGGATCACTTGATATTGAAAATCAAGCTTTGCTCTGATACCAATTGTTGGTTCCTGATTTGCTTTAAACAAGATTATCAGATCTATTAGTTCAAGTTAATGTTTGATGCGGAAGCGTATTTGAAGAACTAACAGATAAGTTTGATAGATTTAGACGAAAATGTAAATAAACAATGAACAGGAAATAATATCTCAAAGTTTACGGAATATATATATTAAGAACAGATTTAAGAACAATGAGTAAGAAAAGCTTCAAAACAGATATGACTCTTAAGGTGAATAAGCTTTTGTGTTCTTATGATGGTCGATTTATAAGTGATAAGGAAGAACTCAACATGAGTCTTCCTTATATACTACTCTAAAGGGGACCATAAAGCATATGCTACTATTCAGACGGTACTGATGAATAGTTGAACGGATGTCGTGAACAGTTGCAAGAACGGCATGAACAGTCAGACGTGTTGTATTGCATTTAATGCAGCAGACGTCTATTATGTACTAAGCCCTATTGAATCCAATCAGAGTTTGACACGTCGACGTTGGACAGGGCATGCTACCATGTAAGTTGATGAACGGGTCCTGTAACAGTAGCAAGATATTATAAATATTTTCAAGTCTTTTAGAGAGGACCACAGAGGCTCTGTAATGAGTTACAGAGGTTCTGCGGTCTGGTCCTCTGTGGAGCAGCCTTCCCCGGATTCCGAGATATTGGTCTTCTTTGCGCGTATGACAGAGCTTCTGTAGCGCGCCTCTTTAGCTTCTGTAGATTTTTTATCTTGATCTCTCGGTAAGTCCGGCAGAGCCTCTGTAAGAGGCTTTCTTCACTTAGCCTATTTTTCACTACTTCTAAATACTTCTATGATTAGGAAGATTGAAGCTAACAAGCACTATTACTTGAGTCAGGACTCGACAAAGAAGTTCAATAAGGTATGGCATGGTTTAATCTTGTTGTAACTATAACAACAAAGTTGTTCAAGGAAGTTCAATAAGGTATTGCTTTATCCAATAAGCTGAAACAAAAGTTGTTCAAAAAAGTTCAAGGAAGTTCAATAAGGTACCTCTGGTTTAATCCTATAACTATTTCTTGAGTCAGGACTCGACAAAGAAGTTCACCAAGGTATGGCACAGTTTAATCTTGTTGTAACTATTACAACAAAGTTGTTCAAGGAAGTTCAATATGGTATTGCTTTATCCAATAATCTGAAACACAAGTTGTTCAACAAAGTTCAAGGAGGTTCAATAAGGTACCTCTGGTTTAATCCTATCACAATTACTTAATTCATGACTCGACAAAGAAGTTCAATAAGGTGTGGCATGGTTTATTCTTGTTGTAACTATTACAACAAAGTTGTTCAAGGAAGTTCAATAAGGTATTGCTTTATATCCAATAAGCTGAAACAGAAGTTGTTCAACAAAGTTCTAGGAAGTTCAATATGGTACCTCTGGTTTAATCCTATCTCTATTACTTGAGTCAGGACTCGACAAAGAAGTTCAGTAAGGTATGGCATGGTTTAATCTTGTTGTAACTATTACAACAAAGTTGTTCAAGGAAGTTCAATTAGGTATTGCTTTATCCAATAAGCTGAAACAGAAGTTGTTCAACAAAGTTCAATAAGGTACCTCTAGTTTAACCCTATCACTATTACTTGAGTCCGGAATCGACAAACAAGTTCAATAAGGTATGGAATGGTTTAATCTTGTTGTAACTATTACAACAAAGTTGTTCAAGGAAGTTCAATAAGGATTTTCTTTATCCAATAAGCTAAAACAGAAGTTGTTAAGTGAAGTTCAATAAGGTACCTCTGGTTTAATCCTATCACTATTACTTGAGTCAGGACTCCACAAAGAAGTTCAATAAGGTATGGCATGGTTTAATCTTGTTGTAACTATTACAACAAAGTTGTTCAAGGAAGTTCAATAAGGTATTGCTTTATATCCAATAAGCTGAAACAGAAGTTGTTCAACAAAGTTCAAGGAAGTTCAATAAGCTACCTCTGGTCTAATCCTATCACTATTACTTGAGTCAGGACTCGACAAAGAAGTTCAATAAGGTATGGTACGGTCTAATCTTGTTGTAACTATTACAACAAAGTTGTTCAAGGAATTTCAATAAGGTATTGCTTTATCCAATAAGTTGAAACAGAAGTTGTTCAACAAAGTTCAAGGAAATTCAATAAGGTACCTCTGGTTTAATCCTATCACTATTACTTGATTCATGACTCGACAAAGAAGTTCAATAAGGTATGGTATGGTTTAATCTTGTTGTAACTATTACAACAAAGTTGTTCAAGGAAGTACAATAAGGTATTGCTTTATATCCAATAAGTTAAAACAGAAGTTGTTCAACGAAGTTTAAGGAAGTTCAATAAGGTACCTTTGGTTTAATCCTATCACTATTACTTGAGTCACGACTAGACAAAGAAGTTCCATAAGGTAAGGCATGGTTTAATCTTGTTGTAACTATTACAACAAAGTTTTTCATGGAATTTCAATAAGGTATTGCTTTATCCAATAAGCTGAAACAGAAGTTGTTCAACAAAGTTATAGGAAGTTCAATAAGGTACCTCTAGTTTAATCCAATCACTGTTACTCGAGTCCGGACTCGACAAAGAAGTTCAATAAGTTATGGCATGGTTTAATCTTGTTGTAACTATTACAACAAAGTTTTTCATGGAATTTCAATAAGGTATTGCTTTATCCAATAAGCTGAAACAGAAGTTGTTCAACGAAGTTGAATAAGGTACCTCTAGTTTAATCCAATCACTGTTACTCGAGTCCGGACTCGACAAAGAAGTTCAATAAGTTATGGCATGGTTTAATCTTGTTGTAACTATTACAACAAAGTTGTTCAAGGAAGTTCAATAAGGTATTGCTTTATCCAATAAGCTGAAACAGAAGTTGTTCAACGAAGTTGAATAAGGTACCTCTGGTTTAATCCTATCACTATTACTTGAGTCAGGACTCGACAAAGAAGTTCAATAAGGTATGGCATGGTTTAATCTTGTTGGAACTATCACAACAAAGTTGTTCAAGGAAGTTCAATAAGGTATTGCTTTATCCAATAAGCTGAAACAAAAGTTGTTCAAAAAAGTTCAAGGAAGTTCAATAAGGTACCTCTGGTTTAATCCTATAACTATTTCTTGAGTCAGGACTCGACAAAGAAGTTCAATAATGTATGGCACGGTTTAATCTTGTTGTAACTATTACAACAAAGTTGTTCAAGGAAGTTCAATATGGTATTGCTTTATCCAATAAGCTGAAACACAAGTTGTTCAACGAAGTTGAATAAGGTACCTCTGGTTTAATCCTATCACTATTACTTGAGTCAGGACTCGACAAAGAAGTTCAATAAGGTATGGCATGGTTTAATCTTGTTGGAACTATTACAACAAAGTTGTTCAAGGAAGTTCAATAAGGTATTGCTTTATCCAATAAGCTGAAACAGAAGTTGTTCAACGAAGTTGAATAAGGTACCTCTGGTTTAATCCTATCACTATTACTTGAGTCAGGACTCGACAAAGAAGTTCAATAAGGTATGGCATGGTTTAATCTTGTTGGAACTATCACAACAAAGTTGTTCAAGGAAGTTCAATAAGGTATTGCTTTATCCAATAAGCTGAAACAAAAGTTGTTCAAAAAAGTTCAAGGAAGTTCAATAAGGTACCTCTGGTTTAATCCTATAACTATTTCTTGAGTCAGGACTCGACAAAGAAGTTCAATAATGTATGGCACGGTTTAATCTTGTTGTAACTATTACAACAAAGTTGTTCAAGGAAGTTCAATATGGTATTGCTTTATCCAATAAGCTGAAACACAAGTTGTTCAACAAAGTTCAAGGAGGTTCAACAAGGTACCTCTAGTTTAATCCTATCACAATTACTTAATTCATGACTCGACAAAGAAGTTCAATAAAGTATGGCATGGTTTATTCTTGTTGTAACTATTACAACAAAGTTGTTCAAGGAAGTTCAATAAGGTATTGCTTTATATCCAATAAGCTGAAACAGAAGTTGTTCAACAAAGTTCTAGGAAGTTCAATATGGTACCTCTGGTTTAATCCAATCACTATTACTTTAGTCAGGACTCGACAAAGAAGTTCAATAAGGTATGGCATGGTTTAATCTTGTTGTAACTGTTACAACAAAGTTGTTCAAGGAAGTTCAATTAGGTATTGCTTTATCCAATAAGTTGAAACATAAGTTGTTCAACAAAGTTCAAGGAAGTTCAATAAGGTACCTCTAGTTTAACCCTATCACTATTACTTGAGTCCGGACTCGACAAACAAGTTCAATAAGGTATGGAATGGTTTAATCTTGTTGTAACTATTACAACAAAGTTGTTCAAGGAAGTTCAATAAGGTATTGCTTTATCCAATAAGCTGAAATATAAGTTGTTCAACGAAGTTCAATAAGGTACCTCTGGTTTAATCCTATCACTATTACTTGAGTCAGGACTCCACAAAGAAGTTCAATAAGGTATGGCATGGTTTAATCTTGTTGTAACTATTACAACAAAGTTGTTCAAGGAAGTTCAATAAGGTATTGCTTTATATTCAATAAGCTGAAACAGAAGTTGTTCAACAAAGTTCAAGGAAGTTCAATAAGCTACCTCTGGTCTAATCCTATCCCTATTTCTTGAGTCGGGACTCGACAAAGAAGTTCAATAAGGTATGGTACGGTTTAATCTTGTTGTAACTATTACAACAGAGTTGTTCAAATAAGTTCAATAAGGTATTGCTTTATCCAATAAGCTGAAACAGAAGTTGTTCAACAAAGTTCAAGGAAGTTCAATAAGGTACCTCTGGTTTAATCCTATCACTATTACTTGATTCATGACTCGAGAAAGAAGTTCAATAAGGTATGGTATGGTTTAATCTTGTTGTAACTATTACAACAAAGTTGTTCAAGGAAGTACAATAAGGTATTGCTTTATTTCCAATAAGCTAAAACAGAAGTTGTTCAACAAAGTTTAAGGAAGTTCACTAAGGTACCTTTGGTATAATCCTATCACTATTACTTGAGTCACGACTCGACAAACAAGTTCCATAAGGTAAGGCATGGTTTAATCTTGTTGTAACTATTACAACAAAGTTGTTCATGGAATTTCAATAAGGTATTGCTTTATCCAATAAGCTGAAACAAAAGTTGTTCAACAAAGTTAAAGGAAGTTCAATAAGGTACCTCTAGTTTAATCCAATCACTATTACTTGAGTCCGGACTCGCCAAAGAAGTTCAATACGGTATGGCATGGTTTAATCTTGTTGTAACTATTACAACAAAGTTGTTCAAGGAAGTTCAATAAGGTATTGCTTTATCCAATAAGCTGAAACAGAAGTTGTTCAACAAAGTTGAATAAGGTACCTCTGGTTTAATCCTATCACTATTACTTGAGTCAGGACTCGACAAAGAAGTTCAATAAGGAATGGCATGGTTTAATCTTGTTGTAACTATCACAACAAAGTTGTTCAAGGAAGTTCAATAAGGTATTGCTTTATCCAATAAGTTGAAACAGAAGTTGTTCAACAAAGTTCAAGGAAATTCAATAAGGTACCTCTGGTTTAATCCTATCACTATTACTTGATTCATGACTCGACAAAGAAGTTCAATAAGGTATGGTATGGTTTAATCTTGTTGTAACTATTACAACAAAGTTGTTCAAGGAAGTACAATAAGGTATTGCTTTATTTCCAATAAGCTAAAACAGAAGTTGTTCAACAAAGTTTAAGGAAGTTCACTAAGGTACCTTTGGTATAATCCTATCACTATTACTTGAGTCACGACTCGACAAACAAGTTCCATAAGGTAAGGCATGGTTTAATCTTGTTGTAACTATTACAACAAAGTTGTTCATGGAATTTCAATAAGGTATTGCTTTATCCAATAAGCTGAAACAAAAGTTGTTCAACAAAGTTAAAGGAAGTTCAATAAGGTACCTCTAGTTTAATCCAATCACTATTACTTGAGTCCGGACTCGCCAAAGAAGTTCAATACGGTATGGCATGGTTTAATCTTGTTGTAACTATTACAACAAAGTTGTTCAAGGAAGTTCAATAAGGTATTGCTTTATCCAATAAGCTGAAACAGAAGTTGTTCAACGAAGTTCAATAAGGTACCTCTGGTTTAATCCTATCACTATTACTTGAGTCAGGACTCGACAAAGAAGTTCAATAAGGAATGGCATGGTTTAATCTTGTTGTAACTATCACAACAAAGTTGTTCAAGGAAGTACAATAAGGTATTGCTTTATATCCAATAAGCTAAAACAGAAGTTGTTCAACAAAGTTTAAGGAAGTTCAATAAGGTACCTTTGGTTTAATCCTATCACTATTACTTGAGTCACGACTAGACAAAGAAGTTCCATAAGGTAAGGAATGGTTTAATCTTGTTGTAACTATTACAACAAAGTTTTTCATGGAATTTCAATAAGGTATTGCTTTATCCAATAAGCTGAAACAGAAGGTGTTCAACAAAGTTAAAGGTAGTTCAATAAGGTACCTCTAGTTTAATCCAATCACTATTACTCGAGTCCGGACTCGACAAAGAAGTTCAATAAGTTATGGCATGGTTTAATCTTGTTGTAACTATTACAACAAAGTTGTTCAAGGAAGTTCAATAAGGTATTGCTTTATCCAATAAGCTGAAACAGAAGTTGTTCAACGAAGTTGAATAAGGTACCTCTGGTTTAATCCTATCACTATTACTTGAGTCAGGACTCGACAAAGAAGTTCAATAAGGTATGGCATGGTTTAATCTTGTTGTAACTATCACAACAAAGTTGTTCATGGAAGTTCAATAAGGTATTGCTTTATCCAATAAGCTGAAACAAAAGTTTTTCAAAAAAGTTCAAGGAAGTTCAATAAGGTACCTCTGGTTTAATCCTATAACTTTTTCTTGAGTCAGGACTCGACAAAGAAGTTCAATAAGGTATGGCACGGTTTAATCTTGTTGTAACTATTACAACAAAGTTGTTCAAGGAAGTTCAATATGGTATTGCTTTATCCAATAAGCTGAAACACAAGTTGTTCAACAAAGTTCAAGGAGGTTCAACAAGGTACCTCTAGTTTAATCCTATCACAATTACTTAATTCATGACTCGACAAAGAAGTTCAATAAAGTATGGCATGGTTTATTCTTGTTGTAACTATTACAACAAAGTTGTTCAAGGAAGTTCAATAAGGTATTGCTTTATATCCAATAAGCTGAAACAGAAGTTGTTCAACAAAGTTCTAGGAAGTTCAATATGGTACCTCTGGTTTAATCCAATCACTATTACTTTAGTCAGGACTCGACAAAGAAGTTCAATAAGGTATGGCATGGTTTAATCTTGTTGTAACTATTACAACAAAGTTGTTCAAGGAAGTTCAATTAGGTATTGCTTTATCCAATAAGCTGAAACATAAGTTGTTCAACAAAGTTCAAGGAAGTTCAATAAGGTACCTCTAGTTTAACCCTATCACTATTACTTGAGTCCGGACTCGACAAACAAGTTCAATAAGGTATGGAATGGTTTAATCTTGTTGTAACTATTACAACAAAGTTGTTCAAGGAAGTTCAATAAGGTATTGCTTTATCCAATAAGCTGAAATAGAAGTTGTTCAACGAAGTTCAATAAGGTACCTCTGGTTTAATCCTATCACTATTACTTGAGTCAGGACTCCACAAAGAAGTTCAATAAGGTATGGCATGGTTTAATCTTGTTTTAACTATTACAACAAAGTTGTTCAAGGAAGTTCAATAAGGTATTGCTTTATATCCAATAAGCTGAAACAGAAGTTGTTCAACAAAGTTCAAGGAAGTTCAATAAGCTACCTCTGGTCTAATCCTATCCCTATTACTTGAGTCAGGACTCGACAAAGAAGTTCAATAAGGTATGGTACGGTTTAATCTTGTTGTAACTATTACAACAAAGTTGTTCAAATAAGTTCAATAAGGTATTGCTTTATCCAATAAGCTGAAACAGAAGTTGTTCAACAAAGTTCAAGGAAGTTCAATAAGGTACCTCTGGTTTAATCCTATCACTATTACTTGATTCATAACTCGAGAAAGAAGTTCAATAAGGTATGGTATGGTTTAATCTTGTTGTAACTATTACAACAAAGTTGTTCAAGGAAGTACAATAAGGTATTGCTTTATATCCAATAAGCTAAAACAGAAGTTGTTCAACAAAGTTTAAGGAAGTTCAATAAGGTACCTTTGGTATAATCCTATCACTATTACTTGAGTCACGACTCGACAAAGAAGTTCCATAAGGTAAGGCATGGTTTAATCTTGTTGTAACTATTACAACAAAGTTGTTCATGGAATTTCAATAAGGTATTGCTTTATCCAATAAGCTGAAACAAAAGTTGTTCAACAAAGTTAAAGGAAGTTCAATAAGGTACCTCTAGTTTAATCCAATCACTATTACTTGAGTCCGGACTCGACAAAGAAGTTCAATACGGTATGGCATGGTTTAATCTTGTTGTAACTATTACAACAAAGTTGTTCAAGGAAGTTCAATAAGGTATTGCTTTATCCAATAAGCTGAAACAGAAGTTGTTCAACGAAGTTGAATAAGGTACCTCTGGTTTAATCCTATCACTATTACTTGAGTCAGGACTCGACAAAGAAGTTCAATAAGGTATGGCATGGTTTAATCTTGTTGTAACTATCACAACAAAGTTGTTCAAGGAAGTTCAATAAGGTATTGCTTTATCCAATAAGTTGAAACAGAAGTTGTTCAACAAAGTTCAAGGAAATTCAATAAGGTACCTCTGGTTTAATCCTATCACTATTACTTGATTCATGACTCGACAAAGAAGTTCAATAAGGTATGGTATGGTTTAATCTTGTTGTAACTATTACAACAAAGTTGTTCAAGGAAGTACAATAAGGTATTGCTTTATATCCAATAAGCTAAAACAGAAGTTGTTCAACAAAGTTTAAGGAAGTTCAATAAGGTACCTTTGGTTTAATCCTATCACTATTACTTGAGTCACGACTAGACAAAGAAGTTCCATAAGGTAAGGAATGGTTTAATCTTGTTGTAACTATTACAACAAAGTTTTTCATGGAATTTCAATAAGGTATTGCTTTATCCAATAAGCTGAAACAGAAGTTGTTCAACAAAGTTAAAGGTAGTTCAATAAGGTACCTCTAGTTTAATCCAATCACTATTACTCGAGTCCGGACTCGACAAAGAAGTTCAATAAGTTATGGCATGGTTTAATCTTGTTGTAACTATTACAACAAAGTTGTTCAAGGAAGTTCAATAAGGTATTGCTTTATCCAATAAGCTGAAACAGAAGTTGTTCAACGAAGTTGAATAAGGTACCTCTGGTTTAATCCTATCACTATTACTTGAGTCAGGACTCGACAAAGAAGTTCAATAAGGTATGGCATGGTTTAATCTTGTTGTAACTATCACAACAAAGTTGTTCAAGGAAGTTCAATAAGGTATTGCTTTATCCAATAAGCTGAAACAAAAGTTGTTCAAAAAAGTTCAAGGAAGTTCAATAAGGTACCTCTGGTTTAATCCTATAACTATTTCTTGAGTCAGGACTCGACAAAAAAGTTCAATAAGGTATGGCACGGTTTAATCTTGTTGTAACTATTACAACAAAGTTGTTCAAGGAAGTTCAATATGGTATTGCTTTATCCAATAAGCTGAAACACAAGTTGTTCAACAAAGTTCAAGGAGGTTCAACAAGGTACCTCTAGTTTAATCCTATCACAGTTACTTAATTCATGACTCGACAAAGAAGTTCAATAAAGTATGGCATGGTTTATTCTTGTTGTAACTATTACAACAAAGTTGTTCAAGGAAGTTCAATAAGGTATTGCTTTATATCCAATAAGCTGAAACAGAAGTTGTTCAACAAAGTTCTAGGAAGTTCAATATGGTACCTTTGGTTTAATCCAATCACTATTACTTTAGTCAGGACTCGACAAAGAAGTTCAATAAGGTATGGCATGGTTTAATCTTGTTGTAACTATTACAACAAAGTTGTTCAAGGAAGTTCAATTAGGTATTGCTTTATCCAATAAGCTGAAACATAAGTTGTTCAACAAAGTTCAAGGAAGTTCAATAAGGTACCTCTAGTTTAACCCTATCACTATTACTTGAGTCCGGACTCGACAAACAAGTTCAATAAGGTATGGAATGGTTTAATCTTGTTGTAACTATTACAACAAAGTTGTTCAAGGAAGTTCAATAAGGTATTGCTTTATCCAATAAGCTGAAATAGAAGTTGTTCAACGAAGTTCAATAAGGTACCTCTGGTTTAATCCTATCACTATTACTTGAGTCAGGACTCCACAAAGAAGTTCAATAAGGTATGGCATGGTTTAATCTTGTTTTAACTATTACAACAAAGTTGTTCAAGGAAGTTCAATAAGGTATTGCTTTATATCCAATAAGCTGAAACAGAAGTTGTTCAACAAAGTTCAAGGAAGTTCAATAAGCTACCTCTGGTCTAATCCTATCCCTATTACTTGAGTCAGGACTCGACAAAGAAGTTCAATAAGGTATGGTACGGTTTAATCTTGTTGTAACTATTACAACAAAGTTGTTCAAATAAGTTCAATAAGGTATTGCTTTATCCAATAAGCTGAAACAGAAGTTGTTCAACAAAGTTCAAGGAAGTTCAATAAGGTACCTCTGGTTTAATCCTATCACTATTACTTGATTCATAACTCGAGAAAGAAGTTCAATAAGGTATGGTATGGTTTAATCTTGTTGTAACTATTACAACAAAGTTGTTCAAGGAAGTACAATAAGGTATTGCTTTATATCCAATAAGCTAAAACAGAAGTTGTTCAACAAAGTTTAAGGAAGTTCAATAAGGTACCTTTGGTATATTCCTATCACTATTACTTGAGTCACGACTCGACAAAGAAGTTCCATAAGGTAAGGCATGGTTTAATCTTGTTGTAACTATTACAACAAAGTTGTTCATGGAATTTCAATAAGGTATTGCTTTATCCAATAAGCTGAAACAAAAGTTGTTCAACAAAGTTAAAGGAAGTTCAATAAGGTACCTCTAGTTTAATCCAATCACTATTACTTGAGTTCGGACTCGACAAAGAAGTTCAATAAGGTATGGCATGGTTTAATCTTGTTGTAACTATTACAACAAAGTTGTTCAAGGAAGTTCAATAAGGTATTGCTTTATCCAATAAGCTGAAACAGAAGTTGTTCAACGAAGTTGAATAAGGTACCTCTAGTTTAATCCTATCACTATTACTTGAGTCAGGACTCCACAAAGAAGTTCAATAAGGTATGGCATGGTTTAATCTTGTTGTAACTATCACAACAAAGTTGTTCAAGGAAGTTCAATATGGTATTGCTTTATCCAATAAGCTGAAACAAAAGTTGTTCAAAAAAGTTCAAGGAAGTTCAATAAGGTACCTCTGGTTTAATCCTATAACTTTTTCTTGAGTCAGGACTCGACAAAGAAGTTCAATAAAGTATGGCACGGTTTAATCTTGTTGTAACTATTACAACAAAGTTGTTCAAGGAAGTTCAATATGGTATTGCTTTATCCAATAAGCTGAAACACAAGTTGTTCAACAAAGTTCAAGGAGGTTCAATAAGGTACCTCTAGTTTAATCCTATCACAATTACTTAATTCATGACTCGACAAAGAAGTTCAATAAGGTATTGCTTTATATCCAATAAGCTGAAACAGAAGTTGTTCAACAAAGTTCTAGGATGTTCAATATGGTACCTCTGGTTTAATCCTATCACTATTACTTGAGTCAGGACTCGACAAAGAAGTTCAATAAGATATGGCATGGTTTAATCTTGTTGTAACTATTACAACAAAGTTGTTCAAGGAAGTTCAATTAGGTATTGCTTTATCCAATAAGCTGAAACAGAAGTTGTTCAACAAACTTCAAGGAAGTTCAATAAGGTACCTCTAGTTTAACCCTATCACTATTACTTGAGTCCGGACTCGACAAACAAGTTCAATAAGGTATGGAATGGCTTAATCTTGTTGTAACTATTACAACAAAGTTGTTCAAGGAAGTTCAATAAGGTATTGCTTTATCCAATAAGCTGAAACAGAAGTTGTTCAACGAAGTTCAATAAGGTACCTCTGGTTTAATCCTATCACTATTACTTGAGTCAGGACTCCACAAAGAAGTTCAATAAGGTATGGCATGGTTTAATCTTGTTTTAACTATTACAACAAAGTTGTTCAAGGAAGTTCAATAAGGTATTGCTTTATATCCAATAAGCTGAAACATAAGTTGTTCAACAAAGTTCAAGGAAGTTCAATAAGCTACCTCTGGTCTAATCCTATCACTATTACTTGAGTCGGGACTCGACAAAGAAGTTCAATAAGGTATGGTACTGTTTAATCTTGTTGTAACTATTACAACAAAGTTGTTCAAATAAGTGCAATAAGGTATTGCTTTATCCAATAAGCTGAAACAGAAGTTGTTCAACAAAGTTCAAGGAAGTTCAATAAGGTACCTCTGGTTTAATCCTATCACTATTACTTGATTCATGACTCGACAAAGAAGTTCAATAAGGTATGGTATGGTTTAATCTTGTTGTAACTATTACAACAAAGTTGTTCAAGGAAGTACAATAAGGTATTGCTTTATATCCAATAAGCTAAAACAGAAGTTGTTCAACAAAGTTTAAGGAAGTTCAATAAGGTACCTCTGGTTTAATCCTAACACTATTACATGAGTCAGGACTCGACAAAGAAGTTCAATAAGGTATGACATGGTTTAATCTTGTTGTAACTATTACAACAAAGTTGTTCAAGGAAGTTCAATTAGGTATTGCTTTATCCAATAAGCTGAAACAAAAGTTGTTCAACAAAGTTCAAGGAAGTTCTATAAAGTACCTCTAGTTTAACCCTATCACTATTACTTGAGTCCAAACTCGACAAACAAGTTCAATAAGGTATGGAATGGTTTAATCTTGTTGTAACTATTACAACAAAGTTGTTCAAGGAAGTTCAATAAGGTATTGCATTATCCAATAAGCTGAAACAGAAGTTGTTCAACGAAGTTCAATAAGGTACCTCTGGTTTAATCCTATCACTATTACTTGAGGCAGGACTCGACAAAGAAGTTCAATAAGGTATGTCATGGCTTAATCTTGTTATAACTATTACAACAAAGTTATTCAAGGAAGTTCAATAAGGTATTGCTTTATCCAATAAGCTGAAACAGAAGTTGTTCAACAATGTTCAAGGAAGTTCAATAAGTTAACTCTGGTTTAATCCTATCACAATTACTTGATTCATGACTCGACAAAGAAGTTCAATAAGGTATGGCATGGTTTAATTTTGTTGTACCTATTACAACAAAGTTGTTCAAGGAAGTTCAATAAGGTATTGCTTTATATCCAATAAGCTGAAACAGAAGTTGTTCAACAAAGTTCAAGGAAGTTCAATAAGGTACATCTGGTTTAATCCTATCACTATTACTTGAGTCAGGACTCGACAAAGAAGTTCAATAAGGTATGGCATGGTTTAATCTTGTTGTAACTATTACAACAAAGTTGTTCAAGGAAGTTCAATTAGGTATTGCTTTATCCAATAAGCTGATATAGAAGTTGTTCAACAAAGTTCAATAAGGTACCTCTAGTTTAATCCTATCACTATTACTTGAGTCCGGACTCGACAAAGGCCTTCAATAAGGTATGGAATGGTTTAATCTTGTTGTAACTATTACAACAAAGTTGTTCAAGGAAGTTCAATAAGGTATTGCTTTAACCAATAAGCTGAAACAGAAGTTGGTCAACAAAGTTCAAGGAAGTTCAAGGAAGTTCAATAAGGTACCTCTGGTTTAATCCTATCACTATTACTTGAGTCAGGACTCGACAAAGAAGTTCAATAAGGTATGGCATGGTTTAATCTTGTTGTAACTATCACGACAAAGTGGTTCAAGGAAGTTCAATAAGGTATTGCTTTATCCAATAAGTTGAAACATAAGTTGTTCAACAAAGTTCAAGGAAATTCAATAAGGTACCTCTGGTTTAATCCTATCACTATTACTTGATTCATGACTCGACAAAGAAGTTCAATAAGGTATGGTATGGTTTAATCTTGTTGTAACTATTACAACAAAGTTGTTCAAGGAAGTACAATAAGGTATTGCTTTATATCCAATAAGCTAAAACAGAAGTTGTTCAACAAAGTTTAAGGAAGTTCAATAAGGTACCTTTGGTTTAATCCTATCACTATTATTTGAGTCACGACTAGACAAAGAAGTCCCATAAGGTAAGGCATGGTTTAATCTTGTTGTAACTATTACAACAAAGTTTTTCATGGAATTTCAATAAGGTATTGCTTTATCCAATAAGCTGAAACAGAAGTTGTTCAACAAAGTTAAAGGTAGTTCAATAAGGTACCTCTAGTTTAATCCAATCACTATTACTCGAGTCCGGACTCGACAAAGAAGTTCAATAAGTTATGGCATGGTTTAATCTTGTGTTAACTATTACAACAAAGTTGTTCAAGGAAGTTCAATAAGGTATTGCTTTATCCAATAAGCTGAAACAGAAGTTGTTCAACGAAGTTGAATAAGGTACCTCTGGTTTAATCCTATCACTATTACTTGAGGCAGGACTCGACAAAGAAGTTCAATAAGGTATGGCATGGTTTAATCTTGTTGTAACTATCACAACAAAGGTGTTCAAGGAAGTTCAATAAGGTATTGCTTTATCCAATAAGCTGAAACAAAAGTTGTTCAAAAAAGTTCAAGGAAGTTCAATAAGGTACCTCTTGTTTAATCCTATAACTATTTCTTGAGGCAGGACTCGACAAAGAAGTTCAATAAGGTATGGCATGGTTTAATCTTGTTGTAACTATTACAACAAAGTTGTTCAAGGAAGTTCAATATGGTATTGCTTTATCCAATAAGCTGAAACACAAGTTGTTCAACAAAGTTCAAGGAGGTTCAACAAGGTACCTCTAGTTTAATCCTATCACAATTACTTAATTCATGACTCGACAAAGAAGTTCAATAAAGTATGGCATGGTTTATTCTTGTTGTAACTATTACAACAAAGTTGTTCAAGGAAGTTCAATAAGGTATTGCTTTATATCCAATAAGCTGAAACAGAAGTTGTTCAACAAAGTTCTAGGAAGTTCAATATGGTACCTCTGGTTTAATCCAATCACTATTACTTTAGTCAGGACTCGACAAAGAAGTTCAATAAGTTATGGCATGGTTTAATCTTGTTGTAACTATTACAACAAAGTTGTTCAAGGAAGTTCAATTAGGTATTGCTTTATCCAATAAGCTGAAACATAAGTTGTTCAATAAAGTTCAAGGAAGTTAAATAAGGTACCTCTAGTTTAATCCTATCACTATTACTTGAGTCCGGACTCGACAAAGAAGTTCAATAAGGTATGGCATGGTTTAATCTTATTGTAACTATTACAACAAAGTTGTTCAAGGAAGTTCAATAAGGTATTGCTTTATCCAATAAGCTGAAACAAAAGTTGTTCAACAAAGTTCAAGGAAGTTCAATAAAGTACCTCTAGTTTAACCCTATCACTATTACTTGAGTCCGGACTCGACAAACAAGTTCAATAAGGTATGGAATGGTTTAATCTTGTTGTAACTATTACAACAAAGTTGTTCAAGGAAGTTCAATAAGGTATTGCATTATCCAATAAGCTGAAACAGAAGTTGTTCAACGAAGTTCAATAAGGTACCTCTGGTTTAATCCTATCACTATTACTTGAGGCAGGACTCGACAAAGAAGTTCAATAAGGTATGTCATGGCTTAATCTTGTTATAACTATTACAACAAAGTTATTCAAGGAAGTTCAATAAGGTATTGCTTTATCTAATAAGCTGAAACAGAAGTTGTTCAACAAAGTTCAAGGAAGTTCAATAAGGTAACTCTGGTTTAATCCTATCACAATTACTTGATTCATGACTCGACAAAGAAGTTCAATGAGGTATGGCATGGTTTAATCTTGTTGTACCTATTACAACAAAGTTGTTCAAGGAAGTTCAATAAGGTATTGCTTTATATCCAATAAGCTGAAACAGAAGTTGTTCAACAAAGTTCAAGGAAGTTCAATAAGGTACCTCTGGTTTAATCCTATCACTATTACTTGAGTCAGGACTCGACAAAGAAGTTCAATAAGGTATGGCATGGTTTTATCTTGTTGTAACTATTACAACAAAGTTGTTCAAGGAAGTTCAATTAGGTATTGATTTATCCAATAAGCTGATACAGAAGTTGTTCAACAAAGTTCAATAAGGTACCTCTAGTTTAATCCTATCACTATTACTTGAGTCCGGACTCGACAAAGACGTTCAATAAGGTATGGAATGGTTTAATCTTGTTGTAACTATTACAACAAAGTTGTTCAAGGAAGTTCAATAAGGTATTGCTTTAACCAATAAGCTGAAACAGAAGTTGGTCAACAAAGTTCAAGGAAGTTCAATAAGGTACCTCTGGTTTAACCCTATCACTATTACTTGAGTCCGGACTCGACAAACAAGTTCAATAAGGTATGGAATGGTTTAATCTTGTTGTAACTATTACAACAAAGCTGTTCAAGGAAGTTCAATAAGGTATTGCATTATCCAATAAGCTGAAAAAGAAGTTGTTCAACGAAGTTCAATAAGGTACCTCTGGTTTAATCCTAGCACTATTACTTGAGGCAGGACTCGACAAAGAAGTTCAATAAGGTATGTCATGGCTTAATCTTGTTATAACTATTACAACAAAGTTATTCAAGGAAGTTCAATAAGGTATTGCTTTATCCAATAAGCTGAAACAGAAGTTGTTCAACAAAGTTCAAGGAAGTTCAATAAGTTAACTCTGGTTTAATCCTATCACAATTACTTGATTCATGACTCGACAAAGAAGTTCAAAAAGGTATGGCATGGTTTAATCTTGTTGTACCTATTACAACAAAGTTGTTCAAGGAAGTTCAATAAGGTATTGCTTTATATCCAATAAGTTGAAACAGAAGTTGTTCAACAAAGTTCAAGGAAGTTCAATAAGGTATATCTGGTTTAATCCTATCCCTATTACTTGAGTCAGGACTCGACAAAGAAGTTCAATAAGGTATGGCATGGTTTAATCTTGTTGTAACTATTACAACAAAGTTGTTCAAGGAAGTTCAATTAGGTATTGCTTTATCCAATAAGCTGATACAGAAGTTGTTCAACAAAGTTAAAATAAGGTACCTCTAGTTTAATCCTATCACTATTACTTGAGTCCGGACTCGACAAAGACGTTCAATAAGGTATGGAATGGTTTAATCTTGTTGTAACTATTACAACAAAGTTGTTCAAGGAAGTTCAATAAGGTATTGCTTTAACCAATAAGCTGAAACAGAAGTTGGTCAACAAAGTTCAAGGAAGTTCAATAAGGTACCTCTGGTTTAATCCTATCACTATTACTTGAGTCAGGACTCGACAAAGAAGTTCAATAAGGTATGGCATGGTTTAATCTTGTTGTAACAATTACAACAAAGTTGTTCAAGGAAGTTCAATTAGGTATTGCTTTATCCAATAAGCTGAAACATAAGTTGTTCAATAAAGTTCAAGGAAGTTAAATAAGGTACCTCTAGTTTAATCCTATCACTATTACTTGAGTCCGGACTCGACAAAGAAGTTCAATAAGGTATGGCATGGTTTAATCTTATTGTAACTATTACAACAAAGTTTTTCAAGGAAGTTCAATAAGGTATTGCTTTATCCAATAAGCTGAAACAAAAGTTGTTCAACAAAGTTCAAGGAAGTTCAATAAAGTACCTCTAGTTTAACCCTATCACTATTACTTGAGTCTGGACTCGACAAACAAGTTCAATAAGGTATGGAATGGTTTAATCTTGTTGTAACTATTACAACAAAGTTGTTCAAGGAAGTTCAATAAGGTATTGCATTATCCAATAAGCTGAAACAGAAGTTGTTCAACGAAGTTCAAGGAAGTTCAATAAAGTACCTCTAGTTTAACCCTATCACTATTACTTGAGTCTGGACTCGACAAACAAGTTCAATAAGGTATGGAATGGTTTAATCTTGTTGTAACTATTACAACAAAGTTGTTCAAGGAAGTTCAATAAGGTATTGCTTTATCCAATAAGCTGAAACAGAAGTTGTTCAACAAAGTTCAAGGAAGTTCAATAAGGTAACTCTGGTTTAATCCTTTCACAATTACTTGATTCATGACTCGACAAAGAAGTTCAATAAGGTATGGCATGGTTTAATCTTGTTGTACCTATTACAACAAAGTTGTTCAAGGAAGTTCAATAAGGTATTGCTTTATATCCAATAAGCTGAAACAGAAGTTGTTCAACAAAGTTCAAGGAAGTTCAAAAAGGTACCTCTGGTTTAATCCTATCACTATTACTTGAGTCAGGACTCGACAAAGAAGTTCAATAAGGTATGGCATGGTTTAATCTTGTTGTAACTATTACAACAAGGTTGTTCAAGGAAGTTCAATTAGGTATTGCTTTATCCAATAAGCTGATACAGAAGTTGTTCAACAAAGTTCAATAAGGTACCTCTAGTTTAATCCTATCACTATTACTTGAGTCCGGACTCGACAAAGACGTTCAATAAGGTATGGAATGGTTTAATCTTGTTGTAACTATTACAACAAAGTTGTTCAAGGAAGTTCAATAAGGTATTGATTTAACCAATAAGCTGAAACAGAAGTTGGTCAACAAAGTTCAAGGAAGTTCAATAAGGTACCTCTGGTTTAATCCTATCACTATTACTTGAGTCATGACTCGACAAAGAAGTTCAATAAGGTATGGCATGGTTTAATCTTATTGTAACTATTAAAACAAAGTTGTTCAAGGAAGTTCAATAAGGTATTGCTTTATCCAATAAGCTGAAACATAAGTTGTTCAATAAAGTTCAATAAGGTACCTCTAGTTTAATCCTATCACTATTACTTGAGTCCGGACTCGACAAAGACGTTGAATAAGGTATGGAATGGTTTAATCTTGTTGTAACTATTACAACAAAGTTGTTCAAGGAAGTTCAATTAGGTATTGCTTTATCCAATAAGCTGAAACATAAGTTGTTCAATAAAGTTCAAGGAAGTTAAATAAGGTACCTCTAGTTTAATCCTATCACTATTACTTGAGTCCGGACTCGACAAAGAAGTTCAATAAGGTATGGCATGGTTTAATCTTATTGTAACTATTACAACAAAGTTGTTCAAGGAAGTTCAATAAGGTATAGCTTTATCCAATAAGCTGAAACAAAAGTTGTTCAACAAAGTTCAAGGAAGTTCAATAAAGTACCTCTAGTTTAACCCTATCACTATTACTTGAGTCTGGACTCGACAAACAAGTTCAATAAGGTATGGAATGGTTTAATCTTGTTGTAACTATTACAACAAAGTTGTTCAAGGAAGTTCAATAAGGTATTGCATTATCCAATAAGCTGAAACAAAAGTTGTTCAACGAAGTTCAATAAGGTACCTCTGGTTTAATCCTATCACTATTACTTGAGGCAGGACTCGACAAAGAAGTTCAATAAGGTATGTCATGGCTTAATCTTGTTTTAACTATTACAACAAAGTTATTCAAGGAAGTTCAATAAGGTATTGCTTTATATCCAATAAGCTGAAACAGAAGTTGTTCAACAAAGTTCAAGGAAGTTCAATAAGGTACCTCTGGTTTAATCCTATCACTATTACTTGAGTCAGGACTCGATAAAGAAGTTCAATAAGGTATGGAAAAAATCTTGTTGTAACTATTACAACAAAGTTGTTCAAGGAAGTTCAATTAGGTATTGCTTTATCCAATAAGCTGATACAGAAGTTGTTCAACAAAGTTCAATAAGGTACCTCTAGTTTAATCCTATCACTATTACTTGAGTCTGGACTCGACAAATGTAGCATCCGACAAAAATCAAAACTCTCAGGTTAGCACCATTTAACCATTGCAAATGTTAACATAGGAAACATACCTTGTTAAGACCCATTCAGAATAAAATTAAGGCGAAAATTCGCTAGAATTCCCGATAGTTGCCTAAAAGACCCGGTTTCGACCCGAGACTAGCCGAAACGCCTTGTGAAATGCCAAAATGCTTCAATTATCATACAACTAATATAAAATATAGGGTTTTACTTTTATACATAAAACTTTTCTTTTTATAAGATTTAATAAAAACAAGAGGTATTTTAGTTGCTTATTTTGCATTCAAATTCTAGACAAAAATTTGTAATTACAAGAAATAGTTTTGGGCTCTATTTTTAAAAAAAAAAAAAATACTTTCAAGGGTTTGGGGGCCCATGAGGGGCCGGCCTCCCCCTTCCCTCCATATCTCCCTCAAGTTCATTTTTCTTTTTTCATTCATTCATTTCAAATTAGGAGAAAAACCATCCACCTTCTCTCTCTCTCTCTCCCTCTTGGAATTCCTTTCTCTTCTCCCCATATTCATCCTTCAAATCTTCAAAGAAAATTCCAGCAACATTCAGCCTATTTCAAGCACCAAAACCGAAATTTTAAAAAAAAAACTCAAAGTGTTAGAAATCATCTCTCAAGGTAAGAACACTAAACTAGTGTTATTTCATGATTTTTTGGCACTTTTTATGTCATTTCTTACATTTTCTGCATTCTTATCTTGTGTACATGGATGAACTTATTTTATTGTTCTAGAAGTGAGATTAAACACCAAGGACATGAGAAATGTCCATAAAATGGTGAAAAATCTATGAACTTCCATTATGAACTTAAGAAAAACAAGCAAAAATCATCAAAAATGTGGGTTTCCTTCTTGTATTACAATCTGAGTTGTAGACTTATGCATGCACATTTTGTTTTATATTCTGGGTTTTTGGCCTTCAAATGAT
This sequence comes from Saussurea involucrata, assembly GCA_033807775.1. Classification (NCBI taxonomy): domain Eukaryota; kingdom Viridiplantae; phylum Streptophyta; class Magnoliopsida; order Asterales; family Asteraceae; genus Saussurea; species Saussurea involucrata. Next base: position 22,960,221 of record CM066324.1, read on the forward strand.
GTTATATGATGTTGGGATTAAGTCCTTAACAAAGGAACCCACATCTACTAATAATAGAAGGCCTAAAATGCGATTTCCTTGTGAAAGTTAAAATTCCAGAATCTGCCAGATTTATTGCATGCACTTTGGACGACCATATCTTGGTCAAAACATGTCCAAATTCCTCCATTTTTCTTCTGGAGTAAGGTTTAATGAGTTGGGAGTCTAACCCCACTGGTCTCATGCAAAAACATTGAGTTTTGAGCCTTAAACTCCTTAGAACAAAATTGGTGTGCAGCAGTTAGTCTGACAGATTTTTGTGTCAGTTTATTTTGTATATAACTCTTTGAAAAATGCATAAAACTTTCTCATTTTTCTTCTGGAAGCTACTTTTATGAGTTAGGTTTCACATGCTAAAATTTCATAACAATATACGATGTTTTGGTCATTTAAAGATTTTGTGCAAACCAAGTATGTCAAGCTGTCCAGAAATGGCAGATTGGTACATGCAATTTCTTTTGACCATAACTCACTCAAAACTCATCAAAAATTTGTGAATCTTTTTCCATAAGACACCTTTATGTGTTAGGTTTCCAAACCATGCAAAATCTCTGAAAAATACTATGTTTTGACCCTCCAAAAGCCGGTTATGGCAGAAGGGTGTAAACTGTTTTAGGTTCTGTGTTGCATTATTTTGTAAAAATTATTTGAACCCCTTAAACACCTTCAAAATTTATGAAATTTGGTCAAAACCTTCTTAGCTCAGTGTAGTACCACATATAAAAAGATGGGCAAATTTGTCATTCCAGAAAGTGTATTTCAATAACCATTTTTGAGGAACAAAGTTTCTGCCAGATTATGTATTTTGGAAAAAGTGTGGGATTTTACTATTTTAACCTTATAGGTACCTATACATGATTAAAACATTGGGAAAATATTAAATTCATCATGTCAAATTAAAAACTAAAACAATGGCATTTCACAAGAGGTGGACTAAATTAGCTAAGTTCAACCTTGAGTAGCTATGAAGGACTTATAGAGCTTATTTGACTTTATAGGAGACCCGTAAGGCATTAAGCGATCAAGCTTGCGCAACTTCGCGTCTACACGTTAAGGTGAGTAATCACAGCCCCGTTTTTACTTGTTTAAATGTTTGGGGTGAAAAGCATGTTATGTTTTTAAAATGCTAAATGATTCATGATATTAAATTGTGGATATTTATGCTTTGAAGAATGAGTACTAATGAATGGACAATTGTACATAAGTGATAAAGATATGTTGAGTGATAATGAAAATGGTAAGTCCCCAGTAAATACACTACTTATTAACTCGTAACGAGCCGGTGATACTTGTGGATAGCGCTATTTGGTTTGACAAACCCACCTTAACTGACGAGTAGGGGTGCACTTTATCTGGTAATAATGTTCTTCTCACGTGGGTTAGTATACCACCTCTGAGGTAGTTCGCGGGGCGTAGATTGTCGGAGGCTTAGTAGTGGCTCAACACTGTTATATCTTACAAAAATCACTCATTGTAAATTGTACTCATAAACCTTTTAACTTTGGAGCTTGTCATGAACGAACGTTTCATGAGGGTAACCATTGGAAGAAAAAAAATTGTTGTGTGTATGGAAAAACCTGTGAACTCACCAACTCTTTGTAGTTGACCTTTTCGTTTTAAACATGCTTTTCAGGGGCTAAGAAGGTAACTGACAAGGTGTAATTTAGCATGCATAACGGCTTCAACCGAGACTCGTCTTTTGTCATATCTTGATAAAAACACTATTTTGGGTTACATGTAAACTTTGGGATTGTAAACCCTTAACTTTAAATTTTTGGGACTTTGTAATGTATGACTTTGTGTAATGGTATGGTTGGTGTTGTTTATTTCCTAATGCTATGAAACTCTATCTGTTACATCTCGCGTTTCCGCTTTAGCGGGGTGTGACAGAAATTGGTATCAGAGCCATAGGTTATAGAGAATGCCGGTTTTCTTATGGAAACCACATCTATAACCCAACCATAACACAAACTATTTTCAAAAAGGCTTTCGAAAGGAGTGTCAAAAAAAAAAAAAAAAAAAAAAAAAAAATCTGAAAAATATTGCTAATATAACCAAGTCGAATGTCACATTATTATACCTCAATTAAACAAAGCTTGATCACCTATGTTTAATTCGGGTAAATATAATGAGAGACTCGGGTTGGTCATAATGGAAGTATGCTTATAAATAAATTTTCTACCAAAACATGGTAAGCATGACTTGGTGTGTGTTGCATAAACCTTGCATATTTTTAGCACTTACAATAGTACACATAATAACAAAGTCTACTATTATCGCAGCTCACTATGTCGTCTGAATATGACCCGTCCGAGCACACTCCTTCGGAGCATACCCATTCCGAGCAATCGTACTCGGCAGACCTTTCCGGCTACGTTACTGGCCGACCGAGGGGCATTGCACCGGTTGTAGTTGAGAGAGACCCTTATGAAGACGACCAAGAAGAATCCAGTGCACCACTCACTCGGTCCCCTCCACGTATCCTACGAGGACCAAGAGTTAGGGCCACGGTAAGGAAGAGTGTCCCATTACCCATACGTGTGAGTCTTACCCAACCACCTAGAGGCGAAGGAGAGACCTCCCGATCGGGAGTGCAGCGAGGAAACCCCCAGGTAGTAACCGGAGTGCCTGTGGCTCACCCTCCTGGTATGACTACCCAGGAAAGCCAGTGGGTCCTAATGATGGCTCACGACATTCAACACCACGGAGAGAGGTTGGACGGACAGCACCAAACCCTGAACGGGGTGATGGAGGTGCTGAAAACACATAGTGAAGCCTCAGACCGAACCTTGGAGGTCATTGACATCACTAGGAGGGAGGTGAGAGCCCTACGTAGGTACCTGGCTTGGGTGATAGGAGCCTTGGTTTTGGTGTTGGGACTGCTGTTGTGGGCACTGATGCATTAGAGGACCACTATTAGAAGCTTTTGGGGATTTATTTAAAACTTGAACTTATATTTTTGGGGCATGTAGCCATTAAATTCCAAACATTGAAAATTTTTGTTAATTGTTTCTGTTGGAATTTGAATATTTATGGTTTATGAATGAAATGCTTGGTTAATGTTTACGTATCTCAAGTACTTTTAGATGCATGATTGTGAAATTATGGTATGTTGTTATGACAATACGTGTAGATAACAAAGATAGTATGCATGAAGTAGTACCATAACTTAGATTAACATAACAAGTAGGAAGTGTAACCAAATAATAGTATTAGTAACCATGCGACTAAACCTTTAATTAAAACCATAACTGTAGGACTATGCCTCCAAGAAGAGAGAATCCTGAAGTCGCACGGCTCGTGGCGGAGCAAATTATGGCTGCACTTCCGAACATTGTCAGCCAAGTAGCAGCTGGGCTGAATGCTAATTCAAGCAATGCGGGAGCGACTGGAAATCGGGAATGCACATATAAGACCTTTAGGGGCTGCAACCCTAAAGAATTCCATGGAACTGAAGGAGCTGTGGGATTACTGACATGGATTGAGGGTATGGAATCCGTTCTTCATATCAGCAAGTGCACAGAAGGAAACAAAGTAGAATTTGCTGCTTGTTTGTTGCAAGGCCGAGCACTAACATGGTGGAACACACAAGTACAAACCCGTGGACGGGAAGCGGCTTACAACCTTACGTGGGAAGAGTTCAAGAAGCTACTCAAGGGAGAGTATTGCCCAAGAAGTGAAATCCAGAAGCTGGAGGCAGAACTGTGGAATCATGAAATGAAGGGAAACGATATAGACTCTTACACTGCCCGTTTCCATGAGTTGGCAAAGCTGGTGCCACATTTGGTGACGCCCGAGGAAAACAGAGTGGATAGGTATGTGTGGGGTTTATCTGAAGGAATCAGAGGAAATGTCACTTCAGCTGACCCAAAGACTCTCCAAGAAGCAGTAAATTTAGCAACAAGACTCACCAACAACGCGAATCGTTCAAGAACATCAGGGAATGACAAGGCCGCTGGGAAAAGAAAGATAGAAGAGCCTGCAAGAAGGCAGTTTGGGGGAAGAACAGACAAGGGTCATAGGGTGACAGGAAATTTTGGGGTTCAAGCACAGGTCGAAGAGAAGGAAAGAGGGCTATGCCCAAGATGCACCAAGTGCAATAATCGACACCTCGGAAGATGCATCATTTGCTCCAAGTGTAGCAAAGGAGGCCATGTCGCTAAAGATTGCAAGAGCGGAGGAAGGCGAACATGTCACGAGTGTGGGAGCCCTGATCACTATCGGAACGCATGTCCGAGACTGAACCGAAGGCCTAATATAAATCAAGCGCGACCATTTAATCAAGGGAATCAAGGAGGTCAGGCACGAGGCCGAGTGTTTGAAATTGGAGCAGATGAGGCAAGACGAAACCCAGATGTAGTCACAGGTACGTTTCTCTTGAATAATCATTATGCAACGGTACTATTTGATTCGGGAGCAGATAGGAGCTTTGTATCACTAGAATTTAGGCCGAAAATTGACTTGGAACCTCAAAAGTTGAAAGAAGCCTATATTATAGAATTTGCTAATGGACAAGAAGTTAGGGCCAAAGATGTAATTATGAACTGTACCTTAAAATTGGCGGAAAAAGATTTTAGCATAGATTTAATTCCAATCAGATTAGGAAGCTTCGATATAGTCGTAGGTATGGATTGGTTATCAAAGAATCGCGCTGAGATCGTTTGCTCCGAAAAGATCGTCCGAATACCCCAAACCGAAGGAAGAGTACTGGAAATACAGGGAGACAGCTCTGGGAGGAAATTCAAAATAGTGTCGGGTATGAAGATGCGAAAATATTTGCGAAAAGATTGTGTTGCGTTTCTGACACACGTGGTGGATAAGGAGATCAAAGAGAAGAATATTCAAGACTTTCCAATAGTACGAGATTTTCCTGAGGTATTCCCAGATGAATTACCTGGATTACCACCACCAAGACAAGTCGAATTTCATATCGACTTAATTCCAGGAGCGGCACCCGTAGCGAAGTCACCGTACCGGTTAGCACCTTCAGAAATGCAGGAGTTGTCAGGCCAACTCAAAGAGCTGCTCGATAAAGGATTCATACGACCCAGCTCTTCACCCTGGGGAGCTCCAGTTTTGTTCGTTAAAAAGAAAGATGGTTCTTTTCGAATGTGTATCGACTACAGAGAACTCAACAAGCGGACCATCAAGAACCGATATCCCCTTCCTCGAATCGATGATCTGTTCGACCAACTTCAAGGAGCTACGTACTTTTCAAAGATCGATCTTCGGTCTGGATATCATCAGATGAGAGTTCGTGAGGAGGACATTCCTAAGACAGCGTTTAGGACTCGATATGGACATTATGAGTTCCTAGTCATGCCTTTTGGTCTGACAAACGCTCCAGCAGTCTTTATGGATCTGATGAACAGAGTATGTCGACCATACTTGGACAAGTTCGTAATTGTGTTCATAGATGACATATTGATTTATTCGCAAAGCAAGAAGGAGCATGAGCAACATTTGAAGCTGATACTAGAACTACTCAGAGATCAGAAGCTGTATGCTAAACTTTCCAAATGCGAATTTTGGATTCGTGAAGTACAATTTCTTGGTCATGTAGTTAATGAAGATGGAATTCATGTTGATCCGGCCAAGATAGAAGCCATAAAGAAGTGGGAAGCCCCGAAGACTCCGACTGAAATCCGTTCGTTTCTCGGTTTAGCTGGTTACTATCGGCGTTTCATTGCAAATTTCTCCAAAATTGCACAACCATTAACGGCATTAACCCAGAAAGACAAGAAGTTCGATTGGGGAGAGAAGTAGGAAGAAGCCTTTCGGACGCTTAAACATAAGCTTTGCAATGCACCAATCTTAGCTCTACCAGAGGGTGCAGACAATTTTGTTGTTTACTGCGATGCCTCACACCGAGGGTTGGGGTGTGTGCTAATGCAAAAAGACAAGGTTATTGCCTACGCATCAAGGCAACTTAAGGTTCATGAAAAGAATTATACCACCCATGATTTGGAGCTAGGAGCCGTAGTGTTCGCACTCAAGATTTGGAGACACTATCTCTACGGCACTAAATGTACCGTCTTTACCGATCACAAGAGCTTACAACACATTTTTGATCAGAAAATGCTGAATATGCGACAACGGAGATGGGTTGAACTGCTTAGCGACTACGATTGCGAGATAAAGTACCATCCGGGCAAAGCTAATGTTGTGGCTGACGCGTTAAGCCGAAAGGAAAGGGTGAAACCATCAAGGGCAAGAGCCATGGGAACGATGGTCCGGACGAGCCTTAAGGATCAAATCCTCGAAGCACAAGAAGAAGCATTAAAAGGGGAGAATTTGAAGGGCGAAGCTCTACATCATCTGGAAAAGGAATTTGATACACAACCAGACGGGGTGCGTTACTTCCGAAATAGAGTTTGGGTACCTAAGGTTGTCAATCTGCGATCAATAATCCTGGATGAAGCCCATAAATCAAGATATTCAATTCATCCCGGAGCCGATAAAATGTATAAGGATCTGAAGGAATATTATTGGTGGCCAGGAATGAAGAAAGATGTGGCTATGTATGTAAGCAAGTGCCAAACTTGTGCCCTGGTTAAGGCTTAACATCAGAAACCATCAGGTCTTCTTCAGCAACCGGAGATTCCCGAATGGAAATGGGAACAGATAAGCATGGATTTCATAACCAAGTTACCCAGAACTGGGAAAGGACATGATTCAATCTGGGTTATAGTGGACCGACTGACGAAATCTGCACATTTTCTGCCTATTCGGGAAGATTTCAAGGTAGAAAAACTCGCTCAAATTTACGTCAACGAAATCGTTATGCGTCATGGAGTACCCACTGCTATAATCTCAGACAGAGATAGCCGTTTTACGTCACGCCTTTGGCGGTCAGTCCAGAAAGCGTTGGGCACACGTTTGGACTTGAGCACTACCTACCACCCGCAGACGGACGGTCAGACGGAAAGGACTATACAAACACTGGAAGACATGTTACGAGCCTGTGTAATGGATTTTGGTGGAAGTTGGGATACTCATTTACCGCTAGTCGAATTCTCATACAACAATAGCTACCATACCAGTTTAAAGTGCGCGCCGTACGAAGCCTTATATGGACGCAAGTGTAGATCCCCACTCAGTTGGTTGGAGGTCGGTGACAAACAGCTGATAAGACCCGACATCGTTCAGGAGACCACGGACAAGATCATAACCATACAAGAAAGACTTAAAGTAGCCAGAACTCGTCAGAAGAGTTATGCAGATAATCGCAGGAAGCCATTAGAATTTCAGGTGGGAGATAAAGTACTTCTCAAAGTATCGCCATGGAAAGGTTTGGTACGATTTGGGAAGAAGGGCAAGTTGAGTCCAAGATATATCGGTCCATTCGTGATTCTAGAAAGGATTGGACCGGTTGCATACAGACTCGAGCTACCACAAGAGTTAAGCGCCATTCACGACACATTCCATGTGTCGAATTTGAAGAAATGCCTATCGGATGAATCGTTGGTGCTACCGTTGGAAGACATACAGGTGAGCGAGCAGTTACGCTTTGTAGAGGAACCCGTGGAAATACTTGACCGAGATGTTAAGCGGTTAAGACGTAGCAAGATCCCGATCGTAAAAGTTCGTTGGAATGCAAGGCACGGACCTGAGTACACTTGGGAGCGAGAGGATTTTATGAAGAGTAAGTATCCTCATCTGTTCACCAAGAATCTGGTGGCGAGTACCAGTCATTAAATTTCGGGACGAAATTTCTCTAACGGGGGAAAACTGTAGCATCCGACAAAAATCAAAACTCTCAGGTTAGCACCATTTAACCATTGCAAATGTTAACATAGGAAACATACCTTGTTAAGACCCATTCAGAATAAAATTAAGGCGAAAATTCGCTAGAATTCCCGATAGTTGCCTAAAAGACCCGGTTTCGACCCGAGACTAGCCGAAACGCCTTGTGAAATGCCAAAATGCTTCAATTATCATACAACTAATATAAAATATAGGGTTTTACTTTTATACATAAAACTTTTCTTTTTATAAGATTTAATAAAAACAAGAGGTATTTTAGTTGCTTATTTTGCATTCAAATTCTAGACAAAAATTTGTAATTACAAGAAATAGTTTTGGGCTCTATTTTAAAAAAAAAAAAAATACTTTCAAGGGTTTGGGGGCCCATGAGGGGCCGGCCTCCCCCTTCCCTCCATATCTCCCTCAAGTTCATTTTTCTTTTTTCATTCATTCATTTCAAATTAGGAGAAAAACCATCCACCTTCTCTCTCTCTCTCCCTCTTGGAATTCCTTTCTCTTCTCCCCATATTCATCCTTCAAATCTTCAAAGAAAATTCCAGCAACATTCAGCCTATTTCAAGCACCAAAACCGAAATTTTAAAAAAAAAAACTCAAAGTGTTAGAAATCATCTCTCAAGGTAAGAACACTAAACTAGTGTTATTTCATGATTTTTTGGCACTTTTTATGTCATTTCTTACATTTTCTGCATTCTTATCTTGTGTACATGGATGAACTTATTTTATTGTTCTAGAAGTGAGATTAAACACCAAGGACATGAGAAATGTCCATAAAATGGTGAAAAATCTATGAACTTCCATTATGAACTTAAGAAAAACAAGCAAAAATCATCAAAAATGTGGGTTTCCTTCTTGTATTACAATCTGAGTTGTAGACTTATGCATGCACATTTTGTTTTATATTCTGGGTTTTTGGCCTTCAAATGATGTTATATGATGTTGGGATTAAGTCCTTAACAAAGGAACCCACATCTACTAATAATAGAAGGCCTAAAATGCGATTTCCTTGTGAAAGTTAAAATTCCAGAATCTGCCAGATTTATTGCATGCACTTTGGACGACCATATCTTGGTCAAAACATGTCCAAATTCCTCCATTTTTCTTCTGGAGTAAGGTTTAATGAGTTGGGAGTCTAACCCCACTGGTCTCATGCAAAAACATTGAGTTTTGAGCCTTAAACTCCTTAGAACAAAATTGGTGTGCAGCAGTTAGTCTGACAGATTTTTGTGTCAGTTTATTTTGTATATAACTCTTTGAAAAATGCATAAAACTTTCTCATTTTTCTTCTGGAAGCTACTTTTATGAGTTAGGTTTCACATGCTAAAATTTCATAACAATATACGATGTTTTGGTCATTTAAAGATTTTGTGCAAACCAAGTATGTCAAGCTGTCCAGAAATGGCAGATTGGTACATGCAATTTCTTTTGACCATAACTCACTCAAAACTCATCAAAAATTTGTGAATCTTTTTCCATAAGACACCTTTATGTGTTAGGTTTCCAAACCATGCAAAATCTCTGAAAAATACTATGTTTTGACCCTCCAAAAGCCGGTTATGGCAGAAGGGTGTAAACTGTTTTAGGTTCTGTGTTGCATTATTTTGTAAAAATTATTTGAACCCCTTAAACACCTTCAAAATTTATGAAATTTGGTCAAAACCTTCTTAGCTCAGTGTAGTACCACATATAAAAAGATGGGCAAATTTGTCATTCCAGAAAGTGTATTTCAATAACCATTTTTGAGGAACAAAGTTTCTGCCAGATTATGTATTTTGGAAAAAGTGTGGGATTTTACTATTTTAACCTTATAGGTACCTATACATGATTAAAACATTGGGAAAATATTAAATTCATCATGTCAAATTAAAAACTAAAACAATGGCATTTCACAAGAGGTGGACTAAATTAGCTAAGTTCAACCTTGAGTAGCTATGAAGGACTTATAGAGCTTATTTGACTTTATAGGAGACCCGTAAGGCATTAAGCGATCAAGCTTGCGCAACTTCGCGTCTACACGTTAAGGTGAGTAATCACAGCCCCGTTTTTACTTGTTTAAATGTTTGGGGTGAAAAGCATGTTATGTTTTTAAAATGCTAAATGATTCATGATATTAAATTGTGGATATTTATGCTTTGAAGAATGAGTACTAATGAATGGACAATTGTACATAAGTGATAAAGATATGTTGAGTGATAATGAAAATGGTAAGTCCCCAGTAAATACACTACTTATTAACTCGTAACGAGCCGGTGATACTTGTGGATAGCGCTATTTGGTTTGACAAACCCACCTTAACTGACGAGTAGGGGTGCACTTTATCTGGTAATAATGTTCTTCTCACGTGGGTTAGTATACCACCTCTGAGGTAGTTCGCGGGGGCGTAGATTGTCGGAGGCTTAGTAGTGGCTCAACACTGTTATATCTTACAAAAATCACTCATTGTAAATTGTACTCATAAACCTTTTAACTTTGGAGCTTGTCATGAACGAACGTTTCATGAGGGTAACCATTGGAAGAAAAAAAATTGTTGTGTGTATGGAAAAACCTGTGAACTCACCAACTCTTTGTAGTTGACCTTTTCGTTTTAAACATGCTTTTCAGGGGCTAAGAAGGTAACTGACAAGGTGTAATTTAGCATGCATAACGGCTTCAACCGAGACTCGTCTTTTGTCATATCTTGATAAAAACACTATTTTGGGTTACATGTAAACTTTGGGATTGTAAACCCTTAACTTTAAATTTTTGGGACTTTGTAATGTATGACTTTGTGTAATGGTATGGTTGGTGTTGTTTATTTCCTAATGCTATGAAACTCTATCTGTTACATCTCGCGTTTCCGCTTTAGCGGGGTGTGACAACAAAGACGTTCAATAAGGTATGGAATGGTTTAATATTGTTGTAACTATTACAACAAAGTTGTTCAAGGAAGTTCAATAAGGTATTGCTTTAACCAATAAGCTGAAACAGAAGTTGGTCAACAAAGTTCAAGGAAGTTCAATAAGGTACCTCTGGTTTAATCCTATCACTATTACTTGAGTCAGGACTCGACAAAGAAGTTCAATAAGGTATGGCATGGTTTAATCTTGTTGTAACTATTACAACAAAGTTGTTCAAGGAAGTTCAATTAGGTATTGCTTTATCCAATAAGCTGAAACATAAGTTGTTCAATAAAGTTCAATAAGGTACCTCTAGTTTAATCCTATCACTATTAATTGAGTCCGGACTCGACAAAGAAGTTCAATAAGGTATGGAATGGTTTAATCTTATTGTAACTATTACAACAAAGTTGTCCAAGGAAGTTCAATAAGGTATTGCTTTATCCAATAAGCTGAAACAAAAGTTGTTCAACAAAGTTCAAGGAAGTTCAATAAGGCACCTCTGGTTTAATCCTATCACTATTACTTGAGTCAGGATTCAACAAAGAAGTTCAATAAGGTATGGCATGGTTTAATCTTGTTGTAACTATTACAAAAAAGTTGTTCAAGGAAGTTCAATAAGTTATTGTATTATCAAATAAGCTGAAATAGAAGTTGTTCAACAAAGTTCAAGGAAGTCCAATAAGGTACCTCTGGTTTAATCCTATCACTATTACTTGAGGCAGGACTCGACAAAGAAGTTCAATAAGGTATGTCATGGATTAATCTTGTTATAACTATTACAACAAAGTTATTAAAGGAAGTTCAATAAGGTATTGCTTTATCCAATAAGTTGAAACAGAAGTTGTTCAACAAAGTTCAAGGAAGTTCAGTAAGGTAACTCTGGTTTAATCCTATCACAATTACTTGATTCATGACTCGACAAAGAAGTTCAATAATGTATGGCATGGTTTAATCTTGTTGTAACTATTACAACAAAGTTGTTCAAGGAAGTTCAATAAGGTATTGCTTTATATCCAATAAGCTGAAACAGAAGTTGTTCAACAAAGTTCAAGGAAGTTCAATAAGGTACCTCTGGTTTAATCCTATCACTATTACTTGAGTCCGGACTCGACAAAGACGTTCAATAAGGTATGGAATGGTTTAATCTTGTTGTAACTATTACAAAAAAGTTGTTCAAGGAAGTTCAATAAGGTATTGCTTTAACCAATAAGCTGAAACAGAAGTTTTTCAACAAAGTTCAAGGAAGTTCAATAAAGTACCTCTGGTTTAATCCTATCACTATTACTTGAGTCAGGACTCGACAAAGAAGTTCCATAAGGTATGTCATGATTTAATCTTGTTGTAACTATTACAACAATGTTGTTAAAGGAAGTTCAATAAGGTATTGCTTTATCCAATAAGCTGAAACAGAAGTTGTTCAACAAAGTTTAAGGAAGTTCAATAAAGTACCTCTGGTTTAATCCTATCACTATTACATGAGTCAGGACTCGACAAAGAAGTCCAATAAGGTATGGCATGGTTTAATCTTGTTGTAACTATTACAACAATGTTGTTCAAGGAAGTTCAATAAGGTATTGCTTTATCCAATAAGCTGAAACAGAAGTTGTTCAACAAAGTTCAAGGAAGTTCAATAAAGTACCTCTGGTTTAATCCTATCACTATTACTTGAGTCAAGACTCGACAAAGAAGTTCAATAAGGTATGGCATGGTTTAGTCTTGTTGTAACTATTACAACAAAGTTGTTCAAGGAAGTTCAATAAGGTATTGCTTTATCCAATAAGCTAAAACATAAGTTGTTCAACAAAGTTCAATAAAGTACCTCTGGTTTAATCCTATCACTATTACATGATTCATGACTCGACAAAGAAGTTCAATAAGGTATGGTATGGTTTAATCTTGTTGTAACTATTACAACAAAGTTGTTCAAGAAAGTACAATAAGGTATTGCTTTATATCCAATAAGCTGAAACAGAAGTTGTTCAACAAAGTTTAAGGAAGTTCAATAAGGCACCTTTGGTTTAATCCTATCACTATTACTTGAGTCACGACTCGACAAAGAAGTTCCATAAGGTAAGGCATGGTTTAATCTTGTTGTAACTATTACAACAAAGTTGTTCAAGGAATTTCAATAAGGTATTGCTTTATCCAATAACCTAAAACAGAAGTTGTTCAACAAAGTTAAAGGAAGTTCAATAAGGTACCTCTAGTTTAATCCAATCACTATTACTTGAGTCCGGACTCAACAAAGAAGTTCAATAAGGTATGGCATGGTTTAATCTTGTTGTAACTATTACAACAAAGTTGTTCAAGGAAGTTCAATAAGGTATTGCTTTATCCAATAAGCTAAAACAGAAGTTGTTCAACAAAGTTAAAGGAAGTTTATTAAGGTACCTCTGGTTTAATCCTACAATTATTTCTTGAGTCAGGACTCGACAAAGAAATTCAATAAGGTATGGCACGGTTTAATCTTGTTGTAACTATTACAACAAAGGTGTTCAAGGATGTTCAATAAGGTATTGCTTTATCCAATAAGATGAAACACAAGTTGTTCAACAAAGTTCAAGGAAGTTCAATAAGGTACCTTTGGTTTAATCCTATCACTACTACTTGAGTCGGGACTTTATAAAGAAGTTCAATAAGGTATGGCATGGTTTAATCTTGTTGTATTTATTACAACAAAGTTGTTCAAGGAAGTTCAATAAGGCATTGCTTTACATCCAATAAGCTGAAACAAAAGTTGTTCAACAAAGTTCAAGGAACTTCAATAAGGTACCTTTGGTTTAATCCTATAACTATTTCTTAAGTCATGACTCGACAAAGAAGTTCAATAAGGTATGGCACGATTTAATCTTGTTGTAACTATTACAACAAAGTTGTTCAAGGAAGTTCAATATGGTATTGCTTTATCCGATAAGCTAAAATAGAAGTTGTTCAACGAAGTTCAATAAGGTACCTCTGGTTTAATACTATCACTATTACTTGAGTCAGGACTCGACAAAGAAGTTCAATAAGGTATGGCATGGTTTAATCTTGTTGTAACTATTACAACAAAGTTGTTCAAGGAAGTTCAATAAGGTATTGCTTTATCCAATAAGCTGAAACAGAAGTTGGTCAACAAAGTTCAAGGAAGTTCAATAAGGTACCTCTGGTTTAATCCTATCACTATTACTTGAGTCAGGACTCGGCAAAGAAGTTCAATAAGGTATGGCATGGTTTAATCTTGTTGAAACTATTACAACAACGTTGTTCAAGGAAGTTCAATAAGGTATTGCTTTATCCAATAAGCTGAAACAGAAGTTGTTCAACAAAGTTCAAGGAAGTTCAATAAAGTACCTCTGGTTTAATCCTATCACTATTACTTGAGTCAGGACTCGACAAACAAGTTCAATAAGGTATGGCATGGTTTAGTCTTATTGTAACTATTACAACAAAGTTGTTCAAGGAAGTTCAATAAGGTATTGCTTTATCCAATAAGCTAAAACAGAAGTTGTTCAACAAAGTTCAAGGAAGTTCAATAAAGTACCTCTGGTTTAATCCTATCACTATTACTTGATTCATGACTCGACAAAGAAGTTCAATAAGGTATGGTATGGTTTAATCTTGTTGTAACTATTACAACAAAGTTGTTCAATGAAGTTCAATAAGGTATTGCTTTATCCAATAAGCTGAAACAGAAGTTGTTCAACAAAGTTATAGGAAGTTCAATAAGGTACCTCTAGTTTAATCCAATCACTATTACTTGAGTCCGGACTCGACAAAGAAGTTCAATAAGGTATGGCATGTTTTAAACTTGTTGTAACTATTACAAGAAAGTTGTTCAAGGAAGTTCAATAAGGTAATGTTTTATCCAATAAGTTGAAACAGAAGTTGTTCAACAAAGTTCAAGGAAGTTCCATAAGGTACCTCTGGTTTAAATCTATCACTATTACTTGAGTCAGGACTCGACAAAGAAGTTCAATAAGGTATGGCCTGGTTTAATATTGTTGTAACAATTACAACAATGTTGTTCAAGGAAGTTCGATAAGGTATTGCTTTATCAAATAAGCTGAAACAGAAGTTGCTCAACAAAGTTCAAGGAAGTTGAATAAGGTACCTCTGGTTTAATCCTATCACTACTACTTGAGTCAGGACTCGATAAAGAAGTTCAATAAGGTATGGCATGGTGTTGATCCAAACCCTCAATGATTTGATGATGACCCTCTCTTATACTTAGTGAAAATTGTAAGTAAACAATATGTATCAGAGTTTCACTATCGCTGATAAGTACTAAGATCTTCCAGTACCGCTGATAGGAACTCTCGCTCTGTAAGTTAAACATTCAGCGAAACTATTCATCATTAATGCTCTGAGTCTGTTCAGTCATTATGATGATCGCCGATAAGTTAGTTGTTTACTTATGATATCTGAAGACAAGTTACACGTCAACAAAGGTTCTACGCTGAAGTCGAAGATCAAGCTCAAGAACCAGAGACAAGTCTCCTAATGAACTGATACGGATCAGCGAAGACTCAGATTTGTCCACTCAACGTGAAGTATCAAGTACAAGACTTCAGCTATCGCTGAACTTTATCATTCGCTGAATAGAAAATGATAATCGCTGAATCAACGAAAGCTGATCATGAAGTCCTCCGTACAAAGTACTTTTGTCTTAACCACCCTTGCACGCCTCCGTACGAAATGTCAGAAAAGAACCTCCGAAAATCTGAAATCGTACAACCACTCTGATACTACACTGTTCATCCTTACGGCTATTAAGGTTGTCATCAAAAGTCAATGACATGCAACCAACCAGCTGATGACACGTGTAAAGTATATACTGATTTGCATTAAATGCATGCAGTATATAAAGAGATGAACTCACTTCTTTTGAAGTAACTTGCTAACTCTGGACAAGTTCAAATCTCTTATCTCAGATAGGTTATTATTAGTAATTTCCTTATCTCTCTTAGTGCAAGAAACCTTAGTGTTCCAACTTGTTTAGATTTAGGTTTATCCTCAATCTTGTTTCCGCAACAAGCTGTAAATTGTTAATGATTTATCAATAAACAATTTAGAAAAGTAAAATCTGTGTGTTTGTATTCAACCCCCCCTTCTACAAACTTGTATAGGCCTTCGGGACCAACAAGTGGTATCAGAGCAGGTCACGGGTTCGAATCCCATGGAGTGCATTATAATGCCAAAGGCATGCCGTGCAGCCAAGAGTGCTGGCAGATGCTGGGGGGGGGGATTGTTGGGTCATTGACCAGCATCTCCCTAAATCGAAACGTGGCGCTGGCTGCTACGCTATATGGAAATAAGTTGCGCCTTCTCCACCAGCAATTGCTTTTGGCGTAGTGGTAAGCGCTTGGATCTAACATGTGGTATCAGAGCCCTTTGTCTTTTCTCTAACGATTTCTTGAGCATCATCCCAGAGCTGACGTTGAACATCAATGGGAACTCTTTTGTTGCGGTGTTCTCACTGACGAAAAGTTGTGAGAAATACCCTTACTCTCAAGGAAGGAATCAAGAGAACTGTTTTTGAATTCAGTTCCATGATCACTCCTTATTGAGCGAATAGTCATATTGTTCAGAGTTTCCATCTTCCGAACAAAGGTGATGAGTTCTTCAGGGGTGTCACTCTTAGAACGGAGAAACATTACCCAAGTGAAGCGTGAGAATTCATCAACTATGACCAGCGTATATTTCTTTCCAGCGATGGATTGTTTGTTAACAGGGCCAAACAAATCCATATGGAGTAGTTGTAGAGGAGATGACACTGAGGAGACTTGCTTTGACTTGAAGCTTGCCTTGGTCTTCTTCCCTTTTTCACACGCTGAACATAAAGACTCTTTGGCGTATGAATGCTGAGGTAGACCAGTGACTAACTCTTTGGAGGAAAGAGTATTCAGTGTCTTGAAATTTAGATGCGAGAGCCTCTTGTGCCATAGCCAGTTAACATCAGAAGATGCCTTTGAGAAGAAACAGGAGTTCTCAGTGGTTGTTGAGTCCATGTTTATTACATAAACATTTTCCAAACGATAACCGCTGAGAGCTATCTTCTCCTTTTTGTCAGAGACAAAGCAGGATTCCTTAGTAAAAATTACTTTGTTATCCATGTCGCAGAGCTGACTGATGCTCAGAAGATTATTTTTCAGTCCTTCAACATATGCGACTCTTCTGAAGGAGGTTGTACCATTTGAAAGTACACCATACCCTCGGGTGTGTCCTTTTCCATTTCCACCGAAAGTCACAGAGGGACCCTTCTCTTCTTTGTATTCAGTGAGCAGGCTTTTCTTACCAGTCATGTGTCTAGAGCATCCGCTATCGAGATACCAGATACCCTTCTTAACCTGCAATACAAAGGAAGATTAGTTTTTCTTAGGTACCCACTTAACCATGTATACACGTTTGTCAGTGGAAGTAATTGGAATAGAAGGTTCAGCAGTCTTCGCAGCATTTGAAGATTCAGCTTTGTCTTTCTTCACTTTGGTTAATTTCTTAACCTTAGTGGTAGAATTCACCTTGACCTGATTTGCACCAGGGTTGGTCTTCTTTGCCTTGGGGGCAATCTTCACCTTAGCTATCTTTTCAGCTTTGGTGGCTGTGGGGCACTTACTAGCAATATGATCAGTGAGTCCACAGTGATAACATTTCCTATAGCTAAAAGTAGTTCTAGGACCATTTGAATGCTGAGCTTTTAATTTTGAATTAGAAGTGCCAGCACCAAGTAAACTATTGGCTTTAGAAATGGAACGAACATTCAGTTCTTCAGATTTCTTACCAAGGACATCCACTCTGAGTCTAGGAGTAGATCTCTGAATAGATCCAGAGATCAGCTTCTTTGATCCAGAGGGATGGGTCACTGAAGCTTTAGAAGCATTCAGCTTTGGTACTAAAGTACCCTTCTGAGGATTTTGATAAATAACAATTCCTTTACCTTTGTCTTTAGAGACAGGGGTAGGTTTTGAATAAACCATTTTCTCCTTACCTTTTGAGGAGGTTGGAGTTTCCTCAGGGATTGGTGTAAAGGATGAGGAGCACTGAGATGATGAAGTTCCAGCGACTGAGGATACGAACGTTCCAAATTTAAGCATTGAACATTCAGTGGTTGGTTTTGGAGGTTGTAAAATGGATAGAAAAAGCACCACAGGAGGATGTCAGCTCCTGGGTGGAAAGCTGGTAAGTTGGACAAGTAAGAAGCAAAACTCAGTATCCACTTCCACAGCTGAAGCTGAGTATGTAGCCGCTGGAAGCTGTTGTTCTCAGGTCTTGTGGATGAGAAATCAGCTACTAGACTATGATCTTCAGCTCTCAAAAATTCCAATCTATTGCGACAGCACAAGTGCCATCGCTATAGCCAACAACCCAGTGCTACACTCAAAGACAAAACACATCGAAACCAGATATCATTTTATCAGAGATCATGTGATGAATGGTGATATAGAACTTCATTTTATTCCAACTGATTATCAGTTAGCTGATCTATTTACCAAACCTCTTGATGAGACAAGATTCAACTTTCTCATCAGCGAGCTTGGAATGCTGAACTTTGAAGGATAAAATCAACTTGTATAACCCATTCTATCATTCTCTCTCTGAATAAACTTGATTCGCTGATATCAAGGTATGTTTACTCTCTCTGACATATCGCATGTAAATGCAAGATTTCAAAATAAATTGCATCGCTGAATATCTCTTCCTTAACAGCGACTTTTTGAAATTTCTTAAAACCTTCACTGATATTTCTATTCAGTGTTTCATGTTTTCAAAGAGTCCCTGAGTTTTTAAAACCTCAGAGACAACCAAGAATATGAAAGGACAGTTGTGACGTCATTGCAACGGATAAACTCCGGCACGTTCTTCTTTCTGACACACGTTTGCACGTTTCGTTCTTTCGCCAATCAAATGCAAACACGTGTCCGTGTCATGATGAAAACCTTTTCCCGCTCAAGGTTTTCTTTCTCTAAAATCTCTATATAAACAACTCTTGGTTTATATTTTATCTATGGATCAACTTGACTGGACCAAGATAAACAACCTCTCTGCGCTTTTCGAGTTTCCTCCTCGAAAGCAAGTTACACATCTGGATGATGCTGTAAATTTCCTTAAGAATAGCTGCATTTCAACAGCCCTGACCATCACACCTCCTGCAAGTCAGCTACTACTATCCCAGTTCTGGTACTCTGCCAGACACACTCAGCTACCCTCCGCCAAAGATGCATCCAAAACCATCGATTCCATACTCAGCGATACTGAGTATGGCACAATTAAGATAACCCCCGCAATCATTCGAAAAGCCCTGAACTTTCCCAATGCTACCAAAGAAACACCGTTTGTTCCATTCCCTGACCATAAGAAGCATGCTGACAGAGAAGAAATCATTGCTTTCCTCAACGCAATGGGTTACATCTGGGAAACTGGAAGGGACAAGAAGCCCGAGAAGAAGCTGACGCTGATAAAGAAGTCCAAAATGCCCAGCGAGATGAATTTCATCTTCGCACACCTGATCAGTTGCATGACAGCGAAGACCGGCTCCTCTGATCAAGCCGCTCAACCTCAGCAGGCTATGGGATACGCACTGCTGAAAGGTCTACATATTGACTGGGCATCTATCATTTATGATGACCTAGTACAAAGAGTAGATTCTGCTGCTGACAGACCTGCATGGGTTCCCTACCCCCGTTTCATCAGCGCCATCTTCCAATATGGCCTGAAGGACAGCTATCCTCAAGAGGGTGACCTGAAACTTTCTCAGGTTGGCCCTAAGGTGCTCGATTTCAAACCTGTCGACAATGAGGTACGTATCTCTACCCTTCTCTCTCTTCTTAACCCTAATTCTTCGACTTCTATGGCTCCTTCAGCGACAATACCCATCGTTGATACCCCGGTCACACAATCCTCTCCTTCTAAGAAAAGGAAACACTCTTCAACCCAACTTGATTCCAAAAGGATCAAGAAAACCAAGGAGCAACCCCAGCAATCTCCTACTGAAGACTCCTCCGCTCATTCTGCAGAGCTGAAGGAAAGTTCTGTGGTACGCTCTGCCACACCCATTCAAACCATCCCTTCAATCCAGACTTCAGCGTCTCCAAACGCTGAGGTTAGAAACTTGGAACCTACCCAACCTCCCTCAGTCTCTCAAAAGACTGATGAAGTGATTCTCAGCGATTCCAACGCTGAACTCAGTACCCGAACCCCATTCTTATCCTTCGCTTCTCCCTCCACTCACTTGGACACTCCTCCAAAGAACACTGGAGATGCCATCATTCCAGAAGCCACCGCTGACGCTTCTCAACGAATGATGAAGACAAGACCTGCAGAGATCACCATACCTCACCGTACTTTTG
This sequence comes from Saussurea involucrata, assembly GCA_033807775.1. Lineage (NCBI taxonomy): Eukaryota > Viridiplantae > Streptophyta > Magnoliopsida > Asterales > Asteraceae > Saussurea > Saussurea involucrata. The sequence continues at coordinate 22,980,229 of CM066324.1, forward strand.
AGGAAGATATGGAACATTATTCAGGAACCCGCAATTTTGACGAGTTCGTAAACCCTCCTGCAGGTACACACAAAATCCTATACACTGTGACTAAACCCCAAACTTCTGAGCTTTCCTCTGTTCATAAGTTTTTATCTGTTACAGGTCCTAATTTGGGAGACATCAACGCTTCTCTGAAGTCCGTGGAAACAAAGCTGACAGATCTCACCACCACACTCTCCGACAACTCTGCAGCTGTAACCACCGCTGGAGAAAATTTGACAAAGCTGACAACGGTGGTGGAGAAGACGGCTTCCGCAGATGACTTGAAGCAAGTTGATAAGACTCTCAGCGATTTCGCTAAGGTGTTCGCTGATATCTACACAGACTACACCTCACTCAAACAATCAGTTTCCTCCATGTCCGGCGAAGTAACAACGCTGAAGACATCGGTTGGAGCACTAGAGGGTGATATGTCTGCTGTGAAGACATATGTTCAAAATCTGACGACTGACTTAGGCTCTGTAAAGACCGACGTTGGTTCGATGAAAACAATGAGTGAAGAGCTGCTCAACAAGGCGAGAACTCCTGCTCCTGAACCTGCCCCTGTCCCTGCATTGGAAACTTTCACAGCGACGGATCGCAAAGAGCTGGAAAAGATCAATCCTGCTATAACTGGCCTAGAAGTCAGATTAGCAAAGATTGAAAGCTGTGTGGGTATCTATGGCCAAGAAGACAGAGAGCCTCCCACAGCTGAAGAGTCTACCCATTCCTCCCCCAGTCATCATGAAAAAGAGGGGGAGAAGAGCGCTGAACATCCCAGGGAGAAGAGCGCTGAAGACCTTTCCCATGATGAATCTATCAGGGGAGAGAAGAACGAAGACCTCACCTTCGCTGAAGAGGGTGAGAAGACTATTGAAACTGAAGCTGCCACTGGACCTTAGGGAGATGAAAACCCTGAGGGAACCGAGAAGCTCGCCTCTGTATCTGAGGGGGAGCAACTCGAAGAAGACGCTGAAGAATCCGAAGCAAAAGATGATGAAGCCGTCGACATCCCTGATGATGAACCATCTTCTTCTCCAAAGAAGAATGATGATGATTGTCGAGGGTTTGGAGCCGAAGGAAAAAAGACTTAGAAGAAATACCTTTTCAAATGTGTTGCATTCCAGCTACGTGGGACATCTTGATTGTCGAGGGTTTGGAGCCGATAGGCACCTTTACCCACGACTTCTGAGATACGATAAGGACCATCCCACTTGGTGGAAAGCTTACCCGCATGGAGCTCTTGAGTGCTCTGCAACACTCATCGGAGGACGTAGTCTCCTTCTCGAAAGACTTTAGCTTTGACATTCTTGTTGAAATGTCGCTCGACCGCTTGCTTCTGCGACGCCATTATGATAAATGTTGATTCTCTAAGTTCTTCAAGGTTGTCGAGGTCATAACTTAAATCAACCAGGTTGTGGTCGACAGAAGTATGCCTCGAGGTTGGGTGTTGGACCTCGACCGGCAAGACTGCTTCGCAACCATAGACCAGAGAGAAAGGGGTTTGTCCTGTGGACGTGTGTGGTGTTGTGCGATTCGCCCATAGGACTGAAGGGAGTTCTTCGACCCACAGGACCGAAGGGAGCTCTTCGACCCACTTTTCCTTTGCGGCTTTTAACCTTTTCTTGATCGAAGCAATAATGGTTTTATTGCTCGACTCAGCAAGTCCATTTGCCTGGGGATACCTGGGGGTCGAAGTCGTCAGCTTGATATTGCGGTCTTCACATAACTGTCAAGTCCAGTTGCTTATGAACTGGGATCCATTGTCGCAGTCAATTTCAGATGGGATCCCAAACCTGCATTTGATGTTAGTCTGGATAAAAGAGACGACTTCCTTGTCCCGAACTTAGGAAAAGGCAGCTGCTTCTACCCACTTAGAAAAATAATCTGTGAGTACGAGGAGAAATACCTATTGCCTGGGGGCAGGGGGTAACTTACCGACAATGTCCACCCCCCATCTAATGAAGGGCCATGAGATAAGTATCGAGTGTAAAGGTTCAGAAGGTTTATGGGACGTACATGAATGTCGTTGACAGGGATCACAGTTCTGGACATACCTGACTGCGTCTTGTCGCAGTGTTGGCCAAAAATAGCCTTGTCGAGAGATACGATTGGCCAAACTGCGACCTCCTGAGTGGTTGCCACACTCTCCATCGTGCATTTCTTGAAGGATCTTCTGAACTTGACTTTTGCCGACGACGCACCTCAGGTTTAAGCCTGTCGATGATCATCGATAGAGTCTATCTCCGATCATGACATATCTGGATGCCTTGAAACTAATCTTGCGAGCTCTCATCTTGTCTTCTGGGAGTTGGTCGTGCACAAGGAAATTTCGGATGTCGCACGACCAATCATCTTCTTGGTCTTCGATCTGTACGACATCGTGATTTTCGATGGACGACGTTGCCAGATGGATCATAGGAATGCTATTGAATATCGGTTCGACCAGAGCAGACCCAAGGTTTGCTAAAGCTTCGGCTTGAGTGTTCTGGTCCCTTGGAATTTGTTCAATAGAAATGATTTAAACATTTTTTATTTTTCTTTTGCTACCTTTAGGTACGCTGTCATTTTTGAATCTTTAGCCGTGAATTCTTCATTCATCTGGTTCACGACCAGGAGAGAATCGCTTTTGACATGTAGCACGGTTGCCCCCGAGTCGTGGGCCATATTCATTCCCACGATCATTGCTTCGTACTCAGCTTCGTTGTTGGTGGTTTTGAAGTCGCATCGCATGGAGTACACCATCTTTCCCCCATGTGGGGACTTTAAAACGACGCCAAGTCCTGAACCCCTAGTGTTGGATGAACCGTCGACATGTAGAGTCCACGGCACGTTGTCGTGAGTCGCCACAGTAGACACTTCGAGCTCGGCTTCTTTTTCCAGCTTCATGCTATTCTTTCGGAGGATATCGAACGACTGCCTCAAATGATTGACATGGTCGATTGCTTTCCTTGACTTGACCAGCATGTTGTCGATATACACCTCCATCGTGTCGCCAAGATGATCCTTGAACATTTTATACACCAGACGCTGGTAGGTGGAACCTGCATTTTTTAGTCCAAAAGGCATAATATTATAACAATAAATACCTCGATCTGTCATGAATGCAATCTTTTCTTGGTCCTCGACGTGCATCAGGAGCTGATTGTATCCAGAGTAAGCGTCCATGAACGTCAATAGGTCATGTCCTACTGTCGCGTCGACCATGGCATCGATACGTGGCAATGGAAATGGATCTTTTGGACAAGCTTTGATGAGATGTGTGAAATCGATACAGACCCTCCACTTGCCATTTTTCTTCTCAACGACCACGACATTGGCAAGCCAGTCGGGGTACTTTACTTCTTGAATTATCCCTATCTTGAGGAGATTGTCGACCTTGTCATTTATTACCTTATTCCTTTCAGAAGCAAATTTACGGCGCTTTTGTTTGACAGGCTTAAACGACGGGTCGACACTGAGCTTGTGGGAAATAACACTGGGGTCTATGCCGACCATGTCTTCGTGCGACCAGGAAAAATAGTCGGCATGTTCCTACAAAAAAGATATCAGTTTTTCCTTAAGGCAGGGATCAAGGGTTGAACCTATGAAGACTTTTTGGTCACGCTTGCTCTTGTCCAGGACGACTTCCTCCAGGTGACAGTCGTCGGCTGTCCCAGGGGCATCCTGGACCTGTAATTGTTAGATGGTCTGCTTCTGCGGCTTCAGGGTGGTCTTGTAGCAGTCGCGGGCGACTTTCGGCTCACTTTTGATCTCCTGGACTCCCCACTGTATAGGGAACTTCATGGGCTAATGATACGTCGAGGGAACGTCTTTCATGCCATGGATCCACGATCGACCTAGGATGATGTTATAGGCCGACGCACATTCGATGACGTTGAACTTGGTCTGCTTGTTGATTCCTCCGGCATAGACAGGCAGGGTGATCTCTCCAAAGGTGCTCGTTGCGTCTCCATTGAAACCGACCAAGGTTGTCGAGCGTCGGGTGATTTCCGATCGATCGATTCCCATGGCCTTGATGGTATCAAGGAAGATGACGTTTGCTGAACTGCCTCCATCGACCAAGACTCGTCGGGTCAGACAGTTACCAATCGTGAGCTGAATGATCAACCCGTCATGAGGTTTCCGATATGAATCACTGAGGTCGTATTGGTCGAATGAAATATGCATGCCTTCTAACTCCAGATATCCTTTGGGTCTTGATGAACGAGGAATAGGTCGATCGTCAGGTGCTTGGCTGGCGTGACGTTTGGTTGCGGAATACGTCAGACCGCACACATCGGAACCACCAGTTATGCAGTTGACGACCTTTACGTGATCGGGAGTTGGGGTTCGAACGTCGTTAGCTGGAGTAACGACGCCGTCGATGATATCTTTGAGATTTCCCCTCGGGACGTGGTACGCTAGCTCCTTTTTGAGAGTTATGCAGTCATTCGTCGCATGGCCGTGGTCGACATGGAAGTCGCACCACTTTGACTTATCTTTCTTACCGTCGTCTTTGCCGGACTTCTTCGGCCACCGGATGGTCTCCTGGATGGTCTTCAGGGCCTCGACCAAGTCCTTAGTAGTCCCTTTGAATCCATAGGAGGATATCTTAGGGTACTGAGGAAATTTGGTCGCGGTCGCGGTCTTGAACTCCGCTTTCGTCTTGAATCGGACGTTCGAGATTTGTCGTGCAGGCTCTGACTTGGACACCGCCTTCGTTTTGAACTCTAGCTTCTTTACACTTAACGACCTCTTATCGTCAGAATGCTTTCGACGAAAAGCAACGTCGTCTTCCACCCTCATATAGGCAAGGGTTCTGGCTTGGACGTCTTCGAAATTCTCTGGGGGATACTTGGTCAGATCGGTGTATAGACCCGAACTGTCGTCTAGACCACGCTTGTAAGCTTTGATCACGGTCTTGACGTCACAGTTGCGAACACTGATCATCTCTGCATTGAACCTGTTGAAATAACTCCGGATAGATTCACTGGCCTTCTGCACGACATAGTACAGGTCGCTGGTTTGCTTTTCCATCTTGCGACTGCTGGCGAACTGCTTGGAGAACTGGTTGACTAACTCAGCGAACGACCCGATGGATTTGGGTTTAAGGTTAATCAACCATTGGAGAGCAGGACCTGTGAGGGTCGCCCCGAAAGTCTTGCACATGCAAACTTCCTGGTACATATACAGGATCGAGACCGTCCACATTAACTGTTTATACTGCGCGATGTGCTCCGTTGGATCGGTTATTCCTGAATACTTGGGCGTGAAAGCGGGGATATTATATTTTTTCGGGACATCGACGGTGGCGATCGTGTCAACGAAAGGCAACGCCTGATACCCCGAACGAGGCTCGACATCGACAGGCACGGTTGCCCCCGGTAGCTAAGCGAGCAAACACAGGACACGCTCATTCTGGTCTTCCAACATCTTCAACCGTTGAGCGACGTGGGCGTTAGGATCGGAATTCATACATGTTGGAGGAATAACTCCTGAACTGGTGCCATTTCCGTACGACGAGCCATTGACGTCCCCATTGAAAGGGACAGAGTACGGCTGGGACCCATTGTGCATGGGTGGTGGTCTCAGATGTTGAGGCGGAGTCGGCCCGAACTGTGGGGTTTGGGATGAACGATCCCTACTGTTGGTTCTGACCGAACGGTCCTGGCCCTAGATTCTAAACGAATGGACCCAAACCCAGATTCTGGACGAATGGAGCGGATCCTGGATTCTGACTGAACGATCCTGGACCTGGATTCTGAACGAATGGTCTGGGACCGTTCCGCGGTCCGAACGATCCACCCGGATTCTGATTCCTTAGCCGCGCGATTTCCTCAGCCCCCCTTCGACTCTGATCAGCCAGGGCATTGATTTGATTGCGTGCAGCTTCCAGCTCATGATACATCTGGGCAATGAGATGCTCTTGATTTCCATGACCTGCCATTTCCTGAAACAGAAAAAAGTGGAAACTCCAAGAAACCGTTAGTAATACGCACGTTTGTCGAAGACTTTCTCTAGATGGGGCCCACGGTGGGCGCCAAACTGTTAATGCCAAAAATCGTCCAGAAGGATAACTTAAGGTTGATTGTGGAGCTTAACAACTAAAGATAGAAATCGTTCGACACAGCTGCTTGGGTAAAATTTCACCAGTCTCGACCACGACCAGAACATTACTCACGACACTCGGACGTCGTAAGACACCTCACGACCTCGGTCGACTAACGTGTAATAACTGTTATGATTCCTATGTTTAAAGCAGAGTCAACATCATTAATTGACAACGGACATAACCGACCAGGTTAATTACGAGAATTAACTTCAGCAACCGTTATGACCGTTATTCAAAGTCTTTATGGAGTCATTTAAAGCTGCAAATATTATAAATACAAAGATCTCAACATCATTTGCAGAGATCAGATTCTAAGAACAATCACATAGGAAAGCAATTTAAACAAAGAACTCTCTCTCGAAAGATCGCTCTCGACGCACGATTCCTACGCACGACACTCTACTTTTACACACGACGCACCAGTTTTTACGCACGATACACTTGCTATTTTACATTTCAAGTCTTTATTTCTTTGTATTGTAACCATTGTACTCTCGACACTTGAAACATAAGGATATCGCCCCTGTTTGGCGACCATAGTGCAGCGACGACATCATTGTCGTCCGCGGGTTTTTTCCTCGTTGAGGTTTTTCCCGCGTCACCAAATCCCTTGCGTCTCATTTACTTTTTTATCTTCGTCGTACTATTTGTCGAACGATTTCCATTCTTTAGTTGTTAAGCTCCACAATCAACCTTAAGTTATCCTTCTGGATGATTTTTGGCATTAATAGTTTGGCGCCCACCGTGGGGCATCATCTAGAGAAAATCTTCGACAAACGTACGTCTTACTAACGGTTTCTTGGAGTTTCCTCTTCTTTCTATTTTAGGAAAATGGCAGCCCATGGAAATCAAGAGCAGCTCATTGCCCAGATGTATCAGGAGCTGGAAGTCGTGCGAAATCAAATCAACATCCTTGTTGATCAAAGTCGAAGGGCAACTGAGGAAATCGCGCTGCTGAGGAATTAAAATCCGAATGGATCGTTCGGACAGTAGAACGGTCCAAGGCCATTCATTCAGAATCTAGGTCCAGGACCGTTCGGTCAGCAACAAGGTTCATTCATGCAGAATCCGCAGCAGGGATCGTTTATCCCAAATCCGCAGCAGGGATCGTTCATCCCAAATCCCCAGTTTAGGCCGGTTCCTCCTCAGCATCTGAGGCCACCACCCATGCATAATGGGTCCTAGCCGTACTTCGTCCCTTTCAACGGGGACGCCAATGGCTCGTCGTACGGAAATGGTACCAGTTCAGGAGTTATTCCCCCAACAGGAATGAATTCCGATCCTAACGACTGTTTGGGCAAAAATCCACCAGCCTCGACTACGACCGAGACGTTAAAAAACATTTATTACACTTCTCTTGTAACAAAGTTAAATCGTCAACACTTTGTCCTTGGACCGAAGCCATAGTCGAAAGTACCTCTCGACACTCGACCGTCGTGTAGAAACATACGACCTCGACCTACTAACACGTGACATTTATGTTACGTTTTCATCATTTAATGCAGGTCAACATCATTCATAGCCAACGGACGAAACCGACAGAGCAGTTATGAGCATTAAAACAACGATGACCGGTACAACCGTTACTAGAAGAATTCATGAAGTCATTAAAACACTCGAAGACTATAAATACAAAGACAAAGCTATCATTTGTAGATCATCTATCACCACCAAACTCAAGAATCAAACTGCGTACTCAAGAACATCCGAAGCAAAGGAATTTCTCTTCCAGTGATCGCTCTCGACCAGCAGTCTTAGCACACAACACACTTGTTTTACACTCGATACACTTGTTACTTTTACATTTCAACTCATTTGTATTGTAATCATTGTACGATCGACACCTGAAACAAAGGACATCGCCCCTGTTTGGCAATCATAGTGCAGCGACGACTTCCACAGTCGTCCGCGGGTTTTTTCCTCATTGAGGTTTTTCCCGCGTCATCAAAATCTCTGTCTCTTTACAATTTTTTGTCTTTGTCGCACGCTTTGTCGTAAGATTCCTTTCTTTAGTTGTTAAGCTACACAATCAACCTTAAGTTATCCTTCTGGACGATTTTTGGCATTAACAGTTTGGCGCCCACCGTGGGGCCCCATCTAGAGAAAATCTTTGACAAACGTGCGTCATAATAACGGTTTCTTGGAAGTTTCTATTTCCTTTTTCAGGAAGATGGCAGGCTTCGAAAATTCCGAGCAAATCACTGCCCGGATGCGCGAGGATGCACAAGATTCCCCTATGATAGTCGATGACTATCGCTTGGAAGAAATCGTCCTGGATCAGATCAAGTCTGATCAAAAAGTCTTTATAAAATCATCCCTCGATCCCAACATTAAAGACAAATTAATATCTTTTCTGCAGGAACATGCCGATTATTTTGCTTGGTCGCATGAAGATATGGTCGGCATCGATCCTAATGTCATCTCCCATAAACTCAACGTCGATCCGTTATTCAAGCCCATCAAGCAAAAACGAAGGAAATTTGCTCCTGAAAAAAATAAGGAGATAAACGACGAAGTCGACAATCTCCACAAGACAAGAAAAATTCGCGAAGTAAAGTATACAGACTGGCTTGCTAACGTCGTGGTCGTGGTCGTGGCAAAGAAAAATGGCAAGTGGAGAGTCTGTATCGACTTCACAGACCTCAACAAAGCTTGTCCAAAAGATCCATTTCCATTACCACACATCGATGCCATGGTCGAGGCGACAGCGGGGCATGAACTATTGACATTCATGGATGCCTATTCTGGATACAATCAGGTCCTAATGCACGACGAGGATCAAGAGAAAACTGCATTCATGACAGACCGAGGTATTTACTATTATAAGGTTATGCCTTTTGGTCTAAAATATGCAGGTTCTACTTACCAGCGTCTGGTGAATAAGATGTTTAAAGACCACCTTGGTGACACAATGGAAGTCTATATGTTGGTCCCGAAGGGTTATACAAGTTTGTAGAAGGGGGGGGGGGTTGAATACAAACACACGGATTTTACTTTTCTAAATTGTTTATTGATAAATCATTAACAATTTACAGCTTGTTGCGGAAACAAGATTAAGGATAAATCCTAAATCTAAACAAGTTGGAACACTAAGTTTCTTGAACTAAGAAAGAGAAGGAAATTACTAATAATAACCTATCTCAAGAATAAGAAGGATGAACTTGTCCAGAGTTAGCAAGTTACTTCAAAATGAAGTGAGTTCATCTTCTTATATACTGCATGCATTTAATGCATTGTAGTTTACACTTTACACGTGGCAGCAGCTGATTGGTTGCATGTCATTGACCTTTGTTGACAACCTAAGTAGCCGCATGTATGAATAGTGTAGTATCAGAGTGGTTGCACGAATTCATACAATAAGGAGGTTCTTTTTCTGACATATCATACGGAGATGTGCAAGGGTGGTTTAGACAAAAGTACTATGTATGGAGGACTTCATGATCAGCTTTTCGTTGATTCAGCGATCTATCATTCTTTATCAGCGAATGATAGAATTCAGCGATAGCTGAAGTCTTGTACTTGATACTTCACGTTGATTGGACAAATCTGAGTCTTCGCTGATCTGCATCAGTTCATTAGGAGACTTGTTGCTGGTTCTTGAGCTTGATCTTCGACTTCAGCGTAGAACCTATGTTAACGTGAAACTTGTCTTCAGGGATCATAAGTAAACAACTAACTTATCAGCGATCACCATAAGTACTGAACAGACTCGAGTATTATGGGGAACAGATTCGCTGAATGTTTAATCTAAAGAGCGAGAGTTCCTATCAGCGGTACTGGAAGATCTTAGTACTTATCAGAGATAGTGAAACTCTGATACATATTGTTTACTTACAATTTTCACTAAGTATAAGAGAGGGCCATTATCAAATCATTGAGGGTTTGGATCAACAATCTCCCCCTATTTAATTATGACATATCAACAGAGAAAATTGCTATATTATGAAAACATAAGGATAAAAAGAACTCATAAAATATTTGTCCCTTTTACTGTTTTCTGGGATCTTTTCTGTACTGATGGAGTAAAGTACGTTCGCTGAATTTTTTCTTTAAACTTTGTAAAGATTACAGATGAAAGTGGAAAAATTACAAGTACAACGAATAAAATTACAAGTACAGAAGATGTAGACGGATAAAGGATAGAAAGAATTACAAGGCGATCCTATCCGTCAAAAGGTTCTTCCTTGATGAGAAGTTCATCGAGGGTCTTTGATGTGGGAATCATCCAGTCAGGGACATCTACTCCTTGATTCTTTTTCTTCAGAGCTTCTTCAAAAATGAAGGGCTTCAGGTGTCTAGCTTTGATGTCGCATCTGACTTCACACCAGTATATGAGATCTCTGAGTTGTTCGATGGGAGCGATGTGGAGCTCAGAGATACGTTGAAAGTGATGATTTCCATAGTAGTCTAAAAATAATATACCATAGGGATCACTTACAACTGTGCCAGGAATGAAAGTTTCTCCAAGTGGTAGGGAGGTGTCAAGCGCTGAGAGATCGGCATCAGGGCCAAGAACTTCAGCACGAGAGAAACCAATGCCCGTTTCATTCCGTATAGGAGGACCTGATTCAGAGACTTTCTTTTGCTTTGCAGAGATTTTTCTTTGTTGAGGAGGAAGAGTAGGAGGAATATCCACAGCAGATGAAAGCAAGTCGATCTGTTTGTTTAAGATCTTCTCGACATGGCTTTTGAACTTTGAACGCGATCCCTGAATGGATAATTTTGTTTCTAACCATTCAGAGAGACCAAACTTTTCTAAGGTAGCAGCATAGAAAGTTTGCTTGGTTTTGTCATCTCTGTAGACATCCACTTCAACAACAGGGATGTCAGCGTACAGTCTTCCTCTGATGTTTACTTTGATGATTTTGGATGGTCTAGATCGATAGGTCAGCATTTGGTTAGCCCATTCCAAAGTTGTATCAGAGACCTTAGTCTTTTCTCTAACGATCTCTTGAGCATCATCCAAAAGCTGACGTTGAACATCAATGGGAACTCTTTTCAGCTTGGGGTCTTTTATTGATCGTTGAGTAAGCTTGATGGCGTATTCTCTGTCTTTTTCTTCAGCTTCTTTTCTTTCAGAGATTAGGCGTTCAGCTCTGAGGTGTTCCTTGTATTCCTTTTAGGAAATTCTGAACTTTGGAGGAACAGTAGGAAGTTGATCACGCTTTAGAATGATTCGCTGATCTTCGAGTCTCTTGATCATTGCATCTCTCTTTTCTTGATCCTCTCCACTTAGCTTTTCAGGAGCCAAGGAAGGTCTGTTTTTGTGAGAGAGAGACTGTTCTTCAGGTTCATCAGTCTCAGAGATCAAATCTAAGACTGGGATTATTGCTTCAGCGTTGGGAGCTGGAATTATTGTTGAAGTCGCAGCTATAGGAACTTCAGCGATATCCTCAAACAGGGGAGAGGACTGGCTGAAACACAACGATCTTTCAAGTAAGAACATGGGTAGAACAGAGAGAGAGAGAGAGATTGGGATAAAGTGTATGGAGGTTTGTAGAACTGATAGTGTATAGAGGAGGGATGTTGTGTAAGATTAATGTACCTGACAAACCGGCTTGTTAAGCAAGATCATCAGATTTTCATTTTCAGCGAAACTTTTTCCTTTGCCCTTGTCAGCTTCAGATGTTGATGGCGTTGCCTTTCTCCGCTCCCCTGTAGGGTCATTTATCAGAATACCTTTAAGAGCTTTAGATCTCAGAGTTGGCTTGACGATAAAAAAGCCATCTTCATCGTCTTCGTCATCATCGTTCTTTGGAGAAGTGGATGGTTCATCATCAACTATGTCGATGGCTTCTTCATCTTCAGCTTCAGACTCTGTTTCTTCAGCTTCTTCTTCGAGTTGCTCCCCCTCAGATACAGTGGCGAGCTTCTCGGTTCCCTCAGGGTGTTCATCTCCCTGAGGTCCAGCGGCTGCTTCAGCTTCAATAGTCTTCTCACCCTCTTCAGCGAAGGTGAGGTCTTCGGCTTCTCTCCCCTGATATATTCTTCATGGGAAAGGTCTTCAGCGCTCTTGGAAGGATCTTCAGCGCTCTTCTCCCCCTCTTTTTTCATGATGACTGGGGAGGAATGAGAAGATTCAGCAGCTCGTGTGGTTTCCCTGTCTTCTTGGCCAGGGATCCCCACACAGATTTCAATCGCTGATAATCTGTTTTCTATGCCAGAAATACCAGGATTGATCTTCACAAGTTCAACACGATTCGCCGTAGTAAAAGATGGAGGTGCAGGGGCAGGTGCAGGGGCGGTCGTGTTTGTCAAAATCTGCTTCAACAAGTTCTGAATTGAATAGATGTCATTCTTCATCGTGTTGACATCAGTCTTCACAAAACTCATATCAGTTTTTACTGAACTGACATCAGCCTTTACAGCAGACATATCACTTTCGAGTGTGCCAACCGATGTCTTCAGCGTTGTTACTTCTTTGGACATGGCGTCAACTGATTTCTTGATGTCGAGGTAGTCTGTGTAGATGTCAGCTAGAACTTTTGCAAAATCACCGAGTGATTTGTCAACCTTCTCCACATCATCTTTGGAGGCATTCTTTCCGACTTCGGTTGTTAGCTTTAAGAGATTCTCTCCAGCGTTTGTTACAACTGTAGAGTTGTCGGAAAGAGTGGTAGTGAGACCTGACAGCGACGTCTCTAGTGGCTTCAGAGAGGCGTTGATGTCTCTCAAATTAGGACCTGTAACATATAAAAACTTGTGAACAGAGGAAAGCTCAGAAATTTGGGGTTTAGTAACAATATATAGGGGTTGGTGAGTACCTGCAGGAGGATTGGTGAATTCATCAAAATCACGAGTTCCTGAGTAAAGTTCCATATCGTCAGCGAGAGTTCGTGTACGTATGGTCAGCTCTGCAGGTCCTATGCCCGGTATTCCTTGATTGTCAGCTTTAGCTTCTGGAGGAATGACCGGTGCTTCAGTGATTATTGGAGTTGTGTCCAAATGAGTGAAGGGAGAAGCGAAGGGTAAGAATGGAGGTTGGTTACTGAGTTCAGCGTTGGAATCGCTGAGAATCACTTCATCAGTCTTTTGAGAGACTGAGGGAGGTTGGGTAGTTTCCAAGTTTGTAACCTCAACGTTTGGAGACGCTGAGGTCGGGATTAAAGGGATGGCTTGTTCAGGTGTGGCAGAGCGTACCACTGAACTTTCCTTCAGCTCAACAGGAGGAGCTGAGGAGTCTTTAGCAGGAGATTGCTTGGGTTGCTCCTTGGTTATCTTAGTTCTTTTGGAACCAAGTTGGGTGTCAGAATGTTTCCTTTTAAGAGGAATGGAAGTAGCAGCTGGGGTATCAGCGGTGGGTTTGTCCGCTGAAGGAGCTGCAGAAGTAGAAGAAGTAGTAGGGTTAAGAAGAGTCAAGAGTGTAGAAAGACGTACCTCATTCACCACTGGTTTGAAGTCGAGTATCTTTGGGCCGACCTGAGAGAGTTTCAGGTCACCATCAGTTGGGTAGCTCTCCTTCAGGCCTTTTTGGAAAATGGCGCTGATGAACCGAGGATATGGGACCCATGGAGGTCTGTCAGCGACGGTGTCCACTCTGAGAACCAGGTCATCATAGATAATCGATGCCCAGTCTATGTTGAGACCTTTCAGTAGTGCATATCGCATTGCTTGCTGAGGTTTAGCGGCTTGGTCAGAGGAGCCGCTCTTTACAGTCATGCAGCTGATCAGATGAGCAAAGATGAAATTCATCTCGCTGGGCATTTTTGATTTCTTGATAACCGTCAGCTTCTTCTCGGGCTTAATGTCTCTTCCGATTTCCCATACATAGCCCATTGCATCGAAAAATGCAATGATGGCTTCCCTGTCTGAGTTTTTCTTGGGGTCAGGGAGGGGAACGAAGGGTTTTTCCTTGGTGGCGATGGGAAGGCAGAGAGCTTTGCAAATGATGGCAGGGGTAATCTTCATGGTGCCATATTCGATATCGCAGAGGATGCAATCGATTGTTTTGGAGGGGTCTTTGGCTGAAGGTAGCTGAGAGTGTCTGGCTGAGTACCAGAATTGTGAGAGCAAAAGCTGATGTGCAGGAGGTGTTATGGTCAGAGCTGTGGAGATGCAGCAATTCTTTAGGAATTTCACAGCATCATCTAGATGTGTGACTTGCTTTCGAGGAGGAAACTCAAGAAGCGCATAGAGGTTGTTCACCTTAGTCCAATCCAGTTTGTCAAGGGCAAACTTGACTTGAGGAGCCTTGAAGATGTCCACTTCCTCAGCAGTTTCATCAGCAGCATTGTTTTCAGCGATGGTGTTCTTGGGAATGTCAGAAGATGCCATTTTCTATATTATCAGTTCAACCAAAGATTAACAAATAAGAATAGTCTTAATGTGGAAATATTTTCCAATAAGATGTTTCGAATTTTGTCCATTTCATTCAGACAAAATGTCTTAATGAAGATTAGGGTTTTTGTTTTAAAAAAAACGAAATTTCAAACCCAATAAAAATCTTGTTTTCCAGTTTTCTTTGAAGATTGGGATTCTGGAAAAACGAATGTGTGAAGAACAAGTTTAAGGATTTTGCATTTAAACTTGAAGAACAACCATGAGATGGTTGTGTTCATAAAACCATGAAAGAAAATGATTTCATTTTTAAGTTATTTTGTTTGATCTTGTTAAAACAATGAGAAGATCAGAAACAAGTTATTTGCATTTGGTAAATAATAAGAACATATTAACATTTGATGTTTGAAGAAGATGAACAGTTGTTCTTGAAAAATCGAGAGCAAAATGCAACAGTGAATTCTTTCTTTACTTGGAGGAGAAGTTCGCGTAAAAGAAAAATATAAACGAAGAATTTGTTTATATAGAGAGATTTTAGAAAGAGAAAATCTTGAGCGGGAAAAGATTTTCATCATGACACGGACACGTGTTTGCATTTGATTGGCGAGTAAACGAAACGTGCAAACGTGTGTCAGAAAGAAGAACGTGCCAGGGCTTATCCGTTGTAATGACGTCACAACTGTCCTTTCATATTCATGGTTGTCTCTGAGGTTTTAAAAAAAACTCAGGGACACTTTTGAAAATATGAAGCACTGAATTTAGAAAAATCAGTGAAGGTTTTTAGAGATTTCAAAGTATCGCTGATAAGGAAGAGATATTCAGCGATGAGATTTGTTTTGAAATCTTGCATTTACATGCAATTTTTCAGAGAGAGAAAAACATACCTTGATATTAGTGAATCAAGTTTATTCAGAGAGAAGATGATAGAATGGGTTATACAAGTTGATTTTATCCTATTGCTGATCAAATGTAAACCGCTGAAGATTTTATCCTTCAAAGTTCAGCATTCCAAGCTCGCTGATGAGAAAGTTGAATCTTGTCTCATCAAGAGGTTTGGTGAATAGTTCAGCTAACTGATAATCAGTTGGGATAAAATGAAGTTCTATATCACCATTCATCACATGATCTCTGATAAAGTGATACCTGATTTCGATGTGTTTTGTCTTTGAGTGTAGCACTGGATTATTGGCTATAGCGATGGCACTTATGTCGTCGCAATAGATTGGAATATTTGAGAGCTGAAGGTCATAGTCCAGTAGTTGATTTCTCATCCACAAGACCTGAGAACAACAGCTTCCAGCGGCTACATACTCAACTTCAGCTGTGGAAGTGGACACTGAGTTTTGCTTTTTACCAGCTTTCCACCCAGGAGCTGACATCCTCCTGTGGTGCTTTTCAAATCCTGAGTCTTTGGGATACCAAAGACCTAGATTCGCTGTACCCTTAAGATATCGAAAAATTCGCTTTACAGCTTTCATATGAGATATCTTAGGTTCAGCTTGATATCGTGCACACAAGCATGTTGCAAACATAATATCGGGTCGGCTAGCTGTAAGATACAATAGAGAGCCGATCATCCCACGGTACAGCGTGACATTAACAGGAATGCCCTTAGTGTCCTTATCAAGTGTCAGCGGTGGTGCCATAGGGGTTTTCATAGCTGAACTTTCAGTTAAGTCGAATTTCTTCAGCATATCTTTAACATACTTTTCCTGATTAATGAAAGTTCCTTTTTCATTTTGCTTTATCTGTAAACTGAGGAAATATGTTAGTTCACCCATCATGCTCATCTTATACTCATCTTTCATTCTATCAGCAAAACGAGTACAAAGATCAGGGTTAGTAGAGCCAAATATAATATCATCAACATATATTTGTACAAGAATGATATGACCTTTTACTTTCTGAAAAATAGAGTTTTGTCGATTTTACCTCGTTCAAATTTTTCAATATGGAGATAAGTAGAAAAAGTGTCATACCATGCACGTGGAGCTTGCTTTAAGCCATAGAGTGCCTTATCTAGTTTATAAACATAACCTGGATGCTTAGGATCTGAGAATCCTGGAGGTTGTTCCACATAGACTTCTTCATTCAGCTTTCCATTTAGAAACGCTGACTTAACATCCATCTGATATACTTTGAAGTCCTTGTGTACAGCGTATGCTAAGAATAGACGAATAGATTCTAGTCTTGCTACAGGAGCAAAAGTTTCGTCATAATCTATGCCTTCCTCTTGTCTGTATCCCTGAGCAACAAGACGAGCCTTGTTGCGGGTAACAGTTCCATGTTCGTCCAACTTGTTTCGATAGACCCATTTAGTGCCTATCACTGTTTTGTCAGTTGGTCTTCGAACAAGTTTCCAAACTTTGTTTCTTTCGAATTCAGTCAGCAAACCCTCGGGTATGTCCTTTTCCATTTCCACCGAAAGTCACAGAGGGACCCTTCTCTTCCTTGTATTCAGCGAGCAGGCTTTTCTTTCCAGTCATGTGTCTAGAGCATCCGCTATCGAGATACCAGATACCCTTCTGAACCTGCATCACAAAGGAAGATTAGTCTTTCTTGTGTACCCACTTAACCATGTGTACACGTTTGTCAGTGGAAGCAGTTGGAATGGAAGGTTCAGCAGTCTTCGCAGCATTTGAAGATTCAGCTTTGTCAGTCTTCACTTTAGTTAATTTCTTAACCTCAGTGGTCTTCTTTGCCTTGGGGGCAATCTTCACCTTAGCTATCTTATCAGCTTTGGTGGCTGTGGGGCACTTACTAGCAATATGATCAGTGAGTCCACAGTGATAACATTTCCTATAACTAAAAGTAGTTCTAGGACCATTTGAATGTTGAGCTTTTGATTTTGAAATAGAAGGACCAGCACCAAATAAGCTTTTGGCTTTAGAAATAGGAGGAACATTTAGTTCTTCAGATTTCTTACCAAGGACATCCATTCTGAGTCTAGGAGTAGATCGTTGAATAGAATCACACTGAGTAGATCCAGATATCTGATTCCTTGATCCAGAGGAATAAATCACTAAAGCTCTAGAAGCATTCAGCTTTGGTACTAAAGTACCCTTCTGAGGATTTTGGTTCAACGCAATTCCTTTACATTTATTTTTAAAGACAGAGGTAGGCTTTGGATAAACCATTTTCTCTTTACCTTTTGAAGAGGCAGAGATTTCCTCAGGGATAGGCGGTCTGGAGGACGAACACTGAGAGGATGAAGTGTCAGCGACTGAGGATACGAAAGTTCCAAATAAGAGCATGGAACTATCAGTGGTTGGCTCTTTAGTTTCTTACTTGTAACCAAGACCACGTTTGTCATTCAGGGGTATCTGAGACTTAATTATCTCAGTGATCTTTGTTGAAGAGTTACACCATCCTTCAACAGTAGCTTTTTGAGCTTTCAAAGCAGCGATAGCTTCTGCTCGTTCGATTTTGACTAGCTGATTTAAATGCACTTGATCTTTAAAATCTTCTTCAATTTTAGAAAGCTTTTCTATTTGAAGGTGACAGTTTTTTATGTTGTTCAGCGAGATCAAGGTTTTGGTTTTCAACTATTGTTTTGCCATTCATGGCTTCATATAAACTTCTAGTCAAGAGATCGATTTTACGGAGACTATCAGCTTCATCAATATTTGCAATATTTGTGAAGAAGGAAGGTGATACCTGAATTGCAGATGTTGAAGTAGAGGGAATGTCTAAACTTTCTTCCTCATCTTCAATCTTTGCCATAAGACAGAGATTGGCTTCATCATCCTCAGAATCAGATGATGATTCTTCTTCTTCAGAAGCAGCCCAATCGTAAACCATCAGGCCTTTGCCTTTCTTCTTGAAGCTTTTCAGCTTTGCATATTTTTCTTTCAGCTTAGAATATTTGTCATCTTTATTCCTGGGAATAAAGGATTTCTCGGGAAACGCTGAGTTTCTCGATACTTTCTTAGACCTACACTCGTTAGCGAAATGACCAATCTTTTCGCAGTTAAAACAAGTAGCAGTAGCCTTATCAACAGTAGCTGATGATCTTGGCTTATCAGTTATAGAAAGAGGTTTGTTCTTCCTGAATATTTTCTTTTTGGCGAATCTCCTGAACTTTTTATTTAGGAAAGCCAGAGATTCATCATCATCTGAAGAGTCAGAATCTGATGACCTTTCAGAGTTACTCTCTAACTCAGTGATAGTGACCGAGGGTCGGTGAGTAGAGGGTTCCTCTGAGATTAAAGCAACAGGGGTGCTTTTGGAATCTTTTACAAGATTCTTCTTAAGATGGCTTGATTGCTCATGATTCAGCATTATGCCATATAAGGTAGCATGGGTCATTGATCTTAGATCATTTGACAGCTTGAGACACATAGAATAACTGTCCCAGCTTTCAGGTAAACATTCTAGAAACTTTGTCAGCACTTCAAAGTTAGAATATTCTTTACCAACAGTTTTCAGATCTATTATTAAGCAATTAAAATGTTGGTGAACTTCAGAGAGAGTCTCATTCTTACCACAAATGAAACCTTCATACTGTCTTACCAGGTTGATCTTTCGAGAGTCCTGGACTTCACCAGTACCTTCATACTGAACACATATAGTGTCCCACATGGCTTTTGAGGATTTCAGGTTCATGACGGAATGGTAGACTTCGTCAGGAAGAGCCATGGATAGTATGGATCTGGCTTTTGTGTCGATAGCCACTTTCTTCTTATCTTCGTCAGTCCACGTATGAACATCTTTGGGTACCAGCCTTTCTGGAATAGCAGGTCTATTCTCAGCGGCAGGTACAGCGGCATCAATTCTTACAGGAATAAATGGGCCGTTTTCAAGATAATAAGGCATAGTAGGGTCTACACCTTCTAGGACGAGAGTCATCCTATTTTTCCATAGATTAAAATTATCTCTGGAGAATCTAGGGGGTTTTGCAAGAGAACCATTGTCTATATAGTTTGTGTTTGTGTTGGTGTCCATTTTCAGAAATAGCAAGGAAGAGAAATCTTAGTATAGATTAGATCTTTTTTATGAGTTTAAGCAAATCTGCTCTGATACCACTTGTTGGTCCCGAAGGGTTATACAAGTTTGTAGAAGGGGGGAGGGGTTGAATACAAACACATAGATTTTACTTTTCTAAATTGTTTATTGATAAATCATTAACAACTTACAACTTGTTGCGGAAACAAGATTAAGGATAAATCCTAAATCTACACAAGTTGGAACACTAAGTTTCTTGCACTAAGAAAGAGAAGGAAATTACTAATAATAACCTATCTCAAGAATAAGAAGGATGAACTTGTCCAGAGTTAGCAAGTTACTTCAAAATGAAGTGAGTTCATCTTCTTATATACTGCATGCATTTAATGCATTGCAATTTACACTTTACACGTGGCAGCAGCTGATTGGTTGCATGTCATTGACCTTTGTTGACAACCTAAGTAGCCACATGTATAAATAGTGTAGTATCAGAGTGGTTGCACGAATTCAGACAATAAGGAGGTTCTTTTTCTGACATATCATACGGAGATGTGCAAGGGTGGTTTAGACAAAAGTACTTTGTACGGAGGACTTCATGATCAGCTTTTCGTTGATTCAGCGATCTATCATTCTTTATCAGCGAATGATAGAATTCAGCGATAGCTGAAGTCTTGTACTTGATACTTCACGTTGATTGGACAAATCTGAGTCTTCGCTGATCCGCATCAGTTCATTAGGAGACTTGTCGCTGGTTCTTGAGCTTGATATTCAACTTCAGCGTAGAACCTATGTTAACGTGAAACTTGTCTTCAGGGATCATAAGTAAACAACTAACTTATCAACGATCACCATAAGTACTGAACAGACTCGAGTATTATGGTGAACAGATTCGCTGAATGTTTAATCTAAAGAGCGAGAGTTCCTATCAGCGGTACTGGAAGATCTTAGTACTTATCAGCGATAGTGAAACTCTGATACATATTGTTTACTTACAATTTTCACTAAGTATAAGAGAGGGTCATTATCAAATCATTGAGGGTTTGGATCAACACTATATCGACGACATGCTCGTCAAGTCGAAGCAAGCAGTCGACCACGTCGAGCACTTAAGGCAGTCCTTCGACGTCTTTTGCAAATATAGCATGAAGCTCAACCCGATGAAGTGTTCCTTCGGTGTTAGTGCTGGGAAATTCCTAGGCTACATGGTTACTCGTCGAGGAATCGAGGCCAATCCCGACCAGATCAAAGCTATTGTCGAGATCAAATCTCTGAGAAATTTCAAAGAAGTCCAAAGACTCACTGGTCGGGTGGCGGATTTGAACAGGTTTATCTCACGATCCTCAGATAGATGTCATTTGTTTTATAACGTCCTCAGGAAAAATAAAGTCTTCAACTGTACCAACGATCATGAGCAAGCACTGCAAAAATTAAAGGAATACATGACGTCAGCACCTTTGTTGTCAAAGCCTCACGATCATGAGGTCTTGCAGCTGTATTTGGCTGTCAGTCCTAATGCATTAAGTGTCGTCCTGACACGAGAAGATGAAAAGCAGCAACTACCAATCTACTATGTAAGTAAATCCCTTTTGGACGCTGAAACCAGGTACTCCTCGATGGAAAAATTACTCTTGTCGCTTGTTACAGCCGCAAAGAAATTGCGACATTATTTCGAATCACACCCGATTACTGTCGTTACTAACTATCCTATTAAGTCTGTCTTGAGGAAACCTGAGTTGACAGGACGTTTGGCAAAATGGAGCATATATCTCAGCAGTTACGACATCTATTTCAAGCCCAGGATCGCGATCAAATCGCAAGCCTTGGCGGATTTTATTGCTGATTTCAGCCCTGAGCTGGAAAAAGAAGCTGAGTTCGAAGTGTCTATTGTGGCGACTCGCGACGACGTACCTTGAACCTTACACGTCAATGGGTCATCCAACATCAGAGGATCAGGACTTGGCATCGTCTTGAAGTCGCCACAGGGGGGCAAGACGGTATATTTAGTTCGATGTGACTTCAGAGCCACCAACAACAAAGCTGAGTACGAAGCCCTGGTCGTAGGAATGGATATGGCCCACGACTCGGGGGCAACCTCGCTGCATGTCAAAATCGATTCTCTTCTGGTCGTGAACCAGTTGAATGAAGAATTCGCAGCCAAAGACTTA
The DNA here is from genome assembly GCA_033807775.1 of Saussurea involucrata. NCBI lineage: Eukaryota > Viridiplantae > Streptophyta > Magnoliopsida > Asterales > Asteraceae > Saussurea > Saussurea involucrata. The sequence continues at coordinate 23,001,730 of CM066324.1, forward strand.
AAAATGGCTTCGTATCTGAAGATGGCAAAAGAAAAATCAGAAAAGTTCAAATCATTTTCTATTAAACAAATTCCGAGAGATCAGAATACTCAAGCCGACGCTTTATCAAACCTTGGATCCATTCTAGTCGAACCAATATTCGACAATATTCCTCTGATCCACCTACCGACGTCATCCACCAAAAATAACGATGTCGTCCAAATCGAGGAGCAAGAAGATGACTGGTCGTGTGACATTCAAAATTTTCTCTTACACGACCAACTCCCAGAAGACAAGATGGAAGCTCGAAAGATCATATTCAAGGCATCCAGGTACGTCATGATCGAAAATAGACTCTATCGACGATCATCAACAGGCTTAAACCTAAGATGCGTCGTCAATAAGAATCAAATCCGGAAAATCCTCCAAGAAATGCACGAAGGTAAGTGTGGTAATCACTCAGGAAGTCGTAGTCTGGCTAATCGTATCTCTCGACAAGGTTACTTTTGGCTGACGCTACGACAAGATGCTGTCAGGTACGTGCAGAACTGTGATCCTTGTCAACGACATTCAAGTACGTCCCATAAACCATTTGAACCATTGCATTCGACACCGATCCCGTGGCCCTTCATGAGATGGGGTATGGACATTGTCGGCAAGTTACCACCTGCCCCTGGGCAAAAGGTATTCCTCCTCGTACTTACAGATTATTTCTCCAAATGGGTAGAAGCAGCAGCCTTTTCCCAAGTTCGGGATAAGGAAGTCGTGTCTTTTATCCAGACTAACATTATATGCAGGTTTGGGATTCCATCCGAAGATGTCTGCGACAATGGATCTCAATTCATAAGAGACAGGACTCGACAGTTCTGTGACAACCGCAGTATCAAGTTGACGACCTCGACACCCAGGTATCCCCAGGCAAATGGACTTGCTGAATCAAGCAATAAGACAATCGTTGCTTCAATCAAAAAGAGACTACAAGCCGCAAAGGGAAGGTGGGTCGAAGAGCTTCCTTCAGTCCTATAGGCAAATCATACGACGCCTCGTACGTCCACAGGACAAACTCCCTTCTCCTTGGTCTATGGTTGTGAAGCAGTTCTACCAGTCGAGGTTCATCTCCCTACCTCATGACATACTTCCGTCGACCACAATCTAGTCGATCTAAGTTATGATCTTGATGCCCTCGAAGAACTCAGAGAGTCAGCATTAATCAAAATGGCATCACAAAAGCAAGTAGTCGAGCGACACTTCAACAAAAATGTCAAAATTAAAGTCTTTCAAGTAGGCGACTACGTCCTCCGATTAGTGTTCCAAAACACTCAAGAGCCCAATGCCGGTAAGCTCTCCACTAAATGGGAAGGTACTTATCGCGTCTCAAACGTCGTGGGCAAAGGTGCTTATCGGCTCTAAACCCTCGACAATCAAGATATCCCACGTAGTTGGAATGCGACATATTTGAAAAAGTATTTCTTTTAAGTCTCTTTTCCTTACACGATTTTTTCCTACGACGATTACTAACTTAAGCATCGGAGGGTTGTTGGCTTGCCAATGACCAACCTCTGATGTTTTTCTATCACAGATCGCATGACATCGTAAAGTCTCTTACATGACTTTAATCTCGCAAGATCACAGAACATAAGTGTTTAAGCCTATGATTTGTTTATTCTGTCGCAAGGATGAGTGACCCAGAAACAGCGTACGATCTAATTATACGATCTAAGTTTCTGTTCTATATGAACACGTCAATCACATATGCTTGTTAATATGATTCAAATGTACGATTCCTGTTTTGGTCACGATATTGCAATGAATACCTCAGTCGCACGTTTCCTCTTGCGATTAAAACTCACAGTTAAACACTTATGATTACTTATAAAACTTGAAAAACAGAGAGGTATGCGAGATAAAGATTCCATTCATCAAAACGACTATTACATTAGATAGCTCGATCGCCAACAGTTGAGCACAAACAAAATATCCATAGATCGAAAATCTATCTTGAGGATGAGAAGAAACGTCGCTCGTATCTTTGCCCGAAGTCTCGACCTTAGAATCCTCATCCGCCCCAAAGCACGCTGAAGAACTTATGCAAGGATCAAACGAGTATGGGAATTGTGTCCCAACACCGTACGCCGTGACATGTTACGGAGGTGAGTCCGCAATATTTTGAGATTGCGGCTCTTAAGATTAATGTTAAGGTTGGAGGAAGGAATACGATATTTTTCGTAGCTTCCGACGGTCGACCCCCAGTCCAACATCTTCTCTATCTTCACAAAAGAAGTGTGGAATATCTGTAAAATACAAAGAAATATATTAACAAACGCTCAATGAAAAAACGCCGAAAAGTAAGTTTTAAAAATAGAAACTTACTAGGAACGCCAATCCGACTATACGTGGTTTCGTCTCTACGACGAAAATTCCTCGAAAACGCTCTTCGAAAGATAAGAGCTGATATTTTCCCAGATACGGAAACGATTTCGTCCCGACAAGGACATTGTCAGCTAAGGTTCCAACGGCAACGTAAAGTTGACCATCGTGACTTCCTTCTCACCCTCTCCCGTCTTAACACCCTTGCCCTTGTCGGCTGACAAAAGGGTCGACGTGGCTAAGGGGAACATCGTCGCCAGTTGCGCAAGATCCACCGATGTCACATCAATCGCGATCGTTGCCTTCGCCTTCTCAGGCGTATTGACTTTCGATGAGCCATCAACCTTCGGAGACGGTTCCCTCAGGATCGTCATCCGCGTCTTCGGTAAAATCCCCGACTCAGTTGTCAAAGCCTGCAGTCTTCTCTCCTTGCCCTTACGGGTGAACTCGAATTGAGCTGCTCTTTTAGCCGAGATCGTCGGCACCTTCATCTACGATTCTCCTGAGAATATATAAAAGATGAACATCACAAGATAAACTTAAAAATAAAAAAGGCCAAAAGTCTTCAGAATCAGGGCTTTAGCTGGGTCAATAATAAACCCAAGCATGAATGTCTTAGCCAGAAGACGAGTAAAAGATTTCAAAACTATACCCTATATAGGCGCTCAAAAGCCATGAAAAACTAAGAAAGACAGAGATTCTTGCAAGATTGAAAAATATTGAACAAAAGAGCAACACAGAATCCCAGAAGAATCTCGTTCTCAAAACTCTCCGAAATCGTAAAGGGAAAGGATCCGTCGAAAATCTCTATTTATGCTAAAGATCGTGTCAGGTCGAACCCCTCGATAGTCGACATGTGCCCCTGCCTTTTCGAATGCTCGAAAGATTGTCGACACCTGGCGAATACAGCTGTTTTGCACGATTATACATCAGCGTGACGTCACAATTATATCTCCTTTTTCGACTTCCCATTCGGTTAGAATTGGACCGATCCTGTTCCAAGGCAACTGAAAGGATTTTTTACACGTGTCACTGGCAAAATTTAAAAAACTTTTGAAATTCGAATTTGTCACTCCACTTTTTCAAATTTTGGGGGCAAACTGTTTGGGCAAAAATCCACCAACCTTGACCACGACCGAGACGTTAAAAACATTTATTACACTTCTCTTGTAAAAAAGTTAAATCGTCAACACTTTGTCCTTGGACCGAAGCCATAGTCGAAAGTACCTCTCGACACTCGACCGTCGTGTAGAAACATACGACCTCGATCTACTAACACGCGACATTTCTGTTACGTTTTCCTCATTTAATGCAGGTCAACATCATTCATAGCCAACGGACGAAACCGACAGAGAAGTTATGAGCATTAAAACAACGATGACCGGTACAACCGTTACTAGAAGAATTCATGAAGTCATTAAAACACTCGAAGACTATAAATACAAAGACAAAGCTATCATTTGTAGATCATCTATCACCACCAAACTCAAGAATAACACTGTATACTCAAGAACATCCGAAGCAAAGGAATTTCTCTTTGAGTGATCGCTCTCGACGCACGACTTACACTCTCCACCAACAGTCTTAGCACACAACACACTTGTTTTACACTCGATACACTTGTTACTTTTACATTTCAAGTCATCTGTATTGTAATCATTGTACGATCGACACCTGAAACAAAGGACATCGCCCCTGTTTGGCGATCATAGTGCAGCGACGACTTCCACAGTCGTCCGCGGGTTTTTTCCTCGTTGAGGTTTTTCCCGCGTCATCAAAATCTCTGTCTCTTTACAATTTTTTGTCTTTGTCGCAAGCTTTGTCGTAAGATTCCTTTCTTTAGTTGTTAAGCTCCACAATCAACCTTAAGTTATCCTTCTGGACGATTTTTGGCATTAACAACGCCCCGTGGCCCAGCGGTTGAAGATGTTGGAAGAACAGAATGAGTGTGTCTTGTCTTTGCTCGCTAAGCTACCGGGGGCAGCCGTACCCGTCGATGTCGAGCCTCGTTTGGGGTATCTGGCGTCGCCTTTCGTTGACACGATCGTGACAGTCGACGTCCCGAAGAAGTATAACATCCCCTCTTTCACGCCTAAGTATTCAGGAGTAACCGATCCAACAGAGCACATCGCGCAGTATAAGCAGCTAATGTGGACGGTCTCGATCCCGCATATGTATCAAAAAGTTTTCATATGCAAGAGTTTTAGGGCGACCCTCACAGGTCCTGCTCTCTAATGGTTGATTAACCTCAAACCCAAATTCATCGGGTCGTTCGCCGAGTTTGTCAACCAGTTCTCCCAGCTGTTCGCCAGCAGTCGCAAGATGGAAAAGCAGACCAGCGACCTGTACTATGTCGTGCAGAAGGCCGGTGAATCTATCCGGAGTTATTTCAATAGGATCAACGCAGAGATGATCAGTATCCGCAACTGTGACGTCAAGACCGCGATCGAAGCTTACAAGCGTGGTCTAGACGACAGTTCGGGTCTATACACCGATCTAACCAAGTATCCCCAAGAGAATTTCGAAGACGTCCGAGCCAGAACCCTTTCCTATATGAGGGTAGAAGACGATGTTGCCTTTCATTGTAAGCATTCTGACGATAAGAGGTCGTTAAGTGTAAAGAAGCCAGAGTTCAAGACGAAGGCAGCATCCAAGTCAGAGCCAATGCGACAAATCTCGAACGTCCGATTCAAGACGAAAGCGGAGTTCAAGACTGCAACCGCGACCAAATTTCCTCAGTACCCTAAGATATCCTCCTATGGATTCAAAGGGACTACTAAGGATTTGGTCGATGCCCTGAAGACCGCCCCGACGACCATCCGGTGGCCGAAGAAGTCCGACAAAGACGACGATAAGAAAGATAAATCCAAGTGGTGCGACTTCCACGTTGACCACTGTCATATGATGGACGACTGCATAGCTCTCAAAAAGGAGCTAGCATATCACATCCCGAAGGGCAATCTCAAAGATATCATCGACGACGTCGTTACTCCAGCTAACGACGTTCGACCCCCGACTCCCGATCATGCAAAGGTCATCAACTGCATAACTGGTGGTTCCGACGTATGCGGTCTGACGTATTCCGCAGCTAAGCGTCACGCCAGCCAAGCACCCGACGATCGACCTGTTCCTCGTTCATCAAGACCCAAAGGAGATCTGGAGTTAGAAGCCATGAAGATCTCATTCGACTAATTCGACCTCGGCGATTCATATCGGAAACATCATGACGGGTTGATCATTCAACTCACGATTGGTAACTGTTTGACCCGACGAGTCTTGGTTGACGGAGGCAGTTCAGCAAACGTCATCTTCCTTGATACCATCAAGGCCATGGGAATCGATTGATCGGAAATCACCCGACGCTCGACAACCTTGGTCGGTTTCAATGGAGACGCGACAAGCACCTTTGGAGAGATCACCCTGCCTGTCTATGCCGGAGGAATCAATAAGCAGACCAAGTTCAACGCCATTGACTGTGCGTCGGCCTATAACATTATCTTAGGTCGACCATGGATCCATGATATGAAAGATGTTCCCTCGACGTATCATCAGACCATGAAGTTCCCTACGCCGTGGGGAGTCCAGGAGATCAAAAGTGAGCCAAACGTCGCCCGCGATTGCTATAAGTCGACCCTGAAGCCGCAGAAGCAGGCCATCTAGCAATTACAGGTCCAGGATGCTCCTGGGACAGCCGACGACTATCGCCTGGAAGAAGTCGTCTTGCACCAGAGCAAGCCTGACTAAAAGGTCTTTATATGTGCGTCCGTCGATCCTTGCCTTAAAGACAAACTGATATCTTTTTTGTAGGAACATGCCGACTGTTTTGCCTGGTCGCACGAAGACATCGTCGGGATAGACCCCAGCATCATTTCCCATAAGCCAATGTCGACCCGTCATTTAAGCCTATCAAACAAAAGCGCCGCAAATTTGCTCCAGAAAAGAATAAGGTAATAAATGACGAGGTCGACAATCTCCTCAAGACAGGGAAAATTCGAGAAGTAAAGTACCCCGACTGGCTTGCCAATGTCGTGGTCGTAGCAAAGAAAAATGGCAAATGGAGGGTCTGTATTGATTTTATAGATCTCAACAAAGCTTGTCCAAAAGATCCTTTCCCATTGCCACATATCGATGCCATGGTCGACGCGACAGCAGGGCATGAACTATTGACGTTCATGGATGCTTATTCTGGATACAATCAGATCCTAATCTACGTCGAGGACCAAGAAAAGACTGCATTCATGACAGATCGAGGTATTTATTGTTATAAACTTATGTTGTTCGGTCTAAAAAATGCAGGTTCTACCTACCAGCGCCTGGTGAATAAAATGTTCAAGGATTGTCTTGGCGACACGATGGAGGTTTATATCGACAACATGCTAGTCAAGTCAAAGCAAGCAATCGACCACGTCGATCATTTGAGGCAGTCGTTCGACATCCTTCAGAAATATAGCATGAAGCTCAATCCGACGAAGTGTTCCTTTGGCGTCAGTGTAGGAAAATTTCTGGGTTATATGGTCGCTCGTCGAGGAATCGAGGCCAACCCCGACCAGATCAAAGCTATCATCGAGATCAAATATCCAAGAAATTTCAAAGAAGTCCAAAGGCTTACTGGTCGGGTGGCAGCTTTGAATAGGTTTATCTCTCGATCCTCAAATAGATGCCATTTAATTTATAACGTCCTCAGGAAAAACAAAGGCTTCGACTGGACCGACGATCATGAGTAAGCACTGCAAAAGTTAAAAAGGTATATGGTGTCGCCTCCTTTGTTGTCAAAGCCTCTCGATCATGAGGTCTTGCAGTTATATTTGGCTGTTAGTCCTAATGCAGTAAGTGTCGTCCTGACGCAAGAAGATGAAAAGCAACAACTACCGGTCTACTATGTAAGTAAATCTCTATTGGACGCCGAAACTAGGTACTCCTCGATGGAAAAATTGCTTTTATCGCTAGTCACAACTGCTAAAAAATTGCGACACTATTTTGAATCGCATCCTATTACCGTCGTGACTAACTTTCCTCTTAAGTCTGTCTTGAGGAAACCTAAGTTGACAGGACGTTTGGCAAAATGGAGCATATATCTCAGCAGTTACGACATCTATTTCAAGCCCTGGATCGCGATCAAATCGCAGGCCTTGGCGGATTTTATTGCTGATTTCAGCCCTGAGCTGGAAAAAGAAGCAGAGCTCGAAGTGTCTACTGTGGCGACTCACGGCGACGTACCCTGGACTCTACATGTCGACGGTTCATCCAACACTAGGGGTTCGGGACTAGGCGTCGTCTTAAAGTCGCCACAGGGGGGAAAAATGGTGTATTCCGTGCGATGCAACTTCAAAGCCACCAACAACAAAGCTGAGTACGAAGCCCTGATCGTGGGAATGAATATGGCCCACGACTCGGGGGCAACCGTGCTACATGTCTAAAGAGATTCTCTCCTGGTCGTGAACCAAATGAATGGAGAATTCGCGGCTAAAGATTCAAAAATGACAGCGTACCTGAAGGTAGCAAAAGAAAAATCCGAAAAGTTTAAATCTTTTTCTATTGAACAGATTCCAAGGGACCATAATACTCAAGCCGACGCTTTAGCAAACCTTGGGTCTGCATTGGTCGAACCAATATTCAATAGCATTCCTATGATCCATCAAGAGACGTCGTCCATCGAAAATCACGATGTCGTCCAGATCGAAGACCAAGAAGATGATTGGTCATGTGACATCCGAAATTTCCTTTTGCATGACCAACTCCCAGAAGACAAGATGGAAGCTCGGAAGGTCAGATTCAAAGCATCCAGGTATGTCGTGATCGGAGATAGACTCTATCGACGATCATCGACAGGCTTAAACCTGAGATGCATCTTCAGCAAAAGTCAAGTTCAGAAAATCCTTCAAGAGATGCACGATGGAGAGTGTGGCAATCACTCAGGTGGTCGCAGTTTAGCCAATCGTAGTTTGGCCAATCGTATCTCTTGACAAGGTTATTTTTGGCCAACACTGCGACAAGACGCCGTCAGGTATGTCCAGAACTGTGATCCCTGTTAACAACATACAGTTACGTCCCATAAACCTTCTGAACCTTTACACTCAACACTGATCCCATGGCCCTTCGTGAGATGGGGAATGGACATCGTCGGCAAGCTACCACCTGCCTCAGGGCAAAAGGTATTTCTCCTCGTACTTACGGATTATTTTTCTAAGTGGGTAGAAGCAGCTGCCTTTTCCCAAGTCAGGGATAAGGAAGTCGTCTCTTTTATCCAAACTAACATCATATGCAGGTTTGGGATTCCATCCGAAATTGTCTGCGATAATGGATCCCAGTTCATAAGCAACAGAACTCGACAATTCTGTGAAGACCGCAACATCAAGCTGACGACCTCGACCCCCAGGTATCCCCTGGCAAATAGACTTGCTGAATCGAGCAATAAAACCATAATGGCTTCGATCAAGAAAAGGTTAAAAGCTGCAAAGGGAAAGTGGGTCGAAGAACTCCCTTCGGTCCTGTGGGTGAATCGCACGACACCTTCCACGTCCACAGGACAAACCCCTTTCTCCCTGGTCTATGGTTGCGAAGCAGTTTTGCCGGTCGAGGTCCAGCTCCCAACCTCGAGGCATACTTTCGTCGACCACAACCTGGTTGATTTAAGTTATGACCTAAACGCCCTAGAAGAGCTTAGAGAATCAACATTGATCAGAATGGCGTCGCAGAAGCAATCGGTCGAGCGACATTTCAACAAGAATGTCAAAGCTAAAGTCTTTCAAGAAGGCGATTAGGTCCTCCGACGAGTGTTCTAGATCACTCAAGAGCTTATGTTTCAACTTATGTTTTAATCGTTGTATTTCAATGGATGCCTATGTCGCACGTCTCTATAATTATTTCTACACGATGTGTATTTACTTAACGAAGCTCACGATTGATATTGTATATATACTCACAAGATATATGAGACAAAGTAATACACAAGTTCAAAAGAAAAATAAAATCCATTTATCATCCGTTGATTACATTGAACGTCTCGACCTCCAACGGTCGATCAATTAAAAACAAAAGACAAAATTTATCTAAGGATGAGGAGGATCGACAGCTGCGTCCTTACCAGAGGCCTCGCCCTTTGAACCTTCGTCCACCTCATCCTCGTCGGCCTCCTTCTCATCATCCGAGTCGAGGTCCCTATCAGCCCCGACATTCTCCAGATAGAAGGCCAACTCATCCGACGCTGGCAAGGGGATTCTTTCCCAACAGGTGCTGCCGCATGATTGCCGCCCACGCGGTCAGTCGAGCCAAGGCGAAGATGGACTTCGCCTCGTCCCATAGCTCTTTCACCTCTCCCTCCAGCTCCGCCACCTTGGATTTAAAATCCTTGGTGTTATTCCAAGATCAAACAAGAGTAGAGAGAGAAATCTAGAGAGAGAAGTACGTCATCTATTACTATCAATATGTGAACTGTTCTATACAAAAGCTTAACACAAGGGTTTATAAACCCCTTGACTAGACAAAGTCAAACTACACTTATTACAAAAGTATTACATAAAAAGCCTTGATTACAACATAAATGTAGCATTAACAATCTCCCCCTTTGTAATCAAGGGCGCTCGAATCTTCTGTGTTGGCGATTCTTGCCAATCAAAATTTCCAAGCGTCTAAGAGTTTTCCGGAAGTTCAGCCTTGTGTCGATTGTTTCTATTGTTCTCCTTGTTAGGTCTATGATCTTCATACAATCCAAGATATAAGAACAAGATGAGGAAGAACATTATTAGAAAAGTAAAACTAACCTAGAGAGAATACAAAGAGATTTAATGTCTATATCTTGTATTATGAATTCACACCTTACAATATTCCATGTAAAGTCCTATTTATAGTCTTCCTCACTTGTTACAACAGTTAAGCATAAGCCCTTTAACACATCTATTGCTTTACAAAACTTTCTAATATAAAGGACAACTTTAGTGTCCTAACACTCCTCAAAAGTCTGATCTCAGCATTATCAACCTGGTAAGAATTTCTTCTTGTTTCCATGAACTTCTTTATAACTTCCTTCAGTCTGTGATCTAACTGTAATCGGATGATCTTCAAAGTTCCATCAGAATACTTACCAATTTCTTCAAATCTGAGGAAACGTCTGACACCTGATTGATCTCTACACACAATCCCATAAGGGTCTTCTACAATAGAAAATAGAGGATAGCTGTCAATGTTCGGCAAATCTCTATCAGGTCTTATCACATTGACTACTGGCTGGAAGCTTTCAACAGCAAGCTGGAAGTCAAAGCATCTATAGAATCTGACTTGAGGGCGTAAGAATCGCTTGACTGCTTCCAAAGCCCTGAGGATATCATCAGTACGAATAGGCATGTCTCGAAATTGATGATAGATTACCTCAAAGTCATCAATAGATAGATCATTAAAGTCTGCTTCAGAGAACCGATACTTCTGACAATCTTGACGTTCAACATAAAAAAATGGATACCAAATTCTGACAAAGTTAGCTATCTCCACCTTAAGTACCCTTACGATTCCATGCTTCGAGAACACCAGAAGTCTTCCTTGACGAATACACTTGATGAACATCAGATATTCGTACTGATACCAATCAGGCTCCTTTTCAATACCTAGAATTGCATGAATATTCACTCTTCTTCTTTTCTTGACATAAAAATTCCGTTCAGTGTCTTCAAGAAAAGCAGACCTCATTCTGGTTACTTGGTATCTTTATTCAAGTCTTTGCATTCGTTGCTGTCTATTCAATGCGGGACCTGGTTGAAGAATGCTAGGTGGAACATTTAGAGATTGATCAGGAATTTCTGAGTTAGCTCTAGACGACTCACCCTGAATAAATGTTCTTTCTGAAGTAGTGGTGGTCGGAGTTGGAACAACAGGAACAACCGGGGAACTTGGTTGAACTGGAACTTCTGGATCTTGAACCGGAGAATGTGCTAAAGGAGATTGGTGACCAAAATCTTCATTGTCTGATAAATCTCCATAAAGCATGTTGACAACATCATTATCTTTCTCATCAACTTCAACATCAACTTCTGTATCAGATATAACTATGATATCATCTTGATCTTCTTCTTTAATCTTCCAAAACTTATCAAATTTCCTTTGAACATCATCATCAGAATCAATCTCAACATAGTTAGAGAAGAAATTATGCATATCATCAAAGTCTTCAGACTCATGCACGTTTGAAGTCTCCGGGCATCCAATCGATACAGGTGCAGAATCTGGATCAACATATGCAACTAGTTGCAGATTATTTATGTTCACGAGCTCAACATAGTTAATATCTGAAGCCATAGCCATCAAATTAACTTCATTTAATAACTCATCAACTAGATTTTCCGGATCAACTTCTTCATCTCTTTCCTCATTCGCCCTTTCCTCATTCACCCTTTCTTCAATAACAGTTTCAGTTGTCTCTTCAATCACACTTTCTTCAACTCTTCGTCTCTTAGAATTCTCCCCCTCATGAGCTTGATGACCCGGATCATCTTCGTCATGTCTACAATTAAGAGACGAACCAGCAGCAGATTGGCAAGTTTCTTCATGTGAAGCCACTCTTTCAGAAAGCGTAGAAAGGGCATCTGTCATCAACTTTAAGCCCTTCTGAATTTCAGTAAAACCATCTTTAACCTCAGTTCTGAAAGATTGGAACTCATTCACCAATGTAGATACGCGAGGATCAGAAACTGGTGTCAGAGTAGGAGTAGAAGTCGGAGGCGAAGTTGGTTGAAAATTTCGAAGCAGAGAAATAAGATCTTTATCCTGATGCTCCGGAGAAGACATAGATAATAATCGCGCGTAGAGCATATCAGAAAGTTCGGAAACCGGAATATCCTGAATACCCTGTTGCGATGTAGGTGGAGCTTGAACTGAAGACTGAATTGGCGGTTGAGTTGGCGGTTGAGAAACTGGTTGACTTGAAGGCTCGCGAATAATAACACCCGTCGGTCGTCTAAACGGAATATCAACTGGAATCTCAGGAATATCTGATACTTTTCCTTTACCCTTCAGCATCGCCTTCATTTTGACTAACTGCTCATTCTTTTCGGCATCCATTCGGTCATTCATCGTCTTCAATAGCTCATCAAGTGTCATTGAGCCCGACGTTCCTTGAACTGTCATAGTTGCTTCTTGACCTGTGATATTTCTATCAGATGCTCTAGTAGCTCGAAGATCAAGTTCATCTACCTCAAAATTTGCCACATTTGTATTTATCGGAACGGTATCTGACGTGTCAATCGTATTACCTTCCGATAAATTTCTTCTAGAAACATGTGTGGCCTCAACTGTAGATTCTCGAAAAACAGATTCACCAAAATCCATATCTCCACCATTTCCACCATTATCATCATCATCAACATCTTCATCATCCGCTTCGTCATCATCATCATCACTTTCAGAACTACTTGAGTCAGCATCTTCTTCACTTTGAAGTTGTTGATCTTCTTGTTTAGATTCTGCTTGAACATCTTGCACTTGAAATTCTATTCCATGTTCTTCACAGTATTCAATAACCTCTTCATCTTCTGGATCTACATATGTCTGAATAAGCTCCGGTGGAATAGGCATAAAATGATCAAATGAACGTTTCTGCCTATTGATATAACTCAATTCAAAATCAGGAGCTTGAACCCAGTTATGTCTTCTTGGAATGTCTCTATTACTCCTTAGCATGCTACAGACAATTAGCTCCATAAACCGAATAAATGGTATAAACTTCCGTTCCTTGAACGTGCCTTTAGAATACACAAGTTCACACAACTCGGTCCAAAAGATAAGAGCATAATCCACATGCAAATCATGTATAATAGCATGAAAAAGACGTAAGTAGTGAAGACTGGCGTTATCTGTACCAGAATGTTTGGAAGTCAAACATCTGTTTATGACTGAGCACAACGCATACCAGACAGGTGGAAGACGTGCCTTCTCGAATTGACTAACCATGGTCAAAGTGCCAACATATCCTAAATCTCGAATCCCAGCTAAAATCTCTTCTTCCGGAGGATAATCATCAAAATCTGTGCGTCCCGGTCTCGAATCAGCTTCTGGAAGACGGAGTAATAAACGAAGACGACGATAATCCAGAAAAGTCTCAAACTGATCTATCTGAATTGAGAATCGAGGTAGTGAAGCATTATCTATCTTTCTGATCGAGTGCCAGGCTTGTTGCAGATAAACTTCAGGAATTCCATGACGTGCCGTTAACGCATAACTGATTGGATGACCTCGAAGAATGGAAAGAATAATCGGATGGATTCTCACTCTGTCAAGATTGACATAGTGATTGTTTGGCTTGTAAGGCAAGACATACATTCCACGTGGGAAAACATCTTCCGGAGAACTCCTTCTGGCAGACAAATCAGCACCCGAAGAACGAACAGAAGGAAGAGGTTGATCTCGAGAAGCATGATCAGATGGTTGATTCTCATCCTCGTTAACTTGATGATCTGGATTGTCATTTGAATCCATGTTTCCCCTATGAAAAGTGTAATCAGAGTAGAAAAAATCAGTAAGAAACACTGTAAAAGAAGATAGATAACAAAACAAGAAAACATGAAAAACAACAAAAAAAAATTCATAAAAAAATACTCTAAGTCAGAAATGCGCTATGGTCAAAGGCGCAAAATAAGAAATGCGTTAATCAAAGAAGAATACAAGTATGAATCGCGCGACCTGAAGTGGAGAGAAGTAGAGTTCGACAAAAATCAGATGAAAGTCGCCAAAGGCTGTAGCGCAAAGTGAAAAACACGCTACCAACTGTAGCGGCCTCCGACTCATTCAGGGCATCATCACGATGTATGGACATAGCCTCGGCACGCTCTAAAGCGGCCTTCTCCCTGTCCAGTGCCGCATTCCCCCTCTCGTGAGCAGAGGACACCAGACCTCTTATTTTCTCCAGTTCGGAGTGCAAAGCGAGGGAGGACTGGAACGCCTGGAAATGCACAAACGACATAAGTTAGAAAACACTTGACACAAGTTATAAACATCAAAGAAAATCCTTGAAAGAAAGACTTACCAAAAACGCAAATCCTGCAACATGGGATCCCGTCTCCTCGACCGGGACCCCCTGAAAACGTTCCCTGAAAGAGGGGAGCTGATATTTCCCCAGATGAGAAAACAACATCGTCCCGTCTAGGACGTTATCAACCATGAAGTCCGACGGTAACGTGAAGTTAACCGTCGTGACTTCTTCCTCTCCAGTAGCGCGACCCTTGCCCTTGTCGGCTGACGAGGGGGTCGACGTGGCAGACGTAGGCTTCGTCGTTTTCGCCGGGGGTGCAGAACTTAATGGCATCGCATCAATCACACCCGTAGACATCTTCGTCTTCATCGGTGATGCGACCGATACCTTCGCCTTCTCAGGTGTGACGACTCCCGGTGAGCCGCCCGCCTTTGAAGACGATTCCTTCGGGGCCGACATCCTGGTCCGCTTCAAAAACCCCGACCCGGTGGTCGAGGTCGCCTTCCTTTTTTCCCTACCCCAACGGGCCAGTTCAGTTTCGGCCGCCTTCCTGGCCATCGCAGACGACACCTTCGCCTGAGATTCCCCTGGAAAAAACAAGGAGAAAGGAACATTACACGACAGATATAAGCGAAAAGATTGAGGACGAGCAAAAAAGAGTAAGGTACACTCACCGGTTATCTCCTCTTCTTCCTATGTCTCCTCTTCTTCCTCCTCTTCCTCGCGTGTCTCTTCCTGATTTTCTCCCAGACACACTAAGTCCTCGTCATCGTCGTCCACTAGCTGTCGTGTGAAAAACGACCGCTCGATAGAACTAAACTCCAAGAATTTGTTGATTTTTGCTTGAGAGTTAGCGTAGGGCTTTACATCCTCGAACTTGATATCTGTCGACGCATAAAAAGCAAGTTAAAACCAATACACGACACACGACAAAAAGTTAAAAATCTCACCCGACATATTCCAGCTGGCCTTAATCCAGTTGATGTCGGGGTCTAACGTCGCCACACGCACAAATGCGTATCTAATCTTCCACTTACGATCATTAACCGCAATCTTCAGAACCAAGGTGTGATCGCCCTTATGCCTAGAAAACAGGCCGTAGCGACGATGTCCGTCCTTCTTGACTTGATAAGCCAAGAGGAGGTCGCGAACATTTATGGGAGACTCCCATTCTTTGGTGAGACGCTCGATCACTTGTACGACTCGCCAGAATTGGGGCATTAATTGGCCCGGTGCTATATCGAACTCGACCATGAATGCCTTGGCCAGAGGCGAATAAGGCCATTCGAAGCCTATCTTAAAGGGGTATTCGTATATAACAACGAACCCCTCTGGACACATATCAGGTCGAATCTGACCTGCCCTGATCAGTGTAATCCCCACAGGGATTCTTGCTAATTTCCTAAAGGAATCTAGATCGTCTTGATCTCTAATAGAACTCTCAGGTTCAGTAGACATAGCTAACCCTGTTAACCAGATTTGTAGGTCTGAAAAACCCCAAAGATCCCAGTTTTTCCTAGGCTTTATAGCAGTAGACTTACGACGCATACAAAGACTAAGAAGTTGTACCTTATATAGGCGCTCTAATCCTCGAAATGCTTAATCGGTTCGAAGATTTTTGCAGGTTTGGAAAGGATTCGCTGGAAAATAGCAGCAAATCGAAAAGAAATCTCTCTCTAAACTCTCAGAAATCGTAAGCTGGAAAAAGATCCTCTAAGGGTCGTTATTTATGTAAATGATCGTGTCAGGTCGAGTCACTCGATGAACGACATGTGGCTTCTCCTTTGCGAAGACTCGAAAGATCGTCGACACCTGGCGTTCACAGCTGTTAAGAACGATCGTCAAATCGAACCGATTCAGATTATAAAACCAACGACTTTCGACACGTGTCACTTCCTCGACATTCCCTTCGACGAGAATTTTAAAAGATTTTCTTCTGACAAAAATTCAAAATTTGAAATTGTTTTTTCATTTTAAATTTTGGGGGCCAAGTGTTTGGGTAAAATTTCACCAGTCTCGACCACGACCAGAACATTACTCACGACACTCGACCGTCGTAAGACACCTCACGACCTCGACCGACTAACGTGTAATAACTGTTATGATTCCTATGTTTAATGCAGGGTCAACATCATTAATGGCCAACGGACATAACCGACCAGGTTAATTACGAGCATTAACTTCAGCAACCGTTACGACCGTTATTCAAAGTCTTTATGGAGTCATTTAAAGCTGCGAAGATTATAAATACAAAGACATCAGCATCATTTGCAGAGATCGGATTCTAAGAATAATCACATAGGAAAGCAATTGAAACAAAGAACTCTCTCTCGAAAGATCTCTCTCGACGCACGATTCCTACGCACGACGCTCTACTTTTACACACGACGCACCAGCTTTTACGCACGATACACTTGTTATTTTACATTTCAAGTCTTTAATTCATTTGTATTGTAACCATTGTACTCTCGACACTTGAAACATAAGGATATCGCCCCTGTTTGGCGACAATAGTGTAGCGACGACATCATCATTGTCGTCCGTGGGTTTTTTCCTCGTTGAGGTTTTCTCACGTCACCAAATCCCTTGCGTCTCATTTACTTTTTTATCTTCGTCGTACTGTTTGTCGAACGATTTCCATTCTTTAGTTGTTAAGCTCCACAATCAACCTTAAGTTATCCTTCTGGACGATTTTAGACATTAACAAAAGCAATGCGACAATGACAAAAATGTAAATGAGACGAATGGATTTGGTGACGCGGGAAAAACCTCAACGAGGAAAAAACTCGCGAACGACAGTGATGATGTCGTCGATGCACTATGGTCGCCAAACAGGGGCGGTGTCCTTATGTTTCAGATGTCGACAGTACAATGCTTACAATACAAATGATAGAAATAAGCTCATGTGCAAAGTAAACAAGTGTATCGAATGTAAAAACAATGATTCGCGTGTAAGAACTAGGCGTCGTGCGTCGTCTGCTTCGAGAGAGAACACTTCGCTGCTTAGAAACTTTCAGTAAGCTCTGAGTACTCGGGAGTTCAGTTGTCCGCAAATGAGGTGTGAGCCTTTGTTTATATAGCTTTCGTGGCTTTAAATGGCTTCATAAAACTTTGAGTAACGGTCGCTGAGGTTAGTGCTCGTAATTACCCTTGACGGTTATATCCGTTGGCCATTAATAGTGTTGACCCTGCATTAAACATGAAGACCATAACAGTTGTTATACGTTAGTCGGTCGAGGTCGTAAGGCTTCCTACGACGGTCGAGTGTCGTGAGTAATAAACTGTTCTTGGTCGAGACTGGTAAAGTTTTACCCAAACAAGTATTAATCAATTAATTAACATTAAAAGTGGTGTATAAAGTTTCATTAGTTATTTTTAAGAGATTTTAAGTAATTAGCATTAAACAGCGGTACATGAAGTTTTAGAGGTTGTTTTTAAGAGTTTTTCATAAATATTTTATAATATAGTATAGATTATCCTTTTAAAATAAAATATGATTTTCTTCTAAAAATAAAACAAAAACAATTTTATCCAAAGATGTTCTTCATTGAATGCAATTTAATTTTTCTTTTTTTTTATTAGATTATAATCTCACATTTAATCACAACCGTTAACAAAAAAAAAGATGAAAAACTTAAATTGGTTAACAAAGTTAATACTATTTATTTAGTTAATACAAGAAGAAACCTATATCTATATTAACATTTGAAAAAAACTTTTAAAACAACTCATAAAGCCTTATGTATGTATTGCTATTTAATGTTGATTACTTAAAATGTCTTAAAAATAACAAATAAAGCTTTATGCATTGTTTTTAGGGAAATTAATTAAAATACCCTAAGTCAAACCAAGTGTTACCAAAATGCCCTAAATCTCTCCCACTTTGCAAAAATACCCTTTTTTTCCGCGATTGGAGCCTGCGATCGCAGGCCAGGGACCATTTCTGACACTTTTTTAAACTTGCAGGGACCATTTTTGAAAAATGGAATCCCGCGATCGCGGGCTCATCCCGCGATGGTATACTTTTTGTGACTTTTCAATTGCAAGGGACCATATTTGAAAAATTCCAGGGACCATTTTTGAAAATTTGACCCGCATTTGACACTGTTCACCCCCGCTTTCACTGTTTCGTTCAATTTTACGAATTTAAAATGAAATGTTACACTTTCAACCCCTATACTTATTTACTAAATTTACTTTATACCTTTTACTTTCATTATTTTAATTTTACATTTAACACATATAATCGGTTATTAACTAAAATACGTTAAAAAAATACGTTTTAATTTTAACAAATTACACCATTATAATCGTCTCTTCGATACGTTCGAAATGAGCCCAATCTTGAATTTTTTTGGATTTATATATTTTAATATATATCATATACAGTTATACACTACATAAAAAAATATTTTTTATATTTAAAATTCATACCCTTATAGTTAATTATTTAATTTATGGTACATCTCTTATTTTTTTTTCAATTTTGTTTTACACTCCTATCGCATTAACATAATAATCATATATTAACTAATTCATTAAATCGTTTTAAATTATTATTATTTAAATGTGTTTATAGATATCGTGAATGACAATAGGAGAAGGTTTCACGAGAAGAATATTAAATGGGGTTTTGACAAGTCGGTATCACTGGACTCATTTAAGAATTGTGAAAATGGGTATTTGGCGAATGATGATTCATGTGTGTTTGGAGCTGAAGTATTTGCAGTTACAGAGTATGCACAAAATGATCGGTGTATTTTCAACGTAACTTAGATTAAAATTATCTCCTTCAGTTCAGTCCCGTCCCGTCCCATCCAGTTCCGTCCCGTCCCATCTAGTATGCGTACCAAACGCTACCTAAGAGTACCGTAAATTAAATAATTAATTATAAAGGTATAAACTGTAAATATTAAAAATATTTTGATGTAGTGTATATGATATATATTAAAATATATAAATCAAAAAAATTCAAGATTGGGATCATTTCGAACGTATCGAAGAGACGATTACAATGGTGTAACTTGTTAATTTGTTAAAATTAAAACGTATTTTTTTAACGTATTTTAGTTGATAAACGATTATATGTGTTAAATGTAAATTTAAATTATGAAAGTAAAGAGTATAAAGTAAAATAAGTATAGGGGGTGAAATTGTAAATTTCAATTCGAAATTGTGATTTCGAATTGAAATTTACACTTTCAACCCCTATACTTATTTACTAACTTTACTTTATACCTTTTACTTTCATAATTTTAATTTTATATTTAACACATATAATCGTTTATTAACTAAAATACGTTAAAAAAATACGTTTTAATTTTAACAAGTTAACAAGTTACACCATTGTAATCGTCTCTTCGATACGTTCGAAATGAGTTCAATCTTGATTTTTTTGATTTATATATTTTAATATATATCATATACACTACATCAAAATATTTTTAATATTTACAGTTTATACCTTTATAGTTAATTATTTAATTTACGGTACTCTTAGCTAGCGTTTGGTACGCATACTAGATGGGACGGGACGGAACTGGATGGGACGGGACGGGACTGAACTGAAGGAGATAATTTTAATCTAAGTTACGTTGAAAATACATTGATCATTTTGTGCATACTCTGTAACTACAAATACTTCAGCTCCAAACACACATGAATCATCATTCGTCAAATACCCATTTTCACAATTCTTAAATGAGTCCAGTGATATCAACTTGTCAAAACCCCATTTAATATTTTTCTCGTGAAACCTTCTCCTATTGCCATTCACGATATCTATAAACACATTCAAATAATAATAATTTAAAACGATTTAATGAATTAGTTAATATATGATTATTTGTGTTAATGCGATAGGAGTGTAAAACAAAATTGAAAAAAAATAAGAGATGTACCATAAATTAAATAATTAACTATAAGGGTATGAATTTTAAATATAAAAAATATTTTTTTATGTAGTGTATAACTGTATATGATATATATTAAAATATAAAAATCCAAAAAAATTCAAGATTGGGCTCATTTCGAACGTATCGAAGAGACGATTATAATGGTGTAATTTGTTAAAATTAAAACGTATTTTTTAACGTATTTTAGTTAATAAACGATTATATGTGTTAAATGTAAAATTAAAATAATAAAAGTAAAAGGTATAAAGTAAATTTAGTAAATAAGTATATGGGTTGAAAGTGTAACATTTCATTTTAAATTCGTAAAATTGGACGAAACAGTGAAAGCGGGGGTGAACAATGTCAAACGCGGGTCAAATTTTCAAAAATGGTCCCTGGAATTTTTCAAAAATGGTCCCTTGCAATTGAAAAGTCACAAAAATAATCCCATCGCGGGATGAGCACGCGATCGCGGGATTCCATTTTTCAAAAATGGTCCCTGCAAGTTTAAAAAAGTGTCAGAAATGGTCCCTGAGCCCGCGATCGCGGGCTCCATCGCGGAAAAAAGGGTATTTTGGCAAACTGGGAGAGATTTAGGGCATTTTGGTAATACTTGGTCAAACTTAGGGTATTTTAATTAATTTCCCTTGTTTTTAATGTTAATTACTTAATTAACTTTTATCTCTAACTCCTTACAAATTCTCAAATCACAAACCCCTAAAAAAGCATCATTCTTTAATCCTCGCTAATTACCTGATTAATCTTTATCTCTAACCCCTTTAGATCCTCAAATCATGAACCCTAAAAAAAGCGTCATTCTTTGTACAAATTTATACAAAAGAAAAAATTAACGGTTTTCTCAAAACTACGAGTTATAAAATCGACAATGATAGAAAATAAAACAAAACATTAAAATCAAGATATATTAAATAATGTTCAGTTTTTCCCAAATCAAAAAATTTATAAGATAGAATATAGATTTTGCTTTATGATCTTATTGGGAAGGAAAATGGTATTTGTTTGATCGTCAATATTTCACAACTTTCATGTAAATTTGTTCATTTTTTTAAAATGTTAGGACATCATGAAATACTTAAATTTCAAATTGCGCAAAATATTTCATATTACTTTTTTCAAAGAAATCAGTAATTAAAATTTTGAGCTTACAAAAGATGAAATATTTGTTTAAATTTAATTTATACTGTATATAATTATCATATAGTAGAAAAATGAATTTATTTTAGATCTCCATATCTTTAAGCTAGTTTAAAGTTCATCTTTTATCTTTATCTTTGTTGCTCTAACTGAAGTCGTTAATCGATGATATCATTGTTTTTAACCTTTTATGCAATAATACAAGAGACTTACACCAAGAGTTCACCAACGACTCGAAAAGGAAGAACCATTCCAACTTTTTGTGACATAAAAAAGTTATACGATAAGATACTTCACCGCGTTTTAATTTGCGAAAAACAAAACGAATTTAATTGACTGTCAAACACTTTAAAACACACACACCTCCGTACACACACACACACACACACACATATATATATATATATATATATATATAGAGAGAGAGAGAGAGAGGTTTAGGGGAAAACTACAAAAATGGAAAACCGAGGAACACCCGGGTAGTCCTTCATATGGACGGTATGCATTTGTGCATACAGGTAAATGAAGTTGTTTTTTTGTTTTTATGCACGTGGATGTGTTTCAAATTGGTTATATTCACAAGTGTATATCGTCCAGATTAAGGCTACCAGAGTCCAGAGTGTTCATTAGTTTTCCATTTTTGAGGTTTTTTCCTGAACTGGATCCTATATATGTATGTGTATATAAACACACACACGCTCACTCACCTTTTATCTGAATAAGAAAGAAAGATTCATTTGTGAATTATTGAAAAAAATCATTTGAAAATGTATATATGAATTCATATAAATAATATGTAACCTCAATTCACATATGCATATTCAAATATAATTTTGGATTTTTTTTCTGTAAATCAACCTTTCTTCAACCTTTTATTCTTAGATTCTTATGATATTTAACCCTCTTATCTTTGGATGAACTGACTTTTTAATCTACCTTCATTTTCCTCAACTACCTTAAATACCTTCAACTACTTTCACCTATCTTCAACTACTTTGTATCTTTATTTTCAGTTAGTTACTTTCACGAACCTTTATATACATTTAATCACGTTCACAAACAAGAATTTGTTATAGTTCTAGTAAAAATGATAAAAATAGGTAAATAAAGGTATATAAATGTAAACAAAAGTTATGTTCTTATATTCTCATCATAACTCTTATTCTCACCAAACTCAAACTTACGTATATTAGGGAAGCCAAAAAAACGTGAGTGCCTACCGCATGCCTTATTGACATGTCCCTTTACTAAAAACATATATAGGGTTGGGTTCTCATGAGACCAACATGTTTTCGTGAGACCCACGAACCAGCTGTGAGGATACAAAATAAACCATCACAATGTTTTTGTTGTGAAGGTTCGATGTTATTTGTATTTTCACAGTGTTTTGCTATGAATGTTCAATGTATTTTTTGGGGTCACACGAACACAGGTTGGTCTCATTGATCCCAAGTCAACACATAAGGGATCAAATGAGAACATCTTCGATTTACAAAAACAAGAAAACACTATTTTACTATAGTCAATCACACGTGTTAATAAGATCTAGATCACAATCCAAATCATCCATATGCCATAATGTCCCCTCACATGTATTAAAGATATAGATATAGGTAGGGTTGGATTATATAGTAGGAAGAATAGCAAGACCACCTATATTAATTTTAGGTGTGAAAATAGTTTGTTATGATCGGGTTGTTTGCTTTTTGGAATAAGTTGGAGGATGGGCGCATGCGCTTTGGACCAAAGTCACGCCATGTGCACGGACTAGGCCGGCCCTGGCATTTTAGAAACCATGTGGATAAATAAAATGTGGCCCTTATTTTTTGAGTAAATTACACTTTTGGTCCATGTGGTTGCCAGCTACTATAAGACTAGTCCCTATTTCAAAGTAATTACAAAAGCAGCCATTAGGGTTTCTATTTTATTTCAATGTTGGTCCGTGTGTGGTTGCCAGCTACTCATGCCGTTAATAGACCGTGAAGTGGTGAATCATTCCAAGGGCAAAATCGTCCAAACCCTTTTAACCCCTTTCACCTCTATCACTTACCCCATACGCATCTGATAACAAAAATAACCATCGTTCCATAAACTTGTCTGCCCTACGATCGATTTTCATCCTATGGTGAAATCAATCCTATGGTAAAATCGATCCAACGTTGAAGGCGAAATTAGTAAAACCTCTCACGGTTAAAATTTGATTTCGGTCTGTAACACCCGTAATTTTCGGATAAGCACAATTTCGAATCAGTGTGGAACTGATCTTTAAGAAAAATAGGATTTTGGATTAAATCCTAAATTTTATAGTTTTGTTGGATGAATAATTCAAATACGAGTCCAACGGGCCTTTCCGGAGCGAAAACGGAGCTAAAACGAAGAAGTTATGGCCAAAACAACTTTCGGTACAATCTCGGCTAAAGTGACTAGCGAAAGTGACACTTGTGTCACTCTTGCGTGTCACTCTCGCCGGTTTTGTACCGAGAGCTATTTGACCACGGCGAGAGTGCCCAGCGAAAGTGACACTTGTGTCACTCTCGCACGTCACTTTAGCCGTCGGGTACCTGGAGCATAAATACAAGATTTTTAGCCCTAATCTTCATTTCTTCATATCTCTCTCATTTCAACTCCGATTTTGGCGATTCATGTTGCTATAGTTCCGATTTTGAGAGCTCTTCAAGGATCTAGAAAGATTTTTGAACATCATAGGAAGATTCAAGGGTGTTTGGGTGGTGGTAAGTCTCTCAACTCTCTTCTCTTCTCTCCAAATCGTTTTCCCTCTTTCTCTCACAAACCCTAACTGATTTTAGGGTTTTTTCATGGAGATTAATGTGTTCCTTCTCCATTTTATGCTAGTGGTTTCATTCATTGATGCAAGAACAAGTTTCATCCACATCACTAGAGATTTTGGGGTTTTCTAGGTTTTCATCAAAACCTAAGTGGTTTTTGGAGGTTTTGGCTTGAGGATGCAAACTTCTTCAAAGGAGCTTACGTTTGGAGAACTCTAGATTTAGCTTAAATCTAGCAATGTGAGTTCAAGTTACTTTGCGAAAACTTTGTACATGCTAAAATAAGTATTTTCCAAACATTTGTGTGTTTTACTTGAAAATATACGTGGTTGAGTTATTTGGATAATTTAACTCTTTTGAAATGTTTATCTTCATAAATGTGTAAAACACCCATATTTGGGGCTTTTGAATATTTGGATGGTTAGAAATCATATTTTGTCTTTAAAAGGTTAATTGCTCAAAATGAGGTTTATTTGACGGTTTAATCATGTTAGTGTAAATTGATTTTATAAACCATGTGGGAAATACCCGATTTAGTGTCAAGAGTTATTTTGAGAATTGTAAAGGTGTGAGTCCTTTTGGGAAAACCCTTTTTGCTTAACCGTGTCAGGTTTTGGGTTAATAACGGCTTTGTGGTACTTGTTTACCTAACTGAGGTTTAGATGCATTTTATTGCACATTATTGATATTTGCATGCTTGGGTGTTTTGTCATTCCGGGTTGAGCATGTTTTGATAGACTGTGTTGCATTGGATCCATAGGCAAGTGAGTCAGTCTTTATTTGATGGTCTATCTCTTTGTTCACGAAGAGAGGACTATGGGGACGCATGGTTATATGTGTAGGCCGTGGGGGCCACTAGCGAGTAGGCAATAAGGGACATTGAAGTCCTTGAGGTGTAACTCGTCTAGACTGGATATGCACTAAGGTGCTCTGTAAGTCCTTGAGGTGTAACTCTACGGGGTATGCAATAAAGGCAATTTATTTTGGTCTGATGATGTCTTTATGGCATGGAAGTAATGACTGGGGCTTGAGGTTGTGATGTGTTTTAATCGCAGTGAGTTGCAAACTGTCCACAGTGGGAAGTGCAAGTGTACACTGTCCACTATGATCGTCACAACAAGTAATAGTTGGTAAAATACCATAATCGAATCCACAGAGACTGGACAATCAAGACAATACGGTTCTCATGAGCTCCTTTTACAAGTTTCAACTAGAGAGGAAAATAAAACTTTGGTTTGGTTTGGTGAAATGGCTATTTTAACGATTTTACTAAGATTAAAAAGGAGGAATGTAGGTTAGATTTTTCCTAGATTTTATACCAAATACTCGGTCCTAAAAATGATCCTTGTATTCGAGGTGGGCATTTTCGCTAGAAAAGCCCGGTTACAAAATACTCACACCGTTAGATAAAAATCCCATACTCTTAGTACTTGTTGTTTTGTCAATGGTAATCTCTAAATGGACCTTTTCAGGCCTCGATGGAATGTGTAGAGACAAATACTCTAAGTGTTTTTAATACACAAATTAGCTTGCCTACTACTCTAGTGGGCAGAGATTAGCTCACTATGCCGACCTCACTTTCGTAAGTGTCATAAGAATTCTTTCGAATCCCCTAGCATCATTCAAGCTCGTGTCACTGCGTTCTACTTATTTCTAAGTTAAGAACTAGACTTTAGATCCTTGCAAGTGATCGGCTTGTTCGCATCCTTGGGTAAATATCGAGAATGAATGACCAAAACAACAAATATTCTAAGTATAAAGATTACTCAAGCATTTTTAATAAAATCCAGGTACTTCTCTTTCCTACATACCAAATGATGTTTAGCCTAGCATTTCCGAAGTAAAGAAAACAAAAGATGAAGATTTGCACATAATAAAACTGAAAGTGACTTGAATTAACTGCTCACAGTGGGGAACGAGAAGTCATCCCTGCACTGTGTAATACGAACTACAATTTAAACTAAGAAAGTAAATTACTGAAAATTAAAGCTAGTTACCGCAGTAAATAAAAGACTAAAGCTAATGTGGTAGTTGAGAGAATTTGAGACTAAAAGTATTCTAGGATGATAACCAAGCATGCATTTAATGGCACCCAAGTGCTCATTTATATACTAGGAGAAGGAGTTGGGTATTACACAAAAGAGGTGGGTCTTCCAATGGGTAAAGACTGCTGAGTTGTGGCAGAATTCAGCTCCTTGTGCAATTCTTTTATCCAATGGTCCCTTCTCCAAGTCAATCTCCAAGTACAAAGAGGTGTACTTGATGCTATCTTCAATGAGAACTACCTTGTACTTCTCCAGCCATTTCTCTGCCATATGAACCTTCCTCCTCCAGAAAATTAGATCCCAACAAATAGTTTCTTTTTTATCAGCTCGAAGAGTGGGGACCCGGAGTGGGCACAACAGTGGTCACTGCAGGATAAAACGTGAAAAACACCCAAATTCCACCAAATAGTTCATTAAATACTATGGTTCACTCCTTTTGCTCATTTTCGAGAATTATAATAAGAATGTGGGTTTTTAGAAGTGAAATGGCTAAAATTGACAAAATAAAGTGGAAAATAAATGGAAATAATAACTCTAGAAATAGAGTTATCAGTATGCAATAAAGGCAATTTAATTTGGTCTGATGATGTCTTTATGGCATGAAAGTAATGACCGGGGCTTGAGGTTGTGATGTCTTTATGGCATGGGAACTAAGGTCGGGACTTGAGGTGTAATCCAGTAACATCACGAGTGACTTAACTTTGTGTGCCGTCACTTTCGATGGAATCGGGTCTCCCCCGTCACCGAAAGGTGTTGTATTTGGGTAGTTACTTTTATCCATATTTTCGGTGACGTACTTTATTTATATGAAATGTCTTCATGGTTCATTGACAGAGTTTTTATGCCTCATTTATTTGGATATTTTAAATATTGGAATTTTGTCCATGTTTATAATTCTTGGGATATTTACGTCTAAACATGTTTTGAGTGAGTTGGAGTTGGAATTCATTTTAGAAAACGCTTTATACACTTTGGGAACTTTTCTCCTAGATTTTGTGTACGTTGGAAATTGAGTCATTTATGCCCGCTTGGAAAACCCTTTGGAAATAATAATCTTTGTCGCAACTTTCAACGAAAGATTTATCTAAATCATGACTAAAACCACAACCTTCCGATTTATGATTTTTATGTAGTCATGATAAAATGCTTGAACTCACTAGGCGTAAGCCTAACCCTTTTTATTTGTCGGCATGTGCAACAGGCTCAGGTTGGGGTAACTCTAGCTACATTATGAAGTGGCGGGTGCTAGTAGTGTACACGAGAGGTGAAGTGTTTAGTGAAGTCTTTCGCACTTGTTTGGACTAACAACTTGTGTTGTGTTAAGTGACACCCGTTTAGGTTGTTTTTTTTGGGGAATTATAATGTTTTTAATCCCAAGGTATTTTGAGGAATAAATTGGAGAAATGAATTTATCTATTTTGGTTGATTATTAAATTTTAAAGTTAGTTGCTCGTTCCAAATTTTAGGGTGTTACAAGTTGGTATCAGAGCATAAGTTTGAGAGATATAGGTGTTGATTTTGGATACCTAGACTCAAACTAGCATTTGTTTAAGTAAATGAGAGTGAAATTCACCTTTAGGCACTTTAAGATAGGATGTTTCGAGGTCAATGGGTGTTGTTAGAAACGAGAATCATGTCGAGAGTAACAAGGATAATCATGTACGGTGCGTTCATAGTGACACCTGGCCAGTGCCATGGTGAACCTACTAGTACATGTGCATACTTGAATTACTTTAATGTGATGATCGTTGGGGTAGCGAAGGAGATTCTAAGCTAGTAGTCGTTTGAATAGATGGACGATTCTAGTATTAGTCACTTGAAGTGACGATAAGCATGATATTTGCTTTAAGTAGACCGTTTCGGGTCAAGATTGATGGTTGGACTAGAACCATAGACTTATTGAGCCGACTTTGATTTGAGGAAAAACCGTAAGGATAATTGATGTAGTTTACGACCTTGCCTTAAGAGGTTAAAGCATCCGGATGACAATAGTGGATCAGAGAATTTTGGAGGAGTATGAGTGGAGACGTTGAATGCCGACTGAGTCATGCACAAAGCTTATTTTGAAAATAAACTGCATCAATTATTTCTTGTGTCTCAAATCCTTATATGGATTGTGTTATGAATTTTGGGAAATGTTTGGCACACACACAAGATTTTGAATCATGGTTTTAATGTGCACGAAACCACTTTATTGCGAGAGTCGCAAACTCTGCCGGGATTTGTTTTGCCTTATTTCATTGTTGTTCAACATTTGTTTTGGATATAATGATAATCATATTTTATGATGTTTAAGATGTTGGGCAATAACTACGGCTTGTGACTTTAACATTGGATCTCCTCCACATATGTTAGAGTTTGGACGAAAAGTTATTTTCTATTATGTCTATGTAAAGTTATTTTGGGAATTTGTTTAAGGTGAGTTGTTAAATAATGTTGTTTATATGGTATTACCAAGGAAAGGGATTTTTGGAATTTTGGCGTCTCATTCATGATCTTGCTTATAGCAATTTGGCTTTGTAAGCACAACGTTGGTGCTATTTTATTGACTTGGAGTCATTGAGTCCATTGAAGTTCATGGAGTTTTGTTGAACGACGTTTTGGGTCGCGTGAGTACAATTTTATAATGTGCATACTCTACTTAATTATGTGAAAATTTATGAGTTAAGTTGGGCATTTGGTCCCACTCGAGTTTTTATGAGAAAAATTAATTTTATGCCATAAGGCGACTAAAAAGAGATGAGTTGGGAACTCTAGTGTTGTGTAACTTTTCTTGCAAAAGGTTTGTGTTACTAAGTATTACGTTGCATATAGTTTAGTGTATGGATTGATTTATGCGCGACTTAAGTGATGCAAGAAAGAACATTTTGGGTGACATTTCACAACAATTTGCTTGGTGCGCTTTCGGTCAGTTAAATGTTTTATTATCATTTTATGTAAAGGCGTTACATCGACTTAGGGGTATGCATAGCTTGATAACCATTATTTCTCGGTACTTTGATAAACGAGTCATGCATGAAAATGTTTCCTTTATTCCTTGTTTAAATGAAAGGCTATTTGGTCAAAGTATGTTTTAATGGTTTGGGGATCACGGGTGGTTTACGATACGCGATATTTGAAATACACGAAAGCACGAGTCGTTGAATTTGGTCCATTTTGAATTGCCGAATATTTTGGAAAATTGAAAACCTTTTTGGTTTGGAGGAAATGTGTATTTTGAGTATATCTTTTACAAATACATTTTAAGCACCGACATTTTGACATTTTATGTTCCAAGTACGAAACCTTGAGGAAATACTTCGTGATGCATATTTTAGAAAATTGTTTGTATAAAACTATGGTGCGTGTAATTTCTTATGTTTTGAACATTGACGCGCACCGTTAGGGAAATTCGAGATTTGAAGTCGGTTTGACCCTTTTTGGTGTCCACCATTTAATAGCACTTGTTTCCTCCTAGTTTTTGGAAAGTACATTGTTTTGTGCAGTTTTGTCAAATACATTTTGCTCGTGTGTCATTATGTGACCATTTGAGGAAATTTTGGAAACTAATTTAAAGAACCCCATCTTTTGAAATTTTGGTGTGAGTTAATTGGTGCATGTTATTTCATTTCAAGAAAATTTCTAAGAAGTGTTACAAGCTTGCATGTCTACCCCAATTTGAAATTTTCTCATGATGTTCTAGTCGATATTTTCAATTAACGGAAACGGATCGGTTTTGTCTTTAAATTTGGAGCTTACACAGGTCGTTTTGTGTTTTGACTGAGGGGTAATTAGGAATCGTTTCCTTGTTTTGTATAATAAACTGACGCGCACGAATTTGATTGGTAAATCTTGTTCCATGTCATCTTATGGTTGGAAAAGAAATTTTGGAGTCAAATGTCGTTTGGACTTCTTTTGAAATACGTGCACGCCTTTTGTTACACCATGTTTAAAGTCGGGCAGTTACTTTACGTGCATGTCATTAGTCAATCCATACTAGAACCGTGGTGGTTAATTTTAAAGAAGTTGTTTATTACGCTTTTGCGTTTTGTGAATAACCTGAACTGCAATAAATAATTTTCAGCATGATTTTCACATGTGGGACGAGCGTGTCCGTTTTTACGCAACTACCAATTTGACGATAATAGTTTTATTTGCGTACGGTGTATTTGATATGAAAATCCTTGCATTGAAAATATTGTGAAAAGTCTGATTAATTGGCATATTTATTGAATAACACACTTGAAAACCTTGAACTCCTTAGGACCTTGGAAAGGTTAAGTAACCCAGTTAAGAACGAGTGCGTGTGACATGCCGACGGTGGAAGGTTGGGTATTCCACGCGTGTTGGTGTTGTAGGCCGAATGGTATCGGTTAAGGGGATGATGCCCTTTGTAATTAAGAGAATAAATGCGCAGTAACCTATTTGAGGTATGGGGTATATTTAGGTGTCAACTTTTGGGGCTTAAAGCCAAACACCTTTAGTGTAATCGGGGAATTGTAGCCGATTTTAAAAGAATGATAGTGATGGTAGTAGTAACCATGAGATGCCATTTTGTGATGAGTGGTTTTGGTGGAATGACCTTCGTGTGTTGTTAATGAACCCGTCGGTTTGATGATTCATGTGAGATGAACTTTGGGAGTCTATTAGAACTCGTTGGAGTTAATCGGAAGTTAATGGTAGGAATGATCGAAATTGATGATTCAGTTGGATTCGTTAGTGAATAAACCTTGGGGTGAATTAGAGTCTGAAACTGAAATCGAGAAGTATGGAACATTCTAAGGTTGGGAGACAACCGAAGTCGTCTAACTAGGAGTTATTCCAGTGGTTAGGGTGTTCTTCCGGACATAAGTACAATGTACTTGGAGGGGTTTTGCTGGTAGGAAATTGTTCGAATAATGGTCTTATTAGACTGTGTGGGGGAAATTTGACTTCGGTTAAGAATTGATGAAGTATGGTCGACATTGAGTCGGTTAACCTTGGGTTGTAAAGGATATAGATTTCGAGGACGAAATCCTTATAAGGTTGGGAGGATTGTAACACCCGTAATTTTCGGATAAGCACAATTTCAAATCAGTGTGGAACTGATCTTTAAGAAAAATAGGATTTTGGATTAAATCCTAAATTTTATAGTTTTGTTGGATGAATAATTCAAATACGAGTCCAACGGGCCTATCCGGAGCGAAAACGAAGCTAAAATGAAGAAGTTATGGCCAAAACAACTTTCGGTACAATCTCGGCTAAAGTGACCAGCGAAAGTGACACTTGTGTCACTCTCGCGTGTCACTCTCTCCGGTTTTGTACCGAGAGCTATTTGACCACGGCGAGAGTGCCCAGCGAAAGTGACACTTGTGTCACTCTCGCACGTCACTTTAGCCGTCGGGTACCTGGAGCATAAATACGAGATTTTTAGCCCTAAACTTCATTTCTTCATATCTCTCTCATTTCAACTCCGATTTTGGCGATTCAAGTTGCTATAGTTCCGATTTTGAGAGCTCTTCAAGGATCTAGAAAGATTTTTGAACATCATAGGAAGATTCAAGGGTGTTTGGGTGGTGGTAAGTCTCTCAACTCTCTTCTCTTCTCTCCAAATCGTTTTCCCTCTTTCTCTCACAAACCCTAACTGATTTTAGGGTTTTTTCATGGAGATTAATGTGTTCCTTCTCCATTTTATGCTAGTGGTTTCATTCATTGATGCAAGAACAAGTTTCATCCACATCACTAGAGATTTTGGGGTTTTCTAGGTTTTCATCAAAACCTAAGTGGTTTTTGGAGGTTTTGGCTTGAGGATGCAAACTTCTTCAAAGGAGCTTACGTTTGGAGAACTCTAGATTTAGCTTAAATCTAGCAATGTGAGTTCAAGTTACTTTGCGAAAACTTTGTACATGCTAAAATAAGTATTTTCCAAACATTTGTGTGTTTTACTTGAAAATATACGTGGTTGAGTTATTTGGATAATTTAACTCTTTTGAAATGTTTATCTTCATAAATGTGTAAAACACCCATATTTGGGGCTTTTGAATATTTGGATGGTTAGAAATCATATTTTGTCTTTAAAAGGTTAATTGCTCAAAATGAGGTTTATTTGACGGTTTAATCATGTTAGTGTAAATTGATTTTATAAACCATGTGGGAAATACCCGATTTAGTGTCAAGAGTTATTTTGAGAATTGTAAAGGTGTGAGTCCTTTTGGGAAAACCCTTTTTGCTTAACCGTGTCAGGTTTTGGGTTAATAACGGCTTTGTGGTACTTGTTTACCTAACTGAGGTTTAGATGCATTTTATTGCACATTATTGATATTTGCATGCTTGGGTGTTTTGTCATTCCGGGTTGAGCATGTTTTGATAGACTGTGTTGCATTGGATCCATAGGCAAGTGAGTCAGTCTTTATTTGATGGTCTATCTCTTTGTTCACGAAGAGAGGACTATGGGGACGCATGGTTATATGTGTAGGCCGTGGGGGCCACTAGCGAGTAGGCAATAAGGGACATTGAAGTCCTTGAGGTGTAACTCGTCTAGACTGGATATGCACTAAGGTGCTCTGTAAGTCCTTGAGGTGTAACTCTACGGGGTATGCAATAAAGGAAATTTATTTTGGTCTGATGATGTCTTTATGGCATGGAAGTAATGACTGGGGCTTGAGGTTGTGATGTGTTTTAATCGCAGTGAGTTGCAAACTGTCCACAGTAGGAAGTGCAAGTGTACACTGTCCACTATGATCGTCACAACAAGTAATAGTTGGTAAAATACCAGAATCGAATCCACAGAGACTGGACAATCAAGACAATACGGTTCTCGTGAGCTCCTTTTACAAGTTTCAACTAGAGAGAAAAATAAAACTTTGGTTTGGTTTGGTGAAATGGCTATTTTAACGATTTTACTAAGATTAAAAAGGAGGAATGTAGGTTAGATTTTCCCTAGATTTTATACCAAATACTCGGTCCTAAAAATGATCCTTGTATTCGAGGTAGGCATTTTCGCTAGAAAAGCCCGGTTACAAAATACTCACACCGTTAGATAAAAATCCCATACTCTTAGTACTTGTTGTTTTGTCAATGGTAATCTCTAAATGGACCTTTTCAGGCCTCGATGGAATGTGTAGAGACAAATACTCTAAGTGTTTTTAATACACAAATTAGCTTGCCTACTACTCTAGTGGGCAGAGATTAGCTCACTATGCCGACCTCACTTTCGTAAGTGTCATAAGAATTCTTTCGAATCCCCTAGCATCATTCAAGCTCGTGTCACTGCGTTCTACTTATTTCTAAGTTAAGAACTAGACTTTAGATCCTTGCAAGTGATCGGCTTGTTCGCATCCTTGGGTAAATATCGAGAATGAATGACCAAAACAACAAATATTCTAAGTATAAAGATTACTCAAGCATTTTTAATAAAATCCAGGTACTTCTCTTTCCTACATACCAAATGATGTTTAGCCTAGCATTTCCGAAGTAAAGAAAACAAAAGATGAAGATTTGCACATAATAAAACTGAAAGTGACTTGAATTAACTGCTCACAGTGGGGAACGAGAAGTCGTCCCTGCACTGTGTAATACGAACTACAATTTAAACTAAGAAAGTAAATTACTGAAAATTAAAGCTAGTTACTGCAGTAAATAAAAGACTAAAGCTAATGTGGTAGTTGAGAGAATTTGAGACTAAAAGTATTCAAGGATGATAACCAAGCATGCATTTAATGGCACCCAAGTGCTCATTTATATACTAGGAGAAGGAGTTGGGTATTACACAAAAGAGGTGGGTCTTCCAATGGGTAAAGACTGCTGAGTTGTGGCAGAATTCAGCTCCTTGTGCAATTCTTTTATCCAATGGTCCCTTCTCCAAGTCAATCTCCAAGTACAAAGAGGTGTACATGATGCTATCTTCAATGAGAACTACCTTGTACTTTTCCAGCCATTTCTCTGCCATATGAACCTTCCTCCTCCAGAAAATTAGATCCCAACAAATAGTTTCTTTTTTATCAGCTCGAAGAGTGGGGACCCGGAGTGGGCACAACAGTGGTCACTGCAGGATAAAACGTGAAAAACACCCAAATTCCACCAAATAGTTCATTAAATACTATGGTTCACTCCTTTTGCTCATTTTCGAGAATTATAATAAGAATGTGGGTTTTTAGAAGTGAAATGGCTAAAATTGACAAAATAAAGTAGAAAATAAATGGAAATAATAACTCTAGAAATAGAGTTATCAGTATGCAATAAAGGCAATTTAATTTGGTCTGATGATGTCTTTATGGCATGGAAGTAATGACCGGGGCTTGAGGTTGTGATGTCTTTATGGCATGGGAACTAAGGTCGGGACTTGAGGTGTAATCCAGTAACATCGCGAGTGACTTAACTTTGTGTGCCGTCACTTTCGATGGAATCGGGTCTCCCCCGTCACCGAAAGGTGTTGTATTTGGGTAGTTACTTTTATCCATATTTTCGGTGACGTACTTTATTTATATGAAATGTCTTCATGGTTCATTGACAGAGTTTTTATGCCTCATTTATTTGGATATTTTAAATATTGGAATTTTGTCCATGTTTATAATTCTTGGGATATTTACGTCTAAACATGTTTTGAGTGAGTTGGAGTTGGAATTCATTTTAGAAAACGCTTTATACACTTTGGGAACTTTTCTCCTAGATTTTGTGTACGTTGGAAATTGAGTCATTTATGCCCGCTTGGAAAACCCTTTGGAAATAATAATCTTTGTCGCAACTTTCAACGAAAGATTTATCTAAATCATGACTAAAACCACAACCTTCCGATTTATGATTTTTATGTAGTCATGATAAAATGCTTGAACTCACTAGGCGTAAGCCTAACCCTTTTTATTTGTCGGCATGTGCAACAGGCTCAGGTTGGGGTAACTCTAGCTACATTATGAAGTGGCGGGTGCTAGTAGTGTACACGAGAGGTGAAGTGTTTAGTGAAGTCTTTCGCACTTGTTTGGACTAGCAACTTGTGTTGTGTTAAGTGACACCCGTTTAGGTTGTTTTTTTTTGGGGAATTATAATGTTTTTAATCCCAAGGTATTTTGAGGAATAAATTGGAGAAATGAATTTATCTATTTTGGTTGATTATTAAATTTTAAAGTTAGTTGCTCGTTCCAAATTTTAGGGTGTTACAAGTTGGTATCAGAGCATAAGTTTGAGAGATATAGGTGTTGATTTTGGATACCTAGACTCAAACTAGCGTTTGTTTAAGTAAATGAGAGTGAAATTCACCTTTAGGCACTTTAAGATAGGATGTTTCGAGGTCAATGGGTGTTGTTAGAAACGAGAATCATGTCGAGAGTAACAAGGATAATCATGTACGGTGCGTTCATAGTGACACCTGGCCAGTGCCATGGTGAACCTACTAGTACATGTGCATACTTGAATTACTTTAATGTGATGATCGTTGGGGTAGCGAAGGAGATTCTAAGCTAGTAGTCGTTTGAATAGATGGACGATTCTAGTATTAGTCACTTGAAGTGACGATAAGCATGATATTTGCTTTAAGTAGACCGTTTCGGGTCAAGATTGATGGTTGGACTAGAACCATAGACTTATTGAGCCGACTTTGATTTGAGGAAAAACCGTAAGGATAATTGATGTAGTTTACGACCTTGCCTTAAGAGGTTAAAGCATCCGGATGACAATAGTGGATCAGAGAATTTTGGAGGAGTATGAGTGGAGACGTTGAATGCCGACTGAGTCATGCACAAAGCTTATTTTGAAAATAAACTGCATCAATTATTTCTTGTGTCTCAAATCCTTATATGGATTGTGTTATGAATTTTTGGAAATGTTTGGCACACACACAAGATTTTGAATCATGGTTTTAATGTGCACGAAACCACTTTATTGCGAGAGTCGCAAACTCTGCCGGGATTTGTTTTGCCTTATTTCATTGTTGTTCAACATTTGTTTTGGATATAATGATAATCATATTTTATGATGTTTAAGATGTTGGGCAATAACTACGGCTTGTGACTTTAACATTGGATCTCCTCCACATATGTTAGAGTTTGGACGGAAAGTTATTTTCTATTATGTCTATGTAAAGTTATTTTGGGAATTTGTTTAAGGTGAGTTGTTAAATAATGTTGTTTATATGGTATTACCAAGGAAAGGGATTTTTGGAATTTTGGCGTCTCATTCATGATCTTGCTTATAGCAATTTGGCTTTGTAAGCACAACGTTGGTGCTATTTTATTGACTTGGAGTCATTGAGTCCATTGAAGTTCATGGAGTTTTGTTGAACGACGTTTTGGGTCGCGTGAGTACAATTTTATAATGTGCATACTCTACTTAATTATGTGAAAATTTATGAGTTAAGTTGGGCATTTGGTCCCACTCGAGTTTTTATGAGAAAAATTAATTTTATGCCATAAGGCGACTAAAAAGAGATGAGTTGGGAACTCTAGTGTTGTGTAACTTTTCTTGCAAAAGGTTTGTGTTACTAAGTATTTCGTTGCATATAGTTTAGTGTATGGATTGATTTATGCGCGACTTAAGTGATGCAAGAAAGAACATTTTGGGTGACATTTCACAACAATTTGCTTGGTGCGCTTTCGGTCAGTTAAATGTTTTATTATCATTTTATGTAAAGGCGTTACATCGACTTAGGGGTATGCATAGCTTGATAACCATTATTTCTCGGTACTTTGATAAACGAGTCATGCATGAAAATGTTTCCTTTATTCCTTGTTTAAATGAAAGGCTATTTGGTCAAAGTATGTTTTAATGGTTTGGGGATCACGGGTGGTTTACGATACGCGATATTTGAAATACACGAAAGCACGAGTCGTTGAATTTGGTCCATTTTGAATTGCCGAATATTTTGGAAAATTGAAAACCTTTTTGGTTTGGAGGAAATGTGTATTTTGAGTATATCTTTTACAAATACATTTTAAGCACCGACATTTTGACATTTTATGTTCCAAGTACGAAACCTTGAGGAAATACTTCGTGATGCATATTTTAGAAAATTGTTTGTATAAAACTATGGTGCGTGTAATTTCTTATGTTTTGAACATTGACGCGCACCGTTAGGGAAATTCGAGATTTGAAGTCGGTTTGACCCTTTTTGGTGTCCACCATTTAATAGCACTTGTTTCCTCCTAGTTTTTGGAAAGTACATTGTTTTGTGCAGTTTTGTCAAATACATTTTGCTCGTGTGTCATTATGTGACCATTTGAGGAAATTTTGGAAACTAATTTAAAGAACCCCATCTTTTGAAATTTTGGTGTGAGTTAATTGGTGCATGTTATTTCATTTCAAGAAAATTTCTAAGAAGTGTTACAAGCTTGCATGTCTACCCCAATTTGAAATTTTCTCATGATGTTCTAGTCGATATTTTCAATTAACGGAAACGAATCGGTTTTGTCTTTAAATTTGGAGCTTACACAGGTCGTTTTGTGTTTTGACTGAGGGGTAATTAGGAATCGTTTCCTTGTTTTGTATAATAAACTGACGCGCACGAATTTGATTGGTAAATCTTGTTCCATGTCATCTTATGGTTGGAAAAGAAATTTTGGAGTCAAATGTCGTTTGGACTTCTTTTGAAATACGTGCACGCCTTTTGTTACACCATGTTTAAAGTCGGGTAGTTACTTTACGTGCATGTCATTAGTCAATCCATACTAGAACCGTGGTGGTTAATTTTAAAGAAGTTGTTTATTACGCTTTTGCGTTTTGTGAATAACCTGAACTGCAATAAATAATTTTCAGCATGATTTTCACATGTGGGACGAGCGTGTCCGTTTTTACGTAACTACCAATTTGACGATAATAGTTTTATTTGCGTACGGTGTATTTGATATGAAAATCCTTGCATTGAAAATATTGTGAAAAGTCTGATTAATTGGCATATTTATTGAATAACACACTTGAAAACCTTGAACTCCTTAGGACCTTGGAAAGGTTAAGTAACCCAGTTAAGAACGAGTGCGTGTGACATGCCGACGGTGGAAGGTTGGGTATTCCACGCGTGTTGGTGTTGTAGGCCGAATGGTATCGGTTAAGGGGATGATGCCCTTTGTAATTAAGAGAATAAATGCACAGTAACCTATTTGAGGTATGGGGTATATTTAGGTGTCAACTTTTGGGGCTTAAAGCCAAACACCTTTAGTGTAATCGGGGAATTGTAGCCGATTTTAAAAGAATGATAGTGATGGTAGTAGTAACCATGAGATGCCATTTTGTGATGAGTGGTTTTGGTGGAATGACCTTCGTGTGTGGTTAATGAACCCTTCGGTTTGATGATTCATGTGAGATGAACTTTGGGAGTCTATTAGAACTCGTTGGAGTTAATCGGAAGTTAATGGTAGGAATGATCGAAATTGATGATTCAGTTGGATTCGTTAGTGAATAAACCTTGGGGTGAATTAGAGTCTGAAACTGAAATCGAGAAGTATGGAACATTCTAAGGTTGGGAGACAACCGAAGTCGTCTAACTAGGAGTTATTCCAGTGGTTAGGGTGTTCTTCCGGACATAAGTACAATGTACTTGGAGGGGTTTTGCTGGTAGGAAATTGTTCGAATAATGGTCTTATTAGACTGTGTGGGGGAAATTTGACTTCAGTTAAGAATTGATGAAGTATGGTCGACATTGAGTCGGTTAACCTTGGGTTGTAAAGTATATAGATTTCGAGGACGAAATCCTTATAAGGTTGGGAGGATTGTAACACCCGTAATTTTCGGATAAGCACAATTTCGAATCAGTGTGGAACTGATCTTTAAGAAAAATAGGATTTTGGATTAAATCCTAAATTTTATAGTTTTGTTGGATGAATAATTCAAATACGAGTCCAACGGGCCTATCCGGAGCGAAAACAAAGCTAAAACGAAGAAGTTATGGCCAAAACAACTTTCGGTACAATCTCGGCTAAAGTGACCAGCGAAAGTGACACTTGTGTCACTCTCGCGTGTCACTCTCTCCGGTTTTGTACCGAGAGCTATTTGACCACGGCGAGAGTGCCCAGCGAAAGTGACACTTGTGTCACTCTCGCACGTCACTTTAGCCGTCGGGTACCTGGAGCATAAATACGAGATTTTTAGCCCTAAACTTCATTTCTTCATATCTCTCTCATTTCAACTCCGATTTTGGCGATTCAAGTTGCTATAGTTCCGATTTTGAGAGCTCTTCAAGGATCTAGAAAGATTTTTGAACATCATAGGAAGATTCAAGGGTGTTTGGGTGGTGGTAAGTCTCTCAACTCTCTTCTCTTCTCTCCAAATCGTTTTCCCTCTTTCTCTCACAAACCCTAACTGATTTTAGGGTTTTTTCATGGAGATTAATGTGTTCCTTCTCCATTTTATGCTAGTGGTTTCATTCATTGATGCAAGAACAAGTTTCATCCACATCACTAGAGATTTTGGGGTTTTCTAGGTTTTCATCAAAACCTAAGTGGTTTTTGGAGGTTTTGGCTTGAGGATGCAAACTTCTTCAAAGGAGCTTACGTTTGGAGAACTCTAGATTTAGCTTAAATCTAGCAATGTGAGTTCAAGTTACTTTGCGAAAACTTTGTACATGCCAAAATGAGTATTTTCCAAACATTTGTGTGTTTTACTTGAAAATATACGTGGTTGAGTTATTTCGATAATTTAACTCTTTTGAAATGTTTATCTTCATAAATGTGTAAAACACCCATATTTGGGGCTTTTGAATATTTGGATGGTTAGAAATCATATTTTGTCTTTAAAAGGTTAATTGCCCAAAATGAGGTTTATTTGACGGTTTAATCATGTTAGTGTAAATTGATTTTATAAACCATGTGGGAAATACCCGATTTAGTGTCAAGAGTTATTTTGAGAATTGTAAAGGTGTGAGTCCTTTTGGGAAAACCCTTTTTGCTTAACCGTGTCAGGTTTTGGGTTAATAACGGCTTTGTGGTACTTGTTTACCTAACTGAGGTTTAGATGCATTTTATTGCACATTATTGATATTTGCATGCTTGGGTGTTTTGTCATTCCGGGTTGAGCATGTTTTGATAGACTGTGTTGCATTGGATCCATAGGCAAGTGAGTCAGTCTTTATTTGATGGTCTATCTCTTTGTGCACAAGGAGAGGACTATGGGGACGCATGGTTATATGCGTAGGCCGTGGGGGCCACTAGCGAGTAGGCAATAAGGGACATTGAAGTCCTTGAGGTGTAACTCGTCTAGACTGGATATGCACTAAGGTGCCCTGTAAGTCCTTGAGGTGTAACTCTACGGGGTATGCAATAAAGGCAATTTATTTTGGTCTGATGATGTCTTTATGGCATGGAAGTAATGACCGGGGCTTGA
Organism: Saussurea involucrata; assembly: GCA_033807775.1. NCBI lineage: Eukaryota > Viridiplantae > Streptophyta > Magnoliopsida > Asterales > Asteraceae > Saussurea > Saussurea involucrata. The sequence continues at coordinate 23,042,168 of CM066324.1, forward strand.
GGTTGTGATGTCTTTATGGCATGGGAACTAAGGTCGGGACTTGAGGTGTAATCCAGTAACATCGCGAGTGACTTAACTTTGTGTGCCGTCACTTTCGATGGAATCGGGTCTCCCCCGTCACCGAAAGGTGTTGTATTTGGGTAGTTACTTTTATCCATATTTTCGGTGACGTACTTTATTTATATGAAATGTCTTCATGGTTCATTGACAGAGTTTTTATGCCTCATTTATTTGGATATTTTAAATATTGGAATTTTGTCCATGTTTATAATTCATGGGATATTTACGTCTAAACATGGTTTGAGTGAGTTGGAGTTGGAATTCATTTTAGAAAACGCTTTATACACTTTGGGAACTTTTCTCCTAGATTTTGTGTACGTTGGAAATTGAGTCATTTATGCCCGCTTGGAAAACCCTTTGGAAATAATAATCTTTGTCGCAACTTTCAACGAAAGATTTATCTAAATCATGACTAAAACCACAACCTTCCGATTTATGATTTTTATGTAGTCATGATAAAATGCTTGAACTCACTAGGCGTAAGCCTAACCCTTTTTATTTGTCGGCATGTGCAACAGGCTCAGGTTGGGGTAACTCTAGCTACATTATGAAGTGGCGGGTGCTAGTAGTGTACACGAGAGGTGAAGTGTTTAGTGAAGTCTTCCGCACTTGTTTGGACTAGCAACTTGTGTTGTGTTAAGTGACACCCGTTTAGGTTGTTTTTTTGGGGAATTATAATGTTTTTAATCCCAAGGTATTTTGAGGAATAAATTGGAGAAATGAATTTATCTATTTTGGTTGATTATTAAATTTTAAAGTTAGTTGCTCGTTCCAAATTTTAGGGTGTTACATGGTCCTTCGGGTCGTATTATGTGAGATGAACAATTTGCTGAAGATATTTATGGTAAGTTTTGTATTTCAGATTTTAGGTGTTTAGAGTTGTTGATGTTGTGTGATTGTTTTATATTTACTCATATAGTACTTCTTTTTCACTATATCTCACTGGTACGTGCGAAATATGTGATTTAATCGCAGTGGGTTGCAAACAATCCACAGTGGGAAGTGCAAGTGTACACTGAACACTATGATCGTCACAACAAGTAATAGTTGGTAAAATACCAGAATCGAATCCACAGGGACTGGGCAATCAAGACAATACGGTTCTCATAAGCTTCCTTTTACAAGTTTCAATTACAGAAGAAGCAATAGTTTGGTTTGTTTGGTGAAATGCTACTTTAACGATTTTAGTTAAGATTTAAAAGAAGGAATGTAGGTTAGATTTTCCCTAGGTTTTAAATTAAATACATGATCCTAAAAGTGATCATTGTACTTGAGGTGGGCACCTTCGCTAGAAAAGCCCGGTTACAAAATACTCACACCTTTAAGCAAAAATCCCATTCTCTTAGTATTTATCGTTTTGTCAATGGTAATCTCAAAATGGACCTTTTCAGGCCTCGATGGAATGTGTAGAGACAAATACTCTAAGTGTTTTTAATACACCAACTAGCTTGCCTACTACTCCAGTGGGTTAAGATTAGCTCACTGTGCCGACCTCACTTTCGCAAGTGTCATAAGAATTCTTTCGAATTCCCTAGCATCATCCAAGCTCGTGTCACTGCGTTCTACTCATTTCTGAGTTAAGAACTAGACTTTAGATCCTTACAAGCTATCGGCTTGTTCGCATCATTGGGCAATAATCGAGAGTGAATGACCAAAACAATAATTATTCCAAGTATAAAGATTACTCAAGCATTTTCTCTAAAATCCAGGTACTTCTCTTTCCTACATCCCAAAGGATGTTTAGCCCATAATTACTGAAGTAAAGAAAACAAAAGATGAGGAGAAGATGAACATAAATAAACTGAAAGTGACTTGAATTAAAACCGCAGTGGGGAACGAGGGTACGTCACTGCCACTGATTACTTGAACTACAATTACACTAGGAATTGAAAATACAGAAAATTAAAGAACTACTGTAGTAAATGAGAGCTAACAACTTGAACTAAACTAGCACTAAATGTGATAGATGAGATATGAAGGATGAATTAAATGAAACCCAACACCTCTTTATATAATAAGAGGAAAGGTTGGATTTTACAAGAGATGGGTTCAAACTAGAGAATAAAGACTGAAGATAGAAGGCATAAAAATCAGCTTCTTTGAGTAACTCCTCTATCTACAAGCTTGTAGCTCTTTTACGCATAGGCCCCTTCACCTTTTCCAAAATGTCCACTTAAAGTACCATTAGTTTCAATAAACAATTCATCTTGCCATGCTTTTGGGAACATGCTTGTACTTCACCATCCCATGCCTCTGCCATTTGAACCTTCTATTCTCCAGATTTTTACTTTCAAGCTAAGATTTAATTTTCTTTTGTCTTCTTCTTTGCTCGTCAGTGGGGTCTGGAGTGGGATGCGCAAATCACTACATGTATTTCGTGGAAAAAGCAACAAAACTCCACCAAATGATTTATAAAAACTACGGTTCACTCTTTTTGCTCATTTTCATAAATATTACCAAGAATGTGGGTTTTGAGAAGTGAAATGGATAAAATTTGACAAAATAAAATAAAAATAAAAGGAAATAATAACTCTAAAAATAGAGTTATCACAACCTCAAACTTAAACCATTACTTGTCCCCAAGTAATAAAAAGAAAAAAATAAACTAATAATAAAAAAATAATACACTTTTGAGCTTTCAGGGACTTACCGACTTCTCACTCTGAATAAATGTGATCTCCCTTCATGGATGCGTCTTTCGGTTCCAAAATTAAAACTTCACTTTTGTATTTGACGAAATCTTTCCCTTGTTCACATTTTATCAATAGGACTTTCTTGGGTTCGAAGGGTTTGTGGCTTTGAATATTTTCCCAAGGATTTTGCGGCAAGCAGTTTCCAAACAAAGACCGAAAATCTCGCTTTGAGATTTTTATTTCAAGAAGTGAGTTGTTGATCCCATTTTTGAGCAACAATAGAAGAAATATAAAGTCCATATTTAAATATAGAGATAAGATATACATGAAGAACAATCATAAAGAAACTTACCTCATATGCATTGATGATTAAATATGGAGAGGAGAAATGTTGAAGAACACCACACTAAACATGAAACGACTCTCATAAGAAACTAGTCTATGTGTGTTTTTGTGTGCTTTCCATATTTCTCACTACTTAAAAAGACATATGGACACCTCTTATATAGGACCATATTTACATTAGATATTTAAGATATCTAATATCTAAAATATCTATATAAAATATCTAAGTAAAATATCTATAAGTAAATATCTAAAACATTAAAATATCTTTATAAAACATTCATTTAATTAGGAGCAAATTAAAGCTAACAATCTCCCCCTAATGTTTTATAAAGAAAGCATCATTTTATAGTCTCCCCTTTGCTTTCTTTAGAACCTTTGATGTTCCGTTGTTCAAGTCTTCAAAGCATCATGTGCTCCCCTCAAATGTAGGCTCATCCACCGAGCTTTAAACGTGAATAACAGAGGATGGAGTGACATTTAAAATGTGACAAATGTAGCTTGACACCATGAAGAACCATTGAGAGAACACCGTTCTTGAAAGCGGAAAGAGCATGAGTGAAATGAGATGCTTTCGGTCCAACACCTTGCAGCAGACTTTGAGGCTGAGTTTGGCATATCAGAACACATAATTTGAGAAAACTCAAAGCATCAAAGTCGTGCATCTGTGAATAATCTTTCCAATGCCACTGGAATCGAGTAATTTGAAGCACCGAGTCAAAAGTTATGCGCATTTTTCTGAAGCAGCGCAAAGCTGACAGCAAGTAAACAAAAATCGGGCTCGGAGGTTCGATCGCAGAGGTTCAGTCCACAGAGGCTCTGTCGGGTTTCACAGAGGCTCTGTGGTGAACAGTATCACAGAAGGTTGTTTGCTGCTCGGCAGAGGTTTGGTCGTTGCTTGGTTGAGGTTGGTCGCCGCTTGGTAGAGGTTTGGCGGCAGAGGTTTCGTCGTGGCTCGACAGAGGTTGTCTCTGCTCGGCAGAGGTTTAGTCGTGGCTGACAGAGGTTTGGTCGCGTGCGGCAGAAGCTTGGTCGCGTGCGGCAGAAGCTTGGTCGTGTGCGGCAGAGGCTTGGTCGCGTGCGGCAGAAGCTTGGTCGTGTGCGGCAGAAGCTTGGTCGTGTGCGGCAGAGGCTTGGCAGAAGTGTTTACACTTACTTTGACACTAATTTAGACCATTTTACCTCTGGAGTTTGCAAAAACTCAAAACACAAACAACTTGAATTTGTTTGTTAGTTGTTCAGATCATCTTGAATCATCTCTTTTTGAGCTCGTACGACAAAGATATGGTTGTTTTACCACAGTCGCGCAGATCTGTCCATCAGCACACTGTTGTCTACTTCAATGATGCATATGACCTTTATAAATTTCGAATCTCTGAATTGTCAAAACACGAAATCTGTTCATCTGTGTCGTAGGAATCCAGGTCCTTTTGAATCGTATCAATCGGTGTTTTTATGAGTGAGATATGATCAGTTTAATACAGCAGTGCAAATCTGTCATTAAATCTGATTTGATGTAAAAGATAAGACGATCTTCATATAATTTTTAAAACCGTGAGTGCAAATAATTCGATCTCTAATTGATCAAGTCAGAAAACTAATTAGAAGAACTCAAAGTAAAAAAAAACGTTTCAGATCAGACTTTGAACATGTAACAAAACATCAAATCTTTCTCAAACAACTTTCTCAAATCCCAAATGATTTTGTTATCCATATATAAATGTTTATGAGCAGCGGAAGACAAACAAAATCTGGATCAAAGATAGTCCAATCTTGAAAATAAAGGTCAGATCATACAAGGATCAACAACCTTACTACCAAGATGCAAAAAGAATTGCTATGGACTTAAGCACACACAAGGATGAGATCATAGATCAACCATCTACTTAGTGCTTATCAAATAAAACCAATGAATGAGAAAGAATCAAAACACACACATGAAGTATATCATAAACTAAACCATCTAAAACTTCCATTGTTGCATAGATGATCGATTTTGAAGAAATGTTTCTTCAATCGGCTCTGATACCAATTGTTGATCCTATTTTTGAGCAACAATAGAAGAAATATAAAGTCCATATTTAAATATAGAGATAAGATATACATGAAGAACAATCATAAAGAAACTTATCTCATATTCATTGATGATTAAATATGGAGAGGAGAAATGTTGAAGAACACCACACTAAACATGAAACGACTCTCATAAGAAACTAGTCTATGTGTGTTTTTGTGTGCTTTCCATATTTCTCACTACTTAAAAAGACATATGGACACCTCTTATATAGGGCCATATTTACATTAGATATTTAAGATATCTAATATCTAAAATATCTATATAAAATATCTAAGTAAAATATCTATAAGTAATATCTAAAACATTAAAATATCTTTATAAAACATTCATTTAATTAGGAGCAAATTAAAGCTAACATGAGTGTTTTGTATTTTTGCATGGGTGAGTACATATACTTCAGGATTTTTATTTGGGTATGGCTATTTTTGTGAGAGTGGGTATTCTGATGGTCCAGAATAGGCACACCATCTTTTTCTGGGAATGAGCACTTTGATGGTCCAGAAAAGGCACACCATCAATCTTTTGTAGTGACACTCCGATTTTCTTTTGTTTTTGTATTTTTGTTTATTTTTTGAGGGGGGTATGGCTACCCACCTCAAACCTAAGACTTCACAGTGTCCCTATTGTGGAAAGACTGGAAGTCACTGGAAGTCCCCACGTCAAACTTAAGATCGCACAGTGTCCTCACTGTGACATGGAAATTGGGGTGAACAAGGTGGTTGGGGGTACAAAAAGGTCGTGTTTGGATGCAAAAATGGCCTATATCATTTCATGGTGACAAGTTGAGAGTCGTACTTACAAAAGGGATTTTTTAAGTTGGAAGCCGAAAGTTGCACCTTGAAATGGAAAAGGATCAATCAAACATTCAAACAAGAAGTAAGTTAGTACCTAAAAGTACCTACTTAGCAGCAGGATTTCATGCATCATTTAACAAAAATAAAATAGTAGCGATATTGTCAATTGCCTAGCCATAGGCAAAATACGAAACCAAACAGAAAATAAAATTTGTTTTTTAGAGCATGAGAGTGGGAACCACAGTCCCAACAAACCATTCAGTGGGTCAGAGTTGCTTGCGGTGAGTTTGCAGCAGAGTCTTCACTGAGACCATCGTCACTGTCATTGGAGGGACAGATACCTTCTGGAAAGTCGAGGAGTTGTGCGGCTAGCTCTTGATCAGCAGCTTGTAACATTTGGTTCATGACCGCATCCCGATCGCGAGTATACATTCAGAAAGATTCAGTTGCCCTGTTCATATGTTTCTGCTGGGCTTCCATGAGAGTGAAACGGTCAGTGAGTGCAGTTAATGCGGCCAGAATGTCGGCCAATGGATTTCTGGAGCTTCCTGAAGTGGGTTGGCGGAGTGGGGTACCGGTAGATCTCACTGTGTGTTCATCATCAGCAGGTTCTTAGGTGGGGGCAGTGATTGCTCTCCCCATCTTCTTGATGGTCACAATACTGATGTTGTTCATAGAGGTGATCCACTGGTCATCTGTAGCAGATGGCACTCCAGCTTCGATTAGTTATGATCTAATAAGGCAAGGAAGAGGGAGGATTACCTTCTTTCGGGTGCGAGCTTGGTAGATGGCGGAGTGCATTACGATTCCCAGGTTGATTTGTTTCCCCGCAAGAAAGTAGTACAGCAAAGCTCCCTTGTGCATCGAGAGGGTTGTATCATGAGTAGTGGGGGACAAGGAGGCCCGTAAAAACTGGAACAACACAGCGGCCTCCGTCGTGAGGGAGCTAGCGTGTAGGCACCGTCTACTGCCATCTTTATCCCAGGGCTTTCCTTCAACTGCCAGTGCTTTCAAAATAGCATCTTCATCTGCTGGGGTCATTCTTTGCAAAAACTTTGCAAAGGAGCATGTAGTTGGGGTCCTTATTCCAAGGACCCTATTGATAGCAGTTGAATTATAGTGCACAACTCGACCCCGGACAGTCACAAATGTTTCTTTAGTTTGAGAGGCTTTGGCATAAAACTCCTTAACCAAAGAGGTATTGGCCCGTCGATTGGCAGTTGCCAATGTCGCCCAATCTTGCTGTAAAACCCTCTCTTTGATAAAAGGGTTGGCCTCTACAAAGTCAGGGTCAAAACCCCTCTCTAAGTTCAACTTTTGCTTGTAAATGCATTCATAGTGGGCAGCGACCGCTGGGGTCGTAAACTGCCTGGGCACCCCACTGGAGGCATGCTCAGTCCCATTGTGGACTGATGTGGGTTTTCAGATTGAATTTGTTCATCCCCAGCATCAGTTTCATCTGATGATGAACTTAAAGAGGGTTCAAGACCCTTACCTTTCCCAGATGGTTTCTTTCTCGATTTCTTGGCCGGTGTTTTCTCCGACATGGTCACCCCAGATCTGGTGACCATGCCTCTCTTCCTCATATCTTTCTTGATGGGGTTCTCCTCACTGTGGACAACCTTTTGAAATGCTTCTAAATCAAAAGTGTTGTCGAGTTGGCGGTATTGATTTTGGTAGTCTTCCTCTTCCTTCCTTCTTTTCTCTTCTTCTTCTTTGAACAACTCAGCCTTTGCCCTTTTTCTTTCTTCGTCGATCAATCTCTCCTTCTCAGCCCTAATTCTCTCATCCTCTTCTCGTGCCAACCGTTCGGCTTCTTCTCTTTATATCCTCTCCTCCTCTTCTTTTCTCAACTTTCCTCCTCTTCTTTCCTTTTCCTCTCGACCTCTTCTTTCTTCTTTCGAAGTGCAAGAAGTTTTTGGTTGTATTCTTCTTGCAACTTCAACATTTCTTCTTTAGTTTATAGTTCCTCATCATCAAACTGACTCAGACTGGTGTCTGAAGCCTTCGATGAAGAAGCATCTTTCGAACCCTCTTGCTTCGACGACCCTGCATCTGGTACTTCGGTCGTCATTGGATGGTCGCCGGAGGATGACGGAGGTTCGTTTAGATCGCCGGTAATGTTTTCCGGTAGGTTATCTTCGGTGGTTCGGCGTAGGACCACGGCACGACCGGGCTCATTAGGGTTAGGGTTGACTCTTTTGCTTCTTGCCATTGTAGGGTTTCTTTGTTCTGGTTCGTGAGAGAAAAGTAGGAGAGAAAGAGTTTGTGTTTGAAATATTTGAGCAAAAGGTGGTTTAGTTTTTGGGTATTATCTTTTGGAGGGAACGGTTGTCTGGAGAGAGGGAGAGAGGGGTTATGATGGTTTTCTTGAAAATAAGCGAAATGGGTGTAAGGTGGCAGAAAAAGTAGACCCTTGTGCAAGAAAAGATGATTTGTTGTCAGTTCTTGGGCCCCCCAAACCGTCCCATCTCAGCTTCAGTCCGGCAGTGGGAAGCGCAATGACATGCTCGATGTCACTGCGAAGCAATTGTTTGACTTTTTCTTCAAAAATTGGCAATCTCTCCTACACACATTAAAATAAACTACCACACAGAATTAAAAAGACCAAAAATAATAAAAACACAACAAATAACTGAAATAAAATATTTACAAATGGTTTTGACTTTTCTTAACCAGAGTGGGGTAGAGAGTGGGATGGATTGTGGGCACTATCGCTTAGAAAGTGCTTCACCTTATGCCCATTGACTTTGAAGGTTTGACCAGACTGTGGGGACATTAATTCCACTATTCCAAAAGGACTTACCTTGACCACTGTGTATGGTCCCGTCCATCATGATTTGAGCTTACCAGAAAATAATTTGAGACGGGAATTGAACAATAGTACCCGGTGGCCTTCAATGAACTCCCTATGGTTGATTCTTCGATCGTGCCACATCTTGGTCATTTTTTGTATAATTTTGCATTTTCATAGGAGTGATATCGCAACTCCTCTAGCTCATGCAATTGTAAGAACCTCTTGGTTCCTGCAGCATCTTCACTCATATTAAGCTCTTTAAGGGCCCAAAACGCCTTGTTCTCTAATTCAATTGGTAAATGGCAAGCTTTGCCAAAAACCAGTTTAAATGGAGACATTCCCAAAAGAGTTTTGTAGGCCGTACGATAGGCCCAAAGGGCATCATCAAGTTTGGTTGACCAATCCTTACGGTGTGGTTTAACGACTTTCTCTAAAATGCCTTTGATTTCTCGGTTTGAAAGTTCGGCTAAACCGTTGGTCTGCGGGTGGTATGCGGTGGCCACTCTATGATGTATATCATACTTAGCAAGGACCGAGGTCATGACTTTGTTCACAAAATGGGTGCCTTCATCACTAATCAATGCCCGTGGTATTCCAAATCGAGTGAAAATGTTTTATGCAAAAATTTCACCACGGTGTTGGCATCATTAGAGTGACATGCAACAACTTCCACCCATTTCGAAACATAGTCTACCGCAACCAAGATATAAAAATTATTGTTTAAATTTGGGAAAGGACCCATGAAATCGATTCCCCAAACATCAAAAAGTTCTACCTCTAGAATGTTATTAAGAGGCATCTCGTTCCTTTGTGAAATGTTCCCGGTGCGTTGACATTGCTCACAATTTTTCACAAATTCGAAAGAGTCTTTAAACACAGTGGGCCAAAAGAACCCACTTTGCAAGATTTTTGCAGCAGTGCGGTTTCCACCAAAGTGGCCACCGTAGTGGGATGTGTGACAACCAAGGAGTATTTGATGTTGCTCACTCCCGTGGACACAACGCCTCAATATTTGGTCCGTCCCTATCTTATATAAGAAAGGGTCATCCCAAACATATTGTCGTGTATCATGTAAAAACCTTTTAAATGGTTGTCCACTCATCCCGTGGGGTTTTAGTCCACTTGCTAAAAAGTTTGCAATGTTATCATACCAGGGAATATTATTATCGTGATGTTGGGCTGCCAACAATTGTTCATCGGGAAAATTCTCTTTGACCGGAGTGGGATCCACAATGGTTACTACCTTCTCGAGCCTGGACAAATGGTCAGCTACCTGATTGCTTGTTCCTTTTCTATCAACGATCTCAAGGTCGAATTCTTGTAACAATAAAACCCATCTAATCAAACGTGGCTTGGAATCAGCCTTGTTGATCAAATATTTTATTGCTGCATGATCAGTGTGAACTATGACCTTCGTCCCTATCAAGTACGACCTGAAATGATCAAAAGCAAACACCACTGCAAGTAATTCTTTTTCAGTGACAGTATAATTAATCTGAGCTTCAATCAGTGTTTTACTTGCATAATAAATGGGGTGAAAGGTTTTGTTCTTCCTTTGTCCGAGAACAGCCCCCACAGGCCACTCGCTAGCGTCACACATGACTTCAAATGGGAGTGACCAGTCAGGAGTGGTCACTATGGGTGCAGTAACTAAGGCTTTCTTAATGGTTTCAAAAGCATCTCGACATTCTTAGGTGGAATTAAATTCTTTTTCATGTTGCAACAGGTTACATAGGGGTTTAGTTATTTTCGAAAAATCTTTGATGAACCTACTATAGAAACTTGCATGACCCAAGAAACTTTGAATACCTTTCACAGTTGTGGGTTCGGGAAGTTGTGCCACTACTTCAAGCTTGGCTTTGTCAACTTCCAACCCTCTTTTCGAGACAAGATAACCTAGGACAATACCTTCTTCTACCATAAAATGGCATTTTTCCCAATTTAAAATAAGGTCGTGGGTCTCACATCTTACTAGGCTTTTCTCTAAATTTCCCAGGCAGTTGTCAAATGATGTCCCTATCACCGAAAAGTCATCCATAAAAACTTCTATGGTGTCCTCAATCATATCGGTGAAAATGGCCATCATACAACGTTGGAAAGTGGCTGGGGCATTACACAATCCAAATGGCATCCTCCGAAATGCAAAGGTACCGTAGGGAAAAGTAAAGGTGGTCTTTTCTTGGTTCTCGGGTGCGATATGGATTTGGTTGTATCCGAAGTATCCATCTAGAAAACAATAGAATTCTTTTCCCGCTAACCTATCAAGCATTTGGTCGATGAAAGGTAGAGGAAAATGGTCTTTCTTAGTGGCTAGGTTGAGTTGTCTATAATCCATGCATATTCTCCACCCCGTGACAGTCCTAGTGGGAATGAGCTCATTCTTTTTGTTCTTCACTACGGTCGACCCTCCCTTTTTAGGGATACATTGAACGGGGCTCACCCAACTACTACTAGCTATTGGGTAGATAATACCGGCGTCTAACCACTTCAAAACTTCTTTCTTAACTACCTCCTTCATTATGGGATTCAACCTTCTTTGGGGTTGGACTTTTCCAGGGTGGTCACTCTCCAAGTTAATCTTATGTTGACATAGGGAAGGGCAAATACCTCGTATGTCCGCTATGGTCCAACCAATTGCCCTCTTATGCTTCATCAACAAATCAATCAGAAGTTGTTCTTGTTTCTCACTAAGTTTGGAAGAGATAATAACGGGAAGTTTATTATCTTTAGCGAGATAAGCATATTTTAAGTGGGAAGGCAATGGTTTTAGCTCTAACTCGGGAGGTTGTTCTATTGAAGGAGGTTGAACGTTTCTTTCCTTAAAGTCCCGAGGTTCAAAGGCTGCCACTATTTTGTTACACTCATCCTCAAAAGTGTCATCACTTTCGGTGTTGGAGTGCTCACTCTCACTCCCCACTGTGTTCACTGTATCAAAACCATGGGTACCACTAATCGAACTCAAAGAAAAACAGTCCTTGGTTTCTATGTACTTAATGGACTTGAAGACATTGAATGTTACCTCTTGGTCATTGACTCTCATAGTGAGTTCCCCTTTGTGCACATCGATCTAAGTACGTCCGGTTGCAAGAAACGGACGCCCTAAGATGATTGGGATATCTTTATCATCCTCATAATGTAGAATTAGAAAATCGGCGGGGAAGATAAATTTATCCACTTGGACCAAAACCTCTTCTATTTTTCTCTTTGGATAGGCAATGGACCGATCGGCTAGTTGTAATGTCACGGTTGTGGGTCTAGCCTCTCCAATACCTAACTGGTTGAAAATGGACAACGACATTAAGTTTATACTAGCTCCCAAATCACAGAGTGCTTGACCTACTTCTTGTCCTCCTATTGTGCATGGAATGGTGAAACTACCCGGGTCTTTCAACGTAGGTGGAATCTTGCTAGTAAGGAGGGCACTACATTCCTTGGTCAAAGCCACAGTCTCAAACTCACCCAACTTTCTCTTTTTGTTCAAAATATCTTTCAAAAATTTAACATAGCTTGGCATTTGCTCAAGAGCTTCTACCAAGGGTATGTTAATGTGAAGTTGTTTAAAAATGTCTAAATTTTTTTTGAATTGAACATCGACAGTCTTACCGTTCATTCTTTCAGGAAAAGGTACACTTCGTGGGTCGATTTGAGTTTGCTGTGGTGTTGGCCTTGGAACAGTAGGTTTTGGTATGGGCCCAAAAGTGGGAAGCTCAGGGACATCGGTCCTCACTGTGGGTTTGATAGTGACTTGAGGAGTGGCCACTGTGTTTTTAGGGATAGTGGGTATTTAAGGCGGATCATCAGAGTAAAAAATTATATCTTTCATATCCTTTCCACTCCTAAGCGTTATTGACTTAACTTGTTCTTTTCCTATCACCCTAGCGTGTTCGGTGTCACTAGGTAACGTCCCTGGCGGTCTATTATTAACTTCGACGGCTAGTTGTCCTACTTGAGTCTCTATGTTCCTAATGGCTGCTTGAGTTTGATTCATGAAACCTTTGAGAATTGATTCGAGTGATGGTTGAGTCTCATCGGGTTGAGTTGGTCGTGGTTGGAACTGTTGTGAGGATTGCCCTTGGTGAAAGTTCTGTGGGGGATGCCCACTGTGATGTTGGTGAAATCCAGGGGGGTTTTGTGGTCTTTGCTGGACATGACTCGCCCCGTGGGGTTGGAGTCCTGGATTACCAGCCCAAGAGAAATTCGGATGATTTCTCCAACCTGGATTATAAGTCTGTGAATATGGGTTGTTCCTCGGGTTGGTTCCTATAACATTAACGGCCTCAGGATTTGCTGGACAGTAGTCAAAAACATGTTCCTCTCCACAGAGGGAACAGTTCTCACTGAGATGTGTTGCGAAATTGACTTGGCCTCTATTTTGATTCAAAACTAATTTAGTCAAGGCCACTAACTGTGCATTCATGGTTTTGAGTGCCTCGGAATCAATGGTATTGGTCTTTGGTATGGGTGCTCTAGGATTTGACCACTCGGTATTGTTGTTGGACACTTTTTATAAGATTTGATATCCTTCATTGTAAGTTTTACTCGTGAATGTTCCACCTGCTGTTGCATCTAAGATGATTTTGGCTGCATTGGAAAGACCATTATAAAAGGTCTCCAATTGGATGCAATGTGGGATGCCATGGTGTGGACACTTTCGAAGTAAATCTTTAAATCGTTCACATGCATCCGAAACAACCTCATCTTCTTCTTGTCTGAACAAAATAATATCATTTCGAAACCTTACATTCCTTGTGGGAGGAAAGTATTTTTGTAGAAATTTGTCAGCAAGTTCTTGCCATGTGGTTATCGAGTGAGGTGCATGTGAGTTCAGCCAAGCCTTTGCCTTATCCCTTAATGTAAAAGGGAAAAGCATTAGTCTTAACGCTTCATCACTCACACCTTGCAACTTAAAGGAATCAGTCATTTCCAAAAAGGATTTTAAGTGCGAGTGTGGATCCTCAGATGGTGATCCTCCAAACTGACCCATGGCTTGAATCATTTGAAACATCACCGGTTTGAGTTCAAAGTGTGTTGCAACAATGTTGGGCCTTAAAATTCCGGAGCTTAAATCACCAACTCCGGAAGTAGCATAGTCCCGTATTTTTTGATCTTTGATATCGGTAATCGTCACTGTGGCCTCCACTACTGGCGGGTTAACGGGTCGTTCTGCCATGTTTACAATGGTGTTCACAGTGGGTTGTCGATTTTTGTTTCTGCGTCTTCTTCGAAAAGTTTTCTCTATTTCAAGATCGATTGGCACCAAAGGTTCGTGTTGTTGCCTTGGCATGCAACACGAACAGTTTAGAAAAACGAGTTACTCGGGCTCGAACAAAAACTAATGTCTTGAGATTTAAAATCACGCCAGTCCCCAGCAATGGCGCCAAAAACTTGGTACGTGCGAAATATGTGATTTAATCGCAGTGGGTTGCAAACTATCCACAGTGGGAAGTGCAAGTGTACACTGACCACTATGATTGTCACAGCAAGTAATAGTTGGTAAAATACCAGAATCGAATCCACAGGGACTGGGCAATCAAGACAATACGGTTCTTATGAGCTTCCTTTTACATGTTTCAATTACAGAAGAAGCAATAGTTTGGTTTGTTTGGTGAAATGCTACTTTAACGATTTCACTTAAGATTTAAAAGAAGGAATGTAGGTTAGATTTTCCCTAGATTTTATATTAAATACCTGATCCTAAAACTGATCCTTGTACTTGAGGTGGGCACCTTCGCTAGAAAAGCCCGGTTACAAAATACTTACACATTTAAGGAAAAATCCCATACTCTTAGTATTTATCGTTTTGTCAATGGTAATCTCAAAATGGACCTTTTCAGGCCTCGATGGAATGTGTAGAGACAAATACTCTAAGTGTTTTTAATACACCAACTAGCTTGCCTACTACTCCAGTGGGTTTAGATTAGCTCACTGTGCCGACCTCACTTTCGCAAGTGTCATAAGAATTCTTTCGAATTCCCTAGCATCATCCAAGCTCGTGTCACTGCGTTCTACTCATTTCTGAGTTAAGAACTAGACTTTAGATCCTTACAAGTGATCGGCTTGTTCGCATCATTGGGCAATAATCGAGAGTGAATGACCAAAACAATAATTATTCCAATTATAAAGATTACTCAAACATTTTCTCTAAAATCCAGGTACTTCTCTTTCCTACATCCCAAAGGATGTTTATCCCATAATTACTGAAGTAAAGAAAACAAAAAATGAGAAGATGAACATAAATAAACTGAAAGTGACTTGAATTAAAACCGCAGTGGGGAACGAGGGTACGTCACTGCCACTGATTACTTGAAACTACAATTACACTAGGAATTGAAAATATAGAAAATTAAAGAACTACTGCAGTAAATGAGAGCTAACAACTTGAACTAAACTAGCACTAAATGTGGTAGATGAGATATGAATGATGAATTAAATGAAACCCAACACCTCTTTATATACTAAGAGGAAAGGTTGGATTTTACAAGAGATGGGTTCAAACTAGAGAATAAAGACTGAAGATAGAAGGCATAAAAATCAGCTTCTTTGAGTAACTCCTTTATCCGCAAGCTTGTAGCTCTTTTACCCATAGGTCCCTTCACCTTTTCCAAAAAGTCCACTTAAAGTACCATTGGTTTCAATAAACAATTCATCTTGCCATGCTTTTGGGAACATGCTTGTACTTCACCATCACATGCCTCTGATTTCTCGGTTTGAAAGTTCGGCTAAACCGTTGGTCTGCGGGTGGTATGCGGTGGCCACTCTATGATGTATATCATACTTAGCAAGGACCGAGGTCATGACTTTGTTCACAAAATGGGTGCCTTCATCACTAATCAATGCCCGTGGTGTTCCAAATCGAGTGAAAATGTTTTATGCAAAAATTTCACCACGGTGTTGGCATCATTAGAGTGACATGCAACAACTTCCACCCATTTCGAAACATAGTCTACCGCAACCAAGATATAAAAATTATTGTTTAAATTTGGGAAAGGACCCATGAAATCGATCCCCCAAACATCAAAAAGTTCTACCTCTAGAATGTTATTAAGAGGCATCTCGTTCCTTTGTGAAATGTTCCCGGTGCGTTGACATTGCTCACAATTTTTCACAAATTCGAAAGAGTCTTTAAACACAGTGGGCCAAAAGAACCCACTTTGCAAGATTTTTGCAGCAGTGCGGTTTCCACCAAAGTGGCCACCGTAGTGGGATGTGTGACAACCAAGGAGTATTTGATGTTGCTCACTCCCGTGGACACAACGCCTCAATATTTGGTCCGTCCCTATCTTATATAAGAAAGGGTCATCCCAAACATATTGTCGTGTATCATGTAAAAACCTTTTAAATGGTTGTCCACTCATCCCGTGGGGTTTTAGTCCACTTGCTAAAAAGTTTGCAATGTTATCATACCAAGGAATATTATTATCGTGATGTTGGGCTGCCAACAATTGTTCATCGGGAAAATTCTCTTTGACCGGAGTGGGATCCACAATGGTTACTACCTTCTCGAGCCTGGACAAATGGTCAGCTACCTGATTGCTTGTTCCTTTTCTATCAACGATCTCAAGGTCGAATTCTTGTAACAATAAAACCCATCTAATCAAACGTGGCTTGGAATCAGCCTTGTTGATCAAATATTTTATTGCTGCATGATCAGTGTGAACTATGACCTTCGTCCCTATCAAGTACGACCTGAAATGATCAAAAGCAAACACCACTGCAAGTAATTCTTTTTCAGTGACAGTATAATTAATCTGAGCTTCAATCAGTGTTTTACTTGCATAATAAATGGGGTGAAAGATTTTGTTCTTCCTTTGTCCGAGAACAGCCCCCACAGGCCACTCGCTAGCGTCACACATGACTTCAAATGGGAGTGACCAGTCAGGAGTGGTCACTATGGGTGCAGTAACTAAGGCTTTCTTAATGGTTTCAAAAGCATCTCGACATTCTTAGGTGAAATTAAATTCTTTTTCATGTTGCAACAGGTTACATAGGGGTTTAGTTATTTTCGAAAAATCTTTGATGAACCTACTATAGAAACCTGCATGACCCAAGAAACTTTGAATACCTTTCACAGTTGTGGGTTTGGGAAGTTGTGCCACTACTTCAAGCTTGGCTTTGTCAACTTCCAACCCTCTTTTCGAGACAAGATGACCTAGGACAATACCTTCTTCTACCATAAAATGGCATTTTTCCCAATTTAAAATAAGGTCGTGGGTCTCACATCTTACTAGGCTTTTCTCTAAATTTCCCAGGCAGTTGTCAAATGATGTCCCTATCACCGAAAAGTCATCCATAAAAACTTCTATGGTGTCCTCAATCATATCGGTGAAAATGGCCATCATACAACGTTGGAATGTGGCTGGGGCATTACACAATCCAAATGGCATCCTCCGAAATGCAAAGGTACCGTAGGGAAAAGTAAAGGTGGTCTTTTCTTGGTTCTCGGGTGCGATATGGATTTGGTTGTATCCGGAGTATCCATCTAGAAAACAATAGAATTCTTTTCCCGCTAACCTATCAAGCATTTGGTCGATGAAAGGTAGAGGAAAATGGTCTTTCTTAGTGGCTAGGTTGAGTTGTCTATAATCCATGCATATTCTCCACCCCGTGACAGTCCTAGTGGGAATGAGCTCATTCTTTTTGTTCTTCACTACGGTCGACCCTCCCTTTTTAGGGATACATTGAACGGGGCTCACCCAACTACTACTAGCTATTGGGTAGATAATACCGGCGTCTAACCACTTCAAAACTTCTTTCTTAACTACCTCCTTCATTATGGGATTCAACCTTCTTTGGGGTTGGACTTTTCCAGGGTGGTCACTCTCCAAGTTAATCTTATGTTGACATAGGGAAGGGCAAATACCTCGTATGTCCGCTATGGTCCAACCAATTGCCCTCTTATGCTTCATCAACAAATCAATCAGAAGTTGTTCTTGTTTCTCACTAAGTTTGGAAGAGATAATAACGGGAAGTTTATTATCTTTAGCGAGATAAGCATATTTTAAGTGGGAAGGCAATGGTTTTAGCTCTAACTCGGGAGGTTGTTCTATTGAAGGAGGTTGAACGTTTCTTTCCTTAAAGTCCAGAGGTTCAAAGGCTGCCACTATTTTGTTACACTCATCCTCAAAAGTGTCATCACTTTCGGTGTTGGAGTGCTCACTCTCACTCCCCACTGTGTTCACTGTATCAAAACCATGGGTACCACTAATCGAACTCAAAGAAAAACAGTCCTTGGTTTCTATGTACTTAATGGACTTGAAGACATTGAATGTTACCTCTTGGTCATTGACTCTCATAGTGAGTTCCCCTTTGTGCACATCGATCTAAGTACGTCCGGTTGCAAGAAACGGACGCCCTAAGATGATTGGGATATCTTTATCATCCTCATAATGTAGAATTAGAAAATCGGCGGGGAAGATAAATTTATCCACTTGGACCAAAACCTCTTCTATTTTTCTCTTTGGATAGGCAATGGACCGATCGGCTAGTTGTAATGTCACGGTTGTGGGTCTAGCCTCTCCAATACCTAACTGGTTGAAAATGGACAACGACATTAAGTTTATACTAGCTCCCAAATCACAGACCTACTTCTTGTCCTCCTATTGACATGGAATGGTGAAACTACCCGGGTCTTTCAACTTAGGTGGAATCTTGCTAGTAAGGAGGGCACTACATTCCTTGGTCAAAGCCACAGTCTCAAACTCACCCAACTTTCTCTTTTTGTTCAAAATATCTTTAAAAAATTTAACATAGCTTGGCATTTGCTCAAGAGCTTCTACCAAGGGTATGTTAATGTGAAGTTGTTTAAAAATGTCTAAGAATTTTTTGAATTGAACATCGACAGTCTTACCGTTCATTCTTTCAGGAAAAGGTACACTTCGTGGGTCGATTTGAGTTTGCTGTGGTGTTGGCCTTGGAACAGTAGGTTTTGGTATGGGCCCAAAAGTGGGAAGCTCAGGGACATCGGTCCTCACTGTGGGTTTGATAGTGACTTGAGGAGTGGCCACTGTGTTTTTAGGGACAGTGGGTATTTAAGGCGGATCATCAGAGTAAAAAATGATATCTTTCATATCCTTTCCACTCCTAAGCGTTATTGACTTAACTTGTTCTTTTCCTATCACCCTAGCGTGTTCGGTGTCACTAGGTAACGTCCGTGGCGGTCTATTATTAACTTCGACGGCTAGTTGTCCTACTTGAGTCTCTATGTTCCTAATGGCTGCTTGAGTTTGATTCATGAAACCTTTGAGAATTGATTCGAGTGATGGTTGAGTCTCATCGGGTTGAGTTGGTCGTGGTTGGAACTGTTGTGAGGATTGCCCTTGGTGAAAGTTCTGTTGGGGATGCCCACTGTGATGTTGGTGAAATCCAGGGGGGGGGGGTTTTGTGGTCTTTGCTGGACATGACTCGCCCCGTGGGGTTGGAGTCCTGGATTACCAGCCCAAGAGAAATTCGGATGATTTCTCCAACCTGGATTATAAGTCTGTGAATATGGGTTGTTCCTCGGGTTGGTTCCTATAACATTAACGGCCTCAGGATTTGCTGGACAGTAGTCAAAAACATGTTCCTCTCCACAGAGGGAACAGTTCTCACTGAGATGTGTTGCGAAATTGACTTGGCCTCTATTTTGATTCAAAACTAATTTAGTCAAGGCCACTAACTGTGCATTCATGGTTTTGAGTGCCTCGGAATCAATGGTATTGGTCTTTGGTATGGGTGCTCTAGGATTTGACCACTCGGTATTGTTGTTGGACACTTTTTATAAGATTTGATATCCTTCATTGTAAGTTTTACTCGTGAATGTTCCACTTGCTGTTGCATCTAAGATGATTTTGGCTGCATTGGAAAGACCATTATAAAAGGTCTCCAATTGGATGCAATGTGGGATGCCATGGTGTGGACACTTTCGAAGTAAATCTTTAAATCGTTCCCATGCATCCGAAACAACCTCATCTTCTTCTTGTCTGAACAAAATAATATCATTTCGAAACCTTACATTCCTTGTGGGAGGAAAGTATTTTTGTAGAAATTTGTCAGCAAGTTCTTGCCATGTGGTTATCGAGTGAGGTGCATGTGAGTTCAGCCAAGCCTTTGCCTTATCCCTTAATGTAAAAGGGAAAAGCATTAGTCTTAACGCTTCATCACTCACACCTTGCAACTTAAAGGAATCAGTCATTTCCAAAAAGGATTTTAAGTGCGAGTGTGGATCCTCAGATGGTGATCCTCCAAACTGACACATGGCTTGAATCATTTGAAACATCACCGGTTTGAGTTCAAAGTGTGTTGCAACAATGTTGGGCCTTAAAATTCCGGAGCTTAAATCACCAACTCCGGAAGTAGCATAGTCCCGTATTTTTTGAACTTTGATATCGGTAATCGTCACTGTGGCCTCCACTACTGGCGGGTTAACGGGTCGTTCTGCCATGTTTACAATGGTGTTCACAGTGGGTTGTCGATTTTTGTTTCTGCGTCTTCTTCGAAAAGTTTTCTCTATTTCAAGATCGATTGGCACCAAAGGTTCGTGTTGTTGCCTTGGCATGCAACACGAACAGCTTAGAAAAACGAGTTACTCGGGCTCGAACAAAAACTAATGTCTTGAGATTTAAAATCACGCCAGTCCCCAGCAATGGCGCCAAAAACTTGGTACGTGCGAAATATGTGATTTAATCGCAGTGGGTTGCAAACTATCCACAGTGGGAAGTGCAAGTGTACACTGACCACTATGATTGTCACAGCAAGTAATAGTTGGTAAAATACCAGAATCGAATCCACAGGGACTGGGCAATCAAGACAATACGGTTCTTATGAGCTTCCTTTTACATGTTTCAATTACAGAAGAAGCAATAGTTTGGTTTGTTTGGTGAAATGCTACTTTAACGATTTTACTTAAGATTTAAAAGAAGGAATGTAGGTTAGATTTTCCCTAGATTTTATATTAAATACCTGATCCTAAAACTGATCCTTGTACTTGAGGTGGGCACCTTCGCTAGAAAAGCCCGGTTACAAAATACTTACACATTTAAGCAAAAATCCCATACTCTTAGTATTTATCGTTTTGTCAATGGTAATCTCAAAATGGACCTTTTCAGGCCTCGATGGAATGTGTAGAGACAAATACTCTAAGTGTTTTTAATACACCAACTAGCTTGCCTACTACTCCAGTGGGTTTAGATTAGCTCACTGTGCCGACCTCACTTTCGCAAGTGTCATAAGAATTCTTTCGAATTCCCTAGCATCATCCAAGCTCGTGTCACTGCGTTCTACTCATTTCTGAGTTAAGAACTAGACTTTAGATCCTTACAAGTGATCGGCTTGTTCGCATCATTGGGAAATAATCGAGAGTGAATGACCAAAACAATAATTATTCCAATTATAAAGATTACTCAAACATTTTCTCTAAAATCCAGGTACTTCTCTTTCCTACATCCCAAAGGATGTTTATCCCATAATTACTGAAGTAAAGAAAACAAAAAATGAGAAGATGAACATAAATAAACTGAAAGTGACTTGAATTAAAACCGCAGTGGGGAACGAGGGTACGTCACTGCCACTGATTACTTGAAACTACAATTACACTAGGAATTGAAAATATAGAAAATTAAAGAACTACTGCAGTAAATGAGAGCTAACAACTTGAACTAAACTAGTACTAAATGTGGTAGATGAGATATGAATGATGAATTAAATGAAACCCAACACCTCTTTATATACTAAGAGGAAAGGTTGGATTTTACAAGAGATGGGTTCAAACTAGAGAATAAAGACTGAAGATAGAAGGCATAAAAATCAGCTTCTTTGAGTAACTACTTTATCCGCAAGCTTGTAGCTCTTTTACCCATAGGTCCCTTCACCTTTTCCAAAAAGTCCACTTAAAGTACCATTGGTTTCAATAAACAATTCATCTTGCCATGCTTTTGGGAACATGCTTGTACTTCACCATCACATGCCTCTGATTTCTCGGTTTGAAAGTTCGGCTAAACCGTTGGTCTGCGGGTGGTATGCGGTGGCCACTCTATGATGTATATCATACTTAGCAAGGACCGAGGTCATGACTTTGTTCACAAAATGGGTGCCTTCATCACTAATCAATGCCCGTGGTGTTCCAAATCGAGTGAAAATGTTTTATGCAAAAATTTCCCCACGGTGTTGGCATCATTAGAGTGACATGCAACAACTTCCACCCATTTCGAAACATAGTCTACCGCAACCAAGATATAAAAATTATTGTTTAAATTTGGGAAAGGACCCATGAAATCGATCCCCCAAACATCAAAAAGTTCTACCTCTAGAATGTTATTAAGAGGCATCTCGTTCCTTTGTGAAATGTTCCCGGTGCGTTGACATTGCTCACAATTTTTCACAAATTCGAAAGAGTCTTTAAACACAGTGGGCCAAAAGAACCCACTTTGCAAGATTTTTGCAGAAGTGCGGTTTCCACCAAAGTGGCCACCGTAGTGGGATGTGTGACAACCAAGGAGTATTTGATGTTGCTCACTCCCGTGGACACAACGCCTCAATATTTGGTCCGTCCCTATCTTATATAAGAAAGGGTCATCCCAAACATATTGTCGTGTATCATGTAAAAACCTTTTAAATGGTTGTCCACTCATCCCGTGGGGTTTTAGTCCACTTGCTAAAAAGTTTGCAATGTTATCATACCAAGGAATATTATTATCGTGATGTTGGGCTGCCAACAATTGTTCATCGGGAAAATTCTCTTTGACCGGAGTGGGATCCACAATGGTTACTACCTTCTCGAGCCTGGACAAATGGTCAGCTACCTGATTGCTTGTTCCTTTTCTATCAACGATCTCAAGGTCGAATTCTTGTAACAATAAAACCCATCTAATCAAACGTGGCTTGGAATCAGCCTTGTTGATCAAATATTTTATTGCTGCATGATCAGTGTGAACTATGACCTTCGTCCCTATCAAGTACGACCTGAAATGATCAAAAGCAAACACCACTGCAAGTAATTCTTTTTCAGTGACAGTATAATTAATCTGAGCTTCAATCAGTGTTTTACTTGCATAATAAATGGGGTGAAAGATTTTGTTCTTCCTTTGTCCGAGAACAGCCCCCACAGGCCACTCGCTAGCGTCACACATGACTTCAAATGGGAGTGACCAGTCAGGAGTGGTCACTATGGGTGCAGTAACTAAGGCTTTCTTAATGGTTTCAAAAGCATCTCGACATTCTTAGGTGAAATTAAATTCTTTTTCATGTTGCAACAGGTTACATAGGGGTTTAGTTATTTTCGAAAAATCTTTGATGAACCTACTATAGAAACCTGCATGACCCAAGAAACTTTGAATACCTTTCACAGTTGTGGGTTTGGGAAGTTGTGCCACTACTTCAAGCTTGGCTTTGTCAACTTCCAACCCTCTTTTCGAGACAAGATGACCTAGGACAATACCTTCTTCTACCATAAAATGGCATTTTTCCCAATTTAAAATAAGGTCGTGGGTCTCACATCTTACTAGGCTTTTCTCTAAATTTCCCAGGCAGTTGTCAAATGATGTCCCTATCACCGAAAAGTCATCCATAAAAACTTCTATGGTGTCCTCAATCATATCGGTGAAAATGGCCATCATACAACGTTGGAAAGTGGCTGGGGCATTACACAATCCAAATGGCATCCTCCGAAATGCAAAGGTACCGTAGGGAAAAGTAAAGGTGGTCTTTTCTTGGTTCTCGGGTGCGATATGGATTTGGTTGTATCCGGAGTATCCATCTAGAAAACAATAGAATTCTTTTCCCGCTAACCTATCAAGCATTTGGTCGATGAAAGGTAGAGGAAAATGGTCTTTCTTAGTGGCTAGGTTGAGTTGTCTATAATCCATGCATATTCTCCACCCCGTGACAGTCCTAGTGGGAATGAGCTCATTCTTTTTGTTCTTCACTACGGTCGACCCTCCCTTTTTAGGGATACATTGAACGGGGCTCACCCAACTACTACTAGCTATTGGGTAGATAATACCGGCGTCTAACCACTTCAAAACTTCTTTCTTAACTACCTCCTTCATTATGGGATTCAACCTTCTTTGGGGTTGGACTTTTCCAGGGTGGTCACTCTCCAAGTTAATCTTATGTTGACATAGGGAAGGGCAAATACCTCGTATGTCCGCTATGGTCCAACCAATTGCCCTCTTATGCTTCATCAACAAATCAATCAGAAGTTGTTCTTGTTTCTCACTAAGTTTGGAAGAGATAATAACGGGAAGTTTATTATCTTTAGCGAGATAAGCATATTTTAAGTGGGAAGGCAATGGTTTTAGCTCTAACTCGGGAGGTTGTTCTATTGAAGGAGGTTGAACGTTTCTTTCCTTAAAGTCCAGAGGTTCAAAGGCTGCCACTATTTTGTTACACTCATCCTCAAAAGTGTCATCACTTTCGGTGTTGGAGTGCTCACTCTCACTCCCCACTGTGTTCACTGTATCAAAACCATGGGTACCACTAATCGAACTCAAAGAAAAACAGTCCTTGGTTTCTATGTACTTAATGGACTTGAAGACATTGAATGTTACCTCTTGGTCATTGACTCTCATAGTGAGTTCCCCTTTGTGCACATCGATCTAAGTACGTCCGGTTGCAAGAAACGGACGCCCTAAGATGATTGGGATATCTTTATCATCCTCATAATGTAGAATTAGAAAATCGGCGGGGAAGATAAATTTATCCACTTGGACCAAAACCTCTTCTATTTTTCTCTTTGGATAGGCAATGGACCGATCGGCTAGTTGTAATGTCACGGTTGTGGGTCTAGCCTCTCCAATACCTAACTGGTTGAAAATGGACAACGACATTAAGTTTATACTAGCTCCCAAATCACAGACCTACTTCTTGTCCTCCTATTGTGCATGGAATGGTGAAACTACCCGGGTCTTTCAACTTAGGTGGAATCTTGCTAGTAAGGAGGGCACTACATTCCTTGGTCAAAGCCACAGTCTCAAACTCACCCAACTTTCTCTTTTTGTTCAAAATATCTTTAAAAAATTTAACATAGCTTGGCATTTGCTCAAGAGCTTCTACCAAGGGTATGTTAATGTGAAGTTGTTTAAAAATGTCTAAGAATTTTTTGAATTGAACATCGACAGTCTTACCGTTCATTCTTTCAGGAAAAGGTACACTTCGTGGGTCGATTTGAGTTTGCTGTGGTGTTGGCCTTGGAACAGTAGGTTTTGGTATGGGCCCAAAAGTGGGAAGCTCAGGGACATCGGTCCTCACTGTGGGTTTGATAGTGACTTGAGGAGTGGCCACTGTGTTTTTAGGGACAGTGGGTATTTAAGGCGGATCATCAGAGTAAAAAATGATATCTTTCATATCCTTTCCACTCCTAAGCGTTATTGACTTAACTTGTTCTTTTCCTATCACCCTAGCGTGTTCGGTGTCACTAGGTAACGTCCCTGGCGGTCTATTATTAACTTCGACGGCTAGTTGTCCTACTTGAGTCTCTATGTTCCTAATGGCTGCTTGAGTTTGATTCATGAAACCTTTGAGAATTGATTCGAGTGATGGTTGAGTCTCATCGGGTTGAGTTGGTCGTGGTTGGAACTGTTGTGAGGATTGCCCTTGGTGAAAGTTCTGTGGGGGATGCCCACTGTGATGTTGGTGAAATCCAGGGGGGGTTTTGTGGTCTTTGCTGGACATGACTCGCCCCGTGGGGTTGGAGTCCTGGATTACCAGCCCAAGAGAAATTCGGATGATTTCTCCAACCTGGATTATAAGTCTGTGAATATGGGTTGTTCCTCGGGTTGGTTCCTATAACATTAACGGCCTCAGGATTTGCTGGACAGTAGTCAAAAACATGTTCCTCTCCACAGAGGGAACAGTTCTCACTGAGATGTGTTGCGAAATTGACTTGGCCTCTATTTTGATTCAAAACTAATTTAGTCAAGGCCACTAACTGTGCATTCATGGTTTTGAGTGCCTCGGAATCAATGGTATTGGTCTTTGGTATGGGTGCTCTAGGATTTGACCACTCGGTATTGTTGTTGGACACTTTTTATAAGATTTGATATCCTTCATTGTAAGTTTTACTCGTGAATGTTCCACCTGCTGTTGCATCTAAGATGATTTTGGCTGCATTGGAAAGACCATTATAAAAGGTCTCCAATTGGATGCAATGTGGGATGCCATGGTGTGGACACTTTCGAAGTAAATCTTTAAATCGTTCCCATGCATCCGAAACAGCCTCATCTTCTTCTTGTCTGAACAAAATAATATCATTTCGAAACCTTACATTCCTTGTGGGAGGAAAGTATTTTTGTAGAAATTTGTCAGCAAGTTCTTGCCATGTGGTTATCGAGTGAGGTGCATGTGAGTTCAGCCAAGCCTTTGCCTTATCCCTTAATGTAAAAGGGAAAAGCATTAGTCTTAACGCTTCATCACTCACACCTTGCAACTTAAAGGAATCAGTCATTTCCAAAAAGGATTTTAAGTGCGAGTGTGGATCCTCAGATGGTGATCCTCCAAACTGACCCATGGCTTGAATCATTTGAAACATCACCGGTTTGAGTTCAAAGTGTGTTGCAACAATGTTGGGCCTTAAAATTCCGGAGCTTAAATCACCAACTCCGGAAGTAGCATAGTCCCGTATTTTTTGATCTTTGATATCGGTAATCGTCACTGTGGCCTCCACTACTGGCGGGTTAACGGGTCGTTCTGCCATGTTTACAATGGTGTTCACAGTGGGTTGTCGATTTTTGTTTCTGCGTCTTCTTCGAAAAGTTTTCTCTATTTCAAGATCGATTGGCACCAAAGGTTCGTGTTGTTGCCTTGGCATGCAACACGAACAGCTTAGAAAAATGAGTTACTCGGGCTCGAACAAAAACTAATGTCTTGAGATTTAAAATCACGCCAGTCCCCAGCAATGGCGCCAAAAACTTGGTACGTGCAAAATATGTGATTTAATCGCAGTGGGTTGCAAACTATCCACAGTGGGAAGTGCAAGTGTACACTGACAACTATGATCGTCACAGCAAGTAATAGTTGGTAAAATACCAGAATCGAATCCACAGGGACTGGGCAATCAAGACAATACGGTTCTTATGAGCTTCCTTTTACAAGTTTCAATTACAGAAGAAGCAATAGTTTGGTTTGTTTGGTGAAATGCTACTTTAACGATTTTACTTAAGATTTAAAAGAAGGAATGTAGGTTAGATTTTCCCTAGATTTTATATTAAATACCTGATCCTAAAACTGATCCTTGTACTTGAGGTGGGCACCTTCGCTAGAAAAGCCCGGTTACAAAATACTTACACATTTGAGCAAAAATCCCATACTCTTAGTATTTATCGTTTTGTCAATGGTAATCTCAAAATGGACCTTTTCAGGCCTCGATGGAATGTGTAGAGAAATACTCTAAGTGTTTTAATACACCAACTAGATTGCCTACTACTCCAGTGGGTTTAGATTAGCTCACTGTGCCGACCTCACTTTCGCAAGTGTCATAAGAATTCTTTCGAATTCCCTAGCATCATCCAAGCCCGTGTCACTGCGTTCTACTCATTTCTGAGTTAAGAACTAGACTTTAGATCCTTACAAGTGATCGGCTTGTTCGCATCATTGGGCAATAATCGAGAGTGAATGACCAAAACAATAATTATTCCAATTATAAAGATTACTCAAGCATTTTCTCTAAAATCCAGGTACTTCTCTTTCCTACATCCCAAAGGATGTTTATCCCATAATTACTGAAGTAAAGAAAACAAAAAATGAGAAGATGAACATAAATAAACTGAAAGTGACTTGAATTAAAACCGCAGTGGGGAACGAGGGTACGTCACTGCCACTGATTACTTGAAACTACAATTACACTAGGAATTGAAAATATAGAAAATTAAAGAACTACTGCAGTAAATGAGAGCTAACAACTTGAACTAAACTAGCACTAAATGTGGTAAATGAGATATGAATGATGAATTAAATGAAACCCAACACCTCTTTATATACTAAGAGGAAAGGTTGGATTTTACAAGAGATGGGTTCAAACTAGAGAATAAAGACTGAAGATAGAAGGCATAAAAATCAGCTTCTTTGAGTAACTCCTTTATCCGCAAGCTTGTAGCTCTTTTACCCATAGGTCCCTTCACCTTTTCCAAAAAGTCCACTTAAAGTACCATTGGTTTCAATAAACAATTCATCTTGCCATGCTTTTGGGAACATGCTTGTACTTCACCATCACATGCCTCTGCCATTTGAACCTTCTATTCTCCAGATTTTTACTTTCAAGCTAAGATTTAATTTTCTTTTGTCTTCTTCTTTGCTCGTCAGTGGGGTCTGGAGTGGGATGCGCAAGTCACTGCAGGTATTTCGTGGAAAAGCAACAAAACTCCACCAAATGATTTATAAAAACTATGGTTCACTCTTTTTGCTCATTTTCATAAATATTACCAAGAATGGGGGTTTTGAGAAGTGAAATGGCTAAAATTTGACAAAATAAAATAAAAATAAAAGGAAATAATAACTCTAAAAATAGAGTTATCACTCACCTTAATGTCTATGAAGATACATCATGGTAGATTCTTTATGAAGGGTGATGGTAGGAAATACTTGAATGGTAAAATCACTTATGTAGATTTAATAGACACCGGTTCTTTATCGCTTCATGATCTTGTTTCTGTTACACAAGAGTTAGGTTACCCAGATCACGAAGTAATTTATTACCACTTCATGAGACCCGATAGTGATCTGTGTTTTGGTTTGCAAGCATTACGAAACGAGGAAGATCTACTTATGTTGTTGAATTACTTTCCTAAGTCCAAGCTAATTCAAACTAATTGATGTCTACACGATACCAATCTGGATAACTATACAAAGACTCCACATGCATATGATGTTGAAATTCAGGAATTACCATACGATAAATTACTTTTGGAATGGCATTCAGACAATATAGGTGAAGGTAGTGGGTTGGGTCAAGATGGCATAGATGTGGGGATGGATGAAACGCAAATGTGTGATGATTTTGATCCTTTCTTTAGTCAAAGCATGGATGCAGCGGAATCCGAAAACAATGAAAGTATGGAAGATTTGGTTGATCATGGGAATACGATAGATGATATTGAATTTGACATGACCAACCTTGAAGATTTTGATAGTCAAACAGACGACTCTGATATCGAATCAACAAGAAAAAAATGTTTAAGAAAGGTACAAAAGGAGAAAGAAGTTGTAGTTTCATCACATCCCAATTTTATGTTGGTCAAACATTTGGTAGCAAGGCTGATGTGAAGAAACTGATAAAGCTTCATGCAATAGAAACTAGGAGGAATATAGTGATAATAAAACATGATCGGACAAGGTTACAAGGTTGCGGGCAATTTGTAAAAGCAAGTTACCAGTCTTTACTAGCAGCCAAGTGAGACAATAAACGGGAAACATCAAGTGAAAAATGTACTTGGGTGTTGCATGTCTCAACAAGTAAAGATGATCAAACTTGGATGGTGAAGACATATACTGAGACCCATAAATGTTTGCAAACCAGAAATGTACATGCTTATACTGCATCTTTTCTCTCACAACACATTGCAGATACCATTGCACCAAATCCATATATCCCTATCATAACCATTTAAGAGCAACTCGAAAGGACATATTCAGTTAATGTTTATGTCTTGAAAAGTTTAAGAGCAAAGACCATGGGCTTTAAATAAACTCAGGGGAGATTATGTTGAACAATGTGGTAACATAAGGGATTATGTTTTAGAGCTGCAAGAACTAATGATCACACTATGGTCAAGATACATGTCAAGAGTGCACCTGGCCCATCTTCCAATACAAGGCAGTTTAGTAGGATTTACATATGTTTTGGTGCATTGAAGAAGGGGTTTAAAGCATGTTGGGGCTTGTAGAGGTCAAGGTGTTTAGATGAAATGGGTATGCTCTTTTGGTTTCGTTTGAACTTTTGGTTGTAAGTAAGAAGGGTCATAACTCTGTATTGCTCTTTTGGCATTTTTTGGCCTTTGACTTTTGGTTGTAAGTAACAGCTTGGTGGAGTTGGTATGTAGTCGTATAGTTGTTCTTTTGCTTTGTAAACAACTATTGGTATGTAAATACATTAAGCATCTGCTGTTACATTAAGCATATGCTGCTATTTTAATTGTGCATCAAATCTGCCCATTTTATTGTTATATTGAATCTGCCATTTTGTGCATCAAGTCTGCCATTTTAGTGCATAAAAAATCTGCCCATTTTAGTGTTATATTGAATCTGCCATTTTGTGCATCAAATCTGCCCGCATCAAATCTGCCATTTAA
This sequence comes from Saussurea involucrata, assembly GCA_033807775.1. Taxonomy (NCBI): domain Eukaryota; kingdom Viridiplantae; phylum Streptophyta; class Magnoliopsida; order Asterales; family Asteraceae; genus Saussurea; species Saussurea involucrata. The sequence continues at coordinate 23,072,128 of CM066324.1, forward strand.
GTGCATCATATGCTGCCAATTTAGAGCTCAGTTACTACCTAACCAAATGACATGAAAATGAGATAAGAATGGTACCAAATTTGCTGCAATTACCAAACCAAAAGACATAACATTGGTTGAACTTTTCATCGTACGTAAATCATAACAGTTACAACCATGACACAAGTCCTCATCCATTCTAAAAAACAACTACAAATCATAACAATTACAATGATGGATCACTACCGAACTTCCATTTAAGGTACGATCTAAATAGCTCGTGGACACAATAGGTCGTCAACCCAACCAAGAAACCTACATCTTGCACCCTGTATCAAAATAAGCCACAAAATAAGCCACCTTAAGAAATTAAGCCACTGTAATAAAATAGCCCACTGTAAGAAGTTAATCCACTGTAAAATTAAGCCACATGAGTCAAAAAGAGATTCACTGTATCAAAATAAGCCACTGTCCCAAATTAAGCCACATTGCCACAAAATAAGCTAGTGTATCAATTTAAGCCACAAAATAAGCCTGGTATCAATTTAAGACACAAAATGAATCAAAAAAATCCACTGTATCAAATTAAGCCACAAAACAAGCCACTTCCAAAAAAAATCACCAACTTACTTGCCTACGAATCAAAATTTTTTACCAATTTGCTTACATTTCTTGAACAAGAGAAGAAGATTATTGGAGGTCGAAGACCACAGCTGTTGCACCACAGTCGCATATCACCATGGAACTTTGAGGAGAAGAAAATCGAAAGAGAAGAAGTACTAACAGAGGATACAAAATCGCTGATGGGGATCGATTTTGTGTTAATCGTAATCAAATTCCATCGAAGAGAACTTATTAAAAATAAAATAAAAATACTAAATAGTTATAATTACATAATCCAATTCTGTGTCTAGAATTTTAGAAGTGAAAATGCCAAAAAGGACAGTATTTAATAATAAGTGATGACTCTTTCATGTGTTTTGAGTGTTCATGCCAAATTAACAAGATGAATTCCATACAAATCAGTAATAATTGTTGGATCAAAGATTACACAACACTGAACTTTATTGAACAATATTGTGAACACTTTGTTGCAAAGAAACCAGAAAATATCACAACACAGGAAGAAAGGAAAATGGAGGGAACAAAGGGTTTTCCACAAATTACAAACACACGTATATATACATATGAAACGGCGGAAACTTAACCAACACAACACAACACAACTGTTGGTTAATAACCACCAAAAAGAAACTGCCCCTAATAACCTATCAACCTAAGATAAGCAAAATTACTTATATAGATGACTTAGCTTATAATTTTAACAATAATGCATACATACTAATCCAAACGAATTCTCTTTTGGCCCTCTCTCTTTTCCATAGAGGTTTGACTGTGGAGCAGAAAGCATCTCCAAATGTTGTGCGAAAACTGGATTTGGTGCCTGAGATAATTCTAGCGATACACAAAACAGAAAAAAATAATGTTTACCCAAATAAGTGTCCACAATAAAAGAGGGGTTATAGATATGTGTAATTGCAAAACCGTTTTAGTGAAACTAGCACTAAGTTGATGAACATTAGATTCATTACCTTGGCTAAGAATTGTATAGGCTAACTTTTGCGGCATTCTTCTCCGTTTTCTTCTTCATTTCAGCCTCTTCCCCTTAAAGCAATTATCTGCTATTTTAACGATGGAGGTAAAACGTGGCAACTCAGGTGAGCCAATGCTCTTGGTATTATACTCTGGCAGACCAAGATGATTCTTCTGCACCCACTCTTGCAACATGTTTTTCTGAAAGTTATCCGCCTGAATCAAAACACATAAAAGAAGTTAATTCATTAAGGTAACATCGATATAAATCATTAGAGATAGTTTAAGAATCAAACTTCTTCTCCTCCATTCGGCGATAATGACTTAAATGCATGTTTGGCGACATCGTGGTGAAGATTAGCCACAAGAGCACAGGAAGGAAGCCACGATCATCGATTGGATGCTTCATAGGTTTTAAATATAAAGTATCAAAGTATTGTATTGAACTCTATTGAACAATATTGAACTCTACTGAACAATATTGAACTCTACTGAACAATATTGAACTGTGTTGAGCAAAGTTGAATATACAGGAGGCTATATAGCCAATATACAACAATGAAAAGGAGCAATCACAGGAACTATCTAAGGAGGAGCTAAAGGAGGAACAATATATTGACTAATAATAACAATTAAAGGCATCAAATAAATGAGATAATTCAAATGGTTTGACCAATTGTGCTATTGGTCGTAATATTAAATTGGATCGAAATGAAATCAGTTGTAGAAAAAAAAATTGGAGAATCTATTAACGGAGGAAACCAACTGGGCAGAAATTGTTTGTATGTGATTGATTACAGTTTAGTTTATTTTTAAATTTATTAGTGTCACGGGTACCACTAATCATTTTGGAATTAATCATTTTTGGAATGCAGTCAAAAAAACAAAAAATTGTCTGGTATGTATCTTAGTTGTTCAATAAAATTCAACGATTATCTTCATACGTGTAATCTTTGATCCAACAAGTATTAATCAAAAATTAATTTCACTTTTTAGAAGAAAAAAAATTATATCGGTTCTCACGGGTTTATAACATATTTGTGGTTTTCATTTGATTTAGTCCCTAATATATATATATATATATATATATATACATTTGTTGTTGAAAAATAATTTAAATGTTCTTTGTAACTACAACCAATATTTAATATATTATTTTCTATAAAGAAGTTTGTAAGGTCGTTAACAAGTCTAATTGGATAATTACTAGAAATAAATATTTTTAAATGATGATTATGACTAAAATTCTTTAAAATAAGGCAACCGTTATTAAATACAATAATACTAAGCATGTTTTATAAAATTGGATTATAATGAACATGTGGGTAGACATTGTGGGAAGATCTCTGTAAAATTGGATTATAATGATAATCTTGTTGATAAATAACGAAAAATGTATATGATTTAAAACAAAAAGGTTTGAAACTTCATTAAGAATACTAATTGGATTATAACTTTGAATAAATAATTTTATATTATGCATACTATCAAAAGTTTACAAAATAAGGCAACCATTATCAAATACTATGACACGAAGCATGATTAAAAGACACCTTCTTTGATTAAATGATCAGTTGTACAGTTGTCTTCTCGACAAGCTTTGCAAACATAAGGAGAAATGAAAATTTGAAAGTCTAAAGACTTGGAACATCTTGAAGTAGAAAATCTAAGTGATGATTGCTTAGACATAACATTCTGAGAATATAGAGAGAATTTATAAGAGAGAAGAAGAAAACTGATGCCTTCACAATACTGCAAATGTCTTCTTATATAGGCTTGTGAGGCTCTTCTATAATTGGAGTATCACCGGGATTTGTCTATCTTCTTCTTGAATAATTGAGAGTAACCGGCGGCTGTTTTTGCATTATTGTTGTGCATTATTTGTGGTTGAAAGATTTTTCTTCGTCTTTTGTGGTTGACAGCTTTTTCTTCGTCTTTTGTGGTTGACAGCTTTTCTTTGTCTTTGTTATTGGCCGACAAACTTTTTTGTAGTGTTAACACCTTTTGACTTTTGTGCCTAACATTTGTACCTGTAATAATTTCTCTTTGAACAAGCTTTTAATAAATACAAAGTCGAAAATACGAAGGAGTGTATTCTCTACATATGAATATTAACACGATTTGAACAATAAAGAAATTGTCTACAAAGACAATTCACTAAAACACACACAAATTTAATCATAAGGATTGATATCAGAATACGGGTCTTGAGAATCTTGAAATAGTTCTGTTTCTTGAGACCTGTTTGGGCTACTTGGAGAACCTTGTTTGATTTCTCTAATCAATCTTTTTATTTCATCTTTAGAGTTAGCAGCAAAAAACTGCTTTATTTCTTCATCGTCTGTGTCTTGAACCTCTAGAACCTCCTTGAGAGTCTCAGGTAGTGGGGTCGTGGTAGAGACTTCGTAGTTTGTTGTATAGAATTCTAAGACTCCTTGGACTGTCATTTTTTGAACTTGATTCGAAGGGAGATTATCCCACCATTTGACTCGAACAACTCTTTGTAAGAGACTTGGAGAACTTCCAACTGCAGGAGTAACGCAAAAGTTCCAGGAAATAATCCATGGAATTTTGAATAGGATGGAGAATTGAAGAAGATGTTCGAACTCAGGAATATCTTGATAAAAGATTTCTTTGAACTTTTGGAAGCCTTTTAAGATGGGATTTGGAAGAGTTTCTAGAATATTTCCTAAGAATTTGAACCATCTTACGAACCATCTTGGGTATGAACATTCAAAATTTTTGTCGAAAAAGATAAACCATGAATGAGAATAGTTTTGAGGTAAAAAAGGTTATACCAAGCATCTTGATAATCGTAGTAATTATAACAAGGGTATTTTGGATAGTTTGAGAGGGTTTTTTCTGCGTAAGGACGGGCCTTCCATTCTTGGGTAGATAGTATATGAAGAATATGAACTTTGCTAAATGCTATGATGGATCTATCAGAAGGATTAAAATTATGAGTAACTTTGATAGAACCTATATCTTCTAAGATTGCTTGATAATACTCTCTTGGTTTTATATTGCTTCGTATGAACATGGAGTTTTTGGGGAAAAGGAAATCCGTAAGAGAATTAAATCCTTGATTGTAAATTCGTAATTCGTATTCTTCAAGGATCTTGATAGTTTGTTGATTAGGGTTTGGGGAGTATGAGCTATTTTCTTTAGAGGAAGAAGATTTGGTAGTTTGAGGAGAGATGGTTTGGGTATTAGATAGTACTATGGGTTTTTTGGGAATATTGTTTGGAGAAATGATAACTGGTTTTTGGACTAGAGAGGAATAGGAAAGCTGAGCTTTGGTAGGAGTAATTGGAGCAAATCTATTTTGTGTAGGAAAAATAGATGATGAGGGAGTAGGAGCAGTGTTTGCTTTGAAGGGAGAAAGCTGCAATTTTTTCTCAGAATTTTGCATCTTTTGATCTTCTTTTTGGTTCATTTCCCCTGTAAAAATTCTCTTGATAAAAAATCTGGGAGAGAATTATTTTTGCCTTTTATAAATTCTATTTGGAAGTCAAAATTACTTAATAATGCTTGCCATCTTGCAAAAATTTGTTTTGAAATAACATTTTTGATATCATTTTCTAAAATGGGTTTTGCAGATTGACAGTCTATACGTAATACAAAAGGTTTCATATATAAATCATCATCAAATTTTTTGATACACAAAACTATGCTTAAAATTTCTTTTTTAACAGTTGAATAATTTTTTTAAGTATCATCCCATGCACCTGAAAAGAATCTTACTAATTCTTCATTAGAATCTTTGTTAATTTTTTGTTTTAATATTCCTCCAAATCCTAAATCACTAGCATCAGTTTCAACAATGATACTAGCATTAGGTTGTGGTATACTAAGACAAGGCAAATATTTGACTCTTTCTTAAATATGTTTGACAACATTTGTGTGTTCTTGAGTCCATGGTGATGGATTCTTTTTAAGTCTTTGATACAGGGGTTTGCATATGGTACCTAGATCTTTAAAGAAATCATGAACATAATTTAAACATCCTAAAAATATTTGAAGTTGAGTTTTGTCTTTTGTTTCATCTGGAAATTTATTAGCAAATTCTAAGCTTCTTTGTATTGGTTTAATAGTTCCTTGAACAATATCATGACCTAGAAATCTAATATTAGATTGAAATAAACTCATCTTAGTGGAAGAAATGACTAGTCCATTGTTGTGAACTAGATCGTAAAATATGTTTAAATGTTTAAAATGTTGTTCTAAAGATTTTGAAAAAATTAACACATCATCAATATAAACAATAGCAAAACTGCTTATAGGGATAATAATGTCATTCATGATATTTTGGAATTCTGAAGGAGCGTTTTTTGAGAGGCGTTCTTTGATGATCCTTATTTCTGTTTTAACTAAAGTTAACTCTTCTTGAAGTTCTTGAGTTGATATTGGTTTGGTTTTTTGAGAAAATCTGTTAAAAACTTCTTGAAGATTGAATGACTCATTAGTCGTTGAAGTACTTGTTTCTATTTTAGGATTATAATTGAGAACTTTTTTGTAGCTTCATCTTTAATAGATTGATCTGGAATTTTATCTAGTAGCTCGAGAATCTCTCTGTCTTCTTTTGTTATAACATTAATTTTATTACAAGTACAGTTTCCTAAACATTCACATGTTTCAGAGTCTGAATTGCAAGTTGAATATTCTTCTAAAACATTTAAGTCATTATTATCATAATCTGAAATGCTAGATTCATACTCTGAGCTTGAATATTCATCATTGAGAATTAATTTGCTTATTTGAGTTTTTAGTTGATCAGAAATTTGTAATTCATTGATCTTTTTCTTAACATAACAATTCTTTGCCATGTGTCCAGTTTTACCACATTTATAGCAAATAATTATATCTCTTGATTCAGTTTGCTTATGAGGTTTTTTGTTGAATTTTTTATATGGTTTTTTCTTATAATAATTATTAGTTCTATCATATTTGTTAGTTTTATCATATTCTGTCTTTCTTTATCTTGGCTTTAAGTTTTAAGTCTGAACAGATAGCTAATCCTTCTTTATTAATGTAACCAGATATTTGTCCATAAGTTAATTCTGCATAAGGAATTTGATTATTTTATTCTTCTCTTAATTTTTCTCTTATTCTTTCTGCAAAACGTTTTGGTAAGCCTGCAATGAACCTTTCTTTCCAAAAGGCTTCGCTACAGTCTGGTCTTATCATTACTTTTGATAAAAACATATCTTTATACCATCTGTAATCTTGTAGTTTTCTACAAGTGAGGTTTAAGAGTATTTTTGAACTCTTTTCTTGAAATAGAGATGGATCTCCTATAAAGTGTTTTACAATACTAAAGAGAAGAGTAGCGATTATATCATCTTCTTGAGTTTGAGCTTGTTGATTGTTTTCAGTTTTGATAACAGTTTTCTTTGCATTAAGGACAATATGTTTATGATCTGCTATGTAATGATCCCACCAGTTTCTTAAAATACCTGTGAAGCCTGATATGAGCATGTCTGCAATTTATTTTTCATTATTGCCTTTATGTTGGGAACTGAAGATATGCTAAGTATGGTTAGTACTGCCAAGACAATGTTACTACTGCCAGTTCTTCGTTACTACTGCTAGACAAGGTTACTACTGCTGGGCAAGGTTACTACTGCTAGACAAGGTTAGTACTGCTAGACCAAGTTACTACTGCTAGATACTACTGCTAGAAGACTGTGAAGGTTAATACTGCTGAAGGTCGTTAATGCTGCTGAGCCAAATCATTGTTAATACTGCTGACTTGATAAGTTTGGTATGCGATACTTTTGGAGACAAAGAAGGAATTGATCAAGATATGTTTAACGAAGATTCAGAAGATCAATTTACTTTTGATAGTTATCTTGTAATTACTTTTGTATAAATAGTATTGATAGCTATTAGAATAGAATACAAGATACACGATATAGAGAACAATTATTCAAAAAGTTGTTTAGCCATTCAGAGAAAATTAACCTCAAGATCATAGATCCTATTTCTAGAGAAGTAGAAGTCGTCTTGTTGAGCCTGTTCAACAAGATTGAGGTTTGGTGTAAAGCTTGTAATACAGTTTGATATATACAGTGTGTTGAATTCTATTGATTGTTCTTTAATTGATTTAGAGTTCTATTCCGCAAGATTCTCTAAATTCTGTTTCTAAGAAGTTTAATTCTTGTTAAGAATCGATCCTGACAAGTGGTATCAGAGCATTGGTATCTTAGAAGCTATGGACAATTCAATGGATTCTCACAGTACTCTTGTTTTAAAGGTTCCCATGCTCAAACCCAATGAATTTGACATGTGGAAACTGAGAATCAAGCAGTACATTCTTCTTACTGATTATGCAATATGGGACATCATAGAAAATGGCCCATGTAATGAAGGAAAGATTGGAGCAGATGGAAAGAGACCTCCTCCCAAGACAGATGCTGACAAGAAAGTCAGACAAACAGAGATGAAGGCCTTAAGCACTCTGCTTTTGGCTATTCCTAATGAGTACCAACATCAATTCCAACACTGCACAGATGCACAGATGTTGTGGAATGCTCTGGAGAAAAGATTTACTGGCACAAAGAGCACAAAGAGAAATCAAAAGGCTATTCTCAGGCAACAATATGAGAACTTCATGTCTGCAAAGAATGAGTCTATGACTCAAACTTTTGACAGATTTAACAAGTTGATTGGAGAATTAGCAACTGTGGGTGTACACATGGATGCTGATGATGTCAATAGAAAGTTCCTTAGATCATTGGGAGAAGAATGGACCATGTACACAGTCTCATTCAGACAGAATGACCAATTGGAGGACAAAGAGCTAGATGACCTCTACAATGATCTGAGAGTATTTGAGGCTGAAGTTGAAGCCAAGAAAAGGCCATCTGGATTTGTTTATAATGCTGCTTTATTATCTTCATCCTCTGATAATGCTGCTAATCCTGATTCTGTTAATACTGCAGGTTCTGTTAATGCTGCTGGTGGAACTAATCAAGAGAAGACTACAGATTCTGTACTAGAAGCATTCTTTTCTAGTCATGTTCACTCTTCTCTAATCAATGATGATTTAGAGCAGATTAATGCTGATGATCTGGAAGAGATGGACATCAAGTGGCAGATGGCTATGCTATCAATGAGGGTGAAGAAATTCATCAAAAGGACTGGGAGAAACAACTTTTCCCAGAGAAGAGAAGATGGTGCAGGCTTTGACAAGTCCAAGGTTGAGTGTTATAAGTGTCACAAGATGGGACACTTTGCCAGAGAATGCAGAAGTGGAGGATCACATCAACAGGCTCCAAATGGAAACCAAAACAGAAGCTCCTCTCAAGCCCTTGTTTCTCAACAAGGAATGGGATTTGATTGGAGTGATCAAGCTGAGGAAGCCTGTCAGAATCAAGCTCTTATGGCAGAAGTATCTGATATTCCCACTGAGGTACAATCTAAACTCTGTTCTCAAGCTTGCATTGATGCTGTTAAAAGATATAGGGATCACAATCAGGGTATGTGTGATAACCTTAAGAGGCTAGAGAAAGATGTGAAAGATTATGTTAGGATTGTAGAAAGGTTTGAGGAACAGATTAGAGCTTTTCAAGCTAATGAACTTCAACACCACTATGATACTAACTATTGGAAGTGGGAGAAGAATGAGTATGAGATTAAGCTGAAAGTGTCTGGGGAGGAGAATGAGAAATTAAAAGAAGAGCTTAAGAAGGTTAAACTTGATGTTGAAAAGTTTACCTGTGCTTCTAAAACCATGGATACCATCATTAAGGCTCAAATCCATGACAAGATGAAAGTAGGGATAGGGTACAATGCCACACCTCCACCCTACAATAACAACTACATACCTCCTAAGTCTGATTTGTTAGAGACCAAGGATAGGAAGGATCCTGAATTAAAGATTAATATAGATCCTTGTGAAGAAACAGTAGTTGTTGAGGATGAGACTGACAAAGTAGACTCTGATGAGGAATCTGAAAGTCCATGTGTTAAGAACACTGAGATCAAAAGGACTGAAAAGGAAAAGGGAGTTCATTCCACACAGCCCAAAGTTGTGAACTCTAATACTTGTAAACAGTGTTCCTGCAGGAAATCTAAAGAGAACAAGCCCCAAAAACATGATAATCAGAGGGGAAATCAAAGGAACTGGAATAACCAGTGGGCTATGAGACAAGGAGTTGATCTGAACAGAATCAACAGGCCAAAACCTTGTTTCATCTGTGGTAAGCTAAATCATTTAGCCAAACACTGTTATTTCAATCCTGTTAACCAAAGGTTTAATGCTCAAAGATCTTTTCAAAAACCTGGTGGTTACAGAAAGAATGGTGGCTATAAAAAGTCTGCAAAGAAAAATGTGGCAAAGAAACAAGATAAAACCAAAAGCCACATAAAGAAAACGACTGAAAAGGAATGTGGTACTATGTGGGTTCCAAAAAGCACTCAAAACAATACTGCTGCTAGCAGTGTTAGTACTGCTAACACTGTTAGTACTGCTTCAAAAGTTAGTGCTGCTAGCAGTGTTAATACTGCTAGTAATCATTCCAAAGTTAGTGCTGCTAGCAGTGTTAATACTGCTAGTAATCAGTCCAATGTTAGTGCTGCTAATACTTTTAGTGCTTCTTCTTCAGATAGTACTGCTGCTAGCAGTATTAACTCTGTTAATACTGCTTCTAGCAGTGTTAACTCTGTTAATACTGCTACCTCTGTTAGTACTGCTGATACTACTGCTAACAATACTGCTGCTCCCAGTATTAGTACTGCTAGCACTGTTAGTACTTCCGAGGTTAATACTGCTGCTTGTGCTGCTACACCAATAATTTTGACAAAGTACTCCAGTACTGCAGTACCTAAATTTGAAAATCTCATCAAAACCAAGTGCAAGTACTTTGATGAGCAAGGGAAACCCAAGACCACTTCGGCTTGGGTTCCCAATATAACTAACTGATTTATCTTGATGTGCAGGGCAACCAACAGCTCAAGGGGAAGAGCATTTGGCATGTTGATAGTGGTTGCTCCAGGCACATGACAGGTAACATGGCCTGCCTCAAAAATTTCAAAAAGATTGATGGAGGACATGTTGCATTTGGGGATAATCCTGCTGGTGGAAAGATAAGTGGTAAGGGTGATGTTTCAAAGGGTAAGATGACCTTTGAAGATGTGTACTATGTTGAACAATTGAGATACAACCTGTTAAGTGTATCACAGGTTTGTGACAAGAAGCATAGCATATTGTTTACTGATTCTGAATGTATTATCCTTGCTCCTGGATACAAAGTGGTTGATGAAAACATGATACTTCTGAGAACTCCTAGGAAGGATAATGTTTATTGTTTAGATTTGGAAAGTGTATCATCTGATTCATCCCTAAATTGTTTAGTTTCAAAAGCTTCTTTGGATGAATCATCACTTTGGCACAGAAGGATGTGTCACATGAACTTTAAAACAATGAATAAACTTGTTAAGAATAACCTTGTAAGGGGTTTGCCATCCAAAGTCTATTCATGTGATGATCATTGTGTTGCTTGTCTCAAAGGCAAACAACACAAAACTTCTCATAAGACCAAAGAGATAAACACTATCTCAAATCCTCTTCAACTGTTACATATGGATCTGTTTGGTCCTACCAATGTGATGAGTATTGGCAAGAAATCATACTGCTTAGTTATTGTTGATGATTATTCTAGATTTACTTGGGTATATTTTCTGAGAACTAAAGATGAGACAAGTGGACTGATCAAATCTTTTATTCTCAAAATTGAAAACCAATCAAATCAAAGAGTGAAAGTCATTAGATCAGATAATGGAACTGAGTTTAAAAATTTTGATCTAAACACCTTTTGTGAAGAAAAAGGAATTGAGAGACAATACAGTGCTCCTAGGACTCCACAACAAAATGGTGTTGCTGAGAGAAGGAATAGGACATTGATTGAGGCTGCTAGATCTCTGTTAGCTGATTCAAAGTTACCAATTACTTTTTGGGCAGAAGCAGTTAATACTGCCTGCTATGTTCAAAACAGAGTTTTAGTTGTAAAGCCTAAAAACAAGACACCTTATGAGCTTTTCCATAAAAGGAAACCATATATTGGATTTTTCAAACCATTTGGATGTCCTTGTACTATTCTCAATACCAAATCTCACTTAGGCAAGTTTGATAGCAAAGCAGATGATGGTTTTCTTGTTGGGTATTCATCTCAAAGTAAGGCCTACAGAGTTTTTAATACCTCTTCTAGAATAATTGAAGAAAGTGACAATGTCAAATGCAATGAGAACACACCAAATCCTATTGGTTCAGGTCCTAATTGGCTATTTGACATTGATTCACTCACTAATTCTTTGGGTTTCAGTAGTGATGTATATGCAGGACAAAGGGATACACCAACATCAGAACACAGAATTCAATCTGTGATATTTCCAATCCCTTCCATTGATCCTGTTGAATTCTGTGAACACCATGAGGAGACTGAACCTATTCAGAATGAAGAAGAGAGGAGAGCAGAGGATAATCAGTCTTCAGGTCCAAATTCCAAAGAATCTGAGGTGACTGAAGAAGCAGAAACAAATCCAGAATTAAATGAGTCAAATCTGGATGAGAACATACAAGAGGAAGCTGGTCATCCAACAAGAACTCAGAAAAATCATCCTCCTGAGTTGGTGATTGGAGATATTGCATCTCCCATGATGACTAGAAAGCAAAGCAGACTCCAAGAGTTGCAAGAGCAGCAAAATACAGTTAACACTGTTCTTACTTGCTTTCTATCCCAGATTGAGCCCAAAAAGGCTTATGATGCTATGAAAGACCCAAGCTGGATAGAGGCAATGCAAGAGGAGCTGCTACAGTTCAAATTACATGATGTTTGGGACTTGGTAGACCTTCCAAAAGGTCATAGAGCAATTGGCACCAAGTGGATTTTTAGGAACAAGAAGGATGACAGAGGGATTGTGATCAGAAACAAAGCTAGACTGGTTGCACAAGGGTACACTCAGGAAGAAGGAATAGATTATGAGGAAGTCTTTGCTCCTGTGGCAAGGATTGAAGCAATCAGGTTATTTCTAGCCTATGCCTCATACATGAAGTTCAAAGTGTACCAAATGGATGTCAAAAGTGCATTTCTGTATGGAAGTATTGAGGAAGAAGTATATGTCTGTCAACCCCCTGGATTTGAGAATCCATTGCACCCTGACAGAGTATACAAGCTGAAGAAGGCTCTCTATGGTTTGCATCAAGCCCCAAGAGCATGGTATGACACTCTGTCTACCTATCTCTTGAAAAATGACTTTGAAAGAGGAACAATTGACAAGACCCTGTTTATCAAGAGGAGAAAGAGAGGTACTTTACTTGTTCAGATCTATGTGGATGACATCATCTTTGGATCCACCAATGATCAAATGTGTAAAGAGTTTGAAGAATTGATGCACAAAAGCTTCAAGATGAGTTCCATGGGAGAACTTACATTCTTTCTTGGGCTTCAGGTAAAACAGAGGAAAGATGGGATTTTTATTAGCCAATCCAAGTATGTGAAAGACATACTGGACAAGTTTGGTTTATCAGACTCAAAGCCAGCAAGCACTCCAATGGAAACACATAAACAGATCACTGCAGATCTTGAGGGGGAGGATGTGGATGTCCATCATTACAGATCAATGATTGGATCTCTCATGTATCTCACAGCCTCTAGACCAGATATTATGTTTTCAGTCTGTGTTTGTGCCAGATTTCAGGTTTCTCCTAAGCAATCACACCTTCATGCTGTCAAGAGAATATTCAGATACTTAAAAGGGCAACCTAGATTAGGTCTCTGGTATCCTCATGAATCCTCTTTTGACTTGCTTGCATATTCAGATAGTGATTTGGGTGGAGCCAACATGGATAGGAAGTCTACTTCAGGTGGATGTCAGTTTTTGGGTACAAGACTAGTATCTTGGCAGTGTAAGAAACAAACCACAGTGTCCTTATCTACCACAGAGGCTGAGTACATAGCTGCTGCAAGTTGCTGCTCTCAGGTTCTATGGATTCAGCATCAGATGTTGGACTATGGGGTAACATTTCTTCACACTCCAATCTTCATTGATAACAACAGTGCTATTAGCATTGTTAATAATCCAGTCAAACACTCAAAAACAAAGCATATAGAGATAAGGTATCACTTTATAAGAGATTGCAATGAAAAGAAATTAATTCAGGTTGCTAAAGTTCATACAAATGACCAGTTTGCTGATCTATTCACAAAAGCTTTTGATGTGGGTAGATTCACCTTTTTGGTAACAAGTGTGGGCATGATCAACCTAGAATAAATTTATGACTTTCTGTCTTTATACCTGTATTTCTTCATATATTTGGTGCTACTAACTTTCTTTCTCAGGATCCTCTGTTTCCCTCAGGTTACCAAGTGCAGAAAAGTGCAAGTGTAGTTACTACTGCCCGTGCAGCGTTACTACTGCTAGTGCAAAGTTACTACTGCCTGTGTTCTAGTAGTTAATACTGCTTGTGCAGTTAATACTGCTTGTGTAGTTAATACTGCTTGTGCAGTTAATACTGCTTGTGTAGTTAATACTGCTTGGTAGTTAATACTGCTTGGTAGTTAATACTGCTCGGTAGTTAATACTGCTAGGTAGTTAATACTGCTTGGTAGTTAATACTGCTGTGTAGTTAATACTGCCTTGCAGTTAATACTGCTTGGTAGTTAATACTGCTTGGTAGTTAATACTGCTCGGTAGTTAATACTGCTAGGTAGTTAATACTGCTTGGTAGTTAATACTGCTGTGTAGTTAATACTGCTGTGTAGTTAATACTGCCTTGCAGTTAATACTGCTCAGTAGTTAATACTGCTTATGTCGTTAATACTGCTTTTGATAATCTAGGGCATATAAATACCCCTGTTTGCCCGCCAAAGTTCATAACGACTCTTCGCATTTACTTCTTCTCTCTCGTTCTAACCTAGTCTCCCCAGAATCTTTGTGTTTTTCTTTCAAGAATCCTCAGGAATCATGGAGTTTGTGGATGAGCACAATGAAATAGCCATGCTTCAGAAGCCGAAACAAGCTGCGGGATTCCACGATATCGTCGATTTTCTCAAATCCTCGCACATCTCCTATGCCCTAACGGTGAGCCCAACCATCTATATCGAACATCAGACACAATTTTGGGAGAATGCCACTGTTAGTTTCGAAGAAGGGCAGAAAACCATTCGAACAAGGGTTTGTGATAAACCCTTGAAAGTCACAGAGGAGGTTATTCGCATCTCTCTTCACTTGGATGATGCCTCAGGTATAACCTCTCTATCTTCTGATGACTTATATTCGACTTTACAAAGAATGGGGTATGAAGGTCCCATTGGTGTTTTTAAATTCTACAAGTCAAAAATTTTCAACCAATGGAGATTTCTTGTTCATACCCTGATGCACTGTATTTCCAAGAAAACTACTGGATGGAGTGAGTTCAGCAGTCCCATTGCATATGCCTTGGTCTGCTTATCCACTGCCAGAAAGTACAATTTTTCAGCAATGATCTTTAATGATCTTGTATCAAACTTGGAATCCAAAAAGAGCTTTTACATGTATCCAAGGTTTGTGCAAGAAGTTATTAACAAGGAATTGATGGACTTACCTCAGTTTACTGAGGTATATGTACCCAAATCCTCTAAAGGGAAGGTTTTTTCAAATATGAAAAGACTTCCTAGGGACTCGGAAGGAGTTGACACACCATTGTTCTCTACAATGATGGTTGTGTCCCACCCCTCTGAAGGTATGGCATCAGGATCAAGGCCCTCATTAGATCATCCCACTGATGACCAAACCCCACCTTCACTCACTATAAATATCCCTCAGCACATACTTCAAAAGCCAACTCCTGCTTTATCCAACAAGTTTCAAAGAAGAAAGGTGCACAAGGTTCCTTCCCTTGATGTACCTACTCAGAGCCCTAAGCCTTTAAGCCCTCAGTTGGAGCATTCTCCAATTGAGAATATCAACAGGGAAACCACAGGGGTGTCTCCCAACCCCAAGAAGGTGCTCTCTAAGGAGAAGGATGAGCATATGGGTGCTAAGGCTGCCACTACTTCTGCTAGCACAGAGAAGGACAGTGGTAACATAAATAAGACCTTCCCCATGGCAACTCTAAATGAGAAATCATTAGGAGGACCCAGGTGCCAAGACACCAAGGGGGCAGTTAGTGCTTCTGCTAGGCAGAAGGCTTCTGCTAAAACTTCCAAGGATCCTTTAAAGAAGGTAAACACTTCTAAACAAGGTGAGGATAGATATAACTATGATGAATTGATGGAAACCCTTGGAAATGTCAACTTGGATGTTATGGCACAGAAGAAGGAGATTGAGCAACTGAAGACTGTGGTCACCTACCAACAGTCTCAAATTGAGAAGCTCAAGAAGATGGTCACCAAGTTGTTGCACAGAAAGAAAAAGGCAAGATTTGTGCTGAGAAGAAGAATTCCAACTGATGATGCTCCCAAAAAGGGGGAGTCAGAGTCAGAAGCGGAACTGAATATGAAGGGTCTACAAGTTGAGGGGGAGACAGTTCAGATGGAGACTGAAATGGAAATTGAGAATGCACAGTTTAAGGGGGAGTCCAGTGCACAGAATAAGGGGGAGACAGAAAAGGGGGAAGAGCGTGTTAAAGAAGCAGAAACTACAACAGCAGCAGAAACCACAGCAGCAGAAACTGTTAATGCTGCTGAGTTTGAACAAGCAGCAGAAACAGTTAATGCTGCTGAAGGCCAAACAGAAAAAGCAGCAGAAACTAAGCAGGAAGCAGTAACTACATCTCAAGCTGAAATTGATGAAGAAGTATACTGGATTGTGAAGAACAGTGTTGAAGCAGCATCATTACATGTTCTAAGAGAAGCAGTAACAGCCATAGCAGCAGAAATGGTTATTGCTGCTGAAAAACTTAAAACAGCTGAACCAACTACTGAAGCTGTTAGAACTCTTAAAAGAACCAAGATGATGTCAAAGAAAAGACCAAGCACCAAGCCCATAACTTCACAGAAGAAAAATGAAAAGAAGCCAAGGGTGGAGCCAACTGCAGAAGAGGCCCAGGAGGAAACAGTGAAAGAAAAATCTGATCCAAAAGTTGCTGAAGAAGAAGTGGCAACTCCATCAGGGCAATCTAGCAATGTACAATCACAAACTGATGCCCAATGTGATTTGTATATTACTGGTGTTGACTCTAACCCAATTCCAATTCAGGCTGAACCAATATCATCTAAGGCTCCTGAAATCATCTTTTGGGACACTTTGAAAGATGGTAGAAAGGAGTTCATTAGGATAAAAAGAGCAGATGGAAAATTTGAAGTCTTTTCAACTTGGGGAAAAATTGTCAGAACTTGCTCAAGATCAGACTTAGAAGAAATGTTCAAAGTTGGGATGAGGCTATATGAAAACATGTTGACTGAGCAAGGGATGTCAATCTCTAAAATGGTACTTGAATTCTTGTGCCAAATGTTCAAACCTGAAGCAGTTCAGCATAGGATAAACACACAGTTTCAAGCCATTACCAACTGGATGCTCTATGAAAACTGTGGAGTATATGTCATCTCCCTTGACTCTGCAACTCAAGAATACTATCTGGTGGATGAAATATACAATCACAGCATGAAGAGGCTGAAAGGAATGTTACATACTAAGCTGACCTGCAACAAGGATTCAGCAATGGGTAGATTCTTGGTAAAAAGGATTCTCAATCAAAGTCTGGGATTGAATCATAATCTAGGCATGTATGATTAGGTTTTGGAAGCATCATCTGAAGAACTTGACTTCTTTTCCTAAAAGTCAAGTTAGGGGGAGATTGTTGGGAACTGAAGATATGCTAAGTATGGTTAGTACTGCCAAGACAATGTTACTACTGCCAGTTCTTCGTTACTACTGCTAGACAAGGTTACTACTGCTGGGCAAGGTTACTACTGCTAGACAAGGTTAGTACTGCTAGACCAAGTTACTACTGCTAGATACTACTGCTAGATACTACTGCTAGAAGACTGTGAAGGTTAATACTGCTGAAGGTCGTTAATGCTGCTGAGCCAAATCATTGTTAATACTGCTGACTTGATAAGTTTGGTATGCGATACTTTTGGAGACAAAGAAGGAATTGATCAAGATATGTTTAACGAAGATTCAGAAGATCAATTTACTTTTGATAGTTATCTTGTAATTACTTTTGTATAAATAGTATTGATAGCTATTAGAATAGAATACAAGATACACGATATAGAGAACAATTATTCAAAAAGTTGTTTAGCCATTCAGAGAAAATTAACCTCAAGATCATAGATCCTATTTCTAGAGAAGTAGAAGTCGTCTTGTTGAGCCTGTTCAACAAGATTGAGGTTTGGTGTAAAGCTTGTAATACAGTTTGATATATACAGTGTGTTGAATTCTATTGATTGTTCTTTAATTGATTTAGAGTTCTATTCCGCAAGATTCTCTAAATTCTGTTTCTAAGAAGTTTAATTCTTGTTAAGAATCGATCCTGACACTTTAGTAGGATAGGAATTCGAGGCCATATTCATTTCTTGAATTATATTAAGAATTTGGTGTTCTGATAGTCCATCAATGTTCCATTCATAAACTGAAGAACCATCATATGCACTTCTATTAAGAGACGATGTGTCTTCAAATTGAACATCTGGGAAAGTTGGTCTATGATAATAGTTTCTTGTTTGAGGGCGACCAGTACTAGTGGAATTGCCTTTAAAAGTTAATTTATTGGCAAATTGTTCATAAATTTGAGATATATCTTTTGATTCTGTATCTGTATCTGATTCTTGATTTAGAACAATTACATTTAAATTGCTTAATTTTTGTTCTAATTCATTAACTAATTTCTTATTATAACCTACATTAGTATTGGAATCAATTTGGTGGGGTATGAAAATTGGATTTTTATTGTTTTCTTTGACCTTGTATTTAGAGGGAGGAATCTCAATCCCTTTAATATTATTATTTTGATTGTTTTCTAATCTATTTAGTTGTTTACTCATGGTGTTAAGAATTTCGTTTGAATAATTGTTTTAAAAAATTTCATCTTTATCGGGTTTTGTAATGGCTAAAGGTGTTCCTATAAATTTATTTTTTATTAAGACTGAATATTTTGGAGGATGTATTGTAGTTATAATTTCATCACTCTTTATGAATTTATAATCTTGAGTTATTTTTGAGGTATCATAAATATTAATAAACGGATTTGGAATATTTTGTTCTTTACAATATATTTCATACCAATTAAAAAAGGTTATATGAACATTGTTTTCTATGATATATTTTCTCCATAAGAGTTGATGTCTAAATTCTTTTCTTGAGTCATTAACAGATGAATGATAAAAATCTATTCTTTCTTTATTATAATCATAGTCAAATTCTTCTTTGAGGTGTTTCATATTAATACCTGAATTATTTATTTTTGACTCACTCATATTTGTTCTTTATATTGATTAATTTCAGTTTGAATTTCAGAAGGAGTAGGTTCGTAAACATAACTTTGAGAATCTTCAGATCCTTCTTGATAAAAGGCTTGAGGAATTGATTTATTAAAATCTACATTTTTGAATTTTAATGATTGAGATTTTTGAAAGGAATGAGTTTTTGCTCTACTTATTGATCATGTTGATAACCTCGAAGAGGCAGATCGGAGATTATCATAATTATTAAAATTAATATCAACTGATCCATCTTCATGTTCAATAATATTAGATATGTGATTTGAATTATCTATTGGTTTTGGGATACCAATATCTTGAAGATTCCAATTACAGGGTTGAGTAATTTCGTTCCATTTAAGTCGTTTAGGAATTTGAATTTTTGTAGGTTGAGGGTTGGCTTCAAATATTAATGCTTCATCTCTAGGACTTGATATCTTAGTTTTTGGTTCGATGGTTGAAGTCATAGTTTTGTAACATACTCTGTAGATTACAGTTACAGGTTTAGTGTTTTCTTTAAATTCTAAATTCTTTGTTTTGATAGAGAGAACTAAAGTATCTAATATGTTTGGATCAAATAATCCTACTGAAAAGTTAGGATAACAATTAAAGTAAATCAGACCATTTGAGACATTAGTTTCTGCCATAGCGAGTATAGAATTTTGAAAATTTGTATACCTAGCATCTCTAAGTATTAATAATACTGGGGCATCTGATCCTAATCTAAAAAAAGGTTTGATAGCAACTTGAACTAATCCAACATGTAAAAATTTGTATTTTTGTCTACGCTGTGTTATGGATGATTTGGATAAGAGGGTAAGATTATTATAATCTCTATTGATTGATACAGTTTGTTCTGTGGTTTTAATTGAATATCCTTGGAAATAATCAAAAGTTCCTATTTTATAAACTGTTTTAACATCTTGTTTGGGAATTGTCCAATTTGTTAGACTTTGCTCAATAATTGAAATATGAATTTCTGAAGAGTTCATAGTAAGATCATTTTCTTCTATGTTATCAGTTTCAGAAGAATGTTTTGTTAGACCCAGATTTTAACAGGTAACAACGATTCAATGAGAAATAACAAGAACGGATAATGATTTCAACTTGCCATCCCTCTTACATTCAATAATCAAGATAGTTACAAAGGTTTAAATGAAAATCCTAACTATCTCTTTCTAAACAAATTAGCTCTCTGTGACTATGTGAATCGCCTGCCCTAATTCAAGGTTAACATTAACCTTAAATACCTAGGCTTTAAACACTAAGGACCATGGCCCATCAAGCTAATCTAAGCCCATTTATGATTAAAGGCTTTTACAAATAATTAAATAAACTCTATAATTAAACACTATAATTATTTATATATCTTTCTAATTTGTAAGACATTTATTGTCCTAACAATCTCCCCCTAAAGATATATAAATAAAAATCGGTCTTGAAACCTTCAAATCTTGATCTTCTCTTCTTCTTGAATCTTTGAAATGCAATGATGTTACTTGTCTTCATGTCATTTCAGCGCTCCCCCTTGAATTAAGCTCTTGGTCTAGAAATCTTCAACGAATCTGTCTTTGAACCGCGAGTTGAATTTGCTTTCAGCTTCAGCTTTAAGAACTTTGTAGAATCGAAATGCTTGAAGGAGGAAATACTCAATTGTAGCGAACACCACTTGATAAACGATGAGAATAGTTGATCACTTGTAAGCACTTTGAAGTCTTATCGGATTTCGGAACTTGACCGTTACTCCCCCTTGGCTTTTGCATGGGGACTTCTTTACTCCCCCTCTGCTATTGCTAACTCCCCCTCAACTTGATATGCGGTGTCTTTGAATCTGTATCCTTTGTCCCCCTCATGATGAGTAGGAGCATCCGGAGAATCATGCATGTTCAAAGACAAAAATGACGAGTAGCAAAAGAATCCAGATAAAACATTAAGTAACCAGAAATGGGGTAATCGTCTAACACAGAAACACAAAAGTAACTGTTATCACAACAATTTAAAATTTGTGTGGCCTATGTTCAGAGTTGGCAATAGGGTATCTCTGATTGGACTTCCAGTTATCACTGAAGAAAATATAAGAAATTACCTTCTCAAACTGTTCCGGCAATATCACGAAGATATGCAATTGGAATCACAAAGACTCGTGCATGTGAGAAAGAAATAAGTTATATCAATTAGGCTCAAAAATTGATTTAACCTGGGACGCAAGTTAAAATCAATAGACACAGTGATAAGAATATGAAGTTTGGAGACCGGAGCTGATGTCTTCCTGTTTCAATATCTAAGACCTCCGAGTGAGGAATAGATAGATTATGTGCTAATCTCCGTGAATATATGAAGCAAGCATCTGTTGAGAGATACTTGAGTGGCTGGGTGGGGTGACACGAGTTATCGACACTGGGTCCATGTCTGTTTCAATATTCATCTCCAAAGAACGAGAATGAATAGATTGTGTGGTTACCCGGATAACTGACTCGGTTGGTAAGGACCAATAATTCTTTTAAGTCCTGTCACAGCCTCACCATATTCTTTTCTCTCCAAACTCAGCTATTAATCTAGACCCCTCACTGTAGTCTATAAGGGATGTGTTTCTTGGGTAGGTCCTTTCGGTTCTGAATAGACCATAGAAACGATTTAATTCCTAACACACATTCATGCAACGAGTATAGCATTTTAGTTAAAACAGTGAAGTACGAGTTCTAAACTGAGGTGTTTAGAAGTCACAACGTTTAAGAACGAGCCCTGATCTGAGGTAATCAGAAGCCATGACATTTAAGAACGAGTCCTGATCTGAGATGATCAGAAGTCATAACTTTTAAAAACGAGTTCTGAACTGAATTATTCAGAAGTTATGACTTTTAAAAAAACGAGTTCTGAACTGAATTATTCAGAAGTCATTTTTGAAATACCATAGGTTCAAGGAACAGATTCAAGCGCAAAACAAAATGACTCAATAAGCACAGTATGTTCAAAAATCAATCAATGATTAGAAAGTTTAATTGTGAGGAACAAGTCACAATTAATATATCAGATAAGAATTGAATCATTAATATGAAATGATGAACTATGAACACAAAGTGGAATTCAAAAACCGAGTGTATTTCCATCGAAAAATCAACAAACATTTGAGACATGGAAATAACTAAATCAAGGGAGTTTTGATCATGGCAAACATGGAAGTTAAACTTAGATAATAACAAACGCAAGTAAGTTATTCAGAATGAATTGCCATGGTTTTTGAATTCAGTTAGAGTTCACATACCTTGCATACGATAGTACTCCCCCTCAAAATTGGCCTAACCTTTGAATGCTCGTCATGTGAAAAGAATCTTCTAATTTAAATGCACATGACGTTCCTGCAAAACTGATTAGAGGGATTTTGGTATCCATCTTGGGATGGATCCTTGTCGGTTAGATGCCCTATGACTGGGAGGACCGGGGATACTATAAGTACTATACCAATACATAGAATGGTCTTTCTTCACAAAGTCATTTGTTCCACAATAAGAACAACACAGCTTTTGTGTGGATAAGTTGATCAGCTTATTAACAGAATAAACACGATCAGTTTTCACAAAAGGTTTAGCGTGAAAAGCTTTGTTGTTCTTGTCACTTTTAACAGAGACGGATGACTTTGGAGCAGAAGTGGTTCCTTTAACTCTCCACTCCATTTTTACCTTCTTGTAAAATTGATTATCTGTATTATCAACACGAGAATTATAGAAAAGATTGGAGGTCGAATCTGATCTTTTGAAAAATCATTTGATGTGACAAAATTCTTTGAATCAGATTTAACCTTTTGTCTCTTCAAAGACTCGGTAGTTAGTTTAGATAATCTCTTTGTAAGCTTAGAAATCTCAGTCTGAAAGGTCTTTCTTTCTTTTGCAAAATCATCTTTCAAACATTTAGTTCTAAAGCCTTCAACTTTCATTTTCTCATTCTCTTTGCTTAGAATGTCCAATTCTTTCTCCAGATCGGATATTTTCAAAGAAAGTTCTTCATTCCTTTTAGAAAAAAATTTGCGTTCAGTTTCAAACTTTTCTCTTTCAAAAAACAAAACTTTTTCAAAGTCGGAGATTTGTGTTGAAAGTTTTAGACATCTAAGCTCAAGACTTTTCCTTTCTTCAAGAGATTTGGTTGAAAACCCAGATTGCTTTTGAAGAAGCAATTCTTTCTCCTTTTCAAAAACCTTTTCAAAATTAGATAGTTTACTTTTAAGCTCAAGGTTTTCACGGTTCAGGAGTTTACCTTTCTCTTCTTCTTTAGCAAGCTTCTCAGAACTGTTCCAGAGTTGAGATTTCAGTTCCTTCAGCTCCTTGATGTACTTGCTGCACAAGTCATCTTCTTGCTGGATATTCTTTTCAGAAAGTCTTTGATGTGCTTCCTTTTCAAGTGCCTTTATCTGGTCTGGTGATGGCAGTTCAGAAAGCTTCTTTTTCAGCTCCGTGTTTTCGGACTCTAAGGCTGTTGCCTTTTCTTCGGATTTGGCAAGCTTATCAGCACTTTCAGATATTTGCAGTTTCTGTTCCTTCAGTTCTTTGAATTGCTTTTTGTATGTTTCATTTGCACGCTCCCAATTCTCTTCATGCATTCTCATCAAATCTTTACACTAATGATTGAAGCAATACTTCGACATTGTTACCTGAAAAAATGATCGTTAATCGGTGTTATTTTGAAGAAAATTTTGCGGAAGATAAATCAAGAATTAAATTAGAAAAAACAAATTTATAAAATAAATTCGCTTTAAAAATTTTAAATCTGATTATTGTAGGAACGAACGAAATCTACTTCGAGAGTGAAACCAATCAATAATTGTCAAACACAACTTATCGGATGAAACGAGAACTTACCGGACGATGTGATGCTTACCGGGTGAAAGTCGTTTACCGGATGAAATGGAGTTTCCGTATAAAAATCACAACTTACCGGGTGAAGATGTTCTCGCAAAAGTGGCACTTACCGGATGAAGAACAAACCAAGCAAAAATTAAACACAAACAGAAACAAACAATAAGATCAAACTAAATATGTATGTATGTAACAACCCAAATCCCATAACATACATCATAATACATAACATTCATACATATCATTGATTTACAACCAAAGTTACATAAAAAACCAAGTACGGTCTCATTAGTCTTGACACTACAAAATATATAAAAGCTTCTTAATCATCATCGATCAACGGAGGCAGCCTACACCTTATTCTTTCCCTTGCCGCTATCAATTCCTCGACCTGGAACACATATTTTTGAAAATAAAATGATGGTTAGACCAAACGGGTCTAGTGAGTTAATCCTGGTCTTTTCCAAAATCAATATCAAACTCTTTTCACATAATACTTTGTATCAAAATAATTTACATGAAACCTTTCGTATAAGCACGCATATACCACACGTATATGAATACCACATTTAGACTCGTACACCGTTTATTTCTCCTCATCTCATCTTCTTTCCCCTGGCCACATTAGTCGGTAGCAAGCCAACTAATTATCGTCACTGTACAATACAGTCAACTCCACTGTAATTACATACAGCCCCGCTGCAATTACCTACAGCTCCACTGCAAATTCATGCAGCCCCGCTATATTTCAATACAGCCCCGCCGAATAATAATTCGGCTCACCTATACTCGTTTCGTGCAATATAAATACAATATATATATATTTCACACATACTCACATACACATATAAACACATATATGTATTCCAGTTGAAAACGTTTTAAAGTAAAACTCACCTCGATTGCTTATCAAAAACACTTGCAAGCTCCTTTCAAAAAGATCCTATCCTTCACCTTGACTTCACAGAATCTGAAACCATTTAAGATACATATATTGCTTTACTAGCCAACACATAAAGCCTACTAAGTTCCGGCCCTCCAATGTTTCACTTATACTCTTACCCTTCTGACTTAACAACAAAACATAACAAGGTACCAGGACTACCCAGAGTACCGGGAGACAACACTACCGGGACTTCATGGTACCGGGACTCCATGGTACCGGGAGTTCCTATACCGTGAGTTCACATTACCGGAACTCTACACTACTGGAAGTCTGCAATACCGGGACTCACCTTACCGGGACTCACATTACCGGGAGTCTTCAGTACCGGGAGTCTACCGGGACTTCCCCGAGACTCTTAAGAACACAGTCGGTCGTTTTTCCAATCCAGAACCCAAATCAAATCTATACAGCTATGATTTAAACTTTCTAATCCGATAGAAACTGTCTATTGATGATTACAAACATAAAACCTAAAGGATACATACCTTAAAATCGACTCTAACCCGTTCAATCAATGCTCAAACCGAGTCTTTCCACTTCTGCTCCTTTTTCGCCTCACGAACACGCACACACACACTGTCTTTCTACTTTTAGGTTATTGAAGGGATAACTGAAGTGTGAGAGATATTTATATCTCCGTTTACACTTTTGGCACAAACTACTCACTAATGACCACCCCACCCCAAATCTTATAACTTATCTCAAACTTCCCCTTAATATCAAAATCCCTTAGTTAAATAAATTTAACGGACTTACCCGGGGTATTACATTATCTCCCCCTTAAAAGAATTCCGTCCCAGAATTCGGTTAAGCGAAAAGATACAAATACTTATCACTACTACCTCGAACTCAATCAAAACCATAGAAACTAACTGAATAGCCACCCCACACCCACCTATGTCTCTAACACAGATCAGCAATATAAGCACATAAATACCAAGAACCACTTCGTACAGAAGTCAGATAACACCTTAGCACGTATAGAGTTTATTAGAAATGTACCTGTATCCTCATCCGAAATTTCCTCCTCATCTTGCGTTGTCATTTGGAATGCTCGTCCCTTTGCTTTCGGTTCTTCAGACCCTTGTATCTCTCCTGTCCTGACACTTATTGGTTTCCCCGTCGTACTACCCTGTTGTATTTTCCTTTGTGGACAGTCTGACTGAATATGATCAGGGGAATTACAAACGAAACAGAATCGATTTGCGCGACAATTCTTAGCGACGTGTCCAGCCCTTCCACACTTGTAACAACTTCTAGGATCAACATAACAATTTCCTTGATGTACGCGGTTTCATTTTAGACATAGTTTTTCATTTGGTCTAAAAGGTAGGCGACTATCGAACCTCTAAATTTCGTACTCCGTTGAATCATGTGTCATCTCTTCCGATTTTCTTTTCCCAGCACTCTTATCACTAGCATCTCTCTTAATATCCCGTTCCACATTTTCCGCGGCACCCACTGCGGCTGAGAAGTTATCAGGTCCTGTTGCAGTCACTAACCTTCTGACTTCCGAATTTAATCCGAAGATAAACCTTTCCGTCTTCATCGCCTCCGTGGCAACGTAGTATTCCGCGAAGCGTGACTTTTCCAGAAAACGGGCAGTATAGTCCCTAACTGATAAATTTCCTTGCCGCAAATTCATAAACTCTCCTTCCAACTGTTTAACTGCAGCTTGGGGACAAAATTGTTTTTGATAAGCTATCACAAATTCTTCCCAAGTGAGAGTAGAATACACATCAGATCCTCTAGAATGAATAAAAGATTCCCACCAATACAAAGCATCCCCTTTTAACGTTGCTGCTCCATACAATACTATATCTTCGTCAGCGCACTTGCTTGTCTTGAAAATAGCTTCTATCTCTTTCATCCATCTCATTGCTTTCACGGGGTCCCTGTCTCCTGAGTAGGTCGGAGGCCTACAGCTCAAGAACATTTTGTTGTCGCACCTCCTTGGTACTGGTATAATAGTTGGTGTAATTGGCATCTCCGCTTCCGGTCCAAGGCCCGGTGTTTCGGCTTCACCATGACGATTCTGGTCAAACATTGCTTGTATACTAGCTTGTAGCCTTCCCATCTCTGCCATCAAATCATCCCTCATGACAAACTCAGTTCCTTGTGGCTGAATTCTGCCCCCGGCTCTACCTTCTGTTCTACCTCCAGTTCTATCTCTAGTTCTGCCTCCCCTTCCCCTCGTTCCTATCGGCGGATTTGTACTATTCGGATTTCCCCCTCTCCGATTCGTGCGTCTAGTACCGCTTGCCATTCTGTAGATTCAAACAAGATTAATATACACATAAGCACATACCCCATATAATAAGGTTTTCCGGTTCAAACATGCACCTGTAAGATCACAGTTACACTGGCCAAGTGTAATCTGAAATTACCTTACATTATGTTCCTTCTACCTTTTATACTTAGCATCCCAAGGTTCTAATATATCAAGGACATCCTACTTCACATGCAGTTTAAGTCTAGGTATGGGTACAAATACCTAAATCCCTTAAACTAGGGCTCTGATACCATTTGTAACAACCCAAATCCCATAACATACATCATAATACATAACATTCATACATATCATTGATTTACAACCAAAGTTAAATAACAAACCAAGTACGGTCTCATTAGTCTTGACACTACAAAATATATAAAAGCTTCTTAATCATCATCGATCAACGGAGGCAGCCTACACCTTATTCTTTCCCTTGCCGCTATCAATTCATCGACCTGAAACACATATTTTTGAAAACAAAATGAGGGTTAGACCAAACGGGTCTAGTGAGTTAATCCTAGTCTTTTCCAAAATCAATATCAAACTCTTTTCACATAATACTTTGCATCAAAATAATTTACATGAAACCTTTCGTATAAGCACGCATATACCACACGTATATAAATACCACATTTAGACTCGTACACCGTGTATCTCTCCTCATCTCATCTTCTTTCCCCTGGCCACATTAGTCGGTAGCAAGCCAACTAATTATCGTCACTGTACAATACAGTCAACTCCACTGTAATTACATACAGCCCCGCTGCAATTACCTACAGCTCCACTGCAATTTCATGCAGCCCCGCTATATTTCAATACAGCCCCGCCGAATAATAATTCGGCTCACCTATACTCGTTTTGTGCAATATAAATACAATATATATATTTCACACATACTCATATACACATATAAACACATATATGTATTCCAGTTGAAAACGTTTTAAAGTAAAACTCACCTCGATTGCTTATCAAAAACACTTGCAAGCTCCTTTCAAAAAGATCCTATCCTTCACCTTGACTTCACAGAATCTGAAACCATTTAAGATACATATATCGCTTTACTAGCCAACACATAAAGCCTACTAAGTTCCGGCCCTCCAATGTTTCACTTATACTCTTACCCTTCTGACTTAACAACAAAACATAACAAGGTACCGGGACTACCCAGAGTACCGGGAGACAACACTACCGGGACTTCATGGTACCGGGACTCCATGGTACCGGGAGTTCCTATACCGGGAGTTCACATTACCGGAACTCTACACTACCGAAAGTCTGCAATACCGGGACTCACCTTACCGGGACTCACATTATCGGGAGTCGTCAGTACCGGGAGTCTACCGGGACTTCCCCGAGACCCTCAAGAACACAGTCGGTCGTTTTTCCAATCCAGAACCCAAATCAAATCTATACAGCTATGATTTAAACTTTCTAATCCGATAGAAACTGTCTATTGATGATTACAAACATAAAACCTAAAGGATACATACCTTAAAATCGACTCAAACCCGTTCAATCAATGCTCAAACCGAGTCTTTCCACTTCTGCTCCTTTTTCGCCTCACGAACACGCACACACACACTGTCTTTCTACTTTTAGGTTATTGAAGGGATAACTGAAGTGTGAGAGATATTTATATCTCCATTTACACTTTTGGCACAAACTACTCACTAATGACCAACCCACCCCAAATCTTATAACTTATCTCAAACTTCTCCTTAATATCAAAATCCCTTAGTTAAATAAATTTAACGGACTTACCCGGGGTATTACAATGTATGTATGAGTATGCGAGAATTAATGAATAAATCATGCATGCATGTAGGTGATAATTAAATAGAGCATACACTCATGTAGGAGGAAATTTGCGTCCGGAGAGTTGGTCAAACAAAACGGCTCACACAAAAATTATCCGGAAAGTAGGTTGCTAACGGTAACTTAAAACAAATCAATCGGAAAGTGGTGATTCATCCGGACTGTGCAGGTGCGTGTGAGGTTACCGGACACAAATTTCATCCGAGAAGAAGAAATTCATCCGGTAACCCAAAAGTGTATCCGGTAACTTGATGAAAAATAAGAAACTTACCCGGACACTGCGGCTGATTGAGAAGTTTTCGATAGGGTTGCTTGATTTCACTCTTGTAAGGTTAGATTTTGACCAAAAACACAAGAACAAACACACCCAAATCGATATCTAGGCAAAATATATCCTATTTTTCAATAACCACCACAAAACTTTATGAACACCAAAAACTCAAGATTTGATTTTTAAATTGCAAGATTAAATCCTTTGAGAATTGATGTAACCACAGAAAAAACAGTAGATGAGCGCGAGTAAACAATCGAGATCAAACAAATGAATTAAAATAATCAACGAAAAGCTTTTCTAACCCGATTGAAGAACGATTTGATCAAGAACAACTGCTGTATTTCGATAAATATCTGGGAGACTTCTGGACCCTAGACAACCAATCCAACCGGTCAGAATGTGAAACAATATGTCCCGAAGCTACTGTCCAAAAATCACGACGATTCGACGGTTCAATCTCCGGGAATAGGCGAAACGGCTGGCTGTGATTTTCCAGAAAATTCAACTACGAAAATTTTGATTTTTCTTGTGTTCGTTCGATTTCTTTCGTATCTTCAAATCACCGATTTGGCTCTGATACCAATTGTTAGACCCAGATTTAACAGGTAACAACGATTCAATGAGAAATAACAAGAACAGATAATGATTTCAACTTGTCATCCCTCTCACATTCAATAATCAAGATAGTTACAAAGGTTTGAATGAAAATCCTAACTATCTCTTTCTAAACAATTTAGCTCTCTGTGACTATGTGAATCGTCTGCCCTAATTCAAGGTTAACATTAACCTTAAATACCTAGGCTTTAAACACTAAGGCCCATGGCCCATCAAGCTAATCTAAGCTCATTTATGATTAAAGGCTTTTACAAATAATTAAACAAACTCTATAATTAAACACTATAATTATTTATATATCTTTCTAATTTGTAGGACATTTATTGTCCTAACATGTTTCTTGGCGAATAAATTCATAACTTTATATTTTTAACAAAATGTATTTAAAGAGTTGTTTTAAGAGAAAGAAAATCGTTTTCTTTTAAATATTTCTTGAATAATCAAAGGGACCACCTTCAGAGGGACCACAATAAATAGTCGTGGTACGGCTGGGCGGCTTACCTCCTGCGCCACTTGCGCTACTCCAACCGACTGGGCTGACCAACACTGACATAAAAAGGCTGACCAACACTGACCTCCAGTTCATATTAAAAGAATATATTTTCTTAAATTTAAAACTATCTTTAAATATAACTTGAAAATTTTTACAAAGTTTAGTATTCATCTACCAATTCCCACCGTTTATATATATATATATATATATATATATATATAAGGGGGGTATGGCGGATTTTTTGGGTTTCCGTTAAACCACTATGATAGTAATACATCAAGAAAATATATGAAAAACATACTTACAGTGGAAGTAGAAGCACCAGAGTAGAGATTACAGGTGCTGAGTGGAAGCACCAGAATGGTATAGACAGCGGTGATCCTTTTATATATATATATATATATATATATATATATATATATATATATATATATATATATATATATATATATGGGATATACTATGAAGATCTAAAGGGGTGTAAGAAATATTGGACTTAGACTAAGGAGATAGGAAGAGAGAATTTAGAGAGCCATGAGAGAAATGCTTTCTATTATTTCTCGGGTTTTCTCGGTGTGTTTTTACAACTGAAGACTAAACATGTATTTAAAGGCAAAATGAAAGAACTATGCTAGCCTAATAATTTGACACGTACCTATGCTAGTCTTAAATTATTACACCTACTGATATAAAAAGATTCTTATCGACAAAAAATGTTTAACGGAAACCCAAAAAATCTGCCATACCCCCTTATTGGTATCAGAGCATGGTATGATTCGAAAGGTTTAAAAGACTTAGTCTGGCTCGTTAGTGGCAGTTGAAGTCTACATTTAATGAGAACCCGCTAAGGTGAAAATCCAGGGATTATATTATGTAATGATATAAATATAAAGGTTATGATGAATTTAAGGGTCAAGATAAACCCCAGTATATATGTTTATTTAATCGTTGTTTGTTGTTTATTTAAAATTTTAATGGGATATATGAATATATTATGAAAAGGAGTAAGAAATCTGGATAGATACTAAGAGATAGGTTTTTCTTAAATCATTGATTCAAATACTTCGTCAGCAGTGATAAAGCGTTTTGATAAACTAACGGAAAATCTAGGATATATTAAAGAACAAAATAACCAAATTATAAAAGAATTAAAAGAAATTAGAAAATTAATTCCTACCAAACAAGAAATTCAACAGCTAAGCTATTTGCTAGAAAGCAATAAACCAAAACAGATAGAAACTGAAAACAAAAATTTATTGAACAAAATTGAAAAACAGTTAAATAAATTAGAAAAATCTTTAGAAATAGTTAAACAAATAGTGGAAGGTTAAATCTGGAGTCATCTAAAGAATATAGAAAGGCTTTAGAAGACGTTAAAAAATATAAACCTATAGAAAATACAGTAGAAGTCACAGGTTTTACCAAATACACAGGACATAATAAAAGTGATAGCCATTATCCACTTTTATTTAATTTTATTATCAGTCTAATATTACAGGTTATTGAAAAATTAAACAAAATAATTAATATATTAGAAGATAAAAAAGAAACTAATACAACAAAAGAAAGTGATATAGATAAAATCACCGAAGCAATAAATAAATTAAATCTAGAAGATATTAAAATAAACAGAAAACCTAAACCATATACACACTGGTTACCTAGGAAATGAATAATCAAAACAAAAGTTTCTTGGGAAGAAGCAGAACAGTACAAGAAGCAAGAAGCTCAACAAGTAATATACAAGATACAATATCATCAGAGTCATTTTTAAACAGGATTGTTAGAAGAGGATCAGGTTCAAATTCCTCACAACAAAATATGCAATTAGAAGAAGAAATAGACTTAGACATAAATATAAATCTTTACAATCAACACCAATTAGATATTCTAAATCCTAGAGTATTATATCAAACAAGAGTTTTAAACATAAATACAATGTTAATCCAAAGTAGTAGAGAAGAAAGTTTAAGAGTAGTAGACAAATCCGTAACATTAGACTTATTCTCACCTGATACTATACAAAAGATAAAACAATCAGGGAAACATTTTGCACACGTAGGACTAGTGATCATAGGAATCAAAGCATTAGGAAGAAAAAACTTAGGGACAAAATTATTAGCCCTATTACTAGACAAAACCTAGAAAACAGAGCTAAAAAGGCAATAATTTCAGGAATGGAAACAGACCTTAGCCAAAATACAACGTTATTTTATTGTATACCAGGAATTTTAAAAGACATAAATGATCTACAAAATATTAAAATAGCTCTACAAACAAAGGGATATGAAAATTATGAAGGAAACAATATAGTAATAAGCATAGGAGTGCTAGGAAAGGCTAGCAACAGGTCAAGAATGAAATACAAAGTTAATATTGAAGGGATTGTAAACACAATAGCTTCAAAATCTATACAAATGATAGACCCAGTAAAAATAGATCCTGAAAAATTAGCAGGATTAGAATGGCAATTAAACGACATAAAAGGTCAAGAAGACGAAATATTAGACCCAAAAAGAAGTTATATATATGAAGATAGTGATGGATCACAAACCTTGAGATTTGTAGACTTTAAAAAGAAGTAATCCGACAATAAAGATGACGAAGAAACATAATACAATTTTATGAATACAGAATATGATACAGATACAAAACCAAATTATGATACAGAAAACGAAGATGGAGAAACTCTAATAGGATTTGATAAATTCGAAGAAGAAGAATTTGATTACAGTTTAATAGATTATTTAGAAGAAGAAGAAACTACAGGATTTAAAATTGAAGAAACCAACAAAACAATAGAACAAATTATTAATAGAAAATTCACAGAATTAAACATACAAGAAGAAACGGATGATATGATCATCGAATGCATGACAGAATTAGGAATGACATATGAAGAAAGCTACAAAAACTTACAAAATTATTACAATTTACCCTTAGTTGAAAATATACTAAAGGGAAAACAATGATATCAGATTTCTATAAACAAGATCAAAATTTTATGGATGAAAATATGTATGGTCTATATAATCCATATAAAAGAAAAATGCCAAAAATAGACTGGGGAGAAACAGGAACATCTACACGAGATACATCAGGAAGAGAATCTTGGTCACAACCCTCTACAAGCTATCAACAAGAGTCGAATTATGTAGGAAAAGGCAACAGATTACCTATAGGAAACATATTTAGTAGCAATATGTTACTATTATAACAACAAAAACCACAGTTATGGGTAGATGAAGTCTTAATATGGGAACAGACAGTTGTAAGAATGTGGGAAACAAATAAAAAAAATAGCATGGATATGTTCTCTTATTTAGAAACCACATTAGGCCCAATTTCTCTAGGTATTTGGCAAAGTAAAAAAGCCATGACCCAGATGAAATAAATAGGCTAAAAGCCCTAGGAGAAAATCCATACAATTTCACATCACAAATAATAACTCTCATTCTAGGAGTTGATCCAGCTAAAAATAATAGCCTTATACAAGACACTGCAATAAGAAACTTAGAACAATTAAGTATAGCAGATATGAAGTGTATAAACGAATTCACAATAGACTTCTCAAGATTATTATCTCAAACAGGACAAGCCATGGATGATAATCTATGCGACAAATATTTTATAAAATTACCAGGAGACTTAGAAAAAATATACATGAAACATGGAAACAAACATATGGTGAACAAAAAAATTTAGGCATAGGACCTAGTATAACATACACTTTTGGAATATTAGAAGAAAGATGTAAAGAAGTTGCTTTACAAGAACAGCTAAAAAAGAATGCATATGCGTTTTGTAAAACAGCAATATATACACCACAAGCTTATGGTTATTATGACTATAAAAGGAAAAAATTGAGGAAAAGTACAACATACCAAAAAGGATACAAACCTTATTATAAAAACAAATATGTTAGAAAACCACAAAGACGCAAATGTAAATGTTTCATCTGCGGAGATGAAAAACATTTAGCTAATAAATGCCCTAACAAAGGTAAAAATATAGAAAGAAGTAATCTAGTAGAACAAATAGGAGATTACGAAATAGAATCTTTAGAAACAGACAATTCAGAAAATGAATCAGTATATAGCATATATAGTGATAGGGATGAGGAAAAACTAACAAAAATCACATACACATATGTTAATACAGAACAAATAGAATGTGAACATGATTGGATAAGCAAAAGAGGTAATAATTATATAAAATGTTATAATTGTGGGTATTACCCTAGCATGGACAAAAGATCACAATGTAACATTTGTTTTAAAGAAATATGCTATTTATGTCTTAAAAAGTTATTTAATCAAGAAATAACAACAAAGGAAACAAATAAGACATTAGACACAGACATATATTACGAAAAAATAGAAAAACTAGAAATAATAATAGAATTACATAAACTAAAAATTGATAATATAGAAAGAAAATTAAAACATATAGAAGACATAGTAGAAAAGAAAAAACAGAAAGTCGAAGAATTCGAAGTAGCTCAAATGTCTGAAGAACATGAGCACACTTATATTCAAACAAAGGGATACACAAACATGATTCATATACAATGTAGATTATGGTTAGACAATAATAAATTTGTTTATTTAACAGCATTAGTGGATACAGGAGCAACAAAAAGTGTAGCGTCATATACTTTAATCCCTAAACAATACCATAAAGAGTTACCCTATAAATTAGTCACTAGAACAATTGAAAGTCGACTTATCTCAATCACACACTATGTAGAACCAACAGGCATACAATTTTAAGACTTTGCCGGAAATTACAGCATTAAATATGAAATACCACAAGTAAATATTAATCCTGAGTATATAAAATCCTCAAATTTTGTTTTAGGATTAAATTTTATATTCGGATTAAATGGTGCTATCACCCTTTGTAACGACCCGGTTTCCCAAACATACAACAAATAACATATATTGCATAACATCGTTACATTCATAAAAGAAAAGTTTCATAATAATTCACATACGGTCCCATAGTCTCGAAACTACAAAATACATAAAAGCTTCCTAATCAACATCAGTCATCAGAAATCGTCCTACTCTTTATCCTTTCCTTTGCCGCTATAATTTCCTCGACCTGGAATACATATTTTTGAAAACAAAATGAGGGTTAGACCAAACGGTCTAGTGAGATAATCCCTGTCATTTCAAAATTGTTATAAAACCAATTTATATAAAACCATTCGTATTAAAATAGTTTAAATAAAACCTTTCGTATAAACACACATATATCACACATACTCAAATACCAATCCAGACTCGTGTATCGTGCTCATCCCTTCCACCTTATTCCTCCACAAATGGCCATATTAGTTGGTAGCAAGCCAACTAATAAATTATCAACGCCGTACTGAAATTACGACCAACAACGCCGTACTGAATTTACGACCAACAACACCACCGGTCCGTACACCGGAACCCGGCAACACACCGACCCTTAGTCCGGCTAAATGTGCACTCATGTAGTGCAAAGCTTATATAAATAAAATATACATCTCAATATATTCTATTTCAATATAAGCACATATTCACATTATCTGTCACATTCCAAATCATATCTCAATATATCATATTGTCATTTATAAACACATAATCACACCATATATCACCTTTTTAATCCACACATATCCATCTCATATATATATAAACATATATGTATATATATATATATATATATATGTATTCCAGTTTGAAAGCATTTTAAATGTAAAACTCACCTTGATCGCTTACCCAGAAACACTTCCAAGCCTTTTCCAAAAGATTCAGTCTTTCACCCAAAATCCACTGAATCTTAAACGAAATTGGGATGTAAAGCACGATCAAACGAGGTTCACGACGGAGTTGAACGAGCTCGAGTACCTATGTTAAACTATAAATTGTTATTACTTGAACAACATAAAACTCTCATCATAATCATTCTAATACTGAATTTTGGCTCTAATGGTATCTAAGAAACTTAAATTTCAAAATGGACAACCCGATACGCATTTCGAAAACTAAACTCAACACCATGCAGAACCGTACGTGACAGCTCCTAAGCCCCTTCTCTTCGACCGTTTTTCTCATACTTAGAGACCAAACCAGAATATAAGATCTAAATGAAAGCTGTTCTCTGACCTCCTACGGTTCTACTCGAATTGGAATCACCTCATTTGAATCATCGGTTGATTTTATACGAAATTTATAAAAACACAGAAACTGATCCGAGTATGCTACGACCAGTCCAAAAAACACGATATTTTGAGCCATTTAGAGTCAAAACTGGGTTTAAGGCCCTTCATAATAATTGTAGAAAACATTGAGTACCTTTCACCTGTAAAATTTGAGCTCAATCGGACTTACGGTTTGTGAGTTATACGCTGTCAAAGTACGGACCTGCACATACCGTAACGTCCGATTTCCCAACTTTTCGTCATTCACTTTTACTAACCAAACTTCCACTTTTAGTCAATTAAACATGTTCCAAATACAAATTAACATACTAAACGTCAAAATGGAGTTTAATGATTAATCTCTTAAGCTTAATCATGAAACTTTATTCTCTTAAGCATTTACCCGAACACTAGGTGAGCAACTAACCACATAACCACAAAACTCACCATTTTGATTCTAAACTTTACCCTTTTTAGTCCTACTTCATTTTTGACAAAACCACACATTTCTAAACATATATAACAACATAACTTTGCAATAATACATCATAATCTAAACTTAAACCCGATTGGAAACTAATCTCAATAACTTAATAACTTTGGGAGAAAATTATATCTCTACGAAGGATTTGACGAGATGATTTCGAATATGTAATTGTATCTTTGATACCTTCGGTAGTTTAAGAGTAATTTTAGAGAGAAGATGAGAAATTTGAGAGAGAGAGAGATGGTGGTGTGTGATGGCGGTGGAGAGGAAAATCACAGGACCAAATGAATGTAGTTTACTCTAATTTGCTTCATATATATATATATATATATATATTACTTATTTAGTTATTATTATAAATTAATAAAACTTTGGTTAATTGACACTTTTAGCCCCTCAATTATAATTGATTGACAATTTTAAATACGATATATTTCGGAGACGTTAAAGTATACGTTTTTTTTAAAGCGGGGTATTACAACATCTCCCCCTTAAAAGAATTCCGTCCCGGAATTCGGTTAAGCAAAAATGTACGGTTGCTTTATGCTCACTACTACATCGAACTCCAATCGAGACTATCGAAATTAACTTAATAAGCACTCCATACCCATCTATATAACAACCATCCAACAATATCTTTTTAACAAAATTAATATCAATATGTCTTTATTTCACTTTGTGCCTCTTTCAACACCAAGAAAAATCTCATCGTGCCTAATTCAACATAAAATATCTATTTATTTCACAAGATAAACTCCAATTGAGATGTAGTTCATTTCTTTCTATTAACCATGAATTACCATACATAATAACTTAGCATCAACATCTCAGTAGAATCGTAACACGTCTTATAATAACAATAAATGTCGTTACTTAACAAATCTATAAAATTTTAATCAACCTATCAAAGGCTTAAACATTTATCATGACATTCCAAATCAACTAGTGATCATATTATCACTCCGATCTATAATCATCATCATGTCATTCTCTAAACATAGCCAAATTTCCAACTATAATATTATCACTAAATCAAATTCTTAAACGCAACGGCAAACCCGTCATCATCTCATTGATTTACACATGAGACTTAACATGCCAAGTCAAGCATAGGGTCTAAAACAACTCTTTAACTTAAACAACTCCATAAAGAAAGTTCTTCAACATTAACCTCACTTTACTTAACCGTAAAAAAAAATTGTCAACTATTCATATAATAATTCTACTACAATTTATACCACAAAGTTCGTCACACGACCATCAAAATGTTTATTGAACATTGCTTTCTTCCTGCTAATCATAACACTAATAATATAAATCCAATGATTACACATATCAACCATATATTCCGTTATCTCATAATAAGATCATCCTTCCATTTTCTTTTCCACTTAAAGTCAACTAATAACCCTTTGGCGAACAAGTATGCTATTCTCAATAGCACCCAAACATCAATAATTTCAATCTCATATGAAAATACCACATCTTTAATATAACGATAACCACCAACTCATTAACGCTAACCACTCAATTTGAAATCATTAGAAATTTATATTCATCATCCAAAATTTCATTATTCATAAAATCTACTACTCAAAGTTGTCTTGGAAACTTAAAACATACACTTTCCATATATGATTTGCTAACAATCACAAGCTTTAAATCAAACACCCACAAATTTTGTAAAATATCTTAACTAGTAATTATACTTTTCTTTTATACTCTTAAGGAATAAATATACCCAACATAAGACCATTTTACATATAGTTCTACAAATTCTATATCATCCATCACTTTCTTATTAAATCTAAACCACTTATTCCAATATATCACTTTCACTTCTTCACATTAACATCACATACCCATGATCACTTTTCATTTCTTAAACAAACCTAACACCAATCCACATCTCTACTTACAATATGAATTCTAACCAAATGGTTCAATCAAAATCCATCATCAAAATATTCCACGGTTGTGTCATGTCCGTTCCTCACAAATAACACTAAATGTCAGACATTTCTCAATTCCCAAATGGTTTTAATCAAACCATTTCCATTTCTATACACTCACTACTTAATTCAAAATCCTGAACTTAATACCAAAAACCGAATCTGACATTTTCATCAATGTCTAATCCAAACAAAATAATCTTGTCAATAAATGCATCACTATTAATGAGAACAGAGAACATGAATCCTTCACTTAAGAAGATCAATAAATATCATAATATCGTAGAACCTTCACTTCTCACTCCAGCATAAACATGTTATTTTAGATATAAATCCTAGTCCCTTAATCATTTTTCTTTTCAGTCTAAATTCCCAATCAAAACATTCCATTGGAAAAATTCAGATCATAACACTTTTAGTAATAACAATATAATGTTATAACTTAACATAAACGCAAAAGTCGATGACCAATCAAAGACTTACACATCTATATGGGCATACAATACCAACTTCTCAACCAACTAATAAACACACCACAATAATCATCAAATAATACCCCTCAACTTAAGTCTAGGCTATTAACAACCTAGTTCTCATAAGCTAATGCAGACAACACTTTCTTGCATTATTTACACCGACCACGAAACATAGATAACAATTGATTTCCACACTTGCCACAACATCACTCTCGCACTTCTACTTTCTTCCACTTTCTTCTCAACATGAAACACGTTTTTTTTCAAGGACAACTTACTAGGAAGTGTTCACTCTAGACCGATCCCACGAGCAAGCTTTCTTTCACTTCTAAATCAATCACACACACCCAGTTTCAATGATTTCCATATTTAACCAACAATTTCACCATAGCTTATACCAGGAATTTAACCAAGTTAATTCGAAATCACACTCAATGTTCGAAACAACCTCACCTCACACGCTAGCTAATTATAAACTGCCACTATCTTATCCACATCACCCCACACATTTAAACAATACTCTTCTAAATAGCGTCAACAATCACACTTTGTATAATCTACACAACACACTAAAACGTCGCCTTCATGACAATGTCAAAACTTCACATACTACCATTACTCTCCACACATAATCACCACGTTCCACACACTACTATTATTCTTTACAGTCAAGCCATCACACTTCACACATTAGCAAAATCAGAACAACAGTAATTTAGCACAACCATTTTTGTCTCTAACATAATTATCAAATACTTTTCTAATGCAGATAAGCAACAAAAGGATGGAGACACAATGATTGGTTTACTGTAACAGCCCAAATTTAGTAGGCTGGAAAGTTAGTGTCCAGAATTAAAAGAATGAAAGTTTGGGCTTAGGGACTATAGTGTAAATTGTGAAACATATTTAAATGAGCCAAATCCCTAGGTTGTCTTTGTGATTCAGTATTATTTTCTTTGTGGCGGCTGAGAAGAAGAGCAGGAAGAGGGAGAAGTCGGGTTGGCATCAGGATCGGGAGAAGACTCTTTTGGTAAGTAAAATCTCAAATCAGTGTTATCTTCTTATGCAGTAATAGCTAGAAAAGTTAGTTTCCTGGATGGGTTTTCATGTTTAAGCTGGGATATTGTTTAAAGTCAATGTGGAGAGTTTTAGTCCACGAATGGGATTATAATCTAATGAAATCAATGGACTAGAAATTTTGTTGTTTAAGGAGTTGTAATAGAACAAATTGGGTAAGAATGTTGTGTTAAATTCTCAATTTACTGGACTCCGTAGGAAGAAATTGAGTAATGAAGCGTATAAGTTTCGTCCCTGTTCGCTAGACCGAAGTACCGGGAGTCGGGTACCGGGACTTCGGGGTACCGGGAGTCGGGGTACCGGGACTTCGGGGTACCGAGAGTCGGGTACCGGGACTTCGGGGAATCGGGAGTCGGGTACCGGGAGTCGGGGTACCGGGACCTTGGGGTACCGGGAGTCGGGTACCGGGAGTCGGGGTACCGGGACTTCAGGGTACCGGGAGTTCGAGGCACCGAGAGTCGAATCATCCTGAGATCGTCGGTTTGGGCTTCGTCTGTCAGGCCCGTAGTGTCTAGCTATTGGGCCGACGTGTTTAGAGTTTAGCTTAAGTCTCGCGGGCTTAGTAAAGGATAAAAGAAATCCAATATGTAATAGATGGACCTAAATGAGTTATTTGAGACCGAATTAAGAGGAGGACTTAGGATCAGAATTAGAGACGTGCTTAATTGATCTATAATTATGCATTAGGTGAACGAACGGAATGAGATACGAGGTCAGAAAGGAGTTGCTACCAGGTGAGTTCTCTAAACCCTTTTTACGACTTAAAGTGTTAAATGATTTTGACTGATTATGGTTTCAATTACGAGCATGAAAAGTTTATAACCGTTACTCATGTTTTCCATGAAATACATGTTTTACCTGAGAAAATGTATTGTACTTGATGAACTAAGAATGACGATTTACTAAGGTTTTAAAGGTGCAAGTTTTATGAAATGAATGACGTGCTACGTGGAGTCGGTCTACACTGTAGGGTCAGAGATAGATCCTCGGGGTCTGATGATCCCTTGGATGTTTATGACAGACTGGTAGGTTGGAATCCGTTTCCTCCTATTTCGAGTAGAAAGGGGGGTCTGCGTAAGCTCCGGGAAGGGGAGTTTGTGTAGGCTCCGGTTGAGGGCGAGAGGGTAACCCATTGGGCCCCGATCGCGGAATGTTTATGTGATCCTATATACAGTGTAGTACCATGCCTGATGTTATGTTAAGGTTTATGATGATATTTTCATAAATGTTTTATACTGGTTACATGTTGTTTTCGGAGGGAATTCACTAGACCTTTTGGTCTAACCCTCGCTTTCAAAACTAAACCATTTTCAGGTAAGCATGTTAAGGGTTCTTCAAGTAAGAACCGTGTGATGGCAGGAAGGATTTGGAACTTAGAGCGACTCCAAGTCTTTTGGTTGATGTTTAGATAGAACTCTCGGTTGTGGATTAGAGACTTCCGCTGTCAATTTTGCTTAGCTTAGTCAAAAGAATGTTTATGAACAAGTCATCTATGTAATTCGAATGCTTATTTTTATGGTATATTATGATTATGTTTTTGGGATGTTACAAATGGTATCAGAGCCATAGTTTAAGGGATTTAGGTGACCGGACGGGCCTAAACTTAAACTGTAAGATGAGGAACACAGTCGAGACATAGGATTGCCTCTAGGAAAGATCACTATAAATGCGCTTAGGAATAAGGTGCCAAGGACAAGCGTGTAAGGTAAGTTCGGGATTACACCTGGCCAGTGTAATTACAAACTTACAGGTACATGTGCGTGCTTACAATACCTTACTTATAGCAAATCTATGGTGTCATGTCTAGCAAGAACTAATTTTCGGTTTCTTTCAGTTTAGTACTATGACTGGGAGAACCCCGAGGGACAGGACAGTATTGGATGTTTCAAGAAATTTAGATGAGGAGGTCCTGGATGATGGGTCGATGCAACCTTGCCAGACTGATCTGTTACACTATTGCATGCTTAACCTACCGTATTGCTCCGAAGTGGTAGTCGGAAAATAGTGTTTATGTCGAGTTCTAGTGCTTTAGAATGTCAGTATGATCCCTGCGGGGTAGACTGAGGCCCCTAGTTGGGGAGGTTTCATGAGAAGTCACTTATGTTGTGAGATGTGTACACTTCGTAGAAAAGAAACGTTGGATAGGGTGTTATGAGTCGTCTAGAGGTAGCTCTTCGTAGATTCGGAGAGGATGAACGTTGAGTTTAAGTAAGACTCCAGTCGGGAGAGTCTCAGTTCTTGAAACCATGGAATAGATCAGTCAGAATGGTAAGGAAGGACAGTGTCAGAACCTTGAAGGTATCAATAGAGCCCTGACTTTTGTGGTCAAGCTTTTCTATGGTAGGATAAACGAAGTAAGAGACCTATAGTGAATTGAAACCGTGTAGAAGTGGGAAGTGAAATAGATGATCAAAAAGAATAGTATGGAAGGGTTAAGCAAGTGAAATGTGAAAAGCGTGTTCAGTAAGCAGTTGCATGACCGAGAGGGCGATCGTTAGTCGTAGGAGGGGTGTTAAGGATAAGTTGCGTAAGTAAAGCGGTTAACCTTGTTGCGGTGAGTAGCCTTCAATGGCAAGTAGAGTCTCATGCATGGCGATCTTTTATGTAACATGAAATTCTCACGATGTAAGATTAATGTGCAAAGTATTTCACACTTTTAATGATAAGTTAAATTCTTTTATTACAAAAAGGTCAAGAGAATGTTTGCCAGCAAAACTTTTACAATCAAATGAGTAGTAGTTTGTTGTTATCATACAAATGAGTGTGAGAATCGACCAGTTTACTCTGTGTCAGTAATTTCTTTCAAAATTGTGTCGTATGAAAAGATTTTCATTCCACGTATTACTTTCGTATTAACATTGTTCAGAAATGAGTAAGATTAAGGTCCACGGAAGAACGCATGCAAACGATTCTCGAATCGTTGTACAAGGCGTTGAAGTTATAAATGTGATGGGGTCATGCGTACCCAAATGTTTCCCAAACATTATTTAAAATGATGAAATGTGCGAAAAGATTTGTTTACTGTATTGTCATGCATGAAGGCTATGAACTCACTAGGTCATATTATAGCACTTGTTAAGCTAAGGAAAGACTGCAAGAGTGGAGAAGTGTCGGACAAATCAGGAAAGAATGTTGTAAGCTTAGTGTTTGTGTGCAAGAGTAAAGGTGAACGGTGGAAGAGTCAGAAGTGAATTATAGGGGTGATTGTGTGAGGGTATGTACCCTTGTTCGGTGTCTGGAAGTACGAGTGTCAAGATACGGTCGTGTCCGGAGGAAGGATTTGAAGCCTTCAAGGTGATGGTTTTGTGACTCGTTATGAGTAGTGTGATAAGGAAGGATGAAAGGTCTATGGCGTTGGAATATGAGTTTCGAGGCGAGCTTGTAAGGGTGATGTTACATGAGTACGCTTTGAGA
Organism: Saussurea involucrata; assembly: GCA_033807775.1. Classification (NCBI taxonomy): domain Eukaryota; kingdom Viridiplantae; phylum Streptophyta; class Magnoliopsida; order Asterales; family Asteraceae; genus Saussurea; species Saussurea involucrata. Next base: position 23,115,960 of record CM066324.1, read on the forward strand.
TAAGGAAGACGGATTTCAAAATTTATTAGGATGTATTAGTAGGATTAGGTTCCGTAAGGAAATCCATGTTAAGAATAAGTTAAGAAAGTAGTTACAGGTTGCCAGTTGATGTAGAAGCCGACAAATGTGTACGATGGCCGAGGTCGAAGATTTGAACCAGAAAGTTGAGAGTGATAGAACACCTTGTAGTAGTGCTAAGAGGATGAGAAGTTATTGTTTGATTTAAGCGTTCTATTTTGCGAGGTGAGGAGGGTCCATAGAAGGACAAGATGTGTAACAAGCGAATTGAGGGTGTAGATCTTATCATTCAGGGAAGGGATGTGCCCTGATTTGTAAGGGTACGGATCATGAAGAGCTAGCTACAATGTTTGCGTGTGAGCTAATGGAGAACTCGTGAGTTATAGATCAACAAGTTGGGAAAGGACTGAGTAGCGAGTTAGACTCGATTTCGTACACGGGAGGATGTGAAGGCAAGTTTTAATCGTGTGAATGGTCATGAGGTGATGTTAGAGAGAGATGAAGTATCAGATAGAAACCTTGTGGAAAGGGGGGTTTCGGTTGAGACGTACGATTTCTTACCCAGATTGTTGGAGCACATAGGGTGCAAGTTGACTTTATGGTGTGAGGCTACCCAAAGGAGAAACCAATTATTTTGGAGGTAAGAGTTGTTAAGTAGGTGCATGTTGGAATCATTGGAAGTTTAAAGAGGATGAAGAGTGGATTAGCCAAATGTGTTACAGTAAATGCTAGATCCTTGTAAATCGTGAATTGTTTCTTATGTGAAAGGGAGTAACCCTAGAAGGAGATAGTTGAGAAGTTTGGTTACGATTAAAGAATGAAGTGATAATGATTATGAGTCGGAGCGGGAGTATGGTCATTAGTGATTTGAAATGTCACGATAGATGTATAAGCCTTTGATTGGTTGTTAAATTTTTTAGGGATTTGTTAAGTAATGACATTCATTTGTTATTACAAAATGCGCTATGGTTCTACCGAAATTCTTACTAAGAGTTGATAAGGGAAAATCGATAGGTTAAAGTGAGAAGTTGATGATAGTACGTTGGAATAGGTAAATTTCAAATTATTTAGTAAGTTGTGAATGGTTGATTTACTCAGTGGAGTTGTTGGTTAAGAAATCAGTTTTCACTGATGGATTTTATGAATACCAGCATAGCGAGAGGTGATGCTAAGTTATGATATTAAATGATTAAATATGATAATGTATATGGTTGATAGGAGGAAACGAATTGCATCTAAATCTGAGTTTATCATTTGAAATAAGTGCTAATTACAATTGAAATGAATTGGTCGAGTTAGAGTTGCTTATGTGTGAGAGGAGGATCTATGTAAGTAAAAGTTGGAGATCAAAGAATGAGTAGTGACGACGAACATTAGTGTCGCTCCAAGACGACTTGGTGGAATGTTTGGGTTAGGATATTGACGTAACTGTTTGGTTATGTGAATAATAAGAAAGTGTTATCAGCATTTGGAAAGGTCGGAAGTAATAAACTTGACAGTAATGCCGAAAGGTGAAGGGTGGTGCAGAGGGATATTGAGAAGTGGGCGAACCGTTAGAAAGAATATTGAGGAAGGGAATTGTGTATGATTTTGGTGCAGGAAGGGAGTGGATAAGACAGTTGAATGGGTTAAGTTAGTGACCTTGTGAGAAATGTTTAAACGAATTGGTCGCGTAGTGTTTAAGCTAGTGAGATTAGTATGGCGTGACCATGGTTACTCCTCCCAGAGGAGTGAGGATAACCGGAGTTATGTTTCGTATGACGGAACGATCATGGCAATCACCGAGGAACTGAGGTGTTTCAAGATAAGCTCAATTGAGTAAGTGAACACTTCAACGATGGGTTTGGAGGTTCCTACTCTTAGTTACGTATAAGTATGAGGTGGTGAAGTAGTGAGGATGTGAGATTTAATTGTCGGATTGTGGTCTAAGTGGTCCGAGGAAAAGGAAAAGGTTATCTGCCTAGACGATTGTTATGCGGTGCAAGGATGTGAGTTGCGAGACGAAGAAGGAACTCGGGGTTATGAGTTGTCGGGATGTACAGGGTTGGCCTTGTGCCAAGCTGTCAGGTGAGCGAGTTGTTTCTTAGTAGACGAATTTTGTGCTGTAGCGGGGGTTTCCGCCAAGTTCCTCCTTAAAGGAAGAAAAGATGCGCGAGAAGCCTTGTTTAGTCTTCTATTGTTAAGACCGATCGATTAGGAGCAGTAACCTACGAGTGAGAGTACCGTAAGAACTGAAGGGAATGCATTCAATGCTCCATGTTTCGAATGTAATGAGGTGGTTGGCTGAGTTAGAGATGGCCCCACCTTGGGGGTATTGGAATCAGAAATGAGGGCGAGGTACCCATAGCTCTTCCGATAAGGAATTCCGGAGACGGAATTCTTTTGAGGGGGGGAGTGTTGTAACAACCCAAATTTAGTAGGCTGGAAAGTTAGTGTCCAGAATTAAAAGAATGAAAGTTTGGGCTTAGGGACTATAGTGTAAATTGTGAAACATATTTAAATGAGCCAAATCCCTAGGTTGTCTTTGTGATTCAGTATTATTTTTGTTGTGGCGGCTGAGAAGAAGAGCAGGAAGAGGGAGAAGTCGGGTTGGCATCAGGATCGGGAGAAGACTCTTTTGGTAAGTAAAATCTCAAATCAATGTTATCTTCTTATGCAGTAATAACTAGAAAAGTTAGTTTCCTGGATGGGTTTTCATGTTTAAGCTGGGATATTGTTTAAAGTCACTGTGGAGAGTTTTAGTCCACGAATGGGATTATAATCTAATGAAATCAATGGACTAGAAATTATGTTGTTTAAGGAGTTGTAATAGAACAAATTGGGTAAGAATGCTGTGTTAAATTCTCAATTTACTGGACTCCGTAGGAAGAAATTGAGTAATGAAGCGTATAAGGTTCGTCCCTGTTCGCTAGACCGAAGTACCGGGAGTAGGGTACCGGGACTTCGGGGTACCGGGAGTCGGGGTACCGGGACTTCGGGGTACCGGGAGTCGGGTACCAGGAGTCGGGGTACCGGGACTTCGGGGTACCGGGAGTCGGGTACCGGGAGTCGGGGTACCGGTACCTTGGGGCACCGGGAGTCGGGTACCGGGAGTCGGGGTACCGGGACTTCGGGGTACTAGGAGTCGGGTACCGGGAGTTCGAGGCACCGAGAGTCGAATCATGCTGAGATCGTTGGTTTGGGCTTCGTCTGTCAGGCCCGTAGTGTCTAGCTATTGGGCCGACGTGTTTAGAGTTTAGCTTAAGTCTCGTGGGCTTAGTAAAGGATAAAAGAAATCCAATATGTAATAGATGGACCTAAATGAGTTATTTGAGACCGAATTAAGAGGAGGACTTAGGATCAGAATTGGAGACGTGCTTAATTGATCTATAATTATGCATTAGGTGAACGGACGGAACGAGATACGAGGTCAGAAAGGAGTTGCTACAAGGTGAGTTCTCTAAACCCTTTTTACGACTTAAAGTGTTAAATGATTTTGACTGATTATGGTTTCAATTACGAGCATGAAATGTTTATAACCGTTACTCATGTTTTCCATGAAATACCTGTTTTACCTGAGAAAATGTATTGTACTTGATGAACTAAGAATGACGATTTACTAAGGTTTTAAAGGTGCAAGTTTTATGAAATGAATGACGTGCTACGTGGAGTCGGTCTACACTGTAGGGTCAGAGATAGATCCTCGGGGTCTGATGATCCCTTGGATGTTTATGACAGACTGGTAGGTTGGAATCCGTTTCCTCCTATTTCGAGTAGAAAGGGGGGTCTGCGTAAGCTCCGGGAAGGGGAGTTTGCGTAGGCTCCGGTTGAGGGCGAGAGGGTAACCCATTGGGCCCCGATCGCGGAATGTTTATGTGATCCTATATACAGTGTAGTACCATGCCTGATGTTATGTTAAGGTTTATGATGATATTTTCATAAATGTTTTATACTGGTTACATGTTGTTTTCGGAGGGAATTCACTAGACCTTTTGGTCTAACCCTCGCTTTCAAAACTAAACCATTTTCAGGTAAGCATGTTAAGGGTTCTTCAAGTAAGAACCGTGTGATGGCATGAAGGATTTGGAACTTAGAGCGACTCCAAGTCTTTTGGTTGATGTTTAGATAGAACTCTCGGCTGTGGATTAGAGACTTCCGCTGTCAATTTTGCTTAGCTTAGTCAAAAGAATGTTTATGAACAAGTCATCTATGTAATTCGAATGCTTATTTTTATGGTATATTATGATTATGTTTTTGGGATGTTACATTTACACCGAAGTCAAATAGCACTTTAGCACGTGTATAGTTTATAGAAATATACATGTCTTCGTCTCTATCTATACGTCAAGTCCGACTTGTCACTCTGTTGATTCAAACAAGGTTAATATACACATAAGCACATACCCCATATAACAAGGTATTCCGGTTCAAACATGTACTTGTAAGTTCACAATTACACTGGCCAAATGTAATTTGAAATTACCTTACATGATGTTCCTTCTACCTTTTATACTTAACATCCAAAGGTTCTAAAATAATGGGGACATCCTACTTCACATACAGTTTAAGTCTAGGTATAAATCCAAATACCTAAATCCCTTAAACTAGGGCTCTGATACCATCTGTAACGACTCGGTTTCCCAAACATACAACAAATAACATATATTGCATAACATCGTTACATTCATAAAAGAAAAGTTTCATAATAATTCACATACGGTCCCATAGTCTCGAAACTACAAAATACATAAAAGCTTCCTAATCAACACCAGTCATCAGAAATCGTCCTACTCTTTATCCTTTCCTTTGCCGCTATAATTTCCTCGACCTGGAATACATATTTTTGAAAACAAAATGAGGGTTAGACCAAACGGTCTAGTGAGATAATCCCTGTCATTTCAAAATTGTTATAAAACCAATTTATATAAAACCATTCGTATTAAAATAGTTTATATAAAACCTTTCGTATAAACACACATATATTACACATACTCAAATACCAATCCAGACTCGTGCATCGTGCTCATCCCTTCCACCTTATTCCTCCACAAATGACCATATTAGTTGGTAGCAAGCCAACTAATAAATTATCAACGCCGTACTGAAATTACAACCAACAACGCCGTACTGAATTTACGACCAACAACACCACCGGTCCGTACACCGGAACCCGGCAACACACCGACCCTTAGTCCGGCTAAATGTGCACTCGTGTAGTGCAAAGCTTATATAAATAAAATATACATCTCAATATATTCTATTTCAATATAAGCACATATTCACATTATCTGTCACATTCCAAATCATATCTCAATATATCATATTGTCATTTATAAACACATAATCACAGCATATATCACCTTTTTAATCCACACATATCCATCTCATATATATATAAACATATATATATCTATACTACCTTAATATTCATCTTGATCAAAACTCTTAATTACAAATTTTAATGCATGGTGTACAACAACTTCAAGCACACAATTGAAAAAACTCTTAATTACTACTCTTTATGCATGATGTACACCTATTTGAAGCAAAGGTTTTAAAACCCGCCTAATACCGAGAGTAGTAACCCCTGACCTTGCTTTCTTCCCTCGAAGTATTCTTCCTCATTGTTTCACGTCTCACCTGAGTCAAAACCCATTTGGATTAGGGTTTATGGTTGCTTTCTTCCTGCTACCTGTTGCTGTAATCACTGAAATGGAAGATAGAGAGGATCAAATTTCTTCCCATATCGTTGGCTCACAACAGGGCGACCTCAAAGCATATAAATCTGAGCATCTTCGTTTCACTTCCTCATTGTTTCACGTCTCATCTGAGTCAAAACCCATTTGGATTAGGGTTTAAGGTTGCTTTCTTCCTGCTACCTGTTGCTGTAATCACTGAAATGGAAGATAGAGAGGATCAAATTTCTTCCCAGACAGCTGTATCGCTGGCTCACAACAGGGCGACCTCAAAGTATATAAATCTGAGCATCACGGTTTTCATTTCACCACAGGTTATTCGAAACCCTACCGATTTCTTTGAGGTATGCTATCATTTCTCTATCGATTTTGCATTTCTCTGTTTTTGAGTCAAGATTTCTGTTGGATGATTTCTATTCCTTTCATGTTTTGACATTCTATTAAGGGTTTTGATGCAGATAAGAGTAAACAAACGTTTTTGACATTCTATTGAAATGTTTATTATGTAGTTTTTGACATTCTATTGCAATCTTGATCTACATGTATATTGCTGTTTTTATGCAAGGCACTAGCCTTTTTTTAACCTTGTAAGACATTGAACCGTTTATAGCCTTTGATTGCCGTAGAAAGATATATATCACACCAACTGATCAGAGCATTTCAGCAGTAATCATTTTTGTATGACTTTTTTATGAAAAATATTACTGTTTTATGAAGATATATATCACACCAACTAATGGTGTTTTTATACATAAGCAATTATAAAAGTTTTGCAATCTTGATCTACATGTATATTGCTGTTTTTATGCAAGGCACTAGCCTTTTTTTAACCTTGTATCTATATATATACACACATAATATGAAGTTAAAACTTAGCAAGATTAGAAGTTACTTACCACAAGCAAAAATCCCCAAATACAATATGACCAACAACGAGAGCTGGGAATTTGGTATTCTCTTCATCTCAACTATATAATTAGGCACGCAATCAGACGTTGGTAAATAGCTGTGTTCTGTTGACGAGCTGGAAGAGAAAACAAATATGCAAATCAAATACAAGTTAATTGTACATTTGTGCCATTAGACATGAAATATTGATATAGAATTATTCTTTGAATTTGTAATACCCACGTTCTATATATCAGTTAAATCCTACTTCAGGATTTAAGAACTCCACACAAATTCTACCAATTCAACTTGAAGTACCAAATCACAATACCTCACCGTCCAAATGATTTTAATGAAGGGAACTTGTTTATTAGCATATCTAAAATAAACAAAAGAAAAGGCAAAAATGTAAAGGCCTCCCATGAATTGCGGTTAATGTGAGAAGCATGAGAAGTGGATCTGAACCGTTGATCACTTTTAATCAAATGGCCTCCCATGAATTGCGCCTTAAAAGGGAATTGATCGGTGCTTCGTATCTCAGTGCATCTCATCTTAATGTGCATCCATTTCTCATTGTAATGTGCATCCATTTCTTGACAACCACTTCTCACGTTTCTCACATTAACCTCAACTTTGATTTTGGTTAACAACGTTTGTTTATCTTTAGCTTCATTAAGTTGTACTTTGGACATTTGATCGATAGCTAAATAAACATACTAAACTACTAAAGCATGTTGCAAGTTAATGTTAGCAATTCTTGTGCACATTATGTTGGGTCTTTCAACTAAATAGAAGTTCTTGTATTATTCCTTTCTTCCAAAATTTATTTTCTCTTCTTTCTGTTTTCTTAGCTTTAGCTATATATATATATATATATATATATATATATATATATCTGCAGGTTAGCTTTCCAATGTGACCGATTGGTGTCTCATAAGTTAAGGTTTCAACGGAGACTTTGCACATTATGTTGACCATGTAACTGTGAATCAAGAGTTTGAGAGAACTCTATTTTATTGGTTGACCGAGGCTGTTTAGGATCCTGATCCCAACCTGCTTGTTATTTGGCTCAATGGAGGTTAATCACTCAGTATGCTTCTTTTTACTGTATTCATATTTCTATTTAGTTCGAAATCTAGATTAATGGTACTTTTGAGTTCAGATGATCATAAATCTTTGTGGCCAGAAGGTCATCTGAAATCTAGACCCCTTCTATTTTTCTATTTCGTATGACGTTAGAGCCTTGCATCATAAATATTTATGGGTTACGGTGAAACTGATGTTATTGTTTCATTTTTCTGTTTTTTTAACTGGATTTTAAATTGTTGTAATTGAATCTTATATCTTCTTAAGTTGTTTTCTTGGAGAAGGCATTTGCAAAAAAAGAAGGAAAACATACAGGCCTGAATTTCAAATCTACACCCAATTGGTTCAAATCTACACCTAAATTATCTCTGTTTTTATTTCTCTTTATATTGCTAGATATGGGTTTTGTACTAGATGCTTTCGTGAATTATGGTTATGTCACTAAAATAACAATCGTGAATTGTTTCAGTTGTGCTTTTGATGGGAGTAATGTAGAATGCAACTGAATTGGGGATTTCATTTCATTCTAATTCTCCATTTTAATTTGCTATAATAGTGCACTGGAAATATTCAAATTTCCTTTAGAGAAGTAGTGGGTTCAAGCAGTGATCCTCAAGCTCTCATGCCTTGGCTTCTCATTGTGTTTTGTGCTTTCATTCAATGTTCGGCATAACTTTAATATGAATTTGGTATATCCCTCTTAGAAGTGGAAGTTCTTAATTATGATTACAGTTTATTTTTGTTGAGGTCCTTCTTCAAACATTCATTTTTAACTCCAAGCTATTCATCTCTTCTCTAAGCTTTTCAGTATTTTGTTACTCTCACTTCCAGGGTAAGACTCTTGGTCATTGTCGTTCCTCTTACCGCGTAAAGTTTTTGATCTTTATCAAGTTTATCCTATAAGGTAAAGTTACCCCGTAAGCACTTACCGGGTAAGTGTTTAGTAAACGACCCCTAAACCGTAAGTCAATTTTTTGGTGGTAGATTGTAAATCTGCACCCTAACAAGTCTTTGCAGTCCTCCCATATTTGTTATCTTCCTTGAATGCTACATTACACAGAAGTAAGTAAATAAATAGGATCAACACCTCAAGCAATATATGGGTTAGTTATCACTACTGATTTCTCTTGCTTCTTGTCAATTTCAATACTATGACATTTAAATTACTATATCCACACGATTCATCTTTTTTTTCAAATAAAAGTCACATTATTTGGTTGTTTATTATGCAGAACCTCAGCTTTTTTGAAGGGAAGGTGATTCGGTCATGTGCCTCTCATGGAACTTTTTATTCATCGCTGCTATTTCAAAGAGATCGAATGTGATTCATCTTGGTGGACTTTAAATTTTGTATTCATTGCTCCTCTCAAACTTATCATCCATCTCTAAATTTCTGTATCTTGAAGATATTTTCCATCTCGACTGATAATTTTTGTTTAAAACCCCTTCTGTTGTAATTTGCTTTTTTTCTTTTGATGAAATAACCCAATACGCTCACCCCATATTTGTACCTGCAAATGTTTATTTCTTCTGTGTGTCTTTTCTTTGCGTATACACCTGGTTAACCTCTTTCAATCAAAAAATATATTGATGGAAGGCAAACATATTTTATTTACATCTTGTTTGTTTTATATCTTTCATTGACAATGTCTAGAAGCCATTTTATTTGAATCATCATATACTTTTGCTTAGTGTGAGATGACAGGTGTTGTGGATGTTGGAGATGAGGCTACCCATGTGGTACCTATTGTTGAAGGTTATGTTATCAGTAGCAGCATTAAATCAGTACACCCATTTTAGGAATGTATGTGGATTTTGACTTCCCTTAATTTATTTTTACAAGATCAATTTTTTATGAAAGATGCTGAAAGTTAGAGTAAATAATGACACCATTAGTAAGAACTTGATCAACCAGTTGTTTACTCTTTTTGTGAATTTTTAACTTTGTTATGAATATGATGGTTTCAATCACACGTACTAGGAACTACTGATCATCTAATGACATTTACGCCAACAATTGTACCTTTCTATTTGTTTTATAGATTTATTTGGGTTTATGTGGCTGAAATTATCTTTTTGCTCTGCTAAGATTATGTTGTCGAGTCTGCCAGAAATTAAGCTTTGGCGTGCAGAGGATGAGGTGAGTCTTTTTACACAGGATATGATAGTTGTGTATTAATTATTATATGGTTAGTGGTAGACGATGAGCAAAGAAAATGAGATGCTGAAGAGATGGGAGATGCAATGAAGTGAAGTCCTTGGAGAATAGTACTCTTGATTCAAAAAGAAAGATGAACATCTTTTTCTGCTCTGGATGAAATGGTTTGATTTACTGTCAATCACACACACACACATATATATGCATACGTGTTTGTATATATTTTTCCATGTGTGTATATTTATATATGTGTCTGCATGTTATAGCTACAATTTCTATACTTGTATGGTTGGATTGGATTCTTTTTCTGTTTTATAACTATCATGACACGGTTTTTTATTCTAAAATACGATTCATCTGTATTCTAAAGATCTTGAATCCAATAGGTTCACCTCTTCATTTAAAGTATTTCAAGATCTTGAATTTACATTTATGGATTGTATACCTATTGGATTATCAGCAGCTACAATAGTGGTAGAAGAATTAACGCCCTTGTGAATATTGTGATCGTGACACATACATCAACATTTAAACATCAAATGCAGATATCAATTACGTTACTAGACTTCCTATCACAATGTGCTTCAATATGTGATGTGCCTAACATGTGAATGTTGTTGAATTGTTACTGAAGTTATCATTTTCATTTAATGCTTAGCTTTATAGGTGGCTTTTGATTTTCTTAAATACAAATTTTTTGATCATGTCTCGGCAGGTATCGATTTCTCACCTCATTGTGTGAGAAGTTGAGGTTAATGTGAGAAGCATGAGAAGTGGATCTGAACCGTTGATCACTTTTAATCAAATGGCCTCCCATGAATTGCGCCTTAAAAGGGAATTGATCGGTGTATCGTATCTCAGTGCATCTCATCTTAATGTGCATCCATTTCTCATCGTAATGTGCATCCATTTCTTGACAACCACTTCTCACGTTTCTCACATTAACCTCAACTTTGATTTTGGTTAACAACGTTTGTTTATCTTTTGCTTCATTAAGTTGTACTTTGGACCTTTGATCGATAGCTAAATAAACATACTAAACTACTAAAGCATGTTGCAAGTTAATGTTAGCAATTCTTGTGCACAAGAGGCATAGTGATTTAGTGTTAGCATTCTTTTTTTGTTATCCCCTGTTGTGACTCATATTTGACCTTTTGGTTAAATTGGTCATTGACTCATTGCTGAAATTCATATATGTACGTTAAGGCATCAACTTATGATACCCGTAACCTTTTTATGTAATTTAACAAGGTATTACCAATGACCTCTAATTTTAAACCATTCATATAAAATTTGGATTCTAAAACAGGACTCATTTGACCATAATTATTTAAAACTTTGAAATTGGGGGAGGTTTTTAACACTCCAAGAGACGAAAAAATGTAAATTATGTTTGATTATGGCAAAAAAGGTTATCAAGGAAAGGTTGTTGAGTTCTTTTAATGGTTCTTTTTTGCTAGCTTTAACTTAATCAAAATTTTCTTGTTTCTTATTATGGCATGGGATCATGTAAGAAGTGTCATTTTTAATGAGAAGTGTGAGAAATGATTTTAAACCGTTGATCGATTTTAATCAAATACACTTCCATAAATTGCGGCTTAAAAGGGAATTGATTTGGCACTTCTTACCGGAACCTAGCCCTCTTATCATTTGCCAATCAAATTACCATGGAAATTATTGTCCAACACTAATTTTTATATAAAACTCTTATCAACAATCTTTGTTGGTATTACCAGGTTGGATAAATTTATGGTTATCAATAATGTTATAAGTGGTAAACTATATCTCCTGAGTTATCGGCATGCCTTCTTTAGAAAGAATTCGTGTTGATCTACTAATGCGTGTAAATCTCTACTAATACCCGTTTCGGAATTGTGATTCACCCGCGCTGCATCGCGCGGGTACACCACTAGTATATATATATATATATATATATATGTATTCCATTTTGAAAGCATTTTAAATGTAAAACTCACCTTGATCGCTTACCCAGAAACACTTCCAATCCTTTTCCAAAAGATTCAGTCTTTCACCCAAAATCCACTGAATCTTAAACGAAATTGGGATGTAAAGCACGATCAAACGAGGTTCACGACGGAGTTGAACGAGCTCGAGTACCTATGTTAAACTATAAATTGTTATTACTTGAACAACATAAAACTCTCATCATAATCATTCTAATACTGAATTTTGGCTCTAATGGTATCTAAGAAACTTAAATTTCAAAATGGACAACCCGATACGCATTTCGAAAACTAAACTCGACACCATGCAGAACCGTACGTGACAGCTCCTAAGCCCCTTCTCTTCGACCGTTTTTCTCATACTTAGAGACCAAACCCGAATATAAGATCTAAATGAAAACTGTTCTCTGACCTTCTACGGTTCTACTCGAATTGGAATCACCTCATTTGAATCATCGGTTGATTTTATACGGAATTTATAAAAACACAGAAACTGATCCGAGTATGCTACGATCAGTCCAAAAAGCACGATATTTTGAGCTATTTAGAGTCAAAACTGGGTTTAAGGTCTTTCATAAGAATTGTAGAACACATTGAGTACCTTTCACCTGTAAAATTTGAGCTCAATCGGACTTACGGTTTGTGAGTTATGCGCTGTCAAAGTACGGACCTGCACATACCGTAACGTCCGATTTCCCAACTTTTCGTCATTCACTTTTTACTAACTAAACTTCAACTTTTAGTCAATTAAACATGTTCCAAATACAAATTAACATACTAAACGTCAAAATGGAGCTTAATGATTAATCTCTTAGGCTTAATCATGAAACTTTATTCTCTTAAGCATTTACCCGAACACTTGGTGAGCAACTAACCACATAACCACAAAACTCACCATTTTGATTCTAAAATTTTCCCTTTTTAGTCCTACTTCATTTTTGACAAAACCACACATTTCTAAACATATATAACAACATAACTTTGCAATAATACATCATAATCTAAACTTAAACCCGATTGGAAACTAATCTCAAGAACTTAACCAAAAACTTAATAACATTGGGAGAAAATTATACCTCTACGAAGGATTTGACGAGATGATTCCGAATATGTAATTGTATCTTTGATTCCTTCGGTAGTTTAAGAGTAATTTTAGAGAGAAGATGAGAAATTTGAGAGAGAGATGGCGGTGTGTGATGGCGGTGGAGAGGAAAATCACAGGACCAAATGAATGTAGTTTACTCTAATTTGCTTCATATATATATATATATATATATATATATATATATATATATATATATATATATATATATATATATATATATATATTACTTATTTAGTTATTATTATAAATTAATAAAACTTTGGTTAATTGACACTTTTAGCCCCTCAACTATAATTGATTGACAATTTTAAATACGATATATTTCGGAGACGTTAAAGTATACGTTTTTTTTAAAGCGGGGTATTACACCGTTACAAGAAACTTTATCACATTAAGTAAACATATTTACAACTTTCCTACAATGAGATATACAAATACATCAGAGTTCGCTCGAAAGCGTGGTGACCAAAATAAAACTTTCGTTGAAAACGAATCAATAAAATTACTCACAAATTTCCTAACACATGAATTAGAAAAAGGAATATAAATTACAAAAAGTATAAATCACCCTATAATTTTACATTTAGAAAAGACAGGACTCATAGGAGAAGATATAAGGAATTCAAAAGTTAAACACATATGTAAATTTAAAATAAAAAACCGTGATATAACAATGCGAACAGCTAATATAGCATATAGCCCTTTAGACAAAGAAGAATTTAAAAAACAAATACTAGAAATGATAGAACAAAAATTAATTAGAAAATCGGAAAGTCCTCACAGATCCGCAACATTTATGGTAAGAAATCACGGTGAAATAAAAAGAGGAAAAGCCAGAATAGTATATAACTATAAAAGACTTAATGACAATACAGAAGATGATGGGTATAATATTCCTAATAAGGACAGTTTACTAAATCTTATACAAAAGAAAAGAATATTCTCAAAATTTGACTTAAAATCAGGATACAATCAATTACAGCTTGAAGAAACCTTCAAACCATGGACAACCTTCACATGCTCAGAAGGACAATATGAATGGAATGTTCTTAATTTTGGACTCAAGAACGCACCATCCATATTTCAAAGATTCATGGATAGTATATTTCTTAAATATAATTTCTGTCTGGTATACATTGACGATATTTTGGTTGCCAGCGAAACAATACAAGAGCATGAAAGACACCTATAACAGATATTTGACGAAATAAAAAAGAATGGTATAGTAGTATCCAAGAGAAAAATGGATCTATTTAAAAGAAAAATATATTTTTCTTGGCCTAGAAATCGGCAATGGAAAGATAGAATTACAATCACATATTTCTACAAAAATATTAGATTTTCCAGAAAAAATCGAAGGCCTTAAACAAATACAAGCCTTTTTAGGTCTGATAAATTATGCTCGAAAATTCATCCCAAATCTTTCAAAATTAGTAGGACCTCTATACAGTAAAACAACAAAAAATGGTCAAAGACATTTTAACATAGAAGACATAAAGCTTGTCAAAATGATTAAAGAAAAGGTAAAAAATATTAAACCTTTGGAATTACCATTAGTTACAGATTATATAATCATAGAGGTTGATGGTTGTAAAGAAGGATGGGGAGCAGTTCTTCTTTCTAAACCTAATAAGTACAATCCAAAAGAAACAGAAAAGATTTGTTCATATGCCAGTGGAAATTTTAACAAAATCGGTATGAATTGGACAAGCCTAGATTTTGAAATCCAAGCATTAATAAATGCTTTGGAAAAATTTAAAATATTTTTACAAAAAGAATTCACAGTCAGAACAGATTGTGAAGCTATAGTTCGCTTTATAAAAAACGATCAAAGTAAAAAAGTAAATAAAACGCGATGGATAAATTTACAAAACATTATACAAGGATGTGGTTACAAGATAAATTTTGAACACATTAAAGGAAAAGATAATGGGATAGCAGATATGTTATCTAGAAATCTTAACAATTTATTTATTACAAATGGAGAAAAGAGATAAAGGAAAAAGAAACCATATATCAGGTATTCATCTTCAATGAGTATCTCATCGGATGAAGAGAAAATTAGTACACAGACAGTTGATACACAAATACTAGATACCAACAAAATGTTACAAGAAGCTATGAGCTCACAGATGTTACAAACAGAAGGTTTTTACAATTCTCCACAGATACCACGATCACAGTATACACAATCTGGTTCTTCAAAAAAATACACCAAATACTGGTATAATTGCACCATACACTCCTACAAAAACCCCAACCAGAGGGTATACACAATCCAGTAGGTCAAAAGATACACATACACAGACAGATTCTATGATATCATTCGGTAACCATGTGTTACAGAAATGTTTTGATACAAAGAAAAAATTCAGACCCTTGATTGGGACAATTTTAACAGAAAAACAACAATGTTTGCTAGACAATATTTGGCATATTCAAACCATGCCACAAGCAACCTCATTTAAAGTACAAATTCTAAACACTCTGAGTATTTATTTCTCAGAACAAAGCCAGATTGTTCCCGAAAAACAACATAAACGTTTTTCTCACTACATCATTTTTAGGGGAATAAAAACTGGAATTTTTTATAAATGGGAAACAGTCACACAATATATAAAGTGTAACAGGCCACTTTACAAAGGATACCACAGTTTTGCTGTAGCTATGAAAATAGCCAGAGAAGCTTTTGGAGTTGAATCCTTCTTCATTGAACCAAAAGAAGTGAGAACTTTTGCAGAAATGGCAAAAACTAATCCTGAGCAGTTTATCAAGAAAATGTAATTGCCCAGTTACAAGAACAACTTTTAAAATCTAGAAAAAATACACAGATAACACAAACCCAGATTGAAAATAGTTTTCTCAAACAAAAGATTTCTTTTCTTGAAGCAAAAAATACACAGCTTCTACAAAAGCTTGAGAAAAAGGAAACAAATACAGTTATACACAGAAATTTTGACAGTTTTAAAGCAAGGATACTAGATATGCCGCTAAGTCAGACTATGCAACCACTTTTCGAGAATTTCCCAGAATTCGAACAAATGGTTTCCAACAAAGTGTGCACAGAATTTCTATTACTACTATACAAGTTGCAACAAGATATCATCGACATGGCTTTTCAAGAAAAAACATACAAAGGCGTTACAGTGGTTCAAAGAACACATCACGATGAAGGACAAGCCCCGACCAACATTTTCCTACTACAAATCAACCTAAAGGTTACAGACATGGCAGACGATCAAATCCTTGGTTTCTACCACAACGGAATGATCGACTACATCGAATTCAGTCTAAATCCAAAGACAGAAGCACTTCTCAACAAATTTGGAGAAAAGTTCATTCTCACAGCCGGAAATATTGCATCCCATTCATCCAGCCCACTAATAGGATGTAAAATCTTCGCATCATTTCCCGAGGCAAATGGTCATACATACAGACCTGCAAGAAAACGCATATTCATCAGCCACCATGAAGATGAACAAAAGGCACTAAAGAAATACGCATGCAGTCTCGAGTACACATGGTGGGATAACATCAACAGCAAAGAAACACTTCAACTACAGATAGGAAAGATGATTACGCAAGGACAGAAAACACCAACACTACCATCAAATTTTTTCTATCGACATTGGGGAAAACAATACAAATTAATTGCAGAAGGACACTACACACAGATTTTTGCTCACAACAACTGGATTATGGTTTTTCCGTTCATCGGAGAAGATGACTCGAGTCCAATCATCATCGGAAACATGGATGAAAAAGATGAATATGATGGGACAGATCCAGGATCACCACAGTCTATCGACAGCACTCATAGAGACTTCTAGAAGACCTTTTCATCTAGAAGAAGTGACATCAGCATGACAGCCCAGACAAATTATTTTCGGAAGATGGCCGACATAGCTTTTTCTACTTTAGACTTTTTTACACATTTTTTGTCGATAAGAATCTTTTTATATCAGTAGGTGTAATAATTTAAGACTAGCATAGGTACGTGTCAAATTATTAGGCTAGCATAGTTCTTTCATTTTGCCTTTAAATATATGTTTAGTCTTCAGTTGTAAAAACACACCGAGAAAACCCGAGAAATAATAGAAAGCATTTCTCTCATGGCTCTCTAAATTCTCTCTTCCTATCTCCTTAGTCTAAGTCCAATATTTCTTACACCCCTTTAGATCTTCATAGTATATCCCATATATATATATATATATATAAAAGGATCACCGCTGTCTATACCATTCTGGTGCTTCCGCTCATCACCTATAATCTCTACTCTGGTGCTTCTACTTCCACTGTAAGTATGTTTTTGATATATTTTCTTGATGTATTACTATCATGGTGGTTTAACGGAAACCCAAAAAATCCGCCATACCCCCTTATTGGTATCAGAGCATGGTACGATTCTAAAGGTTTAAAAGACTTAGTCAAGCTCGTTAGTGGCAGCTGAAGTCCACATTTAATGAGAACCCGCTAAGGTGAAAATCCAGGGATCATATTATGTAATGATATAAATATAAAGGTTATGATGAATTTAAGGGTCAAGATAAACCCCAGTATATATGTTTATTTAATCGTTGTTTATTGTTTATTTAAAATTTTAATGGGATATACGAATATATTATGAAAAGGAGTAAAAAGTCTGGATAGATACTAAGAGATAGGTTTTTCTTAAATCATTGATTCAAATACTTCGTCAGCAGTGATAAAGCGTTTTGATAAACTAACGGAAAATCTAGGATATATTAAAGAACAAAATAACCAAATTATAAAAGAATTAAAAGAAATTAGAAAATTAATTCCTACCAAACAAGAAATTCAACAGCTAAGCTATTTGCTAGAAAGCAATAAACCAAAACAGATAGAAACTGAAAACAAAAATTTATTGAACAAAATTGAAAAACAGTTAAATAAATTAGAAAAATCTTTAGAAATAGTTAAACAAATAGTAGAAGGTTAAATCTGGAGTCATCTAAAGAATATAGAAAGGATTTAGAAGACGTTAAAAAATATAAACCTATAGAAAATACAGTAGAAGTCACAGGTTTTACCAAATACACAGGACAGAATAAAAGTGATAGCCATTATCCACTTTTATTTAATTTTATTATCAGTCTAATATTACAGGTTATTGAAAAATTAAACAAAATAACTAATATATTAGAAGATAAAAAAGAAACTAATACAACAAAAGAAAGTGATATAGACAAAATCACCGAAGCAATAAATAAATTAAATCTAGAAGATATTAAAATAAACAGAAAACCTAAACCATATACACACCGG
This sequence comes from Saussurea involucrata, assembly GCA_033807775.1. Classification (NCBI taxonomy): domain Eukaryota; kingdom Viridiplantae; phylum Streptophyta; class Magnoliopsida; order Asterales; family Asteraceae; genus Saussurea; species Saussurea involucrata. Next base: position 23,134,140 of record CM066324.1, read on the forward strand.
TTACCTAGGAAATGAATAATCAAAACAGAAGTTTCTTGGGAAAAAGCAGAACAGTACAAGAAGCAAGAAGCCAACAAGTGTAACGTCCCTCATTTCATAAGAGGCAAACAACCATAAATAAGCTTTCGAATTACATAAAACCTTGTCTTTACATCATCAATAATTCATACTAGACAAAATTGACAGCGGAAGTCTCTAAATCCACAGCCGAGAGCTATTCTATAGACATCATAGCCAAACCTTGAAGTTACTCTAAGCTTCAAGCCCTTCTTATCGCCTCTTAGTTCTTACTTGAAGAACCCTTAACATGCTTACCTGAAAATGGTTTAGTTTTTGAAAAGCGAGGGTTAGACCAAAAGGTCTAGTGAAATCCCTCCGAAAACAACATGTAAACCAGTATAAAGACATTTATAAAAGATTCAACGTAAATCTTAACATACAACAAGCATGGCACCGCACTGTGTATAGGATCACATAAACATTCTGCGGTCGGGGCCCAAGTAGACTCCCCTTTCGCCCTCTCCTATCGGGGCCCAAGCAGACTCCCCGATACCCGCCTAGGAGGAAACGAATTCCAACCTACCGTCTCGTCATAAATATCCAAGGGGTCATCAGACCCCGAGGATCCCTCTCTGATCCCACAGTGCATGCCGACTCCACATAGCACATCATTCATTTTCATAAAACATGCACCTTTAAATCCTTTAAATCATCATTCTCATTTCATCATACATAATAAGCTTTCTCAAGTAAAACATGGAGTTCATGGGTAAACATGCGTGATTGTTACCAACAGTTCATGCTCGTAAATGAAACCAAATTCAGTTAAAACATTTAACAATTTGCGTCGTAAAAAGGTTTAGGGAACTCACCTGAAAAGCAATCTTCTTCTTAGCCTCTTGTCTCGCTACGCCGGTACACCTAAGAATTAATTCATAATTCAATTAGGCACGTCTCCAATTCTGATCCTAAGTCCCTCTCTTAATTTGGTCGCAAATAACTCATTTAGGCCCATCTATACATTCTTGGATTTCTTTTATCCTTTACTAAGCCCATGGGACTTAAGCTAAACTCTAAGTCCATCGGCCCAAGTAGCTCGATACTGCGGCCTGGCAGACGAAGCCCATACCAACAGTCCCGGTAGGTCCGACTCCCGGTACCCCGACTCCTGGTACCCCGACTCCCGGTACCGGTGAATCCCGGTACGGGCGACTCCCGGTACCCGAACAGACGACGAAAACTCCTCATTTCTAACGTCGAAGCTTCCTATCCTTCTCAATTTATGCGGCCAATGACCAAAATATTATACTCAAACTGCTACATCTTTACCCTACACCCAAAACCTTTAATCTATCACATTTCCTTGATTAGAAATCCAATATTTGATTACATACCCTTCAGAGTGTTCTTAAACTCTACCCATATACAAAATCAAGCAATCAAGACCAAACCAGAGGCTTACTGTAAATTCTATAAGTAGGATTTATACTGAGAGATTGGATACTTACAACGATTTGGGCTCTTCTTCTCACGTTTGCTGCTACACCTCTTCACCTCGCTTTCTCCTGATGCGTTACTCAGCCGCCAACCAAAAGAATGAAACAGTATACAATACCTAGATTTCTGGTCCTTATAGGTAGTTTTCCTCTAATTGCAAAAATGTCCTTAGCTAACTTTCCATCTTTTCATTCTTGACACTTAACTTCCAACCTATTAGAATATGGGTTGTTACAACACTCCCCCCTCAAAAGAATTCCGTCCCCGGAATTCCTTATTGGAAGAGCTATAGGTACCTCGCCCTCATTTCCGATTCCAACACCCCCAAGGTGGGGCCATCTCTAACTCAGCCAACCACCTCATTACATTCGAAACATGGAGCATTGAATGCATTCCCTTCAGTTCTTACGGTACTCTCACTCGTAGGTTACTGCTCCTAATCGATCGGTCTTAACAATAGAAGACTAAACAAGGCTTCTCGCGCATCTTTTCTTCCTTTAAGGAGGAACTTGGCGGAAACCCCCGCTACAGCACAAAATTCGTCTACTAAGAAACAACTCACTCACCTGACAGCTCGGCACAAGGCCAACCCTGTACATCCCGACAACTCATAACCCCGAGTTCCTTCTTCGTCTCGCAACTCAGAACCTTGCACCACATAACAATCGTCTAGGCAGATAGCATTTTCCTTTTCTTCGGACCACCTAGACCACAATCCGACAATTAACTCTCACATCCTCACTACTTCACCACCTCATACTTATACGTAACTAAGAGTAGGAACCTCCAAACCCATCGTTGAAGTGTTCACTTACTCAATTGAGCTTATCTTGAAACACCTCAGTTCCTCGCTGATTGCCACGATCGTTCCGTCATACGAAACATAACTCCGGTTATCCTCACTCCACTGGGAGGAGTAACCATGGTTACGCCATACTAATCTCACTAGCTTAAACACTACACGACCAAATCGTTTAAACATTTCTCACAAGGTCACTAACTTAACCCATTCAATTGTCTTATCCACTCCCTTCCTGCACCAAAATCATACACAATTCCCTTCCTCAATATTCTTTCTAACGGTTCGCACACTTCTCAATATCCCTCTGCACCACCCTTCACCTTTCAGCATTACTGTCAAGTTTATTACTTCCGACCTTTCCAAATGCTGATAACACTTTCTTATTATTCACATAACCAAACAGTTACATCAATATCCTAACCCAAACATTCCACCAAGTCGTCTTGGAGCGACACTAGTGTTCGTCGTCACTACTCATTCTTTGATCTCCAACTTTTACTTACATAGATCCTCCTCTCACACATAAGCAACTTTAACTCGACCAATTCATTTCAATTGTAATTAGCAACTTATTTCAAATGATAAACTCCGATTTAGATGCAATTCGTTTCCTTCTATCAACCATATACATTATCATATTTAATCATTTAATATCATAACTTAGCATCACATCTCGCTATGCTGGTATTCATAAAATCCATCAGTCAAAACTGATTTCTTAACCAACAACTCCACTGAGTAAATCAACCATTCACAAATTACTAAATAATTTGAAATTTACATATTCCAACGTACTATCATCAACTTCTCACTTTAACCTATCGATTTTCCCTTATCAACTCTTAGTAAGAATTTCGGTAGAACCATAGCGCATTTTGTAATAACAAATAAATGTCATTACTTAACAAATCCCTAAAAATTTAACAACCAATCAAAGGCTTATACATCTATCGTGACATTTCAAATCACTATTGATCATACTCCCGCTCCGACTCATAATCATTATCACGTCATTCTTTAATCGTAACCAAACTCCTCAACTATCTATTTCTAGGGTTACTCCCTTTCACATAAGAAACAATTCACGATCTACAAGGATCTAGCATTTACTGTAACACATTTGGCTAATCCACTCTTCATCCTCTTTAAACTTCCAATGATTCCAACATGCACCTACTTAGCAACTCTTACCACCAAAATAATTGGTTTCTCCTTTGGGTAGCCTCACACCATAAAGTCAACTTACACCCTATGTGCTCCAACAATCTGGGTAAGAAATCGTACGTCTCAACCGAAACCCCCCTTTCCACAAGGTTTCTATCTGATACTTCATCTCTCTCTAACATCACCTCATGACCATTCACACGATTAAAACTTGCCTTCACATCCTCCCGTGTACGAAATCGAGTCTAACTCGCTACTCAGTCCTTTCCCAACTTGTTGATCTATAACTCACGAGTTCTCCATTAGCTCACACGCAAACATTGTAGCTAGCTCTTCATGATCCGTACCCTTACAAATCAGGGCACATCCCTTCCCTGAATGATAAGATCTACACCCTCATTTCACTTGTTACACATCTTGTCCTTCTATGGACCCTCCTCACCTCGTAAAATAGAACGCTTAAATAAAACAATAACTTCTCATCCTCTTAGCACTACTACAAGGTGTTCTATCACTCTCAACTTTCTGGTTCAAGTCTTCGACCTCGGCCATCGTACACATTTGTCGGCTTCTACATCAACTGGCAACCTGTAACTACTTTCTTAACTTATTCTTAACATGGGTTCCCTTACGGAACCTAATCCTACTAATACATCCTAATCAATTTTGAAATCCATCTTCCTTATCTCAAAGCGTACTCATGTAACATCACCCTTACAAGCTCGCCTCGAAACTCATATTCCTACGCCATAAACCTTTCATCATTCCTTATCACACTACTCATAACGAGTCACAAAAACCATCACCTTGAAGGCTTCAAATCCTTCCTCCGGACATGACCGTATCTTGACACCCGTACTTCCAGACACCGAACAAGGGCACATAGCCTCACACAATCACCCCTATAATTCACTTCTGACTCTTTCACCGTTCACCTTTACTCTTGCACACAAATACTAAGCTTACAACATTCTTTCCTGATTTGTCCGACACTTCTCCACTCTTGCAGTCTTTCCTTAGATTAACATGTGCTATAATATGACCTAGTGAATTCATAGCCTTCATGCATGACAACACAGTAAATAAATCTTTTCGCACATTTCATCATTTTAAATAACGTTTGGGAAACATTTGGGTACACATGACCCCATCACATTTATAACTTCAACGCCTTGTACAACGATTCGAGAATCGTTTGCATGCGTCCTTCCGTGGACCTTAATCTTACTCATTTCTGAACAATGTTAATACGAAAGTAATACGTTGAATGAAAATCCTTTCATACGACACAATTTCAAAAGAAATTACTGACACGGAGTAAACCGGTCGATTCTCACACTCATTTGTATGATAACAACAAACTACTACTCATTTGATTGTAAAAGTTTTGTTGGCAAACATTCTCTTGACCTTTTTGTAATAAAAGAATTTAACTTATCATTAAAAGTGTGAAATACTTTGCAAATTGTTAACCTCAAAATTTCAATGCTCAATGCGAAGTAAATCATCTTTTTCCTTAAACATACGTCTGTACACTCTGACCCCTTTTCTATCAAAATTTGATATTTGCACATTAATCTTACATCGTGAGAATTTCATGTTACATAAAAGATCGCCATGCATGAGACTCTACTTGCCATTGAAGGCTACTCACCGCAACAAGGTCAACCGCTTTACTTACGCAACTTATCCTTAACACTCCTCCTACGACTAACGATCGCCCTCTCGGTCATGCAACTGCTTACTGAACACGCTTTTCACATTTCACTTGCTTAACCCTTCCATACTATTCGTTTTGATCATCTATTTCACTTCCCACTTCTACACGGTTTCAATTCACTATAGGTCTCTTACTTCGTTTATAGTACCATAGAAAAGCTTGACTACAAAAGTCAGGGCTCTATTGATACCTTCAAGGTTCTGACACTGTCCTTCCTTACCATTCTGACTGATCTATTCCATGGTTTCAAGAACTGAGACTCTCCCGACTGGAGTCTTACTTAAACTCAACGTCCATCCTCTCTGAATCTACGAAGAGCTACCTCTAGATGACTCATAACACTCTATCCAACGTTTCTTTTCTACGAAGTGTACACATCTCACAACATAAGTGACTTCTCATGAAACCTCCCCAACTAGGGGCCTCAGTCTACCCCGCAGGGATCATACTGACATTCTAAAGCACTGGAACTCGACATAAACACTATTTTCCGACTACCACTTCGGAGCAATACGGTAGGTTAAGCATGCAATAGTGTAACAGATCAGTCTGGCAAGGTTGCATCGGCCCATCATTCAGGACCTCCTCATCTAAATTTCTTGAAACATCCGATACTGTCCTGTCCCTCGGGGTTCTGCCAGTCATAGTACTAAACTGAAAGAAACCGAAAATTAGTTCTTGCTAGACATGACACCATAGATTTGCTATAAGTAAGGTATTGTAAGCACACACATGTACCTGTAAGTTTGTAATTACACTGGCCAGGTGTAATCCCGAACTTACCTTACACGCTTGTCCTTGGCACCTTATTCCTAAGCGCATTTATAGTGATCTTTCCTAGAGGCAATCCTATGTCTCGGCTATGTTCCTCATCTTACAGTTTAAGTTTAGGCCCGTCCGGTCATCTAAATCCCTTAAACTATGGCTCTGATACCATTTGTAATGTCCCTCATTTCATAAGAGGCAAACAACCATAAATAAGCATTCGAATTACATAAAACCTTGTCTTTACATCATCAATAATTCATACTAGACAAAATTGACAGCGGAAGTCTCTAAATCCACAGCCGAGAGCTATTCTTTAGACATCATAGCCAAACCTTGAAGTTACTCTAAACTTCAAGCCCTTCTTATCGCCTCTTAGTTCTTACTTGAAGAACCCTTAACATGCTTACCTGAAAATGGTTTAGTTTTTGAAAAGCGAGGGTTAGACCAAAAGGTCTAGTGAACTCCCTCCGAAAACAACATGTAAACCAGTATAAAGACATTTATAAAAGATTCAACGTAAATCTTAACATACAACAAGCATGGCACCGCACTGTGTATAGGATCACATAAACATTCTGCGATCGGGGCCCAAGCAGACTCCCCTTTCGCCCTCTCGTATCGGGGCCCAAGCAGACTCCCCGATACCCGCCTAGGAGGAAACAAATTCCAACCTACCGTCTCGTCATAAATATCCAAGGGGTTATCAGACCCCGAGGATCCCTCTCTGATCCCACAGTGCAGGCCGACTCCACATAGCACATCATTCATTTTCATAAAACATGCACCTTTAAATCCTTTAAATCATCATTCTCATTTCATCATACATAATAAGCTTTCTCAAGTAAAACATGGAGTTCATGGGTAAACATGCGTGATTGTTACCAACAGTTCATGCTCGTAAATGAAACCAAATTCAGTTAAAACATTTAACAATTTGCGTCGTAAAAAGGTTTAGGGAACTCACCTGAAAAGCAATCTTCTTCTTAGTCTCTTGTCTCGCTACGCCGGTACACCTAAGAATTAATTCATAATTCAATTAGGCACGTCTCCAATTCTGATCCTAAGTCCCTCTCTTAATTTGTTAGCAAATAACTCATTTAGGCCCATCTATACATTCTTGGATTTCTTTTATCCTTTACTAAGCCCATGGGACTTAAGCTAAACTCTAAGTCCATCGGCCCAAGTAGCTCGATACTGCGGCCTGGCAGACGAAGCCCAGACCAACAGTCCCGGTAGGTCTGACTCCCGGTACCCCGACTCTCGGTACCGGTGAATCCCGGTACGGGCGACTCCCGGTACCCAAACAGACGACGAAAACTCCTCATTTCTAACGTCGAAGCTTCCTATCCTTCTCAATTTATGCGGCCAATGACCAAAACATTATACTCAAACTGCTACATCTTTTCCCTACACCCAAAACCTTTAATCTATCACATTTCCTTGATTAGAAATCCAATATTTGATTACATACCCTTCAGAGTGTTCTTAAACTCTACCCATATACAAAATCAAGCAATCAAGACCAACCAGAGGCTTACTGTAAATTCTATAAGTAGGATTTATACTGAGAGATTGGATACTTACAACGATTTGGGCTCTTCTTCTCATGTTTGCTGCTACACCTCTTCACCTCGCTCTCTCCTGATGCGTTACTCAGCCGCCAACCAAAAGAATGAAACAATATACAATACCTAGATTTCTGGTCCTTATAGGTAGTTTTCCTCTAATTGCAAAAAGGTCCTTAGCTAACTTTCCATCTTTTCATTCTTGACACTTAACTTCCAACATATTAGAATATGGGTTGTTACAACAAGTAATATACAAGATACAATATCATCAGAGTCATTTTTAAACAGGATTGTTAGAAGAGGATCAGGTTCAAATTCCTCACAACAAAATATGAAATTAGAAGAAGAAATAAACTTAGACAGAAATATAAATCTTTACAATCAACACCAATTAGATATTCTAAATCCTAGAGTATTATATCAAAGAGGACTTTTAAACATAAATACAGTGTTAATCCAAAGTAGTAGAGAAGAAAGTTTAAGAGTAGTATAAAAATCCGTAACATTAGACAAAAGCTGGAAAATAGAGTTAAAAAGACAATAATTTCAAGAATGGAAATAGACTTTAGCCAAAATACAACGTTATTTTATTGTACACCAGGAATTTTAAAAGACATAAATGATCTACAAATTATTAAAATAGCTCTACAAACAAAGGGATATGAAAATTATGAAGGAAACAATATAGTAATAAGCATAGGAGTGCTAGGAAAGGCTAGCAACAGGTCAGGAATGAAATACAAAGTTAATATTGAAGGAATTGTAAACACAATAGCTTCAAAATCTATACAAATGATAGACCTAGTAAAAATAGATCCTGAAGAATTAGCAGGATTAGAATGGCAATTAAACGACATAAAAGGTCAAGAAGACGAAATATTAGTCCCAAAAAGAAGTTATATATATGAAGATAGTGATGGATCACAAAGCTTGAGATTTGTAGACTTTAAAAAGAAGTCGTCCGACAATAAAGATGACAAAGAAACAGAATACAATTTTATGATACAGATACAGAACCAAATTATGATACAGAAAACGAAGATGGAGAAATTCTAATAGGATTTGATAAATTCGAAGAAGAAGAATTTAATTACAGTTTAATAGATTATTTAGAAGAAAAAGAAACTACATGATTTAAAATTGAAGAAACCAACAAAACAATAGAACAAATTGTTAATAGAAAATTCACAGAATTAAACATACAAGAAGAAACGGATGATATGATCATCGAATGCATGACAGAATTAGGAATGACATATGAAGAAAGCTACAAAAACTTACAAAATTATTACAATTTACCCTTAGTTGAAAATATACTAAAAGGGAAAACAATGATATCAAATTTCTATAAACAAGATCAAAATTTTATGGATGAAAATATGTATGGTCCATATAATCCATATAAAAGAAAAATGCCAAAAATAGAGTGGGGAGAAACAGGAACATCTACACGAGATACATCAGGAAGAGAATCTTGGTGACAACCCTCTACAAGCTATCAACAAGAGTCGAATTATGTAGGAAAAGGCAACAGATTACCTATAGGAAACATATTTAGTCGCAATATGTTACTATTAGAACAACAAAAACCACAGTTATGGGTAGGTAAAGTCTTAATATGGGAACAGACAGTTGTAAGAATGTGGGAAACAAATAAAAAAGATAGCATGGATATGTTCTCTTATTTAGAAACCACATTAGGCCCAATTTCTCTAGGTATTTAGCAAAGTAAAAAAGCCCAAGACCCAAATGAAATAAATAGGCTAAAAGCCCTAGGAGAAAATCCATACAATTTCACATCACAAATAAGAACTCTTATTCTAGGAGTTGATCCAGCTAAAAATAATAGCCTTATACAAGACACTGCAATAAGAAACTTAGAACAATTAAGTATAGCAGATATGAAGTATATAAACGAATTCACAATAGACTTCTCAAGATTATTATCTCAAACAAGACAAGCCATGGATGATAATCTATGCGACAAATATTTTATAAAATTACCAGGAGACTTAGGAAAAAATATACATGAAACATGGAAACAAACATATGGTAAACAGAAAAATTTAGGCATAGGACCTAGAATAACATACACTTTTGGAATATTAGAAGAAAGATGTAAAGAAGTTGCTTTACAAGAACAGCTAAAAAAGAATGCATATGCGTTTTGTAAAACAACAATATATACACCACAAGCTTATGGTCATTATGACTATAAAAGGAAAAAATTGAGGAAAAGCACAACATAACAAAAAGGATACAAACCTTATTATAAAAACAAATATGTTAGAAAACCACAAACACACAAATGTAAATGTTTCATCTGCGGAGATGAAAACATTTAGCTAATAAATGCCCTAACAAAGGTAAAAATATAGAAAGATGTAATCTGTAATAACCCAAAATAAGTTAAGTGATCTAAATAAAAGTTAAGGGGTAAGATTGTATTTTGTGAAGGAATGAGGTCTAAAAATGAAACATGAGGAATAAATCCTCTTTGTCAGCACCACTTTTTGGTAATGAAATAGAAAACAATTCTAGGGTTGAATGTGTGTGTGTGAGAAACCTGCCGTCATCGAGAGAGAGAGAGAGAAAAGCTGTAAAAAAAGAAGAAGAAAAGAAGAGAAGCCATGGGAGACCCTGTGTTTTTCGTGAGGAAAAAGAAGAGAGAAAGTAAATGATCTTGTGTGTGTGTCATGTGTGTGTGTGCACCGGGAATAGACAGCACGAGGCAGCCGACGAGAGAGAGAGAGACAGCCGGCGAGAGAGAGAGAGAGACAGCCGACGAGAGAGAGAGACGGCGGGGGAGAGAGAGACGACGAGGAGAGATGCAGCGAAATATGGAGATGGTGGCTGGGGTTCGTCGCCGGCAGGTTGCAGGTCGCCGGCAGTCGGCCGCCGGCGGTGGTGGCTGAGGTGGTGTCTACACCCTAAAACTCGTCTTATCCTTCTCATATAGCGAAAATTAGAGAGAAACAAGGAAGAAGAAGAGGAACGTTTGAGCAACATATTTCGGATTCGTGAAAGTTAATCTGGTAAGAAATCAGTTCTTTTCGTATGCTCTTCCATGGTCGTAATGTTTGAATTATCAGATTTCTAGTGGTTGTCAGTGGTGTAAGTTGAGAAATCAATTAAGAGTATTATAGAGTTTGATCCTAATTCTTATTGTCGAAATTAAATCAAATGTTGTTGTGGGTTCTTGGTTAGGGAATAATTTGTATCAGTTAATAAAATTAGAATTTGCGTCGAAATTGCGTAGAATTAGAATAATGGCGAAGAATGTGGGTTTGTTCGTAATTATCGGTATTTCGAAACCGTGTGTACCTGAAGTCGGCCCGTAACTCAAATTGGGCCGAAGTGAGTGTTGGGCCGAAAGAATTATTAAATCCTTTTGGGCTTAGTTATTAAAGTTGGGCCTAGTTATTAATAAAGTCTATAATTTTAATAAGGGCCTAGTATATAATTGGTAGTCTAATTATTTAATTATTTTGGGCCATATTGTTAGTAGCGTGATCCCGTTTTGATATTTAGGATCCGGAGTAATTCTATTATGTTGAGAATCTAGAGTTGGATAAATAAATGGATCCGGTATAGTATTTCACTTGGATGGGCAAGCAAAGACTAGTAATAATGATTTTTGGACTAGAACTGTAGTCTGCCAACTTAGATAAGTCTGGGTTGAGTTTGGGATTTTACCGAGTAATAAATGAACGAGTTATGACGTACGTTATTAATATAATAGGTGTTCCACCTAGAGACCGGAAGTGTAGGTGAGAAGTTTGGAGCGAGCAAGCCAGGTGAGTTCCCTAAACCTCTTACGACGTAAATGTTAAATGATTCTTTTACTGATTATGGTTTTAACAAGCATGAAATATTTATGAACTAATATGCATGGAAAGAAAGGAATGTTTGATATGTTGAAATGATGCGCATGATTTATAAAGAGTCAAATGCTTTTATGAAACGTATGTGCGTGTTATGTGATGTCGGTCTGTACTGTGGGATCAATGAGCCTCGGGGTCTGATGATCCCTTGGATATGTATGACGAGACGGTAGGTTGGAATTCGTTTCCTCCTAGGTGGGTATCGGGGAGTCTGCTTGGGCCCCGATACGAGAGGGCGAAAGGGGAGTCTGCTTGGGCCCCGATCGCAAATGGTTAAGTGATCCATTACACAGTGCAGTACCATATGTGATGACTTGTGATACATTTTAACAAATGATTTCATATTGTTTATACATGTTGTTTTATGGAGGGAATTCACTAGACCTTTTGGTCTAACCCTCGCTTTTCAAAAACTAAACCATTTTCAGGTAAACAAGTAGTAAGAGGCTCAAGTAAGTGAGCAAGAGCAAGGCAGAGTTCAGATGCAGCTAGAGACAGCGCAAGTGCCACCTATAGAAGTTAGAATATTCTCAGTTGTGTATAGGTTGTTTCCACCAACCTAAGTTTTAGATGGATGTAATGGAAATTTTTGGGACCCAGATTTGTAAATGTTATGTTTTAATGCTATGTGTGTCATGTTGCTTTAGTGAGATGTTACATAATCTAGTAGAACAAAAAGGAGATTACGAAATAGAATCTTTAGAAACAGACAATTCAGAAAATGAATCAGTATATAGCATATATAGTGATAGGGATGAGGAAAAACTAACAAAAATCACATACACATATGTTAATACAGAACAAATAGAATGTGAATGTGATTTTTGCTTATCCAATCATGTTCACATTCTATTTGTTCTGTATTAACATATGTGTATGTGATTTTTGTTAGTTTTTCCTCATCCCTATCACTATATATGCTATATACTGATTCATTTTCTGAATTGTCTGTTTCTAAAGATTCTATTTCGTAATCTCCTATTTGTTCTACTAGATTACTTCTTTCTATATTTTTACCTTTGTTAGGGCATTTATTAGCTAAATGTTTTTCATCTCTGCAGATGAAACATTTACATTTACGTGTTTGTGGTTTTCTAACATATTTGTTTTTATAATAAGGTTTGTATCCTTTTTGGTATGTTGTACTTTTCCTCAATTTTTTCCTTTTATAGTCATAATGACCATAAGCTTGTGGTGTATATATTGCTGTTTTACAAAACGCATATGCATTCTTTTTTAGCTGTTCTTGTAAAGCAACTTATTTACATCTTTCTTCTAATATTCCAAAAGTGTAAGTTATTCTAGGTCCTATGCCTAAATTTTTCTGTTTACCATATGTTTGTTTCCATGTTTCATGTATATTTTTTCCTAAGTCTCCTGGTAATTTTATAAAATATTTGTCGCATAGATTATCTTCCATGGCTTGTCCTGTTTGAGATAATAATCTCGAGAAGTCTATTGTGAATTCGTTTATATACTTCATATCTGCTATACTTAATTGTTCTAAGTTTCTTATTGCAGTGTCTTGTATAAGGCTATTATTTTTAGCTGGATCAACTCCTAGAATAAGAGTTCTTATTTGTGATGTGAAATTGTATGGATTTTCTCCTTGGGCTTTTAGCCTATTTATTTCATCTGGGTCTTGGGCTTTTTTACTTTGCCAAATACCTAGAGAAATTGGGTCTAATGTGGTTTCTAAATTATTCATGCTCTTTTTTATTTGTTTCCCACATTCTTACAACTGTCTGTTCCCATATTAAGACTTCATCTACCCATAACTGTGGTTTTTGTTGTTCTAATAGTAACATATTGCTACTAAATATGTTTCTTATAGGTAATCTGTTGCGTTTTCCTACATAATTCGACTCTTGTTGATAGCTTGTAGAGGGTTATGACCAAGATTCTCTTCCTGATGTATCTCGTGTAGATGTTTCTGTTTCTCCCCAGTCTATTTTTGGCATTTTTCTTTTATATGGATTATATGGACCATACATATTTTCATCCATAAAATTTTGATCTTGTTTATAGAAATCTGATATCATTGTTTTCCCTTTTAGTATATTTTCAACTAAGGGTAAATTGTAATAATTTTGTAAGTTTTTGTAGCTTTCTTCATATGTCATTCCTAATTTTGTCATGCATTCGATGATCATATCATCCGTTTCTTCTTGTATGTTTAATTCTGTGAATTTTCTATTAATAATTTGTTCTATTGTTTTGTTGGTTTCTTCAATTTTAAATCCTGTAGTTTCTTCTTCTTCTAAATAATCTATTAAACTGTAATCAAATTCTTCTTCTTCGAATTTTTCAAATCCTATTAGAGTTTCTCCATCTTCGTTTTCTGTATCATAATTTGGTTCTGTATATGTATCATATTCTGTATTCATAAAATTGTATTCTGTTTCTTCGTCATCTTTATTGTCGGATGACTTCTTTTTAAAGTCTACAAATCTCAAGCTTTGTGATCCATCACTATCTTCATATATATAACTTCTTTTTGGGACTAATATTTCGTCTTCTTGACCTTTTATGTCGTTTAATTGCCATTCTAATCCTGCTAATTCTTCAGGATCTATTTTTACTGGGTCTATCATTTGTATAGATTTTGAAGCTATTGTGTTTACAATCCCTTAAATATTAACTTTGTATTTCATTCCTGACCTGTTGCTAGCCTTTCCTAGCACTCCTATGCTTATTACTATATTGTTTCCTTCATAATTTTCATATCCCTTTGTTTGTAGAGCTATTTTAATATGTTGTAGATCATTTATGTCTTTTAAAATTCCTGGTGTACAATAAAATAACGCTGTATTTTGGCTAAGGTCTATTTCCATTCCTGAAATTATTGCCTTTTTTAACTCTGTTTTCCAGCTTTTGTCTAGTAATAGGGCTAATAATTTTGTCCCTAAGTTTTTTCTTCCTAATGCTTTGATTCCTATGATCACTAGGCCTACGTGTGCAAAATGTTTCCCTGATTGTTTTATCTTTTGTATAGTATCAGGTGAGAATAAGTCTAATGTTACGGATTTGTCTACTACTCTTAAACTTTCTTCTCTACTACTTTGGATTAACACTGTATTTATGTTTAAAAGTCATGTTTGATAAAATACTCTAGCATTTAGAATATCTAATTGGTGTTGATTGTAAAGATTTATATTTATGTCTAAGTCTATTTCTTCTTCTAATTGCATATTTTGTTGTGAGGAATTTGAACCTGATCCTCTTCTAACAATCCTGTTTAAAAATGACTCTGATGATATTGTATCTTGTATATTACTTGTTGAGCTTCTCGCTTCTTGTACTGTTCTGCTTCTTCCCAAGAAACTTCTGTTTTAATTATTCATTTCCTAGGTAACCAGTGTGTATATGGTTTAGGTTTTCTGTTTATTTTAATATCTTCTAGATTTAATTTATTTATTTCTTCGGTGATTTTATCTATATCACTTTCTTTTGTTGTATTAGTTTCTTTTTTATCTTCTAATATATTAATTATTTTGTTTAATTTTTCAATAACCTGTAATATTAGACTGATAATAAAATTAAATAAAAGTGGATAATGGCTATCACTTTTATTCTGTCCTATGTATTTGGTAAAACCTGTGACTTCTACTGTATTTTCTATAGGTTTATATTTTTTAACGTCTTCTAAAGCCTTTCTATATTCTTTAGATGACTCCAGATTTAACCTTATACTATTTGTTTAACTATTTCTAAAGATTTTTCTAATTTATTTAACTGTTTTTTCAATTTTGTTAAATAAATTTTTGTTTTCAGTTTCTATCTGTTTTGGTTTATTGCTTTCTAGCAAATAGCTTAGCTGTTGAATTTCTTGTTTGGTAGGAATTAATTTTCTAATTTCTTTTAATTCTTTTATAATTTGGTTATTTTGTTCTTTAATATATCCTAGATTTTCCGTTAGTTTATCAAAACGCTTTATCACTGCTGACGAAGTATTTGAATCAATGATTTAAGAAAAACCTATCTCTTAGTATCTATCCATATTTCTTACTCCTTTTCATAATATATTCATATATCCCATTAAAATTTTAAATAAACAATAAACAAGGATTAAATAAACATATATACTGGGGTTTATCTTGACCCTTAAATTCATCATAACCTTTATATTTATATCATTACATAATATGATCCCTGGATTTTCACCTTAGCGGGTTCTCATTAAATGTGGACTTCAACTGCCACTAACGAGCCTGACTAAGTCTTTTAAACCTTTAGAGTCGTACCATGCTCTGATAGCAATAAGGGGGGTATGGCGAATTTTTTGGGTTTCCGTTTAACCACTATGATAGTAATACATCAAGAAATATATATGAACAACATACTTACAGTGGAAGTAGAAGCACCAGAGTAGAGATTATAGGTGATGAGCGGAAGCACCAGAATGGTATAGACAGCTGTGATCCTTTTTTTTATTTTTATATATGGGATATACTATGAAGATCTAAAGGAGTGTAAGAAATACTAGACTTAGACTAAGGAGATAGGAAGAGAGAATTTAGAGAGCCATGAGAGAAATGCTTTCTATTATTACTCGGGTTTTCTCGGTGTGTTTTTACAACTGAAGACTAAACATATATTTAAAGGCAAAATGAAAGAACTATGCTAGCCTAATAATTTGACACGTACCTATGCTAGTCTTAAATTATTACACCTACTGATATAAAAAGATTCTTATCGACAAAAAATGTGTAAAAAAGTCTAAAGTAGAAAAAGCTATGTCGGCCATCTTCCGAAAATAATTTGTCTGGGCTGTCATGCTGATGTCACTTCTTCTAGATGAAAAGGTCTTCTAGAAGTCTCTATGAGTGCTGTCGATAGACTGTGGTGATCCTGGATCTGTCCCATCATATTCATCTTTTTCATCCATGTTTCCGATGATGATTGGACTCGATTCATCTTCTTCGATGAACGGAAAAACCATAATCGAGTTGTTGTGAACAAAAATCTGTATGTAGTGTCCTTCTGCAATTAATTTGTACTGTTTTCCCCAATGTCGATAGAAAAATTTGCTGGTAGTGTTGGTGTTTTCTGTCCTTGCGTAATCATCTTTCCAATCTGTAGTTGAAGTGTTTCTTTGCAGTTGATGTTATCCCACCATGTGTACTCGAGACTGCATGCGTATTTCTTTAGTGCCTTTTGTTCATCTTCATGGTGGCTGATGAATATGTGTTTTCTTGCAGGTCTGTATGTATGACCATTTGCCTCGGGAAATGATGCGAAGATTTTACATCCTATTAGTGGGCTGGATGAATGGGATGCAATATTTCCGGCTGTGAATATGAATTTTTCTCCAAATTTGTTGAGAAGTGCTTCTGTCTTTGGATTTAGACTGAATTCGATGTAGTCGATTATTCCGTTGTGGTAGAAACCAAGGATTTGATCGTCTGCCATGTCTGTAACCTTTAGGTTGATTTGTAGTAGGAAAATGTTGGTCGGGGCTTGTCCTTCATCGTGATGTGTTCTTTGAACCACTGTAACGCCTTTGTATGTTTTTTCTTGAAAAGCCATGTCGATGATATCTTGTTGCAACTTGTATAGTAGTAATGGAAATTTTGTGCACACTTTGTTGGAAACCATTTGTTCGAATTCTGGGAAATTCTCGATAAGTGGTTGCATAGTCTGACTTAATGGCATATCTAGTATCCTTGCTTTAAAACTGTCGAAATTTCTGTGTATAACTGTATTTGTTTCCTTTTTTCTCAAGCTTTTGTAGAAGATGTGTATTTTTTGCTTCAAGAAAAGAAATCTTTTGTTTGAGAAAACTGTTTTCAATCTGGGTTTGTGTTATCTGTGTATTTTTTCCAGATTTTAAAAGTTGTTCTTGTAACTGGGCAATTACATTTTCTTGAGCTTTGATAAACTGCTCAGGATTAGTTTTTGCCATTTCTGCAAAAGTTATCACTTCTTCTGGTTCAATGAAGAAGGATTCAACTTGTAATACCCCGGGTAAATCCGTTAATTAAATTCGAGTTCCGTTAAGTTTATTTTCTTTATAATTGATGTTAGGGTAAGTTTAGGAGGGTTTATAAGTTTAAAGGGTAAAAGTTTGACCAAAGGATAAATTAAAGGTGTATTAGTTATTAGTGAGGAGTTTGGTGGTGGAAATGGTAAATATATGTAGATAATACCCTTTTAGTTTTCTGATATTTTCATATCAGCTAAAGATCAGATTTCAAGTGTGTGTTAGTGTGTGTATTGAGAGAAAAGAAGAAAAGGAAGAAAAGAAAGCAATAGGACATCATTTGGTGTACTTGGAAGAGATTAAGGTATGTTTTCTTTGTATTTTATGTTTGTAAGTGTTTATGGATGATTGCTATCGGAGTAGAATCATTAAGTTCGTGTCTGAGGTTAAAATCTGTCGAATCTGGGTAAAAATGGGGTAAACCGACAGAGGTGCCCGGATAAGATGAATGTATCCGGGTAGTTTTGTTGAAGGTGTCCGGATGACGTTCTGAAGGTGTCCGGACAGGGTTTTATCCGGGTAAGTCCTTCTTGTTATACTTTTCCGGATGGAATAGGATACCGGATGGCGTCCGGATTACTTTGGTGTCCGGATTCCTTATGCTGTCCGAGAAGTTGTTCTGTCCGGATTAGTCTTGTCCGGATTCTTTGTGTTGTCCGGAAAGTTGTCCGGATACTTTGAGGTTTCCGGATAACTTGGCTGTTTGGGTAAATTTTGAGGATAAAAGTTATGTAGATGTATCTAGAGTCCATAACCTGCTAGTAAGTCTTATACATAAGTTGGTAAGGAGATAATTGTATGTAAATGGTTTCAGATTCTGAGGTATTTGGATAAAGGATCGGATAGCTCGGAGAAAGGCTTGGAAGCGTATTTTAAGCATTCAAGGTGAGTTTTGATGTAAAACGTTTTGAACTGGAATACATATGTGTATAAATATATATATGAGATGATTATGTGGCAGGAATATGATTATGTGTATATAAATGACAATATGATGTAATGAGATATATATATTGTATTTATATAAGCTTTGCACTACACGAGTGCACTTGTTGACGGGTTCCGGTGTGCGGACCGGTGTGTAGCCGGGTTCCGGTGTGCGGACCGGTGAGTAGTCGGGTTCCGGTGTGCGGACCGACAGGTAGCCGGGTTCCGATGAGCGGACCGGTTGTTGATTTATTAGTTGGCTTGCTACCAACTAATATGGCCATTTGTGGAGGAATAAGGTGAATGAGATGTACACGATGCACGAGTCTGGATTGTTATTTAAATACGTGTGGTATGTTTATATTTTACGAAAGGATTATCAAAGGTTTATCTAAACTATTTTGATACAAAGGATTTACATAAAAGGTTTTATAATGATTTTGGAAAGGACCGGGATTAACTCACTAGACCCGTTTGGTCTAATCCTCATTTTGTTTTCAAAAATATGTTTTCCAAGTTAAGGATCGACAGGAGAGGATGAAGTGTAGGAAGCTTTTGATGGATATTGATTAGGAAGCTTTTATATATTTTGTAATGTCAAAAATAATGAGACTGTACTTGGTTTGTTATGTAACTTTTGTTGTAAATCAATGATATGTATGAATGTTATGTATTATGATGTATGTTATAGGATTTGGGTCGTTACACAACTCCAAAAGTTTCTCTGGCTATTTTCATAGCTTCAGCAAAACTGTGGTATCCTTTGTAAAGTGGGCTGTTACACTGTATATATTGTGTGACTGTTTCCCATTTATTAAAAATTCCAGTTTTTATTCCCCTAAAAATGATGTAGTGAGAAAAACGTTTATGTTGTTTTTCGGGAACAATCTGGCTTTGTTATGAGAAATAAATACTCATAGCGTTTAGGATTTGTACTTTAAATGAGGTTGCTTGTGGCATGGTTTGAATATGCCAAATATTGTCAAGCAAACATTGTTGTTTTTCTGTTAAAATTGTCCCAATCAAGGGTCTGAATTTTTTCTTTGTATCAAAACATTTCTGTAACACATGGTTACCGAATGATATCATAGAATCTGTCTGTGTATGTGTATCTTTTGACCTACTGGATTGTGTATACCCTCTGGTTGGGGTTTTTGTAGGAGTGTATGGTGCAATTATACTAGTATTTGGTGTATTTTTTGAAGAACCAGATTGTGTATACTGTGATCGTGGTATCTGTGGAGAATTGTAAAAACCTTCTGTTTGTAACATCTGTGAGCTCATAGCTTCTTGTAACATTTTGTTGGTATCTAGGATCTGTGTATCAACTGTCTGTGTACTAATTTTCTCTTCATCCGATGAGATACTCATTGAAGATGAATACCTGATAGGCTGTATAACCTTTCTTTTTCCTTTATCTCTTTTCTCCATCTGTAATAAATAACTTGTTAAGATTTCTAGATAACATATCTGCTATCCCATTATCTTTTCCTTTAATGTGTTCAAAATTTATCTTGTAACCACATCCTTGTATAATGTTTTGTAAATTTATCCATCGCGTTTTATTTACTTTTTTACTTTGATCGTTTTTTATAAAGCGAGCTATAGCTTCACAATCTGTTCTGACTGTGAATTCTTTTTGTAAAAATATTTTAAATTTTTCCAAAGCATTTATTAATGCTTGGATTTCAAAATCTAGGCTTGTCCAATTCATACCGATTTTGTTAAAATTTCCACTGGCATATGAACAAATCTTTTCTGTTTCTTTTGGATTGTACTTATTAGGTTTAGAAAGAAGAACTGCTCCCCATCCTTCTTTACAACCATCAACCTCTATGATTATATAATCTGTAACTAATGGTAATTACAAAGGTTTAATATTTTTTACCTTTTCTTTAATCATTTTGACAAGCTTTATGTCTTCTATGTTAAAATGTCTTTGACCATTTTTTGTTGTTTTACTGTATAGAGGTAGGGCTGTAAACGAACCGAACGTTCAGCGAACCGTTCGTGAACCGTTCGGCGGGAAGTTCGTTTATGTTCGTTTATTTAATAAATGAACGAACATGAACACGTTTTTTTGTTCGCTTAGTTAAATGAACGAACATGAACAATGGTCTCGTTCGTTCATTTATGTTCGTGAACGGTCGTTCATTTATGTTCGTTAATGTTCGTTCGTTTATGTCCGTTTACGTTCGTTTATGTTAATTTATGTTCATTTATGTTCGTTTATGTTCGTTTATGCTTGTTTATATATATAAACATATTTATATAATATGAAATTAATGTGTAAAATCATCAAGTAAATTGACCTTTAGAATTTATGTTTTATACCTTCTAAGTTAACCCGGTTTTTCATTTTGTCAAGGTATTTTTTACGAACGAAATGATGAGTACGGTGGTTGTTTTTTGTTCATTTGGGTTCGTTCGTTTATTTTCATTTAAGTTCGTTCGTTTATGTTCATTTAAAGTCGTCCGTTTACGTTCGTATATGTTCAATTAAGTTCGTTCGTTTATGTTCATTTAAGTTCGTTCGTTTACGTTCGTTTACGTTCGTTTAACTCTTAATAAACGAACATAAACGAACACGAACAAACAAAAATTCTTAACGAACGAACATGAACACAAAAAATTTCGTTCGTTTACCGTTCGTGTTCGTTCGTTTGTTCGGTTAAGTTAAACGAACGAACATGAACAAGCCTCCGTTCGTGTTCGTTCGGTTCGTTTACAGCCCTATATAGAGGTCCTACTAATTTTGAAAGATCTGGGATGAATTTTCGAGCATAATTTATCAGACCTAAAAAGGCTTGTATTTGTTTAAGGCCTTCAATTTTTTCTGGAAAATCTAATATTTTTGTAGAAATACGTGATTGTAATTCTATCTTTCCATTGCCGATTTCTAGGCCAAGAAAATATATATTTCTTTTAAATAGATCCATTTTTCTCTTGGATACTACTATACCCTTCTTTTTTATTTCGTCAAATATCTGTTGTAGGTGTCTTTCATGCTCTTGTATTGTTTCGCTGGCAACCAAAATATCGTCAATGTATACCAGACAGAAATTATATTTAAGAAATATACTATCCATGAATCTTTGAAATATGGATGGTGCGTTCTTGAGTCCAAAACTAAGAACATTCCATTCATATTGTCCTTCTGAGCATGTGCGGATTTTTTGGGTTTCCGTTAAACCACTATGATAGTAATTCATCAAGAAAATATATGAAAAACATACTTACAGTGGAAATAGAAGCACCAGAGTAGAGATTATAGGTGATGAGCGGAAACACCAGAATGGTATAGACAGCGGTGATTCTTTTTTTTTATATATATGGGATATACTATGAAGATCTAAAGGAGTGTAAGAAATATTGGACTTAGACTAAGGAGATAGGAAGAGAGAATTTAGAGAGCCATGAGAGAAATGCTTTCTATTATTTCTCGGGTTTTCTCGGTGTGTTTTTACAACTGAAGACTAAACATGTATTTAAAGGCAAAATGAAAGAACTATGCTAGCCTAATAATTTGACACGTACCTATGCTAGTCTTAAATTATTACACCTACTGATATAAAAAGATTCTTATCGACAAAAAATGTGTAAAAAAGTCTAAAGTAGAAAAAGCTATGTCGGCCATCTTTCGAAAATAATTTGTCTGGGCTGTCATGCTGATGTCACTTCTTCTAGATGAAAAGGTCTTCTAGAAGTCTCTATGAGTGTTGTCGATAGACTGTGGTGATCCTGGATCTGTCCCATCATATTCATCTTTTTCATCCATGTTTCCGATGAGGATTGGACTCGAGTCATCTTCTCCGATGAACGGAAAAACCATAATCCAGTTGTTGTGAACAAAAATCTGTGTGTAGTGTCCTTCTGCAATTAATTTGTACTGTTTTCCCCAATGTCGATAGAAAAAATTTGCTGGTAGTGTTGGTGTTTTCTGTCCTTGCGTAATCATCTTTCTTATCTGTAGTTGAAGTGTTTCTTTGCTGTTGATGTTATCCCACCATGTGTACTCGAGACTGCATGCGTATTTCTTTAGTGCCTTTTGTTCATCTTCATGGTGGCTGATGAATATGCGTTTTCTTGAAGGTCTTTATGTATGACCATTTGCCTCGGGAAATGATGCGAAGATTTTACATCCTATTAGTGGGCTGGATGAATGGGATGCAATATTTCCGGCTGTGAGAATGAACTTTTCTCCAAATTTGTTGTAACGACCCGATATCCCAAACATTTTTCAAATAACATATATTGTACAACATTGTTACATTCATAAAAGAAAATACATAATAAGTTACGTACGGTCCCTTCAGTCTCGAAACTACAAAATACATAAAGCTTCCTAATCAACATCCATCAAAAGCATCCTACACTTTATCTTTTCCTTCGCCGATCCTCAACCTGGAATACATATTTTTAAAACAAAATGAGGGTTAGACCAACGGTCTAGTGAGATAATCCCTGTCCTTTCAAGATCGTTATAAAACCTTTTTATATAAAACCATGTTTCAAATAGTTTATATAAAACCTTTGTCAACACACACATATATCATAAGTATTTAAATACCACATATACCACACGTATATAAATACCACATCAAGACTCGTGCATCG
The DNA here is from genome assembly GCA_033807775.1 of Saussurea involucrata. Lineage (NCBI taxonomy): Eukaryota > Viridiplantae > Streptophyta > Magnoliopsida > Asterales > Asteraceae > Saussurea > Saussurea involucrata. The sequence continues at coordinate 23,157,070 of CM066324.1, forward strand.
TGCTCAACTCATCCTCATTCCTCATTCCTCATTCCTCATTCCCATGGCCATATTAGTTGGTTGCAAGCCAAACTAATAATTCAACAACGTTGTACGATATTTACAGCCAACAACGCCGTACGACAATTACGACCAACAACGCCGTACGACAATTACGACCAACACTTCCGCCGACTATTAGTTTCGGCTAACGTATACTCGTGTAGTGCAATGCTTACATAAATATAATATCTCATTATATTATATTTAAAAAAACATAATCACACTATTAACACATTCTCAATCATATCTCAATATATGATATAACCACGTCATTACACATATCCATCTCATATACATATAAACACACACACACACACACACATATATATATATATATATATATATATATATATATATATAGAGGCGGTTTCAAACGAGGAGCGTACCAATTTAAGAGAACGTGAGGAGCAATTGACAGTTATGAATCACATGTGATTCGCAGTTGTGGATCACATGTGATTCACAACTGATCTGGACTGGAATTGACAGTTATGAATCATTAATGATTTACAGTGTTGAATCACATGTGATCCGCGACCTGCAGCATCGCGCCACGCCTCGCGCCACTTTTGCGCGAATTTTCGAGAAAGTTCCGATTTTTTAGCGTTGTAAATCATATGTGATCAGAAGCATGGGAGTGCTCCTCACGTTCTCACGTTTTGACGCGCTCCTCACATGAACCTTCCTCTATATATATATATATATATATATATATATATATATATATAGGGAACGGTTCAATTGAGAAGTCTAAATATTTTGAGAAATAGAGAAGTAAAAAAACACGGGAGTGTTCATATATGAACGTTCATATATAAACAATCATATATGAATGTTCATATATAAACAGTCATATATGAACATTCATATATGAACACTCGAACGTTCATATATAAACGTTCATATAACAGTCATATATGAACGTTCATATATAAACAGTCATATATGAACATTCATATATGAACACTCCAACGTTCATATATAAACGTTCATATAACAGTCATATATGAACGTTCATATATGAACGTTCAAATATAAACAGTCATATATGAACATTCATATATGAACACTCCCCGTGTTTTTTTACTTCTCCATTTCTCAAAATATTTAGACTTCTCAAATGAACCTATGTCACACCCCGCTAAAGCGGAAACACGAGGTATGACAGTGTAGGGTTTCATTTCAAAGGTAACAGACAACACCAACCACAAGTTTAATACAATAGTATGAAATATTACAATACAACGTCTTCAACCAAAAAGTTCCAAAAGAAAACGACGGATACAAATATTAATAATAGAAAATTTTAAGGTTCTTGATGTTGATGTCATCAACCAAAATACACCCTACGTGCCTTCACTTACTTCTTATTCCCTGAAAAGCATGTTTAAAACGAAAAGGTCAACTACAAAGAGTTGGTGAGTTCACAGGTTTTTCATATCCAAACAGTTTTCAACCAAAGATTATTTTCGTGAGTCTTTTGTCACGACAAGCTTTAAATTTAAATCTTATGAGTACACATTACAATACATGACTTTCGCAAGATATATGATTGTTGAGCCACTACTAAGCCTCCGACAACTTACGCCCCGCGGACTACCTCAGAGGTGGTATGATGGCCACATGAGTAGAACATTATTACCAGATAAAGTGCACCCCTACTCGTCAGTTTAAGGTGGGTTTGTCAAACCAAATAGCGCTATCCACAAATATCACCGGCTCGTTATGAGTTAATAAGTAGTGTACCTATTGGGGACTTAACATTTTTATTATCACTCAACATATCTTTGTCACTTATGTAAAGTTGTACATTCATTTGTACTCATTTCTTAAATCACAAATATCCATAATTTTACTATCATGAATCATTTAGCATTTTAAAATCATAACATGTTTTTCACCCCAAACATTTAAACAAGTAAAACGGGGCTGTGAAAACTCACAACGTTGAAATAATAGTAACATGCTTTTCACCCCAAAACGTATAAAATAGTAAAAAGGGGCTGCGAAAACTCACGATGTTCCGCAAGGATGTCCAAGGGTTGCCGCACGGATGCACAGTTTCTCGATCCTAGGTCCTTCCTAAGGAGTGAAACACATCATCAGTTTCGGTCTAACTCTTATGGCTAAAGCATTGCTTAGCCCATCATGTCTTATAAAATGCCTTGATATTAGTTACTAGGTTCAAGTATTATTTTGCATTGTCGTTTATATGTTATTTATTGGTTTTAAAAAGGTTTGTAGGATTTTATTGTTACATCATTAAATTTATATGTTATACATAGTATTTAATCCTTTGTACCATGTTTTATAATTCCTTACTCACCTTGTGTTTTAATCCAAGTTAAAATTCTTATAAATTTCTTACTTATTAAGGCATCATTTATACATTCACATACCTGTATATGTTGTTTTAATTTGGTGTTTTTAACAAATTCTACAATTTATATGCTTTTTTTTAACTTTTAATATTCCTAAAATCTCTTTTTCTTGAATTAGAGCTTTTACTATTCTGCTGGCAGAAATATTTTTGGTCCACAAATGGTCATAATTAAGTATTTTCTGGAATAGTTTACTTAACCAAATTTTTATATGTATTATTTTAAGGTCTTAGGGAACTTTTGACATAGATATCATGATTTTTAGAGGTGGTTAGCTATTTTAATCATTACACTTAAGTTTAAGTGTCACAGTTACCAAAACAGTCTGCACCATCTTTTTGTCAAGTCCATTTGGAGGGCCAAATCTCAACTTTTTTCAGTGATTCAAATTGGGTTTTAAACTTAACTCATAAAAGTATCTTCCAAAAAAAGTTCATCATTTTTAGTTACATATTGAGGGAGATATGACGATTTTAAGTTAGGTCTTCCATTCTGCCAGATTCTGATTTCTTGCACACCAGTCTTGGTTTGAGTGTTTGAGACCCCAAATCTTAATATTTTTGAGTGAAACCAATTTTGTTCGATTCATAACTCATTAAAGAAATTTCCAGAAGAAAAATCAAGAATTTTAGTGGAATATAAAGAGACTTATAACTGATTAAAGTAGAGAATTTTCTCTGTCAGATTTTCTTTGCACACTTAATTTCATATGAGTAGTTGAAGGGTCAAATCTTCGAGTTTTTACATGAAACCACTTGGGTTTGAAACATAACACAATAAAAAAAGTTCCAGAAAAAGATTCATATCATTTGGTTAAGTATCTTTCAAGATATGGTCGGATAAAATGCATGCAAGTAATCTGCCAGAAACTAAAATGCTATTTCATGAAAAATGAGTGTTTTAAATCCATATTTTCACTCATATGGTTGGTTCTTTGATTGAACACTCATTTACCACTACTTTGACAATGTTCTTAGATAAGAAAATCTATTTTTGTCCTTTAAAAACTCATGCATGAACTCACACATCTCAGATTGTAGCAAAACCCACATGCATGTAGTCAAAACATCAAGTTCTTGAGTTCTAGATGTATGGCTTAAGGATTATCACCATTTGTTTGACATAACATGTCTTTGGTGATTAATCTACCATGAAAAGGGTCTATTAAGGTCCTATTTCCAGAAACTCAAGAAGGTGAAGATATAGTAGGAAAAAGAAGGAGAAATTACAAGAAAAATGAAGAAAATGAAAGAGAACACAAGGAGATGAGTTTACCACTCTATGGTTGATTATTACCTTCAAGTCTTCAAGGATTTGATGATTTTTGTTGTTGATTTGGGGCTGAATTCGGCTGGGTTAGAGGGGAAAGAGAGAGTTCAAAGTTTGAATGGAGAGAGAGAGAGGTTGAGAGGAAAATGAAGGGGTTACTTGAAAATTAGATAGTTTTAATGAGTGCATTATGTTGGGTCAAGTGAAGGGGCCGAAATTTGGGCCTTATTTTTCAGTTTTTTTATTTATTTATTTATTTTTAGGTGTTAATTAAGATTGTATAAGTATTTATATTATGTAATTTTATAAAAAAAAACTTGATTTAAGTAACTAAAACCTCATTTATCTACTTAACTTTTGGTTTAATTATTTAAAGTTTTAAATTTTTGATTTGGGTATATATATATAAACTATATATTTACTCCTCTTATTATTAATATTATTATAATTAAATGTTAACTGTTCCAGTCGGCATTTTATAAGACAGTTTAAGCAGTTCCGTGCGGTAACAGGATTTTCTTAAGCGTACTGTTGGAATTCCTAGGAAACTAAACCTTGGCCATCATATTTAAGTCATAATGAGTTATTCCTACTTGTTAAAACAAGTATTATACTATTCAGTTGCTAACCTGAGTGTTTTAGATTGACGGGTGTCATAGTCTCCTCTTGTTAGAAGAATTTCGTCCCGAAATTCGTTGATTGCTATTCCCCGTCTGATCCTTTGCAAATAGGTGAGGGTACTTATGTTTCATGTAATCTTCTCGTTCCCATGTATATTCAGGTCCATGCCTCGAATTCCAACGAACTTTTAAAATTGGGATCTTACTACGCCTTGTTCGTTTGACTTCTTGATCAAGGATTTCAATTGGTTCTTCTATGAAGTGTAATCGCTCGTTGACCTGAATATCCTCTAGGGGTAGAACCAATGATTCATCACTTAGGCATTTCTTAAGGTTTGACACATGGAACGTATTGTGGATGGCACTCAGCTCTTGCGGTAAACTGAGTTTATATGCTACTGGACCAATTCGTTCAATTATTTCAAACGGGCCAATATATCTTGGACTCAACTTGCCTCTTTTTCCGAAGTGTATTAATCCTTTCCAAGGCGATACCTTTAGAAGCACTTTATCACCCACTTGAAATTCTAATGGCTTCCTACGGTTATCTGCATAACTCTTCTGACGATCTCTTGAGGCTTTAAGTCTATCCTTGATAATTGAGATTTTGTCAGTAGTCTCTTGAACGATCTCGGGCCTAGTCAATTGTCTGTCGCCAATTTCCAACCAACTATGTGGCGACCTACACTTGCGTCCATATAAGGCTTCATACGGTGCACACTGAATGCTGGTATGATAACTATTGTTGTAGGATAACTCCACTAATGGTAGGTGAGTATCCCAACTTCCACCAAAATCTATCACACATGCACGCAGCATATCCTCTAGCGTTTGTATAGTTCTTTCTGACTGGCCGTCCGTTTGAGGATGGTAGGAAGTGCTCAAATACAAACGCGTACCCAAAGCTTTCTGGAGTGATCGCCAAAACCGTGACGTAAAACGACTATCTCTATCCGAGATGATGGAAATAGGCACTCCATGATGCATAACGATTTCATTGACGTAATTTGTGCAAGTCTTTTCCATCTTGTAGTATTCCCGAATAGGAAGGAAATGCGCAGATTTCGTAAGTCGGTCCACTATAACCCATATTGCGTCGTGCCCTTTCCTAGTCCTGGGTAGCTTAGTTACGAAATCCATAGCTATTTGTTCCCATTTCCATTGGGGAATCTTGGGTTGTTGTAATAGACCAGATGGTTTCTGATGCTCGGCCTTTACTTTTGCACAATTTGAGCACTGATTTACGTACAAAGCGATGTCTCTCTTCATACCCGACCACCAGTAGTATTCCTTTAGACCTTTGTACATCTTATCAGCTCCTGGGTGAATCGAATATCTTGATTTATGGGCTTCATCCATAATTGTTGATCGTAGGTTAATAACCTTTGGTATCCAAACTTTGTCTTCAAAGTAACGTACCCCATCCATCCTGATTTTAAATTTAAGTTCCCATTGATGTAGGGTCTCATCCTTCAGGTTCTCTGCTTTCAACGCTTCTTCTTGAGCTTCAAGAATTTGTGTCTTTAGACTCGTCTGAATAAACGCACCCATTGCTCGTACCCTTGACGGTTTCACTCTTTCCTTCCTGCTTAGTGCGTCGGCTACCACATTAGCCTTGCCTGGATGGTACTTTATTTCACAGTCATAGTCGCTAAGCAGTTCAACCCATCTTCTTTGCCTCATGTTAAGCATTTTCTGGTCAAGGATATGTTGAAGGCTTTTATGATCGGTGTAGATGGTGCATTTCGTGCCGTAAAGATAATGTCTCCAGATCATAAGTGCGAACACTACTGCTCCTAACTCAAGGTCGTGAGTGGTATAGTTCTTCTCATGAACCTTAAGTTGCCTTGAAGCATATGCAATGACCTTGTCCTGTTGCATCAACACGCACCCCAAACCTTGGTGTGACGCATCGCAGTAGACTACGAAATTCTATGTGCCTTCTGGCAGTGCCAGAATTGGTGCATTACATAACCTATGTTTAAGAGTTTGGAATGCTTCTTCTTGTTTCTCTCCCCAAATAAACTTCTTATCCTTTTGGGTTAATGTCGTTAGCGATTGCGCAATTTTAGAGAAACTCACGATGAATCGCCGATAATAGCCTCCTAAACCGAGAAATTGACGAATTTCTGTCGAGGTCTTCGGGGCTTCCCGCTTCTTGATGGCCTCAATTTTTGCCGGATCTACATGAATTCCCTTCTCATTAATCACGTGGCCAAGAAAATGTACCTCACGAATCCAAAATTCGCATTTGGAGAACATTGCATACAATTTCTGGTCTCTGAGTAGCTCTAGTATCAACTTTAGATTTCGCTCATGATCCTCCTTGCTTTGCGAATAAATTAGTATATCACCTATGAATACGATCATGAACTCGTCCAAGTACGGTCTACAGACCCTGTTCATTAAGTCCATGAAGACAGCTGGTGCGTTGGTTAGCCCGAAAGGCATAACCAGGAATTCATAATGGCCGTATCGAGTCCTAAACGCCGTCTTGGGAACATCCTCTTCACGGACCCTCATTTGATGATATCCAGATCGAAGATCAATTTTTGAAAAGTAGGTAGCACCTTGGAGTTGGTCGAACAGGTCGTCTATTCGGGGAAGAGGGTATCGGTTCTTGATAGTTAGCTTATTGAGTTCTCTATAATCGATGCACATCCGCAAGGATCCATCTTTTTTTTAACGAAAAGAACTGGTGCACCCCATGGCGAAGAGCTAGGTCTTATAAGTCCTTTGTCGAGTAGCTCCTGGAGTTGTCCTGACAATTCCTGCATTTCTGATGGGGCCAAACGGTACGGTGACTTAGCCACAGGTGCAGTTCCAGGAATTAAGTCGATGTGAAACTCGACTTGTCTTGACGGGGGTAATCCTGGTATCTCATCCGGGAATACCTCGGGAAAATTCCAAACTACAGGAAAATCCTGAATGCGTTTCTCTTTCATTTCCTTAACTATAACATGAGCCAAAAACGCGATGCATTCCTTTTTCAAGTACTTTCGCATCTTCATACACGTCACTAGCTTAAGGTTCTTTCCGGACTTCTCTCCATGTACGACGAGTGTTTTACCCTCTAGTAGTGGAATTCGAATGATCTTTTCGGAACAACATATTTCAACTCGGTTTTTGGACAGCCAATCTATGCCCACGACTATGTCAAAGCATCCAAGCTCAATTGGAACAAGGTCTATACTAAAGCTCTTATTAGCTAAGCTTAAAGTACAATCCGTAATTACATCTCTGACCTTAACTTCCTGCCCATTAGCAAATTTGATAACGTAGACCTCTTTCAACTTTTGGGGTTTCAAGTTAATTTTTGGCCTAAACTCTAGTGATACAAAGCTTCTATCCGCTCCAGAATCAGATAGTGTTGATGCATAGTTCTAAGGCATAGTTTCAAACAGGAATTTGGTCATATTTTTGACACCAGTTCTACTCAACTAGGTTATGAATATCATATGGTATGTCTACAACTAATCATTAGAGCATATAAATATAGCAACATACAGTAACTTCATAATCATGCGTTTCAAAACACTTTGTTCAAACAAACACGGTTCAACCATCACATAGGTTCAATAAGCAACAAAATGTTTTCCCCAAAAGATACCTAGTACTTAGAGTTCTAAATAGTAAGCTACATGCCACCAAAATAAGTTTCCAAGTTTAATCATCAAAAGTAGTCAAAAGTTCTTTCACTAACGCCACTTTCTTGGAACCATTTCTTCACAACTATCCATAATGCATCAATACCAAGCGTGCTATTGTAAGTGCCTAAGATATGCAATGTTCATGCATGCACACACAAAAATTATGCTTATGTGATTAAGTAGAAAATTTATTTTAAGTATACTTCCAATATAACCAATCCAAGTCTCCCATTATACATACCTAAATTAAACATAGGTGATCAGGCTTTGTTTAATTGAGGTATAATAATGTGACACTCAACTTAGTTATATTAGTAATATGCTTCAGATTTTGAAAACCGTTTTGAATTTTTTTTTAAACTATTGGGTTATAGTTCGTGGTTTCCATTAGAAAACCGGCATTCTCTATAACCTTAGGCTCTGATACCAAATCTGTCACACCCCGCTAAAGCGGAAACACGAGGTATGACAGTGTAGGGTTTCATTTCAAAGGTAACAGACAACACCAACCACAAGTTTAATACAATAGTATGAAATATTACAATACAACGTCTTCAACCAAAAAGTTCCAAAAGAAAACGACGGATACAAAAATTAATAATAGAAATTTTTAAGGTTCTTGATGTTGATGTCATCAACCAAAATACACCCTACGTGCCTTCACTTACTTCTTATTCCCTGAAAAGCATGTTTAAAACGAAAAGGTCAACTACAAAGAGTTGGTGAGTTCACAGGTTTTTCATATCCAAACAGTTTTCAACCAAAGCTTATTTTCGTGAGTCTTTTGTCACGACAAGCTTTAAATTTAAATCTTATGAGTACACATTACAATACATGACTTTCGCAAGATATATGATTGTTGAGCCACTACTAAGCCTCCGACAACTTACGCCCCGCGGACTACCTCAGAGGTGGTATGATGGCCACATGAGTAGAACATTATTACCAGATAAAGTGCACCCCTACTCGTCAGTTTAAGGTGGGTTTGTCAAACCAAATAGCGCTATCCACAAATATCACCGGCTCGTTATGAGTTAATAAGTAGTGTACCTATTGGGGACTTAACATTTTTATTATCACTCAACATATCTTTGTCACTTATGTAAAGTTGTACATTCATTTGTACTCATTTCTTAAATCACAAATATCCATAATTTTACTATCATGAATCATTTAGCATTTTAAAATCATAACATGCTTTTCACCCCAAACATTTAAACAAGTAAAACGGGGCTGTGAAAACTCACAACGTTGAAATAATAGTAACATGCTTTTCACCCCAAAACGTATAAAATAGTAAAAAGGGGCTGCGAAAACTCACGATGTTCCGCAAGGATGTCCAAGGGTTGCCGCACGGATGCACAGTTTCTCGATCCTAGGTCCTTCCTAAGGAGTGAAATACATCATCAGTTTCGGTCTAACTCTTATGGCTAAAGCATTGCTTAGCCCATCATGTCTTATAAAATGCCTTGATATTAGTTACTAGGTTCAAGTATTATTTTGCATTGTCGTTTATATGTTATTTATTGGTTTTAAAAAGGTTTGTAGGATTTTATTGTTACATCATTAAATTTATATGTTATACATAGTATTTAATCCTTTGTACCATGTTTTATAATTCCTTACTCACCTTGTGTTTTAATCCAAGTTAAAATTCTTATAAATTTCTTACTTATTAAGGCATCATTTATACATTCACATACCTGTATATGTTGTTTTAATTTGGTGTTTTTAACAAATTCTACAATTTATATGCTTTTTTTTAACTTTTAATATTCCTAAAATCTCTTTTTCTTGAATTAGAGCTTTTACTATTCTGCTGGCAGAAATATTTTTGGTCCACAAATGGTCATAATTAAGTATTTTCTGGAATAGTTTACTTAACCAAATTTTTATATGTATTATTTTAAGGTCTTAGGGAACTTTTGACATAGATATCATGATTTTTAGAGGTGGTTAGCTATTTTAATCATTACACTTAAGTTTAAGTGTCACAGTTACCAAAACAGTCTGCACCATCTTTTTGTCAAGTCCATTTGGAGGGTCAAATCTCAACATTTTTCAGTGATTCAAATTGGGTTTTAAACTTAACTCATAAAAGTATCTTCCAGAAAAATTGCATCATTTTTAGTTACATATTGAGGGAGATATGACGATTTTAAGTTAGGTCTTCCATTCTGCCAGATTCTGATTTCTTGCACACCAGTCTTGGTTTGAGTGTTTGAGACCCCAAATCTTAATATTTTTGAGTGAAACCAATTTTGTTCGATTCATAACTCATTAAAGAAATTTCCAGAAGAAAAATCAAGAATTTTAGTGGAATATAAAGAGACTTATAACTGATTAAAGTAGAGAATTTTCTCTGTCAGATTTTCATTGCACACTTAATTTCATATGAGTAGTTGAAGGGTCAAATCTTCGAGTTTTTACATGAAACCATTTGGGTTTGAAACATAACACAATAAACAAAGTTCCAGAAAAAGATTCATATCATTTGGTTAAGTATTTTTCAAGATATAGTCGGATAAAATGCATGCAAGTAATCTGCCAGAAACTAAAATGCTATTTCATGAAAAATGAGTGTTTTAAATCCATATTTTCACTCATATGGTTGGTTCTTTGATTGAACACTCATTTACCACTACTTTGACAATGTTCTTAGATAAGAAAATCTATTTTTGTCCTTTAAAAACTCATGCATGAACTCACACATCTCAGATTGTAGCAAAACCCACATGCATGTAGTCAAAACATCAAGTTCTTGAGTTCTAGATGTATGGCTTAAGGATTATCACCATTTGTTTGACATAACATGTCTTTGGTGATTAATATACCATGAAAAGGGTCTATTAAGGTCCTATTTCCAGAAACTCAAAAAGGTGAAGATATAGTAGGAAAAAGAAGGAGAAATTACAAGAAAAATGAAGAAAATGAAGGAGAACACAAGGAGATGAGTTTACCACTCTATGGTTGATTATTACCTTCAAGTCTTCAAGGATTTGATGATTTTTGTTGTTGATTTGGGGCTGAATTCGGCTGGGTTAGAGGGGAAAGAGAGAGTTCAAAGTTTGAATGGAGAGAGAGAGGTTGAGAGGAAAATGAAGGGGTTACTTGAAAATTAGATAGTTTTAATGAGTGCATTATGTTGGGTCAAGTGAAGGGGCCGAAATTTGGGCCTTATTTTTCAGTTTTTTTATTTATTTATTTATTTTTAGGTGTTAATTAAGATTGTATAAGTATTTATATTATGTAATTTTATAAAAAAAAACTTGATTTAAGTAACTAAAACCTCATTTATCTACTTAACTTTTGGTTTAATTATTTAAAGTTTTAAATTTTTGATTTGGGTATATATATATAAACTATATATTTACTCCTCTTATTATTAATATTATTATAATTAAATGTTAACTGTTCCAGTCGGCATTTTATAAGACAATTTAAGCAGTTCCGTGCGGTAACAGGATTTTCTTAAGCGTACTGTTGGAATTCCTAGGAAACTAAACCTTAGCCATCATATTTAAGTCATAATGAGTTATTCCTACTTGTTAAAACAAGTATTATACTATTCAGTTGCTAACCTGAGTGTTTTAGATTGACGGGTGTCACAACCTAACACTATATATATATATATATATATATATGTATTCCACACATATATGTAAACACATAATCACATCATGTATCATATTCTCAATCCATACATATCCATCTCATATATATATCACATATATATATGTATCCCAGTTGAAAACGTTTTTAAAGTAAAAGTCACCTGATTTGCCTATCACCAAAATTCCTCCGAAAGCTATTATCAAGCACTTCGATCTTTTAATCCCAAATTCACAGAAGCTTGATTTTCCACAGATTGTTTCCTAAAAACCCAGCTCAGATAAATCTGTTTCCTTCCACTTTTTCCTTCTTTCTCGATCTCTCTCTCTTTTCCGTAAACAAAACCCACACACCCACAAATGAAAGTATCCAACTCTCTTAATTCTCTCTTCTCTTTTACGATATAAATACACACACACCTCACATATTATTAAATATTAATTTTCTTTACGTATTCAACACACATACATAATGAGATAGAATATCTCATTCTCTTTCTTTAATTATAATAATCATATTTACCATACAAAACCCCAAACTCTTCTTAATTGGCAAAACACATCCTTAAACTTCCAAATTAATATTAAAGATTACCCATTAACTTATAACTCCATAAAACAATTCCCAAACTTATCTTCAAACCAAAATAATAAAATTAAATAAACCAATAATAAACCCGGTTATTACATTCCCTTAAAAAGAATTTCGTCCCGGAATTCAGTCAATCAACCAACGAGGGTAACTACTATCAAATTGATTTCAAATTCTTCGAACACATCAAAGTGTTTACGGAACTCCCAAAGGACTTTTTACTAAATCAACCGCATTACTGCTTCAAGTTTACTAATTGTTCCCACTTAAATATTTCAAACCAAAACCTCAAGAATCTTAATTCTACACAAGAATTCCGCCTCTTTAAAACAACGATAATCACCCAATAATCAAATCCCACGAAGGTTCAAAATAACTCGAAAGTTCACTTATATTATAAAAAGAAATAACTTATATTCACAAGAAACTAATCCACTTATCCCAACATTTTATGCCTACTCGTAACAGTTACCATGCTAATATTACTTTTAACTCCACCGGTCTTTCACGACAAACGTCGTGTTCTACACTTTTACAATACTAACTCAAAAACATAGTCACACACTTTCCATATAAAACTTGCTTAGCAAATACAACCTATTTCTTATACTCTTCCATTTTTCATGCTAGCATAGCATAACCACGATAATCACACCTCAATACTTAATTGCACTTGATATCAAATCATTCATCAAATTAAAATTAAGTCTAAATAGCAACTTAATTTCTCGAATATCAACAAAACACAATCTCAAACATTTCAATTATCTCAATAACCTCACCACCATAACTCATACCAACTTCCATCCAATAATATCAATACCAATTCATTTCTTAATAAAATAACAACTCGCTATCATATCAATTTCTTACCTCTCCATCTTAGTATAAAAATACTAACACAAATCCTTAGACATTTGATTCACTTAAACCGCTCTACAAAAGACATTCATCAACACCGGTCTCACATTACTTAACTGATATAATTACCAATTCATCACATAATAATTCCACTACAAAACTAAGCCGAAAAGAATTCATTACCACTTCGCCAAAATTATTAAAAATCTCTTGTTACTAATCATATAACTCATTAACGACTTATCATGCAAAGTCTAGCATAAAGTCTAAAACAACTCTTTAACTTAAACAACTCCATAAAGAAAGTTCATCACACGACCATCACATATTTATTGAGCATTACTTTCTTCCCGCTAATCATAATACTAATAATATAAATCCCTTTTACAATTTAAATCCTCCAATTCAAGGGAAGAATTAGGTAAACACCCAACCCATTGAACCATTTTTCTATACCAAGAAAACTCTCAAGCATCAATTTCTTATACCTTATTAACATAATATAAATATTCTATCTTGGCTTAAAGTCTAGGTTATCAGCAACCTAGTTTTTTAACCTTGCGATCTACTATCGCCAACGCTTCCCCCCACATCAATCCACCTTCGATCCAATCCGGTGTTTTCAAACGGTACTACCATACTTGCTTTGGCTAAGCCCTTCCGCAGAGTCGACACGGGAAAGGTCGAATGAACTCTCACTATGCGTAACCCTTCATTACTAAGGCGCATACAAACAATTTAGTACCCTCTTGACTACAACAATTCTTACTTTAAGAAGAAAACGTGCGTGATACAAACAAGACATAATATCTCAAATCAATCATACCATTATCATTCACACATCTAAACTCTAGATTTTAGATCATGTCCCAAACTAATGGTTTCGCACCGAATTTTACTATTCTTAAAAGAACGCATTTCATCGACGTTAACGTCCCAACAATCCAACACCCAAAAAATATAACGACATTCTACTCTCCAGTAGATCACAGAATTAACTTGGAGTATCACCTTAACCCGTAGTTAAACTTTTCTCTATAGACTATACCCAACTCTAAGGTCACTTCTCTAACCCACAATACGCCTACGACAGACAACACTTTCTTGCATTAATTACACCGACCACGAACCTTAGGTTACAATTGATTTCCACACTTGCCACAACATCACTCTCGTACTACTACTACGTCCTATCCAATGGTCCTTCACCCCGATCATTACATTCGACTATTTTCTTCCATTCTCTTCTCAACATAAAACACGTTTCCCCAAGGATAGCTCACTAGGAGGTGCTCACTCTAGACCGATCCTATGAGCTAGCTTTCTTCCACCTCCAAACCAATCGTACTCACCCAATTTCAACAATTACTATACTTAACCAATAATTTCACCACACCTCATATCAGAAACTTAACCGAGTTAATCTTAAATCATACTCAATGCTCGAAACAACCACACACTTTTCATTTCTCAAATATCATTAACATCTTCTTTCAAAACAATAATAAACGAATTGGATCCACACTATACACCCATCCCCAAAAATATAACAACCATAAAAACATCTTATTAACAAAATCAGTACATCTTTATTTCACCTCGTGCCTCTTTCATCACAAAATATTTCTCCTCGTGCCTTTTTCAGCACAAAATATTTCACCTCGTGCCTTTTTCAGCACAAAATATATATATATATATATATATATCACAAATCATTTAATAACATTGAAACTTTATTCATAACGTAAACTTTAACATTTGGATGCATAACCTAGCGTTTGAAATACTGAATTATACACAACGCCACATTCTACACTTTCGCAATATCTTTCCAAAATTCTAACATGCACCTTCAATTGAAAATTGCTAACAATTGCAAGTGTTAGATCAATCATTATAAATTAAACTACCAACCACTTTCGTTCTCAAAAATAAATTTTATTACCACCTTGAACAATCTTTCAAATCCAAACACATAGGATAACGGGTTATCACCTTTGATCACTAATAACTTTTCCTTACTAATCATTCCCAATAACACTCTTCACTTTCTAGTTTCGATCATCCTTGATTTCTCACTTAAATTTATCCCAAGCAATATCATAATGAATAAACATACCAATTTCGATATCATCAAAAATAATTGTTACACTATTGCTAAATTAGAACCAACCTCTTTTCACACCAAGTGCTTCCAAACCTACACTCTTACTAAGCCTTTCTCAAAAATAAATCATACACTCCCAATATAAAATTTGTTAACAAACGGAAACTTTAAATCAACCACCCTTCTAGATAGCGTCAACAAACACACTAAGTATAATTTACACAATACACTAAATCGTCGCCTTCATGACAAGGTCAAAACTTCACACACTACCGTTATTCTCCACACCTAATCATCATGTTTCACACACTACTATTATTCTTTGCACTCTATCCATCACACTCCGCATACCAATAAGATCAGAACAACAGTAATTATGCACACTCATCTATATCTGTAACATAATTATTAAATATTTTTCTAATGAAGATATGCAATAAAATAATGAAGACACAATTAATCGGTTTGCACCGAAGTCAAATAGCATTTTAACACGTGTAGAGTTTATAGAAATATACCTGCCTTCGCCTCTATCCATACATCGAGTCCGACTTGCCACTTTGTTGATTTCAACAAGGTTAATATACACGTAAGCACATTCCCCTTATAATAAGGTATTCCGGTTCAACATGTACCTGTAAGATCATGATTACACTGGCCAAGCATAATTTGAAATTACCTTACATGAAGTTCCTTCTACCTTGTTATACTTAACATCCCAAGGTTCTAAAATAATAGGGACATCCTACTTCACATGCAGTTTAAGTCTGGGTATAAATCCAAATACCTAAATCCCTTAAACTAGGGCTCTGATACCATCTGTAACGACCCGATATCCCAAACATGCTTCAAATAACATATATTGTACAACATTGTTACATTCATAAAAGAAAATACATAATAAGTCACGTACGGTCCCTTCAGTCTCGAAACTACAAAATACATAAAGCTTCCTAATCAACATCCATCAAAAGCATCCTACACTTTATCTTTTCCTTCGCCGATCCTCAACCTGGAATACATATTTTTAAAACAAAATGAGGGTTAGACCAACGGTCTAGTGAGATAATCCCTGTCCTTTCAAGATCGTTATAAAACCTTTTTATATAAAACCATGTTTCAAATATTTTATATAAAACCTTTGTCAACACACACATATATCATAAGTATTTAAATACCACATATACCACGCGTATATAAATACCACATCAAGACTCGTGCATCGTGCTCAACTCATCCTCATTCCTCATTCCTCATTCCTCATTCCCATGGCCATATTAGTTGGTTGCAAGCCAACTAATAATTCAACAACGTTGTACGACATTTACAGCCAACAACACCGTACGACAATTACGACCAACAACGCCGTACGACAATTACGACCAACACTTCCGCCGACTATTAGTTTCGGCTAACGTATACTCGTGTAGTGCAATGCTTACATAAATATAATATCTCATTATATTATATTTAAAAAAACATTATCACATTATTAACACATTCTCAATCATATCTCAATATATGATATAACCACGTCATTACACATATCCATCTCATATACATATATAAACATATATATATATATATATGTATTTCACACATATATGTAAACACATAATCACATCATGTATCATATTCTCAATCCATACATATCCATCTCATATATATATCACATATATATATGTATCCCAGTTGAAAACGTTTTTAAAGTAAAACTCACCTGATTTGCTTATCACCAAAATTCCTCCGAAAGCTATTATCAAGCACTTCGATCTTTTAATCCCAAATTCACAGAAGCTTGATTTTCCACAGATTGTTTCCTAAAAACCCAGCTGAGATAAATTTGTTTCCTTCCTCTTTTTCCTTCTTTCTCGATCTCTCTCTCTCTCTCTTTTCTCTCTCTTTTCCGTAAACAAAACCCACACACCCACAATTGAAAGTATCCAACTCTCTTAATTCTCTCTTCTCTTTTACGATATAAATACACACACACCTCACATATTAAATAAAATATCTACTTCCTTGGTCCCTCTCTTTCTCTCTTTTCTTTACTGAATTCGACACCTACACACACATATACTAAAATATTACAAATTATGATAACGAAGGACACCTCACCACCCCTCTTTTCTCTCTTCTCATGACTCACACATATGCATGACACCTCACCCTCTCTTTCCCTTTTACGTATTCAACACACATACATAATCAGATAGAATATCTCATTCTCTTTCTTTAATTATAATAATCATATTTACCATACAAAACCCCAAACTCTTCTTAATTGGCAAAACACATCCTTAAACTTCCAAATTAATATTAAAATTTACCCATTAACTTATAACTCCATAAAACAATTCCCAAACTTATCTTCAAACCAAAATAATAAAATTAAATAAACCAATAATAAACCCGGTTATTACATTTGTTGAGAAGTGCTTCTGTCTTTGGATTTAGACTGAATTCGATGTAGTCGATCATTCCGTTGTGGTAGAAACCAAGGATTTGATCGTCTGCCATGTCTGTAACCTTTAGGTTGATTTGTAGTAGGAAAATGTTGGTCGGGGCTTGTTCTTCATCGTGATGTGTTCTTTGAACCACTGTAACGCCTTTGTATGTTTTTTCTTGAAAAGCCGTGTCGATGATATCTTGTTGCAACTTGTATAGTAGTAATGGAAATTCTATGCACACTTTGTTGGAAACCATTTGTTCGAATTCTGGGAAATTCTCGAAAAGTGGTTGCATAGTCTGACTTAGCGGCATATCTAGTATCCTTGCTTTAAAACTGTCGAAATTTCTGTGTATAACTGTATTTGTTTCCTTTTTCTGAAGCTTTTGTAGAAGCTGTGTATTTTTTGCTTCAAGAAAAGAAATCTTTTGTTTGAGAAAACTATTTTCAATCTGGGTTTGTGTTAGTTGTGTATTTTTTCCAGATTTTAAAAGATGTTCTTGTAACTGGGCAATTACATTTTCTTGAGCTTTGATAAACTGCTCAGGATTAGTTTTTGCCATTTCTGCAAAAGTTCTCACTTCTTCTGGTTCAATGAAGAAGGATTCAACTCCAAAACTTTCTCTGGCTATTTTCATAGCTTCAGCAAAACTGTGGTATCCTTTGTAAAGTGGCCTGTTACACTGTATATATTGTGTGACTGTTTCCCATTTATTAAAATTTCCAGTTTTTATTCCCCTAAAAATGATGTAGTAAGAAAAACGTTTATGTTGTTTTTCGGGAACAATCTGGCTTTGTTCTGAGAAATAAATACTCAGAGCGTTTAGGATTTGTACTTTAAATGAGGTTGCTTGTGGCATGGTTTGAATATGCCAAATATTGTCAAGCAAAGATTGTTGTTTTTCTGTTAAAATTGTCCCAATCAAGGGTCTGAATTTTTTCTTTGTATCAAAACATTTCTGTAACACATGGTTACCGAATGATATCATAGAATCTGTCTGTGTATGTGTATCTTTTGACCTACTAGATTGTGTATACCCTCTGGTTGGGGTTTTTGTAGGAGTATATGGTGCAATTATAACAGTATTTGGTGTATTTTTTGAAGAACCAGATTGTGTATACTGTGATCGTGGTATCTGTGGAGAATTGTAAAAACCTTCTGTTTGTAACATCTGTGAGCTCATAGCTTCTTGTAACATTTTGTTGGTATCTAGGATCTGTGTATCAACTGTCTGTGTACTAATTTTCTCTTCATCCGATGAGATACTCATTGAAGATGAATACCTGATAGGCTGTATAACCTTTCTTTTTTCTTTTTTCTCTTTTCTCCTTCTGTAATAAATAACTTGTTAAGATTTCTAGATAACATATCTGCTATCCCATTATCTTTTCCTTTAATGTGTTCAAAATTTATCTTGTAACCACATCCTTGTATAATGTTTTGTAAATTTATCCATCGCGTTTTATTTACTTTTTTACTTTGATCGTTTTTTATAAAGCGGACTATAGCTTCACAATCTGTTCTGACTATGAATTCTTTTTGTAAAAATATTTTAAATTTTCCCAAAGCATTTATTAATGCTTGGATTTCAAAATCTAGGCTTGTCCAATTCATACCGATTTTGTTAAAATTTCCACTGGCATATGAACAAATCTTTTCTGTTTCTTTTGGATTGTACTTATTAGGTTTAGAAAGAAGAACTGATCCCCATCCTTCTTTACAACCATCAACCTCTATGATTATATAATCTATAACTAATGGTAATTCCAAAGGTTTAATATTTTTTACCTTTTCTTTAATCATTTTGACAAGCTTTATGTCTTCTATGTTAAAATGTCTTTGACCATTTTTTGTTGTTTTACTGTATAGAGGTCCTACTAATTTTGAAAGATTTGGGATGAATTTTCGAGCATAATTTATCAGACCTAAAAAGGCTTGTATTTATTTAAGGCCTTCGATTTTTTCTGGAAAATCTAATATTTTTGTAGAAATATGTGATTGTAATTCTATCTTTCCATTGCCGATTTCTAGGCCAAGAAAAGATATTTTTGTTTTAAATAGATCCATTTTTCTCTTGGATACTACTATACCATTCTTTTTTATTTCGTCAAATATCTGTTGTAGGTGTCTTTCATGCTCTTGTATTGTTTCGCTGGCAACCAAAATATCGTCAATGTATACCAGATAGAAATTATATTTAAGAAATATATTATCCATGAATCTTTGAAATATGGATGGTGCGTTCTTGAGTCCAAAACTAAGAACATTCCATTCATATTGTCCTTCTGAGCATGTGAAGGATGTCCATGGTTTGAAGGTTTCTTCAAGCTGTAATTGATTGTATCCTGATTTTAAGTCAAATTTTGAGAATATTCTTTTCTTTTGTATAAGATTTAGTAAACTGTCCGTATTAGGAATATTATACCCATCATCTTCTATATTGTCATTAAGTCTTTTATAGTTATATACTATTCTGGCTTTTCCTCTCCTTTTTTGGTTATTTTTTAAAAATTCTAAGTGACCTTGTCCACCACGCTTTCGAGCGAACTCTGATGTATTTGTATATCTCATTGTAGGAAAGCTGTAAATATGTTTACTTAATGTGATAAAGTTTCTTGTAATGGTAATAGCACCATTTAATCCGAATATAAAATTTAATCCTAAAACAAAATCTGAGGATTTTATATACTCAGGATTAATATTTACTTGTGGTATTTCATATTTAATGCTGTAATTTCCTGCAAAGTCTAAAAATTGTATGCCTGTTGGTTCTACATAGTGTGTGATTGAGATAAGTCGACTTTCAATTGTTCTAGTGACTAATTTATAGGGTAACTCTTTATGGTATTGTTTAGGGATTAAAGTATATGACGCTACACTTTTTGTTGCTCCTATATCCACTAATGCTGTTAAATCAACAAATTTATTATTGTCTAACCATAATCTACATTGTATATGAATCATGTTTGGGTATCCCTTTGTTTGAATATAAGTGTGCTCATGTTCTTCAGACATTTGAGCTACTTCAAATTCTTCGACTTTCTGTTTTTTCTTTTCTACTATGTCTTCTATATGTTTTAATTTTCTTTTTATATTATCAATTTTTAGTTTATGTAATTCTATTATTATTTCTAGTTTTTTCTATTTTTTCGTAATATATGTCTGTGTCTAATGTCTTTTTTGTTTCTTTTAATGTCTTATTTGTTTCCTTTGTTGTTATTTCTTGATTAAATAACTTTTTAAGACATAAATAGCATATTTCTTTAAAACAAATGTTACATTGTGATCTTTTGTCCATGCTAAGGTAATACCCACAATTATAACATTTTATATAATTATTACCTCTTTTGCTTATCCAATCATGTTCACATTCTATTTGTTCTGTATTATCATATGTGTATGTGATTTTTGTTAGTTTTTCCTCATCCCTATCACTATATATGCTATATACTGATTCATTTTCTGAATTGTCTGTTTCTAAAGATTCTATTTCGTAATCTCCTATTTGTTCTACTAGATTACTTCTTTCTATATTTTTACCTTTGTTAGGGCATTTATTAGCTAAATGTTTTTCATCTCCGCAGATGAAACATTTACATTTGCGTGTTTGTGGTTTTTTAACATATTTGTTTTTATAATAAGGTTTGTATCCTTTTTGGTATGTTGTACTTTTCCTCATTTTTTTCCTTTTATAGTCATAATGACCATAAGCTTGTGGTGTATATATTGCTGTTTTACAAAACGCATATGCATTCTTTTTTAGCTGTTCTTGTAAAGCAACTTCTTTACATCTTTCTTCTAATATTCCAAAAGTGTATGTTATTCTAGGTCCTATGCCTAAATTTTTCTGTTCCCCATATGTTTGTTTCCATGTTTCATGTATATTTTTTCCTAAGTCTCCTGGTAATTTTATAAAATATTTGTCGCATAGATTATCATCCATGGCTTGTCCTGTTTGATAATAATCTTGAGAAGTCTATTGTGAATTCGTTTATATACTTCATATCTGCTATACTTAATTGTTCTAAGTTTCTTATTGCAGTGTCTTGTATAAGGCTATTATTTTTAGCTGGATCAACTCCTAGAATAAGAGTTCTTATTTGTGATGTGAAATTGTATGGATTTTCTCCTAGGGCTTTTAGCCTATTTATTTCATCTGGGTCTTGGGCTTTTTTACTTTGCCAAATACCTAGAGAAATTGGGCCTAATGTGGTTTCTAAATAAGAGAACATATCCATGCTATCTTTTTTATTTGTTTCCCACATTCTTACAACTGTCTGTTCCCATATTAAGACTTTATCTACCCATAACTGTGGTTTTTGTTGTTCTAATAGTAACATATTGCTACTAAATATGTTTCCTATAGGTAATCTGTTGCCTTTTCCTACATAATTCGACTCTTGTTGATAGCTTGTAGAGGGTTGTGACCAAGATTCTCTTCCTGATGTATCTCGTGTAGATGTTCCAGTTTCTCCCCAGTCTATTTTTGGCATTTTTCTTTTATATGGATTATATGGACCATACATATTTTCATCCATAAAATTTTGATCTTGTTTATAGAAATCTGATATCATTGTTTTCCCTTTTAGTATATTTTCAACTAAGGGTAAATTGTAATAATTTTGTAAGTTTTTGTAGCTTTCTTCATATGTCATTCCTAATTCTGCCATGCATTCGATGATCATATCATCCGTTTCTTCTTGTATGTTTAATTCTGTGAATTTTCTATTAATAATTTGTTCTATTGTTTTGTTGGTTTCTTCAATTTTAAATCCTGTAGTTTCTTCTTCTTCTAAATAATCTATTAAACTGTAATCAAATTCTTCTTCTTCGAATTTATCAAATACTATTAGAGTTTCTCCATCTTCGTTTTCGGTATCATAATTTGGTTCTGTATCTGTATCATATTCTGTATTCATAAAATTGTATTCTGTTTCTTCGTCATCTTTGTTGTCGGATGACTTCTTTTTAAAGTCTACAAATCTCAAGCTTTGTGATCCATCACTATCTTCATATATATAACTTCTTTTTGGGACTAATATTTCGTCTTCTTGACCTTTTATGTCGTTTAATTGCCATTCTAATCCTGCTAATTCTTCAGGATCTATTTTTACTGGGTCTATCATTTGTATAGATTTTGAAGCTATTGTGTTTACAATCCCTTAAATATTAACTTTGTATTTCATTCCTATGCTTATTACTATATTGTTTCCTTCATAATTTTCATATCCCTTTGTTTGTAGAGCTATTTTAATATTTTGTAGATCATTTATGTCTTTTAAAATTCCTGGTGTACAATAAAATAACGCTGTATTTTGGCTAAGGTCTATTTCCATTCCTGAAATTATTGTCTTTTTTAACTCCGTTTTCCAGCTTTTGTGTAACGTCCTAAACTCCATATAAGACAAACATAGCATTAAACATAACATTTCTGATACCTGGGTTCCAGAATTTCATTACATTACTTCTAAAACTGAGGTTGGCGGAAACAACCTATACACAACTGAGAACAACTTATTACTACACGTGGCACCGGCACTGTCTCTAGCTGCACATGTACTCTATCCGGCTCTTGCTCACTTACCTGAGCCTCCTACTATTAGCTTACCTGAAAAGGTTTTAGTTTTGAAAAGCGAGGGTTAGACCATGAGGTCTAGTGAGTTCCCTCCATAAACAGTGTAAAACAACATTATAAAAATCATTTATAAAACAGTTCATACTCTTCACATAAACCTCATTCATGGTACTGCACTGTGCAAGGGATCACATAACATTTCGCGATCGGGGCCCAAGCAGACTCCCCTTTCGCCCTTTCTTTGGAGCCTACGTATACTCCCCTTCCCGGAGCCTACACAGACTCCCCTCTACTCGAAATAGGAGGAAACGGATTCCAACCTACCAGTCTATCATACATATCCAAGGGATCATCAGAACCCGAGGATCTATCTCTGATCCCACAGTGCAGACCGACTCCACATAGCATACACATAGTTCATCATAAACGTAAAACATGAACTTCGTATAACATTTTACAATCCATTTCATCTAGCTGGAACAATCTTTTCAGTAAAGCATTATTTTCATGGGATAACATTCGTAAAAACTTGTAATTAAATCATGCTCGTACACGTACCCTGATCAGTAAAGTATAAATCTTTCATTTGCATAAAAGTCATGTAAAATAATAGGGCATTTACATATAATCACTTTCATTGAGAAAACACGTAAGAGCACGTATTTTAGTTAGAAAAACTCACATGGCTTGCTTGCTCCAAAGCTTCTCACTTATACTTCCGGTCTCTAGGTGGTACACCTATTAATTAGGAAAAGTGCATCAATATCTAATAATTTATTTTCTAGCTTACTTTCGAAAGTACCCTCAATTATCTTATTTGACAAGTTTCATTTCTAACTCAAACTTGTGTTCTAGACTTCATTTACTGGCCCAAAATATAAATTCTGGATTCTTATAATTTAGTCACATCCTGAATCCCAAAACTATATCAAATACTGGATCCCAATTAATTAGGCTCAACACTGATTTTTCTAATAATTATTAATACTTACTAATTAAATTGCTAAATCCATACTTTAAATTAAATTACTAAAGTCCATAATCTAAAGTGATTTACCAAGACCATAAGAATTTTCTTAGTGAGGCATCACGTGCCCTAACAATTAAATGGTACTACTCTCATGTGACTTCACATTTTTGGATTTGCAATAAAAGATAATACCCTCACGTGGCCATCAACGTGGCTTTGGTTTGGTCCACAAGCATACATTCTGAATTGCAATTATAATGGTGATCACGTGGCCACTTTACAATTCCTACTCTTACACAAGATGGACATGTGGCCTATCATTTGCTATCCCAAACTATGCTAGAAGAAAACTCGGCCCACGTGACCTGAGTGTATGTTTCGGACTTTAAGAAAACTCCAGCAAACCTTTTATTTCCAAACCGGATCAACATCTTCGAGTCCCGGTATTATAAAATTAAAAGTCCTGATACTCACTTCTACCGGTACTCACTTCTAACGATATCCACCTGTCCCGGTAACCACAGTCCCGGTAAATCACATTAACGAGTACCGGTAATTCCCATTAAAAGTCCTGGTGTGATCGACTCCCGGTGTGTTCGACTCCCGGTGTGATCGACAACCGAACATTTCTATAATCGAAGTCTTTCTAAACATTCCAATTTATGAGGTTAATAAACACAACATTCTTACTCAAATCTGTTACATACTATCCCTTAACAAACCAAAATTCCTAATCGATTACATTCCTTCGGTTAGCAATCCAAACAATAGATTAAAACCCTCCAGAATGTTCTTAAACATTAACCAGTTAAAACATAGGGATTGAACCACAAAAATTTGCTAGCCGACTACGATCAGAAGAAAACTTAAGAGATATTAATACTTACCCAAAAACGACGAGCTTCTCTTCCCAATCTGCGCTTGAACGATTTTTTTACTTCTCACTGCCCATTCTTCTCTTTAGCCGCCATCAAAACCAGTGTTTCTCCAAATGGTTGAGAAAACCTAGAACACTGCACCCTTTTATAACTTCTTTAAATTGCAATTGGGTCCTTCAACAAAACTTTCATTCTTTTCATTTTTGACTCCAAACTTTCAATTTACTAAAATCTTGGGTTGTTACAACATCCCCTCCTTAAAAGAATTCCGTCCCCGGAATTCCTCGATACTCTTTCCAATTGGTTCGCACACTTAACAATGACAATCTACACAACCCATCACCTTTCGGCATTACTGTCGCGCTTACTACTTCCAATTCACTCACTCATTCCGACATACTATCTTCACCTCATAGCGTGGAGCACTACCTCCCCCCCCCCAAACAATACTTGTCCTTCTCTCTCGACCTTCCCACAAGCTGATATCACTTCCTCAATACTTACATAACCAGACAGTTGTATCAATATCCTAACCTAAGGCATTCAACCAAGTCGTCTTAAAACGACACTAGTGTTCGACGTCATTACCCATTCTTTGATCTCCAACTTTTACTTACTCAGATCCTTCTTTCGCACATAAGTGATAGTTCACGCTATTTAATGTTTTCACGTCTATTCCACAACAATTTGGCTAACCCGCCCATCATCATCTTTAAACTTCCAATGATCTCAAAATATGCCCACTGAGCGACTCTTACAACTAAGAACACTTGGTTCCTCCTTTGGGTAAACACCCACCACCACTCCGTCATTCCATCCCGAACATAATCATAACGCAACGTCAACTTACATTCTACGAGAGCTAACAACCTGGTGAACAAGTCGTACATCTCATTCGAAACCCCCAACAGCTTCTATCTGATGCTTCCTTTCTTTCTAACATCACATCACTATGACACTAGCTGGCACATCCGGCACGACAGATACTGTCACCAAGCATCCGTACACTCTATGCCCATAACATCACACTGTAGACCAGATTTCTCATGATCAATCACACAATTTCAATCTTGCCTTCACCTCCTCTCGCATAAACAATCGACTATGTCATGTTGCTTAGTCCTTTCTCAATCTGTCGAACTATAACTCGCGAGTTCCCAATTAACTCACCCACAAACATTCTAGCTAGCTATTTACGATCTGAGCCCTTACATGGACACTACAAAAGTTATTATGGACAAATATCGTCCACACTCACTCTGTTTGTACTACATACCATACCCTTCTATGGACCCTCTACAACTCGCAAGTAGAACGCTGGTCAGCAACGACGGTCTCTCGCTAACTCCGCACCCCCACAAGATGTTCTATCAATTTTCGCTCTTCTGGTTCAGGCCCTCGGCCTTAACCATCTTGCACAACGGTCGGCTTCTACGACAATAGACAACCTGAAACTACTTTCTTAACTTACTCTTTAACCAAGGGTTCCTTACGGGCCCTAATCCTTCCAACATATCATTATCAACTTCATAATTTGTCTCCTTCTTTGAAACCTACTCATGTAATCATCAAAATTACCAGATCACTTTAAGACTCTTATTCGACATTGAGGATGTCTCAGTTCTGCCTCGGCATCCTACTCTTAACGAGTTGCGAATACCAACCCCTTGAAGACTTCAAGTCCTTCCTTCAGACGTAACCGTCCCTTGACAACTATGTTTTTAATAACCGACCTAGAGTACAGACCTTCACTCAGCCGATACCTAAGTCCGCTTCCAATTCTATCTCTATTCGCCTCTCCTTTTGAACACAAATACTAAAACTACAAACATTCTTCCCTGATTTGTCCGACACCTTTTTACTGATGCAGTTCTTCATTTGCTTAACATGTAATACTCCATGACCTAGTGAGTTTATAGCCTTCATGCATGACAATGCGGTAAATAAATCATTCCACACATTTTAACGTTTTAAATGAACAACATTTGGAAACAACTTGGGTACACCCGACCCCAACACTCTTAAAACTTCGATGCCCTGCACAACGATTCGAGAATCGCTTGCATGCATCTTCCCGTGAACCTTAATCTTACTCAATTTGAACGAAGTTATTACGACGGTAATACATTTCCTGAAAATCTTTCCATATGACACATTTTTTTTTGGGAGAAAGTACTGACACCAAGTAAACCATTCGGTTCCCACACCCTTTTATATGACAACAACAGGTTAAAACTCGTTTTGATTGAAAAGTTTTGCTGGAAAACGTTTTTCTGCCCTTTTTGTAACAATTGAACTCATCATTAAAGGTGTGAAATATTTGACAAACCGTTAAGCTCAAAATTTTCATTGTGCAAGGTGAATGAAATCACCTTTTCTTTAAACATACATGTGCACATTCTGACTCATTTTCGATCAAAATTTATATTTACACATTTAACTTGAATCGTGAAGATTTCATGTTATATAAAAGAACACCATGCATGAGACTCTATTTGCATTTGAAGGCTACTCACTCTAACACGGTCCATCGCGTTACTCGCGCAACTTATCCTTAACTCTTTACCTTCGATCAATGCCCTCTCGGTCTTGCAATAACTTGCCGAACATGCGTTCTACATCTCATTACTCAGCCCTTTCCTACTATTACGTTTTGATCAACTACCTCACTTTTCTCTTTTACATGCTTTCCTTTCACTGTAGGTATCTTATTTCCTTTACTTTGACATTTAAAAGTTCGATTAAGAATTCTGAGCCTCGTTGACACTTTCAAGGTCACGACATAGTCTTTCCTTACCATCCAGACTGATCTATTCCAAGATTTCCAAAACTAGGACTCTCCCGAAACAGGAGCCTTACTCAAACTCAAACAGTCATCCTCTCCGAATCCACGAAGAGCTACCTCTAGACGACTCATAACATTCTATACAACATTCCTTCTCTACGATGTATACATACATCACATCATATGTGACCTCTCAAGAAACTTCCCCAACAAGGGGTCTTCGTCTACCCCTCAGGGATCTCGTTGACATTCTAACGTACTGGAGCACGACATAAACACTGGGTAGGTTAATAAGGTAGGTTAAGTACATACATGTACCTGTAAGTTCGCAATTACACTGGCCAGGAGAAATCTCAAACTTACCTTACATGACAGTCCTCAGTACCCTATTAGTCCTATCTCTATAATAGTGTCCTCCTAACGCATTTCATGTAACTGATTTAGTGCCCTCCTAACGCATTTCCTGATTCGCAGTTGTGATTTCTATTCCATGTTTAAGTTTAGGTCCATCCGGTCACCTAAATCCCTTAAACTATGGCTTTGATACCATTAGTAACGTCCTAAACTCCATATAAGACAAACATAGCATTAAACATAACATTTCTCATACCTGGGTTCCAGAATTTCATTACATTACTTCTAAAACTGAGGTTGGCGGAAACAACCTATACACAACTGAGAACAACTTATTACTACACGTGGCACCGGCACTGTCTCTAGCTGCACATGTACTCTATCCGGCTCTTGCTCACTTACCTGAGCCTCCTACTATTAGCTTACCTGAAAAGGTTTTAGTTTTGAAAAGCGAGGGTTAGACCATGAGGTCTAGTGAGTTCCCTCCATAAACAGTGTAAAACAACATTATAAAAATCATTTATAAAACAGTTCATACTCTTCACATAAACCTCATTCATGGTACTGCACTGTGCAAGGGATCACATAACATTTCGCGATCGGGGCCCAAGCAGACTCCCCTTTCGCCCTTTCTTTGGAGCCTACGTATACTCCCCTTCCCGGAGCCTACACAGAATCCCCTCTACTCGAAATAGGAGGAAACGGATTCCAACCTACCAGTCTATCATACATATCCAAGGGATCATCAGAACCCGAGGATCTATCTCTGATCCTACAGTGCAGACCGACTCCACATAACATACACATAGTTCATCATAAACGTAAAACATGAACTCCGTATAACATTTTACAATCCATTTCATCTGGCTGGAACAATCTTTTCAGTAAAGCATTATTTTCATGGGATAACATTCGTAAAAACTTGTAATTAAATCATGCTCGTACACGTATCCTGATCAGTAAAGTATAAATCTTTCATTTGCATAAAAGTCATGTAAAATAATAGGGCATTTACATATAATCACTTTCATTGAGAAAACACGTAAGAGCACGTATTTTAGTTAGAAAAACTCACCTGGATTGCTTGCTCCAAAGCTTCTCACTTATACTTCCGGTCTCTAGGTGGAACACCTATTAATTAGGAAAAGTGCATCAATATCTAATAAGTTATTTTCGAGCTTACTTTCGAAAGTACCCTCAATTATCTTATTTGACAAGTTTCATTTCTAACTCAAACTTGTGTTCTAGACTTCATTTACTGGCCTAAAATATAAATTCTGGATTCTTATAATTTAGTCACTTCCTGAATCCCAAAACTATATCAAATACTGGATCCCAATTAATTAGGCTCAACACTGATCTTTCTAATAATTATTAATACTTACTAATTAAATTGCTAAATCCATACTTTAAATTAAATTACTAAAGTCCATAATCTAAAGTGATTTACCAAGACCATAAGAACTTCCTTAGTGAGGGATCACGTGCCCTAACAATTAAATGGTACTACTCTCATGTGACTTCACATTTTTGGATTTGCAATAAAAGATAATACCCTCACGTGGCCATCTACATGGCTTTGGTTTGGTCCACAAGCATACATTCTGAATTGCAATTATAATGGTGATCACGTGGCCAATTTACAATTCCTACTCTTACACAAGATGGACACGTGGCCTATCATTTGCTATCCCAAACCATGCTAGAAGAAAACTCGGCACACGTGACCTAAGTGTATGTTTCAGACTTTAAGAAAACTCCAGCAAACCTTTTATTTCCAAACCGGATCAACATCTTCGAGTCCCGGTATTATAAAATTAAAAGTCCCGATACTCACTTCTAACGGTATCCACCTGTCCCGGTAACCACAGTCCCGGTAAATCACATTAACGAGTACCGGTAATTCCCATTAAAAGTCCTGGTGTGATCGACTCCCGGTGTGTTCGACTCCCGATGTGATCGACAAACGAACATTTCTATAATCGAAGTCTTTCTAAACATTCCAATTTATGAGGTTAATAAACACAACATTCTTACTCAAATCTGTTACATACTATCCCTTAACAAACCAAAATTCCTAATCGATTACATTCCTATGGTTAGCAATCCAAACAATAGATTAAAACCCTCCAGAATGTTCTTAAACATTAACCAGTTAAAACATAGGGATTGAACCACAAAAATTTGCTAGCCGACTACGATCAGAAGAAAACTTAAGAGATATTAATACTTACCCAAAAACGACGAGCTTCTCTTCCCAATCTGTGCTTGAACGATTTTTTTACTTCTCACTGCCCATTCTTCTCTTCAGCCGCCATCAAAACCAGTGTTTCTCCAAATGGTTGAGAAAACCTAGAACACTGCACCCTTTTATAACTTCTTTAAATTGCAATTGGGTCCTTCAACAAAACTTTCATTCTTTTCATTTTTGACTCCAAACTTTCAATTTACTAAAATCTTGGGTTGTTACATTTTGTCTAGTAATAGGGCTAATAATTTTGTCCCTAAGTTTTTTCTTGCTAATGCTTTGATTCCTATGATCACTAGTCCTACGTGTGCAAAATGTTTCCCTGATTGTTTTATCTTTTGTATAGTATCAGGTGAGAATAAGTCTAATGTTACGGATTTGTCTACTACTCTACTACTTTAGATTAACACTGTATTTATGTTTAAAAGTCATGTTTGATATAATACTCTAGGATTTAGAATATCTAATTGGTGTTGATTGTAAAGATTTATATTTCTGTCTAAGTCTATTTCTTCTTCTAATTGCATATTTTGTTGTGAGGAATTTGAACCTGATCCTCTTCTAACAATCCTGTTTAAAAATGACTCTGATGATATTGTATCTTGTATATTACTTGTTGAGCTTCTTGCTTCTTGTATGAAACTTCTGTTTTGATTATTCATTTCCTAGGTAACCAGTGTGTATATGGTTTAGGTTTTCTGTTTATTTTAATATCTTCTAGATTTAATTTATTTATTGCTTCGGTGATTTTATCTATATCACTTTCTTTTGTTGTATTAGTTTCTTTTTTATCTTCTAATATATTAATTATTTTGTTTAATTTTTCAATAACCTGTAATATTAGACTGATAATAAAATTAAATAAAAGTGGATAACGGCTATCACTTTTATTCTGTCCTGTGTATTTGGTAAAACCTGTGACTTCTACTGTATTTTCTATAGGTTTATATTTTTTAACGTCTTCTAAAGCCTTTCTATATTCTTTAGATGACTCCAGATTTAACCTTCTACTATTTGTTTAACTATTTCTAAAGATTTTTCTAATTTATTTAACTTTTTTCAAATTTGTTCAATAAATTTTTGTTTTCAGTTTCTATCTGTTTTGGTTTATTGCTTTCTAGCAAATAGCTTAGCTGTTGAATTTCTTGTTTGGTAGGAATTAATTTTCTAATTTTTTTAATTCTTTTATAATTTGGTTATTTTGTTCTTTAATATATCAATATATCCTAGATTTTCCGTTAGTTTATCAAAACGCTTTATCATTGCTGTCGAAGTATTTGAATCAATGATTTATGAAAAACCTATCTCTTAGTATCTATCCAGATTTCTTACTCCTTTTCATAATATATTCATATATCCCTTTAAGATTTTAAATAAACAATAAACAACGATTAAATAAACATATATACTATCTTGACCCTTAAATTCATCATAACCTTTATATTTATATCATTACATAATATGATCCCTGGATTTTTTCACCTTAGCGGGTTCTCATTAAATGTGGACTTCAACTGTAAGTATGTTTTTCATATATTTTCTTGATGTATTACTATCATAGTGGTTTAACGGAAACCCAAATTTCTCATGTTTCCATTTATTTTATATTTAGGTCCTATACCTAAATTTCTCATTAAATGTGGACTTCAACTGCCACTAACGAGCCAGACTAAGTCTTTTAAACCTTTAGAATCGTACCATGCTCTGATACCAATAAGGGGGGTATGGCGGATTTTTTGGGTTTCCGTTAAACCACTATGATAGTAATACATCAAGAAAATATATGAAAAACATACTTACAGTTGAAGTCCACATTTAATGAGAACTCCCTAAGGTAAAAATCCAGGGATCATATTATGTAATGATATAAATATAAAGGTTATGATGAATTTAAGGGTCAAGATAAACCCCAATATATATGTTTATTTAATCGTTGTTTATTGTTTATTTAAAATTTTAATGGGATATATGAATATATTATGAAAAGGAGTAAGAAAATCTGGATATATACTAAGAGATAGGTTTTTCTTAAATCATTGATTCAAATACTTCATCAGCAGTGATAAAGCGTTTTGATAAACTAACGGAAAATCTAGGATATATTAAAGAACAAAATAACCAAATTATAAAAGAATTAAAAGAAATTAGAAAATTAATTCCTACCAAACAAGAAATTCAACAGCTAAGCTATTTGCTAGAAAGAAATAAACCAAAACAGATAGAAACTGAAAACAAAAATTTATTGAACAAAATTGAAAAATAGTTAAATAAATTAGAAAAATCTTTAGAAATAGTTAAACAAATAGTAGAAGGTTACATCTGGAGTCATCTAAAGAATATAGAAAGGCTTTAGAAGACGTTAAAAATATAAACCTATAGAAAATACAGTAGAAGTCACAGGTTTTACCAAATACACAGGACAGAATAAAAGTGATAGCCATTATCCACTTTTATTTAATTTTATTATCAATCTAATATTACAGGTTATTGAAAAATTAAACAAAATAATTAATATATTAGAAGATAAAAAAGAAACTAATACAACAAAAGAAAGTGATATAGATAAAATCACCGAAGCAATAAATAAATTAAATCTAGAAGATATTAAAATAAACAGAAAACCTAAACCATATACACACTGGTTACCTAGGAAATGAATAATCAAAACAGAAGTTTCATACAAGAAGCAAGAAGCTCAACAAGTAATATACAAGATACAATATCATCAAAGTCATTTTTAAACAGGATTGTTAGAAGAGGATCAGGTTCAAATTACTCACAACAAAATATGCAATTAGAAGAAAAAATAGACTTAGACAGAAATATAAATCTTTACAATCAACACCAATTAGATATTCTAAATCCTAGAGTATTATATCAAACATGACTTTTAAACATAAATACAGTGTTAATCCAAAGTAGTAGAGAAGAAAGTTTAAGAGTAGTAGACAAATCTGTAACATTAGACTTATTCTCACCTGATACTATACAAAAGATAAAACAATCAGGGAAACATTTTGCACACGTAGGACTAGTGATCATAGGAATCAAAGCATTAGGAAGAAAAAACTTAGGGACAAAATTATTAGCCTTATTACTAGACAAAAGCTGGAAAACAGAGTTAAAAAAGGCAATAATTTCAAGAATGAAAATAGACCTTAGCCAAAATACAGCGTTATTTTATTGTACACCAGGAATTTTAAAAGACATAAATGATCTACAAAATATTAAAATAGCTCTACAAACAAAGGGATATGAAAATTATGAAGGAAACAATATAGTAATAAGCATAGGAGTGCTAGGAAAGGCTAGCAACAGGTCAGGAATGAAATACAAAGTTAATATTGAAGGGATTGTAAACACAATTGTAACAACCCAAATTCTAGTGAGTTTTAGAGTTAGTGGTCAAAGTGAAATAAATGAAAGTTAACTTGAGGGACTATATTGTCAATTGGTGAGAGTGGTGTAGGGCACAAATCCCTAGGGCAGCTTTCACTTCACAAATCAGTAATTTGGGTGTTGGTGTTGGCGGCTAAGAGAGAGCAAGAGAAAGGAAGAGGAGTTTGAGAAGGAATCAAGAGAAAGAGGAAGAATCAAGCTAGAATCTGCAAGGTAATGCATCCTAATTCGTTCTTCTAATTAGGATAATGCTTCTCCTTCTTTTGTTATGAATCCTTAGGACTGATGTTGATGATTACTTGAGTTTTCACCATTTTTCCTTGAGAATAAGTTTTATGGGTTTTGTCTTAATGAATCGATTTTAAGAGATTAAAGTGGGATTAATTGGGTATTTGAGATTGGTGGATGAACCCTTGAGGTTATCTAATCAAGCTAATAGCTAAAATCCGGTTAGAAATCACTTTTAAGGAATTATTTTCGAACAGCAGTTGTACCCGGACACCTTCAATTCCTGATGTTATGGTGGTTTCCGGATACGGATGCTGGTTTCCGGGTGCAACTTTATGGTAGTTTCCGGGTGGGTGTTTTCCGGGTAGATATCCGGACAAGTTGGTATCCGGACAAGTTGGTATCCGGACAAGTAGATATCCGGACAAGTAGATATCCGGACATTGTGTGCTGGACTGTAGGTTGAGCCGTTTAATCTGATCCGAATCTAATGCCCTTAGGTGTTCGATTGGTTTAGCTGGGAAGAGTTTAAGAAACGCGCTCTACGATAATCAAAGGTGAGTTCTCTCACTGCTTTTTATGACGTACAATTTTTACTGAATATGGTTCCTTTATCGAGCATGAATTGATTTATGAAAATTATGCATGCTTCCATGTTTTACATGTTTACCCACAAGCGAAAGATGTTTTATGTTTTCATGCATATGGTTTCAATGTATGTGCATGCTATGTGGAGTCGGTTGCACGGTGGGGACGGGGTACCTTGGGATCTGATCCCTTGGGCATATGGAGGTTAGCTTGTAGGTTGGAATTCGTTTTCTCCTACATGAAGGAACGGGGAGTCCATTTGGATTCCGGCGTAGACGAGAGGGTGTCTGTTAGGCCCCGATCGGAGTAGCTTATGCAGTTCCCTGAACCCCGTGTTTAACCTTGAATGATGTTATGAGAAAAATGTGAAAGTATTTTCTTTATGAAATGATCTTTATACTGTGATAAATGTTATGGAGGGAATTCACTAGACCTTTTGGTCTAACCCTCGTTTTTCAAAAACTAAACCATTTTCAGGTAAGCGCGCTATGGGTTCTTCTAGTAAGAACTAGGAGTGACTCAAGGAGGATTTGGAGACTTGAGCGACTCCAGAGTGTTGGATTCTAATGACTATAGATGTAGCTCTCGGCTGTGGATTTTAGACTTCCGCTGTCAAATTTTGTTTAGTATAGAAGAATTGATGTTTATGGACAAGTTTAATTATGTAATCTGAATGCTTATTTCTGGTTGAATGCATGTTATGTTTTGGGACGTTACAACAATAGCTTCAAAATCTATACAAATGATAGACCCAGTAAAAATAGATCCTGAAGAATTAGCAGGATTAGAATGGCAATTAAACGACATAAAAGGTCAAGAAGACGAAATATTAGTCCCAAAAAGAAGTTATATATATGAAGATAGTGATGGATCACAAAGCTTGAGATTTGTAGACTTTAAAAAGAAGTCATCCGACAATAAAGATGACGAAGAAACAAAATACAATTTTATGAATACAGAATATGATACAGATACATAACCAAATTATGATACAGAAAACGAAGATGGTATCAGAGCCTTAGTTTAAGGGATTTAGGTGACCATTAGGGCCTAAACTTAAACTGTAAGATGAGGAACACAGCCGAGATATAGGATTGCCTCTAGGAACGATCACTATAATGCGTTAGGAAATGAGGTGCCAAGGACAAACGTGTAAGGTAAGTTTGGGATTACACCTGGCCAGTGTAATTACGAACTTACAGGTACACGTGCGTGCTTAAACTTACCTTATATAGCAATGTTGTTGTGTCATGTCTATTAAAGATTAATTGTTGTTTTCTTTTAGCATTAGGGAAATGGCTGGGAGAACTTTGAGGAGTAGGTCGGCACCTGCTGTGCCAAGGAATCAAGATGATGTGGTACTAGAAAATGGACCGGTGGAATCGGCGAGGGCAGTTGTTACCCGTGGAAGGGGAAGAGGTAGGGGTCGTGGAAGGGGTCGGGGAAGAACACCCCTTCGGGCCGCCACCCAAGTGGCCGGGGATGGAGGAAACCCGAACCTGAGAACGACTCGTGCAACTAGAAGAACGAGGAGTGTGGAAGCCCCTGTTCATCAAGAAGACTCTCTTCAGGAGAGTTCAGCTTCTGCAAGAAGGGTAACTCAGCCAAGGGGACGGGGTCGAGGCCGCGGATCTACGTTTGTCACCCAAGAGAACCTAGCTGCTGAATTGGGTAAGATTCAAGAGACCTTGCAGGCTCTCCTCACTAAGCAGAATGAGTCAGCATCGGGAAGCAAAGAAGCAAGCGAGAACCGAGAAAGCATGGAACTGTCTAGTCCGCTAGCGACCGGTACTGGGAGTCACTTGAATTCAAACCCTCAGTTGGTGAATGAGTTAGCAGCTAAGGGATGCAATTTCAAGGCCTTTGCCTCATGCAAGCCCCCTACTTTTAAGGGTGAGTATGACCCTGTTGGTCCCGAAAGGCCTATACAAGTTTGTAGAAGGGGGGGGGGGGGGGGGGGTTGAATACAAACACACAGATTTTACTTTTCTAAATTGTTTATTGATAAATCATTAACAATTTACAGCTTGTTGCGGAAACAAGATTAAGGATAAACCTAAATCTAAACAAGTTGGAACACTAAGGTTTCTTGCACTAAGAAAGATAAGGAGATTACTAATAAGATCCTATCTTGTGAGAGATTTGAACTTGTCCAGAGTTAGCAAGTTACTTCAAAAGAAGTGAGTTCATCTCTTTATATACTGCATGCATTTAATGCAAGTCAGTATACACTTTACACGTGTCATCAGCTGGTTGGTTGCATGTCATTGACCTTGGTTGACAACCTTAGTAGCCGTAAGGATGAACAGTGTAGTATCGGAGTGGTTGTACGATTTCAGATAATCGGAGGTTCTTTTCTGACATTTCGTACGGAGGCGTGCAAGGGTGGTTAAGACAAAAGTATTTTGTACGTAGGACTTCATGATCAGCTTTCGTTGATTCAGCGATTATCATTTACTATTCAGCAGATGATAAAGTTCAGCGATAGCTGAAGTCTTGTACTTGATACTTCACGTTGAGTGGACAAATCTGAGTCTTCGCTGATCCGCATCAGTTCATTAGGAGACTTGTCGCTGGTTCTTGAGCTTGATCTTCGACTTCAGCGTAGAACCTATGTTGACGTGAAACTTGTCTTCAGGGATCATAAGTAAACAACTAAATTATCAGCGATCACCATAAGGACTGAACAGGCTCAGAGCATTATGGTGAATAGTGTTCGCTGAATGTTTAATCTAAAAAGCGAGAGTTCCTATCAGCGGTACTGGAAGATCTTAGTACTTATCAGCGATAGTGAAACTCTGATACATATTGTTTACTTACAATTTTCACTAAGTATATAAGAGAGGGTCATTATCAAATCACTGAGGGTTTGGATCAACAATCTCCCCCTATTTGATTATGACATAGCAACAAAGAAAATTGCTATTTAATGAAAACATAAGGATAAAAAGAACTCATAAAATATTTGTCCCTTTTACTGTTTTCTGGGATCTTTTCAGTACTGATGGAGTAAAGTACGTTCGCTGAAATCTTTCTTTAAAATATTGAATCAGGTTACAATGAAGAACAGAAAGATTACAAGTACAAGCGAAATAATTTACAAGTACAGAAGGATAATTGATACAATAGAGAAAAAGGAGATTATATCAGTTTTCAAAAGGTTCTTCCTTAATGAGAAGTTCATCAAGGGTCGTCTTTTTAGTGAGGATCATCCAGTCAGGGACATTTACTCCTTGATTCTTTAACTTCAGAGCAGCTTCAAAAATCAAGGGTTTCAGGTGTCTAGCTTTGATGTCACGTCTGACTTCACACCAGTATACGAGATCTCTGAGTTGTTCGATGGGAGCGATTTGGAGCTCAGAGACACGTTGAAAGTGATGATTTCCATCATAGTCTAAGAAGAATATACCATATGGATCACTTACCACTGTGCCAGGGATGAAGGTTTCTTCAGGTGGTAGGGAGGTGTCAAGCATTGAAAGATCAGCATCAGGGCCAAGAACTTCATCACGAGAGAAACCAATACCTGTTTCATTTCGAATGATTGGACCTGAATCAGAAACTTTCTTTTTCTTAGCAGAGGCTTTCTTCGGTTGAGGAAGAGTAGGAAGGATATCCACATCAGATGAAAGCAAGTCGATCTGTTTGTTTAAGATCATCTCAACATGGCTTTTGAAGTTTGAGCGTGATCCCTGAATGGCTAATTTTGTTTCTAACCATTCAGAGAGACCAAACTTTTCTAATGAAGCAACATAGAAGGTTTGCTTGGTTTTGTCATCTCTGTAGATATCCACTTCAACAACAGGAACATCAACGAACATTTT
Organism: Saussurea involucrata; assembly: GCA_033807775.1. Taxonomy (NCBI): domain Eukaryota; kingdom Viridiplantae; phylum Streptophyta; class Magnoliopsida; order Asterales; family Asteraceae; genus Saussurea; species Saussurea involucrata. Next base: position 23,195,502 of record CM066324.1, read on the forward strand.
TCCTCTGATGTTGGCTTTGATTATCTTGGATGGTCTTGATCGATAGGTCAGCATTTGATTAGCCCATTCCAAGGTTGTATCAGAGACGTTTGTCTTTTCTCTAACGATTTCTTGAGCATCATCCCAGAGCTGACGTTGAACATCAATGGGAACTCTTTTCAGCTTGGGGTCTTTGATTGATCGTTGAGTAAGCTTGATGGCGTATTCTCTGTCTCTCTCTTCAGCTTCCTTTCTTTCAGCGATGAGGCGTTCAGCTCTGAGGTGTTCCTTGTATTCAGCTTTTGAAATTCTGAACTTAGGAGGAACTGAAGGCAGTTGATCACGCCTTAGAATGATTCGCTGATCCTCGAATCACTTTATTATTTCTTCTCTTTTCTTCTGATCCTCTTCATTCAGCTTTTGAGGAGCTGAGGAAGGTCTGTTTCTGTGCGAGAGGGGTTGTTCTTCTGGTTCATCAGTCTCAGAGATCAAATCCAAGACTGGGATTATGTCTTCAGCGGCAGCTGGAATTATTGGTGAAGTCGCAGTTGTGGAGCCTTCATCGATATCCTCAAACAGGGGAGAGGACTAGCTGAAACGCAGCGATCTTACAAATAAGAACTGGGTAGAAGAACTTGGGTAGAAAAGATAGAAAAAGATTGTGGATGTGTAGAGAGGTTGTTGAGTAGAGAACTGATTGTGTATTGAGATGTTCAGGGAAGGAATATAAGTAAAGTTTAGTGTACCTGACAAACCGGCTTTTCAAGCAAGATCGCCAGATTTTCATCTTTAGCGAGGCCTTTGCCTTTGCTTTTCTCAGCGCCAGAGGCTGAGGGCTTTGTCTTTGTCTTCTCCCCTGAAGGTTCTTTTATTGAGATTCCCTTAAGAGCTTTGATCCTTGGGGCAGGTTTAACGATAAAGAAATCATCATCTTCATCATCATCATCATCATCCTTCCTTGGAGGGGAGGATGGTTCATCTTCAGGGATGTTGATGTCTTAATCTTCTTCTGCTTCGGATTCCTCAGCATCTTCTTCGAGTTGCCCCTCCTCAGATACAGAGGCGAGCTTCTCGGTTCCCTCAGGGTTTTCATCTCCCTGAGGTCCAGCGGTTAGATCTTCATTCCTCTCTCCCCTGATAGATTCATCATGGGAAAGGTCTTCAGCGCTTTTGTTTAGATCTTCAGCGCTCTTCTCCCTGTAATGTTCAGCGCTCTTCTCCCCCTCTTTCTCATGATGACTGGGGGAGGAATGGGTAGACTCAGCGTTGGTGTTATCTCTGTCTTCTGGGCCAGAGATTTTCACACAACCTTCACGCTTTGCTATTCTGTCTTCTAGGCCAGAAATAGCAGGCGTGATTTTCTTCAGCTCTGTGCGATCCGCCGCTGTGAAAGATTCCAAAATAGGGGCAGGAGCAGGAGCTGGAGTTCTTGCCTTGTTGAGCAGCTCTTCGATCATTGTCTTCATAGAACTAACGTCGGTCTTTATAGAGCCTAAGTCAGTCTTGACCGCTGACATATCACCCTCGAGTGTTCCAACCGATGTCTTCAGCGTTGTTACTTCGCTGGACACGGTCGAAACTGAGCTTTTGAGGCTAGTGTAGTCAGTGTAGATGTCAGAGAGTACTTTGGCAAAATCGGCGAGAGTCTTATCAAGTCCCTTGATGTCTTCAGTGGAAGCTTTCTTCTCCACCACCGTTGTCAGCTTTGTCAAATTTTCTCCAGCGTTTGTTACAGCTGTAGAATTGTTGGAGAGTGTGGTGGTGAGACTGGTCAACTTTGTTTCCACAGACTTCAGAGACTCGTTGATGTCTCCCAAATTAGGACCTGTAACACATAAGTACTTGTGAACAAAGGAAAGCTCAGAAGTTTCAGGTTTAGTTACAGTGTATATGGGTTGATTTGTACCTGCAGGAGGATTGACGAAATCGTCAAAGTTGCGGACTCCATAATAATGTTCCACATCCTCTTCGAAAGTTCGGTGAGGAATGGTGATCTCTGCAGGTCCTGTCTTCATCATTTGATGAGAAGCGTCAGCGGTAGCTTCTGGAATGATGGCATCTCCAGTGTTAGCTGGAGGAGTGTCCAAAGAAGTGGAGGGAGGAGCGAAGGATAAGATTGGGATTCGGGTACTGAGTTCAGCGTTGGAATCGCTGACAATCACTTCATCAGTCTTTTGAGAGACTGAGGGAGGTTGGGTAGTTTCCAAGTTTCTAACCTCAGAGTTTAGAGACACTGAAGTCTGGATTGGAGGGATGGCTTGCACGGGTGTGGCAGAGCGTACCACGTAACTTTCCTTCAGCTTGTCAGAATGAGCTGAGGAGTCTTCAGCATGGAATTTTGGAGAGCCGAAGATCATAGTCTAGTAGCTGATTTCTCATCCACAAGACTTGAGAACAACAGCTTCCAGCGGCTACATATTCAGCTTCAGCTGTGGAAGTGGACACTGAGTTTTGCTTCTTACTTGTCCAACTTACCAGCTTTCCACCCAGGAGCTGACATCCTCCTATGGTGCTTTTCCTATCCATTTTGCAACCTGCAAAATCACTGTCTGAATAGGCGGTTAGATCGAATCCTGAGTCTTTGGGATACCAAAGACCTAGATTCGCTGTACCCTTAAGATATCGAAAGATTCGCTTTACAGCTTTCATATGGGATATCTTAGGTTCAGCTTGATATCGTACGCACAGACATGTTGCAAACATAATATCGGGTCGGCTAGCTGTAAGATACAATAGTGAGCCGATCATCCCACGGTACAGCGTGACATTGACAGGAACACCCTTTGTGTCCTTATCAAGTGTCAGCGGTGGTGCCATAGGGGTTTTCATAGCTGAACTTTCAGTTAAGTCGAATTTCTTCAGCATATCTTTAACATATTTTCCCTGATTTATAAAGGTTCCTTTTTCAGTTTGCTTAATCTGAAGACCAAGGAAATATGTTAGTTCACCCATCATGCTCATTTTATACTCATCTTTCATTCTATCAGCGAAACGAGTACAAAGCTCAGGGTTAGTAGAACCAAATATAATGTCATCAACATATATTTGAACTAAAATGATATGACCTTTCACTAAAATAAAGTTTTGTCAATCTTTCCTCTCTCAAATTTTTCAATATGGAGATAAGTAGAGAGAGTATCATACCATGCACGAGGAGCTTGCTTTAAGCCATAAAGTGCCTTGTCCAGTTTATAAACGTAACCTGGACGCTTAGGATCTGAGAATCCTGGAGGTTGTTCCACATACACTTCTTCATTCAGCTTTCCATTTAGAAACGCTGACTTAACATCCATCTGATGTACAGTGAAGTTTTTGTGTACAGCATATGCTAAGAAAGACGAATAGATTCGAGTCTTGCTACTGGAGCAAAAGTTTCGTCATAATCTATGCCTTCCTCTTGTGTGTATCCCTGAGCAACAAGACGAGCTTTGTTGCGAGTTACAGTACCATGTTCGTCCAACTTGTTTCGATAGACCCATTTAGTGCCTATCACTGTTTTGTCAGTTGGTCTACGAACGAGTTTCCAAGCTTTGTTTCTTTCGAATTCAGTCAGCTCTTCTTGCATAGCGCTGACCCAGTTTGGATCTCTGAGGGCATCATCTATTTTCTTTGGTTCGGTTAGAGAAATAAAGTTAACAAATAAACAAATATTACCTGCACTTCTACGAGTCTGAATACCAGCGTTGGGATCACCAAGAATTTGATCGATTGGGTGATTTACAGTCCATCGCTGAGCCGGAGCATACGTCGCTGACTCAGTCTGAACTGGAGAAACTGAAGATGAGGCTTCAGCTACTTCTGGATTATCAGCTAAGAGAGGAATGTTTGCATTTGTCACTTCATTCACTGATTGCTGAGAATTAGACGGAATTTCTGAGACATTTGGATCAACTGCAGGTATAGTGTTTATAGGAACAACTGAGACCCATGATGTTTCAGCTTCACTATTCTGCATATTTGGAATGATAGTGGGACTATCATCTTCTACTGGATGAGCATGAGGAGTGGGAATATCTTCTGAATAACCAAGATGAGAAAACATCCATTGATTCAGTTCTTCTGTATCAACGTTCGGTTTAGAGTTCGCTGAACGGGATTCGTCAAACGTGACGTGAATAGTTTCTTCTACAGTTTGTCTTCTACGGTTGAAGACTCTGAAGGCTTTGGAGATTGAGGAGTATCCAAGAAAGATTCCATCATCAGCCTTAGGATCAAACTTTCCAAGGGCATCTCTATTGTTCAGTATGAAACACTGACATCCAAAGATGTGAAGAAAGCTGATTGAAGGCTTTCTCCCATGAAAAAGTTCATAGGCTGTCTTTTTGAATCTTTTAACTATCAGCGACCTGTTTTGCGTAAAACAAGCAGTTTTGACAGCTTCTGCCCAAAACTGAGTAGGCAGGTGAGAATCGCTGAGCATTGAACGTGCAGCTTCAATAATTGTTCTATTTCTTCTTTCAGCGACTCCATTCTGTTGCGGTGTTCTCACCGACGAAAAGTTGTGAGAAATACCCTTACTCTCAAGGAAGGAATCAAGAGAACTATTTTTGAATTCAGTTCCATGATCACTCCTTATTGAGCGAACAGTCATATTGTTCAGAGTTTCCATCTTCCGAACAAAGGTGATGAGTTCTTCAGGGGTGTCACTCTTAGAACGGAGAAACATTACCCATGTGTAACGAGAGAATTCATCAACTATGACCAGCGTATATTTCTTTCCAGCGATGGATTGTTTGTTAACGGGGCCAAACAAATCCATATGGAGTAGTTGTAGAGGAGATGACACTGAGGAGACTTGCTTTGACTTGAAGCTTGCCTTGGTCTGCTTCCCTTTTTCACACGCTGAACATAAATACTCTTTGGCGTATGAATGCTGAGGTAGACCAGTGACTAACTCTTTGGAGGAAAGAGTATTCAGTGTCTTGAAATTTAGATGTGAGAGCCTCTTGTGCCATATCCAGTTGACATCAGAAGATGCCTTTGAGAAGAAACAGGAGTTCTCAGTGGTTGTTGAGTCCATGTTTATTACATAAACATTTTCCAAACGATAACCGCTGAGAGCTATCTTCTCCTTTTTGTCAGAGACAAAGCAGGATTCCTTAGTGAAAATCACTTTGTTATCCATGTCGCAAAGCTGACTGATGCTCAGAAGATTATGCTTCAGCCCTTCAACATATGCGACTCTTCTGAAGGAGGTTGTACCATTTGACAGTACACCATACCCTCGGGTATGTCCTTTTCCATTTCCACCAAATGTCACAGAGGGACCCTTCTCTTCCTTGTATTCAGCGAGCAGGTTTTTCTTTCCAGTCATGTGTCTAGAGCATCCGCTATCGAGATACCAGATACCCTTCTTAACCTGCATTTACAAAGGAAGATTAGTTTTGCTTGGGTACCCACTTAACCATGTATACACGTTTGTCAGTAGAAGTAGTTGGAATGGAAGGTTCAGCGGTCTTCGCAGCATTTGAAGATTCAGCTTTGTCTTTCTTCACTTTGGTTAATTTCTTAACCTCAGTGGTAGGAGTCACCTTGACCTGATTTGCACCAGGGTTGGTCTTCTTTGCCTTGGGCGCAATCTTCACCTTAGCTATCTTTTCAGCTTTGGTGGCTGTGGGGCACTTACTAGCAATATGATCGGTAAGTCCACAGTGATAACATTTCCTATAACTAAAAGTAGTTCTAGGACCACTTGTATGCTGAGATTTTAATTTTGAATTAGAAGTGCCAGCACCAAGTAAACTATTGGCTTTAGAAATGGGACGAACATTCAGTTCTTCAGATTTTTTACCAAGGATATCCACTCTGAGTCTAGGAGTAGATCGCTGAATAGATCCAGAGATCAGCTTTCTAGATCCAGAGGGGTAGGTCACTGAGGCTTTTGAAGCATTCAGCTTTGGTACTAAGGTACCCTTCTGAGGATTTTGATAAATAACAATTCCTTTACCTTTGTCTTTAGAGACAGAGGTAGGTTTTGAATAAACCATTTTCTCCTTACCTTTTGAGGAGTTAGGAGTTTCCTCAGGGATTGGTGTAATGGACGAGGAACACTGAGATGATGAAGTGTCAGCGACTGAGGATACGAACGTTCCAAATTTAAGCATTGAACGTTCAGTGGTTGGTTTTGGAGTATCATATTTATAACCCAGACCACGTTTATCACTCAGAGGAATTTGAGCCTTAATTATCTCAGTGATCTTTGTTGAAGAATTACACCATCCTTCAACAGTAGCTTGTTCAGCTTTTAATGCAGCGATAGCTTCTGCTCGTTCGATTTTGACTAGCTGATTTAAATAGACTTGATCTTTAAAATCATTTTCAATTTTAGAAAGCTTTTCTATTTGAAGGTGACAGTTTTTAAGCTTTTCAGCGAGATCAAGATTTTGGTTTTCAACCACAGCTTTGCCGTTCATGGCTTCGTATAAACTTCTAGTCAATAGATCGATTTTACGGAGACTATCAGCTTCATCAATATTTGCAATATTGGTAAAGAAAGAAGGTGATACCTGAATGGCAGATGTTGAAGTGGAGGGAATGTCTGAACTTTCTTCCTCTTCTTCAATCTTGGCCATAAGACATTGATTTGCTTCATCATCTTCAGAATCAGATGATGAGGCTTCTTCATCAGAAGCAGCCCAATCATAGTCAGCCATCAGGCCTTTTCCTTTCTTCTTAAAGCTTTTCAGCTTTGCATACTTCTCCTTCAGCTTTGAGTATTTGTCATCTTTATTCCTTGGAACAAAGGATTTCTTTGTGAAAGCTGAAGGTCTCATGATTTTCTTTGACCTGCACTCATTAGCGAAATGACCTGTCTTTTCGCAGTTGAAACAAGTAGCAGTAGCCTTATCAACAAAAGCTGATGATTTAGGCTTGTCAGTTATGGAAAGAGGTTTGTTCTTTCTAAACATTTTCTTCTTGGCGAATCTCCTGAACTTTTTAGTTAGGAGAGCCAAGGATTCATCATCATCTGAAAAATCAGAATCTGATGACCTTTCAGAGTTACTCTCTAACTCAGTGATAGTGACCGAAGGTCACTGAGTAGAAGGTTCCTCTGAGATTAAAGCAACAGGGGTGCTTTTGGAATCTTTTACAAGATTCTTCTTAAGATGGCTAGATTGCTCATGATTCATCAATGTGCCATATAAGGTAGCAAGGGTCATTGATCTTAGATCCTTTGACAGCTTGAGACACATGGAATAATTGTCCCAGCTTTCAGGTAAACATTCTAGAAACTTTGTCAGTACTTCAAAGTTAGAATATTCCTTACCAACAGTTTTCAGATCTATAATTAAACAATTAAAACGTTGGTGAACTTCAGAGAGAGTTTCATTCTTACCAGAAATGAAGCTTTCGTATTGTCTTACCAGGTTGATCTTTCTTGAGTCCTGGACTTCAGACGTTCCTTCATACTGAACACATATTGTGTCCCACATGGCTTTTGATGACTTCAGGTTCATGACGGAATGGTAGACTTCGTCAGGAAGGAGAAGAAGAATTTGATTACAGTTTAATAGATTATTTAGAAGAAGAAGAAACTACAGGATTTAAAATTGAAGAAACCAACAAAACAATAGAACAAATTATTAATAGAAAACTCACAGAATTAAACATACAAGAAGAAACGGATGATATGATCATCGAATGCATGGCAAAATTAGGAATGACATGTGAAGGGAAAACAATGATATCAGATTTCTATAAACAAGATCAAAATTTTATGGATGAAAATATGTATGGTCCATATAATCCATATAAAAGAAAAATGCCAAAAATAGACTAGGGAGAAACAGGCAACATATTACCTATAGGAAACATATTTAGTAGCAATATGTTACTACTAGAACAACAAAAACCACAGTTATGGGTAGATGAAGTCTTAATATGGGAACAGACAGTTGTAAGAATGTAGGAAACAAATAAAAAAGATAGCATGGATCTGTTCTCTTATTTAGAAACCACATTAGGCCCAATTTCTCTAGGTATTTGGCAAAGTAAAAAAGCCCAAGACCCAGATGAAATAAATAGGCTAAAAGCCCTAGGAGAAAATCCATACAATTTCACATCACAAATAAGAACTCTTATTCTAGGAGTTGATCCAGCTAAAAATAATAGCCTTATACAAGACACTGCAGTAAGAAACTTAGAACAATTAAGTATAGCAGATATGAAGTATATAAACGAATTCACAATAGACTTCTCAAGATTATTATCTCAAACAGGACAAGCCATGGATGATAATCTATGCGACAAATATTTTATAAAATTACCAGGAGACTTAGGAAAAAAATATACATGAAACATGGAAACAAACATATGGTGAACAGAAAAATTTAGGCATTGGACCTAAAATAACATACACTTTTGGAATATTAGAAGAAAGATGTAAAGAAGTTGCTTTACAAGAACGGCTAAAAAAGAATGCATATGTGTTTTGTAAAACAGCAATATATACACCACAAGCTTATGGTCATTATGACTATAAAAGGAAAAATCTGAGGAAAAGTACAACATACCAAAAACGATACAAACCTTATTATAAAAACAAATATGTTAGAAAACCACAAACACGCAAATGTAAATGTTTCATCTGCGGAGATGAAAAACATTTAGCTAATAAATGCCCTGACAAAGGTAAAAATATAGAAAGAAGTAATCTAGTAGAACAAATAGGAGATTACGAAATAGAATCTTTAGAAACAGACAATTCAGAAAATGAATCAGTATATAGCATACATAGTGATAGGGATGAGGAAAAACTAACAAAAATCACATACACATATGTTAATATAGAACAAATAGAATGTGAACATGATTGGATAAGCAAAAGAGGTAATAATTATAATTGTGGGTATTACCCTAGCTTGGACAAAAGATCACAATGTAACATTTGTTTTAAAGAAATATGCTATTTATGTCTTAAAAAGTTATTTAATCAAGAAATAACAACAAAGGAAACAAATAAGACATTAAAAGAAACAAATAAGACATTAGACACAGACATATATTACGAAAAAATAGAAAAACTAGAAATAATAATAGAATTACATAAACTAAAAATTGATAATATAGAAAGAAAATTAAAACATATAGAAGACATAGTAGAAAAGAAAAAACAGAAAGTCGAAGAATTCGAAGTAGCTCAAATGTCTGAAGAACATGAGCACACTTATATTCAAACAAAGGGATACACAAACATGATTCATATACAATGTAGATTATGGTTAGACAATAATAAATTTGTTGATTTAACAGCATTAGTGGATACAGGAGCAACAAAAAGTGTAGCATCATATACTTTAATCCCTAAACAATACCATAAAGAGTTACCCAATAAATTAGTCACTAGAACAATTGAAAGTCGACTTATCTCAATCACACACTATGTAGAACCAACAGGCATACAATTTTTAGACTTTGCAGGAAATTACAGCATTAAATATGAAATACCACAAGTAAATATTAATCCTGAGTATATAAAATCCTCAGATTTTGTTTTAGGATTAAATTTTATATTCAGATTAAATGGTGCTATCACCCTTACAAGAAACTTTATCACATTAAGTGTTTATATTTACAGCTTTCCTACAATGAGATATACAAATACATCAGAGTTCGCTCGAAAGCGTGGTGGACAAGGTCACTTCGAATTTTTAAAAAATAACCAAAATAAAACTTTTGTTGAAAATGAATCAATAAAATTACTCACAAATTTCCTAACACATGAATTAGAAAAAGGAATAGAAATTACAAAAAGTATAAATCACCCTATAATTTTACATTTAGAAAAGACAGGACTCATAGGAGAAGATATAAGGAATTCAAAAGTTAAACACATATGTAAATTTAAAATAAAAAACCCTGATATAACAATCTGAACAGCTAATATAGCATATAGCCCTTTAGACAAAGAAGAATTTAAAAAACAGATACCAGAAATGATAGAACAAAAATTAATTAGAAAATCGGAAAGTCCTCACAGATCCGCAGCATTTATGGTAAGAAATCACGGTGAAATAAAAAGAGGAAAAGCCAGAATAGTATATAACTATAAAAGACTTAATGACAATACAGAAGATGATGGGTATAATATTCCTAATAAGGACAGTTTACTAAATCTTATACAAAAGAAAAGAATATTCTCAAAATTTGACTTAAAATCAGGATACAATCAATTACAGCTTGAAGAAACCTTCAAACCATGGACAGCCTTCACATGCTCAGAAGGACAATATGAATGGAATGTTCTTAGTTTTGGACTCAAGAACGCACCATCCATATTTCAAAGATTCATGGATAGTATATTTCTTAAATATAATTTCTGTCTGGTATACATTGACGATATTTTGGTTGCCAGCGAAACAATACAAGAGCATGAAAGACACCTACAACAGATATTTGACGAAATAAAAAAGAATGGTATAGTAGTATCCAAGAGAAAAATGGATCTATTTAAAAGAAAATTATCTTTTCTTGGCCTAGAAATCGGCAATGGAAAGATAGAATTACAATCACATATTTCTACAAAAATATTAGATTTTCCAGAAAAAATCGAAGGCCTTAAACAAATACAAGCCTTTTTAGGTCTGATAAATTATGCTCGAAAATTCATCCCAAATCTTTCAAAATTAGTAGGACCTCTATACAGTAAAACAACAAAAAATGGTCAAAGACATTTTAACATAGAAGACATAAAGCTTGTCAAAATGATTATAGAAAAGGTAAAAAATATTAAACCTTTGGAATTACCATTAGTTACAGATTATATAATCATAGAGGTTGATGGTTGTAAAGAAGGATGGGGAGCAGTTCTTCTTTCTAAACCTAATAAGTACAATCCAAAAGAAACAGAAAAGATTTGTTCATATGCCAGTGGAAATTTTAACAAAATCGGTATGAATTGGACAAGCCTAGATTTTGAAATCCAAGCATTAATAAATGTCTGGAAAAATTTAAAATATTTTTACAAAAAAGAATTCACAGTCAGAACAGATTGTGAAGCTATAGTTCGCTTTATAAAAACGATCAAAGTAAAAAAGTAAATAAAACGTGATGGATAAATTTACAAAACATTATACAAGGATGTGGTTACAAGATAAATTTTGAACACATTAAAGGAAAACATAATGGGATAGCAGATATGTTATCTAGAAATCTTAACAAGTTATTTATTACAGATGGAGAAAAGAGATAAAGGAAAAAGAAAGGTTATACAGCCTTATCAGGTATTCATCTTCAATGAGTATCTCATCGGATGAAGAGAAAATTAGTACACAGACAGTTGATACACAGATTCTAGAAGCTATGAGCTCATAGATGTTACAAACAGAAGGTTTTTACAATTCTCCACAGATACCACGATCACAATATACACAATCTGGTTCTTCAAAAAATACACCAAATACTGGTATAATTGCACCATACACTCCTACAAAAACCCCAACCAGAGGGTATACACAATCCAGTAGGTCAAAAGATACACATACACAGACAGATTCTATGATATCATTCGGTAACCATGTGTTACAGAAATGTTTTGATACAAAGAAAAAATTCAGACCCTTGATTGGGACAATTTTAACAGAAAAACAACAATGTTTGCTTGACAATATTTGGCATATTCAAACCATGCCACAACCAACCTCAATTAAAGTACAAATACTAAACGCTCTGAGTATTTATTTCTCAGAACAAAGCCAGATTGTTCCCGATAAACAACATAAACGTTTTTCTCACTACATCATTTTTAGGGGAATAAAAACTGGAATTTTTAATAAATGGGAAACAGTCACACAATATATACAGTGTAACAACCCACTTTACAAAGGATACCACAGTTTTGCTGAAGCTATGAAAATAGCCAGAGAAACTTTTGGAGTTGAATCCTTCTTCATTGAACCAGAAGAAGTGAGAACTTTTGCGGAAATGGCAAAAACTAATCCTGAACAGTTTATCAAAGCTCAAGAAAATGTAATTGCCCAGTTACAAGAACAACTTTTAAAATCTGGAAAAAATACACAAATAACACAAACCCAGATTGAAAATAGTTTTCTCAAACAAAAGATTTCTTTTCTTGAAGCAAAAAATACACAGCTTCTACAAAAGCTTGAGAAAAAGGAAACAAATACAGTTATACACAGAAATTTCGACAGTTTAAAGCAAGGATACTAGATATGCCGCTAAGTCGGACTATGCAACCACTTTTCGAGAATTTCCCAGAATTTGAACAAATGGTTTCCAACAAAGTGTGCACAGAATTTCCATTACTACTATACAAGTTGCAACAAGATATCATCGACATGGATTTTCAAGAAAAAACATACAAAGGCGTTACAGTGGTTCAAAGAACACATCACGATGAAGGACAAGCCCCGACCAACATTTTCCTACTACAAATCAACCTAAAGGTTACAGACATGGCAGACGATCAAATCCTTGGTTTCTACCACAACGGAATGATCGACTACATCGAATTCAGTCTAAATCCAAAGACAGAAGCACTTCTCAACAAATTTGGAGAAAAGTTCATTCTCACAGCCAGAAATATTGCATCCCATTCATCCAACCCACTAATAGGATGTAAAATCTTCGCATCATTTCCCGAGGCAAATGGTCATACATACAGACCTGCAAAAAAACGCATATTCATCAGCCACCATGAAGATGAACAAAAGGCACTAAAGAAATACGCATGCAGTCTCGAGTACACATGGTGGGATAACATCAATAGCAAAGAAACACTTCAACTACAGATAGGAAAGATGATTACGCAAGGACAGAAAACACCAACACTACCAGCAAATTTTTTCTATCGACATTGGGGAAAACAGTACAAATTAATTGCAGAAGGACACTACACACAGATTTTTGTTCACAACAACTGGATTATGGTTTTTCCGCTCATCGCCGAAAATGACTCGAGTCCAATCATCATCGGAAACATGGATGAAAAAGATGAATATGATGGGACAGATCCAGGATCACCACAGTCTATCGACAGCACTCATAGAGACTTCTAGAAGACCTTTTCATCTAGAAGAAGTGACATCAGCATGACAGCCCAGCCAAATTATTTTCGGAAGATGGCCGACATAGATTTTTCTACTATAGACTTTTTTATACATTTTTTGTCGATAAGAATCTTTTTATATCAGTAGGTGTAATAATTTAAGACTTGCATAGGTACGTGTCAAATTATTAGGCTAGCATAGTTCTTTCATTTTGCCTTTAAATACATGTTTAGTCTTCAGTTGTAAAAACACACCGAGAAAACCCGAGAAATAATAGAAAGCATTTCTCTCATGGCTCTCTAAATTCTCTCTTCCTATCTCCTTAGTCTAAGTCCAGTATTTCTTACACTCCTTTAGATCTTCATAGTATATCCCATATATATATATATATATATATATATATATAAGGATCACCGATGTCTATACCATTCTGGTGCTTCCGCTCATCACCTATAATCTCTACTCTAGTGCTTCTACTTCCACTGTAAGTATGTTTTTCATATATTTTCTTGATGTATTACTATCATAGTGGTTTAACGGAAACCCAAAAAATCCGCCATACCCCCTTATTGGTATCAGAGCATGGTACGATTCTAAAGGTTTAAAAGACTTAGTCAGGCTCGTTAGTGGCAGCTGAAGTCCACATTTAATGAGAACCCGCTAAGGTGAAAATCCAGGGATCATATTATGTAATGATATAAATATAATGGTTATGATGAATTTAAGGGTCAAGATAAACCCCAGTATATATGTTTATTTAATCGTTGTTTATTGTTTATTTAAAATTTTAATGGGATATATGAATATATTATGAAAAGGAGTAAGAAATCTGGATAGATACTAAGAGATAGGTTTTTCTTAAATCATTGATTCAAATACTTCGTCAGCAGTGATAAAGCGTTTTGATAAACTAACGGAAAATCTAGGATATATTAAAGAACAAAATAACCAAATTATAAAAGGATTAAAAGAAATTAGAAAATTAATTCCTACCAAACAAGAAATTCAACAGCTAAGCTATTTGCTAGAAAGCAAGAAACCAAAACCGATAGAAACTGAAAACAAAAATTTATTGAACAAAATTGAAAAACAGTTAAATAAATTAGAAAAATCTTTAGAAATAGTTAAACAAATAGTAGAAGGTTAAATCTGGAGTCATCTAAAGAATATAGAAAGGCTTTAGAAGACGTTAAAAAATATAAACCTATAGAAAATACAGTAAAAGTCACAGGTTTTACCAAATACACAGGACAGAATAAAAGTGATAGCCATTATCCACTTTTATTTAATTTTATTATCAGTCTAATATTACAGGTTATTGAAAAATTAAAGAAAATAATTAATATATTAGAAGATAGAAAAGAAACTAATACAACAAAAGAAAGTGATATAGATAAAATCACCGAAGCAATAAATAAATTAAATCTAGAAGATATTAAAATAAACAGAAAACCTAAACCATATACACACTGGAATAATCAAAACAGAAGTTTCTTGGGAAGAAGCAGAACAGTACAAGAAGCAAGAAGCTCAACAAGTAATATACAAGATACAATATCATCAGAGTCATTTTTAAACAGGATTGTTAGAAGAGGATCAAGTTCAAATTCCTCACAACAAAATATGCAATTAGAAGAAGAAATAGACTTAGACAAAAATATAAATCTTTACAATCAACACCAATTAGATATTCTAAATCCTAGAGTATTATATCAAACAGGACTTTTAAACATAACTACAGTGTTAATCCAAAGTAGTAGAGAAGAAAGTTTAAGAGTAGTAGACAAATCCGTAACATTAGACTTATTCTCACCTGATACTATACAAAGGATAAAACAATCATGGAAACATTTTGCACACGTAGGACTAGTGATCATATGAATCAAAGCATTAGGAAGAAAAAACTTAGGGACAAAATTATTAGCCCTATTACTAGACAAAAGCTGGAAAACAGAGTTAAAAAAGGCAATAATTTCAGGAATGGAAATAGACCTTAGCCAAAATACAGCATTATTTTATTGTACACCAGAAATTTTAAAAGACATAAATGATCTACAAAATATTAAAATAACTCTACAAACAAAGGGATATGAAAATTATGAAGGAAACAATATAGTAATAAGCATAGGAGTGCTAGGAAAGGCTAGCAACAGGTCAGGAATGAAATACAAATTTAATATTGAAGGGATTGTAAACACAATAGCTTCAAAATCTATACAAATGATAGACCCAGTAAAAATAGATCCTGAAGAATTAGCAGGATTAGAATGGCAATTAAACGACATAAAAGGTCAAGAAGACGAAATATTAGTCCCAAAAAGAAGTTATATATATGAAGATAGTGATGGATCACAAAGCTTGAGATTTGTAGACTTTAAAAAGAAGTCATCCGACAATAAAGATGACGAAGAAACAGAATACAATTTTATGATACACTTACAGAACCAAATTATGATACAGAAAACGAAGATGGAGAAACTCTAATAGGATTTGATAAATTCGAAGAAGAAGAATTTGATTACAGTTTAATAGATTATTTAGAAGAAGAAACTACAGGATTTAAAATTGAAGAAACCGACAAAACAATAGATCAAAATATTAATAGAAAATTCACAGAATTAAACATACAAGAAGAAACGGATGATATGATCATCGAATGCATGACAGAATTAGGAATGACATATGAAGAAAGCTACAAAATTATTACAATTTACCCTTAGTTGAAAATATACTAAAAGGGAAAACAATGATATCAGATTTCTATAAACAAGATCAAAATTTTATGGATGAAAATATGTATGGTCCATATAATCCATATAAAACAAAAATGCCAAAAATAGACTGGGGAGAAACAGGAACATCTACACGAGATACATCAGGAAGAGAATCTTGGTCACAACCCTCTACAAGCTATCTACAAGAGTCGAATTATGTAGGAAAAGGCAATAGATTACCTATAGGAAAAAAATTTAGTAGCAATATGTTACTATTAGAATAACAAAAACCACAGTTATGGGTAGATGAAGTCTTAATATGGGAACAGACAGTTGTAAGAATGTGGGAAACAAATAAAAAAGATAGCATGGATATGTTCTCTTATTTAGAAACCACATTAGGCCCAATTTCTCTAGGTATTTGGCAAAGTAAAAAAGCCCAAGACCCAGATGAAATAAATAGGCTAAAAGCCCTAGGAGAAAATCCATACAATTTCACATCACAAATAAGAACTCTTATTCTAGGAGTTGATCCAGCTAAAAATAATAGCCTTATACAAGACACTACAATAAGAAACTTAGAACAATTAAGTATAGCAGATATGAAGTATATAAACGAATTCACAATAGACTTCTCAAGATTATTATCTCAAACAGAACAAGCCATGGATGATAATCTATGCGACAAATATTTTATAAAATTACCAGGAGACTTAGGAAAAAATATACATGAAACATGGAAACAAACATATGGTGAACAGAAAAATTTAGGCATAGGACCTAGAATAACATACACTTTTGGAATATTAGAAGAAAGATGTAAAGAAGTTGCTTTACAAGAACAGCTAAAAAAGAATGCATATGCGTTTTGTAAAACAACAATATATACACCACAAGCTTATGGTCATTATGACTATAAAAGGAAAAAATTGAGGAAAAGTACAACATACCAAAAACGATACAAACCTTATTATAAAAACAAATATGTTAGAAAACCACAAACACGCAAATGTAAATGTTTCATCTGCGGAGATGAAAACATTTAGCTAATAAATGCCCTAACAAAGGTAAAAATATAGAAAGAAGTAATCTAGTAGAACAAATAGGAGATTACGAAATAGAATCTTTAGAAACAAACAATTCAAAAAATGAATCAGTATATAGCATATATTGTGATAGGGATGAGGAAAAACTAACAAAAATCACATACACATATGTTAATACAGAACAAATAGAATGTGAACATGATTGGATAAGCAAAAGAGGTAATAATTATATAAAATGTTATAATTGTGGGTATTACCCTAGCATGGACAAAAGATCACAATGTAACATTTGTTTTAAAGAAATATGCTATTTATGTCTTAAAAAGTTATTTAATCAAGAAATAACAACAAAGGAAACAAATAAGACATTAAAAGAAACAAATAAGACATTAGACACAGACATATATTACGAAAAAATAGAAAAACTAGAAATAATAATAGAATTACATAAACTAAAAATTGATAATATAGAAAGAAAATTAAAACATACAGAAGACATAGTAGAAAAGAAAAAACAGAAAGTCGAAGAATTCGAAGTAGCTCAAATGTCTGAAGAACATGAGCACACTTATATTCAAACAAAGGGATACACAAACATGATTCATATACAATGTAGATTATGGTTAGACAATAATAAATTTGTTGATTTAACAGCATTAGTGGATACAGGAGCAACAAAAAGTGTAGCGTCATATACTTTAATCCCTAAATAATACCATAAAGAGTTACCCTATAAATTAGTCACTAGAACAATTGAAAGTCGACTTATCTCAATCACACACTATGTAGAACCAACAGGCATACAATTTTTAGACTTTGCAAGAAATTACAGCATTAAATATGAAATACCACAAGTAAATATTAATCCTGAGTATATAAAATCCTCAGATTTTGTTTTAGGATTAAATTTTATATTCGGATTAAATGGTGCTATCACCCTTACAAGAAACTTTATCATATTAAGTAAACATATTTACAGCTTTCCTACAATGAGATATACAAATACATCAGAGTTCGCTCGAAAGCGTAGTGGACAAGGTCACTTAGAATTTTTTAAAAATAACCAAAATAAAACTTTCGTTGAAAACGAATCAATAAAATTACTCACAAATTTCCTAACACGTGAATTAGAAAAAGGAATAGAAATTACAAAAAGTATAAATCACCCTATAATTTTACATTTAGAAAAGACAGGACTCATAGGAGAAGATATAAGGAATTCAAAAGTTAAACACATATGTAAATTTAAAATAAAAAACCCTGATATAACAATCCGAACAGCTAATATAGAATATAGCCCTTTAGACAAAGAAGAATTTAAAAAACAGATACCAGAAATGATGGAACAAAAATTAATTAGAAAATCGGAAAGTCCTCACAGATCCGCAGCATTTATGGTAAGAAATCACGGTGAAATAAAAAGAGGAAAAGCCAGAATAGTATATAACTATAAAAGACTTAATGACAATACAAAAGATGATGGGTATAATATTCCTAATAAGGACAGTTTACTAAATCTTATACAAAAGAATAGAATATTCTCAAATTTTGACTTAAAATCAGGATACAATCAATTACAGCTTGAAGAAACCTTCAAACCATGGACAGCCTTCACATGCTCAGAAGGACAATATGAATGGAATGTTCTTAGTTTTGGACTCAAGAACGCACCATCCATATTTCAAAGATTCATGGATAGTATATTTCTTAAATATAATTTATGTCTTGTATACATTGACGATATTTTGGTTGCCATCGAAACAATACAAGAGCATGAAAGACACCTACAACAGATATTTGACGAAATAAAAAAGAATGGTATAGTAGTATCCAAGAGAAAAATGGATCTATTTAAAAGAAAAATATATTTTCTTGGCCTAGAAATCGGCAATGGAAAGATAGAATTACAATCACATATTTCTACAAAAATATTAGATTTTCCAGAAAAAATCGAAGGCCTTAAACAAATACAAGCCTTTTTAGGTCTGATAAATTATGCTCGAAAATTCATCCCAAGTCTTTCAAAATTAGTAGGACCTCTATACAGTAAATCAACAAAAAATGGTCAAAGACATTTTAACATAGAAGACATAAAGCTTGTCAAAATGATTAAAGAAAAGGTAAAAAATATTAAACCTTTGGAATTACCATTAGTTACAGATTATATAATCATAGAGGCTGATGGTTGTAAAGAAGGATGGGGAGCAGTTCTTCTTTCTAAACCTAATAAGTACAATCCAAAAGAAACAGAAAAGATTTGTTCATATGCCAGTGGAAATTTTAAGAAAAATCGGTATGAATTGGACAAGCCTAGATTTTGAAATCCAAGCATTAATAAATTCTTTCGAAAAATTTAAAATATTTTTACAAAAAGAATTCACAGTCAGAACAGATTGTGAAGTTATAGTTCGCTTTATAAAAAACGATCATAGTAAAAAAGTAAATAAAACGCGATGGATAAATTTACAAAACATTATACAAGGATGTGGTTACAAGATAAATTTTGAACACATTAAAGGAAAAGATAATGGGACAGCAGATATGTTATCTAGAAATCTTAACAAGTTATTTATTACAGATGGAGAAAAGAGATAAAGGAAAAGAAAGGTTATACAGCCTATCAGGTATTCATCTTCAATGAGTATCTCATTGGATGAAGAGAAAATTAGTACACATACAGTTGATACACAGATCCTAGATACCAACAAAATGTTACAAGAAGCTATGAGCTCACAGATGTTACAAACAGAAGGTTTTTACAATTCTCCACAGATACCACGATCACAGTATACATAATCTGGTTCTTCAAAAAATACACCAAATACTGGTATAATTGCACCATACACTCCTACAAAAACCTCAACCAGAGGGTATACACAATCCAATAGGTCAAAAGATACACATACACAGACAGATTCTATGATATCATTCGGTAACCATGTGTTACAGAAATGTTTTTGTAACGTCCCAAATAGATAGCATGCATTAAATAAAAAGTTAAACATCCAAATTACATAAATAGCTTGTCTTTAACATCATCAATGAACTATACTAAACGAAACTTGCTAGCGGAAGTCTCTAAGCTCACAGCCGAGCACTATCTATATTCTTCAAAGCAAAACTGGGAGCCTCACACGCTCCATCACCTCCTTGCTACCTCCCGATTCTACTTGGAATAACTCGAAGGTCGCTTACCTGAAAATGGTTTAGTTTTTGAAAAAGCGAGGGTTAGACCAGAAGGTCTAGTGAATTCCCTCCATAAAACAACATGTATAAATAACATGAAATCATTGTTATAAAAAGGCTGATCATTTATCATAAAGCATCACATATGGTACTGCACTATGTGGTGGATCGCTTAACCAATCGCGATCGGGGCCCAAGCAGACTCCCCTTTCGCCCTCTCGTATCAGGGCCCAAGCAGACTCCCCGATACCCGCCTAGGAGGAAACGAATTCCAACCTACCGTCTCTTCGTACATAGCCAAGGGACCATCAGATCCCGAGGCTCATTGATCCCATAGTGCAGACCGACCTCACATAACATGCACAAACAGTTTATAAAAGCATTTGACAGTTTATAAATCATGCGCATCAATACCACATATAAAACATTTCTTTCCTTCCATGCAATCAGATCGTAAACATTTCATGCGCGTAGTTGAAACCATAATCATTTCAAATCATTTAACACTTTAAGTCGTAAAAAGGGGTTTAGGGAACTCACCTGATAGCAAATTATCTTCCTAACCTCTTGCCTCGATCCGACCGTACACCTAGTAATTAAATTTAGAATTTAATTAGATGCATTTAAGTTTTCTTAGCGGGTCTTTTCTAAAGTTTGCTAAGTTCAAGGTCTGCCCCTACCTTAGCCCAACAGGGACCCGAAGTCATTTGGTCTAACTCAATGTGTCGGTCCACTAGACTACATGACCCACTACCGAGTTAAGCCCGGGACTCCCGATAGTCTCCGACTCCCGGTATCCAAGACTCCCGATGCCCGACTCCCGGTGCCCAACTCCCGGTACCCAAGACTCCCGGTACCCGACTCCCGGTACCCGACTCCCGGTACCACCGACTACCGGTACCACCGACTCCCGGTGCCACCGACTCCCGGTACTATCGACTACGAGCAGAAGACAAGCTCCGCTCGTTTTCAACACCAATCCTTCCTATTCAGTCCAAAATACGAGGTTTTATCTCAACATTCTTACCCAATTTATTCCATAAATTCCTTAATCAAGCAACTTCCTAATCGTTCGATTCACTGGATTATCAACCCAATCGTAAAATAACTTCCCTACAGTGCTCTGATACAATAACCCAACTACAACATGAGTTCTAGACTGGAAAATAACTTATCTATCTATTTCATTAAGCATCAATAAACAAGGAATGAAGGATTACTCACCAATTAAACCCTCTTCCCCAAGAATCGTAGTCCAATTCCCTCTTTCTCTATATTCTCTTCTTCCAGTGCTCAGCCGCCAACAGTATGAGAATGATTGATAACCCTAGGGATCTGGTCATATATATAGTTCTCAACATTTACAGGAACAGTCCCTCTACTAAACTTTCATTTCATACACTTTGACAACTAAACTATACATTTGACAAAACGGGTTGTTACAACACGTCCCTCCTTAAAAGAATTCCGTCCCCGGAATTCCTCATTGGAAGAGTTGTGGGTATCTCTCCCTCATCTCCGACTCCAACTCCCAAGTGGCCTCCGGCCCTTTATGGTGTCGCCACTGAACCTTTACTAGCTTAGTCTCTTTGTTCCGCGACTTCCTCATCTTAAAATTTGTGATGGCTTCGGGTTCCTCTACGAAATTCAACCTCTCATCCACTTTAATGTCGTTCAACGGCACTACTTTAGTCACGTCGGCTAAACATTTCCTCAAGTTAGACACGTGAAACGAGTTGTGAATGCCTTGCAACTCTTCCGGTAGATCTACTCTATACGCCACCTCCCCAATTCGTTCAGTAAATTCAAACGGTCTGATGTAACGTGGGCTTAGTTTCCCACGTTTTACAAATCGTACTATGCCTTTCCACGGGGAGACCTTTAACAACACGAAGTCTCCGACCTGAAATTCTATGTCCTTTCTCCTCTTATCTGCATAACTCTTTTGTCGGTCGCGGGCGACCTTCAATCTTTCCCGCACTTGATCTATCTTGTCCGAAGTTAGTTGCACCAACTCCGGTCCGGCTAGTTGTCTTTCTCCCACCTCGTTACAACACAGAGGTGTCCGACACCTTCTACCGTAAAGTGCCTCGAATGGCGCTGCCTTGATGCTCGAGTGATAGCTATTGTTGTAAGCGAACTCGATTAACGGTAGGTGCTTCTCCCAAGATCCTTGGAAGTCTAAAGCACACGCTCTTAACATATCTTCTAACGTCTGGATCGTTCTCTCACTCTGACCATCGGTCTGAGGATGATATGCAATACTCATCTTTATCTGCGATCCCATTTCTCTTTGGAAACTCCTCCAAAACGTAGAGGTAAATCTGCTATCCCGGTCAGATACTATTGCTGAAGGCACCCCATGCCGGGTTACAATCTCGTCGACATACAACTTGGCTAACTGCTCCATCGAGTAAGACTTACGAATAGGTAAAAAGTGTGCCGACTTCGTGAGTCGGTCCACAATCACCCATATGGCGTCATAACCCTTTGGAGTCTTAGGCAAATGGGTTACGAAGTCCATCGTAATTTGATCCCACTTCCACATAGGTATCTCTAAAGGCTGAAGTTTCCCGTATGGTCGTTGGTGCTCAATTTTAACCCTCGAACACGTTGCACATGTCTCCACAAAGTGAGCAACGTCCTTTTTCATTCCAGGCCACCAGTAGTCCCGACGTAGATCTCCATACATTTTGTTAGTTCCGGGGTGAATCGAGTACTTGGACTTGTGAGCCTCTTCTAGTATCAGCTTTCGGAGCCCTCCGAGTTTCGGAACCCAGATCCTCCCGCTAAGACACTTCACCCCTCGATTGTCTTCCTCCAGCGAGGACACTTTCCCTACCATCCTTTCCTCCTTAAGATTTCCGGCTTCGAGTGATTCAACTTGACATTTGTTTATTTATCTGATTAAATTAAACGTCACGTCGGCTCTCATAGCCACGATGCTGGGAATCTCACTTCTTTCCTTACGGCTCAAGGCGTCCGCCACTACGTTTTCTTTACCCGGATGGTATTCGATCTTACAATCGTAATCAGTCAGTAACTCAATCCACCTTCTTTGGCGCATATTCAACTCTTTCTGGTCAAAGAGATGACACAAGCTTTTGTGGTCCGTGAAGATCTGACACTTTGTACCATAGAGATAATGTCGCCAAATCTTCAAGGCAAAAACTACGTCCGCCAGTTCTAGGTCATGCGTGGGATAGCGAGCCTCGTGATCCTTCAACTGCCGTGAGGCATAAGCGATCACCTTCCCGCGTTGCATCAACACACATCCTAGACCAAGCTTTGATGCGTCGCTGTATACCACGAAATGATCCGAGCCGTCCGGTAGGGACAATATCGGGGCACTGCTCAACATATCCTTCAACTTTTGAAAAGCTTCTTCTTGTTTCTCCAACCAGGCGAACTTGACGTTCTTCTTCGTTAACGAAGTCAGTGGTGTGGCAATACGCGAAAAGTCCTTGATGAACTTTCGGTAATACCCCGCCAGTCCGAGAAAACTTCGAACTTCTGCCGGGTTCTTAGGTTGTTCCCAATCTTTGATGGCTTCCACCTTAGCTGGATCAACCATGATTCCCTTCTCAGACACCACGTGCCCGAGAAACTGCACTTCTCTCAACCAAAACTAGAATTTGGAAAACTTTACGTACAGCTTCTCCTGTTTTAATAGATCGAGGATCGTTCGAAGGTGACTCTCGTGCTCCCCTTCCGATTTTGAGAATATCAGGATATCATCTATGAACACTATCACAAACTGATCTAGATAGGGTTGGCATACCCTATTCATCAAATCCATGAATGCTGCCGGGGCGTTAGTTAACCCGAATGGCATCACCAAGAATTCGTAGTGTCCATATCTGGTCCTAAAAGCAGTCTTCGGCACGTCCTCCTTCCTTACCTTGAGTTGGTGATAACCCGACCTTAAGTCTATCTTGGAGAAGTAACTAGCTCCTTGTAACTGATCAAACAGGTCGTCGATCCTCGGTATCGGATATTTGTTCTTGATCGTGACCTTGTTGAGTTCTCGGTAATCTATGCACATTCGCATAGTACCGTCCTTCTTCTTCACGAAGAGCACGGGTGCTCCCCATGGAGACGTACTTGGTCTAACGAACCCCTTGTCTAACAACTCCTTTAACTGTGTCATCATCTCCTTCGTTTCAGATGGTGCCAATCTATACGGTGCACGAGCAATAGGTGCAGCTCCGGGCATCAGATCGATTCTAAACTCGACCTGACGATCCGGAGGTAGACTTGTCAAGTCATCTGGAAATACTTCCGGGTACTCACTTACCACTCGCACATCACCCACCCCACGCTTCTCCTTCTTGGCATCCACCACGTATGCCAAGAATCCTCGGCACCCTTTCTTCAAACACTTAGTAGCCTTAACCATAGAGATAAGGCTATTCTTCCTATCACGGCGGTCCCCATAAATCACTATGGGATCCCCATTCGGTGACTGAATCCGAATTCGCTTTTTGTTGCAAACAATATTCGCATCGTTCGCGGCTAACCAATCCATACCCAACACCACATCAAACTCTCCCATTGCCATGGGATATAACTTCATAGGCAATAACCTTCCTTCTATCCCTATTACACAACCTTCTACCACCTCCTTAACGCACACCAAACTATCATTAGCAGTTTCCACCTCTAGTGCCCTCTCCAAACGTTTTGGCCTTACCCTCAAACATTTCATAAAAGCAATTGATATAAAGGAGCGGTTTGCTCCCGAATCGAACAACACCTTAGCACATTGAGAATTCACTAGAAACGTACCTGCCACAACATCCGGCATCTCTTCCGCCTCCTCCGCAGTCATGCGGAAGGCACGCCCTTTCGGACGCGCCGGTTCTGCTCCCTTACCACTGTCTCTTCCACCCTGTCGATCACCAAATTGAGCTGATCCACCCCTTTTCAACTGCGGACAGTCAAACCGAGTGTGACCAGTAGCTCCACATTGGAAACATGATTTTCCCTTGGGGCAATCTCTTGACAGGTGACCGGGCAACCCACACCGGTAACATGAATTGGAGCCTACCATGCACTCCCCACGATGCTGTAAAGCCCGTGTCCCGGTATGGTTTTAAAATTTCTAATGTAATTATTTTATTGTTGTTTAAAGCGAGTCTTGTTAACGAAAGTTGTCAAAGGGGACCTTGAATGTTATGTGTGGCTAACCTCACTCCCTTTTTACAATATTATGGAAATTCAGGGACCAAAAGTGCCAAAGTGTTAAGCCTAGGGGCCAAGTGTGGGCAATGGTGTTTGTTGGAGTGTTGAACGGCCAAGGGAAGGGGGACCGACCCCCCCCCCCTCTTCCCCTTCTCGTCGGTTTCCAGCAAACTCGACAAACAGCCCCCTTTTGTTTCTTTTGTGGTTTTTCTTTGGTGGTTTCATCTTGGCCGAAGTAGGAAGGAGAGAGAGAGAGAGATCGTGAGATAGAGAGGACCGAGAGAAGAAGAGAGAGAGTGGGTCGCCGGAGGGTTTTTTTTCCAGTCGCCGGAGGGTTTTTCCAGTCGCCGGAGGTCGCTGCCACCACCACCATTCGCCGGAGAAGTCGAGGGAAGAGGAGCAACCATCGCAAGGTAAGTCATTCCCTCGTTCCATCTTATTCTTTCTTGTTCGTTTTTCCGCCGAGGCAACCACCGCCGCACGCCGCCGCTACGGTGGCCGTGGGTGGACGGCGGTGGCTGTGTGCAGGTGGGTATGCGTGTGTATGTGTCTGTATGGTTTAGCAATCGAGAGTATAGAGGGAGGTGGTGCGAGAATGGGGTGGTAAGTGCGTGCGGAGAACCGTCGCCGGAGGACCGCCGCCGCCGCCGCCGTGCCCCACTGCCGGAGGTGGCAGTGGGCGGGGCTAAACCCTAAGTCCTCCACGGCGGAACCCTAACGCCACCGGAGTTGCAACCCTAAACCGCCGAGTCTATTGTAAAAACCGCTTTATCATTTTATGTAAAAATTCTGGAATCTGCTTTGATAATGTGTAGACCATAACTTTCTGCTCGTAACTCCGATTGAGCCGAAATTGGTACCCACGGTTCCAGTACGGGGTCGGTCACGTTTTCCGTGTTTTAGCGGAAAACTGGTTCAGCCTCTAGCTAGGTGAAAAAGTGGTCGCAAATTGGTGATTTGTCATTTTATGTGAAGGTCGATTTTCTGCCACTGTTTTGTCATGGCCGTAACTTCTTACTCGTAGCTCGGATTGATAAGAAATCGGTGGCCGAAGTTCACTAATCGAGTCAGGAAAGTTTTTCGTGTTTTGCCGAAAGTCTGTTTAGGCCTGTAGCTGGGCCGTATGGGGCTGTTTATACAGCCTGGTCCGAAAAACTTCCAGCTTTCTGTCCCTTGTTTTGTTTTATGCATAACTTTTGCTTGGAATGTCGGTTTGGGATGGGACTGGTGCCAAAAGTTTCGTTTCGGAGTCTATTAAGTTTCCTCCGTTTTGCGGAAAGACCAATTCGGACCATAGCTAGGGCGAAGTTGCCATGTTGTACTGAAAGGTCCGGGTGTTCGCTGTTCTGCGAAGCATTCTTGTAAAATCTATAGTAAATTATAGAAAAATCGTTAGGACGCATGCGATACGTCCCTGAGACCGTAAGACTTAGAACTTCGTATTTATGAATTTTAATTTCTGTATTTATCAGTTTTAAGGGGGTAAAACAGGTCCCGAACAGACCCGTAACTTTTAATAAAAAGCTGGAATATTTAGTCTTTTGGAAGCTAGTAAACGTGTTGTGGGTCGGGACTTTCCTTTGACTTTTTATACGTATTTAGGTGGGAGAAAGTGAAGAAGATTGCCGTGTTGGTGTTGCGTTTCGTGAGCACGTTGCTTAGCCTTGAGGTGAGTTCTCTCACCGCGTAGTTAGGAATTTCATGTATGTCGTTATTTTGTGTTACGTGTGATTACGTGTATTTATGTGCTTACGTGAACTAGATGGGATGTGATAATTGGTTGTGATTTATTAAATTCGTATGTGGAATATATATATTCATGTGTACACCTCGGTGGGACTGAGGGGCTCGGTGGGACCGAAGGCTTGGTGGGACTAAGCTAGTACAGCAATTTTTACTCGGTGGGACCGAGGGCTCGGTGGGACTGAGCTTGTATTAATGTATTTTGTGTACTCGGTGGGACCGAGGTTCATGCTCATATAATAATCATTATGTGGTATGATATTCGTGGTAATGGTGATGTTGCCTACTTGCGAGTAGGGGCGATATGCGTGGGGTTGCTACCTATGTGCGTGGTTGGATTCACTAAGCGTTTAGCTTACCCTTTCCCAATATGTTGTTATTTCAGGTGCGGGCGGCAGTCGGGCTTGACCGTACACACATGGAGCGCGGAGTGTCAAATATTGTTAAACTCTCACTTACAAACCCTTTGAATTTAATTATGTAATTTTCCGCTGCATAAACTTTGTTGATGGTTTGAAGTAACGACGTTAATTTTATTTAAGACGTTAATTATTAAATCATGGTTGTTTTATAATGAAATGTATGTTTTAAAATTTTTAAATTTCCTTGTAATTTTTGGGACGTTACAGATGCATTTTGTTACACTTCGTACACGGTTTCCCAACGGTATCCTTACTAGCGCGATTGTCTGGTCGAAATACTTTCCCCTTTCTGGAGTCATTACTCGACCCATCCCATTTGCGCTTATCCCCGCCCTTCTCGGTCGTTTGGCGAACCTTTTCTTTCTCGATCATTTCGGCCGCGTCGATGGCCGCTTGGAAAGTGGTCGGGTTCCTCGACATCACTAGCTCTCGGATATTACTCTTCAACCCATGAATGAAACGTTCCACCCGACGTCCCTCCGTAGGCACATACAGATCTGCAAACCGAGACTTCTCGATGAATTTGGTAGTATACTCCCGCATTGTCATACTTCCCTGCTCTAATCCCAAGAACTCTTCTTCCAGCCTTTTCACTGCCGCCAACGGGCAGAACTGAGCCCTAAACCTGTCGACAAAAGCTTCCCACAACATCCCCTTGGCCATTGCCGAACCCTTTCCCCCGGTCTCGGCATCCCACCAGTACACTACCTCGGCCTTCAACATGGATAGGGCAAACATTACCCGATCCCCATCAGCACACTTGCACGTATCAAACACTAACTCCATTTCTTTCACCCATCTCATTGCCAGAACCGGATCACACTCACCTTTGAAAGTAGGGGGCTTGCATGAGGCAAAGGCTTTGTAACTACACCCTTTATCTGCTTACTCATTCACCACTAACGAGATCGCTTTAGAGTGACTCCCAGTACCAGTCTCTACTGGGCTCGACAACTCCGCACTCTCCTTGTTTTCACTAGCTTCCTTGCTTCCCGAAGCTGACTCGTTCTGCTTAGTGAGAAGAGCTTGCAGAGTCTCTTGAATCTTACCAAGCTCCGCTGCCAGATTCTCTCGGGTGACGAATGCAGAACCACGACCCCGACCGCGTCCCCTTGTCGGATTTGTTCATCTGACCGAAGCTGAACTCTCCTGATGAGAGCTCTCTTGATGTGATGGCTCCGCACTCTGTACCCGCCGAGTCACTCAGGTCGTTCTTCGAGTCGGATGTTCCCCATCTCCGGCCACCTGAGTGGCGGCACGGCGAGGCGTCCTTCCCCGACCACGTCCACGGCCTCTACCTCTTCCCCTTCCACGGTTAGATGTCGCCCTTGCCGGCTCCACCGGCCCATTCTCCAGAATTTCATCATCTTGGTTCCTCGGTACCGCAGGCACTGACCTACTTCTCAGAGTTCTTCCAGCCATTTCGCACACGCTGAAAGAAAACAATCGTTAACCTTTGCTAGACATAACACCACAAGAGTTTGCTATATAAGGTAATTTAAGCACGCACCTGTACCTGTAAGTTTGTAATTACACTGGCCAGATGCAATCTCAAACTTACCTTACACGTTTGTCCTTGGCACCTTATTCCTAGCGCGTTTAGTGTTGTTCCTAGAGGCAATCCTATGTCTCGGCTGTGTTCCTTATCTTACAGTTTAAGTTAAGGCCCTAATGGTTACCTAAATCCCTTAAACTAAGGCTCTGATACCATTTGTAACGTTCCAAATAGATAGCATGCATTAAATCAAAAGTTAAACATCCAAATTACATAAATAGCTTGTCTTTAACATCATCAATGAACTATACTAAACGAAACTTGCTAGCGGAAGTCTCTAAGCTCATAGCCGAGCACTATCTATATTCTTCAAAGCAAAACTGGGAGCCTCACACGCTCCATCACCTCCTTGCTACCTCTCGATTCTACTTGGAAGAACTCGAAGGTCGCTTACCTGAAAATGGTTTAGTTTTTGAAAAAGCGAGGGTTAGACCAGAAGGTCTAGTGAATTCCCTCCATAAAACAACATGTATAAATAAAATGAAATCATTGTTATAAAAAGGCTGATCATTTATCGTAAAGCATCACATATGGTACTGCACTATGTGGTGGATCGCTTAACCAATCGCGATCGGGGCCCAAGCAGACTCCCCTTTCGCCCTCTCGTATCGGGGCCCAAGCAGACTCCCCGATACCCGCCTAGGAGGAATCGAATTCCAACCTACCGTCTCTTCGTACATAGCCAAGGGACAATCAGATCCCGAGGCCCATTGATCCCATAGTGCAGACCGACCTCACATAACATGCACAAACAGTTTATAAAAGCATTTGACAGTTTATAAATCATGCGCATCAATACCACATATAAAACATTTCTTTCCTTCCATGAAATCAGATCGTAAACATTTCATGCGCGTAGTTGAAACCATAATCAGTTCAAATCATTTAACACTTTAAGTCGTAAAAAGGGGTTTAGGGAACTCACCTGATAGCAAATTATCTTCCTAACCTCTTGCCTCGATCCGACCGTACACCTAGTAATTAAATTTAGAATTTAATTAGATGCATTTAAGTTTTCTTAGCGGGCCTCTTCTAAAGCTTGCTAAGTTCTAGGTCTGCCCCTACCTTAGCCCAACAGGGACCCGAAGTCATTTGGTCCAACTCAATGCGTCGGTCCACTAGACTACATGGCCCACTACCGAGTTAAGCCCGGGACTCCCGATAGTCTCCGACTCCCGGTATCCAAGACTCCCGGTGCCCGACTCCCGGTGCCCAACTCCCGGTACCCAAGACTCCCGGTACCCGACTCCCGGTACCCGACTCCCGGTACCCGACTCCCGATACCCGACTCCCGGTACCACCGACTACCGGTACCACCGACTCCCGGTGCCACCGACTCCCGGTACTATCGACTACGAGCAGAAGACAAGCTCCGCTCGTTTTCAACACCAATCCTTCCTATTCGGTCCAAAATACGAGGTTTTATCTCAACATTCTTACCCAATTTATTCCATAAATTCCTTAATCAAGCAACTTCCTAATCGTTAGATTCACTGGATTATCAACCCAATCGTAAAATAACTTCCCTACAGTGCTCTGATACAATAACCCAACTACAACATGAGTTCTAGACTGGAAAATAACTTATCTATCTATTTCATTAAGCATCAATAAACAAGGAATGAAGGATTACTCACCAATTAAAGCCTATTCCCCAAGAATCGTAGTCCAATTCCCTCTTTCGCTATATTCTCTTCTTCCAGTGCTCAGCCGCCAACAGTATGATAATGATTGATAACCCTAGGGATCTGGTTATATATATAGTTCTCAACATTTACAGGAACAGTCCCTCTACTAAACTTTCATTTCATACACTTTGGCCACTAAACTATACATTTGACAAAACGGGTTGTTACAGTTTTGATACAAAGAAAAAATTCAGACCCTTGATTGGGACAATTTTAACCGAAAAACAACAATGTTTGCTTGACAATATTTGGCATATTCAAACCATGCCACAAGCAACCTCATTTAAAGTACAAATCCTAAACGCTCTGAGTATTTATTTCTCAGAACAAAGCCAGAATGTTCCCGAAAAAAAACATAAACGTTTTTCTCACTACATCATTTTTAGGGGAATAAAAACTGGAATTTTTAATAAATGGGAAACAGTCACACAATATATACAGTGTAACAGCCCACTTTACAAAGGATACCACAGTTTTGCTGAACCTATGAAAATAGCCAGAGAAACTTTTGGAGTTGAATCCTTCTTCATTGAACCAGAAGAAGTGAGAACTTTTGCAGAAAAGGCAAAAACTAATCTTGAGCAGTTTATCAAAGCTCAAGAAAATGTAATTGCCCAGTTACAAGAACAACTTTTAAAATCTGGAAAAAATACACAGATAACACAAACCCAGATTGAAAATAGTTTTCTTAAACAAAATATTTCTTTTCTTGAAGCAAAAAATACACAGCTTCTACAAAAGCTTGAGAAAAAGGAAACAAGTACAGTTATACACAGAAATTTCGACAGTTTTAAAGCAAGGATACTAGATATGCCGCTAAGTTAGACTATGCAACCACTTTTCGAGAATTTCCCAGAATTCGAACAAATGGTTTCCAACAAAGTGTGCACAGAATTTCCATTACTACTATACAAGTTGCAACAAGATATCATCGACATGGCTTTTCAAGAAAAAACATACAAAGGCGTTACAGTGGTTCAAAGAGCACATCACGATGAAGGACAAGCCCCGACCAACATTTTCCTACTACAAATCAACCTAAAGGTTACAGACATGGCAGACGATCAAATCCTTGGTTTCTACCACAACGGAATGATCGACTACATCGAATTCAGTCTAAATCCAAAGACAGAAGCACTTCTTAACAAATTTGGAGAAAAGTTCATTCTCACAGCCGGAAATATTGCATCCCATTCATCCAGCCCACTAATAGGATGTAAAATCTTCGCATCATTTCCCGAGGCAAATGGTCATACATACAGACCTGCAAGAAAACGCATATTCATCAGCCACCATGAAGATGAACAAAAGGCACTAAAGAAATACGCATGCAGTCTCGAGTACACATGGTGGGATAACATCAACAGCAAAGAAACACTCCAACTATAGATAGGAAAGATGATTACGCAAGGACAGAAAACACCAACACTACCAGCAAATTTTTTCTATCGACATTGGGGAAAACAGTACAAATTAATTGCATAAGGACACTACACACAGATTTTTGTTCACAACAACTGGATTATGGTTTTTCCGTTCATCGGAGAAGATGACTCGAGTCCAATCATCATCGGAAACATGGATGAAAAAGATTAATATGATGGGACAGATCCAGGATCACCACAGTCTATCGACAACACTCATAGAGACTTCTAGAAGACCTTTTCATCTAGAAGAAGTGACATCAGCATGACAGCCCAGACAAATTATTTTCGGAAGATGGCCGACATAGCTTTTTCTACTTTAGACTTTTTTACACATTTTTTGTCGAAAAGAATCTTTTTATATCAGTAGGTGTAATAATTTAAGACTAGCATAGGTACGTGTCAAATTATTAGGCTAGCATAGTTCTTTCATTTTTCCTTTAAATACATGTTTAGTCTTCAGTTGTAAAAACACACCGAGAAAACCCGAGAAATAATAGAAAGCATTTCTCTCATGGCTCTCTAAATTCTCTCTTCCTATCTCCTTAGTCTAAGTCCAATATTTCTTACACTCCGTTAGATCTTCATAGTATATCCCATATATAAAATAAAAAAAATAAAAATAAAAACGGATCACCGCTGTCTATACCATTCTGGTGCTTCCGCTCATCACCTATAATCTCTACTCTGGTGCTTCTACTTCCACTGTAAGTATGTTTTTCATATATTTTCTTGATGTATTACTATCATAGTGGTTTAACGGAAACCCAAAAAATCCGCCATACCCCCCTTATTGGTATCAGAGCATGGTACGATTATAAAGATTTAAAAGACTTAGTCAGGCTCGTTAGTGGCAGTTGAAGTCCACATTTAATGAGAACCCGCTAAGGTGAAAATCCAGGGATCATATTATGTAATGATATAAATATAAAGGTTATGATGAATTTAAGGGTCAAGATAAACCCCAGTATATTTGTTTATTTAATCGTTGTTTATTGTTTATTTAAAATTTTAATGGGATATATGAATATATTATGAAAAGGAGTAAGAAATCTGGATAGATACTAAGAGATAGGTTTGTCTTAAATCATTGATTCAAATACTTCGTCAGCAGTGATAAAGCGTTTTGATAAACTAACAGAAAATCTAGGATATATTAAAGAACAAAATAACCAAATTATAAAAGAATTAAAAGAAATTAGAAAATTAATTCCTACCAAACAAGAAATTCAACAGCTAAGCTATTTGCTAGAAAGCAATAAACCAAAACAGATAGAAACTGAAAACAAAAATTTATTGAACAAAATTGAAAACAGTTAAATAAATTAGAAAAATCTTTAGAAATAGT
Organism: Saussurea involucrata; assembly: GCA_033807775.1. NCBI lineage: Eukaryota > Viridiplantae > Streptophyta > Magnoliopsida > Asterales > Asteraceae > Saussurea > Saussurea involucrata. Next base: position 23,228,798 of record CM066324.1, read on the forward strand.
TAAACAAATAGTAGAAGGTTAAATCTGGAGTCATCTAAAGAATATAGAAAGGCTTTAGAAGACGTTAAAAAATATAAACCTATAGAAAATACAGTAGAAGTCACAGGTTTTACCAAATACACAGGACAGAATAAAAGTGATAGCCATTATCCACTTTTATTTAATTTTATTATCAGTCTAATATTACAGGTTATTGAAAAATTAAACAAAATAATTAATATATTAGAAGATAAAAAAGAAACTAATACAACAAAAGAAAGTGATATAGATAAAATCACCGAAGCAATAAATAAATTAAATCTAGAAGATATTAAAATAAACAGAAAACCTTAACCATATACACACTGGTTACCTAGGAAATGAATAATCAAAACAAAAGTTTCTTGGGAAGAAGCAGAACAGTACAAGAAGCAAGAAGCTCAACAAGTAATATACAAGATACAATATCATCAGAGTCATTTTTAAACCGGATTGTTAGAAGAGGATCAGGTTCAAATTCCTCATAACAAAATATGCAATTAGAAGAAGAAATAGACTTAGACAGAAATATAAATCTTTACAATCAACACCAATTAGATATTATAAATCCTAGAGTATTATATCAAACAGGACTTTTAAACATAAATACAGTGTTAATCCAAAGTAGTAGAGAAGAAAGTTTAAGAGTAGTAGACAAATCCGTAACATTAGACTTATTCTCACCTGATACTATACAAAAGATAAAACAATCAGGGAAACATTTTGCACACGTAGGACTAGTGATCATAGGAATCAAAGCATTATGAAGAAAAAACTTAGGGACAAAATTATTAGCCCTGTTGTAACGACCCAAATTTCATAGCAGGCAAACAACCATAAATAAGCATTCGAATTACATAACACGTTGTCTTTACATCATCAATAATCCATACTAAACAAAATTGATAGCGAAAGTCTCTAAATCCACAGCCGAGAGCTATTCTATAGTAATCATAGCCAAAACTTGAAGTTACTCTAAGCTTCAAGTCCTTCTTATCGCCTCCTAGTTCTTACTGGAAGAACCCTTAACATGCTTACGTGAAAATGGTTTAGTTTTGAAAGCGAGGGTTAGACCAAAAGGTCTAGTGAATTCCCTCCGAAAACAACATTTATCAACAGTAAAAATCATTTAGATGATAACATCGTAACTCATCACATAAGGTACTGCACTGTATGGGGAATCACATAAACATCCGCGATCGGGGCCCAAGCAGACTCCCCGATACCCACCTTGGAGGAAACGAATTCCAACAAATAGGCTCATCATCCATAACCAAGGGATCATCGGATCTCGAGGCTCACTGATCCCACAGTGCAGACCAACATCACATAGCATGCACATACACTACATAAAGCATGTAATAAAACCTTACAAAGCATGCCTTTCATTTCATCATGTCAAACTTTATTTTAGATATAAATAGGTACGTTCGTGAGAAACATGCATTTCGGTTATAAACATTTCGTGCGCTTTAAGAACCATACTCAGTAAAGAAAACGTTTAACACTTTACGCCGTAAAAGGGTTAGGGAACTCACCTTGCTTGACGTACAACGCACTTCTTAAATACCTCCGAGCTAAACCACACGAACACCTAAGATAACAGTTTCACATCAGAAAACAGTTCACCCCTCTGTCCGGAGAACTCAATCCGGACACAGCTATTTTTCCGGATATAGCTAATTTCCGGATACAGCATTGTCCGGACGTAACACCTTTCCGGACACAACACTTTTCCGGACGCTAGACTTATCCGGACGCTAGACTTATCCGGACGCTAGACTTATCCGGGCAAAGCTACCCGGACACTAAGCTTATCCGGAGACTTGCAACATATCCGGATACTAAGAAACACCCGGACACCCTCACGGGGCACTTACCCGGACACTTGCAACATATCCGAACACCTCCGAACACTGGTATCCGGAAAACGCGGTTGCTCGAACTTAACAAGTCTAAAACTGATCTATACTTCGATTTTTGCCATTAAGTCGATTAGATATATACAAGGGTTCATCCACCAACCTCAAATACTCACTTAATCCATTTATAAACTTCTCAATCGGTTTAACAATACAAAAACCCTTAAAACCCATTTTGAAGGAAAAGAGGTGAAAACTCAATGAATCACCACAATAAATCTCAAGAATCCAAACCAGTAGAGATTGAACACAAGAATTAACAAGGATTAAGAGTTACCTTACTGATTTCTTCTTTGATTCTTTTTTTCTTTGATTTCTTCCCAAAACTCTTCTATTTTTCCTTTTCTCTCTTAGCCACCAACCACAAAACCCAAATACTGATTTTGGAATAATAGAGGCTGCCCTAGGGTATTGAGTCTATAAATACCTTTCATAAATTGCAGAATAGTCCCTTGCCTTAACTTTCATATTTTGCACAATGAACACTAAACTTTCATACTTGCACAAGAAACCCGATTGTTACACCTGTTACTAGACAAAAGCTGGAAAATAGAGTTAAAAAAGCAATAATTGCAGGAATGGAAATAGACCTTAGCCAAAATACAGCGTTATTTTATTGTACACCAGGGATATGAAAATTATGAAGGAAACAATATAGTAATAAGTATAGGAGTGCTAGGAAAGGCTAGCAACAGGTCAGGAATTAAATACAAAGTTAATATTGAAGGGATTGTAAACACAATAGCTTCAAAATCTATACAAATGATAGACCCAGTAAAAATAGATCCTGAAGAATTAGCAGGATTAGAATGGCAATTAAACGACATAAAAGGTCAAGAAGACGAAATATTAGTCCCAAAAAGAATTTATATAAATGAAGATAGTGATGGATCACAAAGCTAAAGATTTGTAGACTTTAAAAAGAAGTCATCCGACAATAAAGATGACGAAGAAACAGAATACAATTTTATGAATACAGAATATGATACAGATACAGAACCAAATTATGATACAGAAAACGAAGATGGAGAAACTCTAATAGGATTTGATAAATTCGAAGAAGAAGAATTTGATTACAGTTTAATAGATTATTTAGAAGAAGAAGAAACTACAGGATTTAAAATTGAAGAAGCCAACAAAACAATAGAACAAATTATTAATAGAAAATTCACAGAATTAAACATACAAGAAGAAACGGATGATATGATCATCGAATGCATGACAGAATTAGGAATGACATATGAAGAAAGCTACAAAAACTTACAAAATTATTACAATTTACCCTTAGTTGAAAATATACTAAAAGGGAAAACAATGATATCAGATTTCTATAAACAAGATCAAAATTTTATGGATGAAAATATGTATGGTCCATATAATCTATATAAAAGAAAAAGCCAAAAATAGACTGGGGAGAAACAGGAACATCTACACGAGATACATCAGGAAGAGAATCTTGGTCACAACCCTCTACAAGCTATCAACAAGAGTCGGATTATGTAGGAAAAGGCAACATATTACCTATAGGAAACATATTTAGTAGCAATATGTTACTATTAGAACAACAAAAACCACAGTTATGGGTAAATGAAGTCTTAATATGGGAACAGACAGTTGTAAGAATGTGGGAAACAAATAAAAAAGATAGCATGGATATGTTCTCTTATTTAGAAACCACATTAGGCCCAATTTCTCTAGGTATTTGGCAAAGTAAAAAAGCCCAAGACCCAGATGAAATAAATACGCTAAAATCCCTAGGAGAAAATCCATACAATTTCACATCACAAATAAGAACTCTTATTCTAGGAGTTGATCCAGCTAAAAATAATAGCCTTATACAAGACACTACAATAAGAAACTTAGAACAATTAAGTATAGCAGATATGAAGTATATAAACGAATTCACAATAGACTTCTCAAGATTATTATCTCAAATAGGACAAGCCATGGATGATAATCTATGCGACAAATACTTTATAAAATTACCAGGAGACTTAGGAAAAAATATACATGAAACATGGAAACAAACATATGGTGAACAGAAAAATTTAGGCATAGGACCTAGAATAACATACACTTTTGGAATATTAGAAGAAAGATGTAAAGAAGTTGCTTTACAAGAACAGCTAAAAAAGAATGCATATGCGTTTTGTAAAACATCAATATATACACCACAAGCTTATGGTCATTATGACTATAAAAGGAAAAAATTGAGGAAAAGTACAACATACCGAAAAGGATACAAACCTTATTATAAATACAAATATGTTAGAAAACCACAAACACGCAAATGTAAATGTTTCATCTGCGGAGATGAAAAACATTTAGCTAATAAATGCCCTAACAAAGGTAAAAATATAGAAAGAAGTAATCTAGTAGAACAAATAGGAGATTACGAAATAGAATCTTTAGAAACAGACAATTCAGAAAATGAATCAGTATATAGCATATATAGTGATAGGGATGAGGAAAAACTAACAAAAATCACATACACATATGTTAATACAGAACAAATAGAATGTGAACATGATTGGATAAGCAAAATAGGTAATAATTATATAAAATGTTATAATTGTGGGTATTACCCTAGCATGGACAAAAGATCACAATGTAACATTTGTTTTAAAGAAATATGCTATTTATGTCTTAAAAAGTTATTTAATCAAGAAATAACAACAACGGAAACAAATAAGACATTAAAACAAACAAATAAGACATTAGACACAGACATATATTGTAACAACCGGGTTTCGTTTGCAAGAATGCATAAGATTTGTGTCTTTTGTGAAAGAAATGAAAATTAAGTTGAGGGACTATTTAGCAATTAATGAAAGGTATATATAGACACTAACTCCTAGGGTAGCCCCTTGGCTAGAAATCAGTATTGTTGTGGATGTTGGCGGCTTAGGAGGAAAAGAGGAGAAAAGAGAAGGAGAAAGGAAATCTTGGGAAGGAATCAAAGAAGTGGAAATCAAAGAAGAAATCAACAAGGTAATCCCTTCTAAATTCGTTTTCCTTGTTGTTGTAGCATTTCTTTCTTTATAATCTGGATTCCTAAGTCTGAATGTGATGATTCTTGAGTTTTCAACCACATTCCTAAAAAGTGGGTTTTATGGGTTTTGTCTTAATGAACCGATTTAAGGGGTTATAGATGGATTAACTGAGCGATTGGGGATTGTGGATGAACCCTTATAGTTGTCTAATCAAACTAATGGCATAAATCGGAGTTTAAATCAGTTTTAGACCTATTAAGTTCGAACAGCCGAGTTTTCCAGACACCAGTGTTCGGTGGTGTCCGGATATGTTGCATGTGTCCGGGTAAGTGCCTCGTGAAGGTGTCCGGGTAGTTTTGCCCGGATAAGTGTGGTGTCCGGATAAGTGGTGTGTCCGGATAAGCGTAGTGTCCGGATAAGTGATGTGTCCGGATAAGTGTGGTGTCCGGATAAGTATAGTGTCCGGATAAGTGTAGTGTCCGGATAAGTGCTGTGTCCGAGAAGGGGTATCCGGACAGTAGGGCTGAGATATTTTTCTGATGCGAATCTATTGCCTTGTGTGTTCGTTTGGGTTAGCTTGGAAGTATTTAAGAAGTGCGGTGTACGTCAAGCAAGGTGAGTCCCCTAAACCTTTTACGACTTAAAGTGTTAAACATTTTAACTGATTATGATTTCTCTTACAAGCATGAAATGTTTATAACCGTCACGCATGATTTCCCATGAAATACCTGTTTTACCTGAGAATACGTATTTTACATGATTTTACGTAATTGAAGGTTAAATGTTTTTCTGAGTAAGGTTCGTTTACGAGCATGAACTGTTTTACAACTGTTACGCATGTCATCCATGAGATGTACGCTTTTATTTTGAAAGACGGCTTTTAGCAATATGGAGGGATGTGCAAGGATTTCACGTTTGTGATTTACGTTATGCTATGTGTATGTTATGTGAAGTTGGTCTGCACAGTGGGATCGTTATGCCTCGGGATCCGATGATCCCTTGGATATGAGTGATGAGCCGATAGGTTGGAATCTGTTTCCCTCCTATTCGAGTAGAGGGGAGTCTGCTTGGGCCCCGATCGTGGCGAGAGGGGAGTCTGCTTGGGCCCCGATCTTGGTTAGCTATGTGGTCCTTAAACACTGTGCAGTACCATGTCTGATGCTTATGTGGAAAATGTGAAAAGTTTTATAAAATGATCTTATGATGCTGATGTACACTGTTATGGAGGGAACTCACTAGACCTCATGGTCTAACCCTCGCTTTTCAAAACTAAAACCTTTTCAGGTAAGCAAATAGTAGGAGGCTCAGGTAAGTGAACAAGAGCAAGATAGAGTACTGATGCAACGTGAGACCGTGCAAGTGCCTCCTGTAGAAGCTAGATTATTCTCAGTTGTGTATAGGTTGTTTCCGCCAACCTCAGTTTTAGAGTAATGTAATGAAATTTTAGGACCAAGTTTTGTAAATTTTATGATGTAATGCTATGTATGTCTTGCTATGTTTTTAGGACGTTACAAATGGTATCAGAGCCATAGTTTAAGGGATTTAGGTGACCGGACGGGCCTAAACTTAAACTTGGGAGTAGAAATCAAAACTGAGAATCAGGAAATGCGTTAGAAGGGCACTATTGTAGATACATGAAATGCGTTAGGAGGACACTATTATAGAGATAGGACTAATAGGGTACTGAGGACTGTCATGTAAGGTAAGTTTGAGATTCCACCTGGCCAGTGTAATTGCGAACTTACAGGTACATGTTTGTTCCTAACCTGCCTTATTGTTCCGAAGTGGTAGTCAGAAGCTAGCGTTTATGTCGTGTTCTAGCACTTTAGAATGTCAGCAAGATCCCTGAGGGGTAGACTAAGACCCCTTGTTGGGGAAGTTTCATGAGAAGTCATTTATGATGTGATGTATGTATACATCATAGAGAATAAATGTTGTATAGAGTGTTATGAGTCGTCTAGAGGTAGCTCTTCGTGGATTCGGAGAGTGTGAATGTTTGAGTTGAGTAAGACTCCTGTTTCGGGAGAGTCCCAGTTCTAGAAATCATGGGATAGATCAGTCAGGATGGTAAGAAAGGACGGTGTCGAAATCTTGAACGTGTCAATGGAGCTCTGAATTCTTATTCGAGCTTTTCGATGGCTGGGTAAATGAAATAAGATACCTATAGTGAAATGAAAGCATGTAGAATTAGAAAGTGAGATAGTCGATCAAAACGAAGAAGTATGAAAGGGTTGAGTAAGTGAGATGTGGAAAGCGTGTTCAACAAGTTATTGCATGACCGAGAGGACAACCATTGGTCGTAGGTGAAGTGTCAAGGATAAGTTGCGTAAGTAAAGCGGTTGACCTTGTTAGGGTGAATAACCTTCATTTGCAAGTAGAGTCTCATGCATGGTGATCTTTTATGTAACATGAAACACGATTTAAGTTAAAAGTGTAAATATAAATTTTGATCGAAAATGAGTCAGAATGTACACTCGTATGTTTAAAGAAAAGATGATTTCATTCACAGTGCACATTGAAATTTTGAGCTTAACGATTTGCAAAATATCCCACCCTTTTCATGATAAGTCAAATTTGTTGCAAAGGTCAAGAAAATGGTTACCCGCAATTCATTTATAACCAAAATGCTTCTTGACCTATCATTAGCATACAAATGAGTGTGAGAACCGACTGGTTTACCTTGGGTCGGTAATTCTTTCAGAATTGTGTCATATAAAAAGATTTTCATGCAATATATTACTGTCGTAATAACATCGTTCGGATTGAGCAAGAGGGAGGTTCACGGGAAGATGCATGCAAGCGATTCTCGAATCGTTGTGCAGGGCAGTGAAGTTTTAATAGTAATGGGGTCAGGTGTATCTACATTGTTTCCAAATGCGGTTTATTTAAAAGGGATAAAATGTACGAAATGATTTACTTACCGTGTCGTCATGCATGAAGGCTATGAACTCACTAGGTCATAGAGTATTACATGTTAAGCTAAGGAAGAACTTCAAGAGGGGAAAAGTGTCGGACAGACCAGGAATGAAGGTTGTAGCTTTAGTGTTTGTGTTCAAGAGGAAAAGTGAACAATGGTAGAGTCAGAGGAAAATTATAGTGTCAATTGTATGAGGGTCTGTACCCTTGTTCGGTAACTAGAAGTACGTTTGTCGAGGGACGGTTGGGCCTAGGGGAAGGAATAGAAGTCATCGAGGTGTTGATATTAGCAACTCGTTATGAGTAGTGTGGTGAGGAAGAATGAAATGTCTATGGCGTGGGAATATGAGGTTCGAGGTGAGCTGGTAATGTTGATGTTACATGAGTAGGATTCGAAAAGAGGGAGACAGATCATGAAGTTGATTACGATATGTTGGGAGGACTAGGTTCCGTAAGGAACCCATGTTAAAGAATAAGTTAGGAAAGTAGATACAGAAGTCAGCAGTTGTGTAAGGTGGCCGATGCCGAATACTTGAACCAGATGGTTGAAAGCTGATAGAACACCTTGTAGGGGTGTTAAGAGGGTGAGAAGTTTTTGTTTTGAATAAGCGTTCTATTTACGAGGTGTGGAGGGTCCATAGAAGGATAAGGTGGGTAGCACAAACGGAGTGGGTGTAGACTAGAGCAGTCAGTAAGAAAATGTGTCGTGTCTATGAAAGGGCTCGGATCGTAAAGAGCTAGCTAGAATGTGGTGCTTGAGCTAATTGGGAACTCGTGAGTTATAGTTTGACAGATTGAGAAAGAACTAAGTAACGAGATAGACTCGATTGTGTATACGGGAGGATGTGAAGGCAAGTTCGAATTGTGTGAATGATCCTGAGAGATCTGGTCTGCAGTGTGATGTTATGGGCAAAGAGTGTACGGATGTGTAGTGACAGTAATTGTCAAGCTTAATGTTCCAGCTAGTGTCGTAGTGATGTGATGTTAGAGAGAGGGAGCATCAAATAGACACCTTTTGGGGGTTTCGGTTGGGGCGCTCGATTTGTTAACCAGATTGTTGGAGCACGTAGGGTGTAAGTTGACGTTGTGATATGATTATGTTCGGGATAGAATGAAGGAGTGGTGGTGGGTGGTTACCCAAAGGGAAAAACCAAGTGTTTCTAGTTGTAAGAGTCGCTAAATAAGCATGTTTTGGGATCATTGGAAGTTTAAAGAAGATGATGGGTGTGCTCGTCAAAATGTGGTGGAATAGATGTGAAATCCTTAAAGAATGTGAGTTGTTGCTTATGTGTGGAAGAATTGTCTGAGAAAGTAAAAGTGGGAGATTAAAGAATGTGTAGTGACGTCGAACTGGTGTCAGTTCGAGGTGTTTTGGTTGAATATCTTAAGTTAGAACTTTAGTGCAATCGTTTGGTTACATACAATAATGAGAAAGTATTTTCAGCATGAGAATTGTCGGAAGAGAGGGGCAAGTAATGTTGGTGGGCAGTACTCCATGCTAACTTGGGGAGGTGAAGATAGTATGTCGGAATAAGTGAGCAAATTGGAAGTAGTAAACTTGACAGGAATGCCGAAAGGTGCAGTAATGTGTAGATTGTCATTGATAAGTGTGCGAACCGTTGGAAGGAGTATTGAGGAAGGGAATTGGGTATGATTTTGTGCAGGAAAGGAGTGGATAAGACAGCTGAGTGAGTTAAGTTAGTGACTTTATGAGAAATGTATAAACGAATTGGTCGTGTAGTGATTAAGCTAGTGAAAACGGTAGGGTGTGACCATGGTTACTCCTCCCAGTGGAGTGAGGATAACCGGAGTTTTGTTTTTTATGACTGAACGAACGTGGCAATCAGTGAGAAATGGATTGTGTTTTACGATAAGTTTAATTCGAGTAAGTGGACACTCCAACGGTGGGTTTGGAGGTTCCTACTCTTAGTTACGTATATGTATGGAATGGTGAAGTAGTAAGGATGTGAGAGATGGTTGATGAACTGTGGTCGAGGTGTTCCGAGAAAAAGGAAATGTTATCTGCATAGCGAATATTGGTTGGGAGAAGTAATCTAGAATTGCTCGTTTTACGATGAAGGAACTCTGGATTGTAAGTTGTCAGGATGTACGGGGTTGGCCTTGTGCCAAGCTGTCAAGTGAGTAATTCACCTTTTTCGGTAAAAGAATCTCGTGTTGTAGCGGTGGATTCCGCCAAGTTCCTCCGTAAAGGAAGTAAAGATGCCTGAGGAACCTTAGTTAATCCCCTTTTGTCATGACCGATCGAGTAGGAACAGTAACCTACGAGTTAGAGTACCGTAAGAACTGAAGGGATTGCACCCATTGTCCCACGTATCGAATTTAGTGTGGTGGTCGACTGAGTTAGAATGTGGCATTTCTTTGGGGGAATATAAGTTTTTTTAGTGTGGGCAAGATACCCGCATCTTTTCCAATAAGGAATTCCGGGGACGGAATTCTTATATGGAGGGAGTGTTGTAACAACCGGGTTTCGTTTGCAAGAATGCATAAGATTTGTGTCTTTTGTGAAAGAAATGAAAATTAAGTTGAGGGACTATTTAGCAATTAATGAAAGGTATATATAGACACTAACTCCTAGGGTAGCCCCTTGGCTAGAAATCAGTATTGTTGTGGATGTTGGCGGCTTAGGAGGAAAAGAGGAGAAAAGAGAAGGAGAAAGGAAATCTTGGGAAGGAATCAAAGAAGTGGAAATCAAAGAAGAAATCAACAAGGTAATCCCTTCTAAATTCGTTTTCCTTGTTGTTGTAGCATTTCTTTCTTTATAATCTGGATTCCTAAGTCTGAATGTGATGATTCTTGAGTTTTCAACCACATTCCTAAAAAGTGGGTTTTATGGGTTTTGTCTTAATGAACCGATTTAAGGGGTTATAGATTGATTAACTGAGCGATTGGGGATTGTGGATGAACCCTTATAGTTGTCTAATCAAACTAATGGCATAAATCGGAGTTTAAATCAGTTTTAGACCTATTAAGTTCGAACAGCCGAGTTTTCCAGACACCAGTGTTCGGTGGTGTCCGGATATGTTGCATGTGTCCGGGTAAGTGCCTCGTGAAGGTGTCCGGGTAGTTTTTCCCGGATAAGTGTGGTGTCCGAATAAGTGGTGTGTCCGGATAAGCGTAGTGTCCGGATAAGTGATGTGACCGAATAAGTGTGGTGTCCGGATAAGTATAGTGTCCGGATAAGTGTAGTGTCCGGATAAGTGCTGTGTCCGGGAAGGGGTATCCGGACAGTAGGGCTGAGATATTTTTCTGATGCGAATCTATTGCCTTAGGTGTTCGTTTGGGTTAGCTTGGAAGTATTTAAGAAGTGCGTTGTACGTCAAGCAAGGTGAGTCCCCTAAACCTTTTACGACTTAAAGTGTTAAACATTTTAACTGATTATGATTTCTCTTACAAGCATGAAATGTTTATAACCGTCACGCATGATTTCCCATGAAATACCTGTTTTACCTGAGAATACGTATTTTACATGATTTTACGTAATTGAAGGTTAAATGTTTTTCTGAGTAAGGTTCGTTTACGAGCATGAACTGTTTACAATTGTTACGCATGTCATCCATGAGATGTACGCTTTTATTTTAAAAGACGGCTTTTAGCAATATGGAGGGATGTGCAAGGATTTCACGTTTGTGATTTACGTTATGCTATGTGTATGTTATGTGAAGTTGGTCTGCACAGTGGGATCGTTATGCCTCGGGATCCGATGATCCCTTGGATATGAGTGATGAGCCGATAGGTTGGAATATGTTTCCCTCCTATTCGGGTAGAGGGGAGTCTACTTGGGCCCCGATACGAGGCGAGAGGGGAGTCTGCTTGGGCCCCGATCGTGGCGAGAGGGAGTCTGCTTGGGCCCCGATCGTGGTTAGCTATGTGGTCCTTAAACACTCTGCAGTACCATGTCTGATGCTTATGTGGAAAATGTGAAAAGTTTTATAAAATGATCTTATGATGCTGATGTACACTGTTATGGAGGGAACTCACTAGACCTCATGGTCTAACCCTCGCTTTTCAAAATTAAAACCTTTTCCGGTAAGCAAATAGTAGGAGGCTCAGGTAAGTGAACAAGAGCAAGATAGAGTACTGATGCAACGTGAGACCGTGCAAGTGCCTCCTGTAGAAGCTAGATTATTCTCAGTTGTGTATAGGTTGTTTCCGCCAACCTCAGTTTTAGAGTAATGTAATGAAATTTTAGGACCAAGTTTTGTAAATTTTATGATGTAATGCTATGTATGTCTTGCTATGTTTTTGGGACGTTACATATATTACGAAAAAATAGAAAAACTAGAAATAATAATAGAATTACATAAACTAAAAATTGATAATATAGAAAGAAAATTAAAACATATAGAAGACATAGTAGAAAAGAAAAAACAGAAAGTCGAAGAATTCGAAGTAGCTCAAATGTGTGAAGAACATGAGCACACTTATATTCAAACAAAGGGATACACAAACATGATTCATATACAATGTAGATTATGGTTAGACAATAATAAATTTGTTGATTTAACAGCATTAGTGGATACAGGAGCAACAAAAAGTGTAGCGTCATATACTTTAATCCCTAAACAATACCATAAAGAGTTACCCTATAAATTAGTCACTAGAACAATTGAAAGTCGACTTATCTCAATCACACACTATGTAGAACCAACAGGCATACAATTTTTAGACTTTGCAGAAAATTAAAGCATTAAATATGAAATACCACAAGTAAATATTAATCCTGAGTATATAAAATCCTCAGATTTTGTTTTAGGATTAAATTTTATATTCGGATTAAATGGTGTTATCACCCTTACAAGAAACTTTATCACATTAAGTAAACATATTTACAGCTTTCCTACAATGAGATATACAAATACATCAGAGTTCGCTCGAAAGCGTGGTGGACAAGGTCACTTATCTGTCATGCATTCGATGATCATATCATCCGTTTCTTCTTGTATGTTTAATTCTGTGAGTTTTCTATTAATTATTTGTTCTATTGTTTTGTTGGTTTCTTCAATTTTAAATCCTGTAGTTTCTTCTTCTTCTAAATAATCTATTAAACTGTAATCAAATTCTTCTTCTTCGAATTTATCAAATCCTATTAGAGTTTCTCCATCTTCGTTTTCTGTATCATAATTTGGTTCTGTATCTGTATCATATTTTGTATTCATAAAATTGTATTTTGTTTCTTCGTCATCTTTATTGTCGGGTGACTTCTTTTTAAAGTCTACAAATCTCAAGCTTTGTGATCCATCACTATCTTCATATATATAACTTCTTTTTGGGACTAATATTTCGTCTTCTTGACCTTTTATGTGGTTTATTGCCATTCTAATCCTGCTATTTCTTCAGGATCTATTTTTACTAGGTCTATCATTTGTATAGATTTTGAAGCTATTGTGTTTACAATCCTTTCAATATTAACTTTGTATTTATGTTTAAAAGTCATGTTTGATATAATAATCTAGGATTTAGAATATCTAATTGGTGTTGATTGTAAAGATTTATATTTCTGTCTAAGTCTATTTCTTCTTCTAATTGCATATTTTGTTGTGAGGAATTTGAACCTGATCCTCTTCTAACAATCCTGTTTAAAAATGACTCTGATGATATTGTATCTTGTATATTACTTATTGAGCTTCTTGCTTCTTGTACTGTTCTGCTTCTTCCCAAGAAACTTCTGTTTTGATTATTCATTTCCTAGGTAACCAGTGTGTATATGGTTTAGGTTTTCTGTTTATTTTAATATCTTCTAGATTTAGTTAATTTATTGCTTCGGTGATTTTATCTATATCACTTTCTTTTGTTGTATTAGTTTCTTTTTTATCTTCTAATATATTAATTATTTTGTTTAATTTTTCAATAACCTGTAATATTAGACTGATAATAAAATTAAATAAAAGTGGATAATGGCTATCACTTTTATTATGTCCTGTGTATTTGGTAAAACCTGTGACTTCTACTGTATTTTCTATAGGTTTATATTTTTTAACGTCTTCTAAAGCCTTTCTATATTCTTTAGATGACTCCAGATTTAACCTTCTACTATTTGTTTAACTATTTCTAAAGATTTTTCTAATTTATTTAACTGTTTTTCAATTTTGTTCAATAAATTTTTGTTTTCAATTTCTATCTGTTTTGGTTTATTGCTTTCTAGCAAATAGCTTAGCTGTTGAATTTCTTGTTTGGTAGGAATTAATTTTCTAATTTCTTTTAATTCTTTTATAATTTGGTTATTTTGTTCTTTAATATATCCTAGATTTTCCGTTAGTTTATCAAAACGCTTTATCACTGCTGACGAAGTATTTGAATCAATGATTTAAGAAAAACCTATCTCTTAGTATCTATCCAGATTTCTTACTCCTTTTCATAATATATTCATATATCCCATTAAAATTTTAAATAAACAATAAACAACGATTAAATAAACATATATACTGGGGTTTATCTTGACCCTTAAATTCATCATAACCTTTATATTTATATCATTACATAATATGATCCCTGGATTTTCACCTTAGCGGGTTCTCATTAAATGTGGACTTCAACTGCCACTAACGAGCCTGACTAAGTCTTTTAAACCTTTAGCATCGTACCATGCTCTGATACCAATAAGGGGGTATGGCGGATTTTTTGGGTTTCCGTTAAACCACTATGATAGTAATACATCAAGAAAATATATGAAAAACATACTTACAGTGGAAGTAGAAGCACCAGAGTAGAGATTATAGGTGATGAGCGGAAGCACCAGAATGGTATTTACAATACTAAAGAGAAGAGTAGCGATTATATCATCTTCTTGAGTTTGAGCTTGTTGATTGTTTTCAGTTTTGATAACAGTTTTCTTTGCATTAAGGACAATATGTTTATGATCTGCAATGTAATGATCCCACCAGTTTCTTAAAATACCTGTGAAACCTGATATGAGCGTGTCTGCAATTTGTTTTTCATTATTACCTTTAGTAGGATAGGAATTCGAGGCCATATTCATTTCTTGAATTATATTAAGAATTTGGTGTTCTGATAGTCCATCAATGTTCCATTCATAAACTGAAGAACCATCATATGCACTTCTATTAAGAGACGATGTGTCTTCAAATTGAACATCTGGGAAAGTTGGTCTATGATAATAGTTTCTTGTTTGAGGGCGACCAGTACTAGTGGAATTGCCTTTAAAAGTTAATTTATTGGAAAATTGTTCATAAATTTGAGATATATCTTTTGATTCTGTATCTGGATCTGATTTTTGATTTAGAACAATTACATTTAAATTGCTTATTTTTGGTTCTAATTCATTAACTAATTTCTTATTATAACCTACATTAGTATTGGAATCAATTTGGTGGGGTATGAAAATTGGATTTTTATTGTTTTCTTTGACCTTGTCTTTAGAGGGAGGAATCTCAATCCCTTTAATATTAACAGCATTAGTGGATACAGGAGCAACAAAAAGTGTAGCGTCATATACTTTAATCCCTAAACAATACCATAAAGAGTTACCCTATAAATTAGTCACTAGAACAATTGAAAGTCGACTTATCTCAATCACACACTATGTAGAACCAACAAGCATACAATTTTTAGACTTTGCAGGAAATTACAGCATTAAATATGAAATACCACAAGTAAATATTAATCCTGAGTATATAAAATCCTCAGATTTTGTTTTAGGATTAAATTTTATATTCGGATTAAATGGTGCTATCACCCTTACAAGAAACTTTATCACATTAAGTAAACATATTTACAGCTTTCCTACAATGAGATATACAAATACATCAGAGTTCGCTCGAAAGCGTGGTGGACAAGGTCACTTAGAATTTTTAAAAAATAACCAAAATAAAACTTTCGTTGAAAACGAATCAATAAAATTACTCACAAATTTCCTAACACATGAATTCGAAAAAGGAATAGAAATTACAAAAAGTATAAATCACCCTATAATTTTACATTTAGAAAAGACAGGACTCATAGGAGAAGATATAAGGAATTCAAAAGTTAAACACATATGTAAATTTAAAATAAAAAACCCTGATATAACAATCCGAACAGCTAATATAGCATATAGCCCTTTAGACAAAGAAGAATTTAAAAAACAGATACCAGAAATGATAGAACAAAAATTAATTAGAAAATCGGAAAGTCCTCACAGATCCGCAACATTTATGGTAAGAAATCACGGTGAAATAAAAAGAGGAAAAGCCAGAATAGTATATAACTATAAAAGACTTAATGACAATACAGAAGATGATGGGTATAATATTCCTAATAAGGACAGTTTACTAAATCTTATACAAAAGAAAAGAATATTCTCAAAATTTGACTTAAAATCAGGATACAATCAATTACAGCTTGAAGAAACCTTCAAACCATGGACAGCCTTCACAGGCTCAGAAGGACAATATGAATGGAATGTTCTTAGTTTTGGACTCAAGAACGCACCATCCATATTTCAAAATTCATGGATAGTATATTTCTTAAATATAATTTATGTCTAGTATACATTGACGATATTTTGGTTGCCAGCGAAACAATATAAGAGCATGAAAGACACCTACAACAGATATTTGACGAAATAAAAAAGAATGGTATAGTAGTATCCAAGAGAAGAATGGATCTATTTAAAAGAAAAATATATTTTCTTGGCCTAGAAATCGGCAATGGAAAGATAGAATTACAATCACATATTTCTACAAAAATATTAGATTTTACAGAAAAAATCGAAGGCCTTAAACAAATACAAGCCTTTTTAGGTCTGATAAATTATGCTCGAAAATTCATCCCAAATCTTTCAAAATTAGTAGGACCTCTATACAGTAAAACAACAAAAAATGGTCAAAGACATTTTAACATAGAAGACATAAAGCTTGTCAAAATGATTAAAGAAAAGGTAAAAAACATTAAACCTTTGGAATTACCATTAGTTACAGATTATATAATCATAGAGGTTGATGGTTGTAAAGAAGGATGGGGAGCCGTTCTTCTTTCTAAACCTAATAAGTACAATCCAAAAGAAACAGAAAAGATTTGTTCATATGCCAGTGGAAATTTTAACAAAATCGGAATGAATTGGACAAGCCTAGATTTTGAAATCCACGCATTAATAAATGCTTTGGAAAAATTTAAAATATTTTTACAAAAAGAATTCACAGTCAGAACACATTGTGAAGCTATAGTTCGCTTTATAAAAACGATCAAAGTAAAAAAGTAAATAAAACGCGATGGATAAATTTACAAAACATTATACAAGGATGTGGTTACAAAATAAATTTTGAACACATTAAAAGAAAAGATAATGGGATAGCAGATATGTTATCTAGAAATCTTAACAAGTTATTTATTACAGATGGAGAAAAGAGATAAAGGAAGAAGAAAGGTTATACAGCCTATCAGGTATTCATCTTCAATGAGTATCTCATCGGATGAAGAGAAAATTAGTACACAGACAGTTGATACACAGATCCTAGATACCAACAAAATGTTCAAGAAGCTATGAGCTCACAGATGTTACAAACAGAAGGTTTTTACAATTCTCCACAGATACCACGATCACAGTATACACAATCTGGTTCTTCAAAAAATACACCAAATACTGGTATAATTGCACCATACACTCCTACAATGTAATAACCCAACTTTAACAGGATTGAGAGTTCAGTGGTCAGATTGTAAAAAAATAAAAGTTTCATTTGGGGGACTAAGCTGAAAATTTCTGAGGTATAAATGGGCTCAAGTCCCTAGGGTTTCATAAATTATTGTCCCTGATTTTGTGCTGTGGCGGTTAGGAAGTGATCGAGAGAGAAATCACTGAAGAAATCTTCAAGGAATCGCGAGCAGACTTATTTGGTAAGAACTGAATCTTTCTCTATTATTATTTATGCATTGATTAATCAAGTGATTCAGCTTCTGGACATTGTTTTGTTCTAGCAGTGATGTTAATTTAGAAAACCCTGTTAAGGCTTTAATCCATCAATCAGACTAATAATGCTTGAAATCAATCGATTATAGGGTTTGGTTTATTAAGGAGTGTTATGATTCCATGTTGGATAAGAATGTATTGGCAAGAACTTTCATTAATCGAGTGGTTTAAGAAGGAAAACGAGTTTGATTTGCGTTGGCTTTTGGTCTGTTCGTAAGAGGCGAGTACCGTGGTTTAACACTACCGGGAATTGGCGCAAATCGGTATCGGGAGTGGCATGCACCGGGACTAGAGAGTCTCGTAACCTAGTTGCAAACCGTGTACCGGGAAACTGAGTCCCGTAATGTTTGGTACCGATAAGGTAAGTCCCGCAAGTGTGATACCGGGAGTTGGGCCGAGTCCCGCAAGGCGATAGTCGGACATGGGCTCGCACTATTCACTTGTCCATTGCTTTGGGCCTGCGATGTGTGTCCTTGAGAGCCCAACTTGCTTTGGGTTTAGGATATTAGTAGTGGGCCTTAGGAATGAAATTCTTGGATTCTAGAAATGGTTTAAGACGAGTTATGTAAACTAGTTGAAAATCCTTGGTAGTTATTAAAGATCGAGTCAAGAGGAGAACTTGGGGTCAAGATTTGAGTTGCATCTAATTTATTTATAAATTAAATTATTAGGTGTGCGATCAAGAATGAGGCACGAGGTTAGGAAGGAATTTGCAATCAGGTGAGTTCTCTCACTCTCTTTTTACGACGTACTATATTTTACTGAATATGGTTCCTTTATTGAGCATGAACTGACTTATAAAAATATGCATGTTTTCCACGCTTTGCATACGTATTCGCAAGTGAATTGATGTTTAAGGTTTTCAAGTGTATGATTTTAAATGTATATGCATGCTATGTGGAGTTGGTTACACAGTGGGGTCAGGGTACCTTGGGATCTCTGATCCCTGGGGCATATGGAGGTTAGCTTGTGGGTTGGAATTTGTTTTCTCCCATATGAAGGAACAGGGAGTCCATTTGGATTCCGGCGTAGACGAGAGGGTGTCCGTTAGGCCCCGATCGGAGTAGCTTATGCGATCCCTGAACCCTGTGTTTAACCTTGGATGATGTTATGAGAAAGATGTGAAAGTATTTTCTTTATGAAATGATCTTTATATTGTGATAAATGTTTATGGAGGGAATTCACTAGACCTTTTGGTCTAACCCTCGCTTTTCAAAAACTAAACCATTTTCAGGTAAGCGTACAGTGGGCAATTCTAGTAAGAATTAGATGGAGACAAGAAAGATGTGGAGCTCATAGCGACTCCAAGAATTTGAAAGATGACCATAGATAGAATCTCGATCGTAGACGTAGAGCCTTCCGCTGTCAATTTTATTCAGATCGCTTTATTGATGATGTAAAGACAAGATATTTATGTAATGCGAAATGCTTATTTTCTAGATGAATGCATGTTATGTTTTTGGGACGTTACAAATGGTATCAGAGCCTTAGTTTAAGGGATTTAGGTGACCATTCGGGCCTAAACTTAAACTGTAAGATGAGGAACACAGCCGAGACATAGGATTGCCTCTAGGAACGATCACTATAAATGCGCTTAGGAATAAGGTGCCAAGGACAAACGTGTAAGGTAAGTTTGGTATTTCACTTGGCCAGTGTAATTACGAACTTACAGGTACATGTGCGTGCTTACAATACCTTACTTATAGCAAATTTGTTGTGTCACGTCTAGCAAGGATTAACTATCGGTTTCCTTCAGTTTAGCGCTATGGCTGGGAGAACGTTGAGGAATAGGTCAGCAAGATCCCTGAGGGATAGACCGAGCTCCATTGCTTGGGGAAGTGTCCTGTAAGAGTCATTATGATGTGATGTATGTAGACATCGTAGAGAAGAAACGTTGTAAAGAAGGTTATGAGTCGTCTAGAGGTAGCTCTTCGTGGATTCGGAGCGGATGAATGTTTGAGTTTGAGTAAGAATCCAGTTTCGGGAGAGTCCTAGTTATGGAAATCATGGGATAGGTCAGTTGGGATGGTAAGATAGAACAGTGTCAAAACCTTGAAAGTATCAATGGAGCCTTGACTTTTTAGTCGAGCTTTTCATTGGCAGGACAAATGGAATAAGATGCTTATAGTGAATTGAAAGCATGTAGAAGTAGAAAGTGAGGTAGTCGATCAAAGAGAAAATAGTGTGAAATGGTTGAGTAAGTGAGATGTGGAACGCATGTACATCAAGTTAGTGCTTGACCGAGAGGGCGGCCCTTGGTCGTAAGTGGAGTATCAAGGATAAGCTGCGTGAGTAAAGCGGTTGACCTCGTTGAGTGAGTAGCCTTCTATTGCAAATAGAGTCTCATGCATGGCGTTCTTTTATGTAACATGAAATCTTCACGATTTAAAATAAAAAGGTAAATGTCAACTTTGAACAAAATGAGTCAGCTTGTACGAGTGCACGTTTAAAGAAAAGCGATTTCAGTACGTCGCACATTGAAATTTTGAGGTTAACGATTTGCAAAGTATTCCACACTTTTAATGATAAGTTAAATTGTTACAAAAATGGTCGAGAAAATGGTTGCCTGCAATTCACTTATAACCAAAATGCTTAATCGACCTCTTGATATCATACAATTGAGTGTGAGAACCGACTGGTTTACTTTGTGTCGGTAATTCTTTCAGAATTGTCTCATACGAAAAGATTTTCATGCAATATATTACTCTCGTAATAACATTGTTCGGATTGAGCAAGATTGAGGTTCACGGGAAGATGCATGCCAACGATTCTCGAATCGTTGTGCAGGGTTTTGAAGCTATAAGAGTGATGGGGTCATGTGTACCCAAATGATTCCCAAACGTTGTTTATTTAAAATGATGAAATGTGCGAAAAGATTTATTTACTGTATTGTCATGCATGAAGGCTATGAACCCACTAGGTCGTAGAGTCTTACGTCTTAAGCTAAGGAAGAACTCCGAGAGCGGAGAGGCGTTAGTCAAGTCAAGGGAGAACGTATGTAGTTTTAGTATTTGTGTTCAAGAGGAAAGGTGAACCGTGGTAGAGTCAGTAGTGGATTATAGTATCGGTTGTATGAGGGCTTGCACCCTGGTTCGGTAACCGGAAGTACATTTGTCAAGGGACGGTTGTGACCGGAGGAAGGACTTTAAGCCTTCAAGGTGATGGTTTTAGCAACTCGTTATGAGTAGTGTGGTGAGGAAGAAGGAAATGTCTATGGCGTAGGAATATGAGTTTTGAGGTGAGCTTGTAATGTTGTCGTTACATGAGTAGGTGTCGAAAGGAGGGAGACAGATCATGAAGGTGATTATGATATGTGGAAGGATTAGGTTCCGTAAGGAACTCATGTTAAATGATAGGTTAAGGAAGTAGTTAAGAGCTGTCTTTTGTCGTTGAAGTCGGTAACGGTGTATGTTGGCCGAGGCCGAAGACTCAAACCAGATGACTGTAAGTTGATATAATATCTTGTAGAGGTGTTAAATTAGTAAGAGACTGTTGTTGTTGAATAGGCGTTCTATTTACGATGTGAGGAGGGTCCGTAGAAGGACAAGGTGTGTAACACAAGCGGAGTGAGTGTAGACTATACCAGTCAGTAAGAAAATGTGTCGTGTCTAAGAAAGGACTCGGATCATAAAGGGCTAGCTAGGATGTTTGTGTTTGAGCTAAGTATGAACTCGTGAGTCATAGTTCAACAAGTTAGGAGAGAACTAAGTAGCGAGACAGACTCGATTGTAGTATACGGGAGAATATGAAGGAAAGGGTGAATTGTGTACGAATGACCATGAGAGACTTGGTCGGTAGTGTGATGATAGGAGTGGTGGATGTACGAACGAATAGTAGCTTCAATTGCCAAGATATATGTGTCAGCCGGTGATGTTAGAAAGATGAAGGATTAGAGGGAAGTCCTTTTGGGATTTCGGGTAGAGAGTACGTTTTGCAATCCCAGTTGTGAAGTACGGGGTTTGTAAGTTGGTGCTTATTTTGACTGTTATCGAAATAGAATGTCGGGGCAGAATTGGGTGATTGCCCAGCTGTGAGACCAAGCTTTGTGGTTATGTATGTTGTTAAGTATATTCTTGAAGGCAGAGTAAGTTTAAAGAAGATGATGAATAGATTCGTCAAGTTGTAGTATAGTAGATGAGAAATCGTTAAAGAATTAAAATTGTTCCTTATGCGTGAGGGAATGATCCTAGAAGGAAATAGTTGGAATATTTGGTTATGTTTAAGGAATGACATGATGATGATTGTGGGACGGAGTGGTAGTATGATCATTAGTTGATTTGAAATGTCATGATAGAGGTATAAGCCTTTGGTTGGTTGACTAAAATTTTAGAGATTTGTTAAGTAATGACGTTCATTTGTTATTACAGGATGTGTTACAATTCTTGGGGAAGTGTTATTGAGATTAACATACTGATTGTTAAAGAATTATTTAAGGTAAATCTAAGAAAGAAAGTCGGGATGACGGTATATATATATATATATCTGTCTGATTTTATGATCCTGGTGGTTAATCGAAAGAATTGTGGAACCCGAGTTTTGGGGTGTTCCTGAGTTAATAGATCCGTTTGTAATAGGGAATCCAAGGGGGTGGATTATTAGAGTGAATGGGGGACGTTACTAAGAAACACTTTGGGGTCATTGGAAGTTTAAAGAGGTTGAGGGTTGTGTTAGTCAAAATGTGGTGGGATAGATGTGAAATCCTTAAAGAATGTGAATTGTTGCTTATGTGCGAAAGACACGTTTGAGAAGGTAAAAGTTGGAGATTAAAGAATGTGTAGTGACGTCGAACAATGGTCTTGTCTCAAGACGGCTTGGTTGAATGTCTTAAGATAAGATCTTGGTGCAACTGTTTGGTTATGTGAGTAATGAGAAAGCGATACCAGCATGAGGAAAGGTCGGGAGAGAGGGGCAAGTAATGTTCGGTGGGCAATGCTCCACGCTAACGTGGAGAGGTGAAGATAGCATGTCGGAATAAGTGAGTAAATTGGAAGTAGAAAACTTGACAGTAATGCCGAAAGGTGAAGGGTTGTGCAGATGGTTATTGATAAGTGTGCGAACCGTTAGAAAGGATATTGAGGAAGGAAATTGTGTATGCTTTTGCGCAGGAAGGTAGTGGATAAGACAGTTGAATGGGTTAAGTTAGTGACTTTGTGAGAAATGTTTAAACGATTTGGTCGTGCAGTGTTTAAGCTAGTGAGATTAGTATGGCGTGACCATGGTTACTCCTCCCAGTAGAGTGAGGATAACCGGAGTTATGCTTCTTGTGACTGAACTAATGTGGCAATCAGCGAGGAATTGATGTGTTTCAGGATAAGTTTAATTTGAGTAAGCGAACACTTCAACAATAGGTTTGGAGGTTCCTACTCTTAGTTACATATAAGGATGGAGTGGTGAAGTAGTGAGAATGTGAGAGAAGTTTGACGAACTGTGGTCTAGGTAGTCCGAGAGAAGGGAAATGTTATTTGCATAGATGTTTGATGAAGGAACTCCGGGTTGTGAGTTGTCGGGATGTACAGGGTTGGCCTTGTGCCAAGCTGTCAAGTGTGTGACTGGTTCTTAGTAAATGAATCTCGTGTTGTAACAGGGGATTCTTCCAAGTTCCTCCTTATAGGAAGTAAATGTGGCTGAGAGGCTGTACTAAATCTTCTATCGTTAAGACCGAGCGATTAGTGACAGTAGCCTACGAGTCAGAGGAACGTAAGAAATGAAGGGAGTCCACCCAATGCTCCATGTTTCGAATTTATCGAGTGGTTGACTAGGTCAGGAGTGGCATTACCTTGGGGAGGCGTCAGTTTTGGATGAAAGCTAGATACCCGCACCCTTTCCAATAAGGAATTCCGGGGACGGAATTCTTTTAAGGGGGGAGTGTTGTAACAACCCAACTTTAACAGGATTGAGAGTTCAGTGGTCAGATTGTAAAAAAATAAAAGTTTCATTTGAGGGACTAAGTTGAAAATTTCTGAGGTATAAATGGGCTCAAGTCCCTAGGGTTTCATAAATTATTGTCCCTGATTTTGTGTTGTGGCGGCTAGGAAGTGATCGAGAGATAAATCCATGAAGAAATCTTCAAGGAATCGCGAGCAGACTTATTTGGTAAGAACTGAATCTTTCTCTATTATTATTTCTGCATTGATTAATCAAGTGATTCAGCTTCTGGACATTGTTTTGTTCTAGCAGTGCTGTTAATTTAGAAAACCCTGTTAAGGCTTTAATCCATCAATCAGACTAATAATGCTTGAAATCAATCGATTATATGGTTTGGTTTATTAAGGAGTGTTATGATTCCATGTTGGATAAGAATGTATTGGCAAGAACTTTCATTAATCGAGTGGTTTAAGAAGGAAAACGAGTTTGATTTGCGTTGGCTTTTGGTCTGTTCGTAAGAGGCGAGTACCGGGGTTTAACACTACCGGGAATTGGAGCAAATCGGTATCGGGAGTGGCATGCACCGGGACTAGAGAGTCCCGTAACCTAGTTGCAAACCGTGTACCGGGAAACTGAGTCCCGTAATGTTTGGTACCGGTAAGGTAAGTCCTGCAAGTGTGATACCGGGAGTTGGGCCGAGTCCCGCAAGGCGATAGTCGGACATGGGCTCGCACTATTCACTTGTCCATTGCTTTGGGCCTGCGATGTGTGTCCTTGAGAGCCCAACTTGCTTTGGGTTTAGGATATTAGTAGTGGGCCTTAGGAATGAAATTCTTGGATTCTAGAAATGGTTTAAGACGAGTTATGTAAACTAGTTGAAAATCCTTGGTAGTTATTAAAGATCGAGTCAAGAGGAGAACTTAGGGTCAAGATTTGAGTTGCATCTAATTTATTTATAAATTAAATTATTAGATCTGCGATCAAGAACGAGGCACGAGGTTAGGAAGGAATTTGCAATCAGGTGAGTTCTCTCACTCTCTTTTTACGACGTACTATATTTTACTGAATATGGTTCCTTTATTGAGCATGAACTGACTTATAAAAATATGCATGTTTTCCACGCTTTGCATACGTATTCGCAAGTGAATTGATGTTTAAGGTTTTCAAGTGTATGATTTTAAATGTATATGCATGCTATGTGGAGTCGGTTACACGGTGGGGTCATGGTACCTTGGGATCTCTGATCCCTGGGGCATATGGAGGTTAGCTTGTAGGTTGGAATTTGTTTTCTCCCACATTAAGGAACGGGGAGTCCATTTGGATTCCGGCGTAGACGAGAGGGTGTCTGTTAGACCCCGATCGGAATGCTTATGCGATCCCTGAACCCTGTGTTTAACCTTGGATGATGTTATGAGAAAGATGTGAAAGTATTTTCTTTATGAAATGATCTTTAAACTATGATAAATGTTTATGGAGGGAATTCACTAGACCTTTTGGTCTAACCCTCGCTTTTCAAAAACTAAACCATTTTCAGGTAAGCGTACAGTGGGCAATTCTAGTAAGAATTAGATGGAGACAAGAAAGATGTGGAGCTCATAGCGACTCCAAGACTTTGAAAGATGACCATAGATAGAATCTCGGCTGTGGACGTAGAGCCTTCCGCTGTCAATTTTATTCAGATCGCTTTATTGATGATGTAAAGACAAGATATTTATGTAATGCGAAATGCTTATTTTCTAGATGAATGCATGTTATGTTTTTGGGACGTTACAAATGGTATCAGAGCCTTAGTTTAAGGGACGATCACAGTATACACAATCTGGTTCTTCAAAAAATACACCAAATACTGGTATAATTGCACCATACACTCCTACAAAAACCCAAACCAGAGGGTATACACAATCCAGTAGGTCAAAAGATACACATACACAAACATATTCTATGATATCATTCGGTAACCATGTGTTACAGAAATGTTTTGATACAAAGAAAAAATTCAGACCCTTGATTGGGACAATTTTAACAGAAAAACAACAATGTTTGCTTGACAATATTTGGCATACTCAAACCATGCCACAAGCAACCTCATTTAAAGTACAAATCCTAAACGCTCTGAGTATTTATTTCTCAGAACAAAGCCAGATTGTTCCCAAAAAACAACATAAACGTTTTTCTCACTACATCATTTTTAGGGGAATAAAAACTGGAATTTTTAATAAATGGGAAACAGTCACACAATATATACAGTTTAACAGCCCACTTTACAAAGGATACCACAGTTTTGCTGAACCTATGAAAATAGCCAGAGAAACTTTTGGAGTTGAATCCTTCTTCATTGAACCAGAAGAAATGAGAACTTTTGCAGAAATGGCAAAAACTAATCGTGAGCAGTTTATCAAAGCTCAAGAAAATGTTTGCCCAGTTACAAGAACAACTTTTAAAATCTGGAAAAAATACACAGATAACACAAACCCGGATTGAAAATAGTTTTCTCAAACAAAAGATTTATTTTCTTGAAGCAAAAAATACACAGCTTCTACAAAAGCTTGAGAAAAAAGGAAACAAATACAGTTATACACAGAAATTTCGACAGCTTTAAAGCAAGGATACTAGATATGCCGCTAAGTCAGACTATGCAACTACTTTTCGAGAATTTCCCAGAGTTCGAACAAATGGTTTCCAACAAAGTGTGCACAGAATTTCCATTACTATTATACAAGTTGCAACAAGATATCATCGACATGGCTTTTCAAGAAAAAACATACAAAGGCGTTACAGTGGTTCAAAGAACACATCACGATGAAGGACAAGCCCCGACCAACATTTTCCTACTACAAATCAACCTAAAGGTTACAGACATGGCAGACGATCAAATCCTTGGTTTCTACCACAACGGAATGATCGACTACATCGAACTCAGTCTAAATCCAAAGACAGAAGCACTTCTCAACAAATTTGGAGAAAAGTTTATTCTCACAGCCGGAAATATTGCATCCCATTCATCCAGCCCACTGATAGGATATAAAATCTTCGCATCATTTCCCGAGGCAAATGGTCATACATACAGACCTGCAAGAAAACGCATATTCATCAGCCACCATGAAGATGAACAAAAGGCACTAAAGAAATACGCATGCAGTCTCGAGTACACATGGTGGGATAACATCAACAGCAAAGAAACACTTCAACTACAGATAGGAAAGATGATTACGCAAGGACAGAAAACACCAACACTACCAGCAAATTTTTTCTATCGACATTGGGGAAAACAGTACAAATTAATTGCAGAAGGACACTACACACAGATTTTTGTTCACAACAACTGATTATGGTTTTTCCGTTCATCGGAGAAGATGACTCGAGTCCAATCATCATCGGAAACATGGATGAAAAAGATGAATATGATGGGACAGATCCAGGATCACCACAGTCTATCGACAGCACTAATAGAGACTTCTAGAAGACCTTTTCATCTAGAAGAAGTGACATCGGCATGACAGCCCAGACAAATTATTTTCGGAAGATGGCCGACATAGCTTTTTCTACTTTAGACTTTTTTACACATTTTTTGTCGATAAGAATCATTTTATATCAGTAGGTGTAATAATTTAAGACTAGCATAGGGACGTGTCAAATTATTAGGCTAGCATAGTTCTTTCATTTTGCCTTTAAATACATGTTTAGTCTTCAGTTGTAAAAACACACTGAGAAAACCCGAGAAATAATAGAAAGCATTTCTCTCATGGCTCTCAAAATTATCTCTTCCTATCTCCTTAGTCTAAGTCCAGTATTTCTTACACTCCTTTAGATCTTCATAGTATATCCCATATATATAAAAAAATAAAAAATAAAGGATCACCGCTGTCTATACCATTCTGGTGCTTCCGCTCATCACCTATAATCTCTACTCTGGTGCTTCTACTTCCACTGTAAGTATGTTTTTCATATATTTTCTTGATGTATTACTATCATAGTGGTTTAACGGAAACCCAAAAAATCCGCCATACCCCCTTATTGGTATCAGAGCATTGTACGATTCTAAAGGTTTAAAAGACTTAGTCAGGCTCGTTAGTGGCAGTTGAAGTGTAACAACCCGGTTTCCCAAACATGCTTCAAATAACATACATTGCATAACTTCATTACATTCATAATAAAAGATACAAAATAAACCACAAACGGTCCCTTCGGTCTCGAAACTACAAAATACATTAAGCTTCCTAAGCAACGCCCATCAAATGCTCCTTACACTTAATCCTTTCCTTTGTCGATCCTTAACCTGGAAAACATATTTTTGAAAACAAAATGAGGGTTAGACCAAACGGGTCTAGTGAGTTAATCCCGGTCCTTTCCAAAATCATTATAAACCTTTTATGTAAATCCTTTGTATCAAAATAGTTTATATGAAACCTTTCGCCCATACACACATATACCTCTTGTATATAAATACCACATATACCACACGTATATAAATACCAAACAAGACTCGTGCATCGTGCTCCACTCATCCTCATCCTCGTTCCCATGGCCATATTAGTTGGTAGCAAGCCAACTAATAAATCAACGCCGTACAACAACTACGACACACAACGCCGTACAACGTCTACGACCAACAACGCCGTACAACATCTACGACCAACAACGCCGTACAACAACTACGACACACACTTCAGCCGGCATAGTTCGGCGTGCTCTCGTGCAGTATAATACTTACATAAATATAACGTCTCATTATATTATATTTAAAAGCATATACTCAATCGTATCTCAATATACGATATACCACACCATCACACATATCCTTTTCATATACATATATAAACACATATATATGTTCCCCAGTTGAAAACGTTTAAAGTAAAACTCACCTGATCAGTTTGCATCCGAAAACCCTTCCAAGATTATTTTTTTTAAGCACTTTGATCCTTGGTTCCAAATCCACAGAAGCTGTACAAATAAACACAAGTACCTGTTTTAAAAACAAGCCAAACAACTCGCAAGCACACACCTCAAACTCAAGCTAGCAAGCACACACCTCAAATTAAGCTAGCAAACACACACCTCAATCCCATCGCAACCTTCTAAGCTAGCAAGCATACACCTCAAATTAAGCTAGCAAACACACACCTCAATTCCATCGCAACCTTCTAAGCTAGCAAGCATACTCCTCAAATTAAGCTAGCAAACACACACCTCAATTCCCTCGCAGTCCACTCCCTCGCAACCTAAGGCTGCGAGCCTATGAATTCCTCGCAATGGTTTACTACGAGCCGTATGAACACCAAACAAAAAACCCAGTTACCTGTTCGTCTAAAACCCCAAGATTTACAAGTTCTAAGGCTCAGATGACTATGAAAATTTTAAAGGAATGCACACTACTACTACTAGAACACTTACCCAAGATCAAAATACACTTCTATCTTTAAAATACCAAAACCCACTTAATCTCCTAAAAAGCTTAAAAATACAAAAAAAAAA
This sequence comes from Saussurea involucrata, assembly GCA_033807775.1. NCBI lineage: Eukaryota > Viridiplantae > Streptophyta > Magnoliopsida > Asterales > Asteraceae > Saussurea > Saussurea involucrata. Next base: position 23,257,912 of record CM066324.1, read on the forward strand.
TGAAAGATTTAGGATGAGATTCTTACCTTATGTTATCCTGATCTGAATCAAAACCCCAAGTTGAAAAACCCTTCTTCTTTCCTTCTTTGCTCCAAGAATTTACTTTTAAAAATCTCTTCTCTCTTTCTCTCTGACGTATGAAATAAACACACACACACAACCACCTATATTTCTTTTGCTTCTAAACCAAAAAGGAAACCCATACCTTAGCTAATGCTGGCGGTATGGCCTCAAACCAAAACCCTCCCAATTTACACTATAAACCCTAAACTTCATCAAAATTTCATAACTAACCCTCTAACTTTAAATTCCCATTTCTAACTTATAAAAGACTTGTATAATTAAATTTCTAAATTCTTAATTAACTAAAATACTATTGGTCAATAATAAAATAAAATACCTGGTTATTACAACATCTCCCCCTTAAAAGAATTCCGTCCCGGAATTCATACAAGCAACGAACTAGGGTAACTACCACCGAATTGATATCAAAATCTATGAACACATCAAAGTGTTTACGGAACCCTCAAAGGACTTTTACTAGACCACCCGCTTTACTGTTTCTAGTTTACCATTTGCTCTTGCTTCAATACTTCAACCTAAAACATCAAGAGTTTTAATTTCTCACAAGAAATCCGCCCCCTTAAAATAACGATAAACACTCAATACTCAAATCTCACGAAAGTCCAAATTAACTCGAAATTCACTTATACTCATAACATTACCACGCTAATTACTACTTTTAACTTCCCCGGCCTTTTACTACAAACATCTTGTCCTATACTTTCACAATACTAACTCAAAAACATAATCCTATGCTTCCAATATAAAACTCGCTTAGCAATTATAACTTATTTCTCATACTCTTCCAATATACTCATAACATAATCACAATCACTTTATATCACGGAAATTTCTTAATTTTTATCAAACCCGAAAACTTCATCCTACTATTTCCATTTCTTAAACTAGCATAGCATAACCGTAATGATCTCACATCAATGCTTAATTGCACTGGACACCAAATCATTTATCAAAATAAAATAAGGTCTACAAAGCAACTAAATTTCTCGAATATCAACAAAGCACAACCTTAATCACTTCAATTATCTTAATAACCTCATCATCAAAACTCATACCGTCTTTTATCCAAATATCAATACCAATTCATTTCTTAATAAATAACAAACTCGCTATCATATCAAGTCCTTACATTTCCAATTTAGCACTAAAATACTTTCACAGCTCTTTAGACATTGGTTTCACTTTAACCACTCCGCAATTGAAATTTATCAATACCGGTCTCACCTTACCCCACTAACACAAATACCCAAAACATCATATAATTTCACTATAAAATTAAGCCGAAAGAATTCATCACAACTCCGTTAAAATTTCATGTCACTAATAATATAACTTATTAACGGCTCAATCATGCAAAGTCCAGCACTAAGTAAAAAAAACATCTCTTTAACTTAAACAACTCCATAAGAAAGTTTTATCAACATTAATCTTGCCTTGCTTAACCGCAACAATTTCCAACCAAAGATATAATAAATCTACTACGAACCACACCACTAAGTTCATCACATGACCATAAAATCTTTACAACTTAATTTCTCTGATCCAATCCGGTGTTTTCTAACGGTACAACCTTACTCGCTTCGGCTAAGCCCTTCCGCAGAATCGACACAGGAAAGGCCGAATGAACTCTCACTATGCGAAACCCTTCGATACCAAGGCACATACCAAAAATTTAATACCCTCCTAACTACAACAACTCTTACACCAAGAAGAAAACCCACAAAATACGAACAAGGTATAATATTCTAGATCGATCATACCAATATCATTCACACCTCTAGACTCCAGGTTCACCTCAACCTACTATCCCTGCTATGACGGAATCCCCACTAGTCACGACGAGTCGCCTCGCGAATGCACAAACGCATACAGTGTGAAATCAGATAGACATTCGAAATAAGGATTCTATCCCACAACGGTTAGACTCAAACAAGAGCTGCGCCATAGAACTAAATCAAACATTCTAAGGCTATTTAGTTTCCACAGTACCACTTGTAAAGCATTCACTTAACAACCTATCAGGACTAGCATAAATTCCTACTAGCAAGTAATAGTCATACTGCAAGTGATAAGCACCAGACAATCTAGCCTACATACTCTTATGTTCTAGAAAGCAATCAATTACACCAAGTACTCTACTCTTTTCCTTGACATCGGCTGACTGTACACACCACGCCTTCGATCACAGTTTCTAAAATGTCCCAACAATCCAACACTCCAAAAATAACGACACTCTTCTCCCCAAAAGATTACAAAATCAACTTGGAGTATCACCTTAATCCGCAGTCGAACTTTTCTCCATAGGTTATCACCAACCCTACAGTCACATCCCTATTCCACAAATACATCTAAAACAGACAACACTTTATTGCATTTATTATACCGATTATGAACATTAGACTACAATTGATTTCCATACTCACCACCACATCACTCTCGTATTAATACCACGTTCTAACCAACGATCCTTCACCCCGATTAATTCATTCGACTATTTTCTTCTACTCTCTTTTCAACATAAAATACAATTTCCCAAGGATAGCTCATTAGGAGGTGCTCACTCTAAACCGATCCTACGAGCTAGCTTTCTTTCATCTCCATACCGATCGTACACGCTCAATTTCAACCATCGCTATATTTTCCCAACAATTTCACCATAGTTCAAATCAAAAAAAAAATTTAACCGAGTTAATTCGAAATCTCACTCATTGTTCGAAACACCCACACACTTCCTCAATTTTCGAAAATCAATAACATATTCTTTCAAAATGATAACAAACGATTTGAAACCACACTGTACACCCATCCCCAAAGTATAACAACCATAAAAACATCTTTGTTAATAAAATACGTACCTCTTTATTTCACCTCGTGCCCCAATTAGCACAAATATACGTCATTGTGTCTCTTTTCACGTACAACATTTCCCCGTGCCTCTTTCAGCACAAAGTTATATATATATAAATAAAATTTTTGTATATCACGAATCATCTATCACATTTGAAATTTTATCCATAACATAAACTTTAACATTTGGAGACATAACTGTAGTGTTTGAAAACTGATTTATACACAATGCCACATTCTATACTTCCACAAAATCTTTTCAAAATTCTAACATGCACATTCAATTTGAAAATTTCTAACAATTGCAAGCGTTAGATAAAACATCCCAAATTAAACTACTAACCACTTTCGTCCCTAAAATATAAATTTAATTTACCACTTTGAACAATCTTCCAAATTCAAACACATATGACAACGGTTATCACTTTTGATTACTAAAAGCTTTTCCTTACTAATCATTCCCAAAACACTATTTACTTTCTAGTTTCAATTATCCTTGATTTCTCACTTAAATTTATCATGCTATATCCTAATGGATAACCATGCTAATTTCGATATCATCCGAAATATTTGTTACACTCTTATTAAATTAGAACCAATCTCTTTTCACACCAAATGCTTCCAAACCTACACTCTTACTAAGTCTTATCAAAAGTAACTCATATATCCTTAATATAAAATTTGTTAACAAACGAAAACTTTAAGTCAATCACCTGACAATCTCTTCTTTCATCATAACCACTTACTCCAATAAATCAACTTTATTTTCTCATACCGAAATATCAAGGATCACTTATCATTTCTTAATCAAAGGTTTTAACAAGATCAGACTCCTACACCACAATATATTTACTATACTAAGTCTAAACAAACGGTCCCGCTACCATCCATCATTAATATAATCAACTATTTAAACACCCTAGATCATCACGAGCAGTACTTAATAATATACAATTCACTTAAGTTTGTTCCGCAAAGGAAATTCATCATCATTCACTTCACTTTACATAATCGACAAATCATTACTTAATTGACAGGTTTAACAAAATCAAGTTCCAACACCATCCTATACTTGCTACTACCTCAAATTCCAACAAGATTTTCAAAATAACTTAATAGGCACTCCACTCCTATCTATAATACCAACACATTTATCAAATTCCTTTCCTAATGCAATTAAGTCAACAAAAGATTGAAAACACAATTAATCGGTTCGCACCGAAGTCAAATAGCACTTTAGCACGTGTAGAGTTTATATAAATATACCTGTCTTCATCTCTATCCATACGTCGAGTCCGGCTTGCCACTCTGTTGATTCGACAAGGTTAATATACACGTAAGCACATACCCAATATAACAAGATATTCCGGTTCAACATGTACTTGTAAGTTCCCGCTTACACTGGCCAGGTGTAATTTGAACATACCTTACATGATGTTCCTTCTACCTTTTTATACTTAACATCCCAAGGTTCTAAAATAATAAGGACATCCTACTTCACATGCAGTTTAAGTCTAGGTACGGGTACAAATACCTAAATCCCTTAAACTAGGGCTCTGATACCATTTGTAACAACCCGGTTTCCCAAACATGCTTCAAATAACATACATTGCATAACTTCATTACATTCATAATAAAAGATACAAAATAAACCACAAACGGTCCCTTCGGTCTCGAAACTACAAAATACATTAAGCTTCCTAAGCAACGCCCATCAAATGCTCCTTACACTTAATCCTTTCCTTTGTCGATCCTTAACCTGGAAAACATATTTTTGAAAACAAAATGAGGGTTAGACCAAACGGGTCTAGTGAGTCATTCCCGGTCCTTTCCAAAATCATTATAAACCTTTTATGTAAATCCTTTGTATCAAAATAGTTTATATGAAATCTTTCGCCCATACACACATATACCTCTTGTATATAAATACCACATATACCACACGTATATAAATACCAAACAAGACTCGTGCATCGTGCTCCACTCATCCTCATCCTCGTTCCCATGGCCATATTAGTTGGTAGCAAGCCAACTAATAAATCAACGTCGTACAACAACTACGACACACAACGCCGTACAACGTCTACGACCAACAACGCCGTACAACATCTACGACCAACAACGCCGTACAACAACTACGACACACACTTCAGCCGGCATAGTTCGGCGTGCTCTCGTGCAGTATAATACTTACATAAATATAACGTCTCATTATATTATATTTAAAAGCATATACTCAATCGTATCTCAATATACGATATACCACACCATCACACATATCCTTTTCATATATATATATAAACACATATATATGTTCCCCAGTTGAAAACGTTTAAAGTAAAACTCACCTGATCAGTTTGCATCCGAAAACCCTTCCAAGATTATTTTTTTTAAGCACTTTGATCCTTGGTTCCAAATCCACAGAAGCTGTACAAATAAACACAAGTACCTGTTTTAAAAACAAGCCAAACAACTCGCAAGCACACACCTCAATCTCAAGCTAGCAAGCACACACCTCAAATTAAGCTAGCAAACACACACCTCAATCCCATCGCAACCTTCTAAGCTAGCAAGCATACACCTCAAATTAAGCTAGCAAACACACACCTCAATTCCATCGCAACCTTCTAAGCTAGCAAGCATACTCCTCAAATTAAGCTAGCAAACACACACCTCAATTCCCTCGCAGTCCACTCCCTCGCAACCTAAGGCTGCGAGCCTATGAATTCCTCGCAATGGTTTACTGCGAGCCGTATGAACACCAAACAAAAAACCCAGTTACCTGTTCGTCTAAAACCCCAAGATTTACAAGTTCTAAGGCTCAGATGACTATGAAAATTTTAAAGGAATGCACACTACTACTACTAGAACACTTACCCAAGATCAAAATACACTTCTATCTTTAAAATACCAAAACCCACTTAATCTCCTAAAAAGTTTAAAATACAAAAAAAAATGAAAGATTTAGGATGAGATTCTTACCTTATGTTATCCTGATCTGAATCAAAACCCCAAGTTGAAAAACCCTTCTTCTTTCCTTCTTTGCTCCAAGAATTTACTTTTAAAAATCTCTTCTCTCTTTCTCTCTGACGTATGAAATAAACACACACACAACCACCTATATTTCTTTTGCTTCTAAACCAAAAAGGAAACCCATACCCTAGCTAATGCTGGCGGTATGGCCTCAAACCAAAACCCTCCCAATTTACACTATAAACCCTAAACTTCATCAAAATTTCATAACTAACCCTCTAACTTTAAATTCCCATTTCTAACTTATAAAAGACTTGTATAATTAAATTTCTAAATTCTTAATTAACTAAAATACTATTGGTCAATAATAAAATAAAATACCTGGTTATTACATGAAGTCCACATTTAATGAGAACCCGCTAAGGTGAAAATCCAGGGATCATATTATGTAATGATATAAATATAAAGGTTATGATGAATTTAAGGGTCAAGATAAACCCTAATATATATGTTTATTTAATCGTTGTTTATTGTTTATTTAAAATTTTAATGGGATATATGAATATATTATGAAAAGGAGTAAGAAATTTGGATAGATACTAAGAGATAGGTTTTTCTTAAATCATTGATTCAAATACTTCGTCAGCAGTGATAAAGCGTTTGGATAAACTAACGGAAAATCTAGGATATATTAAAGAACAAAATAACCAAATTATAAAAGAATTAAAAGAAATTAGAAAATTAATTCCTACCAAACAAGAAATTCAACAGCTAAGCTATTTGCTAGAAAGCAATAAACCAAAACAGATAGAAACTGAAAACAAAAATTTATTGAACAAAATTGAAAAACAGTTAAATAAATTAGAAAAATCTTTAGAAATAGTTAAACAAATAGTAGAAGGTTAAATCTGGAGTCATCTAAAGAATATAGAAAGGCTTTAGAAGACGTTAAAAAATATAAACCTATAGAAAATACAGTAGAAGTCACAAGTTTTACCAAATACACAGGACAGAATAAAAGTGATAGCCATTATCCACTTTTATTTAATTTTATTATTAGTCTAATATTACAGGTTATTGAAAAATTAAACAAAATAATTAATATATTAGAAGATAAAAAAGAAACTAATACAACAAAAGAAATTGATATAGATAAAATCACCGAAGCAATAAATAAATTAAATCTAGAAGATATTAAAATAAACAGAAAACCTAAACCATATACACATGGGTTACCTAGGAAATGAATAATCAAAACAGAAGTTTCTTGGGAAGAAGCAGAACAGTGCAAGAAGCAAGAAGCTCAACAACTAATATACAAGATACAATATCATCAGAGTCATTTTTAAACAAGATTGTTAGAAGAGGATCAGGTTCAAATTCCTCACAACAAAATATGCAATTAGAAGAAGAAATAGACTTAGACAGAAATATAAATCTTTACAATCAACACTAATTAGATATTCTAAATCCTAGAGTATTATATCAAACAGGACTTTTAAACATAAATACAGTGTTAATCCAAAGTAGTAGAGAAGAAAGTTTAAGAGTAGTAGACAAATCCGTAACATTAGACTTATTCACACCTGATACTATACAAAAGATAAAACAATCAGGGAAACATTTTGCACACGTAGGACTAGTGATCATAGGAATCAAAGCATTAGGAATAAAAAAACTTAGGGACAAAATTATTAGCCCTATTACTAGACAAAAGCTGGAAAACAGAGTTAAAAAGGCAATAATTTCAGGAATGGAAATAGACCTTAGCCAAAATACAACGTTATTTTATTGTACACCAGGAATTTTAAAAGACATAAATGATCTACAAAATATTAAAATAGCTCTACAAACAAAGGGATATGAAAATTATGAAGGAAACAATATAGTAATAAGCATAGGAGTGCTAGGAAAGGCTAGCAACAGGTCAGGAATGAAATACAAAGTTAATATTGAAGGGATTGTAAACACAATAGCTTCAAAATATATACAAATGATAGACCCAGTAAAAATAGATCCTGGAGAATTAGCAGGATTAGAATGGCAATTAAACGACATAAAAGGTCAAGAAGACGAAATATTAGTCCCAAAAAGAAGTTATATATATGAAGATAGTGATGGATCACAAAGCTTGAGATTTGTAGACTTTAAAAAGAAGTCATCCGACAATAAAGATGACAAAGAAACAGAATACATTTTTTATGAATACAGAATATGATACAGATACATAACCAAATTATGATACAGAAAACGAAGATGGAGAAACTCTAATAGGATTTGATAAATTAGAAGAAGAAGAATTTGATTACAGTTTAATAGTTTATTTAGAAGAAGAAGAAACTACAGGATTTAAAATTGAAGAAACCAACAAAACAATAGAACAAATTATTAATAGAAAATTCACAGAATTAAACATACAAGAAGAAACGGATGATATGATCATCGAATGCATGACAGAATTAGGAATGACATATGAAGAAAGCTACAAAAACTTACAAAATTATTACAATTTACCCTTAGTTGAAATTATACTAAAAGGGAAAACAATGATATCAGATTTCTATAAACAAGATCAAAATTTTATGGATGAAAATATGTATGGTCCATATAATCCATATAAAAGAAAAATGCCAAAAATAGACTGGGGAGAAACAGGAACATCTACACGAGATACATCAGGAAGAGAATCTTGGTCACAACCCTCTACAAGCTATCAACAAGAGTCGAATTATGTAGGAAAAGGCAACAGATTACCTATAGGAAACATATTTAGTAGCAATATGTTACTATTAGAACAACAAAAACCACAGTTATGGGTAGATGAAGTCTTAATATGGGAACAGACAGTTGTAAGAATGTGGGAAACAAATAAAAAAGATAGCATGGATATGTTCTCTTATTTAGAAACCACATTAGGCCCAATTTCTCTAGGTATTTGGCAAAGTAAAAAAGCCCAAGACCCAAATGAAATAAATACGCTAAAAGCCCTAGGAGAAAATCCATACAATTTCAAATCACAAATAAGAACTCTTATTCTAGGAGTTGATCCAGCTAAAAATAATAGCCTTATACAAGACACTGCAATAAGAAACTTAGAACAATTAAGTATAGCAGATATGAAGTATATAAACGAATTCACAATAGACTTCTCAAGATTATTATCTCAAACAGGACAAGCCATGGATGATAATCTATGCGACAAATATTTTATAAAATTACCAGGAGACTTAGGAAAAAATATACATGAAACATGGAAACAAACATATGGTGAACAGAAAAATTTAGGCATAGGACCTAGAATAACATACACTTTTGGAATATTAGAACTTTTGGAATATTAGAAGAAATATGTAAAGAAGTTGCTTTACAAGAACAGCTAAAAAAGATTGCATATGCGTTTTGTAAAACAGCAATATATACACCACAAGCTTATGGTCATTATGACTATAAAAGGAAAAAATTGAGGAAAAGTACAACATACCAAAAAGGATACAAACCTTATTATAAAAACAAATATGTTAGAAACCCACAAACACGCAAATGTAAATGTTTCATCTGCGGAGATGAAAAACATTTAGCTAATAAATGCCCTAACAAAGGTAAAAATATAGAAAGAAGTAATCTAGTAGAACAAATAGGAGATTACGAAATAGAATCTTTAGAAACAGACAATTCAGAAAATGAATCACTATATAGCATATATAGTGATAGGGATGAGGAAAAACTAACAAAAATCACATACACATATGATAATACAGAACAAATAGAATGTGAACATGATTGGATAAGCAAAAGAGGTAATAATTATATAAAATGTTATAATTGTGGGTATTACCCTAGCATGGACAAAAGATCACAATGTAACATTTGTTTTAAAGAAATATGCTATTTATGTCTTAAAAAGTTATTTAATCAAGAAATAACAACAAAGGAAACAAATAATACATTAAAAGAAACAAATAAGACATTAGACACAGACATATATTACGAAAAAATAGAAAAACTAGAAATAATAATAGAATTACATAAACTAAAAATTGATAATATAGAAAGCAAATTAAAACATATAGAAGACATAGTAGAAAAGAAAAAACAGAAAGTCGAAGAATTCGAAGTAGCTCAAATGTCTGAAGAACATGAGCACACTTATATTCAAACAAAGGGATACACAAACATGATTCATATACAATGTAGATTATGGTTAGACAATAAAAAATTTGTTGATTTAACAGCAATAGTGGATACAGGAGCAACAAAAAGTGTAGCGTCATATACTTTAATCCCTAAACAATAACATAAAGAGTTACCCTATAAATTAGTCACTAGAACAATTGAAAGTCGACTTATCTCAATCACACACTATGTATGTAACGTCCCAACTTCATAATCCTGCGATAACATAACATAGGTATTCGGATTACATAAAACCTTGTCTTTACATCATCAATAATTCATACTAGACAAAATTGACAGCGGAAGTCTCTAAATCCACAGCCGAGAGCTATTCTATAGACATCATAGCCAAACCTTGAAGTTACTCTAAGCTTCAAGCCCTTCTTATCGCCTCCTAGTTCTTACTTGAAGAACCCTTAACATGCTTACCTGAAAATGGTTTAGTTTTTGAAAAGCGAGGGTTAGACCAAAAGGTCTAATGAACTCCCTCCGAAAACAACAAGTAAACCGGTATAAAGACATTTATAAAAGATTCAACGTAAATCTTAACATACAACAAGCATGGCACCGCACTGTGTATAGGATCACATAAACATTCTGCGATCGGGGCCCAAGCAGACTCCCCTTTCGCCCTCTTGTATCGGGGTCCAAGCAGACTCCCCGATACCCGCCTAGGAGGAAACGAATTCCAACCTACTGTCTCGTCATAATATCCAAGGGGTCATCAGACCCCGAGGATCCTTCTCTGATCCCACAGTGCAGGCCGACTCCACATAGCACATCATTCATTTTCATAAAACATGCACCTTTAAATCCTTTAAATCATCATTCTCATTTCATCATACATAATAAGCTTTCTCAAGTAAAACATAGAGTTCATGGGTAAACATGTGTGATTGTTCCAACAGTTCATGCTCGTAAATGAAACCAAATTCAGTTAAAACATTTAACACTTTGCGTCGTAAAAAGGGTTTAGGGAACTCACCTGATAGCAACTCCTTTCTAACCTCGTTCCGTCCGTTCACCTAATGCATAATTATAGATCAATTAGGCACGTCTCCAATTCTGATCCTAAGTCCTCCTCTTAATTCGGTCTCAAATAACTCATTTAGGTCCATCTATTACATATTGGATTTCTTTTATCCTTTACTAAGCCCACGAGACTTAAGCTAAACTCTAAACACGTCGGCCCAATAGCTAGACACTACGGGCCTGACAGACGAAGCCCAAACCGACGATCTCAGCATGATTCGACTCTCGGTGCCCCGAACTCCCGGCACCCGACTCCCGGTACCCCGAAGTCCCGGTACCCCGACTCCCGGTACCCGACTCCCGGTACCCCGAAGTCCCGGTACCCCGACTCCCGGTACCCGACTCTCGGTACCCCCGAAGTCCCGGTACCCGACTCCCGGTACTTCGGTCTAGCGAACAAGGACGAACCTTATACGCTTCATTACTCGATTTCTTCCTACGGAGTCCAGTAAATTGAGAATTTAACACAGCATTCTTACCCAATTTGTTCTATTACAACTCCTTAAACAACATAATTTCTAGTCCATTGATTTCATTAGATTATAATCCCATTCGTGAACTAAAACTCTCCACAGTGATTTTAAACAATATCCCAGCTTAAACATGAAAACCCATCCAGGAAACTAACTTTTCTAGCTATTACTGCATAAGAAGATAACACTGATTTGAGATTTTACTTACCAAAAGAGTCTTCTCCCGATCCTGATGCAAACCCGACTTCTCCCTCTTCCTGCTCTTCTTCTCAGCCGCCACAACAATAATAATACTGAATCACAAGGACAACCTAGGGATTTGGCTCATTTAAATATGTTTCACAATTTACACTATAGTCCCTAAGCCCAAACTTTCATTCTTTTAATTCTGGACACTAACTTTCCAGCCTACTAAATTTGGGTTGTTACAACACTCCCCCCTCAAAAGAATTCCGTCCCCGAAATTCCTTATCGGAAGAGCTATGGGTACCTCGCCCTCATTTCCGATTCCAACACCCCCAAGGTGGGGCCATCTCTAACTCAACCAACCACCTCATTACATTCGAAACATGGAGCATTGAATGCATTCCCTTCAGTTCTTACGGTACTCTCACTCGTAGGTTACTGCTCCTAATCGATCGGTCTTAACAATAGAAGACTAAACAAGGCTTCTCGCGCATCTTTTCTTCCTTTAAGGAGGAACTTGGCAGAAACCCCCGCTACAGCACAAAATTCGTCTACTAAGAAACAACTCACTCACCTGACAGCTTGGCACAAGGCCAACCCTGTACATCCCGACAACTCATAACCCCGAGTTCCTTCTTCGTCTCGCAACTCACAACCTTGCACCACATAACAATCGTCTAGGCAGATAACCTTTTCCTTTTCCTCGGACCACCTAGACCACAATCCGACAATTAACTCTCACATCCTCACTACTTCGCCACCTCATACTTATACGTAACTAAGAGTAGGAACCTCCAAACCCATCGTTGAAGTGTTCACTTACTCAATTGAGCTTATCTTGAAACACCTCAGTTCCTCGTTGATTGCCATGATCGTTCTGTCATACGAAACATAACTCCGGTTATCCTCACTCCACAGGGAGGAGTAACCATGGTCACGCCATACTAATCTCACTAGCTTAAACACTATACGACCAATTCGTTTAAACATTTCTCACAAGGTCACTAACTTAACCCATTCGACTGTCTTATCCACTCCCTTCCTGCACCAAAATCATACACAATTCCCTTCCTCAATATTCTTTCTAACGGTTCGCACACTTCTCAATATCCCTCTGCACCACCCTTCACCTTTCGGCATTACTGACAAGTTTATTACTTCCGACCTTTCCAAATGCTGATAACACTTTCTTATTATTCACATTAACCAAACAGTTACGTCAATATCCTAACCCAAACATTCCACCAAGTCGTCTTGGAGCGACACTAGTGCTCGTCGTCACTACTCATTCTTTGATCTCCAACTTTTACTTACTTAGATCCTCCTCTCACACATAAGCAACTCTAACTCGACCAATTCATTTCAATTGTAATTAGCACTTATTTCAAATGATAAACTCCGATTTAGATGCAATTCGTTTCCTCCTATCAACCATATACATTATCATATTTAATCATTTAATATCATAACTTAGCATCACATCTCGCTATGCTGGTATTCATAAAATCCATCAGTCAAAACTGATTTCTTAACCAACAACTCCACTGAGTAAATCAACCATTCACAACTTACTAAATAATTTGAAATTTACCTATTCCAACGTACTATCATCAACTTCTCACTTTACCCTATCGATTTTCCCTTATCAACTCTTAGTAAGAATTTCGGTAGAACCATAGCGCATTTTGTAATAACAAATGAATGTCATTACTTAACAATTCCCTAAAAATTTAACAACCAATCAAAGGCTTATACATCTATCGTGACATTTCAAATCACTAATGACCAAACTCCCGCTCCGACTCATAATCATTATCACATCATTCTTTAATCGTAACCAAACTTCTCAACTATCTCCTTCTAGGGTTACTCCCTTTCACATAAGAAACAATTCACGATCTACAAGGATCTAGCATTTACTGTAACACATTTGGCTAATCCACTCTTCATCCTCTTTAAACTTCCAATGATTCCAACATGCACCTACTTAACAACTCTTACCACCAAAATAATTGGTTTCTCCTTTGGGTAGCCTCACACCATAAAGTCAACTTGCACCCTATGTGCTCCAACAATCTGGGTAACAAATCGTACGTCTCAACCGAAACCCCCCCCCCCCAAAGGTTTCTATCTGATACTTCATCTCTCTCTAACATCACCTCATGACCATTCACACGATTAAAACTTGCCTTCACATCCTCCCGTGTACGAAATCGAGTCTAACTCGCTACTCAGTCCTTTCCCAACTTGTTGATCTATAACTCACGAGTTCTCCATTAGCTCACGCGCAAACATTGTAGCTAGCTCTTCATGATCCGTACCCTTACAAATCAGGGCACATCCCTTCCCTGAATGATAAGATCTACACCCTCATTTCGCTTGTTACACATCTTGTCCTTCTATGGACCCTCCTCACCTCGTAAAATAGAACGCTTAAATCAAACAATAACTTCTCATCCTCTTAGCACTACTACAAGGTGTTCTATCACTCTCAACTTTATGGTTCAAATCTTCGACCTCGGCCATCGTACACATTTGTCGGCTTCTACATCAACTGGCAACCTGTAACTACTTTCTTAACTTATTTTTAACATGGGTTTCCTTACGGAACCTAATCCTACTGATACATCCTAATCAATTTTGAAATCCGTCTTCCTTATCTCAAAGCGTACTCATGTAACATCACCCTTACAAGCTCGCCTCGAAACTCATATTCCTACGCCATAGACCTTTCATCCTTCCTTATCACACTACTGATAACGAGTCACAAAACCATCACCTTGAAGGCTTCAAATCCTTCCTCCGGACATGACCGTATCTTGACACCCGTACTTCCAGACACCGAACAAGGGTACATACCCTCACACGATCACCCCTATAATTCACTTCTGACTCTTCCACCGTTCACCTTTACTCTTGCACACAAACACTAAGCTTACAACATTCTTTCCTGATTTGTCCGACACTTCTCCACTCTTGCAGTCTTTCCTTAGCTTAACATGTGCTATAATATGACCTAGTGAGTTCATAGCCTTCATGCATGACAATACAGTAAATAAATCTTTTCGCACATTTCATCATTTTAAATAACGTTTGGGAAACATTTAGGTACGCATGACCCCATCACATTTATAACTTCAACGCCTTGTACAACGATTCGAGAATCGTTTGCATGCGTTCTTCCGTGGACCTTAATCTTACTCATTTCTGAACAATGTTAATACGAAAGTAATACGTGGAATGAAAATCCTTTCATACGACACCATTTTGAAAGAACTTACTGACACAGAGTAAACTGGTCAATTCTCACACTCATTTGTATGATAACAACAAACTACTACTCATTTGATTGTAAAAGTTTTGCTGGCAAACATTCTCTTGACCTTTTTGTAATAAAAGAATTTAACTTATCATTAAAAGTGTGAAATACTTTGCACATTAATCTTACATCGTGAGAATTTCATGTCATAAAAGATCGCCATGCATGAGACTCTACTTGCCATTGAAGGCTACTCACCGCAACAAGGTCAACCGCTTTACTTACGCAACTTATCCTTAACACTCCTCCTACGACTAACGATCGCTCTCTCGGTCATGCAACTGCTTACTGAACACGCTTTTCACATTTCACTTGCTTAACCCTTCCATACTATTCGTTTTGATCATCTATTTCACTTCCCACTTCTACACGGTTTCAATTCACTATAGGTCTCTTACTTCGTTTATCCTACCATAGAAAAGCTTGACTACAAAAGTCAGGGCTCTATTGATACCTTCAAGGTTCTGATACTGTCCTTCCTTACCATTCTGACTGATCTATTCCATGGTTTCAAGAACTGAGACTCTCCCGACTGGAGTCTTACTTAAACTTAACGTTCATCCTCTCCGAATCTACGAAGAGCTACCTCTAGACGACTCATAACACTCTATCCAACGTTTCTTTTCTACGAAGTGTACACATCTCACAACATAAGTGACTTCTCATGAAACCTCCCCAACTAGGGGCCTCAGTCTACCCCGCAGGGATCATACTGACATTCTAACGCACTGGAACTAGACATAAACACTATTTTCCGACTACCACTTCGGAGCAATATGGTAGGTTAAGCATGCCATAGTGTAACAGATCAATCTGGCAAGGTTGCATCGACCCATCATTCAGGACCTCCTCATCTAAATTTCTTGAAACATCCGATACTGTCCTGTCCCTCGGGGTTCTCCCAGTCATAGTACTAAACTGAAAGAAACCGAAAATTAGTTCTTGCTAGACATGACACCATAGATTTGCTATAAGTAAGGTATTGTAAGCACGCACATGTACCTGTAAGTTTGTAATTACACTCGCGAGGTGTAATCCCGAACTTACCTTAAACGCTTGTCCTTGGCACCTTATTCCTAAGCGCATTTATAGTGATCTTTCCTAGAGGCAATCCTATGTCTCGTCTGTGTTCCTCATCTTATAGTTTAAGTTTAGGCCCGTTCGGTCACCTAAATCCCTTAAACTATGGCTCTGATACCATTTGTAACGTCCCAACTTCATAATCATGCGATAACATAACATAGGTATTCGGATTACATAAAACCTTGTCTTTACATCATCAATAATTCATACTAGACAAAATTGACAGCGGAAGTCTCTAAATCCACAGCCGAGAGCTATTCTATAGACATCATAGCCAAACCTTGAAGTTACTCTAAGCTTCAAGCCCTTCTTATCGCCTCCTAGTTCTTACTTGAAGAACCCTTAACATGCTTACCTGAAAATTGTTTAGTTTTTGAAAAGCGAGGGTTAGACCAAAAGGTCTAGTGAACTCCCTCCAAAAACAACATGTAAACCAGTATAAAGACATTTATAAAATATTCAACGTAAATCTTAACATACAACAAGCATGGCACCGCACTGTGTATAGGATCACATAAACATTCTGCGATCGGGGCCCAAGCAGACTCCCCTTTCGCCCTCTCGTATCGGGGCCCAAGCAGACTCCCCGATACCCGCCTAGGAGGAAACGAATTCCAACCTACCGTCTCGTCATAAATATCCAAGGGGTCATCAGACCCCGAGGATCCCTCTCTGATCCCACAGTGCAGGCCGACTCCACATAGCACATCATTCATTTTCATAAAACATGCACCTTTAAATCCTTTAAATCATCATTCTCATTTCATCATACATAATAAGCTTTCTCAAGTAAAACATAGAGTTCATGGGTAAACATGCGTGATTGTTCCAACAGTTCATGCTCGTAAATGAAACCAAATTCAGTTAAAACATTTAACACTTTGCGTCGTAAAAAGGGTTTAGGGAACTCACCTGATAGCAACTCCTTTCTAACCTCGTATCTCGTTCCGTCCGTTCACCTAATGCATAATTATAGATCAATTAGGCACGTCTCCAATTCTGATCCTAAGTCCTCCTCTTAATTCGGTCTCAAATAACTCATTTAGGTCCATCTATTACATATTGGATTTCTTTTATCCTTTACTAAGCCCACGAGACTTAAGCTAAACTCTAAACACGTCGGCCCAATAGATAGACACTACGGGCCTGACAGACGAAGCCCAAACCGACGATCTCAGCATGATTCGACTCTCGGTGCCCCGAACTCCCGGTACCCGACTCCCGGTACCCCGAAGTCCCGGTACCCCGACTCCCGGTACCCGACTCCCGGTACCCCGAAGTCTCGGTACCCCGACTCCCAGTACCCGACTCCCGGTACCCCGAAGTCCCGGTACCCCGACTCCCGGTACCCAACTCCCGGTACCCCGAAGTCCCGGTACCCGACTCCCGGTACTTCGGTCTAGCGAACAGGGACGAACCTTATACGCTTCATTACTCGATTTCTTCCTACGGAGTCCAGTAAATTGAGAATTTAACACAACATTCTTACCCAATTTGTTCTATTACAACTCCTTAAACAACATAATTTCTAGTCCATTGATTTCATTAGATTATAATCCCATTCGTGAACTAAAACTCTCCACAGTGATTTTAAACAATATCCCAGCTTAAACATGAAAACCCATCCAGGAAACTAACTTTTCTAGCTATTACTGCATAAGAAGATAACACTGATTTGAGATTTTACTTACCAAAAGAGTCTTCTCCCGATCCTGATGCCAACCCGACTTCTCCCTCTTCCTGCTCTTCTTCTCAGCCGCCACAACAATAATAATACTGAATAACAAGGACAACCTTGGGATTTGGCTCATTTAAATATGTTTCACAATTTACACTATAGTCCCTAAGCCCAAACTTTCATTCTTTTAATTCTGGACACTAACTTTCCAGCCTACTAAATTTGGGTTGTTACAACGTAGAACCAACAGGCATACAATTTTTAGACTTTGTATGAAATTACAGCATTAAATATGAAATACCACAATTTAATATTAATCCTGAGTATATAAAATCCTTAGATTTTGTTTTAGGATTAAATTTTATATTCGTATTAAATGGTGCTATCACCCTTACAAGAAACTTTATCACATTAAGTAAACATATTTACAGCTTTCCTACAATGAGATATACAAATACATCAGAGTTCGCTCGAAAGCGTGGTGGACAAGGTCACTTAGAATTTTTAAAACATATACAAAATAAAACTTTCGTTGAAAACGAATCAATAAAATTACTCACAAATTTCCTATCACATGAATTAGAAAAAGGAATAGAAATTACAAAAAAGTATAAATCACCCTATAATTTTACATTTAGAAAAGATAGGACTCATAAGAGAAGATATAAGGAATTCAAAAGTTAAACACATATGTAAATTTAAAATAAAAAACCCTGATATAACAATCCGAACAGCTAATATAGCATATAGCCCTTTAGACAAAGAAGAATTAAAAAAACAGATACCAGAAATGATAGAACACAAATTAATTAGAAAATCGGAAAGTCCTCACAGATCCGCAGCATTTATGGTAAGAAATCACGGTGAAATAAAAAGAGGAAAAGCCAGAATAGTATATAACTATAAAAGACTTAATGACAATACCAACAAAATGTTACAAGAAGCTATGAGCTCACAGATGTTACAAACATAAGGTTTTTACAATTCTCCACAGATACCACGATCACAGTATACACAATCTGGTTCTTCAAAAAATACACCAAATACTGGTATAATTGCACCATACACTCCTACAAAAACCTCAACCAGAGGGTATACACAATCCAGTAGGTCAAAAGATACTCATACACATACAGATTTTATGATATCATTCGGTAACCATGTGTTACAGAAATGTTTTGATACAAAGAAAAAATTCAGACCTTTGATTGGGACAATTTTAACAGAAAAACAACAATGTTTACTTGACAATATTTGGCATATTCAAACCATGCCACAAGCAACCTCATTTAAAGTACAAATCCTAAACGCTCTGAGTATTTATTTCTCAGAACAAAGCCAGATTGTTCCCGAAAAACAACATAAACGTTTTTCTCACTACATCATATTTAGGGGAATAAAAACTAGAATTTTTAATAAATGGGAAACAGTCACACAATATATACAGTGTAACAGCCCACTTTACAAAAGATACCACAGTTTTGCTGAAGCTATGAAAATAGCCAGAGAAACTTTTGGAGTTGAATCCTTCTTCATTGAACCAGAAGAAGTGAGAACTTTTGCAGAAATGGCAAAAACTAATCCTGAGCAGTTTATCAAAGCTCAAGAAAATGTAATTGCCCAGTTACAAGAACAACTTTTAAAATCTGGAAAAAATACACAGATAACACAAACCCAGATTGAAAATAGTTTTCTCAAACAAAAGATTTCTTTTCTTGAAGCAAAAAATACACAGCTTCTACAAAAGCTGGAGAAAAAGGAAACAAATACAGTTATACACAGAAATTTCGACAGTTTTAAAGCAAGGATACTAGATATGCCGCTAAGTCAGACTATGCAACCACTTTTCGAGAATTTCCTAGAATTCGAACAAATGGTTTCCAACAAAGTGTGCACAGAATTTCCATTACTACTATACAAGTTGCAACAAGATATCATCGACATGGCTTTTCAAGAAAAAACATACAAAGGCGTTACGGTGGTTCAAAGAACACATCACAATGAAGGACAAGCCCCGACCAACATTTTCCTACTACAAATCAACCTAAAGGTTACAGACATGGCAGACGGTCAAATCCTTGGTTTCTACCACAACGGAATGATCGACTATATCGAATTCAGTCTAAATCCAAAGACAGATGCACTTCTCAACAAATTTGGAGAAAAGTTCATTCTCACAGCCGGAAATATTGCATCCCATTCATCCAACCCACTAATAGGATGTAAAATCTTCGCATCATTTCCCGAGGCAAATGGTCATACATACAGACCTGCAAGAAAACGCATATTCATCAGCCACCATGAAGATGAACAAAAGGGACTAAAGAAATACGCATGCAGTCTCGAGTACACATGGTGGGATAACATCAACAGCAAAGAAACACTTCAACTACAGATAGGAAAGATGATTACGCAAGGACAGAAAACACCAACACTACCAGCAAATTTTTTCTATCGACATTGGGGAAAACAGTACAAATTAATTGCATAAGGACACCACACACAAATTTTTGTTCACAACAACTGGATTATGGTTTTTCCGTTCATCGGAGAAGATGACTCGAGTCCAATCATCATTGGAAACATGGATGAAAAAGATGAATATGATGGGACAGATCCAGGATCACCACAGTCTATCGACAGCACTCATAGAGACTTCTAGAAGACCTTTTCATCTAGAAGAAGTGACATCAGCATGACAGCCCAGACAAATTATTTTCGGAAGATGGCCGACATAGCTTTTTCTACTTTAGACTTTTTTACACATTTTTTGTCGATAAGAATCTTTTTATATCAGTAGGTGTAATAATTTAAGACTAGCATAGGTACGTGTCAAATTATTAGGCTAGCATAGTTCTTTCATTTTGCCTTTAAATACATGTTTAGTCTTCAGTTGTAAAAACACACCGAGAAAACCCGAGAAATAATAGAAAGCATTTCTCTCATGGCTCACTAAATTCTCTCTTCCTATCTCCTTAGTCTAAGTCCAGTATTTCTTACACTCCTTTAGATCTTCATAGTATATCCCATATATATAAAAAAAAGGATCACCGCTGTCTATACCATTCTGGTGCTTCCGCTCATCACCTATAATCTCTACTCCGGTGCTTCGACTTCCACTGTAAATATGTTTTTCATATATTTTCTTGATGTATTACTATCATAGTGGTTTAACGGAAACCCGGATTTTTTGGGATATACTATGAAGATCTAAAGGAGATAGGAAGAGAGAATTTTTTTTATATGGGATATACTATGAAGATCTAAAGGAGTGTAAGAAATACTGGAGTTAGACTAAGGAGATAGGAAGATAGAATTTAGAGAGCCATGAGAGAAATGCTTTCTATTATTTCTCGGGTTTTCTCGGTGTGTTTTTACAACTGAAGACTAAACATGTATTTAAAGGCAAAATGAAAGAACTATGCTAGCCTAATAATTTGACACGTACCTATGCTAGTCTTAAATTATTACACCTACTGATATAAAAAGATTCTTATCGACAAAAAATGTGTAAAAAGTCTAAAGTAGAAAAAGCTATGTCGGCCATCTTCCAAAAATAATTTGTCTGGGTTGTCATGCTGATGTCACTTCTTCTAGATGAAAAGGTCTTCTAGAAGTCTCTATGAGTGATGTCGATAGACTGTGGTGATCCTGGATCTGTCCCATCATATTCATCTTTTTCATCCATGTTTTCGATGATGATTGGACTCGAGTCATCTTCTCCGATGAACGGAAAAACCATAATCCAGTTGTTGTGAACAAAAATCTGTGTGTAGTGTCCTTCTGCAATTAATTTGTACTGTTTTCCCCAATGTCGATGGAAAAAATTTGCTGGTAGTGTTGGTGTTTTCTGTCCTTGCGTAATCATCTTTCCTATCTGTAGTTGAAGTGTTTCTTTGCTGTTGATGTTATCCCACCATGTGTACTCGAGACTGCATGCGTATTTCTTTAGTGCCTTTTGTTCATCTTCATGGTGGCTGATGAATATGCGTTTTCTTGCAGGTCTGTATGTATGACCATTTGCCTCGGGAAATGATGCAAAGATTTTACATCCTATTAGTGGGTTGGATGAATGGGATGCAATATTTCCGGCTGTGAGAATGAACTTTTCTCCAAATTTGTTGAGAAGTGCTTCTGTCTTTGGATTTAGACTGAATTCGATGTAGTCGATCATTCCGTTGTGGTAGAAACCAAGGATTTGATCGCCTGCCATGTCTGTAACCTTTAGGTTGATTTGTAGTAGGAAAATGTTGGTCGGGGCTTGTCCTTCATCGTGATGTGTTCTTTGAAGCACTGTAACGCCTTTGTATGTTTTTTCTTGAAAAGCCATGTCGATGATATCTTGTTGCAACTTGTATAGTAGTAATGGAAATTCTGTGCACACTTTGTTGGAAACCATTTGTTCGAATTTTGGGAAATTCTCGAAAAGTGGTTGCATAGTCTGACTTAGCGGCATATCTAGTATCCTTGCTTTAAAACTATCGAAATTTTTGTGTATAACTGTATTTGTTTCCTTTTTCTCAAGCTTTTGTAGAAGCTGTGTATTTTTTGCTTCAAGAAAATAAATCTTTTGTTTGAGAAAACTATTTTCAATCTGGGTTTGTGTTATCTGTGTATTTTTTCCAGATTTTAAAAGTTGTTCTTGTAACTGGGCAATTACATTTTCTTGACTTTTGATAAACTGCTCAGGATTAGTTTTTGCCATTTCTGCAAAAGTTCTCACTTCGTCTGGTTCAATATAGAAGGATTCAACTCCAAAAGTTTCTCTGGCTATTTTCATAGCTTCAGCAAAACTGTGGTATCCTTTGTAAAGTGGGCTGTTACACTGTATATATTGTGTGACTGTTTCCCATTTATTAAAAATTCCAGTTTTTATTCCCCTAAAAATGATGTAGTGAGAAAAACGTTTATGTTGTTTTTCGGGAACAATCTGGATTTGTTCTGAGAAATAAATACTCATAGCGTTTAGGATTTGTACTTTAAATGAGGTTGCTTGTGGCATGGTTTGAATATGCCAAATATTGTCAAGCAAACATTGTTGTTTTTCAGTTAAAATTGTCCCAATCAAGGGTATGAATTTTTTCTTTGTATCAAAACGTTTCTGTAACACATGGTTACCGAATGATATCATAGAATATGTCTGTGTATGTGTATCTTTTGACCTACTGGATTGTGTATACTGGATTGTGTATACCCTCTGGTTGGGGTTTTTGTAGGAGTGTATGATGCAATTATACCAGTATTTGGTGTATTTTTTGAAGAACCAGATTGTGTATACTGTGATCGTGGTATCTGTGGAGAATTGTAAAAACCTTATGTTTGTAACATCTGTGAGCTCATAGCTTCTTGTAACATTTTGTTGGTATCTAGGATCTGTGTATCAACTGTCTGTGTACTAATTTTCTCTTCATCCGATGAGATACTCATTGAAGATGAATACCTGATAGGCAGGCTGTATAACATTTCTTTTTCCTTTATCTCTTTTCTCCATCTGTAATAAATAACTTGTTAAGATTTCTAGATAACATATCTGCTATCCCATTATCTTTTCCTTTAATGTGTTCAAAATTTATCTTGTAACCACATCCTTGTATAATGTTTTGTAAATTTATCCATCGCGTTTTATTTACTTTTTTACTTTGATCGTTTTTTATAAAGCGAACTATAGCTTCACAATCTGTTCTGACTGTGAATTCTTTTTGTAAAAATATTTTAAATTTTTCCAAAGCATTTATTAATGCTTGGATTTCAAAATCTAGGCTTGTCCAATTCATACCGATTTTGTTAAAATTTCCACTGGCATATGAACAAATCTTTTCTGTTTCTTTTGGATTGTACTTATTAGGTTTAGAAAGAAGAACTGCTTCCCATCCTTCTTTACAACCATCAACCTCTATGATTATATAATCTGTAACTAATGGTAATTCCAAAGGTTTAATATTTTTTAGCTTTTCTTTAATCATTTTGACAAGCTTTATGTCTTCTATGTTAAAATGTCTTTGACCATTTTTGTTGTTTTACTGTATAGAGGTCCTACTAATTTTGAAAGATTTGGGATGAATTTTCGAGCATAATTTATCAGACCTAAAAAGTCTTGTATTTGTTTAAGGCCTTCGATTTTTTCTGGAAAATCTAATATTTTTGTAGAAATATGTGATTGTAATTCTATCTTTCCATTGCCGATTTCTAGGCCAAGAAAATATATTTTTCTTTTAAATAGATCCATTTTTCTCTTGGATACTACTATACCATTTTTTTTTATTTCGTCAAATATCTGTTGTAGGTGTCTTTCATGCTCTTGTATTGTTTCGCTGGCAACCAAAATATCGTCAATGTATACCAGACAGAAATTATATTTAAGAAATATACTATCCATGAATCTTTGAAATATGGATGGTGCGTTCTTGAGTCCAAAACTAAGAACATTCCATTCATATTGTCCTTCTGAGCATGTGAAGGTTGTCCATGGTTTGAAGGTTTCTTCAAGCTGTAATTGATTGTATCCTGATTTTAAGTCAAATTTTGAGAATATTCTTTTCTTTTGTATAAGATTTAGTAAACTGTCCTTATTAGGAATATTATACCCATCATCTTCTGTATTGTCATTAAGTCTTTTATAGTTATATACTATTCTGGTTTTTCCTCTTTTTATTTCACCGTGATTTCTTACCATAAATGTTGCGGATCTGTGAGAACTTTCCGATTTTCTAATTAATTTTTGTTCTATCATTTCTGGTATCTATTTTTAAATTCTTCTTTGTCTAAAGGGCTATATGCTATATTAGCTGTTTGGATTGTTATATCAGGGTTTTTTATTTTAAATTTACATATGTGTTTAACTTTTGAATTCCTTATATCTTCTCCTATGAGTCCTGTCTTTTCTAAATGTAAAATTATAGGGTGATTTATACTTTTTGTAATTTCTATTCCTTTTTCTAATTCATGTGTTAGGAAATTTGTGAGTAATTTTATAGATTCGTTTTCAACGAAAGTTTTATTTTGGTTATTTTTTTAAAATTCTAAGTGACCTTGTCCACCACGCTTTCGAGCGAACTCTGATGTATTTGTATATCTCATTGTAGGAAAGCTGTAAATATGTTTACTTAATGTGATAAAGTTTCTTGTAAGGGTGATAGCACCATTTAATCCGAATATAAAATTTAATTCTAAAACAAAATTTGAGGATTTTATATACTCAGGATTAATATTTACTTGTGGTATTTCATATTTAATGCTGTAATTTCCTGCAAAGTCTAAAAATTGTATGCCTGTTGGTTCTACATAGTGTGTGATTGAGATAAGTCGACTTTCAATTGTTCTAGTGACTAATTTACAGGGTAACTCTTTATGGTATTGTTTAGGGATTAAAGTATATGACGCTACACTTTTTGTTGCTCCTGTATCCACTAATGCTGTTAAATCAACAAATTTATTATTGTCTAACCATAATCTACATTGTATATGAATCATGTTTGTGTATCCCTTTGTTTGAATATAAGTGTGCTCATGTTCTTCAGACATTTGAGCTACTTCGAATTCTTCGTCTTTCTGTTTTTTCTTTTCTACTATGTCTTCTATATGTTTTAATTTTCTTTCTATATTATCAATTTTTAGTTTATGTAATTCTATTATTATTTCTAGTATTTCTATTTTTCCGTAATATATGTCTGTGTCTAATGTCTTATTTGTTTCTTTTAATGTCTTATTTGTTTCCTTTGTTGTTATTTCTTGATTAAATAACTTTTTAAGACATAAATAGCATATTTCTTTAAAACAAATGTTACATTGTGATATTTTGTCCATGCTAGGGTAATACCCACAATTATAACATTTTATATATATAGAGGCGGGTTCAAACGAGGAGCGTAACAATTTAAGAAAACGCGAGAAGCACCACCCATGTACAAAATCACATGTGATTCACAACACAAACCGCGCGCTTTGCATTTTTTAATCACATATGATTTTGTTGTGAATCACATGTGATTTTGTACATGGGCGGTGCTCCTCGCGTTTCTCGTAAATTGTTACGCTCCTCGTTTGAACCTTTCTATATATATATATATATATATATATATATATGGTGACTATTTTGCAACCCTTAAAAAGGTTGAAACTTTTGCAACCACGATCTTAACCGTTGATTAGATCTCAAAGGATTTTGATTATTTAATAACTAATATTTAATCGCAGGGTCAACTTAGTCATTTGTAAAATTCTATTTAATTAATTTATTAATTAATTAGATAATGATGAATCTTCTCTTAATTTCATGCTAACCGTATTGGTGGTTTTTATGTTATTTTTTTATTTTCTAATTCTTATCTAGTTTCCTTAATTGTTGATCAATTCATATCTATGGCTCCTTTTTTTCATAGAACTCTCCATTAGGGTAAAACTGTTAATCAGTGGTGATTATGACGAAGGAGAAGATTGTAGACGGACGCAACGGAGAAGGTTTTCAGTCCATGTTAATCGAAGGAGATGCTGCTGAAGGTGTTGAGTTTGAAAAGAACGAAGGCAACACCAATGGTGTTGAACCTGGGTAAATTGAAGGAGATGTTGAAGGTGAGGAGGGGGGAAAAGACGATGATTACGTTAATTCTATCTGCTCGCTTCCCAAAAGCGACAATCAAGCCAACTTAGCATTTGATTCTTTGCATTGTTACAATGAAGAAGGTGTCGATGGAACTTTAGATTCTTTCCAATCATCTCGGTTAATCAATTGTGATGTTTTGATTGTGTTTTTTACTAAGACGTAATTGTTATAAATTAAAGTTGATTACCACTTGATTGGCAATAGATTAAGAGAAATATGGAGAAAGAAAGGGAGAAACTTGGAGAGTGAAAAATACTTATGCAAGTATCTTCAAGTGTCTTTTACATTTACATAATGGATGTATTTATACTACATAATCCTCTATTCATCTACATGGTTTATTATTCATCAACATGGAAATTCTCATCCACAAGTTATCCAAACTAAATACTTCACTCAACATATTCATATTTACAATACTCCCCCTTGGATGACAATTTCAAAAAAATAAAACGAAGTTCAACCATTAAGTACTGCCTCATTAAAAACCTTGCTAAAGAAAACCCAGTGGGAAAAAACTTTAGCTAAGGGAAAGAGAGTGCAGCTGGTAGTTGACTCCCCCTGATGTTGACATCCATGAATCATTACATGTTATGCACATGTCGCATACCGATACCGTGAACGTGTTTTATGAAAATTGCAGTAGGTAGCCCCTTTGTGAAAAGATCTGCTGCGTTGCTGCTTGATTGAATATATTTCATTTCAATCTGATTATCTTTTATTAGATCTTGAGTGTATGAGAAGAACCTTGGAGGTATATGTTTTGTTCGGTCACTTTTGGTATATCCTTCTTTCATTTGTGCGACACATGCGGCGTTATCTTAATAGATCGAAGTTGGAATTTTGTTCTTCTCTAGTCCGCATGAAGTCAATATTAGTTGTGTCGTTGATCTCAACCAAACACACTCTCTACTAGCTTCATGAAGTGCAATAACTTCGGCATGATTTGAAGAAGTGGCAACAAGTGTTTGCTTCTGAGATCGCCAGGAAATAGCAGTACCTCCGTTCATGAACACATATCCAGTTTGAGATCTAGCTTTATGAGGATCAGACAAATAACCTGCATCTGCATAACCAATCAAACCTTCTTTTGAATTGTTAGAATAGAATAGTCCTAAATCAACAGTTCCTCGAAGGTATCGGAATATGTGTTTGATTCCATTCCAATGTCTCTTTGTGGGAGATGAACTGAATCTTGCTAACAAATTCACTGCAAAAGAAATATCAGGTCTAGTACAGTTAGTAAGATACATAAGTTCTCCAATTGCACTAAGGTATGGTGCTTCAGGACCAAGAACCTCTTCATTTTCTTCGCACGGGCGAAATGGATCATTGTTGATATTAAGCGATCTAACAACCATTGGAGTGCTTAAAGTATTTGCTTTGTCCATGCTGAAACGTTTTAAGACCTTTTCAACATAATTTGATTGATGCACAAGTATTCCATTGTGCATGTGCTCAATCTGTAAACCAAGACATTATTTGGTTTTTCCAAGGTCTTTCATTTCAAATTCTTTCTTCAAAAGCATAATCACTTCATTGATCTCTTTATTTGTTCCAATTATATTTAGATCATCAACATATACAGCTATTATTACATATCCAGATGTTGTTTTCTTAATAAAAACACATGGGCAAATAAGATTATTTATATAACCTTTACTTATCAAGTAATCACTTAAACGATTATACCACATGCGTCCAGATTGCTTTAACCCATATAAAGATCTTTGTAACTTGATTGAATACATTTCTTTGGGTTTTGTATTTAATGCTTCAGGCATTTTAAATCCTCCTGGGATTTTCATATAGATATCACTATCAAGTGATCCATATAAGTATGTTGTAACAACATACATAAGACGCATCTCTAAATTTTCAGAGACTGCTAGGCTGATTAAATATCTAAATGTAATTGCATCCATAACAGGAGAATACGTTTCCTCATAATCAATTCCGGGTCGTTGAGAAAAACCTTGAGCCACAAGTCTGGATTTGTATCTAATAATTTCATTTTTCTCATTTCTTTTTCGCACGAAAATCCATCTGTTCCCGACAGGTTTCACGGCTTCTGGCGTGAGAACGATAGTTCCAAAAACCTTTCGTTTATTGAGGGAATCTAGTTCAACCTGAATAGCATCTTTCCATTTAACCCAGTCATGTCTGTTTTGACATTCAATGATAGACATTGGTTCGGGATCATCATTTCCAAAAGTATCACATGCAACAGCATAAGAGAATATATCATCGATATTTCTCACTTCATTTCTGTTCCATAACTTTTTCGTAAAACCGTAATTGATTTCAATCTCTTTATCATTCATTTCCTCTTCTGGGGAAATTATGATATTTTGTGTTTCTTCAGGAACACTTTGTTCGTTACCAATTGCAATTTCAGTTCCCTTTCTTTTTCGGGGATTTTTATCTTTAGAACCCAATGGTCTTCCACGCTTCAAGCGTGCTTTAGACTCTTCATTGACTTTATCATTTGTTTGTCCAACTGGGACTTCAATTCGAGCTGGAGCATTCACAGCTGGTATATAAGATTTTGTTACTCTTTTTGTATCAGTAAATGCATCAGGTAATTGATTTGCAATTTCTTGCAAATGTATTATCTTTTGCACTTCTGTTTCACATTGTTTCATGCGAGGATCAAGATACGACAATGATGGTTCACACCATGAAACATCTTTTTCTTGGGTTTTCTTTTCTCCCCCTAAAGCTGGGAACATAGCCTCGTTAAAATGGCAATCGGCAAAACGTGCTGTAAAAACATCACCCGTTAGTGGTTCAAGATAGCTTATTATAGAATATGTTTCATAACCAACATATATTCCCAACCTTCTTTGAGGACCCATTTTTGTTCGTTGTGGTGGTGCAATAGGAACATATACTGCACATCCAAAAATTCTAAGGTGGGAAATATTTGGTTCTTGACCAGAAACGAGTTGCACAGGAGTGTATGTGTGATATGCACTTGGTCTCATGCGAATTAATGATACAGCATGTAAAATTGCATGACCCCATATAGAAACTGGAAGTTTTGTTTTCATTATTAATGGTCTAGCTATTAGTTGAAGACGTTTAATTAATGACTCAGCTAAACCATTTTGTGTGTGAACATGCGCAACCGGATGTTCAACAACAATTCCTACAGACATGCAATAGTCATTGAAGGCTTGAGATGTAAATTCACCAGCATTATCAAGTCTCACATTTTTAATAGAATAATCTGGAAAATGTGCTCTTAATTTGATAATTTGAGCAAGAAATTTTGCAAATGCCACATTACGAGTTGACAATAGGCAAACATGAGACCATCTGCTGGATGCATCTATTAAGACCATGAAGTATCTAAATGGTCCACTTGGTGGATGAATTGGTCCACATATATCATCTTGAATTCCTTCTAGAAACATGGGTGATTCTTTTTCAATTTTAGATGGTGAAGGTCTCACAATTAATTTTCCAAGTGAATAAGATGTACATGGAGTAACTTTACCCGTTTGAGATAACTTCTGGTCCTTCAATGGATGTCCATGTGTACTTTCAATTATCCTGTGCATCATTGTTAATCCGGGATGGCCTAATCTGTCATGCCATAAACTAAAAATCGCAGGATCACAATATTTTTCTTTAACTACCATATTTGTTTCAACCATATTTATATATGTATAATGTAAACCGGAGTGAAGTATTGGTAGTTTCTCTACTACACGGTTCTTATCAATAATATACATATATTTTTCATTTTCAGATGTCACTGTTCGAGTATCGAAACCATTAATGTATATGTCGTTGAAACTTAATAGATTTCTTTTCGATCTCGGAGAAAACAAAGCATTATTTATAAAGAACTTTGTACCGTTTGGTAATAGGAAATGAGTCATTCCTACTCCTTCTATCAAGTCTGCAGGACCTGATATAGTATGTATGGTTCCTTTTGTTAGTTTTAATTCAGAAAAATATTTCTTAGCTTTCAGGATGGTGTGCGTGGTACCACTATCCGGTATACACAGGTCTCTAACATTTGCTCGATGTTGCGCTCCGATGGAATTCATTTTAAACTTCAAATATTAAACAAATTGTGAGTTTATAATAATAATAATAATAATAATAATAATAATAATAATAATAATAATAATAATAATAATAATAATAAACATAATAAGAGAACAACGTTATTATAGAAATATTTTATGAAAATGAAATGCATAGTTATGAAAAATAAAGACATAGTTATTCGAATAAAAAGATCATTAAATTCATATAGCCGCAAAAAAAGGGAATACATAGTTACGAAAAGGGAATACATAGTTACGAAAAGGGAATACATAGTTACGAAAACGGAATACATATTTATCAGAATGATAAATAAAAAGATCAACATTCATCAAATGTTGATATCACTAAAGAAATCGGAAACATCTAAATCAGTGTTCGACAACTCCAAGTTGTCCATGTGGTTTACTTCCTTCTCTTTTCCTTTAAGAGATTCTTTATAGAGCTGACAAAGATGTTGAGGTGTACGGCACGTCCTTGACCAGTGGTCCATGCTACCACATCTGTAACAAGAACCTTCAGGATTTTGTGGATGACTTGTTCCAGCATCATGTTTGAGCTTATTTTGTGGTTGGCTTCTATGTCCTTGTGGAGCATGATGATAATTTGCTCTTTGCCCACGACCACGATAGAAACCACGTCTACGACCGTAAGGGTGGCTTCGGCCAGAATTTTGGTTTCGTTCATAAAAATTATTTTGGCCGAAATAACCACGGCCACGTCCACGGGAATTATTTCTAGGATTATCATTATTTATAGCATTTGCTTCAGGAAATGTTGTTGAACCTGTTGTACGTGTAGCATTTGCTTCAGGAAATGCTAATGAACCCGTTGGACGCGTTTGATGATTTTTCATCAAAAGCTCATTGTTTTGTTCTGCCACAAGTAAACATGAATTAAGCTCAGAATATCTTGTAAATTTTTGCAAGCGATATTGTTGTTGCAGAGTAATATTTGATGCGTGAAAAGTGGAGTAAGTCTTTTCCAACATATCTGCATCAGTAATATTTTGTCCACAAAATTTAAGTTGTGAACATATCCTGAACAAGGCAGAATTATAATCATTCACCTTTTTAAAGTCTTGGAATCTTAAGTTCCTCCATTCATCTCTTGCAGCTGGAAGTAAAACTTCATTTTGATGATCAAACCTTTCTTTAAGGTTTTTCTACAGGATGCTTGGATCATCGATAGTGAGATATTCATATTTTAACATTTCATCAATATGTTTTCGAAGGAAGATGATGGCTTTTGCTTTAGATGCCGGCGGGCAAACGTTTTCTTCTACTATGGTTTCTAAAAGGTACATGGATTCAAGATGCATCTTGACATCTATAGTCCATGACATATAATTCTTGCCGTTTATATCAAGAGCCGCAAATTCGATTTTTGACAGGTTCGACATGTTGTAACTATTAAACAATAAAGAATAATTAGAATCCAGATATATATTTATTAATATTGCAACACAAAGAAGTGGAAGAGCCAAAGATACAAGTATGTTTAAGAAAAGATAAAACTCATTAGGTGGAAGATTACTGAAAGTAATAATTAGAAATATAATTATTACAATTGCGAGAATTGTAACGGGATGAAGCATCTTCAGAAAAACTTCTTGATTATATGAATTTGAAAGGAGAGTAATTTGTGTATTGAGTAATGAAAAATGAGGGTTTATTTATAGGGTAAAAATATAACCGATATACAACGGTTATATATATATATAGCCGTTATACAACGGTTATATATATATAGCCGTTGCTACGTTGTAAATAAGCAGGTAAAAGAGAGAGATAATTAATACATAAAATCAGTAAAAGATTATAATATCAGTGAAGGTAGATATAAGATGTAATTAGTAATATAAGATAAGAAATGTAAATAAATGTTAGTATGCTTAGATAAAAATTAGCAAGAGAATAAATATACGCATAAATAAATGCTGAAAGATTAGTATGACAATAATTTAAGTATGCATAAATAAAAGTTAGTATAATCATGAAAGCATAAATAAGATTAGTATATGCATAAACGAAAAATTAGTATACTAATAACAATAATATTTATAACAAGAATTCATCAACTTTTATTTTTGGATTAAGGAAATACATACCTCGGTTGGTTAGAGGCTCGTGCTGATAACGTGTTATAAATTAAAGTTGATTACCACTTGATTAGCAATAGATTAAGAGAAATATGGAGAAAGAAAGGGAGAAACTTGGAGAGTGAAAAATACTTATGCAAGTATCTTCAAGTGTCTTTTACATTTACATAATGGATGTATTTATACTACATAATCCTCTATTCATCTACATGGTTTATTATTCATCAACATGGAAATTCTCATCCACAAGTTATCCAAACTAAATACTTCACTCAACATATTCATATTTACAATACTCCCCCTTGGATGACAATTTCAAAAAAATAAAACGAAGTTCAACCATTAAGTACTGCCTCATTAAAAACCTTGCTAAAGAAAACCCAGTGGGATATTCAGAGACAGACTTTCCTGAACTCGAGGATGACAAGGATGTCGTTGCCAGGGCTGCGTGGTACAAAGAGCAACATGATATTTTGCTTGATGATGTGTTGGGTGGTGAAACTACAGACGACATCCATATAATCCCAATCACATATCCAGTACCTTGTCATGCACATCAAACACATACCGCTCCAGTTCCACTTGCATTCACTCAGGATCAACCATCTGCTCCTCAATCAACTCAACCAGATCCGAATCAAGCTGGTCCTTCAAATCCTGATCAAGCTGGTCCCTAAAATGTCAGTCAACTAGAGATCAGTGAAGATGAAAGAAAGCATCAGATAGTCAGACTCCGAGCAGCTTTTCTTGAAGAGACCGAAAGATGGTTATTTGCACACCGCATCCGCAGACTGGATCTGTTGATCCAAACCCTCAGTGATTTGATAATGACCCTCTCCATTCTACTTAGTGAAAATTGTAAGTAAACAATGTATAAGAGTTTCACTATCGCTGATAAGTACTAAGACTGTTTTCAGTACCGCTGATAGGAACTCTCGCTCTTTAGATTAGACATTCAGTGAACCCTGTTCATTCAGCAAGCTCTGAGCCTGTTCAGTCTTGTTGATGATCGCTGATGATCTCATACATTGTTCAGCATAACTGTTCACCATATATTCTTAGGAATATAACTCTGAGCCTGTTCAGACCTATTTGGTGATCGCTGACATTAATAGTTGTTTACTTATGATCCCTGAAGACAAGTTTCACGTTAACATAGGTTCTACGCTGAAGTCGAAGATCAAGCTCAAGAACCAGCGACAAGTCTCCTAATGAACTGATGTGGATCAGCGAAGACTCAGATTTGTCCACTCAACGTGAAGTATCAAGTACAAGACTTCAACTATCGCTGAACATTGTCATTCACTGATAAAGAATGATAAAGCGCTGAATCAACGAAAGCTGATCATGAAGTCCTCCATACAAAGTACTTTTGTCTTAACCACCCTTGCACGACTCCGTACGATATGTCAGAAAAGAACCTCCTTATTGTCTGAAATCGTACAACTACTCTGATGCTACACTGTTTACCATGCGGCTACTAAGGTTGTCTACTCAAGTCAGATCCTACAACCAATCAGCTGCTGCCACGTGTAAAGTATAAACTGCCATGCATTAAATGCATGCAGTATATAAGAAGGACTCCAACTTCATTTTTGAAGCACTCGTAAACTCTGGTCGAGTCATCCTTCTTATATCTTTGAGATAGGTTATTATTAGTAATTTCCTTCTCTTTCTTAGTGCAAGAAACTTAGTGTTCCAACTTGTTTAGATTTAGGTTTATCCTTAATCTTGTTCCGCAACAAGCTGTAAATTGTTATTGATTTATCAATAAACAATTTAGAAAAGTAAAATATGTGTGTTTGTATTCAACCCCCCCTTCTACAAACTTGTATAGCCCTTCGGGATCAACAAGTGGTATCAGAGCAGATTTGTTTAATCTCATAAATAAGATCTGATCTATACTAAGATTTCTCTTACTAGCTATTTCTTAAAATGGCTACCAACACAAACACAAACTATATTGACAACGGTTCTCTTGCAAAACCCCCTAGATTCTCCAGAGATAATTTTAATCTATGGAAAAATAGGATGATTCTCTTCTTAGAAGGGGTAGACCCTACTATGCCTTATTATCTTTAAAACGGCCCATATATTCCTGTAAGAATTGATGCTGCAGTTCCAACCGTTGAGAATAGACCTGCTATTCCAGAAAGGCTGATTCCTAAGGAAATTCATATGTGGACTGATGAAGATAAGAAGAAAGTGGCTATCGACACCAAAGTCAAATCCATACTCTCCATGGCTCTTCTTGACGAAGTCTACTATTCCGTCATGAACCTGAAAACCTCAAAAGCTATGTGGGACACAATCTGTGTTCAGTATGAAGGTACTTCTGAAGTCCAGGACTCTCGAAAGATCAACCTGGTAAGACAGTATGAAAGCTTCATTTGTGGTAAGAATGAAACTCTCTCTGAAGTACACCAACGTTTTAACTGTTTAATAATGGATCTGGAAACTGTTGGTAAGGAATATTCTAACTTTGAAGTGCAGACAAAGTTCTTTGAATGTTTACCTAAAAGTTGGGACAGTTATTCTTTGTTCCCTAAATGATGCTTTAGGTCCCTGAACTTTCAAATATGTCACTTTAGGTCCCTGAAAAACGTAAGATCCTAATCTTAGGTAACCGCATGTAAATTGATGACCCATTAAGGTTTCTCGCTTTCTTCCTCTTACATACCGGACTGACATACAAGACGAGAAATCTGAGGAACAGTTGTTTGCTCTTGTAAACCCGCACGGGTTTACATGAACAAAAAACATAAAATAAGGTTTTACTCTTATAAACCCGGTCGGGTCTGTAAGAGTTAAATTTATCTGGAATCTTAATGGCGCATTGATTTTAATATATAAGAGATATTATAAGCATATCAACATATAAAGATAAAAAATATTTATACCTAAAGTGGAATTGACAGAGTTTGGTCCCTAGAGTTTGAAAATTGACGGTTTAGATCCCCAAACTTGGATGTGGTGTGTTTATTCTATGTCTCGGGGTGGACACCGATGAAAATTGACGTTTTAGGTCCCCAAACTTGGATGTGGTGTGTTTATTCTATGTCTCGGGGTGGACACCGATACAAATTTCCACCTCGTATAGTTTCCCTCCATGAGGCCTTTTGCCTGTCACTGGGTGCGTCCCGCGTATGCCTGTGCAGGCAGAAACAAAACCGTGAGCGGTGCCGGCATGCTGTTATGCAGAGGGTAAGCGCAAAGCGGACAATATCGTGTATGGTGGACCTGGGGATGTTACACTACTACTTCTTCTTCGATTTGTAAAGTGGAATTGACAGATTTTGGTCCCTAGAGTTTGAAAATTGACGGTTTAGGTCCCCAAACTTGGACGTGGTGTGTTTATTCTATGTCTCGGGGTGGACACCGATACAAATTTCCACCTCGTATAGTTTCCCTCCAACAACATTCTCCAGAACAAATGGGGTTGTTCCCTAAATGATGCTTTAGGTCCCTGAACTTTCAAATATGTCACTTTAGGTCCCTGAAAAACGTAAGATCCTAATCTTAGGTAACCGCATGTAAATTGATGACCC
The DNA here is from genome assembly GCA_033807775.1 of Saussurea involucrata. Lineage (NCBI taxonomy): Eukaryota > Viridiplantae > Streptophyta > Magnoliopsida > Asterales > Asteraceae > Saussurea > Saussurea involucrata. The sequence goes on from CM066324.1 coordinate 23,294,070, forward strand.
ATTAAGGTTTCTCGCTTTCTTCCTCTTACATATCGGACTGACATACAAATACAAATTTCCACCTCGTATAGTTTCCCTCCAACAACATTCTCCATAACAAATGGGGTTGTTCCCTAAATGATGCTTTAGGTCCCTGAACTTTCAAATATGTCACTTTAGGTCCCTGAAAAACGTAAGATCCTAATCTTAGGTAACCGCATGTAAATTGATGACCCATTAAGGTTTCTCGCTTTCTTCCTCTTACATACCGGACTGACATACAAGACGAGAAATCTGAGGAACAGTTATTTGCTCTTGTAAACCAGTGCGGGTTTACATGAACAAAAATCATAAAATCAGGTTTTACTCTTATAAACCCGCTCGGGTCTGTAAGAGTTAAATTTATCTAGAATCTTAATGGCGCATTGATTTTAATATATAAGAGATATTATAAGCATATCAACATATAAAGATAAAAAATATTTATACCTAAAGTGGAATTGACAGAGTTTGGTCCCTAGAGTTTGAAAATTGACGGTTTAGGTCCCCAAACTTGGATGTGGTGTGTTTATTCTATGTCTCGGGGTGGACACCGATACAAATTTCCACCTCGTATAGTTTCCCTCCATGAGGCCTTTTGCCTGTCACTGGGTGCGTCCCGCGTATGCCTGTGCAGGCAGAAACAAAACCGTAAGCGGTGCCAGCATGTTGTTATGCAGAGGGTAAGCGCAAAGCGGACAATATCGTGTATGGTGGACCTGGGGATGTTACACTACTACTTCTTCTTCGATTTGTAAAGTGGAATTGACAAAGTTTGGTCCCTAGAGTTTGAAAATTGACGGTTTAGGTCCCCAAACTTGGACGTGGTGTGTTTATTCTATGTCTCGGGGTGGACACCGATACAAATTTCCACCTCGTATAGTATCCCTCCAACAACATTCTCCAGAACAAATGGGGTTGTTCCCTAAATGATGATTTAGGTCCCTGAACTTTCAAATATGTCACTTTAGGTCCCTGAAAAACGTAAGATCCTAATCTTAGGTAACCGCATGTAAATTGATGACCCATTAAGGTTTCTTGAAAGTTCAGGATCTTACGTTTTTCAGGGACCTAAAGTGACATATTTAAAAACCGGTCTTTGTGCACCTCTATTCTAGACCCAACAAGGAGACATTTCGTTGGGCAACTGCCCAGGGCCCAGTAAGTAGCCCTAAAAATCGTGATTTGAGAATCACCCCAGAGTCCAGAAATAATGGTGGAGGAAGAAGGAATTTGGGAGCAATCAGCAATGAATGATATAAACCGCAGTTGCAGACTCAGATTGGGCGGGAAACAAAGGCAATCGTTCGCAATCGCCCGCTAATTTTTAAGCTAGAAGCTGCAGCATCTATCTAATCAGGTATTTTTCTGAAATGTCTAACGAATCAGGTAACAGTGCACAACAAGAAGTTCCTGGAGAAAATGTGGTTGCACCATGGAATGTGGGAACCCTGTGGTACAAAGAGGTCCTACTTGCAAATTGCAGGTACACCAATCAGTTAATTTTAGGGCCTGTTTTTTTTTAATCACTGAAAAGCTCTAAAGTATGATTCAGTCAGACATTTAGAGTTTCAGAGTGTTTGTTTTTTTTCAAACTTCAGGTATTTTTCTGAAATGTCTAACGAATCAGGTAACAGTGCACAACAAGAAGTTCCTTCCGAAGTCGGTGGATGACGAATTGTGTTCGACACGTAGGGACGGGTACAATTTGCCCGGTTTACATCCGGATGTATACCTTCTGAAACAATTGTTTCAGAGGATATACACCCGGATGTATACCGGGTAAATTGTACCCATCCCTACGTGTCGAACACAATTCGTCATCCACCGACTTCGGAAGGAACTTCTTGTTGTGCACTGTTACCATTTCTTCAAACGTGATTCGTTGAGCCATCTCAAATGCAATTCCGATTTCGCCCACGCCTTTGGAGGGGCCGCCTGTTATGACACTTCTCGATGTAAACCGGGTAAATTGTACCCGTCCCTAAAACGTGACTATGTCGAAATTTAACTTATTCAAGAGATTATTTAATGTTACCATTTTGTTTTTCGGTTTTTTGGAAAAACCGAACCGAAAACCGATTTTTTACCATAATTTCACTTTTAAGAAAACCGAACCAACTATAACCGAAACCGGTTTTTCTATAACCAGTTAAAAAAAACCGGTTTATTTTATAAATGTAACCGCTTAAAAACCGGTCTTTGTGCACCTCTATTCTAGACCCAACAAGGAGACATTTCGTTGGGCAACTGCCCAGGGCCCAGTAAGTAGCCCTAAAAATCGTGATTTGAGAATCACCCCAGAGTCCAGAAATAATGGTGGAGGAAGAAGGAATTTGGGAGCAATCAGCAATGAATGATATAAACCGCAGTTGCAGACTCAGATTGGGCGGGAAACAAAGGCAATCGTTCGCAATCGCCCGCTAATTTTTAAGCTAGAAGCTGCAGCATCTATCTAATCAGGTATTTTTCTGAAATGTCTAACGAATCAGGTAACAGTGCACAACAAGAAGTTCCTGGAGAAAATGTGGTTGCACCATGGAATGTGGGAACCCTGTGGTACAAAGAGGTCCTACTTGCAAATTGCAGGTACACCAATCAGTTAATTTTAGGGCCTGTTTTTTTTTAATCACTGAAAAGCTCTAAAGTATGATTCAGTCAGACATTTAGAGTTTCAGAGTGTTTGTTTTTTTTCAAACTTCAGGTATTTTTCTGAAATGTCTAACGAATCAGGTAACAGTGCACAACAAGAAGTTCCTTCTGAAGTCGGTGGATGACGAATTGTGTTCGACACGTAGGGACGGGTACAATTTGCCTGGTTTACATCCGGATGTATACCTTCTGAAACAATTGTTTCAGAGGATATACACCCGGATGTATACCGGGTAAATTGTACCCATCCCTACGTGTCGAACACAATTCGTCATCCACCGACTTCGGAAGGAACTTCTTGTTGTGCACTGTTACCATTTCTTCAAACGTGATTCGTTGAGCCATCTCAAATGCAATTCCGATTTCGCCCACGCCTTTGGAGGGGCCGCCTGTTATGACACTTCTCGATGTAAACCGGGTAAATTGTACCCGTCCCTAAAACGTGACTATGTCGAAATTTAACTTATTCAAGAGATTATTTAATGTTACCATTTTGTTTTTCGGTTTTTTGGAAAAAACCGAACCGAAAACCGATTTTTTACCATAATTTCACTTTTAAGAAAACCGAACCAACTATAACCGAAACCGGTTTTTCTATAACCAGTTAAAAAAACCGGTTTATTTTATAAATGTAACCGGTTAAAAACCGATTTGTAAAGTGGAATTGACAGAGTTTGGTCCCTAGAGTTTGAAAATTGACGGTTTAGGTCCCCAAACTTGGATGTGGTGTGTTTATTCTATGTCTCGGGGTGGACACCGATACAAATTTCCACCTCGTATAGTTTCCCTCCATGAGGCCTTTTGCCTGTCACTGGGTGCGTCCCGCGTATGCCTGTGCAGGCAGAAACAAAACCGTGAGCGGTGCCGGCATGCTGTTATGCAGAGGGTAAGCGCAAAGCGGACAATATCGTGTATGGTGGACCTGGGGATGTTACACTACTACTTCTTCTTCGATTTGTAAAGTGGAATTGACAGAGTTTGGTCCCTAGAGTTTGAAAATTGACGGTTTAGGTCCCCAAACTTGGACGTGGTGTGTTTATTCTATGTCTCGGGGTGGACACCGATACAAATTTCCACCTCGTATAGTTTCCCTCCAACAACATTCTCCAGAACAAATGGGGTTGTTCCCTAAATGATGCTTTAGGTCCCTGAACTTTCAAATATGTCACTTTAGGTCCCTGAAAAACGTAAGATCCTAATCTTAGGTAACCGCATGTAAATTGATGACCCAATTCTTTTCCCCGCGATCACGGGGGAAATGTTTTTTAATTGAAATTTTACACTTTCACCCCATATACTTATTTATAAACTTTACTTTATACCTTTTACTTTCATAATTTAAATTTTCCATTTAACACATATAATTGTTTATTAACTAAAAGTCTAAAACACGTTAAAAAATACGTTTTAATTTTAACAAGTTACACCATTATAATCGTCTCTTCGATACGTTCGAAATGAGCCCAATCTTGAATTTTTTTGGATTTATATATTTTAATATATATCATATACACTACATAAAAATGAGCTTTTATCTGCAAATTTTCATTTTTTAACGTATTCGTAATTTTGTTTTACAGTTCTATCGCATTAACTATAAGAGTACCATAAATTAAATAATTAACTATAAAGATATGAATTGTAAATATTAAAAATATTTTTATGTAGTATATATGATATATATTAAAATATATAAATCAAAAGATTCAAGATTGGACTCATTTCGAACGCATCGAAGAGACGATTATAATGGTGTAACTTGTTAAAATTAAAACGTATTTTTTAATGTGTTTTAGTTAATAAACGATTATATGTGTTAAATGTAAAATTTAAATTATGAAAGTAAAATGTATAAAGTAAAGTAAGTAAATAAGTATAGGGGTTGAAAGTGTAACATTTCAATTTTTCCGACAAAATTGTGATTTTGATTTGATATTTACACTTTCACCCCCTATACTTATTTATAAACTTTACTTTTTACCTTTTACTTTCATAATTTAAATTGACGGTATACACAGTAAAAACAAGTTTTACTATTTACATTTTTAACTATGAATATTATACATAAAGTGGAATTGAGAGTGTTTGGTCCCTAAACTTTGAAAATTGATGGTTTAGGTCCCTAAACTTGGTTTTTGGACCACACTAATAGACGAGTCCTCAATGTGGTGTGGTTTTCTATGTCTCGGGTTGACACCGAAACAAATTTCCACCTCCGTGACGAGATGACGGTTGAGGTATGTTTTTGTATATCATTCTTGCATTCACAGAACTGATACCCATCTATCATTAGTCAACCCATTAGTTTAGTCAACCATTTCTGTTGAAGAGGTGCAACTATCTTCTGTTCAAGCAGATGTTTGAGACTCTGATGGTCAGTTTTAATCACAAAATGAGTGGAAGATAAGTAGTGGTGCCAGTGTCTTACTGCCATAATGACAGCCAACCTCTCAAAGGGCCTGGTTAAATTATTTTATTTTTTCTTTTTTACAGGGTAAGCGACAAAAAAAGAGCAAAGAGAGCAGTTTTTTTACATTCGATATAAGTTCATAGATTTCAATATATACTTTATGCCTGTAGGACTATAGGAGTACAATTTTGATAATTCCAATATATTTTTATGGTTATGTGTAGATGTCTAACAGGAACGCTGAGTTACTTGGCTTATTGAGTAATCATCATTCAACATATGTGGACTTGTTGGAACAAGTCTGCAATGGTCAAGACCAGACCATGGGAAAGGCTAAGAGTAAAATATTCTGGAGACGTTTTGCTGATCGCTTCTGTCAGAAAACCCGCTTAGAAAACAAGGAAGGCATGCACATTGCGTGTCAGCATTATTGCGACAGTCTCAAATCGGGGTACAAGTCCTTGAAGGTAATATTAAAAATGATAGTAACCCTTATCTTTTTCTTTTTCTCTCTCTTTTTTTTTTTTTGATTTAACATTGGTTATGCATGCAGAAGACCAGCGGCCTTTATCCTGTTGATGGTCGTTCGCCAGAATATTGTAGTCAATTGACTCGTATTTTTAATGGCTGTACTCCATCCACTTCAACAGGGAGGAGTTCGCAGTCAGGAGGGAGTTCGCAGTCAGGAGGGAGCAGTTCCTCTAGATTATCAGGTGTGTATAAGCAAGTAAAAAAAATTGTGGGTCAATTTATAATATCAGGCGACTTGATAGCAGATCAAAGATGCTGGTAAATTTTTTAACTATACTTATCATACGTTTCAGGTTATGTAAAGAAGTTGGAACTACGCGATGCTCTTGCTGAATTGGCACATTCTGGTGATTTGGAATTCGATGACATTGGAAGAGTCGAACAATATGTAACCAAATGCAAAACCAGTCTGCACACTTTTATGACAGGAAATAAGGCGTATAGGCTGTCCGTGGTTCACAAGTATCTGGGGATCAATTCTCAAGAAACCGAAGTCCCACAAACTCCATGTGATTTATAGTTGTACTAATTTGTATATTTAATTCTGGCGGTGACAGTGGCAGTGGTGGTGACGGTGGCGGTAGCGATGGTGGTGGTGGTGGTGACCATCTAAGAGTGTATTTGTTAAGACATATTTAAATTGTTTTTTTATTAATTATGGTGGCGGTGTAATTTTTATCATACAATTCCGCTTTGGTTTTCTTTTATTATTACTATTATTATTATCCGTTTTCGAGTATTAAAACGTAGTTTTTTAGTTAGTATTAGTATTATTATTATTATTATTAATATTATTATTATTATTAATATTATTATTATTATTATTATTATTATAAAATATCACAATGTTAAAGCCATTTTAAAACCACAGGGACGAAAAAGTGTAATTTACTCTCTTAATTTGATTTTTTTGCGCCCCCAATACACAAAAACGTTTCTATAGATAATTTACACACATTCCCTAAAAATAAACATTCAATCCACATTTGGGCAAAGCACAACAACAATCCATAAACTTAACAACAAATACATTTTGATAATTATTATGTAAGGTCAAGTACATTTTAACCGCTTACAAGATTACTTAGTACAAGTTAACACAAGTACTTAGACGCCTAATTAGACTATTACGCAATGGGTTACGCTAACCAACGTCTAAAATTAGGGTATCCTACCACGTAATAGTCTAAGGCGGCGTCTAAGTTCTTTTTTGTTAACTCGTCTTTCATCTCTAAAACCGTACACTAAAACTGTAAACATAATACACACCCTAGGAATCAAACTATTCGTCAGACTTGGTTTCCTCGGGTAAATATAATACACACCCTAGGAAACACAAACCCTAACAGGAAAATCAAACTTTTATTGTCAAAGTTGGTTTCCTCGGGTAAACATAATACACACCCTAGGAATCAAACTATTCGTCAGACTTGGTTTCCTCGGGTAAACATAATACACACCCTAGGAAACACAAACCCTAACAGGAAAATCAAACTTTTATTGTCAAAGTTGGTTTCCTCGGGTAGCTATTTACGGGAAGTTAAGACAAATTATCATTATTCATTTTAATGATTGTTTCCTCGGGTAAACATAATACACACCCTAGGAAACACAAACCCTAACAGGAAAATCAAACTTTTATTGTCAAAGTTGGTTTCCTCGGGTAGATATTTACGGGAAGTTAAGACAAATTATCATTTTTCATTTTAATGATTGTTTCCTCGGGTAAACATAATACACACCCTAGGAAACACAAACCCTAACAGGAAAATCAAACTTTTATTGTCAAAGTTGATAAGGTTCATTTATTATGATAATGACTTTGGTTACGGAAACAAAATAAAATTAGATATTCATTAGACTAGATGGACGGCTGAGATTAGTTTGTAAGTTTGTACAAATAGAGGTGGTTTGCATTCTTATTTTACGTTTTAGTCAAAAGTTAGGCTCGATTGCTTAGATGTTAATGTTCTGTTCTATTCCTTAAATGTTATTAAAGAGGTAAGAATATTCCAAATCATTACTCTCCCACAGTAGCTGGCTTCCTAGAGTAGTGGCTGTTTCTTTTTAAATGCTGCTGTTTTTTTTTACATAAGTGATCTTTACATGTCGGCCTCTATCGTAGGGGAAATACATAAGATCCTGTTCTCTTCTCGCCATATGGTCTTTGAAGACCCTTGAGAAAAAGCAGGGTAAGGTTAATGTGATCAACAAACTTCTTGATCAGGAAATTCTTCCTGCTCTAGAGAAACTGAGGAAAGAGCGAATGCAATACATGCAATGGTCTAATGGAATGCAGAATTAGATAGACTAAAAAGGTTTTGTATTGCTTATGAATACGTACAAGCAAAGAAAATTCGAGATAATGCTGTTAATGGTGTTGATGAGATAAAGGCCAAGATGTCTGAGATTGATAATGATACAGAGACAATGCACACGGAGGTGCAAGAGATGGAGAAATGTGTATCTCAAACAACACACCCCTTTGTATAGCACCGGTTCACAAACTATAAATACAAGTGTTTGTATATTGTAAAAAGTAACAGAATTCAATATATACAAAAGTGTGAGTTTGTGTGTCGTGAGTTTTGTTCACTAGACATGTTTGATTGGAGCCCAAGATGATCCGTATGGACTTACTTCAGATATATATATATATATTGATTTATACTATTTTCAAATGAAGTTAGATAAATAAAATAAAATTAAAATTAAAATCAATATATAAATATAATAAAATTAAAATCAATGTATATAAAACTTTGCTCAATCTTATCGGAATATTTTGTTCATAAAACCCATTACTTTAGATACTGTACCCTGCATTGTATTATTTTTTTCTCCTCTGGAGCTCGAATCTCTTGTGTTGGATGATTCTACCAACTGTGTTCTGGAGCTCGTAACTTCTCCTACGTTGGATGATTCTATCAACAAATCAATTAATCATTAGCACCAAATGTTTGTTAAATACATAGGAGTATATAAGTTGATCATTAGAGCACGGTTAATTCACATTATATTATTTAACAAATAAAATTAACATTCTTTAAAAAATACATTCTTTAATAACCTTAATGAGGATGTATATTTGGTATGGGAATCAGCAGTTAGGTTATATATAGAACCTTAATGAGGATGTATAATTGGTATAGGAATCACCATTTAGGTTATATATAGAACCTTAATGAGGATGTACAATTGGTATAGGAATCACCATTTAGGTTATATATATAACCTTAGTGATGATGTACAATTGGTATAGGAATCACCATTTAGGTTATATATAGAACCTTATTGAGGATGTACCATTGGTATAGGAATCACCATTTAGGTTATATATATAACCTTAGTGCTGATGTACAATTGGTATAGGAATCACCATTTAGGTTATATATAGAACCTTAATGAGGATATATATTTGGTATGGGAATCAGCAGTTAGGTTATATACTTTAAACCGGGTCAATCCAACCCGTGTGCACCCCTAACAGCTTCTATGCACTTAACTCTCACTATTATTATCATAAGTACATGAAGTAAACAAAGAGAAGCAGTCTTGGTGAAGCAAAATTATTTGCATCAATTTGGTTGCCCAATCCAATGGAGTTTTTGACTAGAATAGTGTGTTTTAAAAAAATATTTACCATTTGGATGTTTTTTTTTAAATAATAGTGTGTTTTAAACAAGTTTATTCTATTTAATTTTGGTAAAAATTGATAGCAAAACTATTAGATGCATGCACCATGAGCAGAACAAGCAGAACTAGCAGAACGAGCAAGACGAGCAGGACGAGCGGGACGAGCAGGACGAGCAGGACGAGCGGAATGAGCTGAACGAGTAGAAGCACAAACAGACTGATAAAGTTCTTGCGTTTGAGCAGAATGAGCAGAAACATCTCCACTCGGTAATAGCTCGAAAGCTCTCCCCTCGGATGAGGGAGACAGCATTTCCTCACATGTTAACGATAACGATAGCCTTGCTCCTTGCTCTCCACGATCGGGTGTTCTCGGCGGGACAGACATATCTTCAATTGAAACAAAAAACCACATCAAATGAAACAAATGCAGCAGCAAATTAAAACAAAAATTGAACTAAAAGTAGTTGACTCCTGCAATGTTCAAAGCAGAACTGCAATGCTATAAGTTTCCTTAACATGTGACACACTGACACGTGATGAGATGTGAACCTTTTAGATGTGGAACCATGGACAATTGAACAATGTCTGGGAGAACCAAGATGTTGCCCCAATGCCCAAGCCAATCACCATGTTTGATGCTTTGGAGTAATAAGAATGGTTCTAAAACCACCAATCCAAGCAAAAAAACTGATCCACCGGGCACCAGCCCAGTGCATACCAAAAAAAAAACAGTGGTAATATGTTTATGTTGGCTTGCAAAATTCATGGAAATTTAAAGTTTATTCTTGTTTCAAGGTACTATTGTACTGATTGTCCTTTATTTGTTAAAATATTGTGTGGTATTTTAGAAGATTGAATTTAATCGTTATATTTAGTTATTATTTTTTATTTTCTCAAGTGTGTTTGTGTTTCCAATACATGTAATCATCAGACGTCTTTTAGGTATTTTTAATTTTGGGTTTATTGTTAATGATGAACTTAAACGTGCTTTAAATGGTTAAATGGTTTCAATGGTTTTAGAGAATTAAGTGTAGTTTGTGTTTTGTTCCAGTAATTTTTTTTTCATTGGAGAATGGTTTTTTTACTACATGAGAGAAAGTCTAATTCCACATCTCCTTGATTTTTTATTTAAATTACTTTTACTACTTGACAACGTTTTTATAATAAATCGACGGTAAACACATTTTTTACTTTGAACAAATTGTTCATCTTTTCAACACTAAATTTTTAGCAATGATGTGTTATAAATCCAACAAACGATAGTCTAATTTGCATGAAACAAAGCAAGGATACGAAGTTGCAATATAACCCCTAACTATGAATGTAAATTAAATTGAAAAAGACATTGAAGGAATTAGATTTACCTTATTATAAATAATTCCGAGACCACCAATTCCAACAATCAAATCCAGGTCAGCACCATTAGATCTTATCTTTTTTCTTCTAGGTTTGTGAAAAGAAAACAAGTTCATAGAAACATAGGGAGCTCCCCTATCTACCATGGCAGAAACTTGTATGTTGTAAAGCCCGACGTTTATATCATTATATTGATGGTCAATATATCATCAACAACTAATCTAGTGAAAAGAGTAAAAAGTTAATTAGTAACAAAATTAAAAATACATCTATCTAATAAATATAATGTATAAAACACAAATAACCTAATACTCCAATACTAATACTAAATTGATGGTGCTACATACATTTTTATAAAACAAAATGATTAATAGTTGGGGACCATTCTTTTATTTTGTGGGCGTAGATTTTTAAAAAGAATTGGACAAAATAACTAAGAGGTCACAACAGATCGGAGGTCACAGGAGCAGATCTGAGATATTGACCTGCTCAGATCGAACAAGAATGAAGAACAAAACAATATTCATATAAGAACCGAACGAGGCGGCAATCTGATGGAAATCAAGCGGATCTGAGGTATTGAAGAACCTCAGATCTATGGTCGATAACCACCACACCAGCGAAAAAAACAAACAGCCACGATTCAGGGCACGAGACACTTGAACTCTCGAACCGACTTACAAGGTGCAGCAAAAAACCTAATCGAACCGATGGTATCAACCAAGTTTCCAAAAAAAGTGAAGGGCAATAAACGAAGTTTCCTTACCGTCACTGCTTTGGTCGAAGCACCACAACTCAGTAGGAACGAAAAGACGATCTGATCGAAGGTAGCAAGCCAAGAATACCGGTTTCTGAAGAAAAACCAAAAACACTCACATGGATCGACTCTTTGGGCGATAAGATGATTTTATTGAAAACAATATAATCTGTCTATACAAAAATGAAGAATAAACCCTAGCTATTTGAAAGAAACTAGAGAAAGTTAGAAATGTAAAAGAAGAAAAAGTGACCTGATCGATCTAAAATGAGAAGAGAGCATCCTATGTATATTCATCACAAATGTACAGCTTCAGTCCCTCCATCTTCCAGCTTTATTCCAAAACAGCCCCTTCTATTATCAACACTTACTCATTAAACCTTGTAATATTACAAAGAACTCAAATTAGAACCAGAAATATAACCATGTCAAGATTAGGATACATAAGCATCGCACACGGAAACATATATATATATATATATAAAAATTAAAAGTACGAATAACACAGCAAGAAGATATGCTTATATATAGTATAGATATATAGAGGACGAATTTTAGTCCTTCCATCTCTATTGATCCAATGACTCATATTAAATAGAGTTTTTAATTGAAATTATTAATTAACGTGATTAGGGGTAAAATGGAAAGATAATTTAAACGCACGTCTACCATGTTTGACTTTTTATTTTCTTTTTTAATTAAAAACTTTTACCCCATTAACGTTTAAAATAAATTATCTTAAAAATTACTAATATTTTAATCAAACAAGTTACATAAAAAAACGAGAATTTCGTGCTCTTCAATATGACATTCATCTCGATATAGTTTTTTCTTCATTTTAACTGTTTTTACGTGAAATGCTATGCATGTCTTATATTTAGTATGAATATGTATGCACGTTTCCTGGTGTCCATATTCAGTATGAATAACAAAGGGGAACGTTCATTCACTATTCATGACGAATAACACAGTATTCAAAATGAATAATACAACATTCAGGATGAATAATACACGAATTCCCGATTCGTATATTATTAAACATGAATCGTGTATTATTCATCTTGAATGTTGTATTATTCATGATGAATAATACAAGTGTGGAAAGCCGGGGCATATCAGCCCGGATTGTCCTATAAGGGGGACGGTGTGCTATGAGTGCAAGGAAATGGGACACATGAGGAGGGAGTGTCCCAAGTTGAAGGGAGCCGTAGAGGGGACTCACTCAGGGGCACAACAAAGAAGGGAGGTCATCCCTAAGGCTCAACGGAGAACCATTCAAATGACAAAGGAGGAGGCAAAGGAAACCACAGATGTAGTGTCGGGTACGTTCTTACTCAACTTCTTACCCACTTGAGCATTGTTTGATACTGGCACCAACTGCTCTTTTGTTCGATTGTGTTTTGCAAATTTTTAACTGTGTCTGTAGTACACTACTCGAGATTTTAGTTATAGGGTAGCGATTGGTCAACAAGTGGTATTGAGGGAAGTTTTAATAGTGAAGGTGCAATGGGAGCACCGTTGGGACGCCAACGTCACATGAGAATCGGAAGAGATTATGAGGAGGAGGTACTATCATCTCTTCAGTTAGTGCCAAATTTCGAGGACGAAATTTTCTTCAAGGAGGGAATGATTGTAACACCCTAAATTTTCAAGTATGGATTTTCTTTTAAAACGAAAATTTAAGTTTTTATTAAGCCTTGAAATCTACAATACTGCCATTAAGGAATACGCAAGATCTCCTATGAACCTTCGTTAATCCCCATCTCGGTATTTTTGGTGCTCTCATTATGTAAGTGCATGCATGCATGCTCATGCATGATGATAGTGTAAACTATCTATGGAGTAACTCAGCAACCAACCAAGTTACCATGTTAAGCCTAACCACCTTACCACCCCCCTGCATGCTCGTTGCTTCTCGGCTGAAGAACCCCCGGTACCACCCTCGCGAGTTTGACAACGAAAGTGCCAATGTGGCACTATCGCATGGCACAACCGCCGACCACTCCATCCCCATTTTTTATTGCTGCAGGCCTGAGTTGCGGTACAAATGTCGCGAGAGTGACCGGTGAGAGTGCCGAGGTCACTCTCGCATGGCACAATCGCAAGCAGCCTTGGTCTTTTAAATAGTTCAGGTCGACGGGCTTCTTGGAAGGGTTTTTCATTTTCTGTTTCTAACAGCCGACATTTCATCTTCTTGTGCAGCGATTTCAGCCCATTACCCTCTCTCCAATTAATTTCTCTCTGTAATACCCCGGGTAAGTTCGTTAGTTAAATGTTAGTTCCGTTAAAATTATTTAACTTTAAATTGGAAGTTTAGGGCAAGTTTGGGTTAAATTAGGAATTTAAGGTGTTTTAGTCATTCATGAATAGTTTAAGGGCTAAAGTGGTAAGTGATTGAGATAATATCCCTTTTGATGAAATCAAATATTTCATAATTCCAAAATATCCAGAATTTCAGTTTGTGAGTGTGTGTATTGAGAGCAAAAGAAGAAAAGAGAAGAAGTAAAGCTAGGGATTCAACTTGGTACTTTTGGAAGTGAAATTGAGGTATGTTGCTTTGTATTTTGTGTTTGTAATTGTGTTTAGATAGTTTCTATCGGAGTAGAATAACCGATTACACTTCCAGTAGTGATTTCTGATAATTCTGGGTCGAAAATGATGAAACCGACAGAGGTGTCCGGACGCAGTATGAAGGTGTCCGAATAGTTTTGTTGAAGGTTTCCGGGTAGATCTTTAATGGTGTCCGGGTAGTTCTTCGTCGGTGTCCGGACAAGTCTTTTATCCGGGTAAGTTCCTTTTTCCTATGTTTTCCGGATAGCATTGGATACCGGATGGTATCCGGATTACTTTGGTATCCGGATGACGTCCGGATTGTACTGATTGTCCGGAAAAGTCCCGATTGTCCAGAAAAGTAGTGTTGTCCGGGTAACTTGTGGTATCCGGATACTTTAGCTGTTTGGTTATTTTTAACTAGTTTTTGAATGAGGACTGAATAAGGTTTTCTGAAACCCCCGTGTTAAGTCGCCTTAGGGGAACATTTGAGGATTTGAGTTCTTAGCCTTAGTAAGACTTATGTGTTTTATGTGGTAAAGAGATATCTGTATCTATGTGTTATAGATCCTGTGAATTCTGGGTAAAGGACTGAACCTGTTTATAAACTTCTCAATCGGTTTAACAATACAAAAACCCTTAAAACCCATTTTGAAGGAAAAGAGGTGAAAACTCAATGAATCACCACAATAAATCTCAAGAATCCAAACCAGTAGAGATTGAACACAAGAATTAACAAGGATTAAGAGTTACCTTACTGATTTCTTCTTTGATTCTTTTTTTCTTTGATTTCTTCCCAAAACTCTTCTATTTTTCCTTTTCTCTCTTAGCCACCAACCACAAAACCCAAATACTGATTTTGGAATAATAGAGGCTGCCCTAGGGTATTGAGTCTATAAATACCTTTCATAAATTGCAGAATAGTCCCTTGCCTTAACTTTCATATTTTGCACAATGAACACTAAACTTTCATACTTGCACAAGAAACCCGATTGTTACACCTGTTACTAGACAAAAGCTGGAAAATAGAGTTAAAAAAGCAATAATTGCAGGAATGGAAATAGACCTTAGCCAAAATACAGCGTTATTTTATTGTACACCAGGGATATGAAAATTATGAAGGAAACAATATAGTAATAAGTATAGGAGTGCTAGGAAAGGCTAGCAACAGGTCAGGAATTAAATACAAAGTTAATATTGAAGGGATTGTAAACACAATAGCTTCAAAATCTATACAAATGATAGACCCAGTAAAAATAGATCCTGAAGAATTAGCAGGATTAGAATGGCAATTAAACGACATAAAAGGTCAAGAAGACGAAATATTAGTCCCAAAAAGAATTTATATAAATGAAGATAGTGATGGATCACAAAGCTAAAGATTTGTAGACTTTAAAAAGAAGTCATCCGACAATAAAGATGACGAAGAAACAGAATACAATTTTATGAATACAGAATATGATACAGATACAGAACCAAATTATGATACAGAAAACGAAGATGGAGAAACTCTAATAGGATTTGATAAATTCGAAGAAGAAGAATTTGATTACAGTTTAATAGATTATTTAGAAGAAGAAGAAACTACAGGATTTAAAATTGAAGAAGCCAACAAAACAATAGAACAAATTATTAATAGAAAATTCACAGAATTAAACATACAAGAAGAAACGGATGATATGATCATCGAATGCATGACAGAATTAGGAATGACATATGAAGAAAGCTACAAAAACTTACAAAATTATTACAATTTACCCTTAGTTGAAAATATACTAAAAGGGAAAACAATGATATCAGATTTCTATAAACAAGATCAAAATTTTATGGATGAAAATATGTATGGTCCATATAATCTATATAAAAGAAAAAGCCAAAAATAGACTGGGGAGAAACAGGAACATCTACACGAGATACATCAGGAAGAGAATCTTGGTCACAACCCTCTACAAGCTATCAACAAGAGTCGGATTATGTAGGAAAAGGCAACATATTACCTATAGGAAACATATTTAGTAGCAATATGTTACTATTAGAACAACAAAAACCACAGTTATGGGTAAATGAAGTCTTAATATGGGAACAGACAGTTGTAAGAATGTGGGAAACAAATAAAAAAGATAGCATGGATATGTTCTCTTATTTAGAAACCACATTAGGCCCAATTTCTCTAGGTATTTGGCAAAGTAAAAAAGCCCAAGACCCAGATGAAATAAATACGCTAAAATCCCTAGGAGAAAATCCATACAATTTCACATCACAAATAAGAACTCTTATTCTAGGAGTTGATCCAGCTAAAAATAATAGCCTTATACAAGACACTACAATAAGAAACTTAGAACAATTAAGTATAGCAGATATGAAGTATATAAACGAATTCACAATAGACTTCTCAAGATTATTATCTCAAATAGGACAAGCCATGGATGATAATCTATGCGACAAATATTTTATAAAATTACCAGGAGACTTAGGAAAAAATATACATGAAACATGGAAACAAACATATGGTGAACAGAAAAATTTAGGCATAGGACCTAGAATAACATACACTTTTGGAATATTAGAAGAAAGATGTAAAGAAGTTGCTTTACAAGAACAGCTAAAAAAGAATGCATATGCGTTTTGTAAAACATCAATATATACACCACAAGCTTATGGTCATTATGACTATAAAAGGAAAAAATTGAGGAAAAGTACAACATACCGAAAAGGATACAAACCTTATTATAAAAACAAATATGTTAGAAAACCACAAACACGCAAATGTAAATGTTTCATCTGCGGAGATGAAAAACATTTAGCTAATAAATGCCCTAACAAAGGTAAAAATATAGAAAGAAGTAATCTAGTAGAACAAATAGGAGATTACGAAATAGAATCTTTAGAAACAGACAATTCAGAAAATGAATCAGTATATAGCATATATAGTGATAGGGATGAGGAAAAACTAACAAAAATCACATACACATATGTTAATACAGAACAAATAGAATGTGAACATGATTGGATAAGCAAAATAGGTAATAATTATATAAAATGTTATAATTGTGGGTATTACCCTAGCATGGACAAAAGATCACAATGTAACATTTGTTTTAAAGAAATATGCTATTTATGTCTTAAAAAGTTATTTAATCAAGAAATAACAACAACGGAAACAAATAAGACATTAAAACAAACAAATAAGACATTAGACACAGACATATATTGTAACAACCGGGTTTCGTTTGCAAGAATGCATAAGATTTGTGTCTTTTGTGAAAGAAATGAAAATTAAGTTGAGGGACTATTTAGCAATTAATGAAAGGTATATATAGACACTAACTCCTAGGGTAGCCCCTTGGCTAGAAATCAGTATTGTTGTGGATGTTGGCGGCTTAGGAGGAAAAGAGGAGAAAAGAGAAGGAGAAAGGAAATCTTGGGAAGGAATCAAAGAAGTGGAAATCAAAGAAGAAATCAACAAGGTAATCCCTTCTAAATTCGTTTTCCTTGTTGTTGTAGCATTTCTTTCTTTATAATCTGGATTCCTAAGTCTGAATGTGATGATTCTTGAGTTTTCAACCACATTCCTAAAAAGTGGGTTTTATGGGTTTTGTCTTAATGAACCGATTTAAGGGGTTATAGATGGATTAACTGAGCGATTGGGGATTGTGGATGAACCCTTATAGTTGTCTAATCAAACTAATGGCATAAATCGGAGTTTAAATCAGTTTTAGACCTATTAAGTTCGAACAGCCGAGTTTTCCAGACACCAGTGTTCGGTGGTGTCCGGATATGTTGCATGTGTCCGGGTAAGTGCCTCGTGAAGGTGTCCGGGTAGTTTTGCCCGGATAAGTGTGGTGTCCGGATAAGTGGTGTGTCCGGATAAGCGTAGTGTCCGGATAAGTGATGTGTCCGGATAAGTGTGGTGTCCGGATAAGTATAGTGTCCGGATAAGTGTAGTGTCCGGATAAGTGCTGTGTCCGAGAAGGGGTATCCGGACAGTAGGGCTGAGATATTTTTCTGATGCGAATCTATTGCCTTGTGTGTTCGTTTGGGTTAGCTTGGAAGTATTTAAGAAGTGCGGTGTACGTCAAGCAAGGTGAGTCCCCTAAACCTTTTACGACTTAAAGTGTTAAACATTTTAACTGATTATGATTTCTCTTACAAGCATGAAATGTTTATAACCGTCACGCATGATTTCCCATGAAATACCTGTTTTACCTGAGAATACGTATTTTACATGATTTTACGTAATTGAAGGTTAAATGTTTTTCTGAGTAAGGTTCGTTTACGAGCATGAACTGTTTTACAACTGTTACGCATGTCATCCATGAGATGTACGCTTTTATTTTGAAAGACGGCTTTTAGCAATATGGAGGGATGTGCAAGGATTTCACGTTTGTGATTTACGTTATGCTATGTGTATGTTATGTGAAGTTGGTCTGCACAGTGGGATCGTTATGCCTCGGGATCCGATGATCCCTTGGATATGAGTGATGAGCCGATAGGTTGGAATCCGTTTCCCTCCTATTCGAGTAGAGGGGAGTCTGCTTGGGCCCCGATCGTGGCGAGAGGGGAGTCTGCTTGGGCCCCGATCTTGGTTAGCTATGTGGTCCTTAAACACTGTGCAGTACCATGTCTGATGCTTATGTGGAAAATGTGAAAAGTGTTGGTGCAAGTGTACCCAGCTTTAAATATTGTGATATATTTTTGGTACACATAAAATCACATCTCCATATTTATTTTGATGATTACAAAACACACCGCATTATTTGTTATCTAATATTTTATCTGAGTGTGCAGATATTTAAATGATCTCGATAAATTTTTTATCTGAAGAATCCAAGTCTGAAGAGTTTCGTCATTTTATTTTAAAATGATAAACACCCTAAAATATTTTAT
The DNA here is from genome assembly GCA_033807775.1 of Saussurea involucrata. Taxonomy (NCBI): domain Eukaryota; kingdom Viridiplantae; phylum Streptophyta; class Magnoliopsida; order Asterales; family Asteraceae; genus Saussurea; species Saussurea involucrata. The sequence goes on from CM066324.1 coordinate 23,312,867, forward strand.
CACTTGGATATATATTTCGTATCTATATAAATATATTTGAATCAAATATATATATAATATCTTTTATATATAAATCTCTGATATATATATGCTGTCTGCTACTGTTACTGTTGCAAGTTTGTGATCAGCCGAAGTTACCTGCGTTGCCATGCTCTCATTGGACAGAATTTTAGGCGGTATACCGCCAAGGTATTCGCGGTATACCGCGGGTACTGTTTCCCATCAACTGTTCTGCATGAGAAGCTTCTTTTGTCAGGAAATTTCTTCAGGCGGTATACCGCCATGTGCAACGCGGTATACCGCGGGTACATTATGCCGTTGAGTTTTGCAGGTTGACCTTCTCCCTGCAGTACCTTTTTTCTGACGCAGGTATACCGCGAAGGTTCGGCGGTATACCGCGAAATTCTCAAGTCAGATTTTCATGCAGTATAAATACAAGCCTCCAGCAGCATTCAAGAACACACCAACTTCAGCATTAAGTTCTCCCTCAGCATTTGATTATTATTCTGCTGCTTTCTTACTCACACTAAATCACTTAAACTGATAAATTATTTTTTGAGCAAGAAATCTTGAGTTGATAGCAGATTAAAATCTCACGATTAGTTGAATCAGCAACACAACTCAAGTGATCAAACTCTCTAAAAATATCCAAGTGATAAACCTTATTCAAGAGTGATTATTCATATTAAAATTTATACCCTCTTGTAAGTGTTTGAATTAGAGTGAGTGATCCACCTTAATCTCTCAAAGTAGAGTGTTTCGCGTTTGTTGTATTAAGGTTTGTGTTTCTACCGTAAAGAACACGTTTCGTATTGGATCTCCGAGAAGTGTTATTTTCTCGAGGTGGACTAGCCAACTTTGTGTTTGGTGAACCACTTTAAAAATCTCGTTGTCAAGTATTCTCTTTCCCTTATCTCTTTACATTTCCGCTATGCATTTAAATTATATCTGTTTATATAATTGTTGTATATTTACTTGTTTATACTCTGCTTTATTTTTACTGTATTGTTTGTACTGTATTTATTTGTTCAAAGAATTTTTTGAAAGAAAAAGATTTTAAATACAACCTTACCCCCCCCTTAGGTTGTCCAACATTTGGTATCAGAGCAGGTCTTTCAAAAATATTCTGCATATTTTTCTCTTATTCTTCTAAATGGCTCAACAAACTAATATCGTGTTTTCAAAACCTCCTTTGATAGATACTGAAAAGTTTGGCATTTGGGCCGAGCTATTTGAATGTCACGTGCGTGGCAAAAATCAAAAAATTTGGAACATCATAGAAAAAGGGAATTTTAAACCCACCATTGTGAAAGATGATGTTTATATTGATAAACCCCTAGATGACTGGACTACTTCTGATGAAGCCCATTTTTGTTTAAACTTTGAAGCTAAGAATATATTATATGCTGCTTTAACAACTGACGAAATCGAAAGAGTATATACTTATAAAACTGCAAATCAAATATGGGAAAGTTTAAATAATACTCATCGTGGAAACACGGAGGTTAAATCTAGTAAAGTAAATATTTTAGTTCACGATTATGAACTATTCGAAATGAAACAAGATGAGTCAATTGACTCAATGTTTAAAAGATTTAACCTTATTGTGACTACTTTGAAAGGTTTGGATCGCACTTATCCTAACGAGGACTATATAAGGAAAATCCTACGAGCCCTTCCTTCGGAGTGGATGCAAAAGATAACATCTTTAGAAGACTCCCGTGACCTTTCCATAATGAAGATAGATGACTTGATCGGTAATCTTAAAGTGCATGAAATTGCACTTAAAAGAAACAAAGATCGGGAGCAAGTTAAAAAGAAGTCAATCGCTCTCAATGTCTCAACACCAAAAGTTGAGAAGAAAAAGGAGAAAGCTAGCTCCTCGAAAGATCCATCCGAAACTCTCGATGAAGTCGCCATGTTGGTAAGAAACTTTTCCAAATTTCTTAATAATAATAATAAATTTTCTAACAATGGCAGATTTCAAAGAAACGGTAACTACCGTCGTGGTGGTGAAAATCGAAGTCGTAAGTTCCATAAACGAGACGAAAAAGTTAAGAAAAATGGCGACTCGAGTGAAGACGATAAAGCTAAGCCAAAGAGAGGCTTTTGCTACTCATGTGGTGACAAAGACCACTACGCCAATGAATGTCCGAAAAAGAACAAGTTCCAAAAGAAGAAGGAGAAAGCCTTCATTGGAGGCGCGTGGAGCGAGAGTGAAGAAGAAGATGACTATCAAGCCATTTGTCTTATGGCCGATAGCGACGACGAGGTAAAATCTTCTTACTCAGATTACGATAGTGATTATGAAAATGATAATGAAAATAATCTTGAAGAACTATATGAATCGTTTCATAAAATGGCCGCTCTTGCAAATCGTTACCAAGATGAGAATGCTATGTTAAAAGAAACTGTAAATGCATGTAAAAAGGAAATAAAAAATGTTAAACAAAAATCTGAAAATGATATGGATATAATTGCTAAATTAGAAACTAAATTAGGAGAAAAAGATTTTTGTAAATCTTGTGATGTTTTAAATAGAGAAATTGCATGCCTAAATAAAAAATCACATGAAAATATTATTTGTACAAAATGTGATATTCTTGAGAATGAGATTACATGCTTAAAGGCTAAATGTGCTTCATATGAAAAAGATAACATGCTAGCTAAAGCTTTTGAAAGTAGTAATAAAAAGGTTCTTAACATGCTTAATATGCCTAACCGTATAAAATGTAGAAAAGGCATTGGTTCCAATACTTGTGTTGATAAATGCTCTTGTATACCCATCAAAAGATTTTATGAATCACCTAAAGTAAATACAAGAAATCAATATGTGCAAAAACCTCCATATGTGCGTAAAATAAATAATGTAAATTATAATACGAGAAAACCGTATGCTCGCATGTACCATGATAAATATTCTAAACCTAATAATAATGCGAATGTAAATGCTTGTTTTTATGTATATGATAAATATAATCGCAAAATTAAAATGGTAAATAAATGGATTCCAAAAGGAATGTTTAGTAATGATAATCCCGGTGGTATGCGTTTATGGTTTTAAATGTGTTATATATATATATACAGTTTAAATATATTCTGTTGTATATGTTATATATATAAGTAATATATAATACTATTCATATATATATATACATACGTACTGCACATATATATATACATTTTATTTAATTCTTTTAATTCTTATATATATATATACTTTGTTTGTTTAATGTGTTATATATATATATTAATATGGTTTGATGTATTATATATTGTGTAATATATTATATATATATATATATTCTGTTTGACTTAATATATATGCATATTGGATGACTTTTGAAACTAATTGTCAAGGACCCACGAGAAATGGGGACCATAAAAGTTACATCTTCATTATTGTAGATTGACCTTGATATGGACTGGATACTCGATAGTGGTTGCACACGTCACATGACCGGAAACAATAATCTCTTTTCATCATATAAGTCATGTGATGGTGGACAGGTAATCTTTGGAGGAAACTCCAAAGGAAATATAATTGGTAGAGGTACAGTCTCTTGCAATAATGTTCAATTTCTAAATGTTAATCATGTTGATAATTTACATTTTAATTTGTTAAGTGTTCGCCAATTGTGTAAAAATAATACAACTGTTGTCTTCGAAGAAGACTCGTGCAAAATCATAAAAAATGGCAAAGTTCTTTTAAATGGCTTTGTAAAAGGAAATTTATATATTTGTAAAACTGTTGTATCTGATAATGTATGCTTATCTTCTATTAATGATGTTTCTACTTTATGGCATAGGCGTTTAGGTCACGCTAATCTAAGATTAATGCAAAACTTAAAAAATAAGGAGCTTGTGAGTGACCTGCCAAAATTAAAGTTTGATAATCATTTTTGTGATGCTTGTCGTGTCGGCAAACAACATCACGTTTCTCATAAATCAAAAAATGTTATTTCTACTCAAAGAGTTTTAGAACTTTTACATATGGATCTTTTTGGCCCAATGGCTGTTCAAAGTTTTGGAGGAAATTTTTATACTTTGGTTATTGTGGATGATTATTCCCGTTATACTTGGACTTTATTTTTGAGACATAAAAATGAGGCTTTTGAAAAGTTTAAAATTTTGGGAAAACGAATTCAAAACCAACAAGGTTGTACGATTGTTTCCATACGTACGGACCATGGACGAGAATTCGATAATGATGTACAATTTGGTGCCTTTTGTGATAAACATGGTATAACTCATAACTTTTCGGCTCCTCGAACTCCTCAGTCAAACGGGGTTGTTGAAAGGAAAAATCGAACGTTGCAAGAAATGAGTAGAACTATGCTAAACGAACATCGAGTTCCCCAAAAGTTTTGGTGTGATGCCGTTGCTACCGCGACCTATGTGCTTAACCGTGTCCTAATTAGAGGTATCCTAAATAAGACACCCTATGAACTTTACCGAGGTAGAAAACCTTCCCTAGCTCACCTAAAAGTTTTTGGTTGTAAATGTTTCATTTTAAACACCAAATCCTACCTAACCAAATTTGACCCCAAAGCCTATGAAGGAGTTTTCCTAGGTTACTCTTGGAATAGCAAAGCCTATAGAATCCTAAATAAGGAGACCATGGTAGTGGAAGAATCCCTTAATGTTAGTTTTAACGAGAGTCCTCCCAAACCGAGTGCACCCTTAGCAAATGACAATGTTTGTGAAGGAGACGTCTTAGCCCAACAACTTAGTACCTTGGATTTAGGTACCCAACCTTCCACAAATAATATTGAATCTAGTGATGCCCCTCCGTGCTTTATTCCACAAGGTATAGATGATCCTAACCTTAGAACCGCTCGAGGACATCCCGTAGATCAAATTATAGGTGACCTAAACCAAAGGACAACTAGATCACAAATCCTTACCCACTGTGCTTTCCATGCCTTTATCTCAACCATAGAACCTAAAACCATAGATGAAGCTTTAGGCGATGAGGATTGGATATTGGCCATGCAAGATGAGTTAAACCAATTTACTAGGAATGATGTATGGGACTTAGTGCCTAGCCCTAGTAGTCAAACCATTATTGGCACAAGATGGGTCTTCCGTAACAAGGTAGACGAGAACGGTGGAGTCACACGAAACAAGGCACGTTTAGTTGCCAAGGGGTACAGTCAACAAGAAGGTATAGATTATGACGAAACCTTTGCACCGGTTGCAAGGTTGGAGTCTATTCGAATGCTTCTCGCTTTTGCAAATGCTAAAGATTTTAAGTTATTTCAAATGGATGTTAAAAGTGCTTTCTTAAATGGTATTATAAATGAGGAGGTATACGTTTCTCAACCTCCCGGTTTTGAAAGTTTTGAAAACCCGACACATGTTTATAAATTGAAAAAGGCGCTTTATGGTTTAAAGCAGGCTCCGCGTGCTTGGTATGATAGATTAAAAACCTTTTTAATTATTAGTGGTTATATTATGGGTAAAATAGATAATACTTTATTTGTGAAATATGTTCAAAATGATATTGTGGTTGTGCAAGTATATGTTGATGATATTATTTTTGGTTCCACTAATGAAAAATTGTGTAATGAATTTTCTGCAAAAATGACTAGCGAATTTGAAATGAGCATGATGGGAGAGTTAAAATACTTCTTAGGATTGCAAATAAAACAATGTGAAACTGGTATTTTTATTAGTCAATCTAAATATTGTAAAGATATGTTGAAAAAGTTTAACTTTGAAAATGTCAAACCCGTTGAAACTCCAATGACCACAAATTTGCAATTATCTCGTGACGAGGAGGGAAACGATTTTAATGAAAAGATTTATCGTGGTATGATTGGTAGTTTATTATATTTAACTGCTAGTAGACCTGATATTATGTTTAGTGTATGTTTATGTGCTCGTTTTCAATCTTCACCTAAACAATCTCACTATGAAGCTGTCAAGCGTATTTTTCGATATTTACGAGGTACTACTAATCTTGGCTTATGGTACGCAAAGAAACCCGAGTTAGAAGTAACGTGTTTCGCCGATTCCGATCTTGGTGGATCTATTGTTGACCGAAAAAGTACTAGTGGGGTATGTGCCTTTATAGGTCTCTCACTTGTATCTTGGTTCTCTAAGAAACAACAATCCGTAGCTTTGTCTACAACCGAAGCGGAATATGTAGCCGCCGCAAGAGCATGTGCTCAAGTCCTATGGATGAAACACACACTTACCGATTTTGAGGTACACCTAACCAAAATTCCAATTATGTGTGATAACTCAAGTGCCATAAACTTAAGTAAAAATCCCGTTTTACATTCTCGTACCAAACATATTGAATTGAGACATCACTTTTTACGAGATAATGTTCAAAAAGGCAAAATCGTGCTTGAAAAGGTTGATTCGGAAGATAATTTGGCCGATATTTTCACTAAAGCTCTAAACAAAAAAGCGTTCTTTAAATTAAGACTTGGTTTAGGCATGCTTGAGTATAACCCTTGATAAATACTAACTCTCAAATATTTCATATTTTGAGGGGGAGCATCTTTCGAGGGGGAGCATAAGCGGTTTTCTTAAACCCTTTTTGCTTCGACAAAAGGGGGAGAGAAACCGAGTATGCTCTCGTGTTTAGCGTTGTGTTTGTCATCATCAAAAAGGGGGAGATTGTTGGTGCAAGTGTACCCAGCTTTAAATATTGTGATATATTTTTGGTACACATAAAATCACATCTCCATATTTATTTTGATGATTACAAAACACACCGCATTATTTGTTATCTAATATTTTATCTGAGTGTGCAGATATTTAAATGATCTCGATAAATTTTTTATCTGAAGAATCCAAGTCTGAAGAGTTTCGTCATTTTATTTTAAAATGATAAACACCCTAAAATATTTTATCACTTGGATATATATTTCGTATCTATATAAATATATTTGAATCAAATATATATATAATATCTTTTATATATAAATCTCTGATATATATATGCTGTCTGCTACTGTTACTGTTGCAAGTTTGTGATCAGCCGAAGTTACCTGCGTTGCCATGCTCTCATTGGACAGAATTTTAGGCGGTATACCGCCAAGGTATTCGCGGTATACCGCGGGTACTGTTTCCCATCAACTGTTCTGCATGAGAAGCTTCTTTTGTCAGGAAATTTCTTCAGGCGGTATACCGCCATGTGCAACGCGGTATACCGCGGGTACATTATGCCGTTGAGTTTTGCAGGTTGACCTTCTCCCTGCAGTACCTTTTTTCTGACGCAGGTATACCGCGAAGGTTCGGCGGTATACCGCGAAATTCTCAAGTCAGATTTTCATGCAGTATAAATACAAGCCTCCAGCAGCATTCAAGAACACACCAACTTCAGCATTAAGTTCTCCCTCAGCATTTGATTATTATTCTGCTGCTTTCTTACTCACACTAAATCACTTAAACTGATAAATTATTTTTTGAGCAAGAAATCTTGAGTTGATAGCAGATTAAAATCTCACGATTAGTTGAATCAGCAACACAACTCAAGTGATCAAACTCTCTAAAAATATCCAAGTGATAAACCTTATTCAAGAGTGATTATTCATATTAAAATTTATACCCTCTTGTAAGTGTTTGAATTAGAGTGAGTGATCCACCTTAATCTCTCAAAGTAGAGTGTTTCGCGTTTGTTGTATTAAGGTTTGTGTTTCTACCGTAAAGAACACGTTTCGTATTGGATCTCCGAGAAGTGTTATTTTCTCGAGGTGGACTAGCCAACTTTGTGTTTGGTGAACCACTTTAAAAATCTCGTTGTCAAGTATTCTCTTTCCCTTATCTCTTTACATTTCCGCTATGCATTTAAATTATATCTGTTTATATAATTGTTGTATATTTACTTGTTTATACTCTGCTTTATTTTTACTGTATTGTTTGTACTGTATTTATTTGTTCAAAGAATTTTTTGAAAGAAAAAGATTTTAAATACAACCTTACCCCCCCCTTAGGTTGTCCAACATAAAGTTTTATAAAATGATCTTATGATGCTGATGTACACTGTTATGGAGGGAACTCACTAGACCTCATGGTCTAACCCTCGCTTTTCAAAACTAAAACCTTTTCAGGTAAGCAAATAGTAGGAGGCTCAGGTAAGTGAACAAGAGCAAGATAGAGTACTGATGCAACGTGAGACCGTGCAAGTGCCTCCTGTAGAAGCTAGATTATTCTCAGTTGTGTATAGGTTGTTTCCGCCAACCTCAGTTTTAGAGTAATGTAATGAAATTTTAGGACCAAGTTTTGTAAATTTTATGATGTAATGCTATGTATGTCTTGCTATGTTTTTAGGACGTTACAAATGGTATCAGAGCCATAGTTTAAGGGATTTAGGTGACCGGACGGGCCTAAACTTAAACTTGGGAGTAGAAATCAAAACTGAGAATCAGGAAATGCGTTAGAAGGGCACTATTGTAGATACATGAAATGCGTTAGGAGGACACTATTATAGAGATAGGACTAATAGGGTACTGAGGACTGTCATGTAAGGTAAGTTTGAGATTCCACCTGGCCAGTGTAATTGCGAACTTACAGGTACATGTTTGTTCCTAACCTGCCTTATTGTTCCGAAGTGGTAGTCAGAAGCTAGCGTTTATGTCGTGTTCTAGCACTTTAGAATGTCAGCAAGATCCCTGAGGGGTAGACTAAGACCCCTTGTTGGGGAAGTTTCATGAGAAGTCATTTATGATGTGATGTATGTATACATCATAGAGAATAAATGTTGTATAGAGTGTTATGAGTCGTCTAGAGGTAGCTCTTCGTGGATTCGGAGAGTGTGAATGTTTGAGTTGAGTAAGACTCCTGTTTCGGGAGAGTCCCAGTTCTAGAAATCATGGGATAGATCAGTCAGGATGGTAAGAAAGGACGGTGTCGAAATCTTGAACGTGTCAATGGAGCTCTGAATTCTTATTCGAGCTTTTCGATGGCTGGGTAAATGAAATAAGATACCTATAGTGAAATGAAAGCATGTAGAATTAGAAAGTGAGATAGTCGATCAAAACGAAGAAGTATGAAAGGGTTGAGTAAGTGAGATGTGGAAAGCGTGTTCAACAAGTTATTGCATGACCGAGAGGACAACCATTGGTCGTAGGTGAAGTGTCAAGGATAAGTTGCGTAAGTAAAGCGGTTGACCTTGTTAGGGTGAATAACCTTCATTTGCAAGTAGAGTCTCATGCATGGTGATCTTTTATGTAACATGAAACACGATTTAAGTTAAAAGTGTAAATATAAATTTTGATCGAAAATGAGTCAGAATGTACACTCGTATGTTTAAAGAAAAGATGATTTCATTCACAGTGCACATTGAAATTTTGAGCTTAACGATTTGCAAAATATCCCACCCTTTTCATGATAAGTCAAATTTGTTGCAAAGGTCAAGAAAATGGTTACCCGCAATTCATTTATAACCAAAATGCTTCTTGACCTATCATTAGCATACAAATGAGTGTGAGAACCGACTGGTTTACCTTGGGTCGGTAATTCTTTCAGAATTGTGTCATATAAAAAGATTTTCATGCAATATATTACTGTCGTAATAACATCGTTCGGATTGAGCAAGAGGGAGGTTCACGGGAAGATGCATGCAAGCGATTCTCGAATCGTTGTGCAGGGCAGTGAAGTTTTAATAGTAATGGGGTCAGGTGTATCTACATTGTTTCCAAATGCGGTTTATTTAAAAGGGATAAAATGTACGAAATGATTTACTTACCGTGTCGTCATGCATGAAGGCTATGAACTCACTAGGTCATAGAGTATTACATGTTAAGCTAAGGAAGAACTTCAAGAGGGGAAAAGTGTCGGACAGACCAGGAATGAAGGTTGTAGCTTTAGTGTTTGTGTTCAAGAGGAAAAGTGAACAATGGTAGAGTCAGAGGAAAATTATAGTGTCAATTGTATGAGGGTCTGTACCCTTGTTCGGTAACTAGAAGTACGTTTGTCGAGGGACGGTTGGGCCTAGGGGAAGGAATAGAAGTCATCGAGGTGTTGATATTAGCAACTCGTTATGAGTAGTGTGGTGAGGAAGAATGAAATGTCTATGGCGTGGGAATATGAGGTTCGAGGTGAGCTGGTAATGTTGATGTTACATGAGTAGGATTCGAAAAGAGGGAGACAGATCATGAAGTTGATTACGATATGTTGGGAGGACTAGGTTCCGTAAGGAACCCATGTTAAAGAATAAGTTAGGAAAGTAGATACAGAAGTCAGCAGTTGTGTAAGGTGGCCGATGCCGAATACTTGAACCAGATGGTTGAAAGCTGATAGAACACCTTGTAGGGGTGTTAAGAGGGTGAGAAGTTTTTGTTTTGAATAAGCGTTCTATTTACGAGGTGTGGAGGGTCCATAGAAGGATAAGGTGGGTAGCACAAACGGAGTGGGTGTAGACTAGAGCAGTCAGTAAGAAAATGTGTCGTGTCTATGAAAGGGCTCGGATCGTAAAGAGCTAGCTAGAATGTGGTGCTTGAGCTAATTGGGAACTCGTGAGTTATAGTTTGACAGATTGAGAAAGAACTAAGTAACGAGATAGACTCGATTGTGTATACGGGAGGATGTGAAGGCAAGTTCGAATTGTGTGAATGATCCTGAGAGATCTGGTCTGCAGTGTGATGTTATGGGCAAAGAGTGTACGGATGTGTAGTGACAGTAATTGTCAAGCTTAATGTTCCAGCTAGTGTCGTAGTGATGTGATGTTAGAGAGAGGGAGCATCAAATAGACACCTTTTGGGGGTTTCGGTTGGGGCGCTCGATTTGTTAACCAGATTGTTGGAGCACGTAGGGTGTAAGTTGACGTTGTGATATGATTATGTTCGGGATAGAATGAAGGAGTGGTGGTGGGTGGTTACCCAAAGGGAAAAACCAAGTGTTTCTAGTTGTAAGAGTCGCTAAATAAGCATGTTTTGGGATCATTGGAAGTTTAAAGAAGATGATGGGTGTGCTCGTCAAAATGTGGTGGAATAGATGTGAAATCCTTAAAGAATGTGAGTTGTTGCTTATGTGTGGAAGAATTGTCTGAGAAAGTAAAAGTGGGAGATTAAAGAATGTGTAGTGACGTCGAACTGGTGTCAGTTCGAGGTGTTTTGGTTGAATATCTTAAGTTAGAACTTTAGTGCAATCGTTTGGTTACATACAATAATGAGAAAGTATTTTCAGCATGAGAATTGTCGGAAGAGAGGGGCAAGTAATGTTGGTGGGCAGTACTCCATGCTAACTTGGGGAGGTGAAGATAGTATGTCGGAATAAGTGAGCAAATTGGAAGTAGTAAACTTGACAGGAATGCCGAAAGGTGCAGTAATGTGTAGATTGTCATTGATAAGTGTGCGAACCGTTGGAAGGAGTATTGAGGAAGGGAATTGGGTATGATTTTGTGCAGGAAAGGAGTGGATAAGACAGCTGAGTGAGTTAAGTTAGTGACTTTATGAGAAATGTATAAACGAATTGGTCGTGTAGTGATTAAGCTAGTGAAAACGGTAGGGTGTGACCATGGTTACTCCTCCCAGTGGAGTGAGGATAACCGGAGTTTTGTTTTTTATGACTGAACGAACGTGGCAATCAGTGAGAAATGGATTGTGTTTTACGATAAGTTTAATTCGAGTAAGTGGACACTCCAACGGTGGGTTTGGAGGTTCCTACTCTTAGTTACGTATATGTATGGAATGGTGAAGTAGTAAGGATGTGAGAGATGGTTGATGAACTGTGGTCGAGGTGTTCCGAGAAAAAGGAAATGTTATCTGCATAGCGAATATTGGTTGGGAGAAGTAATCTAGAATTGCTCGTTTTACGATGAAGGAACTCTGGATTGTAAGTTGTCAGGATGTACGGGGTTGGCCTTGTGCCAAGCTGTCAAGTGAGTAATTCACCTTTTTCGGTAAAAGAATCTCGTGTTGTAGCGGTGGATTCCGCCAAGTTCCTCCGTAAAGGAAGTAAAGATGCCTGAGGAACCTTAGTTAATCCCCTTTTGTCATGACCGATCGAGTAGGAACAGTAACCTACGAGTTAGAGTACCGTAAGAACTGAAGGGATTGCACCCATTGTCCCACGTATCGAATTTAGTGTGGTGGTCGACTGAGTTAGAATGTGGCATTTCTTTGGGGGAATATAAGTTTTTTTAGTGTGGGCAAGATACCCGCATCTTTTCCAATAAGGAATTCCGGGGACGGAATTCTTATATGGAGGGAGTGTTGTAACAACCGGGTTTCGTTTGCAAGAATGCATAAGATTTGTGTCTTTTGTGAAAGAAATGAAAATTAAGTTGAGGGACTATTTAGCAATTAATGAAAGGTATATATAGACACTAACTCCTAGGGTAGCCCCTTGGCTAGAAATCAGTATTGTTGTGGATGTTGGCGGCTTAGGAGGAAAAGAGGAGAAAAGAGAAGGAGAAAGGAAATCTTGGGAAGGAATCAAAGAAGTGGAAATCAAAGAAGAAATCAACAAGGTAATCCCTTCTAAATTCGTTTTCCTTGTTGTTGTAGCATTTCTTTCTTTATAATCTGGATTCCTAAGTCTGAATGTGATGATTCTTGAGTTTTCAACCACATTCCTAAAAAGTGGGTTTTATGGGTTTTGTCTTAATGAACCGATTTAAGGGGTTATAGATTGATTAACTGAGCGATTGGGGATTGTGGATGAACCCTTATAGTTGTCTAATCAAACTAATGGCATAAATCGGAGTTTAAATCAGTTTTAGACCTATTAAGTTCGAACAGCCGAGTTTTCCAGACACCAGTGTTCGGTGGTGTCCGGATATGTTGCATGTGTCCGGGTAAGTGCCTCGTGAAGGTGTCCGGGTAGTTTTTCCCGGATAAGTGTGGTGTCCGAATAAGTGGTGTGTCCGGATAAGCGTAGTGTCCGGATAAGTGATGTGACCGAATAAGTGTGGTGTCCGGATAAGTATAGTGTCCGGATAAGTGTAGTGTCCGGATAAGTGCTGTGTCCGGGAAGGGGTATCCGGACAGTAGGGCTGAGATATTTTTCTGATGCGAATCTATTGCCTTAGGTGTTCGTTTGGGTTAGCTTGGAAGTATTTAAGAAGTGCGTTGTACGTCAAGCAAGGTGAGTCCCCTAAACCTTTTACGACTTAAAGTGTTAAACATTTTAACTGATTATGATTTCTCTTACAAGCATGAAATGTTTATAACCGTCACGCATGATTTCCCATGAAATACCTGTTTTACCTGAGAATACGTATTTTACATGATTTTACGTAATTGAAGGTTAAATGTTTTTCTGAGTAAGGTTCGTTTACGAGCATGAACTGTTTACAATTGTTACGCATGTCATCCATGAGATGTACGCTTTTATTTTGAAAGACGGCTTTTAGCAATATGGAGGGATGTGCAAGGATTTCACGTTTGTGATTTACGTTATGCTATGTGTATGTTATGTGAAGTTGGTCTGCACAGTGGGATCGTTATGCCTCGGGATCCGATGATCCCTTGGATATGAGTGATGAGCCGATAGGTTGGAATATGTTTCCCTCCTATTCGGGTAGAGGGGAGTCTACTTGGGCCCCGATACGAGGCGAGAGGGGAGTCTGCTTGGGCCCCGATCGTGGCGAGAGGGAGTCTGCTTGGGCCCCGATCGTGGTTAGCTATGTGGTCCTTAAACACTCTGCAGTACCATGTCTGATGCTTATGTGGAAAATGTGAAAAGTTTTATAAAATGATCTTATGATGCTGATGTACACTGTTATGGAGGGAACTCACTAGACCTCATGGTCTAACCCTCGCTTTTCAAAATTAAAACCTTTTCCGGTAAGCAAATAGTAGGAGGCTCAGGTAAGTGAACAAGAGCAAGATAGAGTACTGATGCAACGTGAGACCGTGCAAGTGCCTCCTGTAGAAGCTAGATTATTCTCAGTTGTGTATAGGTTGTTTCCGCCAACCTCAGTTTTAGAGTAATGTAATGAAATTTTAGGACCAAGTTTTGTAAATTTTATGATGTAATGCTATGTATGTCTTGCTATGTTTTTGGGACGTTACATATATTACAAAAAAATAGAAAAACTAGAAATAATAATAGAATTACATAAACTAAAAATTGATAATATAGAAAGAAAATTAAAACATATAGAAGACATAGTAGAAAAGAAAAAACAGAAAGTCGAAGAATTCGAAGTAGCTCAAATGTGTGAAGAACATGAGCACACTTATATTCAAACAAAGGGATACACAAACATGATTCATATACAATGTAGATTATGGTTAGACAATAATAAATTTGTTGATTTAACAGCATTAGTGGATACAGGAGCAACAAAAAGTGTAGCGTCATATACTTTAATCCCTAAACAATACCATAAAGAGTTACCCTATAAATTAGTCACTAGAACAATTGAAAGTCGACTTATCTCAATCACACACTATGTAGAACCAACAGGCATACAATTTTTAGACTTTGCAGAAAATTAAAGCATTAAATATGAAATACCACAAGTAAATATTAATCCTGAGTATATAAAATCCTCAGATTTTGTTTTAGGATTAAATTTTATATTCGGATTAAATGGTGTTATCACCCTTACAAGAAACTTTATCACATTAAGTAAACATATTTACAGCTTTCCTACAATGAGATATACAAATACATCAGAGTTCGCTCGAAAGCGTGGTGGACAAGGTCACTTATCTGTCATGCATTCGATGATCATATCATCCGTTTCTTCTTGTATGTTTAATTCTGTGAGTTTTCTATTAATTATTTGTTCTATTGTTTTGTTGGTTTCTTCAATTTTAAATCCTGTAGTTTCTTCTTCTTCTAAATAATCTATTAAACTGTAATCAAATTCTTCTTCTTCGAATTTATCAAATCCTATTAGAGTTTCTCCATCTTCGTTTTCTGTATCATAATTTGGTTATGTATCTGTATCATATTTTGTATTCATAAAATTGTATTTTGTTTCTTCGTCATCTTTATTGTCGGGTGACTTCTTTTTAAAGTCTACAAATCTCAAGCTTTGTGATCCATCACTATCTTCATATATATAACTTCTTTTTGGGACTAATATTTCGTCTTCTTGACCTTTTATGTGGTTTATTGCCATTCTAATCCTGCTATTTCTTCAGGATCTATTTTTACTAGGTCTATCATTTGTATAGATTTTGAAGCTATTGTGTTTACAATCCTTTCAATATTAACTTTGTATTTATGTTTAAAAGTCATGTTTGATATAATAATCTAGGATTTAGAATATCTAATTGGTGTTGATTGTAAAGATTTATATTTCTGTCTAAGTCTATTTCTTCTTCTAATTGCATATTTTGTTGTGAGGAATTTGAACCTGATCCTCTTCTAACAATCCTGTTTAAAAATGACTCTGATGATATTGTATCTTGTATATTACTTATTGAGCTTCTTGCTTCTTGTACTGTTCTGCTTCTTCCCAAGAAACTTCTGTTTTGATTATTCATTTCCTAGGTAACCAGTGTGTATATGGTTTAGGTTTTCTGTTTATTTTAATATCTTCTAGATTTAGTTAATTTATTGCTTCGGTGATTTTATCTATATCACTTTCTTTTGTTGTATTAGTTTCTTTTTTATCTTCTAATATATTAATTATTTTGTTTAATTTTTCAATAACCTGTAATATTAGACTGATAATAAAATTAAATAAAAGTGGATAATGGCTATCACTTTTATTATGTCCTGTGTATTTGGTAAAACCTGTGACTTCTACTGTATTTTCTATAGGTTTATATTTTTTAACGTCTTCTAAAGCCTTTCTATATTCTTTAGATGACTCCAGATTTAACCTTCTACTATTTGTTTAACTATTTCTAAAGATTTTTCTAATTTATTTAACTGTTTTTCAATTTTGTTCAATAAATTTTTGTTTTCAATTTCTATCTGTTTTGGTTTATTGCTTTCTAGCAAATAGCTTAGCTGTTGAATTTCTTGTTTGGTAGGAATTAATTTTCTAATTTCTTTTAATTCTTTTATAATTTGGTTATTTTGTTCTTTAATATATCCTAGATTTTCCGTTAGTTTATCAAAACGCTTTATCACTGCTGACGAAGTATTTGAATCAATGATTTAAGAAAAACCTATCTCTTAGTATCTATCCAGATTTCTTACTCCTTTTCATAATATATTCATATATCCCATTAAAATTTTAAATAAACAATAAACAACGATTAAATAAACATATATACTGGGGTTTATCTTGACCCTTAAATTCATCATAACCTTTATATTTATATCATTACATAATATGATCCCTGGATTTTCACCTTAGCGGGTTCTCATTAAATGTGGACTTCAACTGCCACTAACGAGCCTGACTAAGTCTTTTAAACCTTTAGCATCGTACCATGCTCTGATACCAATAAGGGGGTATGGCGGATTTTTTGGGTTTCCGTTAAACCACTATGATAGTAATACATCAAGAAAATATATGAAAAACATACTTACAGTGGAAGTAGAAGCACCAGAGTAGAGATTATAGGTGATGAGCGGAAGCACCAGAATGGTATTTACAATACTAAAGAGAAGAGTAGCGATTATATCATCTTCTTGAGTTTGAGCTTGTTGATTGTTTTCAGTTTTGATAACAGTTTTCTTTGCATTAAGGACAATATGTTTATGATCTGCAATGTAATGATCCCACCAGTTTCTTAAAATACCTGTGAAACCTGATATGAGCGTGTCTGCAATTTGTTTTTCATTATTACCTTTAGTAGGATAGGAATTCGAGGCCATATTCATTTCTTGAATTATATTAAGAATTTGGTGTTCTGATAGTCCATCAATGTTCCGATCATAAACTGAAGAACCATCATATGCACTTCTATTAAGAGACGATGTGTCTTCAAATTGAACATCTGGGAAAGTTGGTCTATGATAATAGTTTCTTGTTTGAGGGCGACCAGTACTAGTGGAATTGCCTTTAAAAGTTAATTTATTGGAAAATTGTTCATAAATTTGAGATATATCTTTTGATTCTGTATCTGGATCTGATTTTTGATTTAGAACAATTACATTTAAATTGCTTATTTTTGGTTCTAATTCATTAACTAATTTCTTATTATAACCTACATTTGTATTGGAATCAATTTGGTGGGGTATGAAAATTGGATTTTTATTGTTTTCTTTGACCTTGTCTTTAGAGGGAGGAATCTCAATCCCTTTAATATTAACAGCATTAGTGGATACAGGAGCAACAAAAAGTGTAGCGTCATATACTTTAATCCCTAAACAATACCATAAAGAGTTACCCTATAAATTAGTCACTAGAACAATTGAAAGTCGACTTATCTCAATCACACACTATGTAGAACCAACAAGCATACAATTTTTAGACTTTGCAGGAAATTACAGCATTAAATATGAAATACCACAAGTAAATATTAATCCTGAGTATATAAAATCCTCAGATTTTGTTTTAGGATTAAATTTTATATTCGGATTAAATGGTGCTATCACCCTTACAAGAAACTTTATCACATTAAGTAAACATATTTACAGCTTTCCTACAATGAGATATACAAATACATCAGAGTTCGCTCGAAAGCGTGGTGGACAAGGTCACTTAGAATTTTTAAAAAATAACCAAAATAAAACTTTCGTTGAAAACGAATCAATAAAATTACTCACAAATTTCCTAACACATGAATTCGAAAAAGGAATAGAAATTACAAAAAGTATAAATCACCCTATAATTTTACATTTAGAAAAGACAGGACTCATAGGAGAAGATATAAGGAATTCAAAAGTTAAACACATATGTAAATTTAAAATAAAAAACCCTGATATAACAATCCGAACAGCTAATATAGCATATAGCCCTTTAGACAAAGAAGAATTTAAAAAACAGATACCAGAAATGATAGAACAAAAATTAATTAGAAAATCGGAAAGTCCTCACAGATCCGCAACATTTATGGTAAGAAATCACGGTGAAATAAAAAGAGGAAAAGCCAGAATAGTATATAACTATAAAAGACTTAATGACAATACAGAAGATGATGGGTATAATATTCCTAATAAGGACAGTTTACTAAATCTTATACAAAAGAAAAGAATATTCTCAAAATTTGACTTAAAATCAGGATACAATCAATTACAGCTTGAAGAAACCTTCAAACCATGGACAGCCTTCACAGGCTCAGAAGGACAATATGAATGGAATGTTCTTAGTTTTGGACTCAAGAACGCACCATCCATATTTCAAAATTCATGGATAGTATATTTCTTAAATATAATTTATGTCTAGTATACATTGACGATATTTTGGTTGCCAGCGAAACAATATAAGAGCATGAAAGACACCTACAACAGATATTTGACGAAATAAAAAAGAATGGTATAGTAGTATCCAAGAGAAGAATGGATCTATTTAAAAGAAAAATATATTTTCTTGGCCTAGAAATCGGCAATGGAAAGATAGAATTACAATCACATATTTCTACAAAAATATTAGATTTTCCAGAAAAAATCGAAGGCCTTAAACAAATACAAGCCTTTTTAGGTTTGATAAATTATGCTCGAAAATTCATCCCAAATCTTTCAAAATTAGTAGGACCTCTATACAGTAAAACAACAAAAAATGGTCAAAGACATTTTAACATAGAAGACATAAAGCTTGTCAAAATGATTAAAGAAAAGGTAAAAAACATTAAACCTTTGGAATTACCATTAGTTACAGATTATATAATCATAGAGGTTGATGGTTGTAAAGAAGGATGGGGAGCCGTTCTTCTTTCTAAACCTAATAAGTACAATCCAAAAGAAACAGAAAAGATTTGTTCATATGCCAGTGGAAATTTTAACAAAATCGGAATGAATTGGACAAGCCTAGATTTTGAAATCCACGCATTAATAAATGCTTTGGAAAAATTTAAAATATTTTTACAAAAAGAATTCACAGTCAGAACACATTGTGAAGCTATAGTTCGCTTTATAAAAACGATCAAAGTAAAAAAGTAAATAAAACGCGATGGATAAATTTACAAAACATTATACAAGGATGTGGTTACAAAATAAATTTTGAACACATTAAAAGAAAAGATAATGGGATAGCAGATATGTTATCTAGAAATCTTAACAAGTTATTTATTACAGATGGAGAAAAGAGATAAAGGAAGAAGAAAGGTTATACAGCCTATCAGGTATTCATCTTCAATGAGTATCTCATCGGATGAAGAGAAAATTAGTACACAGACAGTTGATACACAGATCCTAGATACCAACAAAATGTTCAAGAAGCTATGAGCTCACAGATGTTACAAACAGAAGGTTTTTACAATTCTCCACAGATACCACGATCACAGTATACACAATCTGGTTCTTCAAAAAATACACCAAATACTGGTATAATTGCACCATACACTCCTACAATGTAATAACCCAACTTTAACAGGATTGAGAGTTCAGTGGTCAGATTGTAAAAAAATAAAAGTTTCATTTGGGGGACTAAGCTGAAAATTTCTGAGGTATAAATGGGCTCAAGTCCCTAGGGTTTCATAAATTATTGTCCCTGATTTTGTGCTGTGGCGGTTAGGAAGTGATCGAGAGAGAAATCACTGAAGAAATCTTCAAGGAATCGCGAGCAGACTTATTTGGTAAGAACTGAATCTTTCTCTATTATTATTTATGCATTGATTAATCAAGTGATTCAGCTTCTGGACATTGTTTTGTTCTAGCAGTGATGTTAATTTAGAAAACCCTGTTAAGGCTTTAATCCATCAATCAGACTAATAATGCTTGAAATCAATCGATTATAGGGTTTGGTTTATTAAGGAGTGTTATGATTCCATGTTGGATAAGAATGTATTGGCAAGAACTTTCATTAATCGAGTGGTTTAAGAAGGAAAACGAGTTTGATTTGCGTTGGCTTTTGGTCTGTTCGTAAGAGGCGAGTACCGTGGTTTAACACTACCGGGAATTGGCGCAAATCGGTATCGGGAGTGGCATGCACCGGGACTAGAGAGTCTCGTAACCTAGTTGCAAACCGTGTACCGGGAAACTGAGTCCCGTAATGTTTGGTACCGATAAGGTAAGTCCCGCAAGTGTGATACCGGGAGTTGGGCCGAGTCCCGCAAGGCGATAGTCGGACATGGGCTCGCACTATTCACTTGTCCATTGCTTTGGGCCTGCGATGTGTGTCCTTGAGAGCCCAACTTGCTTTGGGTTTAGGATATTAGTAGTGGGCCTTAGGAATGAAATTCTTGGATTCTAGAAATGGTTTAAGACGAGTTATGTAAACTAGTTGAAAATCCTTGGTAGTTATTAAAGATCGAGTCAAGAGGAGAACTTGGGGTCAAGATTTGAGTTGCATCTAATTTATTTATAAATTAAATTATTAGGTGTGCGATCAAGAATGAGGCACGAGGTTAGGAAGGAATTTGCAATCAGGTGAGTTCTCTCACTCTCTTTTTACGACGTACTATATTTTACTGAATATGGTTCCTTTATTGAGCATGAACTGACTTATAAAAATATGCATGTTTTCCACGCTTTGCATACGTATTCGCAAGTGAATTGATGTTTAAGGTTTTCAAGTGTATGATTTTAAATGTATATGCATGCTATGTGGAGTTGGTTACACAGTGGGGTCAGGGTACCTTGGGATCTCTGATCCCTGGGGCATATGGAGGTTAGCTTGTGGGTTGGAATTTGTTTTCTCCCATATGAAGGAACAGGGAGTCCATTTGGATTCCGGCGTAGACGAGAGGGTGTCCGTTAGGCCCCGATCGGAGTAGCTTATGCGATCCCTGAACCCTGTGTTTAACCTTGGATGATGTTATGAGAAAGATGTGAAAGTATTTTCTTTATGAAATGATCTTTATATTGTGATAAATGTTTATGGAGGGAATTCACTAGACCTTTTGGTCTAACCCTCGCTTTTCAAAAACTAAACCATTTTCAGGTAAGCGTACAGTGGGCAATTCTAGTAAGAATTAGATGGAGACAAGAAAGATGTGGAGCTCATAGCGACTCCAAGAATTTGAAAGATGACCATAGATAGAATCTCGATCGTAGACGTAGAGCCTTCCGCTGTCAATTTTATTCAGATCGCTTTATTGATGATGTAAAGACAAGATATTTATGTAATGCGAAATGCTTATTTTCTAGATGAATGCATGTTATGTTTTTGGGACGTTACAAATGGTATCAGAGCCTTAGTTTAAGGGATTTAGGTGACCATTCGGGCCTAAACTTAAACTGTAAGATGAGGAACACAGCCGAGACATAGGATTGCCTCTAGGAACGATCACTATAAATGCGCTTAGGAATAAGGTGCCAAGGACAAACGTGTAAGGTAAGTTTGGTATTTCACTTGGCCAGTGTAATTACGAACTTACAGGTACATGTGCGTGCTTACAATACCTTACTTATAGCAAATTTGTTGTGTCACGTCTAGCAAGGATTAACTATCGGTTTCCTTCAGTTTAGCGCTATGGCTGGGAGAACGTTGAGGAATAGGTCAGCAAGATCCCTGAGGGATAGACCGAGCTCCATTGCTTGGGGAAGTGTCCTGTAAGAGTCATTATGATGTGATGTATGTAGACATCGTAGAGAAGAAACGTTGTAAAGAAGGTTATGAGTCGTCTAGAGGTAGCTCTTCGTGGATTCGGAGCGGATGAATGTTTGAGTTTGAGTAAGAATCCAGTTTCGGGAGAGTCCTAGTTATGGAAATCATGGGATAGGTCAGTTGGGATGGTAAGATAGAACAATGTCAAAACCTTGAAAGTATCAATGGAGCCTTGACTTTTTAGTCGAGCTTTTCATTGGCAGGACAAATGGAATAAGATGCTTATAGTGAATTGAAAGCATGTAGAAGTAGAAAGTGAGGTAGTCGATCAAAGAGAAAATAGTGTGAAATGGTTGAGTAAGTGAGATGTGGAACGCATGTACATCAAGTTAGTGCTTGACCGAGAGGGCGGCCCTTGGTCGTAAGTGGAGTATCAAGGATAAGCTGCGTGAGTAAAGCGGTTGACCTCGTTGAGTGAGTAGCCTTCTATTGCAAATAGAGTCTCATGCATGGCGTTCTTTTATGTAACATGAAATCTTCACGATTTAAAATAAAAAGGTAAATGTCAACTTTGAACAAAATGAGTCAGCTTGTACGAGTGCACGTTTAAAGAAAAGCGATTTCAGTACGTCGCACATTGAAATTTTGAGGTTAACGATTTGCAAAGTATTCCACACTTTTAATGATAAGTTAAATTGTTACAAAAATGGTCGAGAAAATGGTTGCCTGCAATTCACTTATAACCAAAATGCTTAATCGACCTCTTGATATCATACAATTGAGTGTGAGAACCGACTGGTTTACTTTGTGTCGGTAATTCTTTCAGAATTGTCTCATACGAAAAGATTTTCATGCAATATATTACTCTCGTAATAACATTGTTCGGATTGAGCAAGATTGAGGTTCACGGGAAGATGCATGCCAACGATTCTCGAATCGTTGTGCAGGGTTTTGAAGCTATAAGAGTGATGGGGTCATGTGTACCCAAATGATTCCCAAACGTTGTTTATTTAAAATGATGAAATGTGCGAAAAGATTTATTTACTGTATTGTCATGCATGAAGGCTATGAACCCACTAGGTCGTAGAGTCTTACGTCTTAAGCTAAGGAAGAACTCCGAGAGCGGAGAGGCGTTAGTCAAGTCAAGGGAGAACGTATGTAGTTTTAGTATTTGTGTTCAAGAGGAAAGGTGAACCGTGGTAGAGTCAGTAGTGGATTATAGTATCGGTTGTATGAGGGCTTGCACCCTGGTTCGGTAACCGGAAGTACATTTGTCAAGGGACGGTTGTGACCGGAGGAAGGACTTTAAGCCTTCAAGGTGATGGTTTTAGCAACTCGTTATGAGTAGTGTGGTGAGGAAGAAGGAAATGTCTATGGCGTAGGAATATGAGTTTTGAGGTGAGCTTGTAATGTTGTCGTTACATGAGTAGGTGTCGAAAGGAGGGAGACAGATCATGAAGGTGATTATGATATGTGGAAGGATTAGGTTCCGTAAGGAACTCATGTTAAATGATAGGTTAAGGAAGTAGTTAAGAGCTGTCTTTTGTCGTTGAAGTCGGTAACGGTGTATGTTGGCCGAGGCCGAAGACTCAAACCAGATGACTGTAAGTTGATATAATATCTTGTAGAGGTGTTAAATTAGTAAGAGACTGTTGTTGTTGAATAGGCGTTCTATTTACGATGTGAGGAGGGTCCGTAGAAGGACAAGGTGTGTAACACAAGCGGAGTGAGTGTAGACTATACCAGTCAGTAAGAAAATGTGTCGTGTCTAAGAAAGGACTCGGATCATAAAGGGCTAGCTAGGATGTTTGTGTTTGAGCTAAGTATGAACTCGTGAGTCATAGTTCAACAAGTTAGGAGAGAACTAAGTAGCGAGACAGACTCGATTGTAGTATACGGGAGAATATGAAGGAAAGGGTGAATTGTGTACGAATGACCATGAGAGACTTGGTCGGTAGTGTGATGATAGGAGTGGTGGATGTACGAACGAATAGTAGCTTCAATTGCCAAGATATATGTGTCAGCCGGTGATGTTAGAAAGATGAAGGATTAGAGGGAAGTCCTTTTGGGATTTCGGGTAGAGAGTACGTTTTGCAATCCCAGTTGTGAAGTACGGGGTTTGTAAGTTGGTGCTTATTTTGACTGTTATCGAAATAGAATGTCGGGGCAGAATTGGGTGATTGCCCAGCTGTGAGACCAAGCTTTGTGGTTATGTATGTTGTTAAGTATATTCTTGAAGGCAGAGTAAGTTTAAAGAAGATGATGAATAGATTCGTCAAGTTGTAGTATAGTAGATGAGAAATCGTTAAAGAATTAAAATTGTTCCTTATGCGTGAGGGAATGATCCTAGAAGGAAATAGTTGGAATATTTGGTTATGTTTAAGGAATGACATGATGATGATTGTGGGACGGAGTGGTAGTATGATCATTAGTTGATTTGAAATGTCATGATAGAGGTATAAGCCTTTGGTTGGTTGACTAAAATTTTAGAGATTTGTTAAGTAATGACGTTCATTTGTTATTACAGGATGTGTTACAATTCTTGGGGAAGTGTTATTGAGATTAACATACTGATTGTTAAAGAATTATTTAAGGTAAATCTAAGAAAGAAAGTCGGGATGACGGTATATATATATATATATATCTGTCTGATTTTATGATCCTGGTGGTTAATCGAAAGAATTGTGGAACCCGAGTTTTGGGGTGTTCCTGAGTTAATAGATCCGTTTGTAATAGGGAATCCAAGGGGGTGGATTATTAGAGTGAATGGGGGACGTTACTAAGAAACACTTTGGGGTCATTGGAAGTTTAAAGAGGTTGAGGGTTGTGTTAGTCAAAATGTGGTGGGATAGATGTGAAATCCTTAAAGAATGTGAATTGTTGCTTATGTGCGAAAGACACGTTTGAGAAGGTAAAAGTTGGAGATTAAAGAATGTGTAGTGACGTCGAACAATGGTCTTGTCTCAAGACGGCTTGGTTGAATGTCTTAAGATAAGATCTTGGTGCAACTGTTTGGTTATGTGAGTAATGAGAAAGCGATACCAGCATGAGGAAAGGTCGGGAGAGAGGGGCAAGTAATGTTCGGTGGGCAATGCTCCACGCTAACGTGGAGAGGTGAAGATAGCATGTCGGAATAAGTGAGTAAATTGGAAGTAGAAAACTTGACAGTAATGCCGAAAGGTGAAGGGTTGTGCAGATGGTTATTGATAAGTGTGCGAACCGTTAGAAAGGATATTGAGGAAGGAAATTGTGTATGCTTTTGCGCAGGAAGGTAGTGGATAAGACAGTTGAATGGGTTAAGTTAGTGACTTTGTGAGAAATGTTTAAACGATTTGGTCGTGCAGTGTTTAAGCTAGTGAGATTAGTATGGCGTGACCATGGTTACTCCTCCCAGTAGAGTGAGGATAACCGGAGTTATGCTTCTTGTGACTGAACTAATGTGGCAATCAGCGAGGAATTGATGTGTTTCAGGATAAGTTTAATTTGAGTAAGCGAACACTTCAACAATAGGTTTGGAGGTTCCTACTCTTAGTTACATATAAGGATGGAGTGGTGAAGTAGTGAGAATGTGAGAGAAGTTTGACGAACTGTGGTCTAGGTAGTCCGAGAGAAGGGAAATGTTATTTGCATAGATGTTTGATGAAGGAACTCCGGGTTGTGAGTTGTCGGGATGTACAGGGTTGGCCTTGTGCCAAGCTGTCAAGTGTGTGACTGGTTCTTAGTAAATGAATCTCGTGTTGTAACAGGGGATTCTTCCAAGTTCCTCCTTATAGGAAGTAAATGTGGCTGAGAGGCTGTACTAAATCTTCTATCGTTAAGACCGAGCGATTAGTGACAGTAGCCTACGAGTCAGAGGAACGTAAGAAATGAAGGGAGTCCACCCAATGCTCCATGTTTCGAATTTATCGAGTGGTTGACTAGGTCAGGAGTGGCATTACCTTGGGGAGGCGTCAGTTTTGGATGAAAGCTAGATACCCGCACCCTTTCCAATAAGGAATTCCGGGGACGGAATTCTTTTAAGGGGGGAGTGTTGTAACAACCCAACTTTAACAGGATTGAGAGTTCAGTGGTCAGATTGTAAAAAAATAAAAGTTTCATTTGAGGGACTAAGTTGAAAATTTCTGAGGTATAAATGGGCTCAAGTCCCTAGGGTTTCATAAATTATTGTCCCTGATTTTGTGTTGTGGCGGCTAGGAAGTGATCGAGAGATAAATCCATGAAGAAATCTTCAAGGAATCGCGAGCAGACTTATTTGGTAAGAACTGAATCTTTCTCTATTATTATTTCTGCATTGATTAATCAAGTGATTCAGCTTCTGGACATTGTTTTGTTCTAGCAGTGCTGTTAATTTAGAAAACCCTGTTAAGGCTTTAATCCATCAATCAGACTAATAATGCTTGAAATCAATCGATTATATGGTTTGGTTTATTAAGGAGTGTTATGATTCCATGTTGGATAAGAATGTATTGGCAAGAACTTTCATTAATCGAGTGGTTTAAGAAGGAAAACGAGTTTGATTTGCGTTGGCTTTTGGTCTGTTCGTAAGAGGCGAGTACCGGGGTTTAACACTACCGGGAATTGGAGCAAATCGGTATCGGGAGTGGCATGCACCGGGACTAGAGAGTCCCGTAACCTAGTTGCAAACCGTGTACCGGGAAACTGAGTCCCGTAATGTTTGGTACCGGTAAGGTAAGTCCTGCAAGTGTGATACCGGGAGTTGGGCCGAGTCCCGCAAGGCGATAGTCGGACATGGGCTCGCACTATTCACTTGTCCATTGCTTTGGGCCTGCGATGTGTGTCCTTGAGAGCCCAACTTGCTTTGGGTTTAGGATATTAGTAGTGGGCCTTAGGAATGAAATTCTTGGATTCTAGAAATGGTTTAAGACGAGTTATGTAAACTAGTTGAAAATCCTTGGTAGTTATTAAAGATCGAGTCAAGAGGAGAACTTAGGGTCAAGATTTGAGTTGCATCTAATTTATTTATAAATTAAATTATTAGATCTGCGATCAAGAACGAGGCACGAGGTTAGGAAGGAATTTGCAATCAGGTGAGTTCTCTCACTCTCTTTTTACGACGTACTATATTTTACTGAATATGGTTCCTTTATTGAGCATGAACTGACTTATAAAAATATGCATGTTTTCCACGCTTTGCATACGTATTCGCAAGTGAATTGATGTTTAAGGTTTTCAAGTGTATGATTTTAAATGTATATGCATGCTATGTGGAGTCGGTTACACGGTGGGGTCATGGTACCTTGGGATCTCTGATCCCTGGGGCATATGGAGGTTAGCTTGTAGGTTGGAATTTGTTTTCTCCCACATTAAGGAACGGGGAGTCCATTTGGATTCCGGCGTAGACGAGAGGGTGTCTGTTAGACCCCGATCGGAATGCTTATGCGATCCCTGAACCCTGTGTTTAACCTTGGATGATGTTATGAGAAAGATGTGAAAGTATTTTCTTTATGAAATGATCTTTAAACTATGATAAATGTTTATGGAGGGAATTCACTAGACCTTTTGGTCTAACCCTCGCTTTTCAAAAACTAAACCATTTTCAGGTAAGCGTACAGTGGGCAATTCTAGTAAGAATTAGATGGAGACAAGAAAGATGTGGAGCTCATAGCGACTCCAAGACTTTGAAAGATGACCATAGATAGAATCTCGGCTGTGGACGTAGAGCCTTCCGCTGTCAATTTTATTCAGATCGCTTTATTGATGATGTAAAGACAAGATATTTATGTAATGCGAAATGCTTATTTTCTAGATGAATGCATGTTATGTTTTTGGGACGTTACAAATGGTATCAGAGCCTTAGTTTAAGGGACGATCACAGTATACACAATCTGGTTCTTCAAAAAATACACCAAATACTGGTATAATTGCACCATACACTCCTACAAAAACCCAAACCAGAGGGTATACACAATCCAGTAGGTCAAAAGATACACATACACAAACATATTCTATGATATCATTCGGTAACCATGTGTTACAGAAATGTTTTGATACAAAGAAAAAATTCAGACCCTTGATTGGGACAATTTTAACAGAAAAACAACAATGTTTGCTTGACAATATTTGGCATACTCAAACCATGCCACAAGCAACCTCATTTAAAGTACAAATCCTAAACGCTCTGAGTATTTATTTCTCAGAACAAAGCCAGATTGTTCCCAAAAAACAACATAAACGTTTTTCTCACTACATCATTTTTAGGGGAATAAAAACTGGAATTTTTAATAAATGGGAAACAGTCACACAATATATACAGTTTAACAGCCCACTTTACAAAGGATACCACAGTTTTGCTGAAGCTATGAAAATAGCCAGAGAAACTTTTGGAGTTGAATCCTTCTTCATTGAACCAGAAGAAATGAGAACTTTTGCAGAAATGGCAAAAACTAACCGTGAGCAGTTTATCAAAGCTCAAGAAAATGTTTGCCCAGTTACAAGAACAACTTTTAAAATCTGGAAAAAATACACAGATAACACAAACCCGGATTGAAAATAGTTTTCTCAAACAAAAGATTTATTTTCTTGAAGCAAAAAATACACAGCTTCTACAAAAGCTTGAGAAAAAAGGAAACAAATACAGTTATACACAGAAATTTCGACAGCTTTAAAGCAAGGATACTAGATATGCCGCTAAGTCAGACTATGCAACTACTTTTCGAGAATTTCCCAGAGTTCGAACAAATGGTTTCCAACAAAGTGTGCACAGAATTTCCATTACTATTATACAAGTTGCAACAAGATATCATCGACATGGCTTTTCAAGAAAAAACATACAAAGGCGTTACAGTGGTTCAAAGAACACATCACGATGAAGGACAAGCCCCGACCAACATTTTCCTACTACAAATCAACCTAAAGGTTACAGACATGGCAGACGATCAAATCCTTGGTTTCTACCACAACGGAATGATCGACTACATCGAACTCAGTCTAAATCCAAAGACAGAAGCACTTCTCAACAAATTTGGAGAAAAGTTTATTCTCACAGCCGGAAATATTGCATCCCATTCATCCAGCCCACTGATAGGATATAAAATCTTCGCATCATTTCCCGAGGCAAATGGTCATACATACAGACCTGCAAGAAAACGCATATTCATCAGCCACCATGAAGATGAACAAAAGGCACTAAAGAAATACGCATGCAGTCTCGAGTACACATGGTGGGATAACATCAACAGCAAAGAAACACTTCAACTACAGATAGGAAAGATGATTACGCAAGGACAGAAAACACCAACACTACCAGCAAATTTTTTCTATCGACATTGGGGAAAACAGTACAAATTAATTGCAGAAGGACACTACACACAGATTTTTGTTCACAACAACTGATTATGGTTTTTCCGTTCATCGGAGAAGATGACTCGAGTCCAATCATCATCGGAAACATGGATGAAAAAGATGAATATGATGGGACAGATCCAGGATCACCACAGTCTATCGACAGCACTAATAGAGACTTCTAGAAGACCTTTTCATCTAGAAGAAGTGACATCGGCATGACAGCCCAGACAAATTATTTTCGGAAGATGGCCGACATAGCTTTTTCTACTTTAGACTTTTTTACACATTTTTTGTCGATAAGAATCATTTTATATCAGTAGGTGTAATAATTTAAGACTAGCATAGGGACGTGTCAAATTATTAGGCTAGCATAGTTCTTTCATTTTGCCTTTAAATACATGTTTAGTCTTCAGTTGTAAAAACACACTGAGAAAACCCGAGAAATAATAGAAAGCATTTCTCTCATGGCTCTCAAAATTATCTCTTCCTATCTCCTTAGTCTAAGTCCAGTATTTCTTACACTCCTTTAGATCTTCATAGTATATCCCATATATATAAAAAAATAAAAAATAAAGGATCACCGCTGTCTATACCATTCTGGTGCTTCCGCTCATCACCTATAATCTCTACTCTGGTGCTTCTACTTCCACTGTAAGTATGTTTTTCATATATTTTCTTGATGTATTACTATCATAGTGGTTTAACGGAAACCCAAAAAATCCGCCATACCCCCTTATTGGTATCAGAGCATTGTACGATTCTAAAGGTTTAAAAGACTTAGTCAGGCTCGTTAGTGGCAGTTGAAGTGTAACAACCCGGTTTCCCAAACATGCTTCAAATAACATACATTGCATAACTTCATTACATTCATAATAAAAGATACAAAATAAACCACAAACGGTCCCTTCGGTCTCGAAACTACAAAATACATTAAGCTTCCTAAGCAACGCCCATCAAATGCTCCTTACACTTAATCCTTTCCTTTGTCGATCCTTAACCTGGAAAACATATTTTTGAAAACAAAATGAGGGTTAGACCAAACGGGTCTAGTGAGTTAATCCCGGTCCTTTCCAAAATCATTATAAACCTTTTATGTAAATCCTTTGTATCAAAATAGTTTATATGAAACCTTTCGCCCATACACACATATACCTCTTGTATATAAATACCACATATACCACACGTATATAAATACCAAACAAGACTCGTGCATCGTGCTCCACTCATCCTCATCCTCGTTCCCATGGCCATATTAGTTGGTAGCAAGCCAACTAATAAATCAACGCCGTACAACAACTACGACACACAACGCCGTACAACGTCTACGACCAACAACGCCGTACAACATCTACGACCAACAACGCCGTACAACAACTACGACACACACTTCAGCCGGCATAGTTCGGCGTGCTCTCGTGCAGTATAATACTTACATAAATATAACGTCTCATTATATTATATTTAAAAGCATATACTCAATCGTATCTCAATATACGATATACCACACCATCACACATATCCTTTTCATATACATATATAAACACATATATATGTTCCCCAGTTGAAAACGTTTAAAGTAAAACTCACCTGATCAGTTTGCATCCGAAAACCCTTCCAAGATTATTTTTTTTAAGCACTTTGATCCTTGGTTCCAAATCCACAGAAGCTGTACAAATAAACACAAGTACCTGTTTTAAAAACAAGCCAAACAACTCGCAAGCACACACCTCAAACTCAAGCTAGCAAGCACACACCTCAAATTAAGCTAGCAAACACACACCTCAATCCCATCGCAACCTTCTAAGCTAGCAAGCATACACCTCAAATTAAGCTAGCAAACACACACCTCAATTCCATCGCAACCTTCTAAGCTAGCAAGCATACTCCTCAAATTAAGCTAGCAAACACACACCTCAATTCCCTCGCAGTCCACTCCCTCGCAACCTAAGGCTGCGAGCCTATGAATTCCTCGCAATGGTTTACTACGAGCCGTATGAACACCAAACAAAAAACCCAGTTACCTGTTCGTCTAAAACCCCAAGATTTACAAGTTCTAAGGCTCAGATGACTATGAAAATTTTAAAGGAATGCACACTACTACTACTAGAACACTTACCCAAGATCAAAATACACTTCTATCTTTAAAATACCAAAACCCACTTAATCTCCTAAAAAGCTTAAAAATACAAAAAAAAAATGAAAGATTTAGGATGAGATTCTTACCTTATGTTATCCTGATCTGAATCAAAACCCCAAGTTGAAAAACCCTTCTTCTTTCCTTCTTTGCTCCAAGAATTTACTTTTAAAAATCTCTTCTCTCTTTCTCTCTGACGTATGAAATAAACACACACACACAACCACCTATATTTCTTTTGCTTCTAAACCAAAAAGGAAACCCATACCTTAGCTAATGCTGGCGGTATGGCCTCAAACCAAAACCCTCCCAATTTACACTATAAACCCTAAACTTCATCAAAATTTCATAACTAACCCTCTAACTTTAAATTCCCATTTCTAACTTATAAAAGACTTGTATAATTAAATTTCTAAATTCTTAATTAACTAAAATACTATTGGTCAATAATAAAATAAAATACCTGGTTATTACAACATCTCCCCCTTAAAAGAATTCCGTCCCGGAATTCATACAAGCAACGAACTAGGGTAACTACCACCGAATTGATATCAAAATCTATGAACACATCAAAGTGTTTACGGAACCCTCAAAGGACTTTTACTAGACCACCCGCTTTACTGTTTCTAGTTTACCATTTGCTCTTGCTTCAATACTTCAACCTAAAACATCAAGAGTTTTAATTTCTCACAAGAAATCCGCCCCCTTAAAATAACGATAAACACTCAATACTCAAATCTCACGAAAGTCCAAATTAACTCGAAATTCACTTATACTCATAACATTACCACGCTAATTACTACTTTTAACTTCCCCGGCCTTTTACTACAAACATCTTGTCCTATACTTTCACAATACTAACTCAAAAACATAATCCTATGCTTCCAATATAAAACTCGCTTAGCAATTATAACTTATTTCTCATACTCTTCCAATATACTCATAACATAATCACAATCACTTTATATCACGGAAATTTCTTAATTTTTATCAAACCCGAAAACTTCATCCTACTATTTCCATTTCTTAAACTAGCATAGCATAACCGTAATGATCTCACATCAATGCTTAATTGCACTGGACACCAAATCATTTATCAAAATAAAATAAGGTCTACAAAGCAACTAAATTTCTCGAATATCAACAAAGCACAACCTTAATCACTTCAATTATCTTAATAACCTCATCATCAAAACTCATACCGTCTTTTATCCAAATATCAATACCAATTCATTTCTTAATAAATAACAAACTCGCTATCATATCAAGTCCTTACATTTCCAATTTAGCACTAAAATACTTTCACAGCTCTTTAGACATTGGTTTCACTTTAACCACTCCGCAATTGAAATTTATCAATACCGGTCTCACCTTACCCCACTAACACAAATACCCAAAACATCATATAATTTCACTATAAAATTAAGCCGAAAGAATTCATCACAACTCCGTTAAAATTTCATGTCACTAATAATATAACTTATTAACGGCTCAATCATGCAAAGTCCAGCACTAAGTAAAAAAAACATCTCTTTAACTTAAACAACTCCATAAGAAAGTTTTATCAACATTAATCTTGCCTTGCTTAACCGCAACAATTTCCAACCAAAGATATAATAAATCTACTACGAACCACACCACTAAGTTCATCACATGACCATAAAATCTTTACAACTTAATTTCTCTGATCCAATCCGGTGTTTTCTAACGGTACAACCTTACTCGCTTCGGCTAAGCCCTTCCGCAGAATCGACACAGGAAAGGCCGAATGAACTCTCACTATGCGAAACCCTTCGATACCAAGGCACATACCAAAAATTTAATACCCTCCTAACTACAACAACTCTTACACCAAGAAGAAAACCCACAAAATACGAACAAGGTATAATATTCTAGATCGATCATACCAATATCATTCACACCTCTAGACTCCAGGTTCACCTCAACCTACTATCCCTGCTATGACGGAATCCCCACTAGTCACGACGAGTCGCCTCGCGAATGCACAAACGCATACAGTGTGAAATCAGATAGACATTCGAAATAAGGATTCTATCCCACAACGGTTAGACTCAAACAAGAGCTGCGCCATAGAACTAAATCAAACATTCTAAGGCTATTTAGTTTCCACAGTACCACTTGTAAAGCATTCACTTAACAACCTATCAGGACTAGCATAAATTCCTACTAGCAAGTAATAGTCATACTGCAAGTGATAAGCACCAGACAATCTAGCCTACATACTCTTATGTTCTAGAAAGCAATCAATTACACCAAGTACTCTACTCTTTTCCTTGACATCGGCTGACTGTACACACCACGCCTTCGATCACAGTTTCTAAAATGTCCCAACAATCCAACACTCCAAAAATAACGACACTCTTCTCCCCAAAAGATTACAAAATCAACTTGGAGTATCACCTTAATCCGCAGTCGAACTTTTCTCCATAGGTTATCACCAACCCTACAGTCACATCCCTATTCCACAAATACATCTAAAACAGACAACACTTTATTGCATTTATTATACCGATTATGAACATTAGACTACAATTGATTTCCATACTCACCACCACATCACTCTCGTATTAATACCACGTTCTAACCAACGATCCTTCACCCCGATTAATTCATTCGACTATTTTCTTCTACTCTCTTTTCAACATAAAATACAATTTCCCAAGGATAGCTCATTAGGAGGTGCTCACTCTAAACCGATCCTACGAGCTAGCTTTCTTTCATCTCCATACCGATCGTACACGCTCAATTTCAACCATCGCTATATTTTCCCAACAATTTCACCATAGTTCAAATCAAAAAAAAATTTAACCGAGTTAATTCGAAATCTCACTCATTGTTCGAAACACCCACACACTTCCTCAATTTTCGAAAATCAATAACATATTCTTTCAAAATGATAACAAACGATTTGAAACCACACTGTACACCCATCCCCAAAATATAACAACCATAAAAACATCTTTGTTAATAAAATACGTACCTCTTTATTTCACCTCGTGCCCCAATTAGCACAAATATACGTCATTGTGTCTCTTTTCACGTACAACATTTCCCCGTGCCTCTTTCAGCACAAAGTTATATATATATATATATATATATATATATATATATATATATATAAATAAAATTTTTGTATATCACGAATCATCTATCACATTTGAAATTTTATCCATAACATAAACTTTAACATTTGGAGACATAACTGTAGTGTTTGAAAACTGATTTATACACAATGCCACATTCTATACTTCCACAAAATCTTTTCAAAATTCTAACATGCACATTCAATTTGAAAATTTCTAACAATTGCAAGCGTTAGATAAAACATCCCAAATTAAACTACTAACCACTTTCGTCCCTAAAATATAAATTTAATTTACCACTTTGAACAATCTTCCAAATTCAAACACATATGACAACGGTTATCACTTTTGATTACTAAAAGCTTTTCCTTACTAATCATTCCCAAAACACTATTTACTTTCTAGTTTCAATTATCCTTGATTTCTCACTTAAATTTATCATGCTATATCCTAATGGATAACCATGCTAATTTCGATATCATCCGAAATATTTGTTACACTCTTATTAAATTAGAACCAATCTCTTTTCACACCAAATGCTTCCAAACCTACACTCTTACTAAGTCTTATCAAAAGTAACTCATATATCCTTAATATAAAATTTGTTAACAAACGAAAACTTTAAGTCAATCACCTGACAATCTCTTCTTTCATCATAACCACTTACTCCAATAAATCAACTTTATTTTCTCATACCGAAATATCAAGGATCACTTATCATTTCTTAATCAAAGGTTTTAACAAGATCAGACTCCTACACCACAATATATTTACTATACTAAGTCTAAACAAACGGTCCCGCTACCATCCATCATTAATATAATCAACTATTTAAACACCCTAGATCATCACGAGCAGTACTTAATAATATACAATTCACTTAAGTTTGTTCCGCAAAGGAAATTCATCATCATTCACTTCACTTTACATAATCGACAAATCATTACTTAATTGACAGGTTTAACAAAATCAAGTTCCAACACCATCCTATACTTGCTACTACCTCAAATTCCAACAAGATTTTCAAAATAACTTAATAGGCACTCCACTCCTATCTATAATACCAACACATTTATCAAATTCCTTTCCTAATGCAATTAAGTCAACAAAAGATTGAAAACACAATTAATCGGTTCGCACCGAAGTCAAATAGCACTTTAGCACGTGTAGAGTTTATATAAATATACCTGTCTTCATCTCTATCCATACGTCGAGTCCGGCTTGCCACTCTGTTGATTCGACAAGGTTAATATACACGTAAGCACATACCCAATATAACAAGATATTCCGGTTCAACATGTACTTGTAAGTTCCCGCTTACACTGGCCAGGTGTAATTTGAACATACCTTACATGATGTTCCTTCTACCTTTTTATACTTAACATCCCAAGGTTCTAAAATAATAAGGACATCCTACTTCACATGCAGTTTAAGTCTAGGTACGGGTACAAATACCTAAATCCCTTAAACTAGGGCTCTGATACCATTTGTAACAACCCGGTTTCCCAAACATGCTTCAAATAACATACATTGCATAACTTCATTACATTCATAATAAAAGATACAAAATAAACCACAAACGGTCCCTTCGGTCTCGAAACTACAAAATACATTAAGCTTCCTAAGCAACGCCCATCAAATGCTCCTTACACTTAATCCTTTCCTTTGTCGATCCTTAACCTGGAAAACATATTTTTGAAAACAAAATGAGGGTTAGACCAAACGGGTCTAGTGAGTCATTCCCGGTCCTTTCCAAAATCATTATAAACCTTTTATGTAAATCCTTTGTATCAAAATAGTTTATATGAAATCTTTCGCCCATACACACATATACCTCTTGTATATAAATACCACATATACCACACGTATATAAATACCAAACAAGACTCGTGCATCGTGCTCCACTCATCCTCATCCTCGTTCCCATGGCCATATTAGTTGGTAGCAAGCCAACTAATAAATCAACGTCGTACAACAACTACGACACACAACGCCGTACAACGTCTACGACCAACAACGCCGTACAACATCTACGACCAACAACGCCGTACAACAACTACGACACACACTTCAGCCGGCATAGTTCGGCGTGCTCTCGTGCAGTATAATACTTACATAAATATAACGTCTCATTATATTATATTTAAAAGCATATACTCAATCGTATCTCAATATACGATATACCACACCATCACACATATCCTTTTCATATATATATATAAACACATATATATGTTCCCCAGTTGAAAACGTTTAAAGTAAAACTCACCTGATCAGTTTGCATCCGAAAACCCTTCCAAGATTATTTTTTTTAAGCACTTTGATCCTTGGTTCCAAATCCACAGAAGCTGTACAAATAAACACAAGTACCTGTTTTAAAAACAAGCCAAACAACTCGCAAGCACACACCTCAATCTCAAGCTAGCAAGCACACACCTCAAATTAAGCTAGCAAACACACACCTCAATCCCATCGCAACCTTCTAAGCTAGCAAGCATACACCTCAAATTAAGCTAGCAAACACACACCTCAATTCCATCGCAACCTTCTAAGCTAGCAAGCATACTCCTCAAATTAAGCTAGCAAACACACACCTCAATTCCCTCGCAGTCCACTCCCTCGCAACCTAAGGCTGCGAGCCTATGAATTCCTCGCAATGGTTTACTGCGAGCCGTATGAACACCAAACAAAAAACCCAGTTACCTGTTCGTCTAAAACCCCAAGATTTACAAGTTCTAAGGCTCAGATGACTATGAAAATTTTAAAGGAATGCACACTACTACTACTAGAACACTTACCCAAGATCAAAATACACTTCTATCTTTAAAATACCAAAACCCACTTAATCTCCTAAAAAGTTTAAAATACAAAAAAAAATGAAAGATTTAGGATGAGATTCTTACCTTATGTTATCCTGATCTGAATCAAAACCCCAAGTTGAAAAACCCTTCTTCTTTCCTTCTTTGCTCCAAGAATTTACTTTTAAAAATCTCTTCTCTCTTTCTCTCTGACGTATGAAATAAACACACACACAACCACCTATATTTCTTTTGCTTCTAAACCAAAAAGGAAACCCATACCCTAGCTAATGCTGGCGGTATGGCCTCAAACCAAAACCCTCCCAATTTACACTATAAACCCTAAACTTCATCAAAATTTCATAACTAACCCTCTAACTTTAAATTCCCATTTCTAACTTATAAAAGACTTGTATAATTAAATTTCTAAATTCTTAATTAACTAAAATACTATTGGTCAATAATAAAATAAAATACCTGGTTATTACATGAAGTCCACATTTAATGAGAACCCGCTAAGGTGAAAATCCAGGGATCATATTATGTAATGATATAAATATAAAGGTTATGATGAATTTAAGGGTCAAGATAAACCCTAATATATATGTTTATTTAATCGTTGTTTATTGTTTATTTAAAATTTTAATGGGATATATGAATATATTATGAAAAGGAGTAAGAAATTTGGATAGATACTAAGAGATAGGTTTTTCTTAAATCATTGATTCAAATACTTCGTCAGCAGTGATAAAGCGTTTGGATAAACTAACGGAAAATCTAGGATATATTAAAGAACAAAATAACCAAATTATAAAAGAATTAAAAGAAATTAGAAAATTAATTCCTACCAAACAAGAAATTCAACAGCTAAGCTATTTGCTAGAAAGCAATAAACCAAAACAGATAGAAACTGAAAACAAAAATTTATTGAACAAAATTGAAAAACAGTTAAATAAATTAGAAAAATCTTTAGAAATAGTTAAACAAATAGTAGAAGGTTAAATCTGGAGTCATCTAAAGAATATAGAAAGGCTTTAGAAGACGTTAAAAAATATAAACCTATAGAAAATACAGTAGAAGTCACAAGTTTTACCAAATACACAGGACAGAATAAAAGTGATAGCCATTATCCACTTTTATTTAATTTTATTATTAGTCTAATATTACAGGTTATTGAAAAATTAAACAAAATAATTAATATATTAGAAGATAAAAAAGAAACTAATACAACAAAAGAAATTGATATAGATAAAATCACCGAAGCAATAAATAAATTAAATCTAGAAGATATTAAAATAAACAGAAAACCTAAACCATATACACACGGGTTACCTAGGAAATGAATAATCAAAACAGAAGTTTCTTGGGAAGAAGCAGAACAGTGCAAGAAGCAAGAAGCTCAACAACTAATATACATGATACAATATCATCAGAGTCATTTTTAAACAAGATTGTTAGAAGAGGATCAGGTTCAAATTCCTCACAACAAAATATGCAATTAGAAGAAGAAATAGACTTAGACAGAAATATAAATCTTTACAATCAACACTAATTAGATATTCTAAATCCTAGAGTATTATATCAAACAGGACTTTTAAACATAAATACAGTGTTAATCCAAAGTAGTAGAGAAGAAAGTTTAAGAGTAGTAGACAAATCCGTAACATTAGACTTATTCACACCTGATACTATACAAAAGATAAAACAATCAGGGAAACATTTTGCACACGTAGGACTAGTGATCATAGGAATCAAAGCATTAGGAATAAAAAAACTTAGGGACAAAATTATTAGCCCTATTACTAGACAAAAGCTGGAAAACAGAGTTAAAAAGGCAATAATTTCAGGAATGGAAATAGACCTTAGCCAAAATACAACGTTATTTTATTGTACACCAGGAATTTTAAAAGACATAAATGATCTACAAAATATTAAAATAGCTCTACAAACAAAGGGATATGAAAATTATGAAGGAAACAATATAGTAATAAGCATAGGAGTGCTAGGAAAGGCTAGCAACAGGTCAGGAATGAAATACAAAGTTAATATTGAAGGGATTGTAAACACAATAGCTTCAAAATATATACAAATGATAGACCCAGTAAAAATAGATCCTGGAGAATTAGCAGGATTAGAATGGCAATTAAACGACATAAAAGGTCAAGAAGACGAAATATTAGTCCCAAAAAGAAGTTATATATATGAAGATAGTGATGGATCACAAAGCTTGAGATTTGTAGACTTTAAAAAGAAGTCATCCGACAATAAAGATGACAAAGAAACAGAATACATTTTTTATGAATACAGAATATGATACAGATACATAACCAAATTATGATACAGAAAACGAAGATGGAGAAACTCTAATAGGATTTGATAAATTAGAAGAAGAAGAATTTGATTACAGTTTAATAGTTTATTTAGAAGAAGAAGAAACTACAGGATTTAAAATTGAAGAAACCAACAAAACAATAGAACAAATTATTAATAGAAAATTCACAGAATTAAACATACAAGAAGAAACGGATGATATGATCATCGAATGCATGACAGAATTAGGAATGACATATGAAGAAAGCTACAAAAACTTACAAAATTATTACAATTTACCCTTAGTTGAAATT
Organism: Saussurea involucrata; assembly: GCA_033807775.1. Classification (NCBI taxonomy): domain Eukaryota; kingdom Viridiplantae; phylum Streptophyta; class Magnoliopsida; order Asterales; family Asteraceae; genus Saussurea; species Saussurea involucrata. Next base: position 23,352,298 of record CM066324.1, read on the forward strand.
ATACTAAAAGGGAAAACAATGATATCAGATTTCTATAAACAAGATCAAAATTTTATGGATGAAAATATGTATGGTCCATATAATCCATATAAAAGAAAAATGCCAAAAATAGACTGGGGAGAAACAGGAACATCTACACGAGATACATCAGGAAGAGAATCTTGGTCACAACCCTCTACAAGCTATCAACAAGAGTCGAATTATGTAGGAAAAGGCAACAGATTACCTATAGGAAACATATTTAGTAGCAATATGTTACTATTAGAACAACAAAAACCACAGTTATGGGTAGATGAAGTCTTAATATGGGAACAGACAGTTGTAAGAATGTGGGAAACAAATAAAAAAGATAGCATGGATATGTTCTCTTATTTAGAAACCACATTAGGCCCAATTTCTCTAGGTATTTGGCAAAGTAAAAAAGCCCAAGACCCAAATGAAATAAATACGCTAAAAGCCCTAGGAGAAAATCCATACAATTTCAAATCACAAATAAGAACTCTTATTCTAGGAGTTGATCCAGCTAAAAATAATAGCCTTATACAAGACACTGCAATAAGAAACTTAGAACAATTAAGTATAGCAGATATGAAGTATATAAACGAATTCACAATAGACTTCTCAAGATTATTATCTCAAACAGGACAAGCCATGGATGATAATCTATGCGACAAATATTTTATAAAATTACCAGGAGACTTAGGAAAAAATATACATGAAACATGGAAACAAACATATGGTGAACAGAAAAATTTAGGCATAGGACCTAGAATAACATACACTTTTGGAATATTAGAACTTTTGGAATATTAGAAGAAATATGTAAAGAAGTTGCTTTACAAGAACAGCTAAAAAAGATTGCATATGCGTTTTGTAAAACAGCAATATATACACCACAAGCTTATGGTCATTATGACTATAAAAGGAAAAAATTGAGGAAAAGTACAACATACCAAAAAGGATACAAACCTTATTATAAAAACAAATATGTTAGAAACCCACAAACACGCAAATGTAAATGTTTCATCTGCGGAGATGAAAAACATTTAGCTAATAAATGCCCTAACAAAGGTAAAAATATAGAAAGAAGTAATCTAGTAGAACAAATAGGAGATTACGAAATAGAATCTTTAGAAACAGACAATTCAGAAAATGAATCACTATATAGCATATATAGTGATAGGGATGAGGAAAAACTAACAAAAATCACATACACATATGATAATACAGAACAAATAGAATGTGAACATGATTGGATAAGCAAAAGAGGTAATAATTATATAAAATGTTATAATTGTGGGTATTACCCTAGCATGGACAAAAGATCACAATGTAACATTTGTTTTAAAGAAATATGCTATTTATGTCTTAAAAAGTTATTTAATCAAGAAATAACAACAAAGGAAACAAATAATACATTAAAAGAAACAAATAAGACATTAGACACAGACATATATTACGAAAAAATAGAAAAACTAGAAATAATAATAGAATTACATAAACTAAAAATTGATAATATAGAAAGCAAATTAAAACATATAGAAGACATAGTAGAAAAGAAAAAACAGAAAGTCGAAGAATTCGAAGTAGCTCAAATGTCTGAAGAACATGAGCACACTTATATTCAAACAAAGGGATACACAAACATGATTCATATACAATGTAGATTATGGTTAGACAATAAAAAATTTGTTGATTTAACAGCAATAGTGGATACAGGAGCAACAAAAAGTGTAGCGTCATATACTTTAATCCCTAAACAATAACATAAAGAGTTACCCTATAAATTAGTCACTAGAACAATTGAAAGTCGACTTATCTCAATCACACACTATGTATGTAACGTCCCAACTTCATAATCCTGCGATAACATAACATAGGTATTCGGATTACATAAAACCTTGTCTTTACATCATCAATAATTCATACTAGACAAAATTGACAGCGGAAGTCTCTAAATCCACAGCCGAGAGCTATTCTATAGACATCATAGCCAAACCTTGAAGTTACTCTAAGCTTCAAGCCCTTCTTATCGCCTCCTAGTTCTTACTTGAAGAACCCTTAACATGCTTACCTGAAAATGGTTTAGTTTTTGAAAAGCGAGGGTTAGACCAAAAGGTCTAATGAACTCCCTCCGAAAACAACAAGTAAACCGGTATAAAGACATTTATAAAAGATTCAACGTAAATCTTAACATACAACAAGCATGGCACCGCACTGTGTATAGGATCACATAAACATTCTGCGATCGGGGCCCAAGCAGACTCCCCTTTCGCCCTCTTGTATCGGGGTCCAAGCAGACTCCCCGATACCCGCCTAGGAGGAAACGAATTCCAACCTACTGTCTCGTCATAATATCCAAGGGGTCATCAGACCCCGAGGATCCTTCTCTGATCCCACAGTGCAGGCCGACTCCACATAGCACATCATTCATTTTCATAAAACATGCACCTTTAAATCCTTTAAATCATCATTCTCATTTCATCATACATAATAAGCTTTCTCAAGTAAAACATAGAGTTCATGGGTAAACATGTGTGATTGTTCCAACAGTTCATGCTCGTAAATGAAACCAAATTCAGTTAAAACATTTAACACTTTGCGTCGTAAAAAGGGTTTAGGGAACTCACCTGATAGCAACTCCTTTCTAACCTCGTTCCGTCCGTTCACCTAATGCATAATTATAGATCAATTAGGCACGTCTCCAATTCTGATCCTAAGTCCTCCTCTTAATTCGGTCTCAAATAACTCATTTAGGTCCATCTATTACATATTGGATTTCTTTTATCCTTTACTAAGCCCACGAGACTTAAGCTAAACTCTAAACACGTCGGCCCAATAGCTAGACACTACGGGCCTGACAGACGAAGCCCAAACCGACGATCTCAGCATGATTCGACTCTCGGTGCCCCGAACTCCCGGCACCCGACTCCCGGTACCCCGAAGTCCCGGTACCCCGACTCCCGGTACCCGACTCCCGGTACCCCGAAGTCCCGGTACCCCGACTCCCGGTACCCGACTCTCGGTACCCCGAAGTCCCGGTACCCGACTCCCGGTACTTCGGTCTAGCGAACAAGGACGAACCTTATACGCTTCATTACTCGATTTCTTCCTACGGAGTCCAGTAAACTGAGAATTTAACACAGCATTCTTACCCAATTTGTTCTATTACAACTCCTTAAACAACATAATTTCTAGTCCATTGATTTCATTAGATTATAATCCCATTCGTGAACTAAAACTCTCCACAGTGATTTTAAACAATATCCCAGCTTAAACATGAAAACCCATCCAGGAAACTAACTTTTCTAGCTATTACTGCATAAGAAGATAACACTGATTTGAGATTTTACTTACCAAAAGAGTCTTCTCCCGATCCTGATGCAAACCCGACTTCTCCCTCTTCCTGCTCTTCTTCTCAGCCGCCACAACAATAATAATACTGAATCACAAGGACAACCTAGGGATTTGGCTCATTTAAATATGTTTCACAATTTACACTATAGTCCCTAAGCCCAAACTTTCATTCTTTTAATTCTGGACACTAACTTTCCAGCCTACTAAATTTGGGTTGTTACAACACTCCCCCCTCAAAAGAATTCCGTCCCCGAAATTCCTTATCGGAAGAGCTATGGGTACCTCGCCCTCATTTCCGATTCCAACACCCCCAAGGTGGGGCCATCTCTAACTCAACCAACCACCTCATTACATTCGAAACATGGAGCATTGAATGCATTCCCTTCAGTTCTTACGGTACTCTCACTCGTAGGTTACTGCTCCTAATCGATCGGTCTTAACAATAGAAGACTAAACAAGGCTTCTCGCGCATCTTTTCTTCCTTTAAGGAGGAACTTGGCAGAAACCCCCGCTACAGCACAAAATTCGTCTACTAAGAAACAACTCACTCACCTGACAGCTTGGCACAAGGCCAACCCTGTACATCCCGACAACTCATAACCCCGAGTTCCTTCTTCGTCTCGCAACTCACAACCTTGCACCACATAACAATCGTCTAGGCAGATAACCTTTTCCTTTTCCTCGGACCACCTAGACCACAATCCGACAATTAACTCTCACATCCTCACTACTTCGCCACCTCATACTTATACGTAACTAAGAGTAGGAACCTCCAAACCCATCGTTGAAGTGTTCACTTACTCAATTGAGCTTATCTTGAAACACCTCAGTTCCTCGTTGATTGCCATGATCGTTCTGTCATACGAAACATAACTCCGGTTATCCTCACTCCACAGGGAGGAGTAACCATGGTCACGCCATACTAATCTCACTAGCTTAAACACTATACGACCAATTCGTTTAAACATTTCTCACAAGGTCACTAACTTAACCCATTCGACTGTCTTATCCACTCCCTTCCTGCACCAAAATCATACACAATTCCCTTCCTCAATATTCTTTCTAACGGTTCGCACACTTCTCAATATCCCTCTGCACCACCCTTCACCTTTCGGCATTACTGACAAGTTTATTACTTCCGACCTTTCCAAATGCTGATAACACTTTCTTATTATTCACATTAACCAAACAGTTACGTCAATATCCTAACCCAAACATTCCACCAAGTCGTCTTGGAGCGACACTAGTGCTCGTCGTCACTACTCATTCTTTGATCTCCAACTTTTACTTACTTAGATCCTCCTCTCACACATAAGCAACTCTAACTCGACCAATTCATTTCAATTGTAATTAGCACTTATTTCAAATGATAAACTCCGATTTAGATGCAATTCGTTTCCTCCTATCAACCATATACATTATCATATTTAATCATTTAATATCATAACTTAGCATCACATCTCGCTATGCTGGTATTCATAAAATCCATCAGTCAAAACTGATTTCTTAACCAACAACTCCACTGAGTAAATCAACCATTCACAACTTACTAAATAATTTGAAATTTACCTATTCCAACGTACTATCATCAACTTCTCACTTTACCCTATCGATTTTCCCTTATCAACTCTTAGTAAGAATTTCGGTAGAACCATAGCGCATTTTGTAATAACAAATGAATGTCATTACTTAACAATTCCCTAAAAATTTAACAACCAATCAAAGGCTTATACATCTATCGTGACATTTCAAATCACTAATGACCAAACTCCCGCTCCGACTCATAATCATTATCACATCATTCTTTAATCGTAACCAAACTTCTCAACTATCTCCTTCTAGGGTTACTCCCTTTCACATAAGAAACAATTCACGATCTACAAGGATCTAGCATTTACTGTAACACATTTGGCTAATCCACTCTTCATCCTCTTTAAACTTCCAATGATTCCAACATGCACCTACTTAACAACTCTTACCACCAAAATAATTGGTTTCTCCTTTGGGTAGCCTCACACCATAAAGTCAACTTGCACCCTATGTGCTCCAACAATCTGGGTAACAAATCGTACGTCTCAACCGAAACCCCCCCCCCCCCCCCAAAGGTTTCTATCTGATACTTCATCTCTCTCTAACATCACCTCATGACCATTCACACGATTAAAACTTGCCTTCACATCCTCCCGTGTACGAAATCGAGTCTAACTCGCTACTCAGTCCTTTCCCAACTTGTTGATCTATAACTCACGAGTTCTCCATTAGCTCACGCGCAAACATTGTAGCTAGCTCTTCATGATCCGTACCCTTACAAATCAGGGCACATCCCTTCCCTGAATGATAAGATCTACACCCTCATTTCGCTTGTTACACATCTTGTCCTTCTATGGACCCTCCTCACCTCGTAAAATAGAACGCTTAAATCAAACAATAACTTCTCATCCTCTTAGCACTACTACAAGGTGTTCTATCACTCTCAACTTTATGGTTCAAATCTTCGACCTCGGCCATCGTACACATTTGTCGGCTTCTACATCAACTGGCAACCTGTAACTACTTTCTTAACTTATTTTTAACATGGGTTTCCTTACGGAACCTAATCCTACTGATACATCCTAATCAATTTTGAAATCCGTCTTCCTTATCTCAAAGCGTACTCATGTAACATCACCCTTACAAGCTCGCCTCGAAACTCATATTCCTACGCCATAGACCTTTCATCCTTCCTTATCACACTACTGATAACGAGTCACAAAACCATCACCTTGAAGGCTTCAAATCCTTCCTCCGGACATGACCGTATCTTGACACCCGTACTTCCAGACACCGAACAAGGGTACATACCCTCACACGATCACCCCTATAATTCACTTCTGACTCTTCCACCGTTCACCTTTACTCTTGCACACAAACACTAAGCTTACAACATTCTTTCCTGATTTGTCCGACACTTCTCCACTCTTGCAGTCTTTCCTTAGCTTAACATGTGCTATAATATGACCTAGTGAGTTCATAGCCTTCATGCATGACAATACAGTAAATAAATCTTTTCGCACATTTCATCATTTTAAATAACGTTTGGGAAACATTTAGGTACGCATGACCCCATCACATTTATAACTTCAACGCCTTGTACAACGATTCGAGAATCGTTTGCATGCGTTCTTCCGTGGACCTTAATCTTACTCATTTCTGAACAATGTTAATACGAAAGTAATACGTGGAATGAAAATCCTTTCATACGACACCATTTTGAAAGAACTTACTGACACAGAGTAAACTGGTCAATTCTCACACTCATTTGTATGATAACAACAAACTACTACTCATTTGATTGTAAAAGTTTTGCTGGCAAACATTCTCTTGACCTTTTTGTAATAAAAGAATTTAACTTATCATTAAAAGTGTGAAATACTTTGCACATTAATCTTACATCGTGAGAATTTCATGTCATAAAAGATCGCCATGCATGAGACTCTACTTGCCATTGAAGGCTACTCACCGCAACAAGGTCAACCGCTTTACTTACGCAACTTATCCTTAACACTCCTCCTACGACTAACGATCGCTCTCTCGGTCATGCAACTGCTTACTGAACACGCTTTTCACATTTCACTTGCTTAACCCTTCCATACTATTCGTTTTGATCATCTATTTCACTTCCCACTTCTACACGGTTTCAATTCACTATAGGTCTCTTACTTCGTTTATCCTACCATAGAAAAGCTTGACTACAAAAGTCAGGGCTCTATTGATACCTTCAAGGTTCTGATACTGTCCTTCCTTACCATTCTGACTGATCTATTCCATGGTTTCAAGAACTGAGACTCTCCCGACTGGAGTCTTACTTAAACTTAACGTTCATCCTCTCCGAATCTACGAAGAGCTACCTCTAGACGACTCATAACACTCTATCCAACGTTTCTTTTCTACGAAGTGTACACATCTCACAACATAAGTGACTTCTCATGAAACCTCCCCAACTAGGGGCCTCAGTCTACCCCGCAGGGATCATACTGACATTCTAACGCACTGGAACTAGACATAAACACTATTTTCCGACTACCACTTCGGAGCAATATGGTAGGTTAAGCATGCCATAGTGTAACAGATCAATCTGGCAAGGTTGCATCGACCCATCATTCAGGACCTCCTCATCTAAATTTCTTGAAACATCCGATACTGTCCTGTCCCTCGGGGTTCTCCCAGTCATAGTACTAAACTGAAAGAAACCGAAAATTAGTTCTTGCTAGACATGACACCATAGATTTGCTATAAGTAAGGTATTGTAAGCACGCACATGTACCTGTAAGTTTGTAATTACACTCGCGAGGTGTAATCCCGAACTTACCTTAAACGCTTGTCCTTGGCACCTTATTCCTAAGCGCATTTATAGTGATCTTTCCTAGAGGCAATCCTATGTCTCGTCTGTGTTCCTCATCTTATAGTTTAAGTTTAGGCCCGTTCGGTCACCTAAATCCCTTAAACTATGGCTCTGATACCATTTGTAACGTCCCAACTTCATAATCATGCGATAACATAACATAGGTATTCGGATTACATAAAACCTTGTCTTTACATCATCAATAATTCATACTAGACAAAATTGACAGCGGAAGTCTCTAAATCCACAGCCGAGAGCTATTCTATAGACATCATAGCCAAACCTTGAAGTTACTCTAAGCTTCAAGCCCTTCTTATCGCCTCCTAGTTCTTACTTGAAGAACCCTTAACATGCTTACCTGAAAATTGTTTAGTTTTTGAAAAGCGAGGGTTAGACCAAAAGGTCTAGTGAACTCCCTCCAAAAACAACATGTAAACCAGTATAAAGACATTTATAAAATATTCAACGTAAATCTTAACATACAACAAGCATGGCACCGCACTGTGTATAGGATCACATAAACATTCTGCGATCGGGGCCCAAGCAGACTCCCCTTTCGCCCTCTCGTATCGGGGCCCAAGCAGACTCCCCGATACCCGCCTAGGAGGAAACGAATTCCAACCTACCGTCTCGTCATAAATATCCAAGGGGTCATCAGACCCCGAGGATCCCTCTCTGATCCCACAGTGCAGGCCGACTCCACATAGCACATCATTCATTTTCATAAAACATGCACCTTTAAATCCTTTAAATCATCATTCTCATTTCATCATACATAATAAGCTTTCTCAAGTAAAACATAGAGTTCATGGGTAAACATGCGTGATTGTTCCAACAGTTCATGCTCGTAAATGAAACCAAATTCAGTTAAAACATTTAACACTTTGCGTCGTAAAAAGGGTTTAGGGAACTCACCTGATAGCAACTCCTTTCTAACCTCGTATCTCGTTCCGTCCGTTCACCTAATGCATAATTATAGATCAATTAGGCACGTCTCCAATTCTGATCCTAAGTCCTCCTCTTAATTCGGTCTCAAATAACTCATTTAGGTCCATCTATTACATATTGGATTTCTTTTATCCTTTACTAAGCCCACGAGACTTAAGCTAAACTCTAAACACGTCGGCCCAATAGATAGACACTACGGGCCTGACAGACGAAGCCCAAACCGACGATCTCAGCATGATTCGACTCTCGGTGCCCCGAACTCCCGGTACCCGACTCCCGGTACCCCGAAGTCCCGGTACCCCGACTCCCGGTACCCGACTCCCGGTACCCCGAAGTCTCGGTACCCCGACTCCCAGTACCCGACTCCCGGTACCCCGAAGTCCCGGTACCCCGACTCCCGGTACCCAACTCCCGGTACCCCGAAGTCCCGGTACCCGACTCCCGGTACTTCGGTCTAGCGAACAGGGACGAACCTTATACGCTTCATTACTCGATTTCTTCCTACGGAGTCCAGTAAATTGAGAATTTAACACAACATTCTTACCCAATTTGTTCTATTACAACTCCTTAAACAACATAATTTCTAGTCCATTGATTTCATTAGATTATAATCCCATTCGTGAACTAAAACTCTCCACAGTGATTTTAAACAATATCCCAGCTTAAACATGAAAACCCATCCAGGAAACTAACTTTTCTAGCTATTACTGCATAAGAAGATAACACTGATTTGAGATTTTACTTACCAAAAGAGTCTTCTCCCGATCCTGATGCCAACCCGACTTCTCCCTCTTCCTGCTCTTCTTCTCAGCCGCCACAACAATAATAATACTGAATAACAAGGACAACCTTGGGATTTGGCTCATTTAAATATGTTTCACAATTTACACTATAGTCCCTAAGCCCAAACTTTCATTCTTTTAATTCTGGACACTAACTTTCCAGCCTACTAAATTTGGGTTGTTACAACGTAGAACCAACAGGCATACAATTTTTAGACTTTGTATGAAATTACAGCATTAAATATGAAATACCACAATTTAATATTAATCCTGAGTATATAAAATCCTTAGATTTTGTTTTAGGATTAAATTTTATATTCGTATTAAATGGTGCTATCACCCTTACAAGAAACTTTATCACATTAAGTAAACATATTTACAGCTTTCCTACAATGAGATATACAAATACATCAGAGTTTGCTCGAAAGCGTGGTGGACAAGGTCACTTAGAATTTTTAAAACATATACAAAATAAAACTTTCGTTGAAAACGAATCAATAAAATTACTCACAAATTTCCTATCACATGAATTAGAAAAAGGAATAGAAATTACAAAAAAGTATAAATCACCCTATAATTTTACATTTAGAAAAGATAGGACTCATAAGAGAAGATATAAGGAATTCAAAAGTTAAACACATATGTAAATTTAAAATAAAAAACCCTGATATAACAATCCGAACAGCTAATATAGCATATAGCCCTTTAGACAAAGAAGAATTAAAAAAACAGATACCAGAAATGATAGAACACAAATTAATTAGAAAATCGGAAAGTCCTCACAGATCCGCAGCATTTATGGTAAGAAATCACGGTGAAATAAAAAGAGGAAAAGCCAGAATAGTATATAACTATAAAAGACTTAATGACAATACCAACAAAATGTTACAAGAAGCTATGAGCTCACAGATGTTACAAACATAAGGTTTTTACAATTCTCCACAGATACCACGATCACAGTATACACAATCTGGTTCTTCAAAAAATACACCAAATACTGGTATAATTGCACCATACACTCCTACAAAAACCTCAACCAGAGGGTATACACAATCCAGTAGGTCAAAAGATACTCATACACATACAGATTTTATGATATCATTCGGTAACCATGTGTTACAGAAATGTTTTGATACAAAGAAAAAATTCAGACCTTTGATTGGGACAATTTTAACAGAAAAACAACAATGTTTGCTTGACAATATTTGGCATATTCAAACCATGCCACAAGCAACCTCATTTAAAGTACAAATCCTAAACGCTCTGAGTATTTATTTCTCAGAACAAAGCCAGATTGTTCCCGAAAAACAACATAAACGTTTTTCTCACTACATCATATTTAGGGGAATAAAAACTAGAATTTTTAATAAATGGGAAACAGTCACACAATATATACAGTGTAACAGCCCACTTTACAAAAGATACCACAGTTTTGCTGAAGCTATGAAAATAGCCAGAGAAACTTTTGGAGTTGAATCCTTCTTCATTGAACCAGAAGAAGTGAGAACTTTTGCAGAAATGGCAAAAACTAATCCTGAGCAGTTTATCAAAGCTCAAGAAAATGTAATTGCCCAGTTACAAGAACAACTTTTAAAATCTGGAAAAAATACACAGATAACACAAACCCAGATTGAAAATAGTTTTCTCAAACAAAAGATTTCTTTTCTTGAAGCAAAAAATACACAGCTTCTACAAAAGCTGGAGAAAAAGGAAACAAATACAGTTATACACAGAAATTTCGACAGTTTTAAAGCAAGGATACTAGATATGCCGCTAAGTCAGACTATGCAACCACTTTTCGAGAATTTCCTAGAATTCGAACAAATGGTTTCCAACAAAGTGTGCACAGAATTTCCATTACTACTATACAAGTTGCAACAAGATATCATCGACATGGCTTTTCAAGAAAAAACATACAAAGGCGTTACGGTGGTTCAAAGAACACATCACAATGAAGGACAAGCCCCGACCAACATTTTCCTACTACAAATCAACCTAAAGGTTACAGACATGGCAGACGGTCAAATCCTTGGTTTCTACCACAACGGAATGATCGACTATATCGAATTCAGTCTAAATCCAAAGACAGATGCACTTCTCAACAAATTTGGAGAAAAGTTCATTCTCACAGCCGGAAATATTGCATCCCATTCATCCAACCCACTAATAGGATGTAAAATCTTCGCATCATTTCCCGAGGCAAATGGTCATACATACAGACCTGCAAGAAAACGCATATTCATCAGCCACCATGAAGATGAACAAAAGGGACTAAAGAAATACGCATGCAGTCTCGAGTACACATGGTGGGATAACATCAACAGCAAAGAAACACTTCAACTACAGATAGGAAAGATGATTACGCAAGGACAGAAAACACCAACACTACCAGCAAATTTTTTCTATCGACATTGGGGAAAACAGTACAAATTAATTGCATAAGGACACCACACACAAATTTTTGTTCACAACAACTGGATTATGGTTTTTCCGTTCATCGGAGAAGATGACTCGAGTCCAATCATCATTGGAAACATGGATGAAAAAGATGAATATGATGGGACAGATCCAGGATCACCACAGTCTATCGACAGCACTCATAGAGACTTCTAGAAGACCTTTTCATCTAGAAGAAGTGACATCAGCATGACAGCCCAGACAAATTATTTTCGGAAGATGGCCGACATAGCTTTTTCTACTTTAGACTTTTTTACACATTTTTTGTCGATAAGAATCTTTTTATATCAGTAGGTGTAATAATTTAAGACTAGCATAGGTACGTGTCAAATTATTAGGCTAGCATAGTTCTTTCATTTTGCCTTTAAATACATGTTTAGTCTTCAGTTGTAAAAACACACCGAGAAAACCCGAGAAATAATAGAAAGCATTTCTCTCATGGCTCACTAAATTCTCTCTTCCTATCTCCTTAGTCTAAGTCCAGTATTTCTTACACTCCTTTAGATCTTCATAGTATATCCCATATATATAAAAAAAAGGATCACCGCTGTCTATACCATTCTGGTGCTTCCGCTCATCACCTATAATCTCTACTCCGGTGCTTCGACTTCCACTGTAAATATGTTTTTCATATATTTTCTTGATGTATTACTATCATAGTGGTTTAACGGAAACCCGGATTTTTTGGGATATACTATGAAGATCTAAAGGAGATAGGAAGAGAGAATTTTTTTTATATGGGATATACTATGAAGATCTAAAGGAGTGTAAGAAATACTGGAGTTAGACTAAGGAGATAGGAAGATAGAATTTAGAGAGCCATGAGAGAAATGCTTTCTATTATTTCTCGGGTTTTCTCGGTGTGTTTTTACAACTGAAGACTAAACATGTATTTAAAGGCAAAATGAAAGAACTATGCTAGCCTAATAATTTGACACGTACCTATGCTAGTCTTAAATTATTACACCTACTGATATAAAAAGATTCTTATCGACAAAAAATGTGTAAAAAGTCTAAAGTAGAAAAAGCTATGTCGGCCATCTTCCAAAAATAATTTGTCTGGGTTGTCATGCTGATGTCACTTCTTCTAGATGAAAAGGTCTTCTAGAAGTCTCTATGAGTGATGTCGATAGACTGTGGTGATCCTGGATCTGTCCCATCATATTCATCTTTTTCATCCATGTTTTCGATGATGATTGGACTCGAGTCATCTTCTCCGATGAACGGAAAAACCATAATCCAGTTGTTGTGAACAAAAATCTGTGTGTAGTGTCCTTCTGCAATTAATTTGTACTGTTTTCCCCAATGTCGATGGAAAAAATTTGCTGGTAGTGTTGGTGTTTTCTGTCCTTGCGTAATCATCTTTCCTATCTGTAGTTGAAGTGTTTCTTTGCTGTTGATGTTATCCCACCATGTGTACTCGAGACTGCATGCGTATTTCTTTAGTGCCTTTTGTTCATCTTCATGGTGGCTGATGAATATGCGTTTTCTTGCAGGTCTGTATGTATGACCATTTGCCTCGGGAAATGATGCAAAGATTTTACATCCTATTAGTGGGTTGGATGAATGGGATGCAATATTTCCGGCTGTGAGAATGAACTTTTCTCCAAATTTGTTGAGAAGTGCTTCTGTCTTTGGATTTAGACTGAATTCGATGTAGTCGATCATTCCGTTGTGGTAGAAACCAAGGATTTGATCGCCTGCCATGTCTGTAACCTTTAGGTTGATTTGTAGTAGGAAAATGTTGGTCGGGGCTTGTCCTTCATCGTGATGTGTTCTTTGAAGCACTGTAACGCCTTTGTATGTTTTTTCTTGAAAAGCCATGTCGATGATATCTTGTTGCAACTTGTATAGTAGTAATGGAAATTCTGTGCACACTTTGTTGGAAACCATTTGTTCGAATTTTGGGAAATTCTCGAAAAGTGGTTGCATAGTCTGACTTAGCGGCATATCTAGTATCCTTGCTTTAAAACTATCGAAATTTTTGTGTATAACTGTATTTGTTTCCTTTTTCTCAAGCTTTTGTAGAAGCTGTGTATTTTTTGCTTCAAGAAAATAAATCTTTTGTTTGAGAAAACTATTTTCAATCTGGGTTTGTGTTATCTGTGTATTTTTTCCAGATTTTAAAAGTTGTTCTTGTAACTGGGCAATTACATTTTCTTGACTTTTGATAAACTGCTCAGGATTAGTTTTTGCCATTTCTGCAAAAGTTCTCACTTCGTCTGGTTCAATATAGAAGGATTCAACTCCAAAAGTTTCTCTGGCTATTTTCATAGCTTCAGCAAAACTGTGGTATCCTTTGTAAAGTGGGCTGTTACACTGTATATATTGTGTGACTGTTTCCCATTTATTAAAAATTCCAGTTTTTATTCCCCTAAAAATGATGTAGTGAGAAAAACGTTTATGTTGTTTTTCGGGAACAATCTGGATTTGTTCTGAGAAATAAATACTCATAGCGTTTAGGATTTGTACTTTAAATGAGGTTGCTTGTGGCATGGTTTGAATATGCCAAATATTGTCAAGCAAACATTGTTGTTTTTCAGTTAAAATTGTCCCAATCAAGGGTATGAATTTTTTCTTTGTATCAAAACGTTTCTGTAACACATGGTTACCGAATGATATCATAGAATATGTCTGTGTATGTGTATCTTTTGACCTACTGGATTGTGTATACTGGATTGTGTATACCCTCTGGTTGGGGTTTTTGTAGGAGTGTATGGTGCAATTATACCAGTATTTGGTGTATTTTTTGAAGAACCAGATTGTGTATACTGTGATCGTGGTATCTGTGGAGAATTGTAAAAACCTTATGTTTGTAACATCTGTGAGCTCATAGCTTCTTGTAACATTTTGTTGGTATCTAGGATCTGTGTATCAACTGTCTGTGTACTAATTTTCTCTTCATCCGATGAGATACTCATTGAAGATGAATACCTGATAGGCAGGCTGTATAACATTTCTTTTTCCTTTATCTCTTTTCTCCATCTGTAATAAATAACTTGTTAAGATTTCTAGATAACATATCTGCTATCCCATTATCTTTTCCTTTAATGTGTTCAAAATTTATCTTGTAACCACATCCTTGTATAATGTTTTGTAAATTTATCCATCGCGTTTTATTTACTTTTTTACTTTGATCGTTTTTTATAAAGCGAACTATAGCTTCACAATCTGTTCTGACTGTGAATTCTTTTTGTAAAAATATTTTAAATTTTTCCAAAGCATTTATTAATGCTTGGATTTCAAAATCTAGGCTTGTCCAATTCATACCGATTTTGTTAAAATTTCCACTGGCATATGAACAAATCTTTTCTGTTTCTTTTGGATTGTACTTATTAGGTTTAGAAAGAAGAACTGCTTCCCATCCTTCTTTACAACCATCAACCTCTATGATTATATAATCTGTAACTAATGGTAATTCCAAAGGTTTAATATTTTTTAGCTTTTCTTTAATCATTTTGACAAGCTTTATGTCTTCTATGTTAAAATGTCTTTGACCATTTTTGTTGTTTTACTGTATAGAGGTCCTACTAATTTTGAAAGATTTGGGATGAATTTTCGAGCATAATTTATCAGACCTAAAAAGTCTTGTATTTGTTTAAGGCCTTCGATTTTTTCTGGAAAATCTAATATTTTTGTAGAAATATGTGATTGTAATTCTATCTTTCCATTGCCGATTTCTAGGCCAAGAAAATATATTTTTCTTTTAAATAGATCCATTTTTCTCTTGGATACTACTATACCATTTTTTTTTATTTCGTCAAATATCTGTTGTAGGTGTCTTTCATGCTCTTGTATTGTTTCGCTGGCAACCAAAATATCGTCAATGTATACCAGACAGAAATTATATTTAAGAAATATACTATCCATGAATCTTTGAAATATGGATGGTGCGTTCTTGAGTCCAAAACTAAGAACATTCCATTCATATTGTCCTTCTGAGCATGTGAAGGTTGTCCATGGTTTGAAGGTTTCTTCAAGCTGTAATTGATTGTATCCTGATTTTAAGTCAAATTTTGAGAATATTCTTTTCTTTTGTATAAGATTTAGTAAACTGTCCTTATTAGGAATATTATACCCATCATCTTCTGTATTGTCATTAAGTCTTTTATAGTTATATACTATTCTGGTTTTTCCTCTTTTTATTTCACCGTGATTTCTTACCATAAATGTTGCGGATCTGTGAGAACTTTCCGATTTTCTAATTAATTTTTGTTCTATCATTTCTGGTATCTATTTTTAAATTCTTCTTTGTCTAAAGGGCTATATGCTATATTAGCTGTTTGGATTGTTATATCAGGGTTTTTTATTTTAAATTTACATATGTGTTTAACTTTTGAATTCCTTATATCTTCTCCTATGAGTCCTGTCTTTTCTAAATGTAAAATTATAGGGTGATTTATACTTTTTGTAATTTCTATTCCTTTTTCTAATTCATGTGTTAGGAAATTTGTGAGTAATTTTATAGATTCGTTTTCAACGAAAGTTTTATTTTGGTTATTTTTTTAAAATTCTAAGTGACCTTGTCCACCACGCTTTCGAGCGAACTCTGATGTATTTGTATATCTCATTGTAGGAAAGCTGTAAATATGTTTACTTAATGTGATAAAGTTTCTTGTAAGGGTGATAGCACCATTTAATCCGAATATAAAATTTAATTCTAAAACAAAATTTGAGGATTTTATATACTCAGGATTAATATTTACTTGTGGTATTTCATATTTAATGCTGTAATTTCCTGCAAAGTCTAAAAATTGTATGCCTGTTGGTTCTACATAGTGTGTGATTGAGATAAGTCGACTTTCAATTGTTCTAGTGACTAATTTACAGGGTAACTCTTTATGGTATTGTTTAGGGATTAAAGTATATGACGCTACACTTTTTGTTGCTCCTGTATCCACTAATGCTGTTAAATCAACAAATTTATTATTGTCTAACCATAATCTACATTGTATATGAATCATGTTTGTGTATCCCTTTGTTTGAATATAAGTGTGCTCATGTTCTTCAGACATTTGAGCTACTTCGAATTCTTCGTCTTTCTGTTTTTTCTTTTCTACTATGTCTTCTATATGTTTTAATTTTCTTTCTATATTATCAATTTTTAGTTTATGTAATTCTATTATTATTTCTAGTATTTCTATTTTTCCGTAATATATGTCTGTGTCTAATGTCTTATTTGTTTCTTTTAATGTCTTATTTGTTTCCTTTGTTGTTATTTCTTGATTAAATAACTTTTTAAGACATAAATAGCATATTTCTTTAAAACAAATGTTACATTGTGATATTTTGTCCATGCTAGGGTAATACCCACAATTATAACATTTTATATATATAGAGGCGGGTTCAAACGAGGAGCGTAACAATTTAAGAAAACGCGAGAAGCACCACCCATGTACAAAATCACATGTGATTCACAACACAAACCGCGCGCTTTGCATTTTTTAATCACATATGATTTTGTTGTGAATCACATGTGATTTTGTACATGGGCGGTGCTCCTCGCGTTTCTCGTAAATTGTTACGCTCCTCGTTTGAACCTTTCTATATATATATATATATATATATATATGGTGACTATTTTGCAACCCTTAAAAAGGTTGAAACTTTTGCAACCACGATCTTAACCGTTGATTAGATCTCAAAGGATTTTGATTATTTAATAACTAATATTTAATCGCAGGGTCAACTTAGTCATTTGTAAAATTCTATTTAATTAATTTATTAATTAATTAGATAATGATGAATCTTCTCTTAATTTCATGCTAACCGTATTGGTGGTTTTTATGTTATTTTTTTATTTTCTAATTCTTATCTAGTTTCCTTAATTGTTGATCAATTCATATCTATGGCTCCTTTTTTTCATAGAACTCTCCATTAGGGTAAAACTGTTAATCAGTGGTGATTATGACGAAGGAGAAGATTGTAGACGGACGCAACGGAGAAGGTTTTCAGTCCATGTTAATCGAAGGAGATGCTGCTGAAGGTGTTGAGTTTGAAAAGAACGAAGGCAACACCAATGGTGTTGAACCTGGGTAAATTGAAGGAGATGTTGAAGGTGAGGAGGGGGGAAAAGACGATGATTACGTTAATTCTATCTGCTCGCTTCCCAAAAGCGACAATCAAGCCAACTTAGCATTTGATTCTTTGCATTGTTACAATGAAGAAGGTGTCGATGGAACTTTAGATTCTTTCCAATCATCTCGGTTAATCAATTGTGATGTTTTGATTGTGTTTTTTACTAAGACGTAATTGTTATAAATTAAAGTTGATTACCACTTGATTGGCAATAGATTAAGAGAAATATGGAGAAAGAAAGGGAGAAACTTGGAGAGTGAAAAATACTTATGCAAGTATCTTCAAGTGTCTTTTACATTTACATAATGGATGTATTTATACTACATAATCCTCTATTCATCTACATGGTTTATTATTCATCAACATGGAAATTCTCATCCACAAGTTATCCAAACTAAATACTTCACTCAACATATTCATATTTACAATACTCCCCCTTGGATGACAATTTCAAAAAAATAAAACGAAGTTCAACCATTAAGTACTGCCTCATTAAAAACCTTGCTAAAGAAAACCCAGTGGGAAAAAACTTTAGCTAAGGGAAAGAGAGTGCAGCTGGTAGTTGACTCCCCCTGATGTTGACATCCATGAATCATTACATGTTATGCACATGTCGCATACCGATACCGTGAACGTGTTTTATGAAAATTGCAGTAGGTAGCCCCTTTGTGAAAAGATCTGCTGCGTTGCTGCTTGATTGAATATATTTCATTTCAATCTGATTATCTTTTATTAGATCTTGAGTGTATGAGAAGAACCTTGGAGGTATATGTTTTGTTCGGTCACTTTTGGTATATCCTTCTTTCATTTGTGCGACACATGCGGCGTTATCTTAATAGATCGAAGTTGGAATTTTGTTCTTCTCTAGTCCGCATGAAGTCAATATTAGTTGTGTCGTTGATCTCAACCAAACACACTCTCTACTAGCTTCATGAAGTGCAATAACTTCGGCATGATTTGAAGAAGTGGCAACAAGTGTTTGCTTCTGAGATCGCCAGGAAATAGAAGTACCTCCGTTCATGAACACATATCCAGTTTGAGATCTAGCTTTATGAGGATCAGACAAATAACCTGCATCTGCATAACCAATCAAACCTTCTTTTGAATTGTTAGAATAGAATAGTCCTAAATCAACAGTTCCTCGAAGGTATCGGAATATGTGTTTGATTCCATTCCAATGTCTCTTTGTGGGAGATGAACTGAATCTTGCTAACAAATTCACTGCAAAAGAAATATCAGGTCTAGTACAGTTAGTAAGATACATAAGTTCTCCAATTGCACTAAGGTATGGTGCTTCAGGACCAAGAACCTCTTCATTTTCTTCGCACGGGCGAAATGGATCATTGTTGATATTAAGCGATCTAACAACCATTGGAGTGCTTAAAGTATTTGCTTTGTCCATGCTGAAACGTTTTAAGACCTTTTCAACATAATTTGATTGATGCACAAGTATTCCATTGTGCATGTGCTCAATCTGTAAACCAAGACATTATTTGGTTTTTCCAAGGTCTTTCATTTCAAATTCTTTCTTCAAAAGCATAATCACTTCATTGATCTCTTTATTTGTTCCAATTATATTTAGATCATCAACATATACAGCTATTATTACATATCCAGATGTTGTTTTCTTAATAAAAACACATGGGCAAATAAGATTATTTATATAACCTTTACTTATCAAGTAATCACTTAAACGATTATACCACATGCGTCCAGATTGCTTTAACCCATATAAAGATCTTTGTAACTTGATTGAATACATTTCTTTGGGTTTTGTATTTAATGCTTCAGGCATTTTAAATCCTCCTGGGATTTTCATATAGATATCACTATCAAGTGATCCATATAAGTATGTTGTAACAACATACATAAGACGCATCTCTAAATTTTCAGAGACTGCTAGGCTGATTAAATATCTAAATGTAATTGCATCCATAACAGGAGAATACGTTTCCTCATAATCAATTCCGGGTCGTTGAGAAAAACCTTGAGCCACAAGTCTGGATTTGTATCTAATAATTTCATTTTTCTCATTTCTTTTTCGCACGAAAATCCATCTGTTCCCGACAGGTTTCACGGCTTCTGGCGTGAGAACGATAGTTCCAAAAACCTTTCGTTTATTGAGGGAATCTAGTTCAACCTGAATAGCATCTTTCCATTTAACCCAGTCATGTCTGTTTTGACATTCAATGATAGACATTGGTTCGGGATCATCATTTCCAAAAGTATCACATGCAACAGCATAAGAGAATATATCATCGATATTTCTCACTTCATTTCTGTTCCATAACTTTTTCGTAAAACCGTAATTGATTTCAATCTCTTTATCATTCATTTCCTCTTCTGGGGAAATTATGATATTTTGTGTTTCTTCAGGAACACTTTGTTCGTTACCAATTGCAATTTCAGTTCCCTTTCTTTTTCGGGGATTTTTATCTTTAGAACCCAATGGTCTTCCACGCTTCAAGCGTGCTTTAGACTCTTCATTGACTTTATCATTTGTTTGTCCAACTGGGACTTCAATTCGAGCTGGAGCATTCACAGCTGGTATATAAGATTTTGTTACTCTTTTTGTATCAGTAAATGCATCAGGTAATTGATTTGCAATTTCTTGCAAATGTATTATCTTTTGCACTTCTGTTTCACATTGTTTCATGCGAGGATCAAGATACGACAATGATGGTTCACACCATGAAACATCTTTTTCTTGGGTTTTCTTTTCTCCCCCTAAAGCTGGGAACATAGCCTCGTTAAAATGGCAATCGGCAAAACGTGCTGTAAAAACATCACCCGTTAGTGGTTCAAGATAGCTTATTATAGAATATGTTTCATAACCAACATATATTCCCAACCTTCTTTGAGGACCCATTTTTGTTCGTTGTGGTGGTGCAATAGGAACATATACTGCACATCCAAAAATTCTAAGGTGGGAAATATTTGGTTCTTGACCAGAAACGAGTTGCACAGGAGTGTATGTGTGATATGCACTTGGTCTCATGCGAATTAATGATACAGCATGTAAAATTGCATGACCCCATATAGAAACTGGAAGTTTTGTTTTCATTATTAATGGTCTAGCTATTAGTTGAAGACGTTTAATTAATGACTCAGCTAAACCATTTTGTGTGTGAACATGCGCAACCGGATGTTCAACAACAATTCCTACAGACATGCAATAGTCATTGAAGGCTTGAGATGTAAATTCACCAGCATTATCAAGTCTCACATTTTTAATAGAATAATCTGGAAAATGTGCTCTTAATTTGATAATTTGAGCAAGAAATTTTGCAAATGCCACATTACGAGTTGACAATAGGCAAACATGAGACCATCTGCTGGATGCATCTATTAAGACCATGAAGTATCTAAATGGTCCACTTGGTGGATGAATTGGTCCACATATATCATCTTGAATTCCTTCTAGAAACATGGGTGATTCTTTTTCAATTTTAGATGGTGAAGGTCTCACAATTAATTTTCCAAGTGAATAAGATGTACATGGAGTAACTTTACCCGTTTGAGATAACTTCTGGTCCTTCAATGGATGTCCATGTGTACTTTCAATTATCCTGTGCATCATTGTTAATCCGGGATGGCCTAATCTGTCATGCCATAAACTAAAAATCGCAGGATCACAATATTTTTCTTTAACTACCATATTTGTTTCAACCATATTTATATATGTATAATGTAAACCGGAGTGAAGTATTGGTAGTTTCTCTACTACACGGTTCTTATCAATAATATACATATATTTTTCATTTTCAGATGTCACTGTTCGAGTATCGAAACCATTAATGTATATGTCGTTGAAACTTAATAGATTTCTTTTCGATCTCGGAGAAAACAAAGCATTATTTATAAAGAACTTTGTACCGTTTGGTAATAGGAAATGAGTCATTCCTACTCCTTCTATCAAGTCTGCAGGACCTGATATAGTATGTATGGTTCCTTTTGTTAGTTTTAATTCAGAAAAATATTTCTTAGCTTTCAGGATGGTGTGCGTGGTACCACTATCCGGTATACACAGGTCTCTAACATTTGCTCGATGTTGCGCTCCGATGGAATTCATTTTAAACTTCAAATATTAAACAAATTGTGAGTTTATAATAATAATAATAATAATAATAATAATAATAATAATAATAATAAACATAATAAGAGAACAACGTTATTATAGAAATATTTTATGAAAATGAAATGCATAGTTATGAAAAATAAAGACATAGTTATTCGAATAAAAAGATCATTAAATTCATATAGCCGCAAAAAAAGGGAATACATAGTTACGAAAAGGGAATACATAGTTACGAAAAGGGAATACATAGTTACGAAAACGGAATACATATTTATCAGAATGATAAATAAAAAGATCAACATTCATCAAATGTTGATATCACTAAAGAAATCGGAAACATCTAAATCAGTGTTCGACAACTCCAAGTTGTCCATGTGGTTTACTTCCTTCTCTTTTCCTTTAAGAGATTCTTTATAGAGCTGACAAAGATGTTGAGGTGTACGGCACGTCCTTGACCAGTGGTCCATGCTACCACATCTGTAACAAGAACCTTCAGGATTTTGTGGATGACTTGTTCCAGCATCATGTTTGAGCTTATTTTGTGGTTGGCTTCTATGTCCTTGTGGAGCATGATGATAATTTGCTCTTTGCCCACGACCACGATAGAAACCACGTCTACGACCGTAAGGGTGGCTTCGGCCAGAATTTTGGTTTCGTTCATAAAAATTATTTTGGCCGAAATAACCACGGCCACGTCCACGGGAATTATTTCTAGGATTATCATTATTTATAGCATTTGCTTCAGGAAATGTTGTTGAACCTGTTGTACGTGTAGCATTTGCTTCAGGAAATGCTAATGAACCCGTTGGACGCGTTTGATGATTTTTCATCAAAAGCTCATTGTTTTGTTCTGCCACAAGTAAACATGAATTAAGCTCAGAATATCTTGTAAATTTTTGCAAGCGATATTGTTGTTGCAGAGTAATATTTGATGCGTGAAAAGTGGAGTAAGTCTTTTCCAACATATCTGCATCAGTAATATTTTGTCCACAAAATTTAAGTTGTGAACATATCCTGAACAAGGCAGAATTATAATCATTCACCTTTTTAAAGTCTTGGAATCTTAAGTTCCTCCATTCATCTCTTGCAGCTGGAAGTAAAACTTCATTTTGATGATCAAACCTTTCTTTAAGGTTTTTCTACAGGATGCTTGGATCATCGATAGTGAGATATTCATATTTTAACATTTCATCAATATGTTTTCGAAGGAAGATGATGGCTTTTGCTTTAGATGCCGGCGGGCAAACGTTTTCTTCTACTATGGTTTCTAAAAGGTACATGGATTCAAGATGCATCTTGACATCTATAGTCCATGACATATAATTCTTGCCGTTTATATCAAGAGCCGCAAATTCGATTTTTGACAGGTTCGACATGTTGTAACTATTAAACAATAAAGAATAATTAGAATCCAGATATATATTTATTAATATTGCAACACAAAGAAGTGGAAGAGCCAAAGATACAAGTATGTTTAAGAAAAGATAAAACTCATTAGGTGGAAGATTACTGAAAGTAATAATTAGAAATATAATTATTACAATTGCGAGAATTGTAACGGGATGAAGCATCTTCAGAAAAACTTCTTGATTATATGAATTTGAAAGGAGAGTAATTTGTGTATTGAGTAATGAAAAATGAGGGTTTATTTATAGGGTAAAAATATAACCGATATACAACGGTTATATATATATAGCCGTTATACAACGGTTATATATATATAGCCGTTGCTACGTTGTAAATAAGCAGGTAAAAGAGAGAGATAATTAATACATAAAATCAGTAAAAGATTATAATATCAGTGAAGGTAGATATAAGATGTAATTAGTAATATAAGATAAGAAATGTAAATAAATGTTAGTATGCTTAGATAAAAATTAGCAAGAGAATAAATATACGCATAAATAAATGCTGAAAGATTAGTATGACAATAATTTAAGTATGCATAAATAAAAGTTAGTATAATCATGAAAGCATAAATAAGATTAGTATATGCATAAACGAAAAATTAGTATACTAATAACAATAATATTTATAACAAGAATTCATCAACTTTTATTTTTGGATTAAGGAAATACATACCTCGGTTGGTTAGAGGCTCGTGCTGATAACGTGTTATAAATTAAAGTTGATTACCACTTGATTAGCAATAGATTAAGAGAAATATGGAGAAAGAAAGGGAGAAACTTGGAGAGTGAAAAATACTTATGCAAGTATCTTCAAGTGTCTTTTACATTTACATAATGGATGTATTTATACTACATAATCCTCTATTCATCTACATGGTTTATTATTCATCAACATGGAAATTCTCATCCACAAGTTATCCAAACTAAATACTTCACTCAACATATTCATATTTACAATACTCCCCCTTGGATGACAATTTCAAAAAAATAAAACGAAGTTCAACCATTAAGTACTGCCTCATTAAAAACCTTGCTAAAGAAAACCCAGTGGGATATTCAGAGACAGACTTTCCTGAACTCGAGGATGACAAGGATGTCGTTGCCAGGGCTGCGTGGTACAAAGAGCAACATGATATTTTGCTTGATGATGTGTTGGGTGGTGAAACTACAGACGACATCCATATAATCCCAATCACATATCCAGTACCTTGTCATGCACATCAAACACATACCGCTCCAGTTCCACTTGCATTCACTCAGGATCAACCATCTGCTCCTCAATCAACTCAACCAGATCCGAATCAAGCTGGTCCTTCAAATCCTGATCAAGCTGGTCCCTAAAATGTCAGTCAACTAGAGATCAGTGAAGATGAAAGAAAGCATCAGATAGTCAGACTCCGAGCAGCTTTTCTTGAAGAGACCGAAAGATGGTTATTTGCACACCGCATCCGCAGACTGGATCTGTTGATCCAAACCCTCAGTGATTTGATAATGACCCTCTCCATTCTACTTAGTGAAAATTGTAAGTAAACAATGTATAAGAGTTTCACTATCGCTGATAAGTACTAAGACTGTTTTCAGTACCGCTGATAGGAACTCTCGCTCTTTAGATTAGACATTCAGTGAACCCTGTTCATTCAGCAAGCTCTGAGCCTGTTCAGTCTTGTTGATGATCGCTGATGATCTCATACATTGTTCAGCATAACTGTTCACCATATATTCTTAGGAATATAACTCTGAGCCTGTTCAGACCTATTTGGTGATCGCTGACATTAATAGTTGTTTACTTATGATCCCTGAAGACAAGTTTCACGTTAACATAGGTTCTACGCTGAAGTCGAAGATCAAGCTCAAGAACCAGCGACAAGTCTCCTAATGAACTGATGTGGATCAGCGAAGACTCAGATTTGTCCACTCAACGTGAAGTATCAAGTACAAGACTTCAACTATCGCTGAACATTGTCATTCACTGATAAAGAATGATAAAGCGCTGAATCAACGAAAGCTGATCATGAAGTCCTCCATACAAAGTACTTTTGTCTTAACCACCCTTGCACGACTCCGTACGATATGTCAGAAAAGAACCTCCTTATTGTCTGAAATCGTACAACTACTCTGATGCTACACTGTTTACCATGCGGCTACTAAGGTTGTCTACTCAAGTCAGATCCTACAACCAATCAGCTGCTGCCACGTGTAAAGTATAAACTGCCATGCATTAAATGCATGCAGTATATAAGAAGGACTCCAACTTCATTTTTGAAGCACTCGTAAACTCTGGTCGAGTCATCCTTCTTATATCTTTGAGATAGGTTATTATTAGTAATTTCCTTCTCTTTCTTAGTGCAAGAAACTTAGTGTTCCAACTTGTTTAGATTTAGGTTTATCCTTAATCTTGTTCCGCAACAAGCTGTAAATTGTTATTGATTTATCAATAAACAATTTAGAAAAGTAAAATATGTGTGTTTGTATTCAACCCCCCCTTCTACAAACTTGTATAGCCCTTCGGGATCAACAAGTGGTATCAGAGCAGATTTGTTTAATCTCATAAATAAGATCTGATCTATACTAAGATTTCTCTTACTAGCTATTTCTTAAAATGGCTACCAACACAAACACAAACTATATTGACAACGGTTCTCTTGCAAAACCCCCTAGATTCTCCAGAGATAATTTTAATCTATGGAAAAATAGGATGATTCTCTTCTTAGAAGGGGTAGACCCTACTATGCCTTATTATCTTTAAAACGGCCCATATATTCCTGTAAGAATTGATGCTGCAGTTCCAACCGCTGAGAATAGACCTGCTATTCCAGAAAGGCTGATTCCTAAGGAAATTCATATGTGGACTGATGAAGATAAGAAGAAAGTGGCTATCGACACCAAAGTCAAATCCATACTCTCCATGGCTCTTCTTGACGAAGTCTACTATTCCGTCATGAACCTGAAAACCTCAAAAGCTATGTGGGACACAATCTGTGTTCAGTATGAAGGTACTTCTGAAGTCCAGGACTCTCGAAAGATCAACCTGGTAAGACAGTATGAAAGCTTCATTTGTGGTAAGAATGAAACTCTCTCTGAAGTACACCAACGTTTTAACTGTTTAATAATGGATCTGGAAACTGTTGGTAAGGAATATTCTAACTTTGAAGTGCAGACAAAGTTCTTTGAATGTTTACCTAAAAGTTGGGACAGTTATTCTTTGTTCCCTAAATGATGCTTTAGGTCCCTGAACTTTCAAATATGTCACTTTAGGTCCCTGAAAAACGTAAGATCCTAATCTTAGGTAACCGCATGTAAATTGATGACCCATTAAGGTTTCTCGCTTTCTTCCTCTTACATACCGGACTGACATACAAGACGAGAAATCTGAGGAACAGTTGTTTGCTCTTGTAAACCCGCACGGGTTTACATGAACAAAAAACATAAAATAAGGTTTTACTCTTATAAACCCGGCCGGGTCTGTAAGAGTTAAATTTATCTGGAATCTTAATGGCGCATTGATTTTAATATATAAGAGATATTATAAGCATATCAACATATAAAGATAAAAAATATTTATACCTAAAGTGGAATTGACAGAGTTTGGTCCCTAGAGTTTGAAAATTGACGGTTTAGATCCCCAAACTTGGATGTGGTGTGTTTATTCTATGTCTCGGGGTGGACACCGATGAAAATTGACGTTTTAGGTCCCCAAACTTGGATGTGGTGTGTTTATTCTATGTCTCGGGGTGGACACCGATACAAATTTCCACCTCGTATAGTTTCCCTCCATGAGGCCTTTTGCCTGTCACTGGGTGCGTCCCGCGTATGCCTGTGCAGGCAGAAACAAAACCGTGAGCGGTGCCGGCATGCTGTTATGCAGAGGGTAAGCGCAAAGCGGACAATATCGTGTATGGTGGACCTGGGGATGTTACACTACTACTTCTTCTTCGATTTGTAAAGTGGAATTGACAGATTTTGGTCCCTAGAGTTTGAAAATTGACGGTTTAGGTCCCCAAACTTGGACGTGGTGTGTTTATTCTATGTCTCGGGGTGGACACCGATACAAATTTCCACCTCGTATAGTTTCCCTCCAACAACATTCTCCAGAACAAATGGGGTTGTTCCCTAAATGATGCTTTAGGTCCCTGAACTTTCAAATATGTCACTTTAGGTCCCTGAAAAACGTAAGATCCTAATCTTAGGTAACCGCATGTAAATTGATGACCCATTAAGGTTTCTCGCTTTCTTCCTCTTACATATCGGACTGACATACAAATACAAATTTCCACCTCGTATAGTTTCCCTCCAACAACATTCTCCATAACAAATGGGGTTGTTCCCTAAATGATGCTTTAGGTCCCTGAACTTTCAAATATGTCACTTTAGGTCCCTGAAAAACGTAAGATCCTAATCTTAGGTAACCGCATGTAAATTGATGACCCATTAAGGTTTCTCGCTTTCTTCCTCTTACATACCGGACTGACATACAAGACGAGAAATCTGAGGAACAGTTATTTGCTCTTGTAAACCAGTGCGGGTTTACATGAACAAAAATCATAAAATCAGGTTTTACTCTTATAAACCCGCTCGGGTCTGTAAGAGTTAAATTTATCTAGAATCTTAATGGCGCATTGATTTTAATATATAAGAGATATTATAAGCATATCAACATATAAAGATAAAAAATATTTATACCTAAAGTGGAATTGACAGAGTTTGGTCCCTAGAGTTTGAAAATTGACGGTTTAGGTCCCCAAACTTGGATGTGGTGTGTTTATTCTATGTCTCGGGGTGGACACCGATACAAATTTCCACCTCGTATAGTTTCCCTCCATGAGGCCTTTTGCCTGTCACTGGGTGCGTCCCGCGTATGCCTGTGCAGGCAGAAACAAAACCGTAAGCGGTGCCAGCATGTTGTTATGCAGAGGGTAAGCGCAAAGCGGACAATATCGTGTATGGTGGACCTGGGGATGTTACACTACTACTTCTTCTTCGATTTGTAAAGTGGAATTGACAAAGTTTGGTCCCTAGAGTTTGAAAATTGACGGTTTAGGTCCCCAAACTTGGACGTGGTGTGTTTATTCTATGTCTCGGGGTGGACACCGATACAAATTTCCACCTCGTATAGTATCCCTCCAACAACATTCTCCAGAACAAATGGGGTTGTTCCCTAAATGATGATTTAGGTCCCTGAACTTTCAAATATGTCACTTTAGGTCCCTGAAAAACGTAAGATCCTAATCTTAGGTAACCGCATGTAAATTGATGACCCATTAAGGTTTCTTGAAAGTTCAGGATCTTACGTTTTTCAGGGACCTAAAGTGACATATTTAAAAACCGGTCTTTGTGCACCTCTATTCTAGACCCAACAAGGAGACATTTCGTTGGGCAACTGCCCAGGGCCCAGTAAGTAGCCCTAAAAATCGTGATTTGAGAATCACCCCAGAGTCCAGAAATAATGGTGGAGGAAGAAGGAATTTGGGAGCAATCAGCAATGAATGATATAAACCGCAGTTGCAGACTCAGATTGGGCGGGAAACAAAGGCAATCGTTCGCAATCGCCCGCTAATTTTTAAGCTAGAAGCTGCAGCATCTATCTAATCAGGTATTTTTCTGAAATGTCTAACGAATCAGGTAACAGTGCACAACAAGAAGTTCCTGGAGAAAATGTGGTTGCACCATGGAATGTGGGAACCCTGTGGTACAAAGAGGTCCTACTTGCAAATTGCAGGTACACCAATCAGTTAATTTTAGGGCCTGTTTTTTTTTAATCACTGAAAAGCTCTAAAGTATGATTCAGTCAGACATTTAGAGTTTCAGAGTGTTTGTTTTTTTTCAAACTTCAGGTATTTTTCTGAAATGTCTAACGAATCAGGTAACAGTGCACAACAAGAAGTTCCTTCCGAAGTCGGTGGATGACGAATTGTGTTCGACACGTAGGGACGGGTACAATTTGCCCGGTTTACATCCGGATGTATACCTTCTGAAACAATTGTTTCAGAGGATATACACCCGGATGTATACCGGGTAAATTGTACCCATCCCTACGTGTCGAACACAATTCGTCATCCACCGACTTCGGAAGGAACTTCTTGTTGTGCACTGTTACCATTTCTTCAAACGTGATTCGTTGAGCCATCTCAAATGCAATTCCGATTTCGCCCACGCCTTTGGAGGGGCCGCCTGTTATGACACTTCTCGATGTAAACCGGGTAAATTGTACCCGTCCCTAAAACGTGACTATGTCGAAATTTAACTTATTCAAGAGATTATTTAATGTTACCATTTTGTTTTTCGGTTTTTTGGAAAAAACCGAACCGAAAACCGATTTTTTACCATAATTTCACTTTTAAGAAAACCGAACCAACTATAACCGAAACCGGTTTTTCTATAACCAGTTAAAAAAAACCGGTTTATTTTATAAATGTAACCGCTTAAAAACCGGTCTTTGTGCACCTCTATTCTAGACCCAACAAGGAGACATTTCGTTGGGCAACTGCCCAGGGCCCAGTAAGTAGCCCTAAAAATCGTGATTTGAGAATCACCCCAGAGTCCAGAAATAATGGTGGAGGAAGAAGGAATTTGGGAGCAATCAGCAATGAATGATATAAACCGCAGTTGCAGACTCAGATTGGGCGGGAAACAAAGGCAATCGTTCGCAATCGCCCGCTAATTTTTAAGCTAGAAGCTGCAGCATCTATCTAATCAGGTATTTTTCTGAAATGTCTAACGAATCAGGTAACAGTGCACAACAAGAAGTTCCTGGAGAAAATGTGGTTGCACCATGGAATGTGGGAACCCTGTGGTACAAAGAGGTCCTACTTGCAAATTGCAGGTACACCAATCAGTTAATTTTAGGGCCTGTTTTTTTTTAATCACTGAAAAGCTCTAAAGTATGATTCAGTCAGACATTTAGAGTTTCAGAGTGTTTGTTTTTTTTCAAACTTCAGGTATTTTTCTGAAATGTCTAACGAATCAGGTAACAGTGCACAACAAGAAGTTCCTTCCGAAGTCGGTGGATGACGAATTGTGTTCGACACGTAGGGACGGGTACAATTTGCCTGGTTTACATCCGGATGTATACCTTCTGAAACAATTGTTTCAGAGGATATACACCCGGATGTATACCGGGTAAATTGTACCCATCCCTACGTGTCGAACACAATTCGTCATCCACCGACTTCGGAAGGAACTTCTTGTTGTGCACTGTTACCATTTCTTCAAACGTGATTCGTTGAGCCATCTCAAATGCAATTCCGATTTCGCCCACGCCTTTGGAGGGGCCGCCTGTTATGACACTTCTCGATGTAAACCGGGTAAATTGTACCCGTCCCTAAAACGTGACTATGTCGAAATTTAACTTATTCAAGAGATTATTTAATGTTACCATTTTGTTTTTCGGTTTTTTGGAAAAAACCGAACCGAAAACCGATTTTTTACCATAATTTCACTTTTAAGAAAACCGAACCAACTATAACCGAAACCGGTTTTTCTATAACCAGTTAAAAAAACCGGTTTATTTTATAAATGTAACCGGTTAAAAACCGATTTGTAAAGTGGAATTGACAGAGTTTGGTCCCTAGAGTTTGAAAATTGACGGTTTAGGTCCCCAAACTTGGATGTGGTGTGTTTATTCTATGTCTCGGGGTGGACACCGATACAAATTTCCACCTCGTATAGTTTCCCTCCATGAGGCCTTTTGCCTGTCACTGGGTGCGTCCCGCGTATGCCTGTGCAGGCAGAAACAAAACCGTGAGCGGTGCCGGCATGCTGTTATGCAGAGGGTAAGCGCAAAGCGGACAATATCGTGTATGGTGGACCTGGGGATGTTACACTACTACTTCTTCTTCGATTTGTAAAGTGGAATTGACAGAGTTTGGTCCCTAGAGTTTGAAAATTGACGGTTTAGGTCCCCAAACTTGGACGTGGTGTGTTTATTCTATGTCTCGGGGTGGACACCGATACAAATTTCCACCTCGTATAGTTTCCCTCCAACAACATTCTCCAGAACAAATGGGGTTGTTCCCTAAATGATGCTTTAGGTCCCTGAACTTTCAAATATGTCACTTTAGGTCCCTGAAAAACGTAAGATCCTAATCTTAGGTAACCGCATGTAAATTGATGACCCAATTCTTTTCCCCGCGATCACGGGGGAAATGTTTTTTAATTGAAATTTTACACTTTCACCCCATATACTTATTTATAAACTTTACTTTATACCTTTTACTTTCATAATTTAAATTTTCCATTTAACACATATAATTGTTTATTAACTAAAAGTCTAAAACACGTTAAAAATACGTTTTAATTTTAACAAGTTACACCATTATAATCATCTCTTCGATACGTTCGAAATGAGCCCAATCTTGAATTTTTTTGGATTTATATATTTTAATATATATCATATACACTACATAAAAATGAGCTTTTATCTGCAAATTTTCATTTTTTAACGTATTCGTAATTTTGTTTTACAGTTCTATCGCATTAACTATAAGAGTACCATAAATTAAATAATTAACTATAAAGATATGAATTGTAAATATTAAAAATATTTTTATGTAGTATATATGATATATATTAAAATATATAAATCAAAAGATTCAAGATTGGACTCATTTCGAACGCATCGAAGAGACGATTATAATGGTGTAACTTGTTAAAATTAAAACGTATTTTTTAATGTGTTTTAGTTAATAAACGATTATATGTGTTAAATGTAAAATTTAAATTATGAAAGTAAAATGTATAAAGTAAAGTAAGTAAATAAGTATAGGGGTTGAAAGTGTAACATTTCAATTTTTCCGACAAAATTGTGATTTTGATTTGATATTTACACTTTCACCCCCTATACTTATTTATAAACTTTACTTTTTACCTTTTACTTTCATAATTTAAATTGACGGTATACACAGTAAAAACAAGTTTTACTATTTACATTTTTAACTATGAATATTATACATAAAGTGGAATTGAGAGTGTTTGGTCCCTAAACTTTGAAAATTGATGGTTTAGGTCCCTAAACTTGGTTTTTGGACCACACTAATAGACGAGTCCTCAATGTGGTGTGGTTTTCTATGTCTCGGGTTGACACCGAAACAAATTTCCACCTCCGTGACGAGATGACGGTTGAGGTATGTTTTTGTATATCATTCTTGCATTCACAGAACTGATACCCATCTATCATTAGTCAACCCATTAGTTTAGTCAACCATTTCTGTTGAAGAGGTGCAACTATCTTCTGTTCAAGCAGATGTTTGAGACTCTGATGGTCAGTTTTAATCACAAAATGAGTGGAAGATAAGTAGTGGTGCCAGTGTCTTACTGCCATAATGACAGCCAACCTCTCAAAGGGCCTGGTTAAATTATTTTATTTTTTCTTTTTTACAGGGTAAGCGACAAAAAAAGAGCAAAGAGAGCAGTTTTTTTACATTCGATATAAGTTCATAGATTTCAATATATACTTTATGCCTGTAGGACTATAGGAGTACAATTTTGATAATTCCAATATATTTTTATGGTTATGTGTAGATGTCTAACAGGAACGCTGAGTTACTTGGCTTATTGAGTAATCATCATTCAACATATGTGGACTTGTTGGAACAAGTCTGCAATGGTCAAGACCAGACCATGGGAAAGGCTAAGAGTAAAATATTCTGGAGACGTTTTGCTGATCGCTTCTGTCAGAAAACCCGCTTAGAAAACAAGGAAGGCATGCACATTGCGTGTCAGCATTATTGCGACAGTCTCAAATCGGGGTACAAGTCCTTGAAGGTAATATTAAAAATGATAGTAACCCTTATCTTTTTCTTTTTCTCTCTCTTTTTTTTTTTTTTGATTTAACATTGGTTATGCATGCAGAAGACCAGCGGCCTTTATCCTGTTGATGGTCGTTCGCCAGAATATTGTAGTCAATTGACTCGTATTTTTAATGGCTGTACTCCATCCACTTCAACAGGGAGGAGTTCGCAGTCAGGAGGGAGTTCGCAGTCAGGAGGGAGCAGTTCCTCTAGATTATCAGGTGTGTATAAGCAAGTAAAAAAAATTGTGGGTCAATTTATAATATCAGGCGACTTGATAGCAGATCAAAGATGCTGGTAAATTTTTTAACTATACTTATCATACGTTTCAGGTTATGTAAAGAAGTTGGAACTACGCGATGCTCTTGCTGAATTGGCACATTCTGGTGATTTGGAATTCGATGACATTGGAAGAGTCGAACAATATGTAACCAAATGCAAAACCAGTCTGCACACTTTTATGACAGGAAATAAGGCGTATAGGCTGTCCGTGGTTCACAAGTATCTGGGGATCAATTCTCAAGAAACCGAAGTCCCACAAACTCCATGTGATTTATAGTTGTACTAATTTGTATATTTAATTCTGGCGGTGACAGTGGCAGTGGTGGTGACGGTGGCGGTAGCGATGGTGGTGGTGGTGGTGACCATCTAAGAGTGTATTTGTTAAGACATATTTAAATTGTTTTTTTATTAATTATGGTGGCGGTGTAATTTTTATCATACAATTCCGCTTTGGTTTTCTTTTATTATTACTATTATTATTATCCGTTTTCGAGTATTAAAACGTAGTTTTTTAGTTAGTATTAGTATTACTATTATTATTATTAATATTATTATTATTATTAATATTATTATTATTATTATTATTATTATAAAATATCACAATGTTAAAGCCATTTTAAAACCACAGGGACGAAAAAGTGTAATTTACTCTCTTAATTTGATTTTTTTGCGCCCCCAATACACAAAAACGTTTCTATAGATAATTTACACACATTCCCTAAAAATAAACATTCAATCCACATTTGGGCAAAGCACAACAACAATCCATAAACTTAACAACAAATACATTTTGATAATTATTATGTAAGGTCAAGTACATTTTAACCGCTTACAAGATTACTTAGTACAAGTTAACACAAGTACTTAGACGCCTAATTAGACTATTACGCAATGGGTTACGCTAACCAACGTCTAAAATTAGGGTATCCTACCACGTAATAGTCTAAGGCGGCGTCTAAGTTCTTTTTTGTTAACTCGTCTTTCATCTCTAAAACCGTACACTAAAACTGTAAACATAATACACACCCTAGGAATCAAACTATTCGTCAGACTTGGTTTCCTCGGGTAAATATAATACACACCCTAGGAAACACAAACCCTAACAGGAAAATCAAACTTTTATTGTCAAAGTTGGTTTCCTCGGGTAAACATAATACACACCCTAGGAATCAAACTATTCGTCAGACTTGGTTTCCTCGGGTAAACATAATACACACCCTAGGAAACACAAACCCTAACAGGAAAATCAAACTTTTATTGTCAAAGTTGGTTTCCTCGGGTAGCTATTTACGGGAAGTTAAGACAAATTATCATTATTCATTTTAATGATTGTTTCCTCGGGTAAACATAATACACACCCTAGGAAACACAAACCCTAACAGGAAAATCAAACTTTTATTGTCAAAGTTGGTTTCCTCGGGTAGATATT
Organism: Saussurea involucrata; assembly: GCA_033807775.1. NCBI lineage: Eukaryota > Viridiplantae > Streptophyta > Magnoliopsida > Asterales > Asteraceae > Saussurea > Saussurea involucrata. The sequence continues at coordinate 23,387,284 of CM066324.1, forward strand.
TACGGGAAGTTAAGACAAATTATCATTTTTCATTTTAATGATTGTTTCCTCGGGTAAACATAATACACACCCTAGGAAACACAAACCCTAACAGGAAAATCAAACTTTTATTGTCAAAGTTGATAAGGTTCATTTATTATGATAATGACTTTGGTTACGGAAACAAAATAAAATTAGATATTCATTAGACTAGATGGACGGCTGAGATTAGTTTGTAAGTTTGTACAAATAGAGGTGGTTTGCATTCTTATTTTACGTTTTAGTCAAAAGTTAGGCTCGATTGCTTAGATGTTAATGTTCTGTTCTATTCCTTAAATGTTATTAAAGAGGTAAGAATATTCCAAATCATTACTCTCCCACAGTAGCTGGCTTCCTAGAGTAGTGGCTGTTTCTTTTTAAATGCTGCTGTTTTTTTTTACATAAGTGATCTTTACATGTCGGCCTCTATCGTAGGGGAAATACATAAGATCCTGTTCTCTTCTCGCCATATGGTCTTTGAAGACCCTTGAGAAAAAGCAGGGTAAGGTTAATGTGATCAACAAACTTCTTGATCAGGAAATTCTTCCTGCTCTAGAGAAACTGAGGAAAGAGCGAATGCAATACATGCAATGGTCTAATGGAATGCAGAATTAGATAGACTAAAAAGGTTTTGTATTGCTTATGAATACGTACAAGCAAAGAAAATTCGAGATAATGCTGTTAATGGTGTTGATGAGATAAAGGCCAAGATGTCTGAGATTGATAATGATACAGAGACAATGCACACGGAGGTGCAAGAGATGGAGAAATGTGTATCTCAAACAACACACCCCTTTGTATAGCACCGGTTCACAAACTATAAATACAAGTGTTTGTATATTGTAAAAAGTAACAGAATTCAATATATACAAAAGTGTGAGTTTGTGTGTCGTGAGTTTTGTTCACTAGACATGTTTGATTGGAGCCCAAGATGATCCGTATGGACTTACTTCAGATATATATATATATATTGATTTATACTATTTTCAAATGAAGTTAGATAAATAAAATAAAATTAAAATTAAAATCAATATATAAATATAATAAAATTAAAATCAATGTATATAAAACTTTGCTCAATCTTATCGGAATATTTTGTTCATAAAACCCATTACTTTAGATACTGTACCCTGCATTGTATTATTATGCATTATTTTTTTCTCCTCTGGAGCTCGAATCTCTTGTGTTGGATGATTCTACCAACTGTGTTCTGGAGCTCGTAACTTCTCCTACGTTGGATGATTCTATCAACAAATCAATTAATCATTAGCACCAAATGTTTGTTAAATACATAGGAGTATATAAGTTGATCATTAGAGCACGGTTAATTCACATTATATTATTTAACAAATAAAATTAACATTCTTTAAAAAATACATTCTTTAATAACCTTAATGAGGATGTATATTTGGTATGGAAATCAGCAGTTAGGTTATATATAGAACCTTAATGAGGATGTATAATTGGTATAGGAATCACCATTTAGGTTATATATAGAACCTTAATGAGGATGTACAATTGGTATAGGAATCACCATTTAGGTTATATATATAACCTTAGTGATGATGTACAATTGGTATAGGAATCACCATTTAGGTTATATATAGAACCTTATTGAGGATGTACCATTGGTATAGGAATCACCATTTAGGTTATATATATAACCTTAGTGCTGATGTACAATTGGTATAGGAATCACCATTTAGGTTATATATAGAACCTTAATGAGGATATATATTTGGTATGGGAATCAGCAGTTAGGTTATATACTTTAAACCGGGTCAATCCAACCCGTGTGCACCCCTAACAGCTTCTATGCACTTAACTCTCACTATTATTATCATAAGTACATGAAGTAAACAAAGAGAAGCAGTCTTGGTGAAGCAAAATTATTTGCATCAATTTGGTTGCCCAATCCAATGGAGTTTTTGACTAGAATAGTGTGTTTTAAAAAAATATTTACCATTTGGATGTTTTTTTTTAAATAATAGTGTGTTTTAAACAAGTTTATTCTATTTAATTTTGGTAAAAATTGATAGCAAAACTATTAGATGCATGCACCATGAGCAGAACAAGCAGAACTAGCAGAACGAGCAGGACGAGCGGGACGAGCAGGACGAGCGGAATGAGCTGAACGAGTAGAAGCACAAACAGACTGATAAAGTTCTTGCGTTTGAGCAGAATGAGCAGAAACATCTCCACTCGGTAATAGCTCGAAAGCTCTCCCCTCGGATGAGGGAGACAGCATTTCCTCACATGTTAACGATAACGATAGCCTTGCTCCTTGCTCTCCACGACCGGGTGTTCTCGGCGGGACAGACATATCTTCAATTGAAACAAAAAACCACATCAAATGAAACAAATGCAGCAGCAAATTAAAACAAAAATTGAACTAAAAGTAGTTGACTCCTGCAATGTTCAAAGCAGAACTGCAATGCTATAAGTTTCCTTAACATGTGACACACTGACACGTGATGAGATGTGAACCTTTTAGATGTGGAACCATGGACAATTGAACAATGTCTGGGAGAACCAAGATGTTGCCCCAATGCCCAAGCCAATCACCATGTTTGATGCTTTGGAGTAATAAGAATGGTTCTAAAACCACCAATCCAAGCAAAAAAACTGATCCACCGGGCACCAGCCCAGTGCATACCAAAAAAAAAACAGTGGTAATATGTTTATGTTGGCTTGCAAAATTCATGGAAATTTAAAGTTTATTCTTGTTTCAAGGTACTATTGTACTGATTGTCCTTTATTTGTTAAAATATTGTGTGGTATTTTAGAAGATTGAATTTAATCGTTATATTTAGTTATTATTTTTTATTTTCTCAAGTGTGTTTGTGTTTCCAATACATGTAATCATCAGACGTCTTTTAGGTATTTTTAATTTTGGGTTTATTGTTAATGATGAACTTAAACGTGCTTTAAATGGTTAAATGGTTTCAATGGTTTTAGAGAATTAAGTGTAGTTTGTGTTTTGTTCCAGTAATTTTTTTTTCATTGGAGAATGGTTTTTTTACTACATGAGAGAAAGTCTAATTCCACATCTCCTTGATTTTTTATTTAAATTACTTTTACTACTTGACAACGTTTTTATAATAAATCGACGGTAAACACATTTTTTACTTTGAACAAATTGTTCATCTTTTCAACACTAAATTTTTAGCAATGATGTGTTATAAATCCAACAAACGATAGTCTAATTTGCATGAAACAAAGCAAGGATACGAAGTTGCAATATAACCCCTAACTATGAATGTAAATTAAATTGAAAAAGACATTGAAGGAATTAGATTTACCTTATTATAAATAATTCCGAGACCACCAATTCCAACAATCAAATCCAGGTCAGCACCATTAGATCTTATCTTTTTTCTTCTAGGTTTGTGAAAAGAAAACAAGTTCATAGAAACATAGGGAGCTCCCCTATCTACCATGGCAGAAACTTGTATGTTGTAAAGCCCGACGTTTATATCATTATATTGATGGTCAATATATCATCAACAACTAATCTAGTGAAAAAAGTAAAAAGTTAATTAGTAACAAAATTAAAAATACATCTATCTAATAAATATAATGTATAAAACACAAATAACCTAATACTCCAATACTAATACTAAATTGATGGTGCTACATACATTTTTATAAAACAAAATGATTAATAGTTGGGGACCATTCTTTTATTTTGTGGGCGTAGATTTTTAAAAAGAATTGGACAAAATAACTAAGAGGTCACAACAGATCGGAGGTCACAGGAGCAGATCTGAGATATTGACCTGCTCAGATCGAACAAGAATGAAGAACAAAACAATATTCATATAAGAACCGAACGAGGCGGCAATCTGATGGAAATCAAGCGGATCTGAGGTATTGAAGAACCTCAGATCTATGGTCGATAACCACCACACCAGCGAAAAAAACAAACAGCCACGATTCAGGGCACGAGACACTTGAACTCTCGAACCGACTTACAAGGTGCAGCAAAAAACCTAATCGAACCGATGGTATCAACCAAGTTTCCAAAAAAAGTGAAGGGCAATAAACGAAGTTTCCTTACCGTCACTGCTTTGGTCGAAGCACCACAACTCAGTAGGAACGAAAAGACGATCTGATCGAAGGTAGCAAGCCAAGAATACCGGTTTCTGAAGAAAAACCAAAAACACTCACATGGATCGACTCTTTGGGCGATAAGATGATTTTATTGAAAACAATATAATCTCTCTATACAAAAATGAAGAATAAACCCTAGCTATTTGAAAGAAACTAGAGAAAGTTAGAAATGTAAAAGAAGAAAAAGTGACCTGATCGATCTAAAATGAGAAGAGAGCATCCTATGTATATTCATCACAAATGTACAGCTTCAGTCCCTCCATCTTCCAGCTTTATTCCAAAACAGCCCCTTCTATTATCAACACTTACTCATTAAACCTTGTAATATTACAAAGAACTCAAATTAGAACCAGAAATATAACCATGTCAAGATTAGGATACATAAGCATCGCACACGGAAACATATATATATATAGATATAAAAATTAAAAGTACGAATAACACAGCAAGAAGATATGCTTATATATAGTATAGATATATAGAGGACGAATTTTAGTCCTTCCATCTCTATTGATCCAATGACTCATATTAAATAGAGTTTTTAATTGAAATTATTAATTAACGTGATTAGGGGTAAAATGGAAAGATAATTTAAACGCACGTCTACCATGTTTGACTTTTTATTTTCTTTTTTAATTAAAAACTTTTACCCCATTAACGTTTAAAATAAATTATCTTAAAAATTACTAATATTTTAATCAAACAAGTTACATAAAAAAACGAGAATTTCGTGCTCTTCAATATGACATTCATCTCGATATAGTTTTTTCTTCATTTTAACTGTTTTTACGTGAAATGCTATGCATGTCTTATATTTAGTATGAATATGTATGCACGTTTCCTGGTGTCCATATTCAGTATGAATAACAAAGGGGAACGTTCATTCACTATTCATGACGAATAACACAGTATTCAAAATGAATAATACAACATTCAGGATGAATAATACACGAATTCCCGATTCGTATATTATTAAACATGAATCGTGTATTATTCATCTTGAATGTTGTATTATTCATGATGAATAATACAAGTGTGGAAAGCCGGGGCATATCAGCCCGGATTGTCCTATAAGGGGGACGGTGTGCTATGAGTGCAAGGAAATGGGACACATGAGGAGGGAGTGTCCCAAGTTGAAGGGAGCCGTAGAGGGGACTCACTCAGGGGCACAACAAAGAAGGGAGGTCATCCCTAAGGCTCAACGGAGAACCATTCAAATGACAAAGGAGGAGGCAAAGGAAACCACAGATGTAGTGTCGGGTACGTTCTTACTCAACTTCTTACCCACTTGAGCATTGTTTGATACTGGCACCAACTGCTCTTTTGTTCGATTGTGTTTTGCAAATTTTTAACTGTGTCTGTAGTACACTACTCGAGATTTTAGTTATAGGGTAGCGATTGGTCAACAAGTGGTATTGAGGGAAGTTTTAATAGTGAAAGTGCAATGGGAGCACCGTTGGGACGCCAACGTCACATGAGAATCGGAAGAGATTATGAGGAGGAGGTACTATCATCTCTTCAGTTAGTGCCAAATTTCGAGGACGAAATTTTCTTCAAGGAGGGAATGATTGTAACACCCTAAATTTTCAAGTATGGATTTTCTTTTAAAACGAAAATTTAAGTTTTTATTAAGCCTTGAAATCTACAATACTGCCATTAAGGAATACGCAAGATCTCCTATGAACCTTCGTTAATCCCCATCTCGGTATTTTTGGTGCTCTCATTATGTAAGTGCATGCATGCATGCTCATGCATGATGATAGTGTAAACTATCTATGGAGTAACTCAGCAACCAACCAAGTTACCATGTTAAGCCTAACCACCTTACCACCCCCCTGCATGCTCGTTGCTTCTCGGCTGAAGAACCCCCGGTACCACCCTCGCGAGTTTGACAACGAAAGTGCCAATGTGGCACTATCGCATGGCACAACCGCCGACCACTCCATCCCCATTTTTTATTGCTGCAGGCCTGAGTTGCGGTACAAATGTCGCGAGAGTGACCGGTGAGAGTGCCGAGGTCACTCTCGCATGGCACAATCGCAAGCAGCCTTGGTCTTTTAAATAGTTCAGGTCGACGGGCTTCTTGGAAGGGTTTTTCATTTTCTGTTTCTAACAGCCGACATTTCATCTTCTTGTGCAGCGATTTCAGCCCATTACCCTCTCTCCAATTAATTTCTCTCTGTAATACCCCGGGTAAGTTCGTTAGTTAAATGTTAGTTCCGTTAAAATTATTTAACTTTAAATTGGAAGTTTAGGGCAAGTTTGGGTTAAATTAGGAATTTAAGGTGTTTTAGTCATTCATGAATAGTTTAAGGGCTAAAGTGGTAAGTGATTGAGATAATATCCCTTTTGATGAAATCAAATATTTCATAATTCCAAAATATCCAGAATTTCAGTTTGTGAGTGTGTGTATTGAGAGCAAAAGAAGAAAAGAGAAGAAGTAAAGCTAGGGATTCAACTTGGTACTTTTGGAAGTGAAATTGAGGTATGTTGCTTTGTATTTTGTGTTTGTAATTGTGTTTAGATAGTTTCTATCGGAGTAGAATAACCGATTACACTTCCAGTAGTGATTTCTGATAATTCTGGGTCGAAAATGATGAAACCGACAGAGGTGTCCGGACGCAGTATGAAGGTGTCCGAATAGTTTTGTTGAAGGTTTCCGGGTAGATCTTTAATGGTGTCCGGGTAGTTCTTCGTCGGTGTCCGGACAAGTCTTTTATCCGGGTAAGTTCCTTTTTCCTATGTTTTCCGGATAGCATTGGATACCGGATGGTATCCGGATTACTTTGGTATCCGGATGACGTCCGGATTGTACTGATTGTCCGGAAAAGTCCCGATTGTCCAGAAAAGTAGTGTTGTCCGGGTAACTTGTGGTATCCGGATACTTTAGCTGTTTGGTTATTTTTAACTAGTTTTTGAATGAGGACTGAATAAGGTTTTCTGAAACCCCCGTGTTAAGTCGCCTTAGGGGAACATTTGAGGATTTGAGTTCTTAGCCTTAGTAAGACTTATGTGTTTTATGTGGTAAAGAGATATCTGTATCTATGTGTTATAGATCCTGTGAATTCTGGGTAAAGGACTGAACCTGTTTAGAAGGCTTGGAAACGTGTTGATAAGCAATCAGGTGAGTTTTACTTTAAATACGTTTTTAACTGGAATACGTATATGTGTGGATTGGGATTGAAATAGTTGATGACTATGTGTTTATATGTGAATTATAATATAGTGAGGTATTATATTTACATGAGTATTATAATGCGTTATAATACGTTGGCCGGGTTTAGGACCGGTGTGTTTGGCTATAGAATCTGTATAGCGTTGTTTGGCTGTAGATGTTGTACAGCGTTGTATATTATTAGTTGGCTTGCTACCACTAATATGGTCAGGAGGAATGAAAAAGGAAAGTATAAGATATGTGAGCTTAATTGGATGTATATGATTGTGTTGCGTGATTTATATGAATGAAGTTTATATAAATGGTTTTTAAACTAACAGGGATTTCTCACTTAGACCATCAGGTCTAACCCTCATTTTGTTTTAAAAATATGTATTCCAGGTGGTGGATCAAGTAAGAGCAAGTAATTAGAGTAACCGATGGATGGCTTGTGTGAAGAATTATAAGATGAAGATTTTGGCTTGTTTAGCAGTTGTATCACAATATTAAATGTTATGTATGTAATTAGTACAAAGTTGGTAGTAGAATGGTTTCTTTTATTTGTAAAAGACTATGGGACCGAACTTGTAATATGATGTTTCTTTTGTTATATGAATGTTAAGTTACTTGTAATGTGGATGGTTGCATATATGAGAACTGGGTTGTTACAAATGGTATCAGAGCCTTAGTTTAAGGGATTTAGGTATTTGTATCTGTACCTAGACTTAAACTGCATGTGAAGTAGGATGTCCCTATCATCATAGAACCTTGGGATGAGGAAGTATAAAAAGGAAGAAGGAACATCATGTAAGGTAATTTCAGATTACACCTGGCCAGTGTAATTGTGATCTTACAGGTACATGTTTGAACTGGAATACCTTGTTATATGGGGTATATGCTTATGTGTATATTAATTTTGTTTAAATCTACAGAATGGCAAGCGGTACACGAAATTCAAATCGAGGAGGAGGAAGAAATCCAAACAGAACTAATCCGCCAATAGGAACAGGGGGAGGCAGAACTGGGGGCAGAATCGGGGGTAGAACTGGGGGTAGAGCTGGAGGTCGAGCCGGAGGCAGAGTCCCGCCAAATAGTACATAGTTCGTTACCAGGGCTGATCTAATGGCAGAAATGGGAAGATTACAAGCCAATATTCAAGCTATGTTCAACCAAACTCATGATACTGAAACAGAAGGACCAGATCCTACTCATGAAGAGGAGATGCCAATCACCCCTACGGTCTTACCGGTAATGAGAAAATGTGATTACAAAATGTTTTTAAGTTGTAGACCTCCTACCTACTCAGGAGACAGGGATCCAGTGAAAGCAATGAGATGGATGAAGGAAATAGAAGCTATTTTCAAGACGAGTAAGTGCGCTGACGAAGATAGAGTATTGTACGGAACAGCAATGTTAAAGGGGGATGCTTTGTATTGGTGGGAATCCTTTATTCATTCTAAAGGATCTGATGTTTATTCTACCCTCTCTTGGGAAGAATTTGTGATAGCCTACAGGAACGCATTTTGTCCCCAAGCAGCCGTCAAACAACTGGAAGGGGAATTTATGAACTTACAACAAGGAAACTTATCCGTTCGGGATTACACTGCTAGCTTTCTGGAAAAGTCTCGGTTTGCAGAATACTACGTTGCTACGGAGGCGATGAAGACGGAAAGGTTTATCTTTGGGCTGAACTCAGAGGTCAGAAGGCTAGTGACTGCAAAAGGACCCGATACCTTCTCAGCTGCAGTTGATGCCGCAGAGAATGTTGAAAGAGATATTAGAAGAGATGCGGGCGATAAAAGTATCTGGAAGAGAAAGTGGGAAGGACCACAATATGATCCGAAGAAGTCCCGATTTCAGAAGTATGATAACCGTCCACCGTTTCGACCAGTGGTGTAACACCCTAAAATTCATGGCCAATTTAAACCTCAAAATACATGAGTTATGATCATCAAAATGTCAGACTTTCATAAACCAAAGGATCATAAGTAAATTTCTATATATACACAAAGTCGTCTAACTTAAATAGTCTGATCAATCTAATTATACATCACAATAAGATCAACTAGATTATCTAAGGCTCGTCCCAAAAGTCCTCAAAAGAATATCTTGATCCTTCGTTATCGCCGAGTCTGATTCCTTTCGACTGAAATCTCACTTCCCAAACTATATCCCAGAGCCAGTACCTGGTAAGACAGTTTAATTTGAAACATTAGGCTTTCGCCTAGTGAGATTATCCAAATCAAATTAAAATTTATCAACAAAATATTAACAGATATACCAAACCTGTTATCAACAATCTTACCATACCAAGCTCTTATCGACAATTGGAATCCACTTATTCCCTTACTCATGACTAATTCATCTAGTCATCATACTATCAACGAGAATTACTATAAATCCCACCGGACTTATAAATAACTCTAACTCCCAGAAATTACAGTTTCCAAACCTGCTTCTTTCTGAATTAAGATTACAACGAGAATTACTATAAATCCCACCGGACTTATAAGTAACTCTAACTCCCAGAAATTACAGTTTCCAAATCTGCTTCTTTCTGAATTAGCATGTCAAATCCTCAACAACAATAAAGATATCTCATCTTTCGCTTGAAATGGGAATTACAACTCCAAGTCTGCCATTCCTCATTTCGTTTCCTCCCCATCTTGAATCACTGGTCCCTCAAATGAGATTTTATTTATCGCGATCAACAACCACCAGAGACCCTCACAGATGATTCAAGATTCACTCCAACAACTAGAAATACATCCTAACGGTCCCCAGCTAGTAAACGGTTCTCATTATACCGTACTATATGCCCACTAGACCAGATGTATATTCTAGCCAACGCCACACAATAACTGTGTATCATCACTCATTCTATTGTATACTAAGGCTATACAATTCAACATGTATTCTATATCTCTATGTACAGAATATTAATTTCAACGATTATCTCCACTTTGCCATTTAGCATCGGGGATCAACACCTCAACAAGTAACTATGGCTCCGGACTCATAAATAAGTCATTACAATTCAACATAACATGGTTTTTACATCAACAACATAGTTATAAACATATAACAATTAGCATATTCATATCAGATTGCATGCCACATAACAGCCTCAAACTACTACTGAAAGTCATCAACTTTTCACAAGCTACTGTAGCGAAAACTACACTTTTCGCAAGCCAAGGCTGCGAAAACCTCCGCTTTTCGCAACCCACAGTTGCGAAAACCCCCACTTCTCGCAACCCTCTATTGCGACAACTTCACTTTTCGCAACCAACTGTTGCGAAAACTATACTTTTCGCAGCCAACTGTTGCGAAAAGTTCTACTTTGCGCAACCCTCTATTACGAAAAGCTACTGTTCATCGTCACTTCCATTTTGATCCAGTTCTCTACTTGACTCATTAAGCTTACCATTTCTTAATCAAATCATACCAGTGATATCAAATACAAGTATAGCATATCTATAACACTTTTAATTGCTTAATTTTAACAAGAATGAATAACTCACCTTAATGAAATCGAACTCTGAACGAAAACTTCACAGCTTCACTTTAATCTTCCCAAAACAATTCTAAACAAATAAGTATGTAATTGATTAACTTTCTTACAAGAATCAGTAACAAGATTCAAGTTTCTTACCTCAATTTCAAATCAAAAACTTACTTTCTTCTTCTTTTTTCTCGATATCTCTTTCTCTCTGTCTCGTTCTATCTCTCTCAATATCCTCTGTTTTATTTTTCTTTTTAGAATACAACACAAAATCAGTATTATCAAATACTGATTAATTCCTTATGCGACACCTCACATAAAAACATGAGTCATTACTCAATTTCCAAAATAAACCCCCAAACTTCCAAAAATTGCCCATCAACCCTCCAAGTTAATTTTCTCAATAATAAATTGTACTAAAATACAATTTATCTTTTATTAATTACAATGAAAATTTCGGGGTGTTACAATACTCCCCAACTTGAAAAGGATTTCGTCCCCGAAATCAATCTAAGGCAAACAATCGAGGATATCGTTTCATCATTCCTTTCTCTGACTCTAAAGCCACATTTAACAACTCAAAGATATAATACCATTATACCTATAATCACTCTCTTGGTTTGTACTTTATCAAAATATTTCTCTAAGATCGATTCTCGCTCCTTCACATAACAACTTTTCTCATCAATTATGCTTCAATAACTATGACAATCCATCATTGTATCCATAACTTACACGATTCTTTGATACAAAAATGCTATCACCTTCTCATAGTATTATCGCACCACACAAACATGCTGCAACCAAGCATTAAGGGGTTGTATATCAAAGGTGATAACTCCATTGAACTTGTAGTATGACTACATTCTTAAGTCCAATCTTTCTATCCTTGCTTCCCCCACGTTAGTATAGAATACTATATCTCAAGTATTATTCGTCTCTTTCTCCCAACTTTCCACATACCGATAGTATTTTCTCAATTCGAAATACAACTAAACAGTTTCCCCAAGATTTCTAACTTAAAACATTCAACTAAATTATCTTGAAACGACATTATCGTTCGAAGTTATTACCATTCTTAAATCTTCAACTATAAATTTATCGTACATTTCTTTCACACATAAAGAGCAACTTATATTCCTTAACGATCTTACCTCCGCTACACCACATTGACCGACATACTCATCATTTTTATTAAACTTCCAGAGATTCAGAATACAACTTAATTGGCACCTCATACCATCAAAATTTCTTTGGATAAACACTCACCACTGCCCCGACATTCTATTCCGATATAAGCCATATTACCACGCCATCTTACAAACCACATGCTCTATCAACTTTATTGACAAATAGTACCTTCTAACCGGAATTCTTGAAACTTCCATTTGAATACTTCCTCTTTCTAACATCACGTCTCATACTAGATGGCACATGCATCTTGGTAATTAATGCTACTACTCGTTCGTACATTTTCCACCCATAACATTTACCACTGAACATGTCTCTCATAGTCATTTGCACACCAATAAATTTATAATCCTGTTTTCTTGCCCAACTACCCGAGTCTATATCACTAAATATCTCCTCCCCAACTTTAGTTGAACTACCACTCACGATTTTCTATTTAACTTGAACTTATTCGTTCTTACTAGCTCTTTGTGATTCCAATACGTTGCATAGACAGGGTACAATCCCTCACAGATCAACACAATCTATACACCCCCTTTGTTCATCTATAATATTTCATCTTTTATAAATCTTCCACATCGTAAGTAAACACTTATCTAAAAGCAACAGTCCTTCACTGTTCTAACAATCCCACAAAGTGATCCTTCAACTTTTAAGCTTCTGATTTAAACTTAACATTCATACATGATCCCAAAAGGATAACCAATGCATTCACGTCATATAAATTTAAATTTACAATACTGCCCATGCAAGTTCAACCCCAAGCGTACGTCAAGCTTAACAAATCGAGTCAAAGTTCTTAAGACTTAACTGAGTCCAAAACCGAGTCATCTACTCAAATGATCTAAAGATTATTTATCAATATCAACTCACGCAATTTAAATACATCTAACTCACATTATGCAACATACGCTTCGAGGCGTGAAAATCTTACGACCCTTTATTGCTACTTTCCCAATGAAGTCAATTCATTTGCAAGTACACGTAAATGCAACTCTTTTCATACTCCCCAATATATATAATACGCCCAGGTTCATTAGTTCCAAAGATACTAAGAACAAGTAAAATATCAAACAGACTTCACACCTAAGACCAACACTTAAACCGTCACTGGTTCAAATACAATGCAGTTAAGCATATAATACATCCAATACTCCATCTCGAGTCATTAAAACTGACAAACATTCAAAAGACTTCTTTGAATATAAATCAAGCCTTTAAGGCCAAAATATCCGTTTGGTTAAACATGTGCCACTCATACGATTTCGTAAACCAAAATACATTGTTACTCAAACTCTTTACCTTTTTAATTCCTTTATTGACCATCGGCCCCAAAACAAAGGTTTTCACTCAAAAATTTTACATGGTCAGATTTGCCAAAATCCCCCAACTCACATGTTCATATTTTAAAACGTAATATATCAAAAATATTGCACACTCACAATATATTAAAAGCGTGTTTTGACTACATGTCTTTCATTTGTATAACAATTAATCAAAACTTCTTTCATTAATAATTTATTCGACAATCATCCAAAATCCCCCAATCGTCATACACAATAATATCCACATTGCGCATACCCTCTGCATAACAGCATGCCGGTACCGCTCACGGTTTCGTTCCTACCCGCACAGGCATACGCGGGATGCATCCAGACCGTACCCAGTGACAGACCAAAAGGCCTCATACACCTTACACAACTTTCGTCTTCAAAGTCAATACTTGACATGTCGACACTTTCTTAACCTGAAGGTCCTTAACTGAACCTAATTCTTCCTCTGGACACAACCGTCCCTTGTCAACTATATTCCTAGTTAGCGAACAAGGGTACAGATTCTCATGCAACCGACACTAAAGTCCACTTTTGACCCTCATACTGTTCATAACACAAATACCAAAACTACAAACTTTTTCCCAGGTTTATCCAACACTTCTCCATTCTTGGAGTTCTTTCTTAGATTAAAGTGTAATACCCTACGACCGAGTGAGTTCATAGCCTTCATGCATGACAATTTAATAAATAACTCAATCCACACTTTTCTCGTTTAAATAAACAACATTCGGAACAACGTGGGCACACACGATCCCAATCATTTTCATAATTCCCATGTACTACACAACGATCTCAAAAAAAATCGTTTGTATATAAATTTCCGTAAAACTCAATCTTTCTCAACCAAAAGATGTTGTTACAACAGAAATACGAAGATCTTTTTATACGACAGAAGTTTAAAATTTACTGACACAAAGTAAACTAGTCGTTTCTCAGACTCATTTATACGATATCATCAAATCAATACTTTTGTTGGTTATAAAAAGTTTACTGATCAACACTTTCTTGACCTATTTGCTATCATACAACTTTTTATGTAAAGTATGAAATATTTTGCAAGTTGCTAAACTCCAAAATTTCGTTAGGCATCGTAATTGAAATTGCCCTTTTTCTTTAAATACATACTTGCGCTACTAATTCATCCTTGAATAGAACTGTTATTTATACATTTGGTTTGAAATCAAGAAAACTCATGTAACACACACTAAAACACCATGCACAAAACTTACTCGCAATGAAGGCCACTTACTCAAACAAGGTCAATCTTTTTACTTACGTAACTTATCATTGACACTCTACTTCCGACCAGAGGTCGCCCTCTCGGCCTTATAATAATTGCTATACATGCATTCCATGGCCCCCATACTCAACCAAGTCATACTAATTCCGTCTTAATTAATCATCTCATACTCTATCTCTGCACATATCAAATCACCTATTAAAGGTTGCCTTGGCGGACTTTCATGAGTCCCGCCAATTCCAGGTTTTCCTTCCAACCCCCATTCATTTACTGCTCTGTCCTCTAAAGGACCTTGGTAGCGTATTCACCATCACTCTACTATAACCTAAAGGAATAACCATAAGAAATGGTTATGCACATACCCCTATACAAAATGTACTTACCGATCGTTAGTCACTGTAACAATTTAGAAATAAGTATGCTCGCGTAACAATATATTCATAATCACAGTAGCTAATTGGAATTGTGAATATATCATACAGGAGAATCCTCGTTACCATTGTCACCGTACCAACTTCTCATATCTCCGTCAATTCTAAGACTATCCCGTCTTAGTACTTCTACCCATCTCTCACAATCATAACTTAATTTATCTCAGCTTAAGTCTAAGTATCTCATCAGCATACTTAGTTCGCTTAAACTAGAGCTCTGATACCATACTGTAACACCCTAAAATTCAGGGCCAATTTAAACCTCAAAATACATTAGTTATGATCATCAAAATGTCAGACTTTCATAAACCAAAGGATCATAAGTAAATTTCTATATATACACAAAGTCATCTAACTTAAATAGTCTGATCAATCTAATTATACATCACAATAAGATCAACTAGATTATCTAAGGCTCGTCCCAAAAGTCCTCAAAAGAATATCTTGATCCTTCGTTATCGCCGAGTCTGATTCCTTTCGACTGAAATCTCACTTCCCAAACTATATCCCAGAGCCAGTACCTGGTAAGACAGTTTAATTTGAAACATTAGGCTTTCGCCTTGTGAGATTATCCAAATCAAATTAAAATTTATCAACAAAATATTAACAGATATACCAAACCTGTTATCAACAATCTTACCATACCAAGCTCTTATCGACCATTGGAATCCACTTATTCCCTTACTCATGACTAATTCATCTAGTCATCATACTATCAACGAGAATTACTATAAATCCCACCGGACTTATAAATAACTCTAACTCCCAGAAATTACAGTTTCCAAACCTGCTTCTTTCTGAATTAAGATTACAACGAGAATTACTATAAATCCCACCGGAATTATAAGTAACTCTAACTCCCAGAAATTACAGTTTCCAAATCTGCTTCTTTCTGAATTAGCATGTCAAATCCTCAACAACAATAAAGATATCTCATCTTTCGCTTGAAATGGGAATTACAACTCCAAGTCTGCCATTCCTCATTTCGTTTCCTCCCCATCTTGAATCACTGGTCCCTCAAATGAGATTTTATTTATCGCGATCAACAACCACCAGAGACCCTCACAGATGATTCAAGATTCACTCCAACAACTAGAAATACATCCTAACGGTCCCCATCTAGTAAACGGTTCTCATTATACCGTATTATATGCCCACTAGACCAGATGTATATTCTAGCCAACGCCACACAATAACTGTGTATCATCACTCATTCTATTGTATACTAAGGCTATACAATTCAACATGTATTCTATATCTCTATGTACAGAATATTAATTTCAACGATTATCTCCACTTTGCCATTTAGCATCGGGGATCAACACCTCAACAAGTAACTATGGCTCCGGACTCATAAATAAGTCATTACAATTCAACATAACATGGTTTTTACATCAACAACATAGTTATAAACATATAACAATTAGCATATTCATATCAGATTGCATGCCACATAACAGCCTCAAACTACTACTGAAAGTCATCAACTTTTCACAAGCTACTGTAGCGAAAACTACACTTTTCGCAAGCCAAGGCTGCGAAAACCTCCGCTTTTCGCAACCCACAGTTGCGAAAACCCCCACTTCTCGCAACCCTCTATTGCGACAACTTCACTTTTCGCAACCAACTGTTGCGAAAACTATACTTTTCGCAGCCAACTGTTGCGAAAAGTTCTACTTTGCGCAACCCTCTATTACGAAAAGCTACTGTTCATCGTCACTTCCATTTTGATTCAGTTCTCTACTTGACTCATTAAGCTTACCATTTCTTAATCAAATCATACCAGTGATATCAAATACAAGTATAGCATATCTATAACACTTTTAATTGCTTAATTTTAACAAGAATGAATAACTCACCTTAATGAAATCGAACTCTGAACGAAAACTTCACAGCTTCACTTTAATCTTCCCAAAACAGTTCTAAACAAATAAGTATGTAATTGATTAACTTTCTTACAAGAATCAGTAACAAGATTCAAGTTTCTTACCTCAATTTCAAATCAAAAACTTACTTTCTTCTTCTTTTTTCTCGATATCTCTTTCTCTCTGTCTCGTTCTATCTTTCTCAATATCCTCTGTTTTATTTTTCTTTTTAGAATACAACACAAAATCAGTATTATCAAATACTGATTAATTCCTTATGCGACACCTCACATAAAAACATGAGTCATTACTCAATTTCCAAAATAAACCCCCAAACTTCCAAAAATTGCCCATCAACCCTCCAAGTTAATTTTCTCAATAATAAATTGTACTAAAATACAATTTATCTTTTATTAATTACAATGAAAATTTCGGGGTGTTACAAGTGGAAAGACCATGTCAGAAGTGCAACCGTGTCCATCAAGGAAACTGCCAAGGTGATTTACGAGCGTGTTATAAATGTGGGAAGACCGGACACGTCATCAAGGATTGTAAGGTAACGCGGTTATGTTTCTTATGTAATTCTCCGGATCATCTTCAGTCAAACTGTCCGCGGGGGAGGATAGAACAAGGTGGATCATCGGGCAGGCCAGCGATTGTTAAGCCAGTAATACCAAGACTGGATCCGCCAGTAACCAGGGGTCGCGCCTTTCAAATGACTGAGAAAGAAGCGGAGGAAACTCCGGATGTGGTCACAGGTACATTTTTGATAAACTATACACGTGCTAAGGTGTTGTTTGATTCCGGTGCAAACCGATCGTTTGTGTCACCCACATTTGTTGCTTACCTGTGTTTGAAACCTAAAGTGCTAGAACATGCTCTATCAGTAGATACGGAAAATGATAATCAAGTGTCAGTTAAAGAAGTATTTGATGACTGTGTGATAAATATAGAGGAGTGTAGAGTTCCGATACAATTGTTTCCTATAACTTTGATAGAGTTTGACGTCGTAGTGGGAATGGACTGGTTAGCCAAGAATCAGGCTAACATAGTGTGTGATAAGAAGCTAATAAATGTGGTATTACCTGAGAAAGGACCAGTAGTGATTTATGGTGATCGTAGGAATCATCGGTGTCAGGATCGAATCTTAACAAGACTAATAATACTTAGAATTCAGAATTAAAGAATCTGCGGAATAGAACTTTAATTCTCACAATCAAAGAACAATATATCAGAAAACACACAGCTGTTTGTATTCACTAATTCAACTCACAAGCTTACAACCAAACCTCAATCTTGATGAACAGGCTCAATCAAGACGACTTCTACTTCTCTAGAAATAGGGTTCTAAACCTTGAGGTTAATTCTCTTTAAAACAAAACGTATATCACGTATATTGTATATCACCTCTTTCGAATAGCTATCTATCAACATATATTTATACTAAATAGTTACAAGATAACTATCAAAAATAAATTAATCTTCTGAATCTTCTTTAAGCATATCTTCATCCATTCCATCTTTATCTCCAAAATCTTCGCATACCAAACTTATCACATCAGCAGTATTAACTTCATTCAGCATGAGCAGTACTAATATTCTCCAGCAGCATTAATTCATTCCAGCAGCATTAACTTGACTCAGCAGTACTAACCTTGTTCCAGCAGCATTAATGCATCAGCAGTACTAACATTCTTCCAGCAGTATTAACTTTGTCTTGCAGTAGTAAATTTGTTCTGGCAGTACTAACCTTTACTGGCAGTAGTAACTTTGTTCTGGAAGTAGTAATGTTGTTCTGGCAGTATTATCCATACTTAGCAAATCTTCAGTTCCCAACAATCTCCCCCTAACTTAACTTTTAGAAAGAGAAGTCAAGTTCTTCAGATGATGATGCTTCCAAAACTTAATCTTGAACACACAAGTCAGGATTCAATCCCAAACTTTGATTGATGATCCTTCTTACCAGGTATCTTGCCATCTTAGAATCTTTGTTACCCACCAACTTATCTTTTAGCATTCCATTCAACCTTGTCATGCCGTGCTTGTATATTTTATCCACCAAATAATACTCATGATATGCATTGTCAAGTGTTATGACATACACACCACAGTTTTCAATAAGCATCCAGTTGGTAACAGCTTGAAATTCCCTTTCTGTCAAATACTTAACTGCTTCTGTATTGAACATTAGACACAAGTATTCAAGTACCATTTTGGTGATGGACATTCCATTCTCAGTCAGCATATTTCCATAAAGCTTCATTCCCACCTTGAACATCTCTTCCAAGTCTGATCTAGAGCACATCCTTGTAAGTCTTCCCCATGTAGAACTGACCTCAAACTTCCCATCTGCTCTTTTTACTCTAATGTACTCCTTTCTCCCATCTTTCAAAGTATCCCAAAAGATGATCTCAGGAGCCATAGAAGCTAATGGTTTAACTTTGATTGGACTAGTATCAACCACAGTAATATACATATCACATTGATCATTTGTATGTGATTGTACATTGCTTGGTTGACCTGATGGAGTGGCCACTTCTTCTTCAGCAACTTTATGATCAGCTTTCTCTTTCATAACTTCCTCCTTAGCTTCTTCTACACTGGGTTCCACCCTAGGCTTCTTTACAACTTTCTTCTTTGAAGCTATAGACTTTGTTCTTCGTCTTTTGTTTGACACCATCTTGATTCTTTTGAGTGATTTAACAGCTTCAGGAATGGTTTCAGCTGTTTCCTTTGTTTCTGCTGCTTCAGGGATGGTTTCTGCTGCCTTATGTTTTTCAGCAACATTAACCATTTCTGCTGCTTGAATGGTTTCTGCTGCTTTTTGACTAGCAGCATTAATCATTTCTGCTGCTCTATCTGTTACTGCTTCTTTTACAATCTTTGATACTGCTGCTTCAACACTATTCTTCACAATCTCAAATACCTCTGCTTCAATCTCAGATTTAGTTACTGTAGATACAGATACTGCTTTCTTCTCACTTTCAGATACAGCTGCATCAACAAGACTCTTCATAATTTCAGCTACTGCTGCTTCAATCTCAGATACTGCTTCCTTCTCATTTTCTGCAGTTTCAGTTACTGCTGCTTTCTCACTTTCTGCTTCCTTTGCAACTTCTACAACCTGCTCAGCCTCCCCCTCAACCTTATGCTCATTCTCCCCCTCAACCTTTGCATCCTCCATGTTTAGTTCAGTTTCTAACTCCCCCTTTTTGGAAGCATCAGTGGTTGATCTTCTCCTTTTCAGAACATACTGAGCTTTCTTCCTTCTTTGCAGCAGCTTGGTGATCATCTTCCTATTCTTCTCTATCTTGGTGTGTTGATAAAGAACCACCTTCTTAAGCTCATCAATCTCCTTCTGCTGATTCATGACATCAATGTTGATGTTGGCAATCGTTTCCATCAATTCCTCATAAGTATATCTATCCTCACCTGGTTTAGAAGTGTTTACCTCCCTTTCAGGATCATTGGAAGTTTTAGTAGGTGTCTCTTGCCTAGCAAAAGCACAACCTACTCCCATGGTTTCTTGGCGCCTGGGTCCTCTGAATGTTTTCACATTCTGAGTTGCCGTGGGGAAGGTCTTAGTGATGTTACCACTGTCCTTCTCTTTGCTAGCAGAAGTAGTGGCAGCCTTACAGCCCACATGCTCATCCTTCTCCTTAGAGAGCACCTTCTTGGGGTTGGGAGACACCCCTGTGGTTACCCTTTTGATATTCTCTATTGGAGAATGCTCTAATAGAGGGCTTGTAGGCTTTGGGCTATTAGGAGATACACCAAGGGAAGGAACCTTGTGTACCTTTCTTCTTTCAAACTTCTTGGTGATTTTGAGAGAGGGTCTTAAAAGAATGGACTGTGGGATTTCTTTGGTGATGGAAGGTTGGGATTGGCCATCAGTGGGTGTGTCTAATGGGGGCCTTGACCCTGATGCCATACCTTCAGTGGTGTGGGACACAACCATCATTGTAGAGAACAATAGTGTGTCAACTCCTTCCGAGTCCCTAGGAATTCTTCTCATATTTGAGAAAACCTTCCCTTTAGGGGGTTTTGGCACATATACTTCAGCAGACTGAGGTAAATCCGTCAATTCATGGTTAATTACTTCTTGGACAAACCTGGGATACATGTAAAAGCTCTTTTTGGATTCTAGGTTTGCCACAAGATCATTAAAAATCATTGCTGAAAAATTGAACTTTCTGGCAGTGGTTAAGCAGACCAAGGCATAAGCAATGGTACTGCTAAACTCACTCCATCCAGTTGTTTTCTTTGAAATACAGTGCATTAGAGTATGAACAAGAAATCGCCATTGGGTGAAAAACTTTGACTTGTAGAATTTAAAAATTCCAATGGGACCTTCATACCCCATTCTTTGTAAGGTCGAGAAAAGTTCATCATTAGAGAGATAGGTTATACCTGAGGCATCATCTAAGTGAAGAGTGATGCGAATAACCTCCTCTGTGACCTTCAAGGGTTTGTCACAAACCCTTGTTCGAATGATTTTCTGCCCATCTTCGAGTATAACAGTAGCATTCTCCCAAAATTGCTTTTGATGCTCGATATATATGGTTGGGCACACTGTTAGGGCATGAGAGATGTGTGTGGACTTGAGAAAATCCACAATATCATGAAATCCTGCGGCCTGCTTTGGCTTCTGAAGCATAGCAATCTCATTGTGCTCATCGACAAACTCCATTGTCGTCATTCTACCTGAGGATTTGGATAGAAAACACAGAGATTCTAGGAAACAAAAGATTAGAACGAGAGAGAGATGAATTGAATGCAAAGAGACGTTATGAACTTTGGTGGGCTGAAAGAGTATTTATAGCAGTACTAGCCCTGATTTTCTTTAAAAGCAGTATTAACGACTTAGAAGTATTAACTACTGAGTAGTATTAACTGTAAGGCAGTATTAACTACACATGCAGTATTAACTACTAAGCAGTATTAACAACAAAGCAGTATTAACTACACATGCAGTATTAACTACTAAGCAGTATTAACTACAAAGCAGTATTAACTACTAAGCAATATTAACTACAAAGCAGTATTAACTACAAAGCAGTATTAACTACTAAGCAGTATTAACTACAAAGCAGTATTAACTACTAAGCAGTATTAACTACAAAGCAGTATTAACTACTAAGCAGTATTAACTACAAAGCAGTATTAACTACAAAGCAGTATTAACTACTAAGCAGTATTAACTACAAAGCAGTATTAACTACATATGCAGTAGAAAATATGTACTAGCAGTAGTAACTCTGCACTGGCAGTAGTAACTATACTTACACTTTGCAGCACTTGTCAATCTGAGTCATACTGAGGTTCTGAGAAAGCTAGTTAGTAACACCAATTATACAAAGAAATACAGGTAGAAAAAGTTAAAAATCATGAATTTATTCAAGGTTGATCAAGCCCACACTTGTTACCAAGAAAGTGAATCTACCCACATCAAAAGCTTTTGTGAATAGATCTGCAAACTGGTCATTGGTATGAACTTTAGCAACTTGAATCAATTTCTTTTCATTACAATCTCTAATAAAGTGATACCTGATCTCTATGTGCTTTGTTTTTGAGTGCTTGACAGGATTGTTAACAATGCTAATGGCACTGTTGTTGTCAATGAAGATTGGAGTGTGAAGAAATGTTACCCCATAGTCCAACATCTGATTCTGTATCCATAGAACCTGAGAGCAGCAGCTTGCAGCAGCTATATACTCAGCTTCTGTTGTAGATAAGGACACTGTGGTTTGTTTCTTACACTGTCAAGATACTAGTCTTGCACCCAAAAACTGACATCCACCTGAAGTAGACTTCCTATCCATGTTGGCTCCACCCAAGTCACTATCTGAGTATGCAAGTAAATCAAAAGATGATTCATAAGGATACCAGAGACCTAATCTAGGTTGCCCTCTTAGGTATCTAAAAATTCTTTTGACTGCATGAAGGTGTGATTGCTTAGGTGTAACCTGAAATCTGGCACAAACACATACTGGAAACATAATGTCTAGTCTAGAGGCTGTGAGATACATGAGTGATCCAATCATAGATCTGTAATGATGGACATCCACATCCTCCCCCTCAAGATCTGCAGAGATCTGTTTGTGTGTCTCCATTGGTGTGCTTGTTGGCTTTGAGTCTGTTTAACCATACTTGTCCAAGATGTCTTTCACATATTTGGATTGGTTTATGAAAATCCCATCTTTCCTCTGTTTCACCTGAAGCCCAAGGAAGAAAGTAAGTTCTCCCATGGAACTCATCTTGAAGCTCTTGTGCATTAACTCTTCAAACTCTTTACACATGTGATCATCTGTGGATCCAAAGATGATGTCATCCACATAGATCTGAACAAGTAGTGTGTCTTTCTTTCTCCTCTTAATGAACAAGGTCTTGTCAATGACTCCTCTTTCAAAGTCATTTTCCAAGAGATAGGTAGACAGGGTGTCATACCATGCTCTTGGGGCTTGATGTAAACCATAAAGTGCCTTCTTCAACTTGTACACTCTGTCAGGGTGCAATGGATTCTCAAATCCAGGGGGTTGACAGACATATACTTCTTCATCAATACTTCCATACAGAAAAGCACTTTTGACATCCATTTGGTAGACCTTGAACTTCATGTATGAGGCATAGGCTAGAAATAGCCTAATTGCTTCAATCCTTGCCACTGGAGCAAAGACTTCCTCATAGTCTATACCCTCTTCCTGAGTATACCCTTGTGCAACCAGCCTTGCTTTGTTTCTGATCACAATTCCTCTGTCATCCTTCTTGTTTCTGAAAATCCACTTGGTGCCAATTGCTCTATGACCTTTTGGAAGGTCCACCAAGTCCCAAACATCCTGTAATTTAAACTGTAGCAGCTCCTATTGCATTGCTTCTATCCAACTTGGATCTTTCATAGCATCATAAGCCTTTTTGGGCTCAATTTGGGATAGAAAGCAAGTAAGTACAGTATTAACTGTATTCTGCTGATCTTGTAGCTCTTGAAGTCTGCTTTGATTCCTAGTCATCATGGGAGAAGCAAAATCTCCTATAACCAACTCAGGAGGATGATTTTTCTGAGTTCTTGATGGATGACCAGGTTCCTCAACTAAGTTCCCATCCAAATTTGACTCATTTAAGTTTGGATCTTCTTCAGCTTCTTCAGTCACTTCAGACTCTCTGGAATTTGGACTTGAATGCTGATTTTCCTCTATTCTTCTCTCTTCTTCATTCTGAATGGGTTCAGCTTCCTTTTCTTGTGCACAGAAGTCAACAGGATCAATGGTAGGGAGTGGAAATATCACAGACTGAATACTGTTATCTGATGGTGGTGCATCCCTTTGTCCTGCATTTACATCACTACTGAAACCCAAAGAATTAGTGAGTGAATCAATGTCAAATAGCCAATCAGGACCTGAACCAATAGGATTTGGTGTGTTCTCATTGCATTTGACATTGTCACTTTCTTCAATTATTCTAGAAGAGGTATTAAACACTCTGTAAGCCTTACTCTGAGATGAGTAACCAACAAGAAAGCCATCATCTGCTTTGCTATCAAACTTACCTAAGTGAGATTTGGTATTGAGAATTGTACAAGGACACCCAAATGGTTTGAAAAATCCAATAAATGGTTTCTTTTTCAGAAAAAACTCATAAGGTGTCTTGTTTTTAGGCTTTATGACCAAAACTCTGTTTTGAACATAACAAGCAGTATTCACTGCTTCTGCCCAAAAAGTAGTGGGTAATTTTGAATCAGCTAACAGTGATCTAGCAGCCTCAATCAGTGTCCTATTCCTTCTCTCAGCAACACCATTCTGTTGTGGAGTCCTAGGAGCACTGTATTGTCTCTCAATTCCTTTTTCCTCACAAAAGGTGTTTAGATCAAAGTTTTTAAATTCAGTCCCATTATCTGATCTAATGACTTTCACTTTTTGATTTGATTGGTTTTCAATTCTAAGAATAAATGATTTGATCAGTCCACTTGTCTCATCTTTAGTTCTCAGAAAATATACCCAAGTAAATCTATAGTAATCATCAACAATAACTAAACAGTATGACTTCTTGCCAATGCTCATGACATTTGTAGGGCCAAACAGATCCATATGCAACAACTGAAGAGGATTTGAGATAGTTTTATCTCTTTTGACTTATGAGAAGTTTTGTGTTGTTTGCCTTTGAGACATGCAACACAATGATCATCACATGAATAGACTTTTGATGGTAAACCCCTAACAAGATTATTTTTAACAAGTTTATTCATTGTTTTAAAATTCATGTGACACATCCTTCTGTGCCAAAGTGATGATTCATCTATTGAATCTTTTGATACCAAACAATTTAGAGATGAATCAGATGAAACACTTTCTAAATCTAAACAATACACATTATCCTTTCTAGGAGTTCTCAATAGTATCATGTTTTCATCAACTACTTTGAATCCAGGAGCAAGAATAATGCATTCAGAATCAGTAAATAATATACTATGTTTCTTGTCACAGACCTGTGATACACTTAACAGGTTGTATCTCAATTGCTCAACATAGTAAACATCCTCAAATGTCATCTTACCTTTTGACACATCCCCTTTACCACTTATCTTACCTCCTGCAGGATTATTTCCAAATGCAACATGTCCTCCATCAATTCTTTTGAAATTCTTGAGGCAGGCCATGTTACTTGTCATGTCCCTGGAGCAACCACTATCAACATGCCAGATGCTCTTCCCCTTGAGCTGTTGGTTGCCCTGCACATCAGATAAATCAGTTAGTTTTTATTGGGAACCCAAGCCGAAGTGGTCTTGGGTCTCCCTTGCTCATCAAAGTACTTGCACTGGGTTTTGATGAGATTTTCAAACTTAGGTACTGCAGAACTGGAGTATTTTGTCAATATGATTGGTCTAGCAGCACAAAAACTAGAAGCAGTATTAACCTTAGAAGAAGTACTAACAGTGTTAGCAGCACTAACACTGCTAGCAGCAGTATTGTTCTTAGAAGAGGTACTAACAAAGTTAGCAACACTAACACTGCTAGCAGCAGCATTCTCTTTAAAAGAAGTACTAACAGTGTTAGCAGCACTAACACTGCTAGCAGCAGTATTGGCAGTAGTATTGCTTCTAGCAGCACTATCCTTGTCAGCAGTACTATCTGAGGTAGCAGTACTAACATTAGTGCTTTTGGGGATCCACATATTGACACATTCCTTTTCAGTCTGTTTTCTCATGTGGCTTTTGGATTCAGCTTGTTTCTTAGCCACATTATTCCTTGCAGGCTTCCTATAACCAGAAGACTTTTGAAAACTTATTTGAAAACTTTTCCTTTGGTTAATAGGATTGAAATAACAGTGTTTGGCAAGATGATTCAATCTGCCACAAATAAAACAAGGTTTTGGTCTGTTAATCCTTTGCAGATCAACTCCTTGCTTTTGTGCCCACTGGTTATTCCAATTTCTTTGATTTCCCCTCTTTTTATCATGTTTTTGGGGCTTATTCTCTTGAGATTTCTTGCAAGAACAATGTTCACAAGTATTAGAGTTCACAACAGTGGTCTGAGTATAATGAACTCCCTTTCCCTTTCCAGTCCTTTTCATCTCATTGTTCTTAACACATGGACTTACACATTCCTCACCAGATCCTTCTTTTTCAGTCTTATCCTCAACAACTACTTGATCTAATGGATCTACCTCAGAGGCTCCTTCAGGTAAGTCCTTCCTATCCTTGGTTTCTAATAGGTCTGACTTAGGAGGGATGTAGTTGTTGTTGTAGGGAGGGGGTGTGGCATTGTACCCTATGCCTGGTTTCAACTTACTATGGATTTGAGAGTTGATTATGTTGTCCATGACTTTAGAGGCACAATTAAACTTTTCTACATCAAGTTTAACTTTCTCAAGCTCTCCTTTTAGTTTCTCACACTCTTCCCTGGATTCCCTAAGCTGGAACTCTAGACCATCCTTTTCCCATTTCCAGTAGTTTGTATCATAGGAGTGTTGAAGTTCATTGGCTTGAAAAGCCCTAATCTGTTCTTCAAACTTCTCAACAATTACTACATAGTCTTTTCTATCATTTTCTAATCTCTTAAGGTCATCACACATTCCCTGATTGTGATCTCTATACCTTTTAACAGTGTCTATACAAGCTTGAGTACATAGATTAGATTTTACCTCAGTGGGAATATCTGAAACTTCAGCCATAAGTGCTTGATTTTGGATGGCCTCTTCTGCTTGATCACTCCAATCAAATCCCATTCCTTGTTGAGAGACAAGAGCTTGAATAGAGTTTCTGTTTTGATTGGAGCTTCCAGCCTGAGTTTGTTGATGGTTGTTGTGAGATGTTCCACCTCTGCATTCCCTGGCAAAGTGTCCCATCTTGTGACACTTGTAGCATTCAACTTTGGACTTGTCAAATCCAGCACCATCTTCTCTTCTTTGGGAAAAGTTGTTTCTCCCTGTCCTCTTTATGAATCTCTTCACCCTCATAGACAGCATAGCCATCTGCCACTTGATATCCATCTCTTCAAGATCATCAGCATTAATCTGTTCTAAGTCATCATTAATCAATGAGGAATTAACATGACTGGAAAAGAAGGCTTCTAGTACTGAATCATTGGTCTTTTCCTAATTGACTCCTCCAGCAGTACTAACTGATTCAGGGTTAGCAGTAGAATCAGGTGATGCTGAAAGGAGTGCAACAGTATGTACATATCCAGAGGGCTTCTTTTTGGCTTCAACCTCTGCTTCAAAGACTCTAAGATCATTGTAAAGATCATCAATCTCTTTATCTTCCAATTGGTCATTCTGTCTGAAGGACACAGTATACATTGTCCACTCTTCACCTAATGATCTTAAGAACTTTCTGTTAACATCATCAGCCTCCATCTTGACTCCTACTGTGGCCAATTCTCCAATCAGCTTATTAAATCTATCAAAAGTTTGAGTCATAGACTCATTCTTAGTAGAAGTAAAGTTTTCATACTGCCGCTTGAGAATTGCCTTCTGATTCCTCTTGGTGCTTTTGGTGCCAGTGAATCTCTTTTCCAATGCATTCCACAGAATCTGAGCATCAGTGCAGTGATGAAATTGATGCTGATATTCATTGGGGATAGCCAAAAGCAGAGTGCTTAAGGCCTTCATCTCTATTTGTCTGACTTTTCTCTCTGCATCAGTCTTTGGAGGAGGTCTTTTGCCTTCTGGTCCAATTCTTCCTTCAGCACATGGACCATTCTCTATGATATCCCAGATGGAATAATCAGTAAGCAGAATATACTGCTTGATTCTAATTTTCCACATGTCAAACTCATTGGGTCTGAGCATGGGAACCTTAGAAACAAGAGTACTGTTTGATTCAATAGAATTGTCCATAATAATTGTAGAATTCTAAGAAACACAAGCTCTGATACCACTTGTCAGGATCGAATCTTAACAAGACTAATAATACTTAGAATTCAGAATTAAAGAATCTGCGGAATAAAACTTTAATTCTCACAATCAAAGAACAATATATCAGAAAACACACAGCTGTTTGTATTCACTAATTCAACTCACAAGCTTACAACCAAACCTCAATCTTGATGAACAGGCTCAATCAAGACGACTTCTACTTCTCTAGAAATAGGGTTCTAAACCTTGAGGTTAATTCTCTCTAAAACAAAACGTATATCACGTATATTGTATATCACCTCTTTCGAATAGCTATCTATCAACATATATTTATACTAAATAGTTACAAGATAACTATAAAAAATAAATTGATCTTCTGAATCTTCTTTAAGCATATCTTCATCCATTCCATCTTTATCTCCAAAATCTTCGCATACCAAACTTATCACATCAGCAGTATTAACTTCATTCAGCATGAGCAGTACTAATATTCTCCAGCAGCATCAATTCATTCCAGCAGCATTAACTTGACTCAACAGTACTAACCTTGTTCCAGCAGCATTAATGCATCAGCAGTACTAACATTCTTCCAGCAGTATTAACTTTGTCTTGTAGTAGTAAATTTGTTCTGGCAGTACTAACCTTTACTGGCAGTAGTAACTTTGTTCTGGAAGTAGTAATGTTGTTCTGGCAGTATTATCCATACTTAGCAAATCTTCAGTTCCCAACAATCGGTCTAGCCTTATATCTATGATAAAAGCCCGTAAGTGTGTGAATAAGGGTTGTCAGAGTTACTTGGCTTACGTGATAGATATTAAGCCAGAAAAGAATAGGATGGAAAATATCCCTATTGTTAGTGAATTCCCTGAAGTATTCCCCGAAGACTAGAGTAGTCTCCCTCCAGTTAGACAAGTAGAGTTCGGTATAGACTTAGTTCCTGGAGCCACTCCTATTGCTCGTGCACCGTATCGTTTAGCACCTCCAGAGATGAAAGAGATGATGGCATAACTACAAGACCTATCCGATAAAGGCTTTATCAGACCAAGTTCTTCGCCGTGGGGAGCACCAGTGTTATTTGTGAAAAAGAAGGATGGTTCGATGAGAATGTGTATCGACTACCGAGAACTGAATAAGCGTACGCTAAAGAACAAGTATCTGTTACCTCGAATTGACGACCTCTTCGATCAATTAGTTGGAGCTTGCTATTTCTCCAAGATTGATCTAAGATCCGGTTATCACCAGTTGAAAGTTAAAGAAGAAGACGTCCTAAAGACAGCATTCCGAACAAGGTACGGTCATCATGAATTCTTAGTAATGCCGTTTGGACTGACGAACGCTCCAGCTGCCTTTATGGATTTAATGAATCGGGTATGTAAACCGTATCTCGATAAATTTGTAATTGTATTTATCGATGATATACTTATCTATTCCCGATCCAAAGAAGAGCATGCACAACACCTTCGTTTGATTTTGGAGCTGCTGAAGAAAGAAAAGTTGTATGCTAAATTTTCTAAGTGTGAATTCTGGCTACGGAAAGTGCAATTTCTGGGGCACGTGGTTTCTGAGAAAGGTATACAAGTTGATCCGATGAAAGTGGAAGCAGTTGAAAAGTGGGAACAGCCGAAGACAGCAACCGAAGTACGTAGTTTTCTGGGTTTAGCTGGTTACTATCGGAAATTCATAAAAAACTTCTCTCGTATCGCAACGCCTTTGACTAAGCTGACCCGGAAGAATCTAAAGTTTGAATGGAAAGCAGAACAGAACGAGGCATTCCGATTATTGAAAGAGAAACTGTGTAGCGCGCCGATTTTATCACTACCCGACGGATCGAAAGACTTTGTCGTTTATAGTGATGCGTCCAAACTGGGATTGGGTTGTGTGCTTATGCAGCGCGGAAAAGTTATAGCTTATGCTTCTCGCCAACTGAAGGATCACGAACGGCAGTATCCTACGCACGATATGGAGCTTGCTGCAGTCGTCTTCGCATTGAAGATTTGGAGACATTATCTGTATGGTTCCAAATGTCAGATTTATACTGATCATAAGAGTCTCCAACACCTCTTTGATCAGAAGGAACTGAATATGAGACAAAGGAGATGGCTAGAACTGCTGAACGATTACGACTGTGAAATCCTTTATCACCCGGGAAAGGCGAATGTGGTGGCGGATGCGCTGAGTCGTCAAGAAAGGAGTGGAACAATAAAAGTTATTTCGCTACGAACTGAACTCCTACCCAATATATTTGACGAATTGCAGAAGTGTCAAGTGGAAGCTTATCAGGATGAAAATTTGAAATCAGAACGGTTAGTGGGGATGTCAGCATTGCTAGTAAAAGATGATCGGGGGTTATTGTGTCTGGGAGACAGAGTGTGGGTACCTCGTTTGGGTGGGTTACATGATCGTGTTTTACAAGAAGCTCATCAATCCCGTTTCTCTATTCACCCAGGTACCAACAAGATGTATAAAGACCTAAAGCAATTCTACTGGTGGCCAGGGATAAAAAGAGGGATTGCTCAGTATGTGGAAATATGTGATACTTGTAAGAAAGTAAAGATCGAACACCAAAAGCCGTTTGGTCAACTACAGCGGCTAGAAATACCTATGTGGAAGTGGGAGCAGATTACCACAGACTTCATCACAAAGCTACCAAGAACTCCGAAGGGATTCGATTCTATTTGGGTGATCGTCGACAGATTGACAAAGTCTGCACACTTTCTACCGATAAAGGAAACCGATTCGATGGAACGATTAGCAAAGTTGTACATTGACGAAATAGTAACTCGACATGGAGTTCCAATCTCGATCATTTCTGATCGTGAAAGTCGTTTTACTTCAAGATTTTGGAGAAGTTTTCAAAGGGAAATGGGGACTCAGATAAAGTTAAGTACGACGTATCATCCTCAAACAGATGGGCAAAGTGAGCGAACGATTCAGACCTTAGAAGATATGATCCGGGCTTGCATTGTTGATTTTGGGGGATCATGGGATAAGCATTTACCGTTAATCGAATTCGCTTACAACAACAGTTCTCATTCCAGCATACAAGCGGCACCGTTCGAAGTACTGTATGGTAGGAAATGCCGAACGCCTCTGTTTTGGAACGAAGTGGGAGAGAAACAGTTAGCGGGGCCGGAAATAGTTCAATTAACCGCCGATAAGGTTACTCAGATTCGAGAAAGATTGAAAGTGGCTCAAGATAGACAGAAGAGCTACGCTGACCGCCGTCGAAAGCCATTGGAATTTCAAGTTGGGGATTACGTAATGTTAAAGGTTTCGCCGTGGAAAGGAGTCATTCGATTTGGACGACAAGGTAAACTTAGCCCAAGGTATATCGGACCGTTTGCAATTACAGAAAGGATCGGTGAAGTAGCTTATAGATTAGATCTTCCACCGGAATTGAGCAAAATCCATAATGCATTTCACGTATCGAACTTCCGAAAGTGTTTGGTTACTCCAGATCAGTCAGTCTCCCTACCAGAAATACAAGTCGATGAAAGACTGAATTATGTGGAAGAACCAGAAGCTATAGTTGATCATAAAGTTAAAGTGCTGCGGAACAAGGAGATTAGGCAAGTGAAAGTTCAGTGGAGGCATCATAGAGGTCAGGATGCTACATGGGAATTAGAGACGGAAATAAGAGCCAAATACCCACATCTTTTTACTTAACTGAATTCCGGGACAAAATTCTTTTAAGGGGGAGATGATGTAATACCCCGGGTAAGTTCGTTAGTTAAATGTTAGTTCCGTTAAAATTATTTAACTTTAAATTGGAAGTTTAGGGCAAGTTTGGGTTAAATTAGGAATTTAAGGTGTTTTAGTCATTCATGAATAGTTTAAGGGCTAAAGTGGTAAGTGATTGAGATAATATCCCTTTTGATGAAATCAGATATTTCATAATTCCAAAATATCCAGAATTTCAGTGTGTGAGTGTGTGTATTGAGAGCAAAAGAAGAAAAGAGAAGAAGTAAAGCTAGGGATTCAACTTGGTACTTTTGGAAGTGAAATTGAGGTATGTTGCTTTGTATTTTGTGTTTGTAATTATGTTTAGATAGTTTCTATCGGAGTAGAATAACCGATTACACTTCCAGTAGTGATTTCTGATAATTCTGGGTCGAAAATGATGAAACCGACAGAGGTGTCCGGACGCAGTATGAAGGTGTCCAGATAGTTTTGTTGAAGGTTTCCGGGTAGATCTTTAATGGTATCCGGGTAGTTCTTCGTCGGTGTCCGGACAAGTCTTTTATCCGGGTAAGTTCCTTTTTCCTATGTTTTCCGGATAGAATTGGATACCGGATGGTATCCGGATTACTTTGGTATCCGGATGACGTCCGGATTGTACTGATTGTCCGGAAAAGTCCCGATTGTCCGGAAAAGTAGTGTTGTCCGGGTAACTTGTGGTATCCGGATACTTTAGCTGTTTGGTTATTTTTAACTAGTTTTTGAATGAGGACTGAATAAGGTTTTCTGAAACCCCCGTGTTAAGTCGCCTTAGGGGAACATTTGAGGATTTGAGTTCTTAGCCTTAGTAAGACTTATGTGTTTTATGTGGTAAAGAGATATCTGTATCTATGTGTTTCAGATCCTGTGAATTCTGGGTAAAGGACTAAACCTGTTTAGAAGGCTTGGAAACGTGTTGATAAGCAATCAGGTGAGTTTTACTTTAAAAACGTTTTTAACTGGAATACGTATATGTGTGGATTGGGATTGAAATAGTTGATGACTATGTGTTTATATGTGAATTATAATATAGTGAGGTATTATATTTACATTAGTATTATAATGCGTTATAATACGTTGGCCGGGTTTAGGACCGGTGTGTTTGGCTATAGAATCTGTATAGCGTTGTTTGGCTGTAGATGTTGTACAGCGTTGTATATTATTAGTTGGCTTGCTACCACTAATATGGCCAGGAGGAATGAAAAAGGAAAGTATAAGATATGTGAGCTTAATTGGACGTATATGATTGTGTTGCGTGATTTATATGAATGAAGTTTATATAAATGGTTTTTAAACTAACAGGGATTTCTCACTTAGACCATCAGGTCTAACCCTCATTTTGTTTTAAAAATATGTATTCCAGGTGGTGGATCAAGTAAGAGCAAGTAATTAGAGTAACCGATGGATGACTTGTGTGAAGAATTATAAGATGAAGATTTTGGCTTGTTTAGCAGTTGTATCACAATATTAAATGTTATGTATGTAATTAGTACAAAGTTGGTAGTAGAATGGTTTCTTTTATTTGTAAAAGACTATGGGACCGAACTTGTAATATGATGTTTCTTTTGTTATATGAATGTTAAGTTACTTGTAATGTGGATGGTTGCATATATGAGAACTGGGTTGTTACACTCTCCTACCTTCTAGCTAGGTTGTTTATTTTTGCAAGCATCAAGGTGGTCCTCCTCATTGATGGTGTTAGGGCCAAACTTCCAAGTGGTCTCCAAGAGTTCTAGCTAAGTTTAAAAGCTAGGGTTTGTCATAAAAGGTCTAAGGTGAGTTGCTTTGACCTACAATCTCCATTTTAGGTTGTAGTTTATTATCAAGATAGATTTTAACCTTGGATTTTGTCTAATCTAGGGTTTTCTTCAAGGTTGAGGGTTTCTCACTACAAACCCTAGAATTGGTGAGCCTTTTCTACTTATACTTGTCCTTAATTTATCAATGCATTAAATTGTGAGATTGATCTTGATGGAAGCATGTGGTATCAAAAACTAGGGTTCCCCCTTGATTTGTACCCAAAGAAATTCTCTTGGATATTGTTTTAGTTTTACACCTATAAATATATATATATATATATATATATATATATATATATATATATATATATATATATATATATAGGAAGGTTCAAACGAGGAGCGTACCAATTTAAGAGAACGTGAGGAGCACTCCCATGCTTCTGATCACATATGATTTACAACGCTAAAAAATCGGATTTAATCGAAAATTCGCGCAAAAGTGGCGCGAGGTGGGTCGCGACGCGTGCAAGTCGCGGATCATTAATGATCCACAACAGCCAATCACATGTGATCCATAACTGTCAACTGCTCCTCCAGATCAGTTGTGGATCACATGTGATCCACAACTGCCAATCACATGTGATTCATAACTATCAATTGCTCCTCACGTTCTCTTAAATTGGTACGCTCCTCGTTTGAACCCGCCTCTATATATATATATATATATATGTATATATACATATATATGCATGTATGTATGTATAAATATATATGTAAGTTACATTGTGGGTTGCTTTCTAACTTGGGTTACATTGGTACATAGTATATGAATGTGGATACATATGTTTGTGTGTAGTTAAGACATACATGTATACATGCATACACCATGTTCATCCTAAAGTATAAATGTGTTCTTGTGTATGTAGTTATATACATATATATATATATATTTGTGCCCATTGTTATATATATATACATATACGTATGCATATTTATATATGTATGTATATATACATATATGTGTGTGTATGATTATATATGCATAAACATAAGTAGATGCGTATGTATATGCATATATACATATGCTTGGTCGTAAATACTTGGAATCTTCATGAGGTTGAGTTTCACACGCTAAGTATTTGATATGGGAGGATTGTCTTTGTGCTATAACTTCTATGAACTAATTTATATGTTTCCGTTACCATGGTATGGAATTATTGGATGTCTATCTCCTTGTGCACGAGGATTTAGACCTTTATGGGCTAATTGTTAATTTCATTGTTGGTCGTATTGGATCACTAGCGAGTAGGCAATAGGGGACGTTGGGGTCCTTGAGGTGTAACTCGTCTAGTTCAGATATGCAATGTGGTCCATAAGTCCTTGAGGTGTAACTCGTCTAGTTCGGATATGCAATGTGGTCCATAAGTCCTTGAGGTGTAACTCGACGGAGTAGGCACTAAAGGCATGGTACGAGATGGTTTGAGGTTGTGATGTCTTTATGGCATGGGAACTAGGACCGGGACTTGAGGTGCAATCCGATAACGTCGTGGGTGACTCCATTCCCGTGTTCTTGTCACCCCGATGGTAACGGGTCTCCCCGTATTTTGTTGTTAAAGAAATGCTTCTCGGTTATACAATCATGTTCAGGTGGGAACGGTTAACGAGTTGATTTGTGGTAATTTGAGATCACACGGAGCCGGTAACATTATTTTATGTTTCTTTGTCGCAATCATATAAATGTGCATTTCACGAAATCTCACTAGACTTTTGCCTAACACTTGATATGGCATGTTTGTGGATTACAGGTTCCACCTAGCGGTGTCTAGATCTTCGTGGTACCCGCCATGCTTAGGAGCTTGGGGAGGTCAGGCTTTTGGGATTGAGATTGAGAGACTTTTTGGAGAAATAGTGACACCCGGATTAATCTAGTTTGCTATAACTCTAGATTATTAGGTTGTTATGTATTATGTCTCAAAACTCCAAATGTTTATACTTTTAGCAACTACCCAATTATATTAAGGGTTTTAGTTGGTTTATATTTTGAGGTTTAAATTTACCCATTTTCAGGAATTTTTTCCCTATATTAAATGTTTAAATTTTAGGGTGTTACAGGTATGGGGCGGGGTTTCACCATCCCCGGCCCCGGGCGGGTACGGGGATTGAAATCCCATCCCCGGTCAACTTTTCGGTCACCACCCGGTCACTCGGTTTTTACCCGGTTCCCCGACTTGGTCACGACCTAAAAAAATACAACAGATCTCCAAAATTTTAGATGAACATCAAACAGCGAACAAAGCCCAAATTATTTTAAGCCCAGAAAATACAACAAAATTACAGATTAACATCAAGCAGAGAAGTGAACAAACAGAAGCAAAAACAGAAGTAAAGCCATCGATTCGAACAAAAGCAAAATTACAGTACAAACGGATTCGAACGCCAACAAATTCAACACTATAACATGAAAGCAACAACAAATTCGGCAAAGAAACAAGCAGAACTAAACAATTAGACAAAAAAAACTCAAAAACCAAAGAACAATTAGAGAGAGAGAGTTATATGTTTACCGGAAGAAGAGGTACAGAACTAGATCCACCGATCTAAATCGAAGAAATCGGAGCTGCAATTGAGAATTCGAGATCCAGAAAGTGTTTCTTCGAGGAGAGAGAGGAAGGAAGAGAGAGAGAGCGGGGGAGGTGAAGGTGGCCGGAGGCGAGAGCGACTGAGGTGGAGGCGGCCGGAGGCGAGAGCGACGGAGGGTTTCAATTTCACGTTTGGGTTTGGGAGTGCATGTGCAGCAGCGGAAGGGAGGGAATTCACGTTGATGTAGGGTTGAAATGGGTTTGAGAATTGACTCAGTAAACTTTCATTTTGATTTTTTAGATAAAATATTTAAACTTTCATCCCGAAAGAGCATCTGTTACGATGATAAACCTACAAAACTTCGTTATCAGTTATCAGTTTATACTAATGAGTTCCATATACTTTCATGGCAAATATCCTTGTCCCATATCTCTCTTCTCTTTTCAATGCAGTGGCAGAGACAATGGGGCAGTTGGTGTCGTTTCTCTCTAATAGTATTAAAATACCCTTTTTTTGTATAAATTTGATTGCACTCCAAGGACGAGTTGGTGTTGTTTCTCTCTAATAGTATTCAAAGACAATTTTTTGTTTTTTTGACAAATTTGATTGCACTCCAAATGAGTAGTGGTGCCCGTGACACTCTAATAAATTTAAAAATATAATAAACTGATACAAGTAATCAATCACATACAAACAATTTTGATTAGTGATTAAACCACAAAAAAACTTCAAACAATACATTGAAGATCGATCAAATTGCTTGTATTAGAAAATCTCAACAGAAGCCCTAAACCCCGAGTAAATTTTGGGTTTGGTCCTTGTGGTTTGTCCAAAATTATGGATTTCGTTCCTAGGCTTCATTTATTACGGATTTGGTCCTCGACTGATGCAAAATCCATTGGATTTTGTCCCCGACTGATGCAAATCCATTACAATGTACATGTCGATAGGAGATTAACTTAAAAAGGATATTCTTACAACAACAACTTTATAAGATTCACTTTGTAATTATATATTTAAGTGCTATGAGGGAGTAGAGGTGGCCAAAAGTCGGGTTCGGGTCGGGCCGGGTCGGGGGACAACCCGGTTCTGCACAGTAACCGTGCGAACCGGGTCATGTGAGAACCGGGTCGGGTCGGGCCGGGTTTAAACCGAAATCCCCTGACCCGTTTACTTGTATGTAGTACCGGTTTCGGGAAAACCGGGCCGGCCCGGGCCAAGAACCGGGTCGGAGTAGGGCCGGGGATTTTTTTGTTTTTTAACTGCTTTCTTTGTATAATAATTAATTACTAAACTTTAACAAAGAAAAAATGGATTGGAATCATTGGATAAGTAAAATACACTTTAAAAATACGTTTTATTTATAATATATATCACTAAAATACACTTTTACGTTTTATAATTTATATATAATTTTAAGTTACAAACTTACAAGTTACAAGTTACAATACATAAATTCTAAACATTCGATAGTAGAGAGAGTAGAGACTAGAGAAATGTATGCGTTTTTTGCGAGAAACGAATATAGCGAGAGCCGAGAAATGAGAATTGTATGCGTTTTTTGCGAGAAACGAATATAACGAGAGCCGAGAAATGAGAATTGTAAGCGTTTTTTGAGTTTTGTAAGCAATTGTAAGGTGGTGATCACTCCATAACACCCCTAGTATTTATATGGGGTTGGAGGGGAGTTTTTTGGGGTGAAAACGGTCAAAAGAGGCTTCCCAACGGTCACATAACGGCTATAATTTTTTTGAAAAAAAATCGAGTCGGGCCGGGTCGGGTCACGAACCGGTCCCGGGTCGGGCCGAGGAAAATCCTATATACGCGAATCGGTCCCAGCTCTCGGGCTTGAAACCGGTTCTTGACCGGGTCGGGCCAGAACCGGTTCTTGGCCGGTTTCGGTTCGGGTCAGCCCGTCGGGTCGGGTCGGGTCGATTTAGCCACCTCTATGAGGGAGTACACAAGTTTTTAATAAAATTCACTTTGTTAAGTATATGAAATTTAAAAAATAATAATACATATTTTAATTTTTGTATTGTAACATTATATATTTTATTACAATAATATAAGTTTATAGTATTTTTATTTATGACATTATATTCTAAACATTTTACTCAAATTTAATATATTATATTATTTAATATATTATATTATCTATGCATAGTTAATTATCAGTTACCAATTAGCTTACTAATTAGTTTGTGAGCAAAGTCTTCAATTCTTATTTTAATTTTACAATTTTTTATATTATATTATATTATATATATATATATATATATATATATATAGTGTTAGGTTCATTTGAGAAGTCTAAATATTTTGAGAAATGGAGAAGTAAAAAAACACGGAGAGTGTTCATATATGAATGTTCATATATGACTGTTTATATATGAACGTTCATATATGACTGTTATATGAACGTTTATATATGAACGTTGGAGTGTTCATATATGAACGTTCATATATGACTGTTTATATATGAACGTTCATATATGACTGTTATATGAACGTTCATATATATGAACGTTCATATATGAACACTCCCGTGTTTTTTTACTTCTCTATTTCTCAAAATATTTAGACTTCTCAATTGAACCCTTCCCTATATATATATATATATATATATATATATATATATATATATATATATATATATATATATATATATATATATATATATATATATATATATATATATATATAGACCTAATAGTGCCCTTTCTACTATTTTTGTACACTTACATATAGGAATACAAGACACTCAGAATTCAATTATTAAAGCTATTTATGTTATATGTCATGTAATATTTCTTTATATTCATAACATTTATTTGAAAGCTATAAAATACATAATTAAAGATTGTAAATCTACGTGTAATTGATATGAATAGAGTATTATATAAGGATATAAAAAGGGGTAATGTTATATATTTGTTTTATACAATAATTTAGCAAAATCATGTGAATAGGAAATATAAGTGGAAAATTCTGTAGCATCATCTCATCCAATACATATATTATTATGCATAAATATAATATTTAAATAAAAAATTAATGTTATTATAGGAGTTTTTATCATTATAATTACATTTTTGTTTTTTAATAATTACAATAAAATATTAACAACATTGATTTTAGTCATGTTTTTCACTTTATTATTATTAAATAAATATTTTAGATCTTTAGATAATACAATAATTTTGGTTGGGTTTTCCATACAAAGTCTCAAAAAGAAAGAGGAAGATTAATCATTTTACCCTTCTACCATTCACCCTTTCCACTAATTACCAAAAAAACGCATTAAGTGGAACAAGGGATTATTCAAAAAGCTTATAACTGTTATAGGAAAAACAACATGACAGAACAACAGTAAATAGAGAGAATGAATTTATCTTTCTCATTAATTATAAGCCCTTTAAATATGGAGGAGTTTACAAAGAAAATGAAACATTCATTATGGTAAATTCTAATAGTAGGGAAATATTTTCTCAATCAATTCCTTTTGATGATGGCACATAATCCTTCAACACCCCCCCTTGTGCCGAATCAATGGAGTGATGGTGTATAGTTCTTGCCTCATTAAAACCTTACGCCAAAGAAATAAAACCCAGTGGGAAAAATAAAAACTTTAGACGAAGGAAAGAGTACAAGGCACCAATAAACAATTCCTTTAGTTTACCACCTTTCTTGATTCGTACGTCAATCAAGAGGTATATAAATCAATATGATGTATAAAATGTTGCCTCGCTAAAACCTTGCACCAAGGAACAAAACCCAATGGGAAAAATAAAACCTTGGGTGAAGGAAAGAGCACAACCCACTAATAGTACATGTTTAGTAGACACCTCCTTTTGTCTATTACTCCCCCTGATTCGTACATCTGTCAAGAGAGCTTAGAAAATATCCACAGCTTAATGTTTTCCACATGTTTCTCAAATGTAACCTTAGGCAACCATTTGGAAAACAAATCTTCCACATTTTCCTCATACCTTACTTGATTCACTTGAATCTTGAGGAGAGTTTATTGTTGTTGGTTTTATAGAAACTTAAGCGAAATATGATTTATGTTATAACCCTTGATGTATCTTACTTTCATTTATTTGATACATGATGCATTATTTCCATATATGTAGGTAGAATAGTGGTTGAACTCAAACCACTAGCTCCTCTAATATGTATAATGATGATCCTTAACCATATACACTCTTGAATAATGTAGAGTAATATTCTTGATAATTTAATAATGTAGCTCTTAAGGGGTTGCTTAGTTTACTTCCAAGCAATCGGTATGTTCCATATGATAATTCCTTAGCTAATTTGGGAACAACCTTTATATGAGTTGAACATAAACCTAATATCAACAATTATATACCAAGACATTGTTTGGTGTTTTTCTATAAGAGCCAGTACTTTTGCCACTCACAATCTAAGTAGGTATTGAAGTTCCATTATCAATTCAATTTTCTCCATAAGGAAAGTATTGGCCCACGTCAATGGTACCAAAAGATTAATTTGAAATCATTCCAATGACATTGCGTTGGCGCTGAGCTAAATCTAGCTGACAAGTTCAGTTAGAAGTACAATATACGATCAAGTGTATTATGTTGAGTACAATAATGCGCCTATTGTACTTAGGTATGGAATTCCAGCTCCCAACACCTCTTCGTCATCATCCTTTAGACGAAATGGATATTTCCTTATATCCAACACTTTGACCGATAATGGGAGTGCTAGTCGGATGCGTTTTGTCCATATTAAGTCGCCTGATCATTTTCTGGACATATGCGGATCGGTGGATTAATATTCCATAAACTCAGTGTCCTAGTTCAAGTATCTAGACACAACCAAGTTTTCCCAAGATCTTTCATCTCAAAATCAGAATTCAAGTAGCTTGTGGTTTCTCTTATTTCATCAAGAGTGTCTATTATGTTCATAACATTGACATATAGAGCTACTTCGAAAGTCTGGAACTTGTTTTCCTAAACAAATACGCAAGGGCACAATTCATCGTTCGTATATATCATTTCCCAATCAAGTATTCACTCAGGCGGGTATACCACATCCCCATAGATTGCTTTAATCTGTAAAGTGAGTGTTTCAATTTTATTGTAAATGCATTTCTTGGTTTAGAGTTACTTGATATTGGTATAATGCCATCAAGCACTTTTATATATCTTTGAATTTAGATCCCCATAGAGATATGTAGTAACTACATCGTCGAGCTGCAATTTCCAGTCCTTCGGAAACTACTTGGCTAATTTAATTAGCAGAACGTTGTCTATCACAAGAGAGTAAGTCTTATTGTGGTCAATCCAGTGCGTTGTGAGAAACCTTGCGCCAAAGGAGAGCCTTATATATTATGACTTAATTATTCTCATTACGCTTCCCTGACAAATGATTTATCTATGTCCTACAGGCTTTACACTTGGTCGGTTAGCACTACCGAACCAAATACCTGTTCATTTGTCAAATAAATATCCTGGATTGCTTCTTTTCATTTAGGCCAATTTGCTCTTTGTTGACATTCTTCAACTGAGCATGGTTCGATGACATCGTGCTCTATTATCTCATAAGCAACGATATATGCAAATATATCATCATTTAGTATTTATGATCTGTCCATCGACTCATATTCATTTGAGATTTCTTTGATCTCTGGAATCGGTATAACTTCGGAGCGTCCTCCAGCAATGATTCATAGACATAGATTTAATCAGAGATAATATCATGTATTGATGATATATGGTTGTGCCTTACTCTTCTCTTTCTTTAGATGAGTATCTATCGAACCAAGTAGCCTCCCCCATTTCCTTTTGGGAGCTACGACCTCAACCACACCTCCACCATGTGTGATTGCAACGTACTTCCAGCGACGTTGTGCCCTTGTTTGGGGACTTTTGACGTTGCGAGTATGTTTGCAGCTCGTATATGTGATCTTGCCACTCTAGATAGTATTAAACATATCAGGTATCGAGTCTGATTCGTTTGACTTCAACTTTACATTGTGAAGTTTTTTGGGGATCAAAATGAGACACAATTGAAATATTCAATGGCACTTCATGTCGTTCCCATGGAAAAATCCTTTTTCCTATCTCCCCCTAACGACAGGAAGGTTGTCTCATCAAAGTGAAAACCCGTAAATCTAGCGGTAAAGGGATCACTCGTCAAGGGTTCTAGTTAGCGGATAATTGTTGGGGATTCATGTCCAACATTTTATTGAATCGTCTTTAAGACCCATTTTGGTACGATGTGGGGGCGTAATTGGCACATATACAACACAACCAAACATACGTAAATGTAAAATATCAGGCTTATATCCTGTAACAACCCTAATTCTTAAGTGTAAGGTTTAGTGGCCGAAATGTAAGAAGTGAAAGTTTTGATAAAGGGCTGGTTTGCAAACTTTGAAAAATATAAATAGGGACCACATCCCTAGGGTTGGAGCTGTTTTTGATGGTGCTGTGATTGTGGGCAGCTGGAAACGAAACCTAGAGAGAAAGGGGCGGCTGGAAGTTGGCGAAATTGTGAAGGAACTCCGATCTTCAGTAAGTAATGCATCCCTTGATATGATTCCTTGCACTCAATAGCTAGATATGTTGAATTCCAAGTTATATTTCAAGTTTTAGTTGTGTTACTGTTTAAGATCACGGTGGAGGGTTTTTGTTTACGAACGGGATTATCAATTAGCGAAATCAAATGATTAGGGATCCTGTTAGTTAAGGAATAGAATGGAACATGTTGTGTAAGGATGTTGTGTTTAAATCTTAGCACCTTAATTTGGAATGTTTGGGGAAGACCTTGTTTAGTAATGTGCGATTTTCGTTTCTGATTCGTAAACCACCGGGAGTTGAGTCCCGTAGTTGCTGGTACCGGGAGTTGAGTCCCGTAGTTGCTGGTACCGGGAGTTGAGTCCCGTAGTTGCTGGCACCGGGAGTTGAGTCCCGTAGTTGCTGGCACCGGGAGTTGAGTCCCGTAGTTGCTGGCACCGGGTGGCTGGCACCGGGAGTTGAGTCCCGTAGTTGCTGGAACCAGGAGTTGAGTCCCGTAATGGATCGGTACCGGGAGTTGAGTCTGGGACTAGGAGAGATACCGGGACTTGGGTATCGGGTCTTGGTTGGGCCGGACAGTTGGTTGGGCCGTAGTCGTGATGGGCCGAGAGATTTTTAGCCCCTGTTGGGCTTAGATTTGTGTGGGCTAGTAGCATATAAATATTAGACTTAGCAAGCCTTAGAAGGAATCCGTTAAATAGTTAATGATTCA
The DNA here is from genome assembly GCA_033807775.1 of Saussurea involucrata. Taxonomy (NCBI): domain Eukaryota; kingdom Viridiplantae; phylum Streptophyta; class Magnoliopsida; order Asterales; family Asteraceae; genus Saussurea; species Saussurea involucrata. Next base: position 23,430,783 of record CM066324.1, read on the forward strand.
TAGTTGTTCTAAAGACCGAGTTGAGAGATGAAAGGTAGGATCGAGATTTGAGTTGCATCTAATTAATTTATCGGTTTAATTATTAGGTGTATGTTCAGATCGAGACAAGAGGTTAGGAAGAGAATTGCTATCAGGTGAGTTCCCTAAACCCTTTTTACGATGAAAATTCTTAATGATTTAACAGATTATGGTTCTTGACGAGCATGAAGTATTTACAAATTGAATTGCATGATTTCTCACGTACGAACTGATTTATTTGAGAAATGTTGTCATGATGAAATGAAAAGCATGCTAAGTAAAGATTCTATTTTTACGTTATTATGAAATGTATGTGCATGTTATGTGATGTCGGTCTGCACTGTGGGATCAGAGAGCCTCAGGATCCGATGATCCCTTGGATATGTACGACGAGCCGGTAGGTTGGAATTCGTTTCCCTCCTAGGCGGGCATCGGGGAGTCTGCTTGGGCCCCGATACGAGAAGGCGAAAAGGGTAGTCTGCTTGGGCCCCGATTCGAGAAGGCGAAAGGGGAGTCTGCTTGGGCCCCGATCGCGGATGGTTATGTGATCCCCTACACGGTGCAGTACCATATGTGATGATTTATGATTTATGATGAAGTTTTTTAAATGATTTGTACATTATCTATACATGTTGTTTTACTGAGGGAATTCACTAGACCCTTTGGTCTAACCCTCGCTTTTCAAAACTAAAACCTTTTTCAGGTAAGAAATTAGTAGAAGACTCAGGTAAGTGTGCAAGAGCAAGTTAAGGAACGGATGCAGCTAGAGGCAGTGCAAGTGCCACGTGTAGCAGTTAGTTTATTCTCAGTTGTGTATAGGTTGTTTCCGCCAACCTTAGTTTAGATGAATGTAATGAAATTTTGGGACCCAGTTTGGTAAATGTTATGACTTAATGCTATGGTTGTCTTATTGTATCCTTGGGGTGTTACAAATGGTATCAGAGCCATAGTTTAAGGGATTTAGGTGACCGGACGGGCCTAAACTTAAACTTGGGAGTAGAAAATCACAACTGAGAATCAGTAAATGCGTTAAGAGGGCACTAATGTAGGCACAGGAGATGCGTTAGGAGGACACTATTATAGGGATAGGACTAATAGGGTACTAAGGACTGTCATGTAAGGTAAGTTTGGGATTTCACCTGGCCAGTGTAATTGCGAACTTGCAGGTACATGTATGTGCTTAACCTACCTTATTAACCTACCTAGTGCTTATGTCGTATTCCAGTACTTTAGAAGGTCAACAAGATCCCTGAGGGGTAGACTAAGGCCCCTTGTTGGAGAAGTTTCATGAGAATTCATTTATGATGTGATGTATGTATACATCGTAGAGAAGGAATGTCGTACAGAATGTTATGAGTCGTCTAGAGGTAGCTCTTCGTGGATTTGGAGAGGACGAATGTTGAGTTTGAGTGAGACTCCTGTTTCGGGAAAGTCTTAGATATAGAAATCATGGGATAGATCAGTCGGATGGTAAGGAAAGACTGTGTCGAAATCGTGAAAGTGTCAATGGAGCTCTGGCTTCTTAGTTGAGCTTTTCGAGGGCAGGGTAAATGAAATAAGATACCTATAGTGAAGTGAAAGCATGTAGAAGTAGAAAGCGAGATAGTTGATCAAAACGAAAGTAGTATGAAAGGGGTTAATTAAGTGAGATATGGAAAGCGTGTTCAGCAAATTGTTGCTTGACCGAGATGGCAACCATTGGTCGAAGGAAGAGTGTCAAGGATAAGTGGCGTGAGTAAAGCGGTTGACCTTGTTAGGGTAAGTAGCCTTCTATTGCAAGTAGAGTTTCATTTATAACTTTTCTAAATGTAACATGAAATTTTGAGCTTAACGATTTGTAAAGTATTTCACATTTTTTGGCGTTCTTTTGTGTAACATGAAAGTTTCGAGATTTAAAGTAAATATGTAAATGTCAATTTTGAACAAAATGAGTCAGCTTGTACGAGTGCAAGTTTAAAGAAAAAGCGATTTCAGTTACGCCGCACATTGAAATTCTGAGCTTAACGATTTGTAAAGTAGTCCACATTTTTATGATAAGTTAAATTGTTACAAAAAGGTCGAGAAAGCGTTTGTCAGCAAAACTTTTACAATCAAAATGAGTTTTAACCTGTAGATATCATATAAAAGGGTGTGAGAACCGACTGGTTTACTTGGCGTCGGTATCTTCTTTCGGAATTGTGTCGTATGAAAAGACTTTCATTCAGCGTATCACTGTCGTAATAACATCGTTCGGATTGAGTAAGATTAAGGTTCACGGGAAAATGCCTGCAATCGATCCTCGAATCGTTGTGCAGGGCATTGAAGTTACAAGAGTGATGGGGACAGGTGTACCCAAGATGTTTTCAAATGTTGTTTATTTAAAATGATAAAATGTACGAATGACTTATCTACTGTGTGGTATGCATGAAGGCTATGAACTCACTAGGTCATAGGATATTGCATATTAAGCTAAGGAAGAACTTCAAGAGTGGAGAAATGTCGGGCAAATCGGGAAGGAATGTTGTAGCCTTGGTATTTGTGTTCAAGAGGAAAGGTGAAAAGTGGTAGAGTCGGAAGTGGATTATAGCGTCGGGGGTATGAGGGTCTGTACCCTTGCTCGGTGACTGGGAATACAGTTGCCGAGGGACGATGGTGTCCGGGGGAAGGACTAGAAGTCATCGAGGAGTTGATCTTAGCAACTCGTTATGAGTTGTGTGGAGAGTAAGAATGAAATGTTTATGGCGCAAGAATATGAGCTTCGAGTAGAGCTTGTAATGTTGATGGTATATGAATAGATTTCGAAAGGAGGGAGACAGATCATGAAGTTGATCATGATATGTTGGAAGGATTAGGTTCCGTAAGGAACCCTTGTTAAAGAATAAGTTAAGAAAGTAGTTACAGGTTGTCAGTGATGTAGAAGTCAATAGTTGTGATGGCCGAGGCCGAAGACGTAAACCAAAAGGTTGAAAATTGATAGAACACCTTGTAGGGGTGTTAAGAAGATGAGAAGTTATCGTTTTGAATAAGTGTTCTATTTACGAGGTAGAAAAAGGGGTTCGTAGAATGATGAGGAATGTAGCACAACGAAGCGAGTGGGTAGACTTTATCAGTCAGTAAGGAAATGTGCCGCGTCTATGTAAGGGCTCAGATCGTAAGGAGCTAGCTAGAATGTCTGAGGTTGAATTAATTGAGAACTTGTGAGTTATAGTTCAGCTAGTGGGGAAAGGACTATGTAACGAGTTAGACTTGCTTGTGTTTATAGGAGGATATGAAGGCAAGTTCGAATTGTGTGAATGATCATGAGAGATCTGGTCTGCAATATGATGTATGGACACAGGGTGTACGGCTGTGTAGTGTCAGTATTTGTCAAGCTAAATGTGTCAACTAGTGTCGTAGTGATATGATGTTAGAGAGAAGGGAAGCGACAAGTAGAAGCTTTTTGGGGGGCTTCGGGTGAAGTGTTCGACTTGTTAACCGGATCGTTGGAGCACGTGGAGTGTAAGTTGTTGTTGTGGTACGATTGTTCGGGATAGAACGACGGAGCGGTGGTAGGTGATTACCCGAAAGAGAAACCAAGTGTTCTTAGTTGAATGAGTCGCTATGTAAGCATATTTTAGGATCTTTGGAAGTTTAAGGAAGATGATGGGTGTGTTGGTAAAAATGTGGTGGGATAAACGTGAGTCCTTAGGTATGAAAGAAATGTCTGAGAAAGTGAAAGTGGGAAATTAAAGAATGTGTAGTGTTGTCGAGCGCTGATGTCGTTTAAGACGACTTGAGAATGCCTTAAGTTAGGATCTTGATGCAACTGTTTGGTTATGTAAGTGAGGAGAAGATGATTTCAGTTTGTGGAAAGGTCGAGAGAAAAGGACAAGTAACGTTGGTGAGCAGTGCTCCACGATAACGTGGGGAGGTGAAGATAGTATGTCGGATTAAGTGAGTAAATTGGAAGTAGCAAATTGCCGGTAGTGCCGACAGGTGTAGTGTTGTGTAGAGTGTCGTTGATAAGTGTGTGAACTGTTAGAAAGAGTATTGAAGAAGGGAATCGTGTATGACCTTGTGCGTGAATGAAGTGGATGAGACAGCTAAATGAGTTAAGTTAGTAACTATGTGAGAAAGGTTAAAACGAATTGGTCGTATAGTGATTAAGCTAGTGAGAATAGCATGGTGTGACCATGGTTACTCATCCTAGTGGAGTGAGGATAAACGGAGTTATGTTCTTATGAATGAACGAACGTGGCAATCAGGGAGAAATTGATGTGTTTCAGGACAAGTTTAATCTGAATAGGTGCACACTTCAGTGATTGAGTTGGGAGGTTCCTACTCTCAGTTACGTTTTGAGTATGGGGTGGTGAGGTAGCGAGGATGTGGGGGATGATTGACGAACTGTGGTCTAGGTGATCCGAGAAAAAGGAGAAATGTTTTATGTATAGACGACTGTTGGGTGGTGCAAGGTTGTGAGTTGTGATGCGATGAAAGAACTCAGGATTGTGAGTTGTCGGGATGTACAGGGTTGGCCAGGTGCCAAGCTGTCAAGTAAGCGAATGTTTCTTTGTAAATGAATCTCGTGTTGTAACGGGGGAATTCATCCAGGTTTCTCCTTAAAGGAAGTAAAGATGCATGAGAAGCCTTATTTAATCTTCTATTGTTAAGACTGATCGAGTAGGAACAGTAGCCTACGAGTTGGAGTACCGTAAGAACTGAAGGGAATGTAACCATTGTTGCATGTTTCGAATTTAATGAGATGGGTTACTGAGTTAGAAGTGGCTTTGCCTAATGGAAATGTCAGGGTAGGTGTGAAATCAAGTTACCCGCATCTTTTCCAATAAGGAATTCCGGGGACGGAATTCTTTTAGGGGGGGGAGTGTTGTAACAACCCTAATTCTTAAGTGTAAGGTTTAGTGGCCGAAATGTAAGAAGTGAAAGTTTTGATAAAGGGCTGGTTTGCAAACTTTGAAAAATATAAATAGGGACCACATCCCTAGGCTTGGATCTGTTTTTTATGGTGCTATGATTGTGGGCGGCTGGAAACGAAACCGAGAGAGAAAGGGGCGGCTGGAAGTTGGCAAAATTGTGAAGGAACTCCGATCTTTGGTAAGTAATGCATCCCTTGATATGATTCCTTGCACTCAATAGCTAGATATGTTGAATTCCAAGTTATATTTCAAGTTTTAGCTGTGTTACTGTTTAAGATCACGGTGGAGGGTTTTTGTTTACGAACGGGATTATCAATTAGTGAAATCAATCGATTAGGGATCCTGTTAGTTAAGGAATAGAATGGAACCTGTTGTGTAAGGATGTTGTGTTTAAATCTTAACACCTTAATTTGGAATGTTTGGGGAAGACCTTGTTTAGTAATGTGCGATTTTCGTTTCTGGTTCGTAAACCACCGGGAGTTGAGTCCCGTAGTTGCTGACACCGGGAGTTGAGTCCTGTAGTTGCTGGCACCGGGAGTTGAGTCCCGTAGTTGCTGGTACCGGGAGTTGAGTCCCGTAGTTGCTGGCACCAGGAGTTGAGTCCCATAATGGATCGGTACCGGGAGTTGAGTCCGGGACTAGGAGAGATACCGGGACTTGGGTATCGGGTCTTGGTTGGGCCGGACAGTTGGTTGGGCCGGTAGTCGTGATGGGCCGAGAGATTTTAAGCCCCTGTTGGGCTTAGATTTGTGTGGGCTAGTAGCATATAAATATTAGACTTAGCAAGCCTTAGAAGGAATCCGTTTAATAGTTAATGATTCATAGTTGTTCTAAAGACCGAGTTGAGAGATGAAAGGTAGGATCGAGATTTGAGTTGCATATAATTAATTTACCGGTTTAATTATTAGGTGTACGTTCAGATCGAGACAAGAGGTTAGGAAGATAATTGCTATCAGGTGAGTTCCCTAAACCCTTTTTACGATGAAAATTCTTAATGATTTAACTGATTATGGTTCTTGACGAGCATGAAGTATTTACAAATTGAATTGCATGATTTCTCACGTACGAACTGGTTTATTTGAGAAATGTTGTCATGATGAAATGAAAAGCATGCTAAGTAAAGATTCTATTTTTACGTTATTATGAAATGTATGTGCATGTTATGTGATGTAGGTATGCACTGTGGGATCAGAGAGCTTCGGGATCCGATGATTCCTTGGATATGTACGACGAGCCGGTAGGTTGGAATTCGTTTCCCTCCTAGGCGGGTATCGGGAAGTCTGCTTGGGCCCCGATACGAGAAGGCGAAAAGGGGAGTCTGCTTGGGCCCCGATTCGAGAAGGAGAAAGGGGAGTCTGCTTGGGCCCCGATCGCGGATGGTTATGTGATCCCCTACACGGTGTAGTACCATATGTGATGATTTATGATTTATGATGAAGTTTTATAAATGATTTGTACATTATCTATACATGTTGTTTTACGGAGGGAATTCACTAGACCCTTTGGTCTAACCCTCGCTTTTCAAAACTAAAACCTTTTTCAGGTAAGAAATTAGTAGAAGGCTCAGTTAAGTGTGCAAGAGCAAGTTAAGGAACGGATGCAGCTAGATGCAGTGCAAGTGCCACGTGTAGCAATTAGTTTATTCTCAGTTGTGTATAGGTTGTTTCCGCCAACCTTAGTTTAGATGAATGTAATGAAATTTTGGGACCCAGTTTGGTAAATGTTATGACTTAATGCTATGGTTGTCTTATTGTATCCTTGGGGTGTTACATATCCAGTTACCAACTGGTACACATAAGTTTGGTTGGTTGGTTGTGGGTCTAAACACGAATAAGTAAAGTTGCATGTAATATTGCATTACCCCATGCAGATGTAGATAAATTGGTGCGCATAACCAATGCCCTAGCTACCATCTAAATTCTTTTGATGACAACTTTTATCATTCTACGAGACCATTTTATATATAAGCATGCGGTACAAATGCAATAATCATCAAATCCTTATGATGTAAATTCTCCAGTATTCTAAGTCATGTAGACTTGATGAGAAAAAATCAAGGTGGTGAGTCCTTAAACGTATAATTAATGTAGGAGTGCAACATTTCATGTGGACTATAATATGACACGCGTTCATCGTGTCAAAACCAGAACCATAAAGTACTTTAATGGCCCGCATTCTGGATGTTTATGTCCATAAATATCACCTTGTATTCGTTGTAAGAATGAAATATTTTTATATTATGTCCTTAGCTTTAGGATGGTCTCATTCCTGTTTTGGCTAAGGATCATGGTATAAAAGTTCTAGGTATTATAGAGGGCATATTATGATGGCGGTGTTGCTTCTTGTGCAGTAGAAGTCAACAGTTGCAATTTGGTTAATTCCCTCGTTTTGTCTTTCACTTGAAAGAGAGTGTGTCTATGTGTATTTTCCAATACATAGATCACTATGTCATGACCATGGTGTCCCACGTGGTAATGCCGAAACATATATGTGTCATTGTCCCAAAGTTCTTTATTTGTGACAAAATATGATTTAATGACATAGATAATCCATTAATTTGATATGTATGTTGCTTTCATATCATTAGATATGATATACATATACCATTTCCATTCTTATAATATGATTTCTCATTGATACGAATATCTTAACAAGGTATAGTGTTTTAGTGATTGATCTTGTGTCATTAAGCAACAAGTAATAGTCCATCGTCTAAGTCTTTGGAGGAATTAAATTAATTAATTCAATGAAAATAATCTATTTCTTAGGATTGTATGAGATGTCACATAAACAATCAAGTTCTCCTCGATACATTCCTACATGGAACGAAGAACGTTGAGAGTTTTGTTTTGATGTGTTTATTTACATCTATAACAACTATAAACTCAGGTGTATATATACGCAAATGCAATTAATTTGATAGTTAAAGTATATTCAAATAAACTTATACTTAACCAATCTTAGATATCACATAGTTCATTTATAACTTGTTCCATTTTCTATTAGAAGTTCGTTCCCGACTCCTGCCATGAATTTTACCCTTTTCACAACCTTGTCCACATGATGCATAATTGTCATATATGTGTGGATCAATATGTTTAACTCACGTCCTTTAGAGTTATTTCCATCTCCAACGCTTGCTTTATTGACTTCAAGAATTTACTTTATCCATGTATGTCTAGCGTTGTTAAAAAAAACCTTGTTACATCTCTTAGCCACTTGCATTAAGTTAATGAGTTTGTTAAAGGTTATATTGCAGCTTATACTGTTTCATTAGTATGATTGGTGATATAGGAAAGATGTTATGATTCACATAATCCTTTGTGTGTTCCTTGCCACAAAGATTGAGATGCATTTTGAGACATGACATTTCTTTGTCAAAATCAGTTACCTTCTTGTAATCAAGTAAGTAGGTTTCTTTCCACTGTATGATTAGTTTGAGAAATATATGGTACTGAGTATTCCCAAATTTCCTTTTTGGGACTACCCACGGTTCTTGGGGGTTTCTAGTTATTCTCTCTGAAGGTTGTTACTGATGTATCGTCTCAAAAATTTTAAAGTATTTAATTGTATCTTAACATCTAGTCTTTTTTTTCTTTAAGGTCAAAATGGTTCGATGACTTTTGCGTATTTTCTTGTGTTTTTTCGAACCTATCTTATGGTAATCAAATACTTTTGATTCAAAGATGTCGTAGAAAAAGAACATATTATTTTCTAAAATAGTGAATTACGATTTATACTTATTATGTTATGCACGAAATTTCATTATCATAACAATTAGATTTTTGTATGTTAGCATATTTTTGTTGATAATATATCATCAATATTTCAATTTGCGAAAAAAATCACTCAATCTATTGGATTTCCATGTAGTAGGGGAATCACATGGATTACTTAAGTCCCTACAAACCTTAGGGCTATTTACACCCATTTGACAAAATCAATCAATATATTGCGATTTATTTAATTGAATATAACATTGTTAATTATAGAACTTTTGGCATGAGGCCAAAATGAATATGAGTTTGGCATATGAAGCCAATTTCAATGTTTTAATACCTTAATAATATTTTAAGATATTTTGTCATTTAGACGAATAAACTTTGGTTTTGACATGAAGTCAAAGTCAAACTTTTAACATCTTTTTTTAAGAGGAACACTTTTAACATCTTAATAATATATTTTTGAAACTTTTGGTAAAAGATCAAAATATATGGGGGTGGAAGTGTAACTTCCAAAAGTTATTTATAAGGTCGCGATTTAAGGTAATGATTTGAATATTATTTGGAGATATCAACTTTAAAACTAAATCCATAGCTAAACTAATAAACATTTGCACAAAGTAATTCAAATAACCATCTTATGAATCGTTGTAATGAGTTAAATATGGTCATTATACTAATAGAGTACAACACAACAATATTTTATGCATAAGAAAGCATAATAGTACAATTAAATGAGTAGTTCACATATGTTAGCTATATATTGTTAATATCACAACAACAACAACAACAAAAAATGTCTATATTACTTCAACTGTAATATATGCATATCGTTAACAACACATGTAAATAATCATAATATGTAATAATCAGTGTGATAACTAAAATATACAAATAATTATATACACATATTAATCACAACGATATTGAATTTTAAAGTATATAATGATACCATAATAATTAATAATAAGCACACAAATACATTTTTTTTTTGTAACTTTCACAAATTAAATTGATCTAATTTAAAATAAGATAACTGCCATATAACAATGTCCCAATATCAATAACAATTAATTCACATTCATACCAATAATTGAAATTAAGAAAAATAAAAAATCAATTAAAAAATATCATGTGAAATACAAATGTTAATTGATATTTTTTTCCGTATATTCTATAATCCACCAAAATATAATTTTTTTTAAACTTCCTTATATAGCTAAAAGAATTCAAAACAAAACTATATAATGCTTTAATTTAGAATTACAATCAAATCAAATATAAATTTAAACAAAGACCTTTTTAAAAAAATGTAATTCCTTTTTTCTACGTGAGTATCAATTCTTTTTGATTATTTTAATGGAAGTTAAATAACCATCTTGACTTGGTTTTAATTCTTGTTTTCTTTAATACTTTTGGTATCAACAATAAAAATATAACAAAATAATTCTATTTATCAATATAACAAACTGCATGTTTCTTTTAATATGGTCTTAGAATACTCATATGAACAATGAGTTGACATAAAACGTACTATAATATATGATAAATGTGGCGACAAACGATGAATAAGGAAGCAAAAACGCAAGCAGCGTAATCTTTTCATAAATACAAATATGAAGACATAAAAATGCTTACTTGAATTGAAGTAGTGGAACCGGGAAGCAAGCCATTCAACAACGTCAGTCTATGGACATAGTAGTTCTTTAGCGGCCGACGATAAAGACAATGAATTATGAGCTTACGTGCTGATAACGTATTATAGGAAAAACAACATGACAGAACAACAGTAAATAGAAAGAATGAATATATCTTTCTCATTAATTATAAGCCCTTTAAATAGGGAGGAATTTACAAAGAAAAGGAAACATTCATTATGGTAAATTCTAATACTAGGGAAATATTCTCTCAATCAATTCCTTTTGATGATGACACATAATCCTTCAACAATAACATATTTCTAGCAAATTAGATTTCACAAATTTTAGTTGCAAATGCTTTGTATATAATTGACCGAATCAATTTTGTTTATTTGATAATCATAATTTAACTAGGCCTTCATTGTTTATATTTATTTTGTTTTGCTTTTTAGAGCATTTTCAACAGGTTTACTATTATTTTTTTAAATAGAGTAACAAAAGTTAAAATCTCTAGAAAAAAATCACATTTACTCCAATAGATTTTCTATTTTAGAGATTTTAAGACAAGTTATATTAGTATAATATTATCTAATTTATCTTTCCAATACATATTAAAAAAAACTTAACAAAAAATGATAAAAATTCAATCTCATTAATGAGATTGAATAAAATAATCATTCTCCTACCATCAAGTTTTTTGGAAAATTCTCTAAACTTGAATTTTTTTCCAAGTTTTCTCTAGTTAGGGGTGTGGTGTGGTGGAATGTTAGGGGTGTGGTGTGGTGGAGGACCGGTTAGGGAACAGTGGGTTATGGCGGACTATGGTGGAAGACCGGTGGATTAAGGGTAAAAGGACTTAAGAACTCAAGGAATTATAAAGAGGGAATTCTAGAGAGAGAAAGATAGTTTATGAAAGATGTTTTTATTTCTTCCAATGGATGGATTACAAGTGAGGGGGATGCCTTCCTTTTATAGGCAAAGGAAAGATATCCTTACAAAATCATGACATAAGCATGACCTAAGAAATACAATAATTCTACTAAATGAGGTAAGCGCTTACATCACGAAAAGTGACCTAATGCTACCATCATTTTTACATCATTATTCTACACAACTTTATTTATAAATTACTAGCACATGAAATACAAAATACTTGTACGAACTTCTGTAGATTATTTCCCTGGGTGTGATGGGTCATCTTCATATGGGTCATAATCGTCATCACCGAGGTAATAGTAGCCGTATTCATCATCGGTCAGATCGAAATCGTCATCAGAGGTGTCGATATTTTCGCGAGATGAGTACGAAACCATTGACTGAGCGTCTCTTTCCACAGGAGTACAACAGGATGTCGTAACTGCGACTGATTCGAGGACAACTCGATTTGCGTTTATTAGTGCATGACGTAACTCCAATAATTGTTGATTATGGCGTAATTCAAACGTTCTGTTGGGGGGTTGATATCATGCCAGGCATGGATAAAAGACGTGGGGAAGTGGTAAACCATGGATTGTTGACGACCAACAGCTGCGGCAGGCAAGAAGGAGCAGGGCCTTTTGAAGAAGATCACCGCATAAGTTTTTTGGTTAATGTGCAATCGTTGGACCCATTGGTGTGCTAGGAGAAACCATTGAAAGAGAGTAAACAAGTGTTTAGACTCTTTGGAGACATGTTCAAACTGGCACTGGAACAAGTAAGTGACCAATTTGCAAGCATTGAAGGTGATGGCAATAGTGTGGGTTTCAAAGAGGTACCAAAAGAAACATAATGCTTCTTTGGTAGTCTGAACAAGTCGTGGACGTGGAAGATGTTAACAAAGGGGTAGTCTGGGTGGATCATATGGTTTTTCAGGAAGGGACCGTGTTTGGCAAGGAGGATATTGTAGAATGTCTTCCAATTCAGTACTGACCTTTGGGTCAGGGTTAGGTCAACGATGATCTCTGTTATCTCTTCGGGACAATGTTGAGTGGCATCTTGGGGAGTGGAAGAGCTAGGATTGGTTTTATCCATAGTGAACACTAAGGGAATCACCATATGTTGTTGGATGCTAGGATCACTACATTTATAGTGCTTTGGCCTTGACAGAAAATCTGCGAGAATATTTTCTGACCCTTTGATGTGTTTCACTGTAAACTTCCACTGTGAGCACCAATTAGCCCACCTCAAAAGCCGTGCTTCTGGGAGCATCTTTCTTTTGAATTGGAGCATGCGTGGGAAAGAGGACATATCCATCTCTATCTGGAAATCGTGTCCGATAAGATGGAATTGGTATTTTTCTATTCCCCTTTGGATTGCAATTATCTCCTTGAAAGTGGAGTGATAATGTTGCTTCGAAGCTTTAAACGTGCCACTTTTGTAACCACATACTGTTCTGACACCTTTTTTTATCTTGTGCAAGCAGGACCGCTCCCCCAGTATTCGTCGCTTGCGTCTGTCTGAAGGATTCTCATGTCAGTTGTAGTGGGAATCTTTAGGGGTGGCATCTTGTCAGCTAGCTGCTTTATAGCTTTGACAGCTAGAGTTTGTCTTTCAGCCCATTGTGGTGGTTCCTTTTTTAACATGGGGAACAGGTGTACAATATGATTTGACAATTTTGGCAGGAAGTCTGCCATGTAATTGACTAACCCAAGGAACTGTTGAACTTCTTTTTGCAAAGAAAGCTCATCCGGGAACCTGTGCATATCTTGGGCAATGTGGGGCTGTGGCTGGTATTTTCCATCAGAGATTGTTATCCCAAGAAAGTTGATGGTAGTGACTCCAATTTCCATTTTCTTTTCTGATAGCATAACGCCATACTGGTGGACAATGGAATGGAACTTTGAGAGTAATTTAATGTGGGATTCTTCATCTGGGGAAAATAAGAGGATATCATCTATGTAGACCAGGGTGTTGTGAAGGATGTGCTCAAAAATCTTCACCATTGCTTTTTGGAAAGCTGAAGGAGCATTTTTTAACCTAAACGACATGACTTTCTACCGGTAACGATGATCAGGGATACAAAAGGCTGTTTTAGGCCTATCCTCAGGATGTATACCTAATTGCCAAAATCCATCTTTGAGATCGAACTTTGACAAAACCTTTGCATCTGCCAGGGACGGGAATAATGACCTTTTTTGTGGCAGGGGAAATTTATCATCAGCCAAAAACTGGTTAAGGGGCTGATGTAATACCCCGCTTTAAAAACGTATACTTTAACGTCTTCGAAATATATCGTATTTAAGTTGTCAATCAATTATAGTTGAGGGGCTAAAAGTGTCAATTAACCAAAGCTTTATTAAATAATTAATAATAATAATAATAATATACATATATATGAAATGTTAGAGTAAACTACATAATTTCGTCCCTCTGTATCCACCGCCATCACCATACCTCTTCTCTCTCTCTAAATTTCTCATATTTTCATCTTCTCTCTAAAAATTCTTCCAATTCGTTGAAGGAATCAAAGTTACAATTACATATTCGGAATCCTCTCGTCAAATCCTTTGTAGAGGTATAACTTTCTCCTTATGTTAATAAGTTTTTGTTTAAGTTCTTGAGATTAGTTTCCAATTGGGTTTAAGTTTAGATTATGATGTATTATTGAAAAATTATGTTATTAAACATGTTTAGAAATGTTTGGTTTTGTCAAAAATGAGGTAGGATTAAAAAGGGTAAAGTTTAGAATCAAAATGGTGAGTTTTGTATTTATGTGGTTAGTTGCTCACCAAGTGTTCGGGTAAATGCTTAAGAGAATAAAGTTTCATGATTAAGCTTGAGAGATGAATCATTAAGCTCCATTTTGACGTTTAGTATGTTAATTTGTATTTGGAACATGTTTAATTGAGTAAAAGTTGAAGTTTAGTTAGTAAAAAGTGAATGACGAAAAGTTGGGAAATCGGACGTTACGGTATGTGCAGGTCCGTACTTTGACAGCGCATAACTCACAAATCGTAAGTCCGATTGAGCTCAAAATTTACAGGTGAAAGGTACTAAATGTGTTCTACAATTCTTATGAAGGGTTGGAAACCCAGTTTTGACTTTAAGTAGCTCAAAACAGTATGTTTTCTGGACTGATCATAGCATACTCGGAACAGTTTCTGTGTTTTTATAAATTCCGTATAAAATCAACCGATGATCCAAATGAAGTGATTCCAATTCGAGTAGAACCGTAAGAGGTCAGAGAACAGATTTCATTTAGATCTTATAAGCTGGTTTGGTCTCTAAGTATGAGAAAAAGGCCCAAACATAAGAAGGTTAGAAGCTGTTAAGTGCAGGGGCGAACCGCACTTGACTATGTGCCGAGATAGTTTTGCAATGCGTAACCGGCTGTTAGTTTTGAACACTTTGAACAGGTTAGTTTGGGTATATAAGAACTCCAAGTATTGTTTTAATGTCAGTTTTTCGGTTTCTAGCTCGGTTGCGATTCGGGGGTGTTCGGTGAGTCGTTAAGGTTGTCAATTGTCGTAGTGAGTCTTGTATACATATAAGTATGTGGATTTCATCAATGAGTATATATTACAGGTTCGGTTACCCCTCGTTAGTGTGGCTTGGGTGGTGTTCGGTTGTGGCATTAATTGTCGGTTTTGCTCATTGGTATCGTTTGCGCGTGTGTGGCTTCAAACTATCATCAAGGTGAGTTTTACTTCAAAATGTTTTTTTTACTGGAATACATATATGTGTGGAATGGATATATGATTAAGGTGTGAATATTATGCGTTTATGATATAGTAAGATATTATATTCATATGTGCATTACATTACACAAGTGTGCAGTAGTCGGGTTCCGGTGTGCGGACCGACGGGTAGTCGGGTTCTGGTGTGCGGACCGACGGGTAGCCGGGTTCCGGTGTGCGAACCGGTGAATTAGTTGGCTTGCTACCAATTAATATGGCCAGTTGTGGAGGAATAAGGTGGGATGAGATGCATGAGTCTTAATGTGGTGTTTATACGTGTGGTATATGTGGTATTTATATACTTACGGTATATGTGTGATTTGATATGAAGGTTGTATATAAACTATTTTGAAACATGGTTTTATATAAAAAGGTTTTATAACGATTCTGAAAGGACAGAGATTTACTCACTAGACCCGTTTGGTCTAACCCTCATTTTGTTTTAAAAAATATGTATTCCAGGTCGAGGAAATTATAGCGGCAAAGGAAAGGATAAAGAGTAGGACGCTTTTTGATGACTGATGTTGATTAGGAAGTTTTTATGTATTTTGTAGTTTCCAGACTATGGGACCGTATGTGAATTATTATGTAATTTTTTTTATGAATGTAACGATGTTATGCAATATATGTTATTTGTTGTATGATTGGGAAACCGGGTTGTTACAGCTGATAATTTATGACCAATCTCAGTTTACCCCGAACTTGCTCGCTTCTCTTGTTGACATAAAACGCCTCATAAGCCCATGGTGGTGTTATGGGCTCGATAATGACTTGATCAACAAGCTCTGAACATTCTTGAACTGCAAGTTGGTAATGATCAGGATTCATGCCCGGATGGCTCGCCTTTGTTAGGTTAACGTCCTCGTTCTACTTGAATGGTAACGTAACAAAAAACGAAGGATTCAACCATAAAGGGTTCTTGCTTTTGGTGAGGAACTTCGTATGGCTAGAAGCACATGACAGTTGGATGATTTGTTGTTTAAGGGCTTCTATGTTTATTGCGGATTCCATGTAGAGATTTGGTACTGAACTCCATGGGTTTAGGTAGCTCTTATATCGTAGGCCTTGCTCTGCAAACCTCATGTTTGGAAAGGTGTGTAGGATGTTAAAACCAATAAGAAGGTCTTTACCATGAGAGTTTGAACCCAAGAACCTGTGTCTAATTACACATTTTGGAAATAGGCGAACATGAATCGGGATACTAATCTTGTCAATAACAAATGTATCTCTACTAACTGCAAGAAAATGCTGGTGATGTGGTCTCCAGTAATTGCTAGGGAGAATGTCTGGGTTTAGTATCGAGTCTGAGGATCCTGTATCGAAAAAGGCTATGACCGGGATTGGTTTAGCATAGGTTGATGTGAGGAGGTGTACCTTGGCTAGAGGTGCAGGTTGGGATTTTTGTAGGGATAGGACGAGTGGTAAAGGGGAATGGGAATGAATGGATAGAGGGCTTGTCATGAATACTTCGATGTCTGAATGATCTCCTGAGAAATCTGATTTAGACTCTTCTTCTGATGATGAGTCATAGTAGGCAATTGTACATATCGTTTGATCGCCTGGTTCATCATCAAGGGAGTATAAGGATTCTAAATCAGAAATATCAACCGGTTCAACTTGGTTGAGATTCTGAATTAGCGATTAAGACTTCCTCTTGTCTTTGCAGTCTTTAGCAAAGTGCCCCTTCTTGTTGCAAACGTAGCACCTGTAAGAAGTGCGACCTCTACGTGTCTTCTTTCGGATGAACTTCCATTTCTTACGTGGGTAGCTACGGGAGGCTTTTCTTTTGGAGGAGCTACTGAACTTTTTGAAGTGAGTTTTCCTTTTTTTTTGGGAACATTCACAGGAAGACTTATATTTACATTTGATCTTGTGGTGCTTGTCATCGCAGGCTGAACCAAGACTTCTCCCAACTTTTTCAAGTTCATCAAAAAACTTTCGTGAGTTGCAGAACTTGGCAAGTGCATTAAGCACCATTTGGTATAGGACACCGAGTGTAAGCTTGCAACTGTAGTGTTTTTTGCTTCCAATGATCTGAACACTTCGTTCGCGAGAGAGTCTGGGAAAGAATTAAGGAAGACCCGTTTGAGGTTCACGTCATCAATCTCTTGAAGACAATAGAACATTTTTGACATACGGTTGTAGTGCTCTTCCAAGTCTCTCTTCTGAAATGAACAACACTTCATTTTTAAGAACTCCTCCCTTGCTTGGGTTGTGTGTTCAACTGGATTTCCGATGACCTCAGCATAGATTGTATGCATAAATTCTTCAAGGGACCGGCATTGGGCGATCTGTAACTGTCTGTATTCTCCAAGACTCATATACTAGTCTCTGAGCCGTCCTTGAATCCTGGCTATGAATCTTTTAATCACCATGTCCATTTCGTAGTATTGTAACTCAGCTGAGCACCATGTGAGCATTTCTATCCACCTGTCTCTCTATTGTGATGGGGGGATATCATCAAAAGTGAACTTTTGATTGGAGTCTAACTTAGGATTTTTCGCTCTTCGCTGAGGTGGAGCCGCAGAGGCTTCATATTCTACTACATAGTCCTCTTCAAAATTATTGCGAACAATAGAGGATTCTGGATCTGCCATGAACAGATGTTCAAAGGCATCCGAAAGGTAACCTTCGTTGCGGCCAGGCGGTGGAATTGTAATCACTGGGGCGACCAAGGTTGAGTTGGTGGGTGATAACGCCACTTTTTGGCGTTATTTTCGGTCCTAAAACCAATGAGATTGGTTTGTATTTAAGCATAGAGGCGGAACTTTATGGTTTATCTAGTGGAATGTACAGGTAATATAGAAGACGACAATCATCGAGAAAAGAAGCTAAAACGAGTCCAAAAGAGAGCCAAAACGAAGCCAACGGAAGCCCAAGATCCAAGCCCAAGACCCATGCCCGAACCAGGACCCGAACCTGACCAGAACCTAACCCGGTGCACATCAGGGGACATGCGCGGTTTGTCCCGCGGTTTGCAAGTGGCGGGAAAAACCACGTAAGTCCCTGTTTCAGCCCTATACCTTGCGATTTTCCGGATTTTAGGTCAGACTTCGCACACGACGACCGGGAGCAGCTTGGGGGCGATTTCTAGAGACTTTTCACGTCTTTTAGAGCCACAGTAGAGGATCAATCGAGGACACGTCCACCACGGAAAGTAGATTCGAGCACGAGAGAAGGGAGTCCACCATTACACTCATCACATTCATTATCATTATGTTTGCACACGTTTTTCCATCTTCTTTTTCTATGTTTGAATCCACCACCAACATGAAATAAATTCTAGATGTTGGGGGTTGGAATGAATTTGATTTAGCATATGAACAAATGATTTGAATTCTTTTATCAGTTTTCCTATTTTAATGAAGCACGTGATTTAGTTTTTAATGCTTTTGTGAATTTGGCCAATTTACATTTGATTTGTTGTGAACAATTAAGTTCGAGAGAATTAATTGTTAATCTAGAACTAGAAATTGCATGCCTAGGGTTAGAAATTTGGATAGAGATATCAAATTAAACCTTAGTCTCATTAAATCTTGTTTTTAATGTGTTTTGAGTTTCATAAGTTGCCATCGAGAGATAAAACTTGTGTTTCCAGAATAAAACCCGTTGTTGCTTGAGAAAGAACAACGGTGACCTTAAAGATTGGGCATTCATTAA
This sequence comes from Saussurea involucrata, assembly GCA_033807775.1. Taxonomy (NCBI): domain Eukaryota; kingdom Viridiplantae; phylum Streptophyta; class Magnoliopsida; order Asterales; family Asteraceae; genus Saussurea; species Saussurea involucrata. Next base: position 23,449,370 of record CM066324.1, read on the forward strand.
AGGGAATAACTGGTAACTGTTCTGAGTTAAGTGTTTGTATGCGAAAGTCTTAGGATTTCCAACCCTCAACTATTTTCTCTATCTGAAGTTTCTTAAGATGTTTATTGTCTTGTGTTGATTTATTTGTTTGCAATTAGTTTAGTTTATACCAACCACTCAAAATTGCGACCGTTCAGTTAATAGAATTTGTAGTCATTGTGATACTTAGTTCCTAGTTCCATGTGTTCGATACTCGTACTTTTAGTACTATTACTTGACTTCGACCCGTACGCTTGCGGTTAGATTTAGGGGGGTGCATACCCGACTATCAAGTTTTTTTCAGTTAATAGAATTTGTAGTCATTGTGATACTTAGTTTTAGTTCCCTGTGTTCGATACTCGTACTTTTAGTACTATTACTTGACTTCGACCCGTACACTTGCGGTTAGATTTAGGGGGGTAAATACCCGCCTATCAAGTTTTTGGCGCCATTGCCGGGGAACTAGTTGCAACTGATAGCACTACCAGCTATAAGCACTATTACATTGAGCATTTTATTTTTTATTTTATTTCATCACTTCAGTTTTTGGATTCCTAAATTTGTTTTCTTTCTGTTTCAGGTACTAATTGGTTTATGCCAAGGAAAACCCGAGGGGAAGGAATCGAACCACTCGATTCGGAAATCGAAAGAACTGCCCGTCGACTACGCAAAGAAACCAAAGTTAAAAGGCAATTGAAGATGGGCGACGAAGCAAATCCTGAGCGACGTCCTATGCGGTCGTTTTCCGATCCGAATGTGGCAGCGGCATGCATGGGCATCCAAGCGCCTACCACTGCACCAAACTCTTTTGAGCTCAAACCGAGTACCATCGTAATGGTAGATCAAAAAATCAGTATGGAGGAGCACCGACAGAAGATCCTCATGCACATCTCCGGGCATTTGAGAGGAGTTGCAACACATTCAAGATTAATGGGATGGAAGAGGATGCAATCAAGCTGAGATTGTTCAGCTTCTCACTCTAAGGCAGATCCATAACATGGACCGAGAGTATCCAACCGAACTCGATCACCACCTGGGCACAACTGAAAGCGTCCGTTCTTTAGAAGTTTTTCCCACCAAGCAGAACCGCTCAACTTATGGCCGAGATTACTCACTTAGCTCAATGGGACCAAGAGACATTATATGAAGCTTGGGAGCGTTACAAATATATGATCAAGAAGTGCCCTCATCATGGGTTTCAAGGTTGGGTGATCATCCAAACATTCTTTAGTGGACTCCACCCACAGTTCAAAAACGACATCACAACTGCATCGGGTGGAGCACTAATGGATAAGTCCTACGAGGAGGCATACGACTTGATCGACAAACTGGCGGAGCATAGTTTTTCTACTCCGAGATCAGCCATTAGAAGAGTCGCGAGTGTTCAAGAATCGGATGAGCTGAAGGAAATAAAAGCTCAACTAGCTGCGATCACGAACCATTTGAAGGGAGGCGGCCCGGAAGAACCCGAACAAGTTCAGTTCTTACAAAACCGGAACAACCAGCTGAGGAACGATCCTTTCTCTAATACCTATAATGAGGGGTGGAAGAAATACCCGAACTTTTCATGGAGTCAACCCGGTCAACAACCACATGGTAATAACTCCAACTTTTCTAATTCTTCTAATGCTAACAATGTTTACCGTCCTACAGGTTTCAACCAAAGGAATTTCAATGAAGGACAATCTGGGGAGAAGAAACCGGGGCTGGAGGATATGATGATGAAGTTCATGGAAAAGATGGATGGCACGGTTGGAGAGCTAGCGAGCACGGTTAACACGGTCAAAGCGGCGACTGATCAGAACACGGCATCCATAAAGCTCCTTGAAAGGCAAGTGGGGCAAATTTCTGAAGCCCTATAAAACCGAGTTGCCAGAACATTCCCGAGCATGACTGAAAGGAAACAAAGAGAAGAATGTAATGCCATCTATCTGAGAAGTGGCAAGGAGCTGATCAAGGAGCCTACACGAGAACCTGCATCAAAAGGAACCGATTCCAAAAGGCAAGAGGTTGAGATTGTGGACATGGATGAGTTGGAAGCTGATGAAGAGGTGGTAATTGAAGAGAACTCAAAGAGTGAAGGGAAGAAAAAAGAGCAGTCAACCACACCAAAGCAAACACCGGTCAAGCCGGTGGTTCCAAAAGTACCATATCCAAATAGGCTTAAAGCCCAAAGGGAGGATCTAAAATTTTCTGAATTTCTTGAAGTTTTTAAGAAATTGCATATTAACATCCCTTTTGCATATGCTTTGGCACAAATGCCCTCCTACGCGAGATTCTTGAAGGAAATCCCTTCTAATAAAAGGAAGATTGAGCACCAAGCTACCATTGCACTTACTGAGGAGTGCAACGCGATAATTCGGAACAAGCTTCCCCCGAAGCTTAAGGATCCAGGGAGTTTTTCGATTCCTATTCAAATTGGGAAATTTAATTTTGATAAAGTGTTACGTGATTTAGGGGCGAGTATTAACTTAATGCCTCTATCTATTTTCAGGAAACTCGGATTGGGGGAAGTGAAGCCGACATACATGACACTTAAGCTCGCGGATATATCCATAGTGTACCCTTATGGAGTGGTAGAGGATGTGCTCATCAAGGTTGGAAATTTCTATTTCCCGGTGGACTTCGTGGTGCTGGACATTGATGAAGATGTAGAGGTCCCGCTGATATTGGGAAGATCCTTTCTGGCCACAAGCAGAGCGCTGATCGACATGGAAGAAGGTGAAATGACCCTACGGGTGGGTGATGAGAAGGCGGTGTTCAAGATGTTCGAGAGTGTAAAGCGTAGAGACGTAGCTGGTCAAGGAGAGCCAAATGTGGAAGAATCCGCGAAGAACCGCAAGTGTGGGCGATTCGATTCCGCGGATACCGAGCCAAGTTGAGATCCACATAGTCGTGCCACGACTTTAACTACGACGCTGGGTGGGAGGCAACCCACCGAGGTTTGCATGTTTTTCTTTTAATTTACGTTTTAGAGTGTTTTTATTAACAAAAAAAAAATAAAAAAAAAATTGAAAATTGAAAAAGGCCATAGACATACGCGGTTTGGCCCACGATTTACATACCGCGCCACAAGTCGCGAGACGCTCTGAAGGTTTTGTGAAACAGTGGGTTCCGCGGGATATCCCGTGGTTTACAAACCGCGCAGCAAGTCGCGCGGCTCCTCTGATGCTTCTAATTGTTTTCGTTCAGTTTTTCATTCCTTTCCTGCTTTGTGTGTTTCATTTTCGTGCGTTTTTCGTCTTTTACCTTGTTTTCTTTTGTGTGTGCATTCTCCCTCCGTCTCCTTCGACTTCTCCATCCCGCTCAAATCTTTCAAGAGAATCTTCCTCCGTCCGGGCAAACAGGTATGTTCTCAGCTTTGTATGTTAACAAGTGGTGTATGATGTTGTGTCCTTAGTAGTTAAACGAGATGCAACAAACCTAAGTTTCACTTAGGTTTGGGGTGTCTCACCTTTCAACATCTACACACTTATTTTTAATCCTGTGCAAACCTCGGTTTTACCGAGGTTTGGGGTTGGCTTCTGTTTTGACAAACCTAGGACGCGGCCTAGGTTTGGGGTGCCCATTTTGAAAATGTTTAGGTTAGCTCTTTGATGTTTCTTGTTAATATTTTTGTCTTACCTGTCTGATAACTGCCATAACTGCACAACGATACTTGTCTCATTTGGTGTCACCTGAACCGATACTTACACATTGGGGACAATGTGTGGGTAAGGTTTGGGGTTGCCCAATCGGGCCCACATTATGCACGTAGATTTCATGCACCTCTGAGTGTCTAGATCACTTTAGCTAAAAATTTTGTTTTGAATGATTGAGATCGACCATTGTAGGAAGAATCTTGTGATAGTGACGTGACCATTAGGGAAGGACCGGGAAAGGACATGACTAGGTGTTAGGATCATTTTAATTGTAATCAAGGTTAATTATTTTATGCTTTAGCTTTTGTATTGACTTTTATAAGTCAAGGGTATAAATACCCTTGTAGAACTCTTTTGTATTCAGTTGTTCATATCAGAGATGGCGTAATCAAAGTTTTCTCTCTCTACAATCTATACTTTCTCTCTCTAAAATACTTGATTAGATCCATAATAGAATAACAATTGGTATCAGAGCAAGTGATCAAGTGTTTTTGCTGCAGAGATTTCACAGATTCATCCTACAAATTTGTGAATTTGAAAGAAAAATCGACCGATTTTCTTGAACTTTTCAAGAAAATCTATTTTTCTTGAATTTTTACAAATTTGTGTGAATTTGGACGTGTTATTGAGCTATTTGGATTTGGTATTGATTGAAGAACAACTTTGATTCAAGCATCAAGGACTAATTTCGCTGATTTGAACATCAATTTGAGGATTTTCAAGGTTTTCGCACTGTTCGACGTTGCTGATATGTTCGATCGATTCAAACTCATTTTCTGTGTTCTACAGTGAATTTGCCTTACGTTTTCATGTTAGAAATTGCATTTTGATCATATTTGCAATTTTTGGTGGTGGAATTCTCAGTATTAAATCTGTTTAGTCGATTTTTGTGAAGTTTGCAAAGTTTGCGCCAGATTCAAACTTTGCGCCAGTTCATCTGTACTTTGCACCAATTCTTCTCATTAGCAGCTTCAACCAAGTCCACTTTGCGCCATTATCTCTAAGCGCAAACTCTACTTTACGCCAGCTACTACTTTGCGCCACTCACTGTTAGCGCAAACCATACTTTGCGCCACTCACAGTTAGCGCAAAACAAATCAGATAAACTAAACATTAAACTTTGCGCCACTCTCACCTCAAGGAAACCTCGCTTTGCGCCATACACTGTTGGCGCAAACTTGAATCTTGCGCCACTTTAATAAACAAATGCATGCCACGTATCTGAAAAGTTGACCAAGTTTCATTCAAAGGTGTTGGACAATTAAATCAATAGCTATATGTTTGTTTCTTTCAAGTGGAATAATGATGTCAGCATATTTCGTTGTTGGAATTTTGCGCCACCAACTGATATGAGTTTGCGCCACCAATTGATCTGAATTTGCGCCACCAACTGTTCTGTATTTGCACTAACGCATCAAGGATTTTTCTGATTTGCGCCAACTGATGGAATAAATCTTCTGATTTGCGCCAACCACTGTTCAGACTTTGTCAAATTTCGACATTTTTCAAGTTTATCTACTTGATTAATTGTTCGATTTTTCAGTAGATATTTTTTTTCATTATAAAGATCTTTTAATCGTCAAGCAATCATGAATCTTCCACCAGTGCTGTTCAAAGATTCTGATTTTGAACAATGGAGAGTTACGTTCATCGACTTTATCGCAAGTAGAGAAAATGGAGAGAATATGCTAAAATCATTCACCGAAGGTCCGATGATCAGAACGAACAATAAAATGGAGAATGGTTTTACAGAAGAAGAGATTAAAAGAATGAAAGCTGACAAGGAAGCTTCGTCCAACTTGATCCTTGCACTTCCAAAACACGTCTACAAAAGTATTGATTGTTTCAAACACAACCCAATGCTTATGTGGAACGAGTTATCAAAGCTAATGCATGGATCTGAAGTTGCATTTAAAAAGAGAAAGGAAGAAGGAAAGAAAGAGGATACGGAACAGAACATGTCAGAAGCTGAAAATGAAAATCTTAAGGAAAAGGTTATTGAGCTTACAAAGAAGCTGTCTAACATGGAAACGTTGCTAAAAGTGGAAAGAGAAAAGTTCAGAAAAGAAAAGGTTGATCGTTTGAATGACAAAAAGTGCTATGCAAAGCAAATTCTTTCTCTTTCTCAGAAATTTTCTGAACTAGAAAAGACTTCGAATTCTGAGAAGAAAGAAAATGAAGAGAAGAAAGCCCTTGAACTCAGATGCATAAAACTTTCTAAACAAAATTCAGATTTTGAGAAAGTTTTATTTCTTGAAAAAGAAAATTTGGAGAAGGAATGGGTTGAGAATGAAAATAAGAGCAAAGCCTTTGAAGCGAAGAATGTGAAATTGTCAAGGAAAATTTCTGAGCTTCAAAAGAAATTAGATATAGAAAGACATGAGCTAGAAAAGAGGAAGAAAGCTGACTTTCAGGCCAGGAGCGTTAAAGACAAATTTTCTGTTGAAAGGAAGATATTTCAGCAAGAAATACGTAAGCTGGCAAGGAATTTGGCTGTGTTATCAACTGATATCATGATAGAGAAGAGGGTTAAGTCTGATATTTAGAAGAAGCTTGATTTTGTGACCAAGGAACGTAATGACTTAGCTTACAAAGTGAAGTCATTTAACAAATCCAAAAGCTATTCAGAACGTCCGATTCGACCTTCTAATCTATTCTATGATCATTCAGTGGATAATTCTTCCAAGAATCAATCTCCTGATCATTTTCCTTCATATAAGAAAGTCAACATGCAATGGAGAGTAAAAGGTATGACTCCTGAAAAAGATGTACCAAAATCATCTGTTCCCAACAAGAACACTAACCAAAAAGGGAAATCTTTTGCTAATCCTAGTTCATTATATTCCATAAATCATTTAATCAGGTTAGCACAAAAGAATATTTGCTGTTCTTATTGTGGAACTAACGATTTTGTTAAAAATGATAATGTTCAATATTGGTATGGTACTTTTATTTTCCTTCTTATAGATCTCCGCTTAACAAGTCAGGAACCAAGACTCGTTGGGTACCAAAATCTACTTAATCTGTTTTGCAGATTTAGAAGCAAAGCGTTGAACTCTTGGAAGATGAAGTACCTGTGCATTCAAGATTGATTGGTTTCTGAATACATCAGTTCAGAACCCGTGCGTCAATGTTTTTGGTTTCTGAATACATCAGTTCAGAACCCGTGTTTCAACATTTTAGGCTTTTGAACATAACAGTTCAAAACCCGCGCTTCAACGTTTTTGGTTTCTGAATACATCAGTTCAGGACCCGTGCTTCAACGTCTTAGGCTTTTGAACATATCAGTTCAAAACCCGTGCTTCAACGACTATGGCTTCTGAACAATTCAGTTCAGGACCCGTACTTCAAAGACTAAGACTTCTAAACAAATCAGTTTAGAACTCATACTTCTCAGGTGATATCCTTAACTGTCACATCATTCTATTTCAAGGAACACGTGGTGAAAGGTAACATTACATTATGTTTTATTTCTACTGCTTTGAAAGTTTGAATCTTTTCAAATTTAATTCAATGAGATGAAATTTTTCAATTTTCATTCAATGAATAAAATGTGTGTCAAGGGTGATTTTACAAATATTTTTGTATTATCTGAGTTATATTTGTTTCAACTTTCACTTCTGAATTAAATCGAAAGGTCAGCAAAACATGAATGAAATTATGCTGAATGCTCGAAGGTTTGTAATTCTGGACTTATATAGAATATAATGCTCAAAAAGCCTAATTGTCTGAATGATGGATGGAAACGAAAATATGGGGGAAGCACTACGTTTTAGAACCAAGTGATTGAGATGCCATAAATATATATATATATATATATATATATATATATATATATATATATATATATATATATATATATAATAAAAATCATTTAGTTTGACAGTTTGTACCTGTGGCCTTTCTGGTTTGGGAGAGTAAGTCCTAAGGGGTGCTCGACACCTAGTCCCTAAGGCAAACTGGTCTGGGATCGGCTGACCCAAATCCTTCTATAGAACCAGATAGAAAGCCATGTTCTACTGGTACAAATGGGTTTAAGATATATCGATGTGGCCTTTCTGGTTTGGGAAAGTAAGTTCTAAGGGGTGCTCGACACCTAGCACCTAAGGCCAACTGGTCTGGGATCTGCTGACCCAAATCCTGCTATAGAACCAGATAGAAAGTCATGTTTAACGGTGTATTTTATTCCTACTAAACTTTTTGATTAAAAGATGCCAATGAGCACAAAAAATGCCATTGAGCACACATCTCGTGAAACTTGGGGATAATACAAAGTCGCAATAAACCTGTAAATTTGTGAAAATTCTGATTTTGGACAAATAGTGTGAGTAGAGCAAAGTATTCTTATATGTTATAGAATTGCATATGCTTGATGCTTATCATGTTTCGCATGCTAGCACACCAAATAGATTTAATAAAGGGGTTGAAACTGAACATTTTTAACTTGATATGCAATGATGTCTTGTTTTTTAATCCAAACACATGCATTTGATTTCATTTGATTGAAAAATCTGTTACATTTCATTAAGTTGGATTTCTTTTGTAAAGTTTTTCAAATGATCAATTGTTAGTAGTTATAAAATGTAGTTCAATGAATTTTATTTTCCTTGTATAAATGTTTTCATTAAAGCACTGTATTTGAAATGAATAATTTTTTAATGAAATATATGCATTCTTTCAGGGGGAGAAAACAAATTGCTCCAGAATTCTTATTTTGAGGGGGAGCAAGGTTATTCATTAAGGAGGAGATTGTTAGTGATACTCAGAGACGCGACTGAAATTGAAGAAGGTTTTCGATGATCATGATGCTCACTTTCATCAAAAAAGGGGGAGAAATGTTTATTTCAATTTCATGTCAAAGAGCTTTCAAGAAGATTCCGTCTCAAGATAGTAAAAGGGGGAGAATTCTTTTTCAAGAGTTTAAGAGAAATCGATTGATTATCTTGGTTTTTCAAGAAGATCTATTTTTCTTAAACTTGTGCTATATTGTGAATATCCTTTCTGAAGACTGAAATTCTCAAATCAAAGAAAGAAAAGGGGGAGAATTCTTCAAGAGTTTAAGAGAAATCGATTGATTATCTTGGTTTTTCAAGAAGATATATTTTTCTTAAATTTGTGCTTATCTGCACCAAAATGCCTTGTGTGAAGACACAAATTCTCCATACCAAGGAAAGAAAATCTCCGTCAGTTCCCCATCTGAAGATTTTGTGACAATTTGACTTTGACAAGCCATGATAAACACCGAAGTTTCTTCAGAACTATTTTCATCAATTGATCTTCTGACAGCTCAAAGAGGGAGACTGTTCAAAGCGTTGTAAAGTGAAGAGCTGAATTCTTAAAGTTCTGAAGATCAAAGAAAGCCAAAGACTGTTGTTCTCAAATGTTTAAATCTTGAATCCGAGGGGGAGATTGTTAGGTCAAAAAATGTCTTCAAGATTTAATGTCAAAGTCATTGTTTAAAGTCAAAGTGTAGAAAGTCAAAGCTAGCTTATTTCCTTATTAGTCTTAGGGTATATAAGCGCGTGGCAAGACTAAACAATCAGAACACTTAGACAATAACTCACATCTTGTAAAACAGAGAGCTTATAATATACGCTTACACTTTCTCTCTCTACTTTCTCTCTCTAGAATTCATATGGAAATTCATGTTGCTTGATTGATTTGGGACTATCAATTGGTATCAATATGGAAATGAAGAAGATTCAAGTAGTGATTCTTCTTCGGATGGAAATGATGATAATGATGATGATTCGGATGGAAATGATGATAATGATGATGACTCGCTTGGAGATGATGATAATGATGATTCGAATGGTGGTGATAACGATGATGACAGGTGTGATGATGACACTCCTGGAAATGATGAGGCAGTAAGAGATTCTGAACATAGAGACACAAATGTTTTAGAGAATGTTGAAGATACTTCTGAAGATGTTTTTGTTGATAGAAACATTGCTGATAGTGTTGAAACAGTTCCTATTGACTCTGCTATAGGTTTACAAGAGTTGCGTTCAGGGGTTGATTCCATTATTGTTACCACTGACTCTATTACATCTTCTTCAAACATGTTACTCACTGATTTTTTGGAAAAGATGAACGCACATATGGAGGCTTTGAAGAATGAAGAAATAAACAGAATCAAAGCATTACTTAAAGGAAAGGGAAAGATGACAGAAGCAGATATTCAGGTCAATCCGTTCGATATCCCATTGAGACGCCCATCTGGGGTTGTAATTAGAGAACCTTCATGTCAAATTCCCTCTCAACAACAACAACAGCCTAATTTTCATGTGTTGCCTCAGCAATCGACTCCTGTAACTGTTCCTATTCCTCCTAGCAGAGCTATTCAAGACATTCCTGTGACTGAGTTGACTGATATGTTATATGCTCGACTTCTTTCTATGTCTCCTCCGTCACATCAGGATAGTGATTTACTGTCGTTGCTGCGAAACTTCCAACCAACTCCAACTCCAGCACCAGTTCCAGATCCAATTTCAGATCCGCGTGTAACAATGCTTATTAATGACTTTAATAATTTTCGATCTGAGGTTCGGGATGATTTCAAAGAAATACAAAAGGGCATGAAGTTACTGACAGATGCTTTTTCCGTGCTTTCAGAAAGAATGGAAAAGCATAATCAGACTTGCCAATCTGAAGCAGGTCCTTCTACAAAGAGGTCGCATGACCATGATGACCCAGATCATCAAGGCCATGAGGGGTAGAATGCAAAAAGACAAAGAACTGAAGGAGCTTCAGATGTGTCAAATGCTGAGAATCAAGGAATGGTTTCTGGTTGTTCGGAAAGAGTCGAAGACGTAACTCCGGAAGAGTTAGTTGATCATTTGCTCAATGAAGTTGATTTAACTGCAATGGCGTCGGCAATCTATTATGAAGAATCCAGAGATGAAAGCAATTTACAACTAGTTGTTTATGTTGATCCGAATACTACACCAGTGACTGTTGAAATTCTTGAAGGGTCAACTGAACAAGAAACAGAAGGATTTGAAGAAATGAGAAACTTCTTTTCTGAGTCTGTGGAGATATATTCAGATGATGATATGCACGAAAGATATGAAAAGTTCTGGAAGATAAAGGAAGAAGATCAAGATGATATCATTGTAATTTCAGATTCTGAAGTTAATGTTGAGTTAGACGAAAAAGATATAGAGTTGGTCAATCTGTTATATGGTGAATCTCCTGTTCATGAGCCACAAAGTCAAGACTTTCCGTCTGCTCAGTCTCCTGTACGGAAAGCTGAATCTCCAGTGTTGTCTCATGAATCAGAAGCTCCTGCACAACAAACTCCACAGTCTAATACTCCAGTTGTATCTGCTTCAACTGCTTCTGCTCCTTCAAGCAATTTTATTCATGGTGAGTCTTCTAGATCACAATTTGAAGTTCCTGAAGTTAATGTGAATATTCCTCCAAGCATTTTGGAATGGGGTCCTTCATTGACTAGTCAACAACGAATGCAAAGACTCGAAGAAAGATATCAGAGTGTCAGAATGAGATCTGCTTTTCTTGAAGACTCTGAACGTAGCATCTTTGTGAAGAAAAAGAAGAGAGTCAGTTTAAGTGCTATTCTTGGAATTGAGAAGGAGACACACGAGTTTATATATGAGTATGTGAATTTTATCAAGTGTCAACGCCGAGGGAAGTACAATGTTTACTCAAAGCACAAAATTGTCACAGTTCGCAAAGTCATATTGGTGAGATTTATCAGTTACTGGTATCCAGTCTTCTACGTTCAACGTCAAGACTGTGAGATATATCAGTTTTCAGAAGCAGATTTTAATGATCTCTCAATTGATGATTTCGAGGTTCTTTATGTTAGGACATTTAAGTTGTCCTAATTAATTAGAAAGTTTTGTAAAGTAATTGGTTTGGGCCTAATGGGCTTTAACATGTAAATGGGCTTGGGCTTAAATGATGTAACAAGGGAAGGGGTCTATAAATAGGACTTGTAATATCATTTTGTAGGTAACAATTCATAATTCACAATGTAGCTTTCAAATCAACTTGTGTTCTCTCTAGATTAGGTTTACCTTTCTAAGAATAAATAGTCCTCTCCTACATCATCTTGTTACTAATACTTGGATATGTTGAAGATCATGGACCTAACAAGTGGTATCAGAGCCAAATCGATGAACTTTTCTCGATACGATCATCGGATCTCGACATTTCAAGTTAATTTTGCCCGATCTACATGTAAGTGTGCTCAAATCTCTTATGCTCTTGAAGATTTGATCGTTATTCAATTTCAGATCATCTCCAATTTTTAGAATCGAATTTCGACAAGTTTTGACGATTTTCGAAATTTTCGAGAGTTTTTCGGTGTTCTTCGTGAAGATTCTTTAGATCCGGAAAGTTTATTGTGCATGATATGATTATATCTACTCCGATTTGTTTCTCTATTCTTTTTGGAGACTTTTCATCGATCAGATCTGAAAATGATGAAGAATTTAGTGAGTTTCCATTTTTAAAAAAGTTAATAGTGATGTGTTCTTCGAAGAGCTCAATGAAGTGATGATTTGATCTTGTGATTAGAGTGTGTTTTAATCGATAAATTCTGCTCAGATCAGTTTGTATCTAGTTTTGGAGCATATTGCAACTTTCAGATCTGAAATCCATCAAGAATTCAATGTTTTATAATTTCCAAAAGTCGACAGGGTGTTTTCTCGCCGGAATCTGCTACATTTCGCCGGAAAACCGTGAATCACCGAAGGTTCCTCGGAGTTACTGTTTTAATCGTTTAAACTTCTATAGATTGAACTAATTCTCATTTTAGATCTGATTATAAAGTTTAGAAGTGCAAATCGTCAACAAAGCAGTAACTTTTGGTAATCTGCTCGTCGATAAGATATATCGCCGGAAAATCGTGCATGGCCGGAGTTTCGCCGGAAATTCGCATTTTTGCCGGATTTGTGATGTTCTTCCATCTCAGATCTACTCATATTGTTGTTTCGATCATTTTGATGCAACTTCCAGCATGAAATCAAGACATTAGAGTTGTTGGAAATTGACTGCCGGAAAAACGAATATCGCCGGAGCACATAGCCGGGAAAACGTTTTTGATCGGAAAATAGTTAGTGTTCGATTAAATCGTTTAAGATCTGCTCGTTTTTGTCATTTGGATCAGTTTGCAACAAAACTACGAGATTTCCAGCAAGCAATCAGATCTTAGTGAGTTGTTGGAAGATCTCGCCGGAAAAAGTTGGTTAGCTCATCGGAAAATTCTGTTACTCGCCGGCAACATGCATTTCACGTTTTGCTCTTGAACTACTCTTATTAATGATCAATGAGGCTAAGAAACAATTTTGGAGCTGTTTTGATCGTGGATGTTGAAAGAAAATGGGAAGAAAAAAAAAGTAACAGTACGTGAGAAGTGTTTTAAAAGGTGATGATGAATAGTGCTAACGGAGCAGTTAGTGGACAGTTAGATTTCTAACATTTTTGGTCCAAATTCCGTTAGATTTATCAAATTTCGTGGATTTTGCTTATGGAATCCGTGTGGCATCACTCCTACATTTAGTTTGTCACACATCCATCTCCACGACATTGATTTGTGATCGATTCCTCGAAATCCCTACCGAGTAGCGCGTGTTTACCGTTCCTCCTTCGAACAAATTCGGACCAAGCTCTTAAGCCGAATTCCTACTCAACTCGTGGTCCAACGACGGATTCTCTGTTTTACACTAAGTTGCATACCCTTTGAAGATGATTTTAGTGCACTTAGTCGGGGGTATGGAGTACATTGGATTCGATTTTTCAAAGTTGAAAATATGATGAATAAGAGCGACTTTCAAGGGGGAGCCGAGCCTAACTTTGAAGAATACACCGCTAAAGTTTGTCAAGAAAATCAAGGGGGAGAGGAGTCAAAGACTTGAAGATGATTTACTTTCCAAAACTTTAGGGGGAGAATGTTAGGACATTTAAGTTGTCCTAATTAATTAGAAAGTTTTGTAAAGTAATTGGTTTGGGCCTAATGGGCTTTAACATGTAAATGGGCTTGCGCTTAAATGATGTAACAAGGGAAGGGGTCTATAAATAGGACTTGTAATATCATTTTGTAGGTAACAATTCATAATTCACAATGTAGCTTTCAAATCAACTTGTGTTCTCTCTAGATTAGGTTTACCTTTCTAAGAATAAATAGTCCTCTCCTACATCATCTTGTTACTAATACTTGGATATGTTGAAGAGACATAACCATCCGAAATGATGATATTTTAAGAGCTTTGGATGCAGTCAAACGTTTCATACGTCGTCAAGTCAGATTCTATCGGTGCTTTGATTTTCAACTGGCAGTTGAAAGTTTTCAACCAGTTGTTAATGTGACAAGACCAAACAGAGATCTACCCAATATTGCTGAATATCCGCTTTGCACTGTCTTGGAGAATCCTTATTGGGTTGTCTACAGGAATCAAACTTCTCAAAGGTGCTTCCTCAGGTTTGATGAAATTGGAAGATTCTCAAATGGCACGTTAAAGGTGATAAGATATCAATTGGAGCACAAACTAAATGAAGCAGTGAGAGTTCTATTGCAAACCAGAAAGCAGTTGTACCAAATTGAGAATCCACAGATAAGACTTCTGAGACGAGCAATGGAGACGATCGATACGAGGCTCAACTTCAGAAACACTTTAAGACGCTTAGAAATCTTGATTGGAAAGAATCGACAACATCGAAGATTCGAGCGCCCTTGATTACAAAGGGGGAGATTGTTAGGATCATTTTAATTGTAATCAAGGTTAATTATTTTATGCTTTAGCTTTTGTATTGACTTTTATAAGTCAAGGGTAAAAATATCCTTGTAGAACTCTTTTGTATTCAGTTGTTCATATCAGAGATGGCGTAATCAAAGTTTTCTCTCTCTACGATCTATACTTTCTCTCTTTAAAATACTTGATTAGATCCATAATAGAATAACACTAGGGACATTAGTGGAGACCACCCAATAGCGAGTTTTGAGCCTAAAAGACGTTATTCATTTTGAGGGATTCATACACTTGATTCATATACACTTTTTCGAGTTCCTTGTCGTGAATATAGAGTGATCTCGCTATATTATTGCATTGAGTAGCAAAGACAACCATCGGGATATTAGGTAAGGGTATAGTAGACCATATCGTGTGGACCTTAAGATATGATTCCAGGCAATGTGTGTTTTGTTTCAACCCATTTTTAGCTATCGTACCTTTTGACCTTTATGTGGGTGTCCTCAACCCATTTTGTGGCCAAACAGTCACCTTGTTCGTTCCTACACCCACCACTTAACCAATAGCCATTAAACCTTAGCCAACCCTTATCCGAAAGTATGTCAATCAGAAGCAGTACATGCCAGTTATGAAAATAGATAGAAAAGAGGGCCAATGCAGCCCCAATTTGAATAAAGAGGGCCAATGAAGTCCCAACTAAAAAAAACAAATAAATACAGTTGGTTAAATAGTGTTATAGCAGCTAAATAAGAGAGTCAAAGCGACTCCGGTAGTGACAAAGAGGGCCAAGTGATAGAATGTGAAGCAAGAGAGTTCAGAACTGTTCATGATTGACACGCCGAGGATTTTTGTCCCATTTTACCCTTCATTTCTTAGCCATAACCCGAACCCCACTACAACCATTGTAAAGACCTGGATGATCTTTTGGAAAATGTGGTTACGGTATACGACCACCTTTACTGATATTCCCTGTCTTGCTACTTGATTCCTTTCTGAGATCAACCTTTTGGACATTTGTGCGTCTTTCAATAGAGTTGTCATGTAATTATTGAGTATTCTTGTACATAAATTCCTTAGACATGACAACATGTGCGACAACCTAGGTTCGAGCGAAATGAGAGTATCCCGTGAGGTAGGGTCGAGGCGAAATGTTTTCCCCAGTATGTTTGGACCTAGTACAACCTTAATGTAATCGGAACTGTCACGAGTTCAACTCACAACGGAAGGCCATAGATCAATAAGAATAAGAAGAGGCGAGGGTGAGATAGGCATTCACGGGTATGGGAAATCACCAGTGCATTACGTGGTACCGATTGAGAGTTGTGAAGTTATTATTTCACTGATATATGCTTTTATTCTATTTTATCGCTAATTTGCTTGGGGACAAGCAACGCTCGGTTTGGGGTTGTTGATAACGCCACTTTTTGGCGTTATTTTTGGTCCTGATTGGCTTGTATTTAATCAAAGAGGCGGAACTTTATGGTTTATCTAGTGGAATGTACAGGTAATCTAGAAGACGGCAATCATCGAGAAAAGAAGCTAAAAAGAGTCCAAAGAGAGCCAAAACGAAGCCAACGGAAGCCCAAGATCCAAGCCCAAGACCCGTGCCCGAACCAGGACCCGAACCTGACCAGAACCTGACCCGGTGCACATCAGGGGACACGCGCGGTTTGTCCCGCGGTTTGCAAGTGGTGGGACAAACCACGTAAGTCCCTGTTTCAGCCCTATACCTTGCGATTTTCCAGATTTTAGGTCAGACTTCGCACACGACGACCGGGAGCAGCTTGGGGGAGATTTCTAGAGACTTTTCACGTCTTTTGGAGCCACGGTAGAGGATCAATCGAGGACACGTCCACCACGAAAAGTAGATTCGAGCACGAGAGAAGGGAGTCCACCATTACACTCATCACATTCATTATCATTATGTTTGCACACGTTTTTCCATCTTCTTTCTCTATGCTTGAATCCACCACCAACATGAACTAAATTTTAGATGTTGGGGGTTGGAATGAATTTGATTTAGCATATGAACAAATGATTTGAATTCTTTTATCAGTTTTCCTATTTTAATGAAGCATGTGATTTAGTTTTTAATGCTTTTGTGAATTTGGCCAATTTACATTTGATTTGTTGTGAACAATTAAGTTCGAGAGAATTAATTGTTAATCTAGAACTAGAAATTGCATGCCTAGGGTTAGAAATTTGGATAGAGATATCAAATTAAACCATAGTCTCATTAAATCTTGTTTTTAATGTGTTTTGAGTTTCATAAGTTGCGATCGAGAGATAAAACTTGTGTTTCCAGAATAAAACCCGTTGTTGCTTGAGAAAGAACAATGGTGACCTTAAAGATTGGGCATTCATTAATGGGAATATCTGGTAACTGTTTTGAGTTAAGTGTTTGTATGCGAAATTCTTAGGATTTCCAACCCTCAACTGTTTTCTCTATCTGAAGTTTCTTTAGCTGTTTATTGTCTTGTATTGATTTATTTGTTTGCAATTAGTTTAGTTTATACCAACCACTCAAAATTGCGACCGTTCAGTTAATATAATTTGTAGTCATTGTGATACTTAGTTCCTAGTTCCCTGTGTTCGATACTCGTACTTTTAGTACTATTACTTGACTTCGACCCGTACACTTGCGGTTAGATTTAGGGGGGTGCATACCCGCCTATCAGTGGGTGATTTTTTGTGGGCTAAGGACGCTAGGAATGATAAGAGGGGGTTTATCTTTTCAATTGGAAGAACCGATGATGGTTTTGAGGATGCTTCCATGGAGGTGTCTTCTTGGAAATCTTTTGTGCCACTGGTGGAGACTAGCGATGTTTTTCTGGGGCTTGGGTTGGTTTGAGGGAGATTCGTAAGGCCTTGGCTTTTCTTTTTTCTTGTTCTTTGGACCAAATTGAAAGTGGCGGGGATTTTTGTAGTAAGGGTGATAGAGGAAGCGGTTGTGGGTCAAAGGATGTTGCGATGAAAGGGGTAGAGGATACTGACCATGGATCATCAGTTCGTGTCGTAACCCTGTGCTGTTTCTGTTGTCTTTCAAGATTGACAAGTTGGGATCTTAGGAACTTCATTTCTGCTTCTTTCTTTGTGAGATCATCAGAGGCTTGAGAAGGCGGGATAGTACGAACTATCTCTAGAAGTTCTTGGTGAAGACCTTGCATCTTTTTCCTGACATCGTGAATTGTGTTTTCAAGAGACTGAACTTTTGTAACAAGATGTTCTTGTGTTCTCAGGGACTTTGTCTGTTGTGCAAGGAGGGGTTGGAGAGCTCTGTTCTGGGCAACAACATTTTCACTCTGCCAATTGAGAGTGGCTTCAGCGTTAGTTACAGGGGTAGGTAATCCTGTGGGGCCTACAGTCGTCGGGTTTTTGATTTCCATTCATGCTTGGTTCTTTGGTTTGTGTCTTCGAACGAGGTTAGCGGTGGAAATTCTACTTGGTATTTGGGTGATGAGGTTGCTGGGGTAATAACATAACACTCTTGTTGGATTTGTCCTGGATAGTCTGTGGGTGGTAGATCACGACATGGCTCAAGGGTTGATATTGGTGAATCTTTGTAAAGAACGTAATAGTCAAACTTGCCCGATGGTTCACCGAGGAGTCCTACAGCAGGGTCTCCTGATTCGTATCTTTCTTTAATCTTCTGTTGTGACTTTTTCTTCTTTTTCTCAGGTATGACATCGGCGTATTCGATCCTATATGCTTCGTCAAGACAGTCGCACACATCATACCAGCAATGTTCAATTTGTTTGGCTTGAGCTGGGATTTGGACTGGCCGGATCATATGAACGAATGAGAACGTATTTGTCCTTGTTGGGAACACTTCTCGCTTTTCTTGAGAGGAAACTTGACTTCGACAAGTCCGTTTTCATGGCGGATGAAATCTGGTTCGGTTGTCGTCTGGACTGGAATTTGGTGAATCTGCTCATAGTTCGTTACCCATTTTTCCGGGAGGAGTTTTAGCAACTCTTATCGGGACAGTTGCCTGGGGACGTATGTGCAGGTCGGTGTTGCGCTTGAGTCAACATCTATGAGAAGTGCATCTCCAGCATGCTCTTAGTCTGGGACTATGATGTCTAGAGAGTGATTCTGAACCATGTATGCCATTTGGTAGTGGAACGTTGCTTGAAACGTATTTACTTGGGGAGTACCACCAATCTGAATTTGGGTTTTAGTGCTGTGTGTAGGGAGGGGTCATTGAGAGGCATGTTGAAATTTGGGTAGAAAGTGACAAATATGGTTCCAGCATTCAGGGTAGCTTGTATGGTACCTATGCAAGCATGTTGGTATTCTACAAACCTTGTGTCTACTAGTGCTATATGGGAAAAGGCAGGGAGACCTTTCCTACCATGGAATGTGAGGGCTAACCTGATAGCCCCAAAGTGGATATGCGTATATCCTTGGGCTAAGCAATGTCGAGGGAGGTCTGTTGGGAGGGATAGTCTGACCATGTGTTCTAAAGTGGTGGCCGGGAGATGGGAATCAAACTTAGAGGCCTGGACAAATTCTTTAATTTGCTGATTTGAGGTAGAACCTATTAATTTTTTTGACTCTTTTTGAAAATGAAGAATTAGGTTTAGAAAATACACTATAAGGGTTTACTAGGGGCATACTAGTAATAGGAATTTTAGAGTCATCAGATACATAAGAAATCTCATATAACTGATCTATTTTAGAAGCTGAGGACCGCCTAAGACTGGAGGAGGAACGTGAAAGGATAAAATTTGGGTTCATTACTGGCTTTGGTATTTAATTAAGGACACTTCTTATCTTCTAGTCTTGCCTTATATAGGTTGGCTGCGACTTCACTCTACGTCGACTTACTGGCTCTTTTAGACAAGCTAAAAACTAAGTAATGCCTGGGATGAAATACCTAGCTGTGTTTGGGCTTCAGATCTATAAAATGGTGTTCTGATGTGAACGATCCATGCAAGACGACAGTCACAGAGCATACTAATGCAATCTTATAGATGGAAGTGAGGGGTTTTGTGGACAGGGTAGAGGTTAGGCTCTGATACCAGTTAGGGGTGTGGTGTGGTGGAGGACCGGTTAGGGAACAGTGGGTTATGGCGGACTATGGTGGAAGACCGGTGGACTAAGGGTAAAAGTACTTAAGAACTCAAGGAATTATAGAAAACAAGATAGCAAAACTGTTGGAGAAATATAGAAAACAAAAACCTGTTTTTTTCCCATTCTACAAAGTTGTTGGAAATACTCTTTCTTAACAAAAATCTAATTTTTTCTATATCCTACAACATTGCATTGACTACTAATAAACATAATCAAATACAGGAGAAACGTCACATTTTAAATATGAAAAATCTAAATTAAAATAAGGATAATCATTGAATTCTAACAGAATACCTAATTATTATTTTTCAAAAAAAAAAGTTACATTATTAAACCTAAAACAAATTACATCTTTCTTAAACTTAAGCTAAATTATAATTTTGAATTAAAAGAAAAAACCATACAAAACCCGTATTTTCACCTTTTCAAAACCACATCAAACCATATTATAAAACCACATGTAATGTTACGCTAACTGTAAAAAAATTGGGCACATACGACTTTGGCCGTGACTTAAAGTCGCAGGGCAATTCACGTGAATCATATATGATTTTGTACGTGAATCATGTATGATTTTGTACATTAGCGATCGTTCTCGTGTTTTCTTAAATAATTAGCGTTCTCGTTTGAACTCAACTCTATGAAACATCGTGCGAGCAGAAGAGTTATGGTCGGAAAGATCTATACCATAAATCACTTTTTAATCTCAAACCCAGCCCGTGAATCATGTTTGATACGAGAATTGATCCAGTGCATCTCATCCTAACATGCATCTAAGGGTGGAGATCTCTTCTTATCCTTCTCACCGGAACCCAACCTTTTATATAGAAGTCCAAATATTTAGAGAAATAGAGAAGTGATCTTGACCATGCATTCGGTCAAGATCGGCGGCTTTGACCAAGAAGCAGAGGATAATTCCTCGCATGGTCTGTGCGTGGTCTGCACAAGATAGAGGGGTAGTTTCGTAAAAAGTACGTGGGACAGGTTCATATATGAATTTATGTGATTCATATATGAACCTTTGTGTTCATATATGAACCTTTGTAATTCACATATAAAATATTTTTAAATAATTCATATATGAACCTTTGTGATTCATATATGAATTTTTGTGATTCATATATTAATCAGTTAATTTGTTCATATGAGAATTAGTTAAAAAAAATTCATATATAAATCACAAAGGTTCATATATGAACACAAAGGTTCATATATGAACACAAAGGTTCATATATGAATTAGTTAAAAAAAGTTTATATGTAAATTACAAAGGTTCATATATGAACACAAAGATTCATATATGAATCAGTTAATTGGTTCAACTGATTCATATATGAACCTACAGTTAATTAGTTTCATATATGAAACACAAAGGTTCATATATGAATCACAAGATTCATATATGAATTAGTTATAAAGAGTTCATATGTGAATTACAAAAGGTTCATATATGAACGTATAGTTCATATGTGAATCACACAGATTCATATATGAACCCAGCCCGTGTTTTTTGTAAAAGTTACAAAATTGTCCTTCTATTTTTGGAACAGCCGCAACTTTTGACCAATTATAACCGATCTTGACCGAATGCATGGTCAAGATCACTTCTCTATTTCTCTAAATATTTGGACTTCTCTATTGAACCTATGGCTATATATATATATATATATATATATATATATATATGGGTCAAGTTATTTTGTTAACCACATTTTTAGTATTAACTTTATTAACCTTTCTCATCCATTGATATTAGAGATCTATGGTTGAGATGAACCTATTAATAAATACAATAAATTAAATGTTGAAGTGTAATTTGGGATATGTGAACCGAGGTGATCAGGGTCAAAATAGGAATTTCTTGGTGGACTTTTTAATTAGGAGTTACAAAATATTCATTAATTAGGAGTTACAAAATTGATTTAGCTATCATTAATTTTTAACAAAAATACTAGGTGTGTTGATTTTTCATTCATTCATTCATCAACATTTTTTTATGAAAATGGACTTTCAATGTGATCAAAACTACATTCAACCCATTTTGTTGAACGATTGTAATAATTCCACGGGGTTGGACGATGTCGGTGGAGGAGACGATATGTATAACTGTTCGTCATTGGACGTGAACATTTGTGAAGTTGAACATGCATGAAACATCTGTTTGTTCATATTTTTAATCAACTATGAAACAATATGAACAATAAATGTTCATGTTTGTTCATAATTTTAATCAACTATGAAACAATATGAAAAATAAATGTTCATGTTTGTTCATAATTTTAATCAACTATGAACAAATTGATTGATCCACACCACACTTGGTTTTATTTGAATTTGAGTCCATTCTTACTATCTTCAATAAAACTTTAATAACATGAAAAGTTTCCAATAAAACTTTAACAAACGTTCATGTTTGTTCATATTTTAATCAACTATGAAACAACAAATTTGAACAAAAATATATGAACAACAAATATTCATGTTTGTTGTTCATGTTTGTTCATGATCAACTACGAACAAATTGTACTAATTACAATCACACAACAGCATAAAGTAATACGGTAGGTGAATACTACGTTCTTAATGTTCGTAAATGTGCACAATCGATAAATATCAAATCTACTCCAACTAACAACTAATCTATCAAGAATACCGATCGATCAAGACTTTTTTATTCGGTTTGGATATTTCAACGGTGTTGGTACTATCGTTTTGTGTCGCCGCTTCGTCATTGGTGTTGAGTTGTGTTTCATCAACTAATCCCGAGGATGTATTTCTGGATGTCGAACCATTATTCACACCGGCTCCTCCATCGTCAAAGTCCAACCTTGCGGAATTAGAAGAATAGTTCAAGAAATCGAGATGAAAGTGGCATTGATCACGACGAAAATCCATCTTCGATGCAAGGAACTTTGATTGGTTTGTGAAATGTTGCGCTTTTGAGACGAACTTTGATTGGTTTGTGAACAGTTGAACATTTCACAAATACGCCATGAATTTCCAGAAAGTTGCGCTTTTGAGATGAAGATAGGCATGATTGGTTTGTGAAATGTTCTTGCCTTGGAATAATTCGTGAACATTGATGAAACGCGAATCATGTAACAAAGAGAACATGAACATGAAGTAACACATGACGTTTATATTACGTTCTTAATCTTCATGAATGTACACAATTGATGAGCCTCAATAAACAACTAATATATCAAAGATACTAACCGTTCAAGACTTTTTCATTCAGTTCGCATGTTTCATCGGTGATCGTACTATCGTTTTGCGTCGCATCTTCTTCTTGGGAGTTGAGTTGTGTTTCAACGCCTAATTCATTGGATGAAATAATAGTAGAATCGGGATGAATGTGAGTATGGTCATTAGGGAAATCCATCTTCAAATCCACGAACTTTGATGAACAATAGAAAATTCAAACCACCAAACTATTAACTAAAAAATTATGAATTCCTAATTTAAATTTGTAACCCCCAATTAATTATTAAAATTTGTAACTCCACACTAAAAACTATAAAAAAATCCATTTATAAAATTCCAAGTATACCCTTGAGCATTAATTCATATGTTACTAACAACCAACTCAAAAGAAGAGCTCTCATTGGTGGAAAAGGGTTAACAAAGTTAACACCTTTTGTATGGTTAGCATAATAACTTGACTCTCTCTCTATATATATATGTGGTTGGGTTCCGATGAGATTTTGAGGTTAACGTGAGAAGCGTGAGAAGTGGTTATCAACCATTGGATGAGAATTGGATGCACATTAGGATGAGATACACTGAGTTAAGATCCACCATATGAATTCCTTTTTAAGGTGTAATTCATAGGAGGGGATGGGATTAAAAGCGATCAACGATTCACATTTATTTCTCACGTTTCTCACGTTTCTCACTGTAACATCAACTTCTCACACAATCTTAAAGTATGTTTGATAAATTAAGTAGTTGATAATTCTAACATTACATAATACAATTAAAACAAAACACTAAAAAAACAATATGTTAATTGATGTAAACTTGCAATTACTATATACTATATTATATTTAATATTATAATATATTAATTATATATGTATATATTTATATAGTGTGTATATATATATAGAGTAACAAAAAGAGACCCAGATGTCGCAAACCACATGGGCGCCGACCTCTCCCCCTACGGCGAGTTCCCCAGCCGGAGAAGACGCCAAAAAATCGCACAAGGACAATCCGGCGAAGCACAGGGACGATCTCTATCTCCTCTCAGATCTCCCCATCAATCTCTATCTCCTCTCAAATCTCTTCTCGATCTCTGTCTCCTCTCAGATCTCCGGCAAAGCACAGGGATGATCCGGCGAAGCACAGATCGTCGCCTGGTGGTCTAGAACACGCCTCTCGATCTCTTCTCTCGATTCTCATATCTCTCTCTCTTGATCTGGTGGTTGTGGCGAAGCACAGACCGTCGTTTGATTGAGTTTAGATTTAGTTTAGATTTTTTCGGATCTGCATCATCTTCGATGGTTGATTTTTTTGTTCTAATTCTGTTCTGCACAAGGAACCCACCAGATTTATTTTTTGATTTTATGTGTTTAGGGTGTTGATTTAATGTATAGTGTGATGGGGATGATGATGTATAGTGTTATAGTCCTTGTAAATGGAGAAATTAATTAATGGTGATTGATATATGAAGGCTATATAAACTGGAAAATGGGTTCATGTGGGTGTTGGTGGAGAAGATGATATATATATATATATATATATATATATAATATTTGTATACTTTTTAATTGGAAATTAAAAAAAAGGGACGTGGCAATTTTGGTACCTGTAGTTTTTTGTCTTTATCGAAAAAGACTAAAATGCCCTCATGTGCAAGTCACATGAGGGGCTTTAACAGAGGCAACCTAACGGTGTTAGTCCTCAGGGACCAAAATCGAGCACTTTTGCATACCACATGGTTTTTTTGGCAATAAAAAATTTCTAGGACCAAAGGTGAGAAAAACAACATACCACAGGACCAAAATTGCAGTTTACTCTATATATATATATACCGGGTCCGGGGCGGGTCGGGTCGGGGGATAGTCATCCCAGCCCTGGTTTTCTAAAAGCGGGTTTCCTCGGACCCGGTACCCGGTTTGGCGGGGAATCCCCGGCCCCGGTCGGGTCGGGTGGACCGGGTTCCCCACCGGGTCGGGCCAAATTGCCATGCCTAGTAATATGCCTGCGCAATGCGGCGAGAGGTAAAATTTATCTTGATGTAACAAAAAAGAACATGTGAAATCGTCCAAACAACGATGTATAAAGTTTTTTGTGCAAAAGTAACGATTTTAATAGACCGATGCCAAGGTTTTGAATTGTTGGTCTCAAAATTACATGGATAATCGTACCAATAAAATTGGATAAATTTTTTATTCTAAATAAAACAGACAACTAATATCATCTTTCACAAAATTAATCTTATAACAAAGGAAAAAGTCTAATAATATACAATCATAAATATATATTCACATGTTACTAAATTTGTAAATTGTCTTTTATAATAGATGTGTGTGTCGAAGAGAGATTTGCGATGCAACAAAATTGTTCATTCTATGCCCACTTGACTTTCACAATAGTCTGAGATGTTGTTCGTTTGACTTTACATTAAACTATATGGATTATGTTATCTTCATTAATTAATTGTCTATACGAATTACGATCTAAGATAAAGTTGTTATAAAAATACACAATTTACAACTTTATCACCCCCTTTTCTTATTTTTCATCTTTCACTAGCACCATCTTTGGTGAGACCGGATCATCAAGTCATCTCGAGAATCTACGAAGTCAAAAACCAAGAAAATGCAATTAACAAAATCAAAATCAACACGAAATCAAGATGCATCATAAATACAAACGCCGTAAATTACAATCAAAATCAACCTCAATACTTAACAAATCAATACATTAGATGTGCCCAAAATCACAATGAAAACCTACAGGTTGGAATATCATATTTACAATTCAGATTTCTTTTTCTACTTTAGACCTAGTTCGGAATAGAAAATTGTACATGAATTGAACTCATATTCAATAATCAGAATAGTGATTTAAAAAAGAAGTAGCTAAAATGTATCGAGTGAACCCATTATGCCTTTATCCTTGTCTTCGTGAACCAATGGCTCAACAACTCATGAAAGCAAAACTGAAATTATCCCGTGAATTCTCAGTTTTTTGGTTTTTGATTTTTTTCATTTCCCACTTTTTCGGTTTCGAAACAACAATCATGTTTCTTTTTTGTTCTATCTCCTTTCTTCTTGATGTTAATTTTATGGAACTATGTGGAAAATGTAAATTGAAAAAGTATAAAATATAAAGTAAATTAAATAACTAATTATAAGGATATAAAGTATAATTTAGAAAATAAAATTGATTTGATTTTAAATATATGAAAGAGATTGTAGGAGGCGTGTAGCTTTAAGAGCTTTCATACAATGCTTAATTAGTTGTACCTCTTAAACAATTTCAAGATAACCGTAACTCCTCTTTAATTTATAAAGAAGTATAGATGAACCATGAAATTTTATATTTTGTATTATATGAAAAATGAAGTTTTATATTACCATATTCCAAGCATCATTTTAGGTACAAACACACCACACCTATGGTTATAATAAAATAAGATAAGGTTCTTAAATAGTCGTGATAATGGAACCAAACCGATACAACGAATGTCATGGTATCAAATGGTTTGTTCACGAAAACACGTTCAAACTCATGGAGAGAAGCAAATGAATGCAACAATTTCTCTTTGACACTCACTCCACCACTTCAAAAGCTATTGAAAATAGGTATTTGTACTGCTTCCTAATTGGCTATTTTGTCCTTGATATTATCTATAAGAGGATATGGTCAATTCAAATGTGGGATTCAAGTAATAACCCCACAGATCCAATGGCACCAAAATTTCTCTTGAGAACAGAATCCATGCTAGCATAGCCAGGTGTTGTAGTTCAATTATATCTCTAGCCCTTAGTTGCCATTAAATCAGATATAAAAAGAGCTAAGTGTTGGCTATACATGATAGAAGTTGTGCACTTAAATCCTTGGACAGGACCAGTTTCTTAAGTTAGCAATGCAAGTCACATTTAGATAAACAAAGGCCATAAATACTTAAAAGCTCATTCAATCTCACTATCAGATTTAGGGGCTGTTTGGCCGTTGCTGAATGATTTAGTGCAGAATGGTTGAGAGGTCAGAATGGTTGAGAGGCTCTGTATGATTGAGTGCAGAATGAAATTTGGTTGTTTAGTAACTGTTCTGAATGGTAACTCTGAATGACAACAAATTACCATTTTACCCCTCTGTATAAACTAATTGTTAATTGACCCTTGCAGGTTTAAGGAAAAAATCCCATTCTTCTTCTTCAAAGTGCATCTTGTTTTAAGTTCAACTAAATGCACATTTAAGAGATCTCACAACTCGATTATATTATGACCTTTGAAAACATAAAAATGATTCAAAACCCCAACACCAAATACAACACATACCAAACCATTAAAACCCTAATCCCAATTAATTTATCATTTAACATCCAGTTTACATAAAAGGTTTGCTATTCACAAATAAATCATAAAAACAAGGAATCGTACCTGATGAAGGTGATGAACAGTGATTCTGATTAGAGATAGATGCATGCCACAATGGTTTCGTCACAGATGAGAACGAACACGAGTACGAATATGGGGTTGTTGCTGGACAATAAGATGAAGATGAAGCTGAAGCAACAGGGATTTTGGTAGGGCAGCGGTGTGGGAGAGAAGTGGGAAGGGCAAAAGTGGAAGAAGTTGATCTCTGAATGGTTGAGTGTAGTCTAGGATGCAAAATCGCTCAGAGGTAATTGTAACCATTAAGAGGATAATTTTTTTTGCCAAACACCACTGACCTCTCACCGATTCAGAGATCAGCTTTGAATAGAACCATTCAGAGCTAAACAAACAGCCCCTTAGGGGCCGTTTACAAAACGCTTACCTGGGTAAGTGCTTACCAAGTCATATTAGCTTACCAGATGAATATGACAAGGACCAAGAATCTTACCCGGTAAGAGCGAAAGCAAAGACCGAGAGGCGAAAGTACGGATCGAAAGTCTTACCCGGTAAGTGAGTGCGACGACTCTTACCACGGTTAGCACTTATCGGCTAAATTGTAGCATACGATGCCATTTTGGTGAACTAAAATCTTACTCGGGAAGTAGGTGATAATGTTGAATTTTACCGGTAAGCACTTACCTGGGTAAGTGATTAGGTAAACGGTCCTTAATCATATTAGTGGATCATACACAAAAAACTTCATACGTAGGAAAGCAGGAGTAAAACTCCAAATTCAATCACATTTGCCTTAAAAACAACTACAACAATGAATAATCTAACCAACTAAGCATCAAAACTACCACGTTTACTTTACCCATTACATTATTATCGTATGAAAGGTTAACTAATTACAAACAAGTCTCAAATTCAGTATCTTCCATTCCAAAAATCAAAACCAAAATATGAAAATACCTGAAATCCCTTGAGTGGATGATCCTGAAACCAAAACACGTTTTTATTTGAAATCAGATTGGAAGAGAGCAAGGGAGGTGTTGTGGGCAATGGTATCAAGCCGATGAAGGTTATGATGCAACCGCAAATGCACAAGGGGTTGATAATTCAAATTCCGCTTCTGAATGGACTGTCTAGAACACGAAATCAGAGGTTGCTTATTTGCAGCAAACTACCCAATCTTTTATGGGGGTGTAGAAGAAAAAGGCACGACCAAAAGTGTCATGAGCTGGGGTTCAGTTTCGGAAGCTAGTCACACTAACGAAAGTTAATCGAACTGGAGCCAGGCATCACCAAGAAAAAACGGACACCCCTCACATATGTATTTTGATCCCCTATCCAGGTTGGTATTATGACATGAATGCCCAAGAATGACGTGCTTTGGATGCATATAATTCTCTGCCAACCGCTCATGCTCAAGATGAATCCGATCAAAATGGGTTTTATGCAACTAATAATTTTTATGGAAATGAACAGAAAGTATTTGGTGGGCAAGGACAATACTATAACTGGAATGGGTCTTTTAATAAACAACAAGGTTCATCTATGTCATATCCTAGAGGCAACCAACATGTATAGAATCAGTATGGTGCTAATTTTTCTTTAGATAACAATGTTAATCGACAACAGTCTTATGATTATGGGGGAACAACTTCATCTTTTAATAAAGCTAGTCAAGTTCGTAATGAGTTCCCTGCCGTTTCTGGGCCCTAATCCTTTTAATATAGCTAGTCAGGTTCGTAATGGGTTCTCTGTATGTATTTGACATCTGCACCACAATGAAACAGAAGAATTGATCGATAGATAAAATCCATCTGTAATTTGAATAGCATAAAAAACCCTGTACCGGTGATGTTGTAGTTAGAAGGCCAAGCAAATTACCGCCTAATACACGACCATCTGGCCCATATAGTGCCACACTTAACCTACCCGTCGTACTTTGTTCATCACCATTCTCACAAACCAAAAATGAACCAGAAAGAGACATGATCACAAATCTCCCATGCATAACCAATTTACAACCATTTTTTATATAATAGAAAGGTTTTAAACAACATGTTCATCAATGCATCCAACGTCGTACTTCATGATGCAGCTGTTTACTTTCAGCTGGTTCCCAACTTTGCTCTCGCTCATCATCTTTGCAACTTGATCTCACATGCCTTTAGAAGTGTCCTTGTAGCAATCGATAGATGTATATATCTCATTTGGCAGACTCTGAACAAATAGCGCTTAACATGTTTCTCCCCTGTGAATTTGTTCTTCTCTTCGTCTGTCATTTGGGAGTATGTCTTTGTTTTGCCTGTTCTACAAGACCATCGGTTTGGGTTGGGATAGTTTGCATTGGAGTCTCATGTGGGCCTTCGGTGAGTGCTTGCCAAATATACTCAAAATTGTCCTTGGACTCGATGAAAATCAGAAATCTGTCTCATCATTGAGCATATTCACCTCGATAAAGAATCGGAGGCTTGGAGTCGGTACCGATAGCAAGAGCGTCGCGAGATATGGTTATGTGCACTAAGATGATCTTCAGACAGTGTAGGTTCGATTCAAGGTAAAACTTAACGCAAGTAACTAAGAGTGAGTGCCCTAACGCAAGATCTAGGAATGACAGGTGATATCAGGTGATATCAGGTAAGTTTGACAAGACAAGCAAAGTACCCAGAGAGGAATCCGGATAGAGGTGTCCGGATCGGAAGTAACTGGATCCGAGGTGGAGTGTAGTGTCCGAATAAATTACCGAATACAAAAGTTACCGAAAACAGGGAAACAAAAATAAAAAATATTCGGGTAGAAGACTTACCGGGAAGTGGATTTACCTGATAGAGTTACCGAAAGAAGTAGTATCAAAATGGCGGTCCGGGAAGTGGAACTTACCGGATAAGGACTCCGGATACGAGAGTAATCCGGATGATGCGTCCAGATAGATCAGTGATCGGATCGAGGACTTACCCGGGAAGTTTGAACTCACCGAGTAAAGTGCGTCTGTATACAAAGGAGTACAGGATAGAACGTCCAGACAGACCACCTCCGAAAAGTGTCGAGAAAAAAGAAACTTACCCGGAAAGTTAGCAAACTTCCGGATACAGCGACTGAGCTAGAAATTCGGATCAAGGGTCGACTAGGGTTGCTTGATTTTGATCCTGAAAGGTGAGAAAACAACCAAAACACAAAAACACACTAACCCTAATCGATTTCTAAGCAGAATAACTTGATTTTGATGCAAAAATTTTGAAACTTTCAAGAACGGATACCAAAAACTCAAGAACACTATTTTCATCACAAATCACTTAAACGATCAAATTTACTCTAAAAACTTGCATAAACCTTAACGAGACAATTAAAAATCGATTGTGACGAGTGGAATCAAATGATTTTACCAGAAACTCAAGAATGAGATTTTTAGAAAAGAATGGCAGTCGATAAAAACTTACAAGGATACCTTTGAATCACCTTGAATCGATATTTGTCTACTCTGATACCAATTGTGGATCCCAGATTAGTGCAATAACAATAAAATCAGTAATCAATAAGCAATAACAATGGTTGATTTCAAGTTGTCATCCATCTCATATTCATTCAAAGTGTTTACACGTTTAGAGAGTTTACAATTAAGAATAATGAACGATTAACCTAATATCTAAGGCTTAACAATCTATTTATACCTTTTAGAGGTATTTACACTTTTCACCCTTGAACTTCTATTTAACATAGATTTAGCCCTAACAGAAAGGCCTCCAAGTTTGCATGGAAACTATAGGTAGCGAATCAGGTGATACAACAAGGATGATGACACGTTCGCCTTGCCAGCATCACCGAGTTCATCTGATGCCACAATCGCATTACATTACATTACTAGCTTTCTACGTGAACTCTGAGCATGATTTCTTGATAAAAAGAGGCTCTGAATAAACAACAATTTTGAACGATCTCTGGACTGAAATCATATCTAGCTCTGATACCAATTGTAGATCCCATTATAGACAACAAAAGAAGATAAACTCTATATATAAGTAGAGATAAAATGCAATATAAAGACCATAATATTGAAGAACTCATCTCATATTCTTTTATTCATGATATGGAGGGGAAAATGGAAGAATACAACACACTTGGAATTAAACGACTCTCATTCGCTCACATAGTATATGTGTGAATGTAAATTTCTCTCCAAGTTTCTCAAATGAAAAATGAACCCTAGACAAGACCTATGCGTGTTCAGAGCATCAACAAGGAAAAGTACGTCCTGGTCATGGTCGATGACTTCCCGCACTACACATGGGTAAAGTTCCTCCACTTGAAAGACGAAACCCCGGAGATCATCATTACCCACCTAAAGACCATTCAACTGAACCTCCGACAGCCAGTTCAGTCAATCAAGACGGACAATCGGACGGAATTCAAGAATCAAACGCTGGACGAATACCTAACACCAGTAGGTATCTCGCACAACTTCTTCGCCGCAAGGACTCCTCAGCAGAACAGAGTGGTAGAATGGCGGAATCGTACCCTAGTTGAAGCCGCTCGCACGATGCTGTCTCAATCCAAACTGTCGTTATTTCTCTGGGCTAAAGCAGTTGCAACGGCTTGCTACACGTAAAATCGGTCGATCATCAACAAACGGTTAAACAAAACCCTGTACGAGATCATCAACAACATAATCCCAAACATCAACTATTTCCGCGCTTTCGGATGCACTTGCTATGTTCTGAACATCAAGGATGACCTCGGCAAATTCAGCCCCAAGGCAGATGAAGGAGTCTTCATAGGATACTCCATGCAGGCTAAAGCATTCCGCTTTTACAACAAACGGACAAAATCCGTTCTCGAAAGCATAAACGTGACGTTTGACGAAGCCGCGAATTTGGCTTATGAACAACTCAGTTCTGAACCCGTATTAACTGGCGTGTTAGCTTCCGAACACTCTCGTTCGGGATCTACACAAATTCTAGTAAATCCAAATCACGCATCTACGTCGAAATCACATCTTTCTGATTTAGATTTACTTTTTGAGAACTTTTACGATGATTTCTTTATATTCCTAATCCTCGTGTTATTATTCAACCTAGGAATGGAGATGCTGAAATCGAAAACTCGATGAATCTCTCTGGTCCGCCGCCATCAACAAGCTCTGCATCGATATCTCCAGAATCCCCTTAAAGCTCGAAGGACACAACGACTGAGCGGACACTCCCTCAGAGAAACCTGTATCCATTCCGGAGATCGCTCCCGAAGATTCTTCATCTACTACTCAGAAGCATAACACTCTAGAATCCCCGGAAGTTGCTCAACCAACGGCGAATCCTGCTCCGTCTCCTCCGAGGAATCGTCCATCATCTCTTGAAGCAGTTCAAGATCTTCCCCCCGGTGCGTATGTGGACCCCAACACTTCTCATGCAACTCATCAACCACTTCCACATACCATAAAATGGACTCGAGCACACCCTCTACATCAAATTATCGGCGATCCTTTAACTCCTGTTCAGACACGAGGTGCTTCTACTGTCTCTTCTCTGGCTTCCTAAGAAAGATCGAGCCCAACACCGTCTTCGAAGCACTCAATGATCCGGATTGGGTGATCGCAATGCAAGAGGAACTCAACCAGTTCGAGGCCCTCAAGGTATGGCGACTCGTCCCACGTCCAGCTAACAAGGCGGTCATCGATACGAAGTGGATCTTCAAGAACAAAAAGGATAAAGATGGCATTGTGGTACGCAACAAGGCATGCCTCGTGGACAAAGGATACCGTCGACATGAGAGAATAGACTACGATGAGACATACGCTCCGGTAGCAAGAATTGAGGCAATTCGTATGTTCCTTGCATACGTTGCGCACAAGAATTTCACGGTCTTCCAAATGGATGTGAAGACCGCCTTCCTTAACGGCGTACTCAAGGAAGAAGTTTATGTCTCACAACCGAACAGGTTCGTGGATGACTCCAAGCCAAACCACGTATATCTCCTCGATAAGGCATTATACGGTCTTAAGCAAGCTCCACGTGCCTGGTATGATGCTCTGTCTACATTCTTAATCAAAGCAGGTTTTTAAAAGGTAAAATCGATACCACTTTGTTTATTAAGAATGAAAATGGACATATAATTTTAGTTTAAAACTATGTTGATG
This sequence comes from Saussurea involucrata, assembly GCA_033807775.1. Classification (NCBI taxonomy): domain Eukaryota; kingdom Viridiplantae; phylum Streptophyta; class Magnoliopsida; order Asterales; family Asteraceae; genus Saussurea; species Saussurea involucrata. The sequence continues at coordinate 23,482,512 of CM066324.1, forward strand.
ACATAATTTTAGGTTCCACAAACCCACAATACTGTAAGATCTTTTCTAAACTCATGGGAAAATATTTTCAAATGAGCATGATGGGTGAAATGAATTTCTTTCTCGGTCTTCAAGTTAAGCAACTGTCGACTGGGATATTCATTAATCAGGGTAAGTACATCCAGGATATTCTTCGGAAATACCAGATGGAACAGTCTGCGTCCACTAAAACTCCCACAGCTCCCGGTACACTGTTACACGCCGATCCTAATGGAAAGGATGTGGACACCAAGACATACCGTGGAATGATCGGTTCTTTAATGTATTTAACGACAAGCAGACCGGATCTCATGTTTTCAACATTCTTATGCGCCCGTTTTCACTCCAAACCAAAAGAGTCTCATTTAATTACGGTCAAAATAATTTTTCATTACTTAAAAAGTACTACTGATCTTGGCTTGTGGTACCCGAAAGAGACAGGTTTTGAGTTTACTGCTTACTCGGAATGATCGGTTCTTTAATGCGGGTAGCATGATGGATCAGAAGAGCACATCGGGATACGTGCAGTTCCTGGGCGACAACCTCGTTAGCTGGGCATCCAACAAGCAGCAGTGCGTCTCCACATCTACTGTTGAGGCGGAGTACGTGGCCGCCGCGAGCTGCTGTTCTCAGGTCATCTAGATGCGCACCCAGCTCAAGGATTATGTATTTACATATTCTCAAGTGCCCATTTACTGCGACTCGAAGAGCGCAATTGCCATTTCAAGCAATCCGGTTCAGCACACTAAAACGAAGCACATAGACGTTCGGTATCATTTCATCAAGGATCACGTCGAAAGAGGTACAACCGAACTCTACTTCGTTAATACAGAACATCAAATAGCAGACCTTTTCACAAAAACCTTGGACGGAAAACGCTTTAATTATCTTGTGTCCAAGCTAGGTATGCTTAATCTGAAACTTTAACACGCATATGCGTCCGATACAATTTCCATACAATTACGTGGAACTGCCTATTCATCATCTAGTGTCTACCCTCCAGATGATCGAGTATACACTTCCGCGCATTTGTATTCTATTTGTGTCGCCCACATCTCTCAGTTAAATCTCTGTATTAATTAGGTAGATTTCATTTGTTTGCTTTCATTTCGTTTGTGTTTTTCCTTTCGTTTAATTTACTGTCGTCTGCATATTTTTTTCTTTTCGATTCATCTGCGCGTTTCACAAATTGTTCACGTGTTCAGGGGAGCACATACGCGAGAGTCCATCAGGTAAGTCAGTTCTATATTTGAGGGGGAGCGTCACACGTTTTTTTCTTAAAAGTATAACGTTTTTTGTGTGTGTACGTTCAACGATTCAAAAGAACACTTTTTGCACAATTCGAGGGGGAGCATTGGGTCTTTTTGCAAACCCCGAGGGGGAAGATTCTATTTTTCAAATCTCAAGAGGGAGGTATTGTATTCTTTTACAAAAGTTTTCAAAAAGGGGCTAATAAAAGTGTTTTGAAAAAGTCAGGGGTGTGTTTTTGAAAAAAACCTCAAACTATCCGGACAAGGTATTCAGAACCTATCTATCTGGATAGGTTACCGGACCGGACACCTATCCGGACCGGATAGGTTTCCGGACACGATACCCGCTTTCCTCGACCCCCATATATTCCCGGACAGTTCATTTCAATCATTTTTTTCCCGGAAACCTCTCCTAAACTCTCTCGAACTCTAAACCCTTGGTCGCACTCATTTTTGCTCAAATCTCTCTCGCATTTCGCCTCGAATCTAAGGTATGTACTTTTTTTCAACCATCTACCACTTTCGCACTATTTCACACACAAATCACACTACAAATCGATCAATTGGACCCTTCGGCCTCCGACCATATGTCGGTTCGCATTTCGTCTAATCGGAGTTGTTTTGGCACGTTTCTTGATGATTTGTTGCTTATTTAGCCGATTAAACTTGCCTAGACTACTTAGATTTGATTTTCGATTTCGATTTAGCACGATTCGACCTAATCGGATGTCGTCCGTATAGTTTCAACCTATCCGGACACATCCAAGTTATCCGGACACCATTATCACCGGTAAGTCGCTTTATCTGATACTCGTATCTAACGGTAAGTCCTCGTATCCGGAAACCTTCTCATCCGGGAAGTTCTTTTCGTTCGGTAAGATTATTTTTGTCCAGTAACTATCATTGTATCCGGGTAATTATGCTTTGTCCGGTAACCTCATAATGTTCGGAAACCTCAGTTTTCAGGTAAAAAAATTTAGTGTCCGGTAATGATATGTATCCAGATACCCCATGTACCCGGTAACTTATGTTATCCGGCAACCAGGGTATCCGAACACCTTATTTCATCCAGATACTTTCTTTATTCGGACATCATAATTTCATTACTGTACCTTGTTCTTCCCTGCCATTACTCAATCTGGTCCCGATTGACCCAATTATCGTCAAGGTACGCACCGATATTCTTTCAAACGACTGGTGTCTAACACTCTTTCTCACAGGTACACATGGTGGATCAACAACAACGAGACATCCCTCCTCAAGAGGAGTTCATCAACGAGGCTGCTGACAACGCTTTGGTCGACCCCAACAACATTTCTGAAATCGAGGGGAACAACCACCACCTTGACGCTGCTGAGTTCCGACCACAACATCGTGTGGTCGTGGACATCCTACTTGGTCATCCTCTACGCTATGCACTCACAGCGACAACTGATGTCCCCATCCTCTACCTGCATCAAGTATGGAATACCATCCAAGTGGTCACTCGCGACAACACCCAACGCCTTGAAGCTACCATCGACCACTACCCGTTCATCCTGACGCCAACATCCTTCCGACAACTCCTGTCACTACCTGACGCCACACACGGAGGCCGCGATGCATTCGATCCGGCCATTGACGACGACACCCTATGTGCTGAAATTCAGGCACTAGGGTACAACCACGATCTCAACCGCCCGTCCAGCTTCAACCGCAAGTACCTGGCACCGGTCTGGTACACCCTGTTCACAATCCTGAAGAGGTGTCTCTCTTCATGGTGGAAAGGAATCGACAAGTGCACCGACACCTTCCTCAGACTCGTGCACGCCGTCATCTACAACCGACACGTGGACTTCTCCACTATCATCTGGCACGAACTGGTCAAGAATGTTCGCGACAACGGCGACACCAAGGAACAGAAATTCATTCCATACACCCGCTTCCTACAACCGGCCATCCGTCAGCACATGGATGCCAACCCCAACATCCCTTGTCGCGCCAATCACTCGGTATCTCCCCAATTTAGCTTACATTACCTTGTAATTCTCAACCCTGCATGTTGGTCCCGAAGGCCTATACAAGTTTGTAGAAGGGGGGGGGGGGTTGAATACAAACACACAGACTTTACTTTTCTAAATTGTTTATTGATAAATCATTAACAATTTACAGCTTGTTGCGGAAACAAGATTAAGGATAAACTTAAATCTAAACAAGTTGGAACACTAAGGTTTCTTGCACTAAGAGAGATAAGGAAATTACTAATAATAACCTATCTTGAGATAAGAGATTGAACTTGTCCAGAGTTAGCAAGTTACTTCAAATGAAGTGGGTTCATCTCTTTATATACTGCATGCATTAAATGCAAGTCAGTATACACTTTACACGTGTCATCAGCTGGTTGCTTGCATGTCATTGACCTTTGTTGACAACCTTAGTAGCCGCATGGATGAACAGTGTAGTATCAGAGTGGTTGTACGATTTCAGACAGTCGGAGGTTCTTTTCTGACATTTCGTACGGAGTCGTGCAAGGGGGGTTAAGACAAAAGTACTTTGTACGGAGGACTTCATGATCAGCTTTTCGTTGATTCAACGATTATCATTTTCTATTCAGCGAATGATAAAGTTCAGCGATAGCTGAAGTCTTGTACTTGATACTTCACGTTGAGTGGACAAATCTGAGTCTTCACTGATCCGTATCAGTTCATTAGGAGACTTGTCGCTGGTTCTTGAGCTTGATCTTCGACTTCAGCGTAGAACCTTTGTTGACGTGAAACTTGTCTTCAGGGATCATAAGTAAATAACTAACTTATCAGCGATCATCATAATGACTGAACAGACTCAGAGCATTAGTGGTGAACAGTGTTCGCTGAATGTTTATTTTAAAGAGCAAGAGTTCCTATCAGCGGTACTGTAAGATCTTAGTACTTATCAGCGATAGTGAAACTATGATACACATTGTTTACTTACAATTTTCACTAAGTATATAAGAGAGGGTCATTATCAAATCACTGAGGGTTTGGATCAACAATCTCCCCCTATTTGATTATGACATAGCAACAAAGAAAATTGCTATTTAATGAAAACATAAGGATAAAAAGAACTCATAAAATATTTGTCCCTTTTACTGTTTTCTGGGATCTTTTCAGTACTGATGGAGTAAAGTACATTCGCTGAAATCTTTCTTTAAAACTTTGAATCAGGTTACAAAGAGAAATGGAAAGATTACAAGTACGAGCGAAATAAATTACAAGTACAGAAGAATAATTGATACAATAGAGAAAAAGGCGATCATATCAGCTTGTAAAGGGTTCTTCCTTGATGAGAAGTTCATCAAGGGTCTTTGATGTGGGAATCATCCAGTCAGGGACATCTTCTCCTGGATTCGTTTTCTTCAGAGCTGCTTCAAAAATCAAGGGCTTCAGGTGTCTAGCTTTGATGTCGCGTCTGACTTCACACCAGTATACGAGATCTCTGAGTTGTTCGATGGGAGCGATGTCTAGCTCAGAGATACGTTGAAAGTGATGATTTCCATAGTAGTCTAAAAAGAATATACCATAGGGATCACTTACAACTGTGCCAGGAATGAAAGTTTCTCCAGGTGGTAGGGAGGTGTCAGGCATTGAGAGATCGGCATCAGGGCCAAGAACCTCAGCACGAGAGAAACCAATGCCCGTTTCATTTCGTATAGGAGGACCTGAATCAGAGACTTTCTTTTTCTTATCACAGACTTTTCTTGGTTGAGGAAGAGGAGGAATATCCACAGCTGATGAAAGCAGGTCGATCTGTTTGTTTAAAATCTTCTCGACATGGCTTTTGAACTTTGAGCGCGATCCCTGAATGGATAATTTTGTTTCTAACCATTCAGAGAGACCAAACTTTTCTAAGGTAGCAGCATAGAAAGTTTGCTTGGTTTTGTCATATCTGTAGACATCCACTTCAACAACAGGAACTTCAGCGTACAGTCTTCCTCTGATGTTTGCCTTGATGATTTTGGATGGTCTAGATCGATAGGTCAGCATTTGTTTAGCCCATTCCAAATTCGTATCAGAGACCTTAGTCTTTTCTCTAACGATCTCTTGAGCATCATCCCATAGCTGACGTTGAACATCAATGGGAACTCTTTTCAGTTTAGGGTCTTTTATTGATCGTTTAGAAAGCTGGATGGCGTATTCTCTGTCTTTTTCTTCAGCTTCCTTTCTTTCAGCGAGTAGGCGTTCAGCTCTGAGGTGTTCCTGGTATTCAGCTTTGGAAATTCTAAACTTTGGAGGAACTGAAGGAAGTTGATCACGCCTCAGAATGATTCGCTGATCCTCGAATCGCTTTATTATCTCCTCTCTTCTTTTCTGATCCTCTTCACTTAGCTTTTGAGGAGCTAAGGAAGGTCTGTGTCTGTGCGAGAGTAGCTGTTCTTCTGGTTCATCAGTCTCAGAGTTTAAATCTAAGACTGGGATTATTTCTTCAGCAGCAGCTGGTATTATTGGTGAAGTCACAGTTGTGGAGCCTTCAGCGATATCCTCAAACAGGGGAGAGGACTAGCTGAAACACAGCGATCTTACGAGTAAGAACTTGGGTAGAATCAGATAGAGAGAATTTGTTCAAGTGTATAGGCTTGGGTAGAAGAACTGATAGTGTATGATAGAGGAGGGATGGAGTGAGAGATGTTTAGTATACCTGACAAACCGGCTTTTCAAGCAAGTTCATCAGATTGTCATCTTCAGCGACGCTTTTGCCTTTGCCTTTCTCAGCTCCAGAGGCTGAGGGCTTTGTCTTTGTCCGCTCCCCTGAAGGTTCATTTATCGAGATTCCCTTAAGAGCTTTGATCTTTGGAGCAGGTTTGACGATAAAGAAGTCATCGTCATCTTCGTCATCATCATCATCATTCTTTGGAGAAGAAGATGGTTCATCATCAGGGATGTCGACGGCTTCATCATCTTCTGCTTCGGATTCGGTTTTATCAGCTTCTTCTTCGAGTTGCTCCCCCTCAGATACAGAGGCGAGCTTCTCGGTTTCCTCAGGGTTTTCATCTCCCTGAGGTCCAGCGGTGGTTTCTTCAGCATCTGCCTTCTCTCCCCTGATAGATTCATCATGGGAAAGGTTTTCAGCGCTCTTGGAGAGATCTTCAGCACTCTTCTCCCCCTCTTTTTCATGATGACTGGGGGAGGAATGGGTAGACTCAGCAGCGTTGGTAGGTTCTCTGTCTTCTTGGCCAGAGAGACCTATACAAACTTCAATCTTTGCTATTCTGTCTTCAAGGCCAGAAATAGCAGGATTGATCTTCTTCAGCTCAGTGCGATCCGCCGCTGTGAAGTTTTCAGATGCAGGGGCAGGAGAATTTGCTTTGTTCAGCAGCTGCTCGATCATCGTTTTCATCGAACCAACATCGGTCTTTACCGAGCCTAAGTAAGTCTTTACTGTAAACATATCCCCCTCTAGTTGTCCAACCGATGTCTTCAGCGTTGTAAACTCGCTGGACATGGACGAAACTGAGTTTTTGAGAGAGGTGTAGTCTGTGTAGATGTCAGCGAGCACCTTGGCGAAGTCGCTGAGAGTTGTATCAACCTGCTTTATGTCATCTGTGGAAGCCTTCTTCTCCACCACCGTTATCAGCTTTGTAAGATTCTCTCCAGCGTTTGTTACAGCTGTAGAGTTATTTGAGAGAGTAGTGGTGAGACCTATCATCTTTGTCTCCACGGACTTCAGAGAGGCGTTGATGTCTCCCAAATTAGGACCTGTAACATATAAAAACTTGTGAACAGAGGAAAGCTCAGAAGTTTGGGGTTTAGTGACAGTGTTTATGGGTTGTTGATTACCTGCAGGAGGATTGGTGAATTCATCGAAATCACGATGTCCTGAGTAAAGTTCTATATCGTCAGCTAAGGTGCGTTGACGTATGGTCATCTCTGCAGGTCCTGTGCCCATCACTCCTTAAAGAGTATTTTCTCTATCTTCTGGAGGAATGACAGGTGCTTCAGTGATAATTGGAGTAGAGTCCAAATGAGTGGAGGGAGGAGCGAAGGATAAGAATGGAGGTTGGGTTCTGAGTTCAGCGTTGGATTCGCTGACAATCACTTCATCAGTCTTTTGAGAGACTGAAGGAGGTTGGGTAGGTTCTAAGTTAGTAACCTCAACGTTTAGAGACGCTGAAGTTGGGATGGAATGGATGGCTTGTTCAGTCGTGGCAGAGCGTACCACTGAACGTTCCTTCAGCTCTGCAGAAAGAGCTGAGGAGTCTTCAACATGAAATTGCTGGGGTTGCTCCTTTGTTTTCTTGATCATTTTAGAACCAAGTGGGGTAGTAGAATGTTTCCTTTTCTTAGAAGGAGAGGATTTTGTGGCCAGGGTATCAGCGATGGGTATTGTCGCTGAAGGAGCCACAGAATGAGAAGAAGAAGGGTTGAGAAGAGTCAAGAGTGTAGAAAGACGTACCTCATTCACCATTGGTTTGAAGTCGAGTATCTTTGGGCCGACCTGAGAGAGTTTCTGTTGGTCCCGAAAGGCTTAAACAAGTTTGTAGAAGGGGGGGGGGGGTTGAATACAAACACACTATTTTACTTTTCTAAATTGTTTATTGATAAATCATTAACAATTTACAGCTTGTTGCGGAAACAAGATTAAGGATAAACCTAAATCTAAACAAGTTGGAACACTAAGGTTTTCTTGCACTAAGAAAGATAAGGAGATTACTAATAAAATCCTATCTTGAGAGATTTGAACTTGTCCAGAGTTAGCAAGTTACTTCAAATGAAGTGAGTTCATCTCTTTATATACTGCATGCATTTAATGCAATCCAGTATATACTTTACACGTGTCATTAGCGGATTGGTTGCATGTCATTGACCTTTGATGACAACCTTAGTAGCCGCATGAATGAACAGTGTAGTGTCAGAGTGGTTGTACGATTTCAGATTTTCGGAGGTTCTTTTCTGACATTTCGTACGGTGGCGTGCAAGGGAGGTTAAGACAAAAGTACTTTGTACGGAGGACTTCATGATCAGCTTTCGTTGATTCAGCGATTATCATTTACTATTCAGCAGATGATAAAGTTCAGCGATAGCTGAAGTCTTGTACTTGATACTTCACGTTGAGTGGACAAATCTGAGTCTTCGCTGATCCGCATCAGTTCATTAGGAGACTTGTCGCTGGTTCTTGAGCTTGATCTTCGACTTCAGCGTAGAACCTTTGTTGACGTGAATCTTGTCTTCAGGGATCATAAGTAAACAACTAACTTATCAGCGATCACCATACGGACTGAACAGACTCAGCGATATGGTGAACAGTGTTCGCTGAATGTTTAATCTAAAAGTGCGAGAGTTCCTATCAGCAGTACTGTAAGATCTTAGTACTTATCAGCGATAGTGAAACTCTGATACATATTGTTTACTTACAATTTTCACTAAGTATTTAAGATAGGGTCATTATCAAATCACTGAGGGTTTGGATCAACAATCTCCCCCTATTTGATTATGACATAGCAACAGAGAAAATTGCTATTTAATGAAAACATAAGGATAAAAAGAACTCATAAAATATTTGTCCCTTTTACTGTTTTCTGGGATCTTTTCAGTACTGATGGAGTAAAGTACATTCGCTGAAATCTTTCTTTAAATCTTTGAATCAGGTTACATTATGAATAAGAAAGATTACAAGTACAAGCGAAATAAATTACAAGTACTGAAGGATGACTGATACAATAGAGAAAATGGTGATTGTTGTCAGCCTTCAAAGGGTTCTTCCTTAATGAGAAGTTCATCAAGGGTTGTCTTTTCAGTTGGAATCATCCAGTCAGGAACCTTTTCTCCTTTATTCTTTAGCTTCAGAGCAGCTTCAAAAATCAAGGGTTTTAGGTGTCGTGCCTGAATGTCTTTTCTGAAGTCGCACCAGTAGATGAGATCTTTGAGCTGTTCGATTGGAGTGATTGGAAGCTCAGCGATCCGTTGAAAGCATTTACGTCCGTCGTAGTCAAGAAAGAATATTCCATAAGGATTACTGATGACTTTACCAGGGACGAAAAGTTCACATGGTGGCAAAGAGACATCAAGGGCAGATAGATCAGGATCAGGACCAAGTACTTCAGCGCGAGAGAAACCAATTCCAGTTTCATTTCGTATGACAGGACCTGAGTTTGAATCTTGACGTTTCTTCCTTGGAGAGTCCTTTTTTCTTTTCGGCTTTAGATCAGGAACAGGAGGAATATCCACACAAGAAGATATCAAATCGATCTGTCTGTTTATCAGCTTTTCGAAATGATCCTTGTACTTAGATTTTGACGGTTGGATAGCTAACCTCATCTCCAGCCATTCAGAGAGACCATACCTTTTTACAGTGTCAGCACGAAAGGTTTCAGATGAGTCATCTTCTCTGAACAGTTTGATGTCAACAATAGGTACTCCGACGGAGGTTCTTCCAGAGATGAATACCTTGTTGATCTTCGATGGACGATATCTGAAGTGGATTTTCTCTTTACACCAGATCAGGGTGGTCTGAGAAACTTCAGCTTTCTTTTCCACGATCTTCTGGGCTTGTTCCCAAAGCTTTCGTTGGATTTGAATGGGAATACGCTTCAGCTTGGGGTCTTTGACAGATTCTTGAGTGAGCTTGATGGCGTATTCTCTGTCTTTATCTTCAGCTTCCTTTCTTTCAGCGATGAGGCGTTCAGCTCTGAGATGATCTTGGTATTCAGCTTTTGAAATTCTGAACTTAGGAGGAACTGAAGGTAGTTGATCGCGCCTTAGGATGATTCGCTGATCCTCGAATCGCTTTATCATTTCTTCTCTCCTCTTTTGATCTTCTTCACTCAGCTTTTGAGGAACCGAGGAAGGTCTGTTTCTGTGCGAGAGAGGTTGTTCTTCTGATTCATCAGTCTCAGAGATTAAATCTAAGACTGGGATTATTTCTTCAGCGTTAGCTGGAATTATTGGTGAAGTCGCAACAGATCTTTCAGCGATATCCTCAAACAGGGGAGAGGACTAGCTGAAACGCAGCGATCTTACAAATAAGAACTGGGTAGAAGAACTTGGGTAGAAAAGATAGAAAAAAATGTGGATGTGTATGGTGTTTGTGGAAAGGATAACTGATTTTTCATAGATGATCAGGGAAGGAAAAATAAGTTTAGTGTACCTGACAAATCGGCTTTGCAAGTAGGATCGCCAGATTATCATCTTCAGCGATGCCTTTGTCTTTGCTTTTCTCAGCGCCAGAGGCTGAGTGCTTTGTCTTTGTCTTCTCCCCTGAAGGTTCTTTTATTGAAATACCTTTAAGAGCTTTGGTTCGAGGAGCAGGTTTGACAACAAAGAAATCATCGTCATCTTCATCATCATCATCATCGTTCCTTGGAGAGGAGGATGGTTCAGCTTCAGGGATGTCGAAGTCTTCGTCTTCTTCTGCTTCAGATTCCTCAGCATCTTCATCGAGTTGCTCCCCCTCAGATATAGAGGCGAGGTTCTCGGTTCCCTCAGGGTTTTCATCTCCCTGAGGTCCAGTAATCCGATCTTCATTACCCTCTCCCCTGATAGATTCATCATGGGAAAGGTCTTCAGCGCTCTTCTCCTGTTCAGCGCTCTTCTCCCCCTCTTTCTCATGATGGGCGGGGGAGGAATGGGTAGATTCAGCATTGGTGTTGTCTCTGTCTTCTGGGCCAGAGATTTTCACACAACCTTCAAGCTTAGCTATTCTGTCCTCTAGGCCAGAAATAGCAGGCGTGATTTTCTTCAGCTCTTGGCGATCCTCTGCGGTGAATGAGTCCAAAACAGGTGCAGGGGCCGGAGCAGGAGCTGGATTATTTGCCTTGTTCACCAGCGTCTCGATCATTGTCTTGACGGAACCAAGGTCGGTCTTCACTGAGCCCAAGTCGGTCTTGACCACTGACATATCACCTTCGAGTGTACCAACCGATTTCTTCAGCGTTGTAACTTCGCTGGAAATGGTGGAAACTGATGATTTGAGGTTGGTGTAGTCAGTGTAGATGTCGGAGAGCACTTTGGCAAAGTCGGCGAGAGTTTTATCAAGATCTTTGATGTCATCAGAGGAGGCCTTCTTTTCCACCACAGTAGTCAGCTTCGTCAGATTCTCTCCAGCGTTTGTTACAGCTGTAGAGTTATTTGATAGACCGGTGGTGAGATCCGTAAGTTTCATCTCCATAGACTTCAGAGACTGGTTGATGTCTCCCAAAAAAGGACCTGTAACATATAAGTACTTGTGAACAAAGGAAATCTCAGAAGTTTCAGGTTTAGTTACAGTGTTTAAGGTGGGATCTGTACCTGCAGGAGCGTTGACGAACTCATCAAAGTTTCGAGTCCCTCCATAGTGTTCCATATCTCCCTCAAAAGTTCCGTGAGGAATGGAGATCTCTGCAGGTCCTTTCTTCGTCATTCGCTGAGAAGCTTCAACGGCTTCTTGAATGATGGCATCTCCAGTTTTGACTGGAGGAGTGTCCAAAGAAGTAGAGGGAGGAGCGAAGGATAAGAATTGGGGTTGGGGTTCAAGTTCAGCGTTGGATTCGCTGAGAAGTACTTCATCAGTCTTTTGAGAGACTGACGAAGGTTGGGTAGATTCCAAAGTTCTAACCTCAGCGTTTAGGGACGCTGAAGTAGGTTTAGAAGGGATGGCTTGAATTGGTGTGGCAGAGCGTACCACGGAACTTTCCTTCAGCTCTTCAGAATGAGCTGAGGAGTCTTCAGCATGCAACTGCTGGGGTTGCTCCTTGGTTTTCTTGATCCTTTTGGAATCAAGAGGGGTAAGAGATTGTTTCCTTTTCTTAGAAGGAATGGATTTTGTGGCCGGGGTATCAGCGATGGGTATTGTCGCTGAAGGAGCCACAGAAAGCGGAGAATTAAGAAGAGTGAGAAGAGTAGAGAGACGTACCTCGTTGGCGACAGGCTTGAAGTCGAGAACTTTAGGGCCAATCTGAGAGAGTTTCAGATCACCCTCTTCAGGATAGCTGTCCTTCAGGCCATATTGAAAGATGGCGCTGATGAATCGCGGGTAAGGAACCCATGCTGGTCGGTCAGCGGCAGAATCAACACGTTGAATGAGGTCTTCATAGATGATGGAGGCCCAGTCAATGTTGAGACCTTTCAGCAGTGCGTAACCCATGGCCTGCTGAGGTTGAGCGGCTTGATCAGAAGATCCGGATTTCGCTGTCATGCAGCTGATCAGGTGAGCGAAGATGAAGTTCATCTCGCTGGGCATCTTGGATTTCTTTATCAGCGTCAGCTTCTTCTCAGGTAGCTTGTCTCTTCCAGTCTCCCAGATGTAACCCATCGCATCAAGGAAAGCAATGATTTCTTCCCTGTCAGCGTGCTTCTTGTGGTCAGGAAATGGAATGAAAGGATTTTCTGAGGTAGCGTTAGGGAATTTCAGAGCTTTACGGATTATTGCGGGGGTTATCTTGATGGTGCCATACTCAGTATCGCTGAGTATGCAGTCGATGGTTTTAGATGGATCTTTGGCTGAGGGTAGGTTGGTGTGTCTGGCAGAGTACCAGAATTGGGATAATAGACGCTGACTGGCAGGAGGTGTGATTGTCAGTGCTGTGTATATGGGGCTATTCTTCAAAAAAATCACAGCGTCGTCTAGATGGGATACCTGCTTCCGAGGAGGAAACTCGAGAAGCGCTGAAAGGTTGTTTGCCTTTGTCCAGTCTAGTTGATCCAGCTCAAACTTAACCTGAGGAGCTTTGGTGATTTCCAGTTCCTCAGAATCACTGGAGATGGACTCAGCGGTAACATTCAGCTTTGAAGTTGCCATTTCACTGTATTATCAGTTCAACCAAAGATGTTAACAAATAAGAAATATCTTAATGTGGAAAGAGAATTTCCATTGAGATTTTTCAAATTTTGTCCATTTCATTCAGACAAAAAAGTCTTAATGAAGATTAGGGTTTTTCTTGTTTTTTTTTTTTTTTTTAAAAAAAAAAAAAACGAATATAACACCTATAAGCCTTGTATTCCAGTTTTTTTTTTTTTTTAAAAAAAATGGATACGAAAGAAGAACAAGTTTAAGATTTTAGATTTAAAACTTGAAGAACAACCATGAAATGGTTGTGTTTATAAAACCATGAAAGAAAATGATTTTATTTTTGAGTTCTTTTGTTTGATCTTGTGTAAAACAATGATAAGATCGAAAACAAGTTATTTGCATTTGATAAAAGATAAGAACATATTGACCTTGAGTTTGATGAAGAAGATGATGAACAGTTCTTGAAGATCGAGAGCACAAAATGCAACAGTGTTCTTTTCTTGCGGAGAAAGATGTGATTCGCATAAAAGACAAATATAAACTTTGAGAGAGTTTATATAGGAAGAGAGTAGAGAGAGAAAAACTTGAGCGGGAAAGTTTTTCATCATGACACGGACACGTGTTTGCATTTGATTGGATAGACAACGAAACGTGCAAACGTGTGTCAGAAAAAGAAACGTGCCTGGTGTTATCCGTTGCAATGACGTCACAACTGTCCTTTCACATTCTTTCGTTGTCTCTGAGGTTTTGAAAGAAAAACTCAGGGACTCTTTGGAAAATATGAAGCACAGAATAGAAATATCAGTGAGGGTTTTAAGAAATTTCAAAATATCGCTGTTAAGGAAGAGATATTCAGCGATGTAAGAATTTGAAATCTTGCATTTTCATGCGTTTTGTCAGAGAGAGAAAACATACCTTGATATCAGTTTAACCCAATTTATTCAAAGAGAAGATGATGAAATGGATTGTACTAGTTTATTTTATCCAGAGCCTATACAAGAATGTATAAACGTATCGCTGATTAAATGTGAACCGCTGAAGATTTATCCTTCAAAGTTCAGCATTCCAAGCTCGCTGATGAGAAAGTTGAATCTTGTCTCATCAAGAGGTTTGGTAAACAAATCAGCTAACTGATAATCAGTTGGGATAAAATGAAGTTCTATATCACCATTCATCACATGATCTCTGATAAAATGATATCTGATTTCTATGTGTTTTGTCTTTGAGTGTAGCACTGGATTGTTTGCTATAGCGATGGCACTTGTGCTGTCGCAATAGATTGGAATTTTGGAGAGCTGAAGATCATAGTCTAGTAGTTGATTTCTCATCCACAAGACTTGAGAACAGCAGCTTCCAGCGGCTACATACTCAGCTTCAGCTGTGGAAGTGGACACCGAGTTTTGCTTCTTACTTGTCCAACTTACCAGCTTTCCACCCAGGAGCTGACATCCTCCTGTGGTGCTTTTCCTATCCATTTTGCAACCTGCAAAATCACTGTCTGAATAGGCGGTTAGATCGAATCCTGAATCTTTGGGATACCAAAGACCTAGATTCGCTGTACCCTTAAGATATCGAAAGATTCGCTTTACAGCTTTCATATGAGATATCTTAGGTTCAGCTTGATATCGTGCGCACAGACATGTTGCAAACATAATATCGGGTCGGCTAGCTGTAAGATACAGTAGTGAGCCGATCATCCCACGGTACAGCGTGACATTGACAGGAACACCCTTTGTGTCCTTATCAAGTATCAGCGGTGGTGCCATAGGGGTTTTCATAGCTGAACTTTCAGTTAAGTCGAATTTTTTCAGCATATCTTTAACATACTTTCCCTGATTTATAAAAGTTCCTTTTTCAGTTTGCTTAATCTGAAGACCAAGGAAATATGTTAGTTCACCCATCATACTCATTTTATACTCATCTTTCATTCTATCAGCGAAACGAGTACAAAGCTCAGGGTTAGTAGAACCAAATATAATGTCATCAACATATATTTGAACTAAAATGATATGACCTTTTATTTTTCTAAAAACAAAGTTTTGTCAATCTTACCTCTCTCAAATTTTTCAAGGTGGAGATACGTAGAAAGAGTGTCATACCATGCACGAGGAGCTTGCTTCAAGCCATAAAGTGCCTTATCCAGCTTATAAACATAACCTGGACGCTTAGGATCTGAGAATCCTGGAGGTTGTTCCACATAAACTTCTTCATTCAGCTTTCCATTTAGAAACGCTGACTTAACATCCATTTGATGTACAGTGAAGTTTTTGTGTACAGCATATGCTAAGAAAAGACGAATAGATTCAAGTCTTGCTACAGGAGCAAAGGTTTCGTCATAATCTATACCTTCCTCTTGTCTGTATCCCTGAGCAACAAGACGAGCTTTGTTGCGAGTTACAGTACCATGTTCGTCCAACTTGTTTCGATAGACCCACTTAGTGCCTATCACTGTTTTGTCAGTTGGTCTCCGAACAAGTTTCCAAACTTTGTTTCTTTCGAATTCAGTCAGCTCTTCTTGCATAGCGCTGACCCAGTTTGGATCTCTGAGGGCATCATCTATTTTCTTTGGTTCAGTTAGAGAAATAAAGTTAACAAATAAACAAATATTACCTGCACTTCTACGAGTCTGAATACCAGCGTTGGGATCACCAAGAATTTGATCGATTGGGTGATTTACAGTCCATCGCTGAGCCGGAGCATGCGTCGCTGACGCAGTCTGAACTGGAGAAACTGAAGATGAGGCTTCAGCTACTTCTGGATAATCAGCTAAGAGAGGAATGCTTGCATTTGTCACTTCATTCACTGATTGCTGAGAAATAGATGGAATTTCTGAGACATTTGGATCAACTGCGGGTATAGTATTTATAGGAACAGCTGAGACCCAAGATGTTTCAGCTTCACTATTCTGCATATTGGGAATGATAGTAGGACCATCATTTTCAGTTGTATGAGTATGAGTAGTGGGAACATCTTCTGAATCACCAAGATGAGAAAACATCCATTGATTCAGTTCTTCTGTATCAGCGTTCGGTTTAGAGTTCGCTGAACGGGATTCGTCAAACGTGACGTGAATAGTTTCTTCTACAGTTTGTCTTCTTCGGTTGAAGACTCTGAAGGCTTTGGAAACTGAGGAGTATCCAAGAAAGATTCCATCATCAGCCTTAGGATCAAACTTTCCAAGGGCATCTCTGTTGTTCAGTATGAAACACTGACAACCAAAGATGTGAAGAAAGCTGATTGAAGGCTTTCTCCCATGAAAGAGTTCATAGGCTGTCTTTTTGAATCTTTTGACTATCAGCGACCTGTTTTGCGTAAAACAAGCCGTGTTGACAGCTTCTGCCCAAAACTGAGTAGGCAGGTGAGAATCGCTGAGCATTGAACGTGCAGCTTCAATAATTGTTCTATTTCTTCTTTCAGCGACTCCGTTTTGTTGTGGTGTTCTCACTGACGAAAAGTTATGAGAAATACCCTTGCTCTCAAGGAAGGAATCAAGAGAACTGTTTTTGAATTCAGTTCCATGATCACTCCTTATTGAGCGAACAGTCATATTGTTCAGAGTTTCCATCTTCCGAACAAAGGTGATGAGTTCTTCAGGGGTGTCACTCTTAGAACGGAGAAACATTACCCATGTATAACGAGAGAATTCATCAACTATGACCAGCGTATATTTCTTTCCAGCGATGGATTGTTTGTTAACGGGGCCAAACAAATCCATATGGAGTAGTTGAAGAGGAGATGACACTGAGGAAACTTGCTTGGACTTAAAGCTTGCCTTGGTCTGCTTCCCTTTTTCACACGCTGAACATAAGGATTCTTTGGCGTATGAATGTTGAGGTAGACCAGTGACTAACTCTTTGGATGAAAGAGTATTCAGTGTCTTGAAGTTGAGATGTGAGAGTCTCTTGTGCCATAGCCAGTTGACATCAGAAGATGCCTTTGAGAAGAAACAGGAGTTCTCAGTGGTTGTTGAGTCCATGTTTATAACGTAAACATTTTCCAAACGATAACCGCTGAGAGCTATCTTCTCCTTTTTGTCAGAGACAAAGCAGGATTCCTTGGTGAAAATCACTTTGTTATCCATGTCGCAAAGCTGACTGATGCTCAGAAGATTATGCTTCAGCCCTTCAACATATGCGACTCTTCTGAAGGATGTTGTACCATTTGAAAGTACACCATACCCTCGGGTGTGTCCTTTTCCAATTCCACCGAAAGTTACAGAGGGACCCTTCTCTTCCTTGTATTCAGCGAGCAGGCTTTTCTTTCCAGTCATGTGTCTAGAGCATCCGCTATCGAGATACCAGATACCCTTCTTAACCTGCAATACAAAGGAAGATTAGTTTTGCTTGGGTACCCACTTCACCATGTATACGCGTTTGTCAGTGGAAGTGGTTGGAATGGGTTCAGCAGTCTTCGCAGCATTTGAAGATTCAGCTTTGTCTTTCTTCACTTTGGTCAATTTCTTGACCTCAGCGGTATGAGTCACCTTGACCTGACTTGCAACTGGTTTGGTCTTCTTTGGTGCTATCTTCACCTTAGCTATCTTATCAGCTTTGGTGGCTGTGGGACACTTACTTGCAATATGATCGGTAAGTCCACAGTGATAACATTTCCTATAACTAAAATTAGTTCTAGGACCACTTGTGTGCTGAGCTTTTAATTTGGAATTAGAAGTGCCAGCACCAAGTACACTATTGGTTTTTGAAATAGGACGAACATTCAGTTCTTCAGATTTCTTACCAAGGACATCTACTCTGAGTCTAGGAGTAGGTCGCTGAACTGATCCAGAGGTCTGATTTCTAGAACCAGATGAATGAATCACTAAGGCTTTGGAAGCATTCAGCTTAGGTACTAAAGTACCCTTCTGAGGATTTTGATAAATTACAATTCCTTTACCTTTATCTTTAGAGACAGAGGTAGGTTTTGAATAAACCATTTTCTCCTTACCTTTTGAGGAGGTAGGAGTTTCCTCAGGGATTGGTGTAATCGACGAGGAGTACTGAGATGAAGAAGTGTCAGCTACTGAGGATACGAACGTTCCAAATTTAAGCATTGAACGTTCAGTGGTTGGTATTGGAGTATCATATTTATAACCCAGACCACGTTTATCACTCAGAGGAATCTGAGCCTTAATTATCTCAGTTATCTTTGTTGAAGAATTACACCATCCTTCAACAGTAGCTTGTTCAGCTTTTAATGCAGCGATAGCTTCCGCTCGTTCAATTTTGACTAGCTGATTTAAATGGACTTGATCTTTAAAATCTTCTTCAAATTTAGAAAGCTTTTCTATTTGAAGGTGGCAATTTTTAAGCTTTTCAGCGAGATCAAGATTTTGGTTTTCAACCACAGCTTTGCCGTTCATGGCTTCGTATAAGCTTCTAGTCAGTAGTTCGATTTTACGGAGACTATCAGCTTCATCAATATTTACAATATTGGTAAAGAAGGAAGGTGATACCTGAATGGCAGATGTTGAAGTGGAGGGAATGTCTGAACTTTCTTCCTCTTCTTCAATCTTGGCCATGAGACATTGATTTGCTTCATCATCTTCAGAATCAGATGATGAGGCTTCTTCATCAGAAGCAGCCCAATCATAGTCAGCCATTAGGCCTTTTCCCTTCTTCTTAAAGCTTTTCAGCTTTGCATACTTCTCCTTCAGCTTTAAGTATTTGTCGTCTTTATTCCTTGGAACAAAGGATTTCTTTGTAAAGGCTGAAGGTCTCATGATTTTCTTTGACCTGCACTCGTTAGCGAAATGACCTGTCTTTTCGCAGTTAAAACAAGTAGCAGTAGCCTTATCAACAAAAGCTGATGACTTAGGCTTGTCAGCTATAGAAAGAGTTTTGTTCTTTCTAAACATTTTCTTCTTGGCGAATCTCCTGAACGTTTTAGTTAGGAGAGCCAAGGATTCATCATCTGAAGAATCAGAATCTGATGATCTTTCAGAGTTACTTTCTAACTCAGTGATAGTGACCACGGGTCGCTGAGTAGAAGGTTCCTCTGAGATTAAAGCAACAGGGGTGCTTTTGGAATCTTTTACAAGATTCTTCTTAAGATGGCTAGATTGCTCATGATTCAGCAATGTGCCATATAAGGTAGCGAGTGTCATTGATCTTAGATCTTTTGACAGCTTGAGACACATGGAATAATTGTCCCAGCTTTCAGGTAAACATTCTAAAAACTTTGTCAGAACTTCAAAGTTTGAATATTCCTTACCAACCGTTTTAAGATCTATAATTAAGCAGTTAAAACGTTGATGTACTTCAGAGAGAGTTTCATTCTTACCAGAGATGAAACTTTCGTATTGTCTTACCAGGTTGATCTTTCTTGAATCCTGGACTTCAGACGTTCCTTCATACTGAACACATATTGTGTCCCACATGGCCTTCGAGGATTTCAGGTTCATGACGGAATGGTAGACTTCGTCAGGAAGGGCCATGGATAGTATGGATCTGGCTTTTGTATCTATAGCCACTTTCTTCTTGTCTTCATCGGTCCAATGATGGATTTCCTTTGGAATCAGCCTTTCTGGAATAGCAGCTCTAGTTGCAGTGGCTGGAACGGCAGGATCAATCGTTACAGGGATGTGTGGACCGTTTTCAAGATAGTAAGGTATAGTAGGGTCTACACCTTCTAAGAAGAGTGTCATCCTATTTTTCCATAAGTTGAAGTTGTCTCTGGAAAATCTAGGGGGTTTTGCAAGAGAACCATTGTCGATATAGTGAGTGTTTGTGTTTGAGTTGGCCATTTTCAGATAATAGCAAGGAAGAGAAAATATCTTAGATTAGATCTTGTTTATGAGATTAAACAAATCTGCTCTGATACCACTTGTTGGTCCCGAAAGGCTTAAACAAGTTTGTAGAAGGGGGGGGGGGGGTTGAATACAAACACACTATTTTACTTTTCTAAATTGTTTATTGATAAATCATTAACAATTTACAGCTTGTTGCGGAAACAAGATTAAGGATAAACCTAAATCTAAACAAGTTGGAACACTAAGGTTTTCTTGCACTAAGAAAGATAAGGAGATTACTAATAAAATCCTATCTTGAGAGATTTGAACTTGTCCAGAGTTAGCAAGTTACTTCAAATGAAGTGAGTTCATCTCTTTATATACTGCATGCATTTAATGCAATCCAGTATATACTTTACACGTGTCATTAGCGGATTGGTTGCATGTCATTGACCTTTGATGACAACCTTAGTAGCCGCATGAATGAACAGTGTAGTGTCAGAGTGGTTGTACGATTTCAGATTTTCGGAGGTTCTTTTCTGACATTTCGTACGGTGGCGTGCAAGGGAGGTTAAGACAAAAGTACTTTGTACGGAGGACTTCATGATCAGCTTTCGTTGATTCAGCGATTATCATTTACTATTCAGCAGATGATAAAGTTCAGCGATAGCTGAAGTCTTGTACTTGATACTTCACGTTGAGTGGACAAATCTGAGTCTTCGCTGATCCGCATCAGTTCATTAGGAGACTTGTCGCTGGTTCTTGAGCTTGATCTTCGACTTCAGCGTAGAACCTTTGTTGACGTGAATCTTGTCTTCAGGGATCATAAGTAAACAACTAACTTATCAGCGATCACCATACGGACTGAACAGACTCAGCGATATGGTGAACAGTGTTCACTGAATGTTTAATCTAAAAGTGCGAGAGTTCCTATCAGCAGTACTGTAAGATCTTAGTACTTATCAGCGATAGTGAAACTCTGATACATATTGTTTACTTACAATTTTCACTAAGTATTTAAGATAGGGTCATTATCAAATCACTGAGGGTTTGGATCAACAGTTTCAGGTCACCTTCAATTGGGTAGCTCTCCTTCAGGCCATATTGGAAGATGGCGCTGATGAATCGGGGGTAGGGAACCCATGGAGGTCTGTCAGCGATGGTGTCCACTCTTAGAACTAGGTCATCATAGATGATCGATGCCCAGTCTATGTTGAGACCTTTCAACAGTGCATATCCCATTGCTTGCTGAGGTTTAGCGGCTTGGTCAGAGGAGCCGCTCTTTGCAGTCATGCAGCTGATTAGATGAGCGAAGATGAAATTCATCTCGCTGGGCATTTTCAATTTCTTGATAATCGTCATCTTCTTCTCGGCCTTCATGTCTCTGCCGATTTCCCATACATAGCCCATTGCATCGAAAAATGCAATGATGGCTTCCCTGTCTGAGTTTTTCTGGGGGTCAGGGAGGGGAACGAAAGGTTTTTCCTTGGTAGCGATGGGAAGGCTGAGAGCTTTGCGAATAATGGCAGGGGTGATCTTCATCGTGCCATATTCGATGTCGCAGAGGATGCAATCAATCGTTTTGGAGGGGTCTTTGGCTGAAGGAAGTTTAGAGTGTCTGGCTGAGTACCAGAATTGTGAGAGCAAAAGCTGATGGGCAGGAGGTGTTATGGTCAGGGCTGTGGAGATGCAACAATTCTTTAGGAATTTCACAGCATCATCTAGATGTGTGACTTTCTTTCGAGGAGGAAACTCGAGAAGCGCATAGAGGTTGTTCACCTTAGTCCAATCCAGTTTGTCAAGGGCAAACTTGACTTGAGGAGCCTTGAGGATGTCCACTTCCTCAGAATCAGCGGAGATGTTCTCAGCGGTAGCAGGAATGTCAGACGAAGCCATTTCTCTGTATTATCAGTTCAACCAAAGATGTTAACAAATAAGAATTATCTTAATGTGGAAAGAATTTCCATTAAGATGGTTCAAATTTTATCCATTTCATTCAGACACAAATGTCTTAATGAAGATTAGGGTTTTTCTTGATTTTAAGAAACGAAATGTAAACCCATTTATTCTTGTTATCCAGTTTTCTATGAAGAATTAGATTCTGGAAACGAATGAAGAACAAGTTTAAGATTTTCGCATTTAAACTTGAAGAACAACCATGAAATGGTTGTGTTCATAAAACCATGAAAGAAAATGATTTCATTTTAAGAAGTTCTTTTGTTTGATCTTGTTAAAACAAGGAAAAGATCAGAAACAAGTTATACGCATTTGGTAATAAATAAGAACATATTAACCTTGATGTTTGATGAAGAAGATGATGAACAGTTCTTGAAGTTTTTGAAAGCACAAATGCAACAGTGAATTCTTTCTTGCGGAGGAAGATGAAGTTTGCGTAAAAGAAGAGTATAAACAAAGAATTTGTTTATATAGAGATTTTAGAAAGAGAAAATCTTGAGCGGGAAAAGATTTTCATCATGACACGGACACGTGTTTGCATTTGATTGGCGAGAAAGCGAAACGTGCAAACGTGTGTCAGAAAGAAGAACGTGCCAGGGCTTATCCGTTGTAATGACGTCACAACTGTCCTTTCATATTCTTGGTTGTCTCTAAGGTTTTGAAAAACTCAGGGATACTTTTGAAAACATGAAGCACTTAATAGAAATATCAGTGAAGGTTTTAAGAAATTTCAAAATATCGCTGTTAAGGAAGAGATATTCAGCGATGCATTCTGTTTTGAAATCTTGCATTTTCATGCGTTTGTCAGAGAGAGTAAACATACCTTGATATCAGTGAATCAAGTTTATTCAGAGAGAAGATGATAGAATGGGTTATACAAGTTGATTTTATCCTATCGCTGATCAATGTGAACCGCTGAAGATTTTATCCTTCAAAGTTCAGCATTCCAAGCTCGCTGATGAGAAAGTTGAATCTTGTCTCATCAAGAGGTTTGGTAAATAAATCAGCTAACTGATAATCAGTTGGGATAAAATGAAGTTCTATATTATCATTCATCACATGATCTCTGATAAAATGATATCTGATTTCTATATGTTTGGTCTTTGAATGTAGTACTGGATTTTTTGATATAGCGATGGCACTAGTGCTGTCGCAATAGATTGGAAATTTGGAGAGCTGAAGATCATAGTCTAGTAGCTGATTTCTCATCCATAAGACTTGAGAGCAACAGCTTCCAGCAGCTACATATTCAGCTTCAGCTGTGGAAGTGGACACTGAATTTTGCTTTTTACTTGTCCAACTTACCAGCTTTCCACCCAGGAGCTGACATCCTCCTGTGGTGATTTTCCTATCCATTTTGCAACCTTCAAAATCACTATCTGAATAGGCGGTTAGATCGAATCCTGAATCTTTGGGATACCAAAGACCTAGATTCGCTGTACCCTTAAGATATCGAAAAATTCGCTTTACAGCTTTCATATGAGATATCTTAGGTTCAGCTTGATATCGTGCACACAAGCATGTTGCAAACATAATATCGGGTCGGCTAGCTGTAAGATACAATAGTGAGCCGATCATCCCACGGTACAGTGTGACATTGACAGGAACACCCTTAGTGTCCTTATCAAGTGTCAGCGGTGGTGCCATAGGGGTTTTCATAGCTGAACTTTTAGTTAAGTCGAATTTATTCAGCATATCTTTAACATACTTTCCCTTATTAATAAAAGTTCCTTTTTCAGTTTGCTTAATTTGAAGACCAAGTAAATATGTTAGTTCACCCATCATGCTCATTTTATACTCATCTTTCATTCTATCAGCGAAACGAGTACAAAGCTCAGGGTTAGTAGAACCAAATATAATGTCATCAACATATATTTGAACTAGAATGATATGACCTTTCACTTTTCTAAAAAATAGAGTTTTGTCAATCTTACCTCGCTCAAATTTTTCAATATGGAGATAAGTGGAAATAGTGTCATACCATGCACGTGGAGCTTGCTTCAAGCCATAAAGTGCCTTATCCAGTTTATAAACATAACCTGGACGCTTAGAATTTGAGAATCCTGGAGGTTGTTCCACATACACTTCTTCATTCAGCTTTCCATTCAGAAACGCTGACTTAACATCCATCTGATGTACTTTGAAGTTTTTGTGTACAGCATATGCTAAGAATAGACGAATAGATTCAAGTCTTGCTACTGGAGCAAATGTTTCGTCATAATCTATACCTTCCTCTTGTCTGTATCCCTGAGCAACAAGTCGAGCTTTGTTGCGGGTTACAGTTCCATGTTCGTCCAACTTGTTTCGATAGACCCATTTAGTGCCTATCACTGTTTTATCAGTTGGTCTCCGAACAAGTTTCCAAACTTTGTTTCTTTCGAATTTAGTCAGCTCTTCTTGCATGGCGCTGACCCAGTTTGGATCTTTGAGGGCATCATCTACTTTCTTTGGTTCAGTTAGTGAAATAAAATTTACAAATAAACAAATATTACCTGCACTTCGTCGAGTCTGAATCCCAGCGTTTGGATCACCAAGAATTTGATCAATTGGGTGATTTATAGTCCATCGCTGAGCCGAAGCGTGAGACGCTGACTCAACTTGAACTGGAGAAGTTGAAGAAAAGGCTTCAGCGACGTCGGGAGTATCAGCCAAGAGAGGAATGGATGCAGTTGTGATAGGGAGGGTAACACCCCCCTAAATCTAACCGCAAGTGTACGGTGTCGAAATCAAGTAATAACGTACGGTAAGTACGAGTATCGAATCCACGAGAACTAGGAACTAAGTATCACAATTACTATAAGCTCTATTAACTGAACTGTCGATATTGAGAGATGGTTGGTTTATAAACTAATTAAGTGCAATAAGAAAATCACAGACTAAACAGTAGACAACTTGAGGAAAAATCAATAGAGAAAATAGTTGAGGGTTGGAAATCCTAAGGTTTTACACATGCAAACACTTGACTCGAAACAATTACCAGTTAATCCATCTAATGATTCCCAAATCTTTTAAGATCACCGTTGTTCTCTTTCGAGCAACACGGGTTTTATTTCAAAAAGGACAGGTTTTATCTTTCGATCTCAACCTATGGATTTCAAAATACATTAAGCACAAGATTTATGTTGAACGGCTAGGTTTTATCTCTCGATTTCCAACTAACGGTTCAATTGGGACTAAGACTTACTCGGTATATCTCTATCACCGATTTATCGTTTTAGGCATGCAATTCCTAGTTCTATTTAACAGTTAATTCTCTCGAACTCAACTGAAAATAACAAAACAATTGAAAGCTAGCTAGACTCTCAAAAGCATTAACCACAAAATCACATGCTTCATTAATGAGGAAAAACAGATAAAGTGTCAAGTCAATTATTCACATGCTTACAAACCAAAATCATTCCAACCCCCAACATGAACAGGTTAGTTCATGCCGGTGGTGGATTCAAACACAATAGAAAAGGATGAAAACGAGTATGTAAACATGATAAACGAAAAAGATGAAATCGTGATGAATGTGATGACTCCCTTCTATCGTTCTCGTATCTACTTCGCGTGATGAATTGCTCCTCGTTTGAACCTCTATCGTGCCTCCAAAGCTCCGAAAAGTCGCCGGAAATCGCCCTAAAATCGCCCCTGGCCGTCTGCCGAAAGTTGGATTCCGAGTAATGACCTAAAACCCGGATAAAATAGCTGAAAATCGCGAAACAGAGACTTACGCGACTTGCTGCGCGACTTGCAAGTCGCATGGCAGGTCGCGCGTGTCCATTTAGCTGCGTGGGTCGATTTCTGGTTCGCGGGTCGGGCTTGGCTTTTGGTCTCCCGTTAGGCTTCGTTTGGAATCGTTTTGGGCTCTTTTTAGCTTCTTTTCTCGAGGGATGCCGCCTTTTAGATAACCTGTGTAAATCACTAGATAAACCGTAAAATACACGCCTTTTTACTTGAATACAAGCCAATCTCATTGGTTTGAGAACCGGAAATGACGCCAAAAAGTGGCGTTATCAACAACCCCAAACCGAGCGTTGCTTGTCCCCAAGCAAATTAGCGATAAAACAGAATTAAAGCACATATCAGTGAAAATATCATAACTGCACAATTCCCAATCGGTACCAAGTGATGCATCGGTGATTTCCCATACCCGTGGATATCTATCTCACTCTCGCCTCATTCTCATTTTGTTTGACCTATGACTTTCCATTGGGAGTTGAACTCACGACTGTTCCGATCACATCAGGGTTAGACTAAGTCTGAACATACTAGGGAAAACATTTCGCCTCGACCCTACCTCACGGGATACTCTCGTTTCGCTCTCGAACCTAGGTTATCGCTTGTGTTGTCATGTGTATGGAAGTTATGTACAATAATACTCGAAATATTACATGACAACTCTAAAGAAAGACGCACAACTGTCCAAACTTTTGATCTCAGAAGGAATCAAATAACAAGACAGGGAATATCGGTAAAGGTGGTCATAGACTCTAATCACGTTTTCCAGAAGATCATCCAGGTCTTTACACGGGTTGTAACGGGGCTAAGGTTAAGGTTATAGAAACGAAGGGTATAATGGATCCAAAATCCTCGGCGTGTCAATCATTTGCAATTCTGAACTCTCGTTGCTTCACATTTGCTCACTTGGTCCTTTTTCGTCACTATTGGAGTCGCTTTGACTAACTTATTATGCAGCTCTACTAGAGACTATCTAACTAACGTTTTTTTTTGGGACTTCAATGGTCCTCTTTATTGCTTGGGGCAACATTGGCCCTCTTTTCTCTTTCTTGACTGGCCTGATTTCTTTCTTTTCCGCTCTATCTCTCTAAGTTCATTACTGCTTCCGATTGACACGCTTTCGGATAGGGTTGGCTAAGGCTCATGGCTGAGGTTTTAATGATGGGTTCAGAAACGAAAAGGTGAGTGTTCGGCTGCAAAGGGGTTAAGGGTACACGCAGAAGGGTAAAAGGTACGATAGCTAAAAGCAGGTTAAATAAAACACACAATGCCTGGAATCATATCTTAAGGTCTACACGATATGGTCTACTATACCCTTACCTAATATCCCGATGTTCGTCTTTGCCACTCAATGCAATAATGTAGCGAGATCATTCTACATTCACGACAAGGAATTCGAAAAAGTGTATATGAATTTAGTGTATGAATCCCTCGAAATGAAAGACGTCTTATTAGGCTCAAAATCTCACTATTGGGTGGTCTCCACTAATGTCCCTAGTGATGTCCTTTCCCGGTCCTTCCCTAACGGTCACGTCACTATCACAAGATTCTTCCCACAATGGTCGGTCTCAATCATTCAAAACAAAAATTTTAGCTACTTTGATCTAGATACTCAGAAGTGTAGGAATTCTACGTGCATAACTTGGGCCCGATTGGGCAACCCCAAACCTTACCCACACATTGTCCCCAATGTGCAAGCAACGTCGTAGGTGATGCGACTCAATCATTGTGCAGTTATTACAGTTATCAAAAGGACGGGCAGGGCATTACATAGCAAGCAAAAAGAATTCCCAACTTTCTAAAATGGGCACCCCAAACCTAGGCCGTGGCCTAGGTTTGCCAATAAAAGCCAACCCCAAACCTCGGTAAAACCGAGGTTTGCACAGGGTCTAATATGAGTGTGTAGATGGTTCAAAAATGAGGCACCCCAAACCTAAGTGAAACTTAGGTTTGTTGCATCTCGTGCAATTAAATAGAACAACCCATCAAACACCACTCTTTTAACAGAGAAATGATTAGAACGTACCTGTTTTGCCTGGCCAGAGGAGATTCTTGAAAGATTGAGCATTTGGAGAAGGAGGGGAGAGCATGCACACACAAAAGAAACAAACAAACGACGAAAGAAAAACAAGAAAACAGAAACACACAACGCAAGAAAGGAATAAAAATTTGCACGAAAAACGAACGAGAGCCAACAGGGGACTCCCGCGGTTTAGCCCGCGACTTGCAAGTCATGGGGCAAACCGCGTAACTCTCTGTCTCAGAAAACCAACAGAGTACCCCGCGGCTTGCTGCGCGGTTTGCAAACCGCGTGGCAAGTTGCGTATGTCCCTGTTCGTTTTTCGCACTTTTCGATTTTTCGGGAATAAGAAACGCACTCAAAATAAGCAAATAACAAAGGAAAACAAACCTTGGTGGGTTGCCTCCCACCCAGCGCCGTATTTAAAGTCGTGGCACGACTGTGCGGGTTCAGCTCGGCTTAGTGTCCGCGGGATTGTACCGTCCACACTTACGGTTCTTCGCGGACTTCTCTACCACTTCATCACTTCCTCTTTCTAGCAACTTGAATCTCACGTTTTCACCGCCGACTCGGAACGTGATCTCACCCTCTTCCATGTCAATCAGGGCTCTACTCGTAGCCAGAAATGACCGTCCCAAGATCATCGAGACCTCTTCATCTTCATCGATGTCGATCACCACGAAGTCTATTGGAAAGTAGAACTTCCCAACTTTAATCAGCACATCTTCAATCACCCCGTATGGGTACCTTATCGGTCGATCAGCCAGCTTAAGTGTCATGAATGTGGGACTCACCTCGCCCAATCCAAGTTTCCTGAAAATAGAAAGGGGCATCAAATTAATACTCGCCCCTAAATCACATAACACTCTATTAAAGGTAAACTCCCCAATCTGAATAGGGATAGAAAAACTCCCTGGATCTTTAAGCTTCAAGGGAAGCTTATTCTGGAAATCGCGTTGCACTCTTCAGTGAGTGCAACGGTGGCTTGATGATCAAGTGCCCTCTTCTTTTATAGGATCTCTTTCATGAATTTCATGTAAGAGGGCATTTGTGCCAACGCATCTGCAAACGGGATATTAATTGTTAACTTTTTAAATACATCGATAAACTTGTAAAAATTAACATCGTCCTTGTTTGCTTTCAGTCTGTTTGGATATGGCACTTTGGGTACCACTGGCTTGACCGGTGGTTGCTTCGGGATGGTCGGCTCACTCTTCTTGGGCTCTTCATCTTCCGGTTTCTCTTTCATCTCAGATTCTTTATCAGCCTCTAACTCCTCCAGATTTACCATCTCGAACTCTTCCTTGGCTTCCTTTGGTGAGGACTTGCTTACCGGATCTTTAATCAACTCCTTGCCACTACTCAGAAAAATGGCATTGCAATTCTCTTGATTCCTCTTGTCGGCCATACTTGGAAATGCTCTGGGAGGTCGGGTTTGTAGGGCTTCAGAAATCTGCCCTACTTGCCTCTCGAGAATCTTGATTGCGGCCGTATTCTGCTCAGTTGCGGCTTTTACCGTATTCACCGTGCTCGCTAGCTCTCCGACCGTGCTGTCCATTTTTGACATGAACTTCATCATCATGTCTTCGAGGCCTGGCTTCTTCTCCCCGGATGGTCCTTCGTTTCTTTGCTGAAATCCTGGAGGACGATAAGCATTATTAGTTTGAGAAAAATTAGAAGAGTTAGAAAAATTACCTGATTGTGGTTGACCGGGCTGATTCCATGAAAGATTGGGATGTCTTTTCCACCCCTCGTTATAAGTATTCTAGAAAGGATCGTTTCTCGGTTGGCTCCGGTTTGACACAAAATGGACTTGATCGGCTTCTTGATGGCTGCCGGCTTGCAATTGGCTCGTAATCGCTGCTAATTGGGTTTTGATCTCCTTAAGCTCATCCGATTCTCGAACACTTGCTACTCGTGCAATGGATGATCGTGGAGTGGAGTAGCTATGTTCGGAAAGGTTCTCGATCAGCTCGACCGCTTCTTCATAGGTCTTGTTCATGAGCGCTCCCCCCGCTGCAGCCGTAATATCATTCTTGAATTGCGGGTGAAGGCCTCCAAAGAACATTTGGATTATGACCCACCCATGAAGACCGTGATGTGGACACTTCTTCAACATGTCCTTATATCTCTCCCATGCCTCGTAAAGTGTCTCTTGTTCCCATTGCGCGAAATGTGTAATATCGGCCATTAACTGCGCGGTTCTTCCCGGTGGGAAGAATTTCTGGAGGAAAGCTGCCTTCAATTGTGCCCAAGTGGTGATAAGGTCTGATGGTAGGCCCTCGATCCATATTTCAGCTCGACCTTTTAATGAAAAACTGAATAACCTCAGTTTGATTGCGTTCTCCTCCATCCCGTTGATCTTGAAGGTGCCGCAAATGCGTTCAAAGGCTCGTAGATGCGCGTGGGGGTCTTCAGTTGGTGCTCCCCCGAACTGATTCTGTTGTACCATTACTATGGTACTCGGCTTTATCTCAAAGTAGTTAGCCGCAGTGGTAGGCGGTTGAATACCTATGCGGGCCGCTGCCACATTCGGGTCGGCAAACGACCGCATAGGCACCCTTTCCGGAGGTGGTGGTGGATTGTTGCGGCGAGGTGGTCTCTCGTCGTCGGACATCTCGAATTTCGGATTTCTTTTGGCTTTCGCTTCCTTACGCAGCCGACGAGGGGTTCTTTCGATCTCCGGATCATATTGTTCGATCTCTTTTCCTCGGGTTGTCCTTGGCATAAACCAAGTGGTACCTGAAAAGGAGATAGCAACGTCAATAATCCAAAAACTGAAAGTGATGAAAAAATAACAAGAAAAGAAAATGCCCAATCTAATAGTGCGTATAGATGGTAGTGCTATTAGCTACAACTAGTTCCCCGACAACGGCGCCAAAAACTTGATAGGGAGGGTAACACCCCCCTAAATCTAACCGCAAGTGTACGGTGTCGAAATCAAGTAATAACGTACGGTAAGTACGAGTATCGAATCCACGAGAACTAGGAACTAAGTATCACAATTACTATAAGCTCTATTAACTGAACTGTCGATATTGAGAGATGGTTGGTTTATAAACTAATTAAGTGCAATAAGAAAATCACAGACTAAATAGTAGACAACTTGAGGAAAAATCAATAGAGAAAATAGTTGAGGGTTGGAAATCCTAAGGTTTTACACATGCAAACACTTGACTCGAAACAATTACCAGTTAATCCATCTAATGATTCTTAAATCTTTTAAGATCACCGTTGTTCTCTTTCGAGCAACACGGGTTTTATTTCAAAAAGGACAGGTTTTATTTTTCGATCTCAACCTATGGATTTCAAAATACATTAAGCACAAGATTTATGTTGAACGGCTAGGTTTTATCTCTCGATTTCCAACTAACGGTTCAATTGGGACTAAGACTTACTCGGTATATCTCTATCACCGATTTATCGTTTTAGGCATGCAACTCCTAGTTCTATTTAACAGTTAATTCTCTCGAACTCAACTGAAAATAACAAAACATTGAAAGCTAGCTAGACTCTCAAAAGCATTAACCACAAAATCACATGCTTCATTAATGAGGAAAAACTGATAAGGTGTCAAGTCAATTATTCACATGCTTACAAACCAAAATCATTCCAACCCCCAACATGAACAGGTTAGTTCATGCCGGTGGTGGATTTAAACACAATAGAAAAGGATGAAAACGAGTATGTAAACATGATAAACGAAAAAGATGAAATCGTGATGAATGTGATGACTCCCTTCTATCGTGCTCGTATCTACTTCGCGTGATGAATTGCCCCTCGTTTGAACCTCTATCATGCCTCCAAAGCTCCGAAAAGTCGCCAGAAATCGCCCTAAAATCGCCCCTGGCCGTCTGCCGAAAGTTGGATTCCGAGTAATGACCTAAAACCCGGATAAAATAGCTGAAAATCGCGAAACAGAGACTTACGCGACTTGCTGCGCGACTTGCAAGTCGCGTGGCAGGTCGCGCGTGTCCATTTAGCTGCGTGGGTCGATTTCTGGTTCGCGGGTCGGGCTTGGCTTTTGGGCTCCCGTTAGGCTTCGTTTGGAATCGTTTTGGGCTCTTTTTAGCTTCTTTTCTCGAGGGATGCCGCCTTTTAGATAACCTGTGTAAATCACTAGATAAACCGTAAAATACACGCCTTTTTACTTGAATACAAGCCAATCTCATTGGTTTGAGAACCGGAAATGACGCCAAAAAGTGGCGTTATCAAGTTGTCATTATATTCACTGATTGCTGAGAAGTAGATGGAATGTCTGCGACATTTGGTTCAGCGTTAGGTATAGTGTTTATAGGAACAGCTGAGACCCATGATGTTTCAGCTTCACTATTCTGCATATTTGGAATGATAGGAGGACTATCATCTTCTACTGGGTGAGCATGAGAAGTGGGAATATCTTCTGAATCACCAAGATGAGAAAACATCCATTGATTCAGTTCTTCAGTATCAGCGGATGGTTTAGAGTTCGCTGAACGGGATTCGTCAAACGTGACGTGAAAAGTTTCTTCTACAGTTTGTCTTCTACGATTGAAGACTCTGAAGGCTTTGGAAACTGAGGAGTATCCAAGAAAGATTCCATCATCAGCCTTAGGATCAAACTTTCCAAGAGCATCTCTGTTGTTCAGTATGAAACACTGACATCCAAAGATGTGAAGAAAGCTGATTGAAGGATTTCTCCCATGAAAGAGTTCATAGGCTGTCTTTTTTAATCTTTTAACTATCAGCGACCTGTTTTGCGTAAAACAAGCAGTGTTGACAGCTTCTGCCCAAAACTGAGTAGGCAGGTGAGAATCGCTAAGCATTGAACGTGCAGCTATAATAATTGTTCTATTTCTTCTTTCAGCGACTCCATTTTGTTGCGGTGTTCTCACTGAAGAAAAGTTGTGAGAAATACCCTTACTCTCAAGGAAGGAATCAAGAGAACTGTTTTTGAATTCAGTCTCATGATCACTTCTTATTGAGCGAACGGTCAGATTGTTCAGGGTTTCCATCTTCCGAACAAAGGTGATGAGTTCTTCAGGGGTGTCACTCTTAGAACGGAGAAACATTACCCAAGTGAAGCGAGAGAATTCATCAACTATGACCAGCGTATATTTCTTTCCAGCGATGGATTGTTTGTTAACAGGGCCAAACAAATCCATATGGAGTACTTGTAGAGGAGATGACACTGAAGAAACTTGCTTTGACCTAAAGCTTGCTTTGGTCTGCTTCCCTTTTTCACACGCTGAACATAAAGACTCTTTGGCGTATGAATGCTGAGGTAGACCAGTGACTAACTCTTTTGAAGAAAGAGTGTTCAGTGTCTTGAAATTTAAATGAGATAGCCTCTTATGCCATAGCCAGTTGACATCAGATGAGGCCTTTGAGAAGAAACAGGAGTTCTCAGTGGTTGTTGAGTCCATGTTTATTACATAAACATTTTCCAAACGATAACCGCTGAGAGCTATCTTCTCCTTTTTGTCAGCGACAAAGCAGGATTCCTTAGTAAAGATTACTTTGTTATCCATGTCGCAAAGTTGACTGATGCTTAGAAGATTATGCTTCAGCCCTTCAACATATGCGACTCTTCTGAAGGAGGTTGTACCATTTGAAAGTACACCATACCCTCGGGTATGTCCTTTTCCATTTCCACCGAAAGTCACAGAGGGACCCTTCTCTTCCTTGTATTCAGCGAGCAGGCTTTTCTTTCCAGTCATGTGTCTAGAGAATCCACTATCGAGATACCAGATACCCTTCTTAACCTGCAATACAAAGGAAGATTAGTTTTTCTTGGGTACCCACTTTACCATGTATACACATTTGTCAGTGGAAGTAGTTGGAATGGAAGATTCAGCAGTCTTCGCAGCATTTGAAGATTCAGCTTTGTCTTTCTTCACTTTGGTTAACTTCTTAACCTCAGTGGTAGGATTCACCTTGACCTGATTTGCACCAGGATTGGTCTTCTTTGCCTTGGGGGCAATCTTCACCTTAGCTAACTTTTCAGCTTTGGTGGTTGTGGGACACTTACTAGCAATATGATCGGTAAGTCCACAGTGATAACATTTTCTATAACTAAAAGTAGTTCTAGGACCATTTGAATGTTGAGCTTTTAATTTCGAATTAGAAGTGCCAGCACCAAGTAAACTATTGGCTTTAGAAATGGGACGAACATTCAGTTCTTCAGATTTCTTAACAATGATATCCACTCTGAGTCTTATAGTAGATCGCTGAATAGATCCAGAGATCTGCTTCCTTGATCCAGAGGGATGAGCCACTGAAGCTTTAGAAGCATTCAGCTTTGGTACTAAGGTACCCTTCTGAGGATTCTAGTAAATAACAATTACTTTACCTTTGTCTTTAGAGATAATGGTAGGTTTTGAATAAGCCATTTTCTCCTTGCCTTTTGAGGAGGTAGGAGTTTCCTCAGGGATTGGTGTAATGGACGAGGAGCACTGAGAAGATGAAGTATCAGCGACTGAGGATACGAACGTTCCAAATTTAAGCATTGAACGCTCAGTGGTTGGTTTTGGAGTATCATATTTGTAACCCAAACCACGTTTATCACTCAGGGGAATCTGAGACTTTATTATCTCAGTGATCTTTGTTGAAGAGTTACACCATCCTTCAACAATAGCTTTTTCAGCTTTTAATGCAGCAATAGCTTCTGCTCGTTCGATTTTGACTAGCTGATTCAAATATACTTGATCTTTAAAATCATCTTCAATTTTAGAAAGCTTTTCTATTTGAAGGTGGAAGTTTTTAAGCTTTTCAGCGAGATCAAGGTTTTGGTTTTCAACCACAGTTTTGCCGTTCATGGCTTCGTATAAACTTCTAGTCAAGAGATCGATCTTACGGAGACTATCAGCTTCATCAATATTTGCAATATTGGTAAAGAAAGAAGGTGATACCTGAATAGCAGAGGTTGAAGTGGAGGGAATGTCTGAGCTTTCTTCCTCTTCTTCAATCTTGGCCATGAGACATAGATTTTCTTCATCATCTTCAGAGTCAGATGATGATGCTTCTTCATCAGAAGCAGCCCAATCATAGTCAGCCATCAGGCCTTTATTCTTCTTCTTAAAGCTTTTCAGCTTAGCATATTTTTCTTTCAGCTTTGAATATTTGTCATCTTTATTCCTTGGAACAAAGGGTTTCTTTGCAAAAGCTGAGGGTCTAGAAACTTTCTTAGACCTGCACTCGTTAGCGAAATGTCCTGTCTTTTCGCAGTTAAAACAAGTAGCAGTAGCCTTATCAACAAAAGCTGATGATCTAGGCTTGTCAGTTATGAAAAGAGGTTTGTTCTTTTTAAACATTTTCTTTTTGGCAAATCTCCTGAACTTCTTAGTTAGGAGAGCCAAAGATTCATCATTATCTGAATAATCAGAATCTGATGACCTTTCAGAGTTACTCTCTAACTCAGTGATAGTGACCGAGGGTCGCTGAGTAGAAGGTTCCTCTGAGATTAAAGCAACAGGGGTGCTTTTGGAATCTTTTACAAGATTCTTCTTAAGATGGATTGATTGCTCATGATTCAGCAACGTGCCATATAAGGTTGAAAGGGTCATTGATTTTAGATCCTTTGACAGCTTGAGACACATAGAATAACTGTCCCAGCTTTCAGGTAAACATTCTAGAAACTTTGTAAATACTTCAAAGTTAGAATATTCCTTACCAACAGTTTTCAGATCTATAATTAAACAATTAAAACGTTGGTGTACTTCAGAGAGAGATTCATTCTTACCAGAAATGAAGCTTTCGTATTGTCTTACCAGGTTGATCTTTCTTGAGTCCTGGACTTCAGACGTTCCTTCATACTGAACACATATTGTGTCCCACATGGCTTTTGATGTTTTCAGATTCATGACGGAATGGTAGACTTCGTCAGGAAAAGCCATGGATAGTATGGATCTGGCTTTTGTATCTATAGCCACTTTCTTCTTATCTTCGTCAGTCGATTGAAAGATTTCCTTAGGTACCAGCCTTTCTGGAATAGCAGGTCTATTCTCAGCGGCTGGAACAGCAGCATCAATTCTTACAGGGATGAATGGACCATTCTCGAGATAGTAAGGCATAGTAGGGTCTACACCTTCTAAGAAGAGTGTCATCCTATTTTTCCATAAGTTGAAGTTATCTTTGGAAAATCTAGGAGGTTTAGCAAGAGAACCATTGTCTATATAATTTGTGTTTGTGTTGGTGGCCATTTTCAGATAATAGCAAGGAAGAGAAATATCTTAGATTAGATCTTGTTTATGAGATTAAACAAATCCGCTCTGATACCACGTGTTGGTCCCGAAGGCCTATACAAGTTTGTAGAAGGGGGGGTTGAATACAAACACACAGATTTTACTTTTCTAAATTGTTTATTGATAAATCATTAACAATTTACAGCTTGTTGCGAAAATAAGATTAAGGATAAACCTAAATCTAAACAAGTTGGAACACTAAGGTTTCTTGCACTAAGAGAGATAAGGAAATTACTAATAATAACCTATCTTGAGATAAGAGATTGAACTTGTCCAGAGTTAGCAAGTTACTTCAAATGAAGTGGGTTCATCTATTTATATACTGCATGCATTAAATGCAAGTCAGTATACACTTTACACGTGTCATCAGTTGGTTGGTTGCA
Source organism: Saussurea involucrata (assembly GCA_033807775.1). Lineage (NCBI taxonomy): Eukaryota > Viridiplantae > Streptophyta > Magnoliopsida > Asterales > Asteraceae > Saussurea > Saussurea involucrata. Next base: position 23,518,529 of record CM066324.1, read on the forward strand.
TGTCATTGACCTTTGTTGACAACCTTAGTAGCCGCATGGATGAACAGTGTAGTATCAGAGTGGTTGTACGATTTTAGACAGTCGGAGGTTCTTTTCTGACATTTCGTACGGAGTCGTGCAAGGGGGGTTAAGACAAAAGTACTTTGTACGGAGGACTTCATGATCAGCTTTTCGTTGATTCAGCGATTATCATTTTCTATTCAGCGAATGATAAAGTTCAGCGATAGCTGAAGTCTTGTACTTGATACTGCACGTTGAGTGGACAAATATGAGTCTTCGCTGATCCGCATCAGTTCATTAGGAGACTTGTCGCTGGTTCTTGAGCTTGATCTTCGACTTCAGCGTAGAACCTTTGTTGACGTGAAACTTGTCTTCAAGGATCATAAGTAAACAACTAACTTATCAGCGATCATCATAATGACTGAACAGACTCAGAGCATTAATGGTGAACAGTGTTTGCTGAATGTTTATTTTAATGAGCGAGAGTTCCTATCAGCGGTACTGTAAGATCTTAGTACTTATCAGCGATAGTGAAACTCTGATACATATTGTTTACTTACAATTTTCACTAAGTATATAAGAGAGGGTCATTATCAAATCACTGAGGGTTTGGATCAACACTGCAAACGCACAAGCCGTGCGTATACCCAAAGCCCTACTGGCATACGCGAATTTGCAAGCACCAAGTGTGATAGCGTACAGGAGAGAGCTAGGTTTAGGTGCTCCCATGGTCCAGCCAGAGCCGAAGGGACCTCCCCGGGGAGCTAGACCCGAGAGGCTTAAGGGTCCAAGAACAAGAGGAGGTAGAGTCCGGGTAGCTGGGGCTCCAGGTCGGGGTGTGCTGAGAGTTTCTCAAGTGAAGGGAAACGAAGCGAGCGGTGTGGAGGATTCGTGTGCCGGTACAAGCGAACCCAAGCGAACCTCAACTAGCCATCCTTCCCGCCAATACACCGATCGACCACCCACTCCCCCACACATAACCTCTACCACCCGTACCACCTCTGCCGCCGGACCGTCGACTTCCCTACACAAGGTCCCGGTAGTCTCTGTCCCACTTCTAGACCAAGACCCCGGTACCGAAACAACTGAACCAATCTCTCCATTCACCCAAACCGACATCGTTGACTCCGATAGCACTGACTCCGATACGGATCAAACCATCCGTGCTTCACTGATTCCACCCCGTATCGGACGTCGCCTACCCATAACCGACGATATTCCATCCACCTCAACCACACCTTCTTAAACCCCAAACCCCGAGCCTAATACGGGAGACATAAGGAGAATAGAGGGAGAATTAGTTGAAAATCTAGAACATGTGAGGCGGAGAGAATGGAGGTCAAAAAATAATAATGAGAGAGTGAGCTTGGGCAATAAAGAGGCAAATGAGCGTATCCGAGCCCGAGTCACCCAGGTAGCCACATCTACTGCCTCATCTCATTCGTTGGGTCGAGACATTGAAGAAGCCTTCATAGACCTAGCGACGCAATTGCACACACCCCCTAGCCACTCACTCGGCTCTCAACTGCGGGGTGTTTCATTTTCTCACGGGGACTTAGCACAAAATCTATCGTTCTCTCACTCGGAGAGTTTCGATATTGAAAATAGAGAACAGTTGCCCTAGTTCTCGACTTCTTTCAGCGCACCATTGAGTCTAGAGCCACTCGACAATTTATTACATTCTTTGGCTAGGACACAGAACGAGACTGCTACCATCGGTGAATTAAGTGAACTGATCGGAACATCCGTAGCAAGTCTGCTTTTGAGCGGATTGCGAGGATCGGATGGAAATCCTACCATAGTCAACGTCACGCCAACATTGAACGTAGGTGGCACTTCTGTTGATTCAACAGTCGTGACCTCAATGGGTAATCTAAGTGAACCCGATGTTAGTTTGCCCGACTTCGTGTCAAGGAAGTACTTGGACATCGCCTTAAAGGTTGTCCGCGAAGCGATGACACAGGAATTCAAAATGGAGATCGACGGAGTCAAAAGCTTACTAAAAGGAAAGGAGAAGGTAGTCGAACCCAAAACCGTACCAACACCTCCAGCGACATCCGCTCAACCTTCTTATTCGGTGGACGATCTTAAGACTATGCTTCTCGCCCAACTTCTACAACAAGAAAACGCTGACTCCTCAATCGAAACCTATCTTATTTCTGTACTCTGATCTTAGGTTTCCACTTCACCTTCATCCATCAACCAGCGATTGGACCAGCTTGACTCGACCCTGAAGGACGTTCAGAACGCTCTTTCAACATTGTTCGGTAGTCAAGCTAGCGTACTCAAGCGCTCGCACGATGACCAGGATGATCCTGATCACCGTGAGGGGGAGAACAAGCGTCAAAGATTATCATAATCTGAGTCAATCACCATCGACTCCACTCCAACGGTTCAACCGGAACCATCAGCTGTGGCACAATCCGAAGATCAACCTCAAGCCCAACTGAGCCTATCCTAGATGGTCATTGATATGGACATCTCAGATGATGAAAACCTAACGGTTGAAAAGCCCGAGGGAGAATCCCAAGAACTGATCGTCTACACAGCACCGGAAAGGCCTGCACTTGATATGATAGATCTTGAATATGAGATTAACCCAGAGACCAAAAATGTATGGTATGAAAAAGACGCCAGTGCAATAAACTTCGAGGTAAACTTGATCTTTCCTACCAATGTCAACGACGACTTTGACTACGATCAGTTCCTGCTGCAATCCATTCAGAGTACACCCGCCTATGCTGATCTGCTTCCCGGAACTTCTTCATCAGCTCCTCCGACATCTCCTCAACAAACCGCTTCTGATCAACCTCCACCACCTATCAGATGGGAGAAAATAATTATCCTCATCCCCTTTCTAGAGGACTCCTTGAAAATATTATTCGTCCACGGAATACGACCGCTCGAGCCAACCTTCTACCTAGGATTAGCAATGTTCGACGATGCATACAAGAAATAGTATCTTGAGGTAATGAAAAGGTGTTTACCAGTCAGTCAGGTCAGAACCAAGCACAAAATCACCGAAGTTATCAACATCCGATCTGGCCGAATTCTGAAGATCTGGTTTCAGTCTTTACTGTCAAACGCGAAGACGAGAAAGAATGGATATTATCCGAAACCGACTTCAAGAATCTTCGACTGAATGACATCCACGCCATCCTCAAAGTCCTCCGAACCCGAACTATCCGACCGCTCCACATCACCAAAGCCCTCGATGCCGTCAAACGATTCCTGAAATACAAGGTAACAATGTCTTATATTACTGATTTTCAGATGGGAATCGAACATCGGACGAAGAAGATCAACCTACTCAAACCTAATCAAAAAGCCCTAGAATTGAAGATGTATCCTGTCAACACTCTCCTACTTGAACCAGAATTTTGAATCGTATATCTCAATGAACAGAACGAAAAGAAGTTTCTCCGATTCAGTCAAGTTGAAAGATTCTGCGACAGAACTTTATTAAAGGGCAGAGACGTTTTAAGAGACATAATCACCAAGGAAAAGGATCTCCGGAAATCGTTTGTAACAAGTCTTAACGAAATAAACGCCCGAGAATCCTTGGAAATTGTTGAAGACCGCATCGAGTTCCGCAAATCCATCTGAAGCTTCGAGATTCTTTTTGCACTCCGAAAGAGATACGTTCCTAACTGGCACGAGATTGAACTTCGATTCAAAGGGGGAGATTGTTGGGATTAAATCAGATTGAATAGAAGTTCAAGGGATCTTTTTGTAACATTGTATTTGGGATTTATTTTGTAATAGGCCATGGGCCTTAATATCTTAGCCTAGATATTTAATGTTTTGTTTAGCCTATTGTTTAGGTTAATCGTCACATAACCATTGTAACCGTATGATCAAACTCTCTGAATGGTTTATGAATATGAGATGGATGATTTTTTGAAATCATTGTGTTTATTGATTATTCGTTATTGATTTCTACTACATTGCACTAATCTGGGATCCACAGTAGATGCTCCATTTTGCTAGTCGTCCTGTTAATTCAGGTTTCCTCAAGACAGACTTGAGAGGAAAGTTAGTTACGACAGTGATGGCAGTTGTGACCAGCGACAGTAGTAATTTTTCCATTGATGTATACCATGTCTCGGCGTCTAGCAGAGATTTACTAACGTAGTAAATCCGCAGTTGTTTGCTTGTCGTCCTCTCTAATTAAGACCGCGCTTACAGAATAAGGACTTACGGAGAGGTACAACTGTAGGACCTCATTGCCCTTTGGTTTCGAAAGTAAGGGGGAGCTCCCATGTATTCTTTCAGCTTTTGTACCGCTTGTTCATGATCGTCCATCCAATCGAAGGCTTTTTTCCTTCTTAAGATGTTGTAGAACAAATGGCATTTATCGGACGATCGGGATATAAACCAATTCAGTGCTGCCACACGACCTGTGAGTCGTTGGACCTCCTTGAAGTTTCTAGGCGATTTAATGCTGACCAGAGCTTTGATTTGATCATGATTAGCCTTTATGCCTCGTCATGTGACCATATATTCGAGAAATTTCCTATCCCTGACGCCGAAGGAACATTTCGTAGGATTTAGCTTCATCTGATATTCTAGAGGGATGTCGAAAGACTTTTTAAGATGGTCAACGTGATCGGTCGCTTGTTTTGACTTGACGAGCATGTCGTCGATATAAACTTCTATCGTGTCGCCAAGGTGTTCCTTGAACATCTTGTTGACCAGTCTCTCGTACGTCGACCTTGCGTTATTCAATCCAAAAGGCATGACCTTATAGCAGTAGATGCCTTTATCTGTCATAAAAGCAGTTTTGTCTTGGTCGTCGCCATGCATTAGGATCAGATTGTATCTGGAGTAAGCATCCATGAACGTTAAAAGTTCATGTCTTGCAGTTGCGTCGACCATAGCATCGATGTGGGGTAGTGGGAATGGATCTTTGGGGCAGGCATTGTTAAGGTCCGTGAAGTCGATACACACTCGCACTTCCCATTTTTCTTTTGTACGACCACGACGTTGGCTAACCAGTCGGGGTATTTTACTTCTCTGATCTTCCCGGTCTTTAGTAAGATGTCGACCTCATCGTTGATTACTTTGTTTCGCTCAGGGGTGAACTTGCGGCGTTTTTTCTTTATAGGTTTGAACGATGGATCGACGTTCAACTTGTGAGAAATGACGTTGGAATTTATGTCGACCATGTCTTCGTGCTTCCAAGCGAAACAATCACCATGCTCTTGTAGAAAGGAGACTAATTTTTCCTTTATGATAGGATCTAGCGATGCCCCCACAAGGATGACTCGATCAGGCTTGTCCTGGTCTAAGACAACTGCTTCTAGATGATAGTCATCAGTAGACTCAGGGACATCCTGGATCTGTAGTTGCTAAATGTCTTTCTTCTGAGGCTTCAACGTCGCCTTGTAGCAATCACGGGCGGTCTTTTGTTCGCTTTTGATCTCTTGAACTCTCCATGGCGTTGGGAATTTGATAGTCTGGTGATAGGTCGAGGGGACCGCTTTCATGTCGTGGATCCATTGTCGACCGAGAATGACGTTGTAAGCTGACGAACAGTCGATGACATTGAACTCCGTTTGCTTGTTGATTCCTTTAGCATATACTGGGAGGATGATTTCCCTAAGAGTGTTGGTCGAGTCTCCATTGAATCCTATCAGAGTTATCGAACGACGAGTGATCTCTGATTTATCGATGCTTATTGCTTTGATTGTGCTCAAAAAGATGATATTAGTTGAACTGCCTCCGTACCAAGACTCTTTTGGTCGAGCAACTGCCGATGGTAAGCTGGATAATCAATCCATCGTAATGTTTCTGCCAGCCGTCTTGGAGGTTGTCCTGGTCGAACGTTATGGGCATTGCCTCCAGTTCTAATTCTTGCTTCAGTTGAGACGACAGGGGGATGGGATATTCGTCCGACGTTTGACTGGCATGCCGCTTGGCTGCCGAATATGTTAAGCCACAGACGTCCGATCCTCCTGTCATGCAATTGACAAGTTTTGCATAGACAGGGAATGCTGGTCTCATGTTGTTGACAAGCGTTGATTCTTTATCAATCAAACCTTGGAGGTGACCCTTGGGAACCAGCCAAGCCATCTCCTTCTATAATGCCAAGCAATTGTCTGTCGTATGACTGTGGTCGCTGTGAAAGTCACACCATTTGGTCTTATCTTTTTTGGCATCATCTTTGTTGCTCTTCTTGGGCCATCGAATTGTCGACTGTATATTCCGAAGAGCTTCAACTAAGTCTTTTGATGTCCCCTTAAATCCGTAAGAAGAGATCTTAGGATATTGAGAAAATTTTGGTGCAGGATTGTTTTTTTTCTTTTCAAACCGGACGTTCGATATCTGGCGCGCATGCTCTGTCTAGACGTTCGTCTTGGATTTGAAATCAGGTTTCTTTACTCCAAGCGACTTCTTGTCGAATCGAATGCTTACGACAAAAATCCATGTCGTCTTCTACCCTCATGTAAGCCAATGTGTAACAACCGTATCCCAAATCATAAATAATGGAGAATTTGTGGTCGAAGTGTAAAAAGGGAAAAGGTTAAAGAAGGACCAAGTAGCAATTTATGAAAGTTATATAAGGGAACAAATCCCTAGTTATTCCACAATTTGGTATTCTGTGGCTGAGAAAGAGAACCGAGCAGAGGAATAAAGGAATCGGCTAGAAAGGGTTTCATTGAGGTAAATTCTTAAATCATCTTCTTTTATTCGAGTGATAGCAATGAATGTTGTACTGAGTTGGGCTATGATAGTTATTAAATCCCATCATTTTACTGTGTTCTTCTTCAAAAGGAAATGGGGGAAGTTTTCTTGTTTTTGAATGGGTAAAGGTCATCAAGGATGAATTAGATGAAGGCTTTTCAATGAAAATGCAAGCCTAATGTTGTATCTAGCAAAGCTGGGGGATTAAATCACTTTTGCGTGATTGGGTTGTGAATTTGGGGTTTTGCTGTTTGAATCCCGGATTTGTGTACCGGATCATGGATTGGGGAATCCCGGATTTGAGTACCGGATCCCGGATTGGGGAATCCCAGATTTGATTATCGGATCCAGGTTGGGGAATCCTGTATTTGAAGTTAGTCTCAGAGTTCGGATTTCGAAAACCCTTCTTTTTCGGGTATGTTACTGATCGAAGTGTATGGGTTTCCTTAGATGTTGGGTTCGACTCGGTTTGTTCGTGAAGGGGTGTGTGTTTAGGAAAACCCCTACAATCAGGTGAGTTCCCTTAACTCTTTTTACATGGAACTAGATGATAAATGTTTTACTGACCATGGTATGTTTTACAAGTGTGAATTGCTTACAAAACTTTTATAAAGTTCATGCATGAAAAATATGTTTTGGTAAGGCCTATCTGGCATGATTGAACTGTTTATAAAGATCGCATGCATCATGACTTATTGTTAGCTTTGCATGTATGCCATGTGGAGTCGGGTTGCACAAGTGGGATCAGTGTACCTCGGGATTCGAAGATCCCTTGGGAGTTTATTAAGAGCCGGTAGGTACGGAATTTATTTCCTTTCTATTCGGGCTATGGGGAGTCTGCTTGGGCCCCGATCGTAGTTCTAGTGGGTGTGATCCTCAAACACTGTGCAAATACCCGTGTATGGAGTTTTATTTTGAAATGCATGGTTTGTTAAAGAAATGTTTTATGCTTATTGTTAAAACCGTTTTGCGGAGGGAATTCACTAGACCGTTTGGTCTAACCCTCGCTTTCAAATCTAAACCATTTTCAGGGAAGCGCTCTAGCGGTGCTTCATGTAAAGGTAAAGAGAAGGTTGAGCATAGAGACGGAGGCTTTGGCGAGGAGTACTATAGTTTATTAACTGTACTGCCTAGATAGATCTCTCGGTTGTGGATAGAGTAGTCTGCTGCAAAATTTTGGAAAGTTCAGAACTCGTTATGTTTGTTAATGGAAATATTATGTAATTGGGAGCCGATTTGGGATTATTTATCTATGTTTTTCCATTTGAATGTTTTGGGGTGTTACAAATGGTATCAGAGCCATAGTTTAAGGGATTTAGGTGACCGGATGGACGTAAACTTAAACTGTATGATGGGGGACACAGCCGAGATATAGGGTTTGCCTTTAAGATCACTTTAGGTGCACTAAGGATAAGGTAGCAAGAACTGTCATGTAAGGTAAATTTGAATTTACACCTGGACAATGTAATTGCGAATTTACAGGTACATGTATGTGCTTAAATTGCCTTATTTAGCAAAGTTGTCGTTTGAGTGTTTGTTATACGTGGTTGTTTTAGTTATTGTAATGTCCGGAAGATTACTGTTTTTAAGACAGTCAAGAGAAGGGTCCTAATATGGAGTGAATTCTAACCTTGCGCTGATAGCAATGGTTTTGATGTGATGCATAAGGTCACTCTTGGTATAAATAATGGCACCTCCAATATGTGGGGCGGTAGTGAACTGACTAAAGGTAGAACTTCTTGGGTTCGGGAGGGATGAATTGTTGGCAAGGGGTAAACCCCTAGTTTCTAGTGAGTCCCCATTCTTGGAATTGATGGGTCGATCATTTGGGTTAGGAAATGAGGATTGTGTTGGAGTCTTGAAAGTTTCCGCGATGGAACGGGTGAAGGGATGAGCCTCTGACTTTAGTCAAGCGATATACTTGCAAAGGTAATGAAGGAAAGATGTCAGTGTTGACTGAATTATGCACATGAGTAGAAAGTAATGTAATTGGTCAATTTGGAAACCGTGTAGAGTGTTCGAACAGGTGGGTGTGAAGCACTAGTACAATAAGTTGTTGCAAGGACGGGAAAGTGACCTATGGTCAATGTAGAGTGTCAAGGATAAGTTGTTGTGAGTATAACGACCGACCTTGTTAGAGTGAATAGCCTTCAAATGCAAGTTGAGTTTCATGCATCGTGTCTTTAAATGTGTTACCTGAGCTCTTTCATGTTTAAAGTACATGCGTATAAAATGAATTTCTTTTTGTTTTGGGAAATAAGTTGACGCGCGCAAGCGTGTGCTTTTAAAGAAAAGACAAACTTGTTTTCGTTGCACGATAAAACGTTGAACTTAGTGATCTGCGAATTATTTAACCCTTTTTCATGTTGAAATAATTTTCATTGCGAAAATCATGGAAACGTTTAATTGGAAAGTTTTTATAACTGAAAGGAGTATTGACAGGCTATTATCATATAAATGTGTGTGGGAGTTGACTGACCCACTTTGTGTAAGTGATTTCATTAAGAACTTTTCTAGTCATATTGAAAAGGTTTCACTGGACACATTTTGGTGGTGCCGACATCGATTTGGTTGGACAAGGTGGTGAATTATCATGGGGCTTCATGTGAGCGATCCTTGTGGTTGTTGTGTTTTACTATTCAGCTTGAGTGGTGTTGTGTCATGCATACTCAAGGTTGTTTTAGGATATGTATCTATTGAATTCAAAGGTGCAAAATGATTTCAATCGTTGTGTCATCATGCATGAAGGTTATGAACTCGCTAGGTCGTAGAGGATATCACAATTAAAGGAAAGAGGAAAGGTTCGGAGAATGGAATTGTCCAGTTGATCAGACTTTGGTCGAGTTATGACCTTAATGTTTCAGTTAGAGGAGAACGAGAATAGTGGGAGTCTCAGGCAATAAATTCAGAAATGTTAATATGGTTGAAGTTTAGACTCTTGCTAGGTTATTTGAGAATGGTTATGTTTGGGGGTGAAGTTCGAAGTTGTCGAAGTGATTCTAATGGTAGCAGGTTGCTAAGTAGAGTTACGGTACTTAATGAAACATTGCCGGCTTTGATCCTGAGTTTTGGGGTGGTCTTGTAATTAGATTTTGCGCTAAGAAAAGTCTTGTGTTGTCCTCAAGTGAGAACGGTGGGGTATACAGTTGGTTATGAGGCATTGGATGAAGTGGGTTCCTTTCGAAATCCTGGTTTTCGGGAATTATGGGAACATCATCATGTTGTCTACTGATATTGAGGTCTACAATTGTTAATATTGTCCCAAGTTGAAGGCATTATCTGGAGATTGAAAATTAGAAGTAACCCTGTTAGGTGTGGATGTAAGAGATCGTACGGAGAAAGGCGTATATTGCCATGAGGTTGACCGCCTCGTGTGGGCGCGAGGAAAGCGGGAGATCACCGGTGTGGGTAGGTGGTTCTCTAGAAGGGTTTTAATGATTCGTTTATGCATCAAGTGTTTAGCACAACGAAAGTAGATCGTGATGAGTCACGAGAAAACAGAACTTGTTTGAGTAAATTAGATGATCATGATTATGGGGTTCATCTAGACTCGAGAAAGAAATGTCGTGAAATGACTATACTTCATATATTGGTGTTGCGATTGGTATGGAGAAGGCGGTGTCAATTGTGTGCAAAAAGGGGATCAGGAAGAATTTGTTACAGTGTGATGGCCATGTGGGCAAGTGGGTTGCACTTCATATTAAGGGAGTTGTGTAAGTCCTTGTTGTGATAATGAGTTTCTGTCATGTTGGGCGGTGGACTTACATGGTAATGAGTGATAAGTTTAGGTGTGAATCCTAGTTTGGAGGTTTATGGGAGGTAATCAAGAAGGGCAAGTATGGTTGATTGAAGTGTGGATTTGTAGGGGGTATTATGTTGTCGATGTTTGAGGACAAAAGATTGCATGGTATCTGGCGACTACCTAAAGGAAGAGGATGCATTTTTCACGGTTGTGTTGAATTTTGGGTGAGTTAATCTATTTTCGAGTGGATATCGATGAGAATGCCATATTCGACAAGTTTGTGGTGTTGAGTCAAAGATTTAAAGTTCTTTGGGAAGGTTGAAATATTCCGGAGGTATAAAGAAATTCTGCTGAGTAGATTAACTCTGTTGGAGAACAAGAAACACATGGTGCTTTCTAGCATCGAGTGTTGTATGAAGGATGACTGATTGATTATATCGGGTGGAAATTGTGGTACAACCGTTTGGCTAGGCATAGTAATGTAAGCGTACTATCGGCACACTTGAAATGATCAGAAGCGGAGTAGGTGTTGGTTGGTGGGCAGAATTCCAGACTAGCATAAAGAGGTGAAGAAGACATATTCGAATAAGTTGGAAGGTGAAACTAAGAAGGTTGGTAAGTGACAACAAACAGATGGGGCAGTGTTTAAAGCAGTGTTATTGGCAGGTGATTGAACTCCTCATGCGGGTATGAGAACGAAGGTTGTTGTGTATGACCTGGTTAACATGTGGGAGGGCTTGCACGGGTTAGTAAGTCGTTTTCCCCAGGAGAGGGTGATCTATGCCTTTAAGGAGGCATGGTATAAGTGGCAGGACGGGACGCACAAAGGGTAAGATGTCAGGTTTGAGTGAGCATCAACATTATGAATACTCTGAAGCGAACATGGTGTACAACGAGGTGTTTTCTGGCATAGTTTCGTGAGAGAATGGTCACTCCTCGTTGAGCAAGGCAAACTTAAACTTTAATTTTTGTATGGTTGGACGCTTGTGGGATGCAATAAGAATTTGAGTATATGTCTTCAGGTTTGGTTCATCTTGAGTCGGTGGATACTCCGGATTGGATGGTGGAGATCCCATGTCGTTAACTATGTGTATACGCGAGGTGATGACGTGGTGGGAGCGTATGATTTGGTTACAATAGTTGGGTTGTAGCCAGCATGGCTTAAAGGAATGAAGATACTTTTGTATTAGACATATGTCAGGTTGGGGTAGGTGACTTGGAAATTTCATATTAACCGATTAAGGAACTCATAACTGTGAGTTTATTAGGATATTTGAGGTTGACTTTGTGCTAAGATTGGCGAAATGGGTGATTATATATTATGTAAAGGATTCGTGTTGTTGTGACGTTGAATTCGGTAAAATCCCTTCTTTAAGGAAGTGAAGGCGTATATGAAAATCTGGCTTAGTCGCGTTTTAAAACCGTGAGTCCAAACAATATCTGGTACGGTTGGCATGGGATGTTACATATGTTATAGATGGGATGTTACATATGTTACAGATGGGATGTTACATATGTTACAGATGAGATGTTACATATGTTACAGTTGGAAATATCTTGTGTAATTGGTTGGAGAATTAATTCAGGACCAAAGTGAGAAAATTGGTAACGTAAGGCTGTGAGACTTAAAGTCGGGGATCGGGTTGATGCCAAGGGTTTGGTTTGGCTTGGTTTGGTTTGGCTCAGTTGGCTTGGTTTGTTAGGATTTGGATGTTGGATTGGGAAAGTGTCAAAAGAAAGGAGGGTTGAGTTGAGTCAGTTATATTTGGTTTAACGAATTGAAGGATTGGCATATGGACTAGATATGTTTAACGGACATGTGGGAGTTAGTTTTGTGTTCACGCCTCTACCCTGAAGAGCTTCGGTTTAAAGCTAGTGGGGTTATGTCATTGCAAGTTATGCGAGTAGACGGGAAGTTAAGGAAAACCAAATCAACCATCGACCATAAAATTTAGGAACAACAGACTCAAGAGGTTAGTCCAGTGAAGATTCGGTGGAGATTCCACAAAGGATAAGTGATAATATGTGAAGTGGAGACTGGGATGAGGGCCAAGTACCCGCATCTTCTCGACCAAGGAATTCCGAGGACGGAAGTCTTTTAAGGGGGGGGGGGGGGGTGTTGTAACAACCGTGTCCTAAATCGTAAATAATAGAGGATTTGTGGTCGAAGTGTAAAAAGGGAAGAGGTTGAGGAGGGACCAAGTAGCAATTTATGAAAGTTATATAAGGGAACAAATCCCTAGTCATTCCACAATTCGGTATTTTACGGCTGAGAAAGAGAACCGAACAGAGGAAGAAGTGAATCGGCTAGAAAGGGTTTCATTGAGGTAAATTCTTAAATCCTCTTCTTTTATTTGAGTTATAGCAATGAATGTTGTACTGAGTTGGGCTATGATAGTTATTAAATCCCATCATTTTACTGTGTTCTTCTTCAAAAGGAAATGGGGGAAGTTTTCTTGTTTTTGAATGGGTAAAGGTCATCAAGGATGAATTAGATGAAGGCTTTTCAATGAAAATATTTGCCTAATGTTGTATCTAGCAAAGCTGATGGACTAAATCACTTTTGGGTGATTGGGTTGTGAATTTGGGGTTTTGTTGTTCGAATCCCGGATTTGAGTACCGGATCCCGGATTGGGGAATCCCGGATTTGATTATCGGATCCCGGATTGGGGAATCCCGGATTTGAGTACTGGATCCCGGATTGGGGAATCCCGGATTTGAAGTTAGTCTCAGAGTTCGGATTCTAGAAACCCTTCTTTTTTGGGTATGTTACTGATCGAAGTGTATGGGTTGCCTTAGGTGTTGGGTTCGACTCGGTTTGTTCGTGAAGGGGCGCGTGTTTAGGAAAACCCCTACAGTCAAGTGAGTTCCCTTAACTCTTTTTACATGGAACTAGATGATAAATGTTTTACTGGCCATGGTATGTTTTACATGTATGAATTGCTTACAAGCTTTTATAAAGTTAACGCATGAGAAATATGTTTTGGAAAGGCCTATCTGGCATGATTGAACTGTTTATAAAGATCGCATGCGTCATGATTTATAGTTAGCTTTGTGTGTATGCTATGTGGAGTCGGGTTGCACAAGTGGGATCAGTGTACCTCGGGATTCGATGATCCCTTGGGAGTTTATTAAGAGCCGGTAGGTACGGAATTCGGTTCCTTTCTATTTTGGCTATGGGGAGTCTGCTTGGGCCCCGATATGAGGTGAGAAGGGAGTCTGCTTGGGCCCCGATCGTAGTTCTGGTTGGTGTGATCCTCGAACACTGTGCAAATACCCCTGTATGGAGTTTTATGTTGAGATGTGTGGTTTGTTAAAGAAATGTTTTATGCTTGTTGTTAAAACCGTTTTGCAAGGGAATTCACTAGACCGTTTGGTCTAACCCTCGCTTTCAAAACTAAACCATTTTCAGGAAAGCGCTCTAGCGGTGCTTCATGTAAAGGTAAAGAGAAGGTTGAGCATAGAGACGGAGGCTTTGGCAAGGAGCACTATAGTTTATTAATTGTACTGCCTAGATAGATCTCTCGGTTGTGGATAGAGTAGTCCGCTGCAAAATTTTGGAAAGTTCAGAACTCGTTATGTTTGTTAATGGAAATATTATGTAATTGGGGCCCGATTTGGGATTATTTATCTATGTTTTTCCTGCTGAATGTTTTGGGTGTTACACAATGTCCTAGCTCGGGCGTCTTCGAAGTTTTTGGCGGGTACTTCGTAAGATCGACGTACAACCCTGAGTTATCGTCATCGAGACCTCGCTTATAGGCCTCGATGGCAGTTCTGACATCGCAGTTTCGGATGGTGATCATTTCTGCTTTGAAACGATTGAAGTAAATGCGGATAGATTCTCCGGACTTTTGGGTGACGTAGTACAGGTCGCTGGTCTGCTTCTCCATCTTGCGACTACTAATGTTGTGAAAATTGGTTGACCAACTCTGTGAAGCTGCTGATGGACTTGGGTTTAAGGTTGATCAACCATTGGAGAGCAGCACCTGTAAGATTCGCGCCAAAGCTTTTGCACATGCATACTTCTTGGTACTGGTGTGGGATCGACGCGTTCCACATCAGTTGTTTATATTGGGCGATGTGCTCTGTCGGGTCAATTATTCCTGAATACTTGGGAGTAAAAGCAGGAATATTGTATTTCTTCGGGACGCCGATCTTCGCGATTTCGTCAACGAAAGGCGATGCTTGGAATCCTGTACGGGGCTCGACGTCGACGGGGACGGCATCACCAGGTAATTTTGAGAGTAGAGATAGCATCTTCTCGTTTTGATCTTCTAGTAGCCTCAGCCGTCGGGCGACCGGGTCGTCTGGATTGGATAATGTACCTGTCGGGGGAATGACTCCTGAGTCTTGAGATGTCAGGCCAACCGTCGTATGGAAACCGTTTCCATACGATGAACTGTTGGCTTCTCCGTTGAAGGGAAAATTCGTAGGAATTGTCATTGTCGGTCGCGGGACCGTCGGGATGTGATAAGGCACGGTTCCGTTGTACAACGGGGGTGGCTTTAAATGTTGCGGAGGAAACTGTCCCGAGGGGGATTGTTGAAAAATGGTCCTGGACCTGTCTGGAGTGGTGGTCTCATGAAAGGCGCACCAAAAGAAGGTCGGGGACCGTTCTGAAGTTCGAAGGAGTTGCCTATCGCTAGATTCCTCAGGGAAGCAATTTATGCGGCTGGCTTTTGATTTTGTTCGTTCAAGGCTTGGATCTGACTCCATGCAGCATTCAATTCCATGTGTAGCTGAGCAATTGGATCTTGTTGAGCTGCCATTTTCCTGGAAACAACAAACTTCACAAGATTGTTAGAACGATGTATGCTTGGCTTGAGATTTTCTCTAGATGGGGCCCCACGGTGGGCGTTAAACTGTTAATGCCAAAAACCACCCAAAGGATAACTTAAGGTCGATGTGGAGCTTTAACAACTAAAAAAAGGATCTCAAGACAAACAACACAATCGCAAACAGAAAGTAAATAAGACAAGGGAATTGGTGACGCGGAAAACCCCAACGAGAGAAAAAACCGCGGCCGACTTGTGGAAGTCGACGGTGCACTATGGTCGCCAAACAGGTGAAAATCCTTTTGTAACAAGTATCGTGGGCACAATATATTACAATAAGAATAAAAGTAGACTTGATCGTAAACTAATGTCGTGCGTCGTGCGAATTTGCCGTGGATCGTGCGAAATCAACTGCTGTCGTGTGTAACTTGCGTAAGAGATATTTGCTCAAATGTCCAGATGATCAATGTTGTATTGCATAAAAATGTTGAATGTGAAGTAGTTGTTGTATGAATTGTGGCGCAGGCCTTTATATAGCTTTTGGTAGCATTGAATGTGTCTTGGTGACTATTTGTAACCGCTGTTTGGTCTTTAACTGTCATTAATGGCTCGTCCGTTATGACCGTTGTGCAATGATTGCTCTTGGACCTGCATTAATGAAATAAGAATAAATGGTTGTTGACTTTTAACGGTTAGTATGGTCGTACGACCGTCTTAAGTCACAGTTGTTGATCGTAGGAGTCTTACGACCGTCATAGAAATGTACGATGGAAAAAGCAATCGTAAGTAACCTGCAGGACCTTATCTTAATACAAGAATGGTCTTACATAAATGTCATGTTCATTTTCTTCGTCGGTCGTGAGGTGTGGATTTTTACCCAAACAGTAACCATTTTTTATATTTAGAGGCAAAAGTCCAATTCTATATGTATTACTTCATGATCATTGCTCATGGGAACACCACTAAACCTTCACAACATGTTCTTTGTTTTTCTTACAACTGTTGTTGGGTATGGGAAGGGGAAAACCATTAAAAACATGTAGAAAACCATTAGACATTAAATTTTATTGGCAAAAGAGAAGAGTGAAGTATTTGAGTATGTGTTTCTATGGTTGCTGAAATTGAGTGATGAAGGGTAGGAGTGGGAAAGTGAGAAGATTTTTGGAATGGTTCGATTGATATGATTTAGAGATTTTGGATTTAGAGAGGTGGTAGACACAACTAATGCACAACTCTCCGTTGCCCCTGTGTTGAAGAACCATAAAGAGCTTTTACTTGTGGCTTATGTTTAAGTTTGCATCAGATATAAAAGAATCCAACAATATTTAGTTTGAGAAACATATTATTAACAGTTTAATAAGTTAAAACTTTTTGAACGACTTATTTAGGACTTAATCAGTAAATTGGTAAGTATGTTAATAGGGCCTTAACTACCCATTCAGCCAAGACTTTTTTTCATTATACCACTCAAATAACAACAACAAAAAACAATCTGAACAGGTCATCACTCCATAGTTGTTATTTTCTAAGATATGAGTTGATTATCTCTTGATGTATCTCTTATGCACAAGTGTGTACATTACAACAAATCACCAGCCACATTATGAGTGATCGAAGCTCTTTCATGTTTCAACAGACACATTAAAATGTCGAGAAAAAGTATGCATTTATCAAAAGGTCTTGTTTCGAATTATAAAAACACTTTAGAGGAAGCAATACCCCTTGATGATGAAGTAGAAGAAGGAGCAAGCATAGATATAGAATTTACAAATCCAGATGGAGATGATGATACTTGTAACACCCTCAAAATTGGTGCAATTTTCACTCTCATTCACTTAAAAGAACGCTAGCTTGAGTCTAGGTATCCGAAAATAACCACCTAATTCTCTCAAACTTAAACTCTGATACCAACTTGTAACACCCTCAAAATTGGAAAGAGCCACTAAAAAACTTTGATTTAATAAACGAATAAGGACAAGATTCCTTATACAAACCACCCTTAGGAATACCTCAAAAATAAAATCGTAACAACTTCAACAATTCAAAATCCTAAGTCCTACACCAAGATATAAAAGTCGGGTGATACTCAACTCAATACAGACTTGCTATTCCCAAAACACGGAAGACTTCACCAAGCCACTTACTTCTTGAACTCAAATCTAGCTCTCAACTCTTCACAGTGTCACTAGAAATATTACCCAACCGGAACCTGTTGCACATGCCGACAAATAAAAAGATTAGGCTACCGCCTAGTGAGTTCAAGAGTTTACATCATGATTAAAATAACTTATTAAATGAAAGAGTACTTATTTAAATCATGGTTTCCAAAAGAGATTTATAATAAGAATGCAAACAACTCCTTTCCCAACGCACACAAATTCCAAGACAAAAGTTCCAAAAGTAGATAGCCTTTTCCAAAATGGATTCATATTCAAACTCACTTAAAACATGAATAAACATTTAAGTCTCAATTTAGTCAATCAAGTATGAGGCATAATGTCGACCCATGTACCATGGACAACAATCCAAATGAATATAAAATGTTACCGAAAATATGGATAAAAACATGATACTTACGATAGCATAAAAGGGAGCGAACTCCAAATACCAAAATATGGAAATGACATGCTTCATTCAAACCTTAATAACGTGGAGGGAAATCCAATATTAAAGTTATTATTTGTAGTCAACGCACAAGACCAACGATAATAAAGTAAGGACATTAATATCCAAAACAGTGTTGGCCGACAACGGGGGAGACCTGTATCCATTGAGAGTGGAGGAACACAAAAGTATGCCACTCATACAATGTTAATCATATGACACTTCACGACATGAAAGCCCAAGTGTCCCTACGACTCCTTTCAAGTTACACCCAAAGCGACAGCTGACCTTAGCGAATATTAACATGAATACCACCAAAGGCCCGACACAAGCGGGGTTACAACTATGGCATTGCCCCGACATGGCGGAGGTCATAAACGGCCATCAATCATGATAGCACAACCGCACTCAGCCCTCCTAGTGTACCCTTGCAAGGTAAAGGTCATAAAACATGGGGATCGGGTCAAATCTCGTAACACCCAGTAGACCATCAAATAAAGACTGACTTACGTGCCTATGGATCCAATGCAACACAGTCTAAAATTACATGACTACACATGAATGACTACTGCACCCGAGCATGTAATCATCAATAATATGCAATTAGTTGAAATAATTGCAAACCATAAATATGACTCTACATTGAGCCATCAAAATCAGACAAGATGTCCCCAAAACTCATTTGAAGTCAAAAATGAGCTAAATGCTCAAAACGCATTAGACCAATAAATAACGGTCCTCATAATGTAAAATGCATTTAAACGACAGTTATGTAAACGTATACCTCAAAGACATGATTAACCCAAAACTCGTCACGGATTAGGACATATGGTTTCCCAAATGGACTCATACCCTTAAATTTTTAAAATGTCTCATAACACGAAAATATGCATTTTCCCAAATGGTTTATAAAACCAATTACACCAACATGCTTAAACCATTGAATAAACTCCATTTGAGCAATAAACCATTTAATAACATATTTATGATATTTACTTATCAAAATATCCGAAGATCCCAAATATGAGTGTTTTACAAGGTTTATAAAGTTAAACATTTCAAAAAATCAAAACCCACCAAATAACTCAACAATTGATAATTTTATGTAAAACACACAAATACTTGAAAAATAACATTTTTGGCATGTACAACGTTTTCACAAATTAACTTGAACTCACCTTGCTAGATTAATGTCAAATCCAGACTTTCCCCCAATTTGAGCTCATTTGAAGAAACTTGAATCCTTAAGCCAAATCTTCCAAAAACCTAGATCCATAAGTTTCCAACCATAAGTATTTATATCCAACCACTTAAAATCGTTCCCTAGACATTTTCATCAATAATCTCAACTTAAACCAAAATGCTAATTTCCATAGATGAAGAACAGAGAAGATTACCTCAACCACAACAAGAATCCACCAACAAAACACTTCTAGGTAGGGATGAGATCGGGACCGGACCGGTTGGTACCGAAAAATTTTGGGACTAAAAAGTGGTACCGAAAACCAAATCGTATGTACCAGTATGGTACCGGTTCAGTTTCGGTTTCGGGACGGGAAAATCGGTACTAGGACCATTTAGGACCGAAAATTTTAAAATGTATCAAATGTGTCTCAAAACCAATCGTAAACCAAAATACCTTCATAGTGATTCAAATGTGTTTCAAAACCAATCACAAAAAATCAAAAAATACAAAACAAATCAAAAGTTCAACAATTTTCAATATTCTTTTACGATTTTCGGTTTTCCATTTTTGTTTGTTTATCAACTCTTCAATCTCTATATATACAACAACAAACAATAATAATTAATATTAACAACAATCAAGATAAACTTTATTTAAGAGATGATAAGCATAATTAAAAGTTTTCAAAAATACTTTGCTTTTAAACATTTCGGTTCGGTTTCGGTTGTTTCGGGAAAATCCCGGTACCGAATACCGATTTTGAGGAATGTTTGGAACCGAATACCGAACCGAATACATGGAATCGGTTCGGTTCGGTTCGGTACGGTACCGGGTCGGTCCCGGTTCGGTTCGGGAAAACGGTGCTCGATGCTCTTTCCTACTTCTAGGTCACCAACAAGGCACCACAAGCTCCAACTCTTCAAAATGGACAAAAAGGTGGGATGAAACCCTAGAAAGCTTTGACGAAGAAGATGAAGTGAAAGGGTTCTAGATTAGTTTCCCAAAACCATGGTAGATGAAGAAAATCACTTGCAAATCTCGAATCTTGTGGCTAAATAGCTCAAAATCGACTTTGGAGGCTTAAGGTTTCGGTTTGGTAGAGAAAGGGATGAAATGGGAGAAGTGAGGAGTGAAATGGGGCTGAAAATTGCATTTTTTAAGGATCAGGTGCCCGTGTGCGATTGTGACACTAATAGCACAGAATGTACCGAGAGTTTTTGGCATCCGAAGATTGTGACATGCTATAGTGACAGTGTCACAATCACGGGCACTATAGCACATAAATGTACCAAACACTGTTTTGGTCATAACTTCCTCATTTTAGCTGTGTTTTGCTCCAGAAAGAACCGTTGGACTCGTATTTGAATTATTCATCTAACAAGACCATAAAACCTAGGATTTAAGCCCAAAATACTATTTCCTGTATCCCTCTTAAAAGATCGATTTCTACACTAATTTGAAACTGTGCTTACCCAAAAAATTACAGGTGCTACCCCATTGTCATAATTACATGGCACATTCGTTGAGATTACCAACCACTCGGTAACGTCGTTGCTATTGTGACATATGTCACAATCACATGACACTATAGCCGAGACTACCATACCTTCAGTACCATTGGTGTTATTGTGACAAATGTCACAATTGCATGGCACTATAGTTATACTCCATAATTGGTTCTTTCTTTACTGATTTCCCCCATTTCAACATTTCTTCAATTGGGATAAAAATCAGGGTGTTACAATACAAATCATGGAGAAGAAGATGGCAATGAGAAAGATGTAATAGGTAATTCAACAAATTTTTATAGAATGTATGTTCAATTTCAGTGTGTTTATCAAATAATGTTAAGTACAATGGCTTAGTTTCTTTTACTCTTTCTTTTTTGTTTTTTAACTCGAGGTGAAGAGAAAACCCAAACTATGGAGACATTGAAGATTTGAAGTCAATTGATTTTAACAACACAATGATTGGAGAGGATGAAGATCTTACAATTGTACCTAATTCTAACGAATTGAAAGAGAAAGGTATTATCCATTAAACAAACCTTCACAACAAACTAATTGTGAAGGTTCTCTTGATTTCATTTGGGAACAACTAATCCTACCTACTTATTATTTTATTTTATTATGTTTTTATAATATGTTATACCTTCTATATGAGTTCCTGGTTCAGAATCGGATGAGCAATCGAAAGAAGTTAAGGAATCAATGTTCAAAGAAAGTAACTTTTGTGTACAATATACTAGTCCTTGACATCTCCTCCTTTCTAATATACTTAACATGTTTTGTTTTTTGTTTTTATATTTCATTAGACTCATTGAAAATGGCAACAGGAAAACGACCATTAACGAAAAGTCTTATTGCCAAGTTTAGAAGTACAAGAAACGAAACTTGAACTTTAGAGATGAACACTTAAGGTAACAATTTAATGGAATTTCAACATTTGATCTTTTGCCTTCATTTCAGTGTTATGTGCCATCAATAATTATATCACAAACACTTTACATTTATCTTATGGAAGCAAACCATTCTAAGTTTTTTTCTTTTTCTTAGAGCGTATAGTGAACTTAATAGACGATCAACACACATCGCTTATGCCATCAAGTCAACCCAAAAGGAATATGCATCCAATGGTTTTGAAGGCTACACGTGTTGTTTGGGTTTGAAGGCTACACGGGTTGAAACAACGGGTAAGATTAAAATAAACCCTTACAGTAAGTTTGTTGTAAAGGTAGTGTTATATGATCTTTTAGTTAATGAAATTCAATATGTGAACTATTTCTCTTGGAGACACATGTAAGTTCTATTTTCGTTTAAAAACATATTACTTTTAGTTTAATGAAATTCAATATGCATGCATTAACAAAATTCCATGATGATTTTAACTAACTTGGTCCTACCACCATTATTGTTTAATAATCGCTTAGAGCTGTTAACGGATATGATAACCATATGTAGTGATTTGAAAGTTTTGTTATCTAATTATGGTAAACTTGGTCCTTTGTATAATGGATATGGAAAACATTTATTTAATAAGGGAAATTAATTAAAATACCCCAAGTTTGAAAGTGACTTATTAAAATACCCCAAAAAATTATTTTCTTACCAAAATGCCCCATTTTTCCGCGGAGGGAGCCCTCTATAGCGGGCAGGGACTGAAAGTGTAAAATTTTGCAAGATTATTTACACTTTCAGTCCCCATAGCGGGCCATCGCGGGCCGCGTTTGAGCCATCGCGGGCCTCGATCGCGGGGGCCAGGGACTGAAAGTGTAAATATTTCTTGCAAAAATGTACACAATTGGTCCTTGCCCGCGATCGCGGGATCTTATCGCGGAAAAAAGGAGCATTTTAGTAAAAAAATAATTTTTTAGGATATTTTGGTAAGTCAACTTCAAACTTGGGGTATTTTAATTAATTTCCCATTTAATAATCACTTAAAGCTGTTAACGGGTATAGAAAACATTTGTTTTCCATATCCGTTATTTACTTCCATTCTATATATTTTATATTGATTTGATAATGTTTATATTTCCATTTTGTCTATTTTATATTAAATAACTAGGTTCGAACCGTGTATTACACGGGGTAATTTAAAAAAAAATCATGTCAGAAAACTTATCAACTATTATGAAAGATTAATTTAAAGTTAATTGATGGGAAACATAACAATTTGACTTTGAAAATATCATTAACTAACCATTTATTGATAACTGATATTATGTAGTTCAATTAAAATTAGCGGAAATAATATAATCATAATTAAGAAAGTATAAATAATTAAATATACTATACTAAAATATTTGCATATTTATATTTTTGAAAAATGTTTGAACTCATAATCCAAAAGTCAGTTGATAAGTGATATCTTTTTTTCAAGTAATTAAATCTCTTATTATAATTCTAAGGGTGTTTCGTTGACAAAATAGAATTTGATAGAATTGTAATTCGTCAAATGAATTCGACTTTGAAGTAAAAATTGATATGAAATTGCAAAAAGAAAATCACGACAATTTAGTGATTATTTGTATCAAATCTCATACTAATTTCAACAAATCTCATACTAATCACGATACATTAATTCGTATATATTTATGATATTTAATAATATAATTAAATCCAAAAAATTCAATATTAGACTCATTTCGAAGGTATTGACGAATCGATTACAATGGTATAATTTGTAAAAATAGAAATGTTTTTTAATGCATTTTAGTTCATATACATTATTTATGTTTATATGATAAGAGTAAAAAATGAAAAATAAAAAAGTAAGGGATTAAAAGTTTATATATACCTAATTATAAGGGTAGTAAATGTAACGTATAAATTAAAAAAATTGAATTAAGGAGAGATTTAAGGAGGAGTGAATGTGGGTGTGATAATCGAACTTATAATGTAAACTGCGTCCAGATACATGTTTAGACGGGAAAATACTGAAGTCATACTAACAACCAAGACCAAATTGGAATAGTTGTAATGTTTTGTGAGAGGGTGTAATAAGAATGAAAGTTGAAGGACTGGTTGGTAAATATGGGATAGGGTATTTAAAGGCACAAAACCCTAGGAATTCTTCTTATTTTGTGTGTTTGGCGGACCTTATTCCGTGAATGATTTTGGATAAACAGTTTTATGAATGATTTATGCTGAAAATGGTAAACTGTTTTAAATGCTTTGATAACTATTATGAGGGACTCACTAGACCTTATGGTCTAACCCTCGCATTTTCAACCAGGAAAACAAGTGATGAAAGGCTCTAAGAAGTGAGCAAGGAGTTAGCGAGGAAGCTTGGTAGTATAGCGACAATATAGTACTGTTTAGTTTATTTCTCAGTTGTGTAGGTTGTTTCCGCCAACCAATTTTGACATGATGTAAGGAAATTTTGGGACCCGATTTTAGAATATTCTATGTTATAAGACCTTGCATGTTTTATTTATAAGAAATGAAATGTTAAAAATGTCTGGGTGGTTATAGTTGGTATCAGAGCCATAGTTTAAGGGATTTAGGTGACCGGATGGGCCTAGACTTAAACTTTGGGGAGTAGAAATCACAACTGAGAATCGGGAATGCGTTAGGAGGGCACTAATATTAGAAATTGGATTAGTAAGGCGCCAAGGACAGTCATGTAAGGTAAGTTTGGAGTTACACCTGGCCAGTGTAATTGTGAACTTACAGGTACAGGTATGTGCTTAAATCGCCTTATTGCTCCGTTGCGTTAGTACTAAATGAGTCTGTAGTATTAAACGAGTCTTCAGCCGTTGTGGTTTTTGTAGTGAATCAGAATGTCTGCGAGAACTCTGAGAAGTAGATCAATTCCACTCGCGGAGGAAGCGCGAACCAGGAGTACTACGCCTCATGAAAAGGCAGTGAGATTTGAGGAACTGGCGGAGGATGGACCAGTGGAACCTTTAAGGGCAGCGGCCACTCGGGGGGAGAGGTCGAGGCCGTGGGAGGGGTAGAGAAACGATACCGAGAAAGGCCGTTACTGAAGTGGGGGAAGCAACCACCAAAGGCAAGGGCAAGAAAAAGAAAGCGTCGGTTAAGCGCAAGGCAAGGAGCGTTGAGGAACCAGAAATTCATGCAATATCCGAGCAGGAAAGTTCAGCGCCTGTAAAGAAAACAAAGGCTAAGAAAGGGCATAAACCCGAGGCTACACCAGCTTTCGTGACTGAGGATAGGTTCACAACAGAAATGGATAAACTACAAAAGGCCTTACAAGCAGTGTTAGACAATCAGAACAAGACTACATCAGGGGAAGGAACCAATAGCAGTGCTGGGAAGAAAACCGAGGAAGGTTGTGAACCACGGACTGGTGACAACTCCGATTGTCACTAGTGAGCCAAAGACAGTGAAAGGGTGTTCGTTTAACACATTCGTTTCGTGCAAGTCTCCAACATTCAGTGGAGAACGCAACCCTGTTCTAGCTTTGAAATGGGTTTGCAAAATGGAGTTGGCCTTTGATACTAGCAAGTGCGCTGAGGAGGATAAGGTACTGTTTGCAATGTCAATGATGAAAGTTGAGGCCATTTATTGGTGGGATGTTGAGACTGGAGGTAGGGGATCAGAAGTAGCGAAGAGTATGCAGTGGGGATCTTTTGTTAAGAGATTCCGAGCGCAATTTTGTCCTTTGGCGGCAGTTAAAAAGTTGGAGGAAGAGTTTCTGGGATTGGAACAAGGGTCAATGTCGGTTCAGGAGTATACGTCGAAGTTCATCGAGAAAGCTCGATTTGCAGAATTGTACGTGCCTACTGAAGAAAGGCGGATCGAGAGGTACATTTATGGGCTGAAGAGAAGTATAAGAGAATTGGTGCAGGTGAAAGATCCAGTTACTTTTCAGGCAGCTGTAGATAAAGCGGAACCTACGGAAAAGGATAAGAACAGGCAGATGAACGAAAGAGTGGGAGATAAGCGTAAGTGGGACGGACCGAGTCGAGACAGTAAGAGGCCGAGTACAGCCAGACCCGATTTGCGGGTGGGATCCAAGTCAGTGGAGAAACCTTGTGCAAAGTGTAACAAAATGCACCGAGGAGAATGTTGGGTTGAGGGATGTTACAAGTGTGGGAAAATGGGGCATCTATCCCGAGATTGTCGCAGTCCGAGGATCTGTTATCAGTGCGGGTTGTCGGGTCATGTCAAGTGGGACTGTCCGCAATTGAAGAAGGGTCATGCTGGGGGTGAAGGTGGAAGTAACGGGGGAAAGGGTAATGAGAAGAAGGTGGAGCCGGCTCGTGCCAGAGCAAGGGATTTCCACATGTCAGCTGAGGAGGCGGAGAACACGCCTGATGTAGTGACAGGTACCTTTCCTATAGACTCGATGTTTGCCAAAGTTTTGTTTGATTCGGGGGCCAATCGTTCGTTTGTGTCGCCCAATTTTGTTCAAAAATTGCAAGTGAAACCCAAGAGGTTGAACTTTGGGTTTGAGGTAGAGATAGCTGATGATTGTCGAGTCTGGGTAAAGGAGGTCTATGAGGGTTGCAACATAGACGTGGATGGTCACTTTTTCCCGTTAAGGTTGTACCCTATGGGGATGGGGGAGTTCGATGTAGTCCTAGGGATGGACTGGTTAGAGGATAATGACGCTAGTATTGTGTGCAATAAGAAGTTAATCCGTATTCCTTTGGCCGATAAGAAAGAAGTGGTCATTTACGGGGATCAACGGAATAGGAAGTCGTGTCTGATTTCGTTGATGAAAGCTAGGCGATGTTTAGGAAAGGATTGTGCGGGGTATCTAGCTTATGTGTTAGATGCTAAAAGGGAGAAGAAGAGCGTGGGAGATGTGCCAGTAGTGAGTGAGTACCCGGAAGTGTTTCCTGATGATTTGACGAGTCTGACTCCAGATCGTCAAGTGGAATTCAGAATTGAACTGTTACCTGGGGTGGCACCGATTGCTCGTGCGCCCTATCGGTTAGCACCAGCGGAGATGAAAGAGATGATGACTCAACTGCAGGAATTGCTCGACAAATGTTTCATTCGTCCGATCTCATCGCCTTGGGGAGCACCGGTACTCTTCGTTAAAAAGAAGGACGGATCCATGCGAATGTGCATAGATTACCGTGAACTCAATAAAGTAACTGTGAAGAACAAATACCCGCTTCCGAGGATCGATGATCTCTTTGATCAGCTTCCAGGTGCGAGTTACTTCTCAAAGATAGACTTGAGATCGGGTTATCATCAATTGAAAGTGAGAGAGGAAGATGTACCGAAAACTGCTTTCCGTACGAGATATGGACATTACGAGTTCTTAGTCATGCCTTTCGGGTTGACTAATGCGCCAGCGGTGTTCATGGATTTGATGAATAGAGTGTGCAGCTCGTTGTTGGATAAATGTGTGATCGTCTTCATTGACGTACACGAGAAGACCACGAGAGACATCTTCGGGCAGCGCTAGAATTGCTAAAGCGTGAGAAGTTATACGCGAAGTTTTCGAAGTGCGAGTTTTGGTTAAGGGAAGTCCAGTTTTTGGGTCATGTGGTGTCGGCGGACGGCATCAAGGTAGATCCTGCTAAGATTGAAGCCATTAAAGATTGGGAGGCGCCAAAAACCGCATCGGAGGTGAGAAGCTTTCTCGGTTTAGCAGGATATTACCGGAAGTTTATTCAAGACTTCTCTCGAATAGCTTCGCCACTGACCTCTTTGACAAGGAAGAACGTCAAATTCGTGTGGGCGGAAGCGCAAGAATCTGCGTTTGAGAAACTGAAAGAAAGTTTAAGCAGTGCTCCAATTTTTTCGCTACCTAGTGGATCGGAAGGGTTTGTGATATACAGTGATGCTTCTAAGCTTGGGCTGGGGTGCGTGCTGATGCAGAACGGGAAGGTAATTGCCTACGCTTCTCGACAGTTGAAAGATCACGAAAAGAACTACCCCACCCATGACATGGAGTTGGCGGCGGTGGTGTTCGCACTGAAAATCTGGCGACATTACTTATATGGAGTAATGTGTCAGATTTACACTGATCACAAAAGTCTGAAACATCTGTTTGACCTGAAGGAGTTAAATATGAGACAGAGGAGATGGATGGGGCAGTTGAACGACTATGACTGTGAGATCTTGTACCACCCAGGTAAAGCTAATGTGGTGGCCGACGCGCAGAGTCGGAAGGAACGGGGAGAACATACCAAAGTCATAGCTTTCAGACTCGAGGCAACTCGAACCTTCTTGAGGAAGTTAAGAAATTTCAAGAGGAAGCTTTGTTGGAAGAAAACGTCAAGAGCGAAAGAATAGTCGGAGTTACATCGTTGTTCGAAGTTAACAATGGTGGACTGAAGTGTATGAAAGACCGAGTGTGGGTTCCTAAGTTGGGAAACTTAAGGGTAAGTATCCTTGAAGAAGCGCATAAGTCGCGGTTGTCCATGCACCCGGGAACAAACAAGATGTACAGAGACTTGAGGCAATTTTACTGGTGGCCAGGGATGAAGAAGGATATCGCTCATCTGGTGGAGCGATGTATGACTTGCTTGAAAGTTAAAGCAGAACATCAGCGACCATATGGGGAACTACAGTCTACGGCGATACCAGTGTGGAAGTGGGATAATATCACCATGGATTTTGTCACGAAATTACCAAGGACCCCTAAGGGCAACGATACGATTTGGGTGACAGTGGATGTTCTCACCAAGTCCGCGCATTTCTTGCCTATGAGGGAGTCGGATTCGTTGGAAAAGTTGGTGCGTTTGTACATCAACGAGATTGTGTCTAGGCACGGGGTGCCGAAATCCATTGTGTCTGATCGTGATGGTCGATTCACGTCAAAGTTTTGGGGAGGTCTCCAACGTGAATTGGGATCTCAACTGAAGCTGAGTACGGCATATCATCCATAAACGGATGGTCATAGTGAGAGGACTATTCAGACGCTTGAAGATATGCTTCGAGCGTGTGTGATCGATTTCAAAGGATCGTGGGAAATGCATTTACCGTTGATAGAGTTCTCATATAACAATAGTTATCACGCGAGTATCCAAGCGGCGCCATTTGAAGCATTGTACGGACGGAAATGCCGTACGCCTTTATGTTGGAATGAGGTAGGAGAGAGAGAGTTAACCGGCCCAGAAATAGTTCAACTGACATCAGACAAAATAGAATTGATCCGAGAGAGAATGAGAATCGCGCAAGATCG
This sequence comes from Saussurea involucrata, assembly GCA_033807775.1. Taxonomy (NCBI): domain Eukaryota; kingdom Viridiplantae; phylum Streptophyta; class Magnoliopsida; order Asterales; family Asteraceae; genus Saussurea; species Saussurea involucrata. Next base: position 23,547,138 of record CM066324.1, read on the forward strand.
ACAGAAAAAGTATGCAGATAGACGAAGGAAGCCGATTGAATTCCAAGTAGGTGACAAGGTAATGCTTAAAGTGTCACCTTGGAAAGGTGTGGTTCGCTTTGGGAAGAAAGGGAAATTGAGGCCGAGATATGTCGGGCCTTTTGACATCATTGAAAGAGTTGGCACGGTAGCCTACAAGCTAGATCTGCCAGAAGAATTAAGAAGGATTCACCCGACCTTTCATGTGTCAAATCTAAAGAAGTGTTTGGCCGAGACCGATGTCGCTATTCCACTAGAAGACGTTAGTATTGACGAGAAATTGATGTATGAGGAGGAGCCAATCGAGATAGTAGACAGTAAAGTACGAAAGACGAGGAACAAAGAAGTTCGTTTGGTGAAAGTTCAGTGGAGGTATCACAAGGGACGAGAAGCAACGTGGGAGGTAGAATCTGATATCAAGTCCAAGTAACCTCACCTGTTTGAAAAAGGAATTTCGGGGACGGAATTCTTTTGAGGGGAGAGTGTTCTAACAACCAAGACCAAATTGGAATAGTTGTAATGTTTTGTGAGAGGGTGTAATAAGAATGAAAGTTGAAGGACTGGTTGGTAAATATGGGATAGGGTATTTAAAGGCACAAAACCCTAGGAATTCTTCTTATTTTGTGTGTTTGGCGGCTTGAAATGCAGAGAGGGAGGGAGAAGAGTTCTTGGCGATTTCATTTATTGGGAGGAAGGAAGAAACAAATTTCAAGCAAAGCAACTCAGGTAATAATCTCCTCCTTAGCTTCTGTTCTTTGTGATTAGAATGGGATTTGGGGTTCTGCATGTTAATCAGAATGGGTTAAATCACTGCATTTGGTAATTTGAATCTGAGGTATTTTAACCTAAGCCATCTTCTCCTTAATTTTCTATTTATGTGTCTAGAAATTGATTTTGGGGATTTTGTAAGCTAAGCAAAATAGAAAATCTCTGTTTTGGCGAAATTGATTCGGAGGTTTGCTTAAGAAATGACTAAGATTATTAAGTTGCATCGGGGACCTTTATAACCTTTTCTCGTAATCTGTTCCTTCGAATAAGCAAGCGAAATACATTTTCAGTCGTGAAATCGAGCTGAACAGACCAGTTGGCGCAAACCTAGTTGGGGAAGACATAGTTGGCGCAAAAAAACCAGTTGGCGCAAAAGTCTGTTGGCGCAAATGTGTCGCTAACCATGGGTGGCGCAAACCTCGGTTGTCGCTAACCATGGGTGGCGCAAACCCTGGTTGTCGCTAACCGTGGGTGGCGCAAATCAGTTCAAGCCCTGGACCTTTTGGGCTTCTGTTGGCAGGCCCAGTTCGTGTGAGAGTTGGGCCGAGTTTGGTTAAAGTCTAGATGGAGGTTTTGGGTCAAAGTAATTTGTTTTTGGACTTAGAAATGGGTTATTAGAGACTAAGTAAGAGAAGGACTTAGGATCAGAAATCTGGGACGCGCCTAATTAATTGATAAATTATGTATTAGGTGTACGGTCGGTACGAGACTCGAGGTAGAGAAGAATTTGCTATCAGGTGAGTTCTCTAAACTAAAACGTGTGACTTTTAATATGTTTTCTGAAGCGATTGTATGATGAGATGGCTTAACAAGTATTGTAGAAGGGGGGGTTGAACACAATACTCAAAAAAATTCACAATTTTAATTCTTTTATTGAAAAACTTCAACAAGAATTACACACAGAAACTAAAGATTGTTGTGGAAAAGAACAGTTAAACTATTCTAACAATCTAACACAAAGTATACTAACAAAACAACTAAGAACACTTAGAGCAAAGCTATCAGGTTACAAAGCAATATGGAGATTTCTTGCACTGAGAGAGATTTCCAGAAAGCGTAGTTTGCATGGGGATGTCTTCTTCCTTTTATAGTGACAAGGAGTGTACAAGCATTAAATGCTTGGGACACTTGTCATCTTCATATTTGCTGAGGATGTTGACTCCTGAAAAGCTGAGATGTCTCTATCACCTTTTACTATGTACTAGGAATAGAACCCATGCGCTTGAAAGGGACTTTAACTGATAATGGATAAAACGACAAATAGCCACTTTTATCTGCCAAACGATATTGTCCCATAATAAATGATCTTCTTGAACACCGATGAAGTTCCACCGATATAGATGACTTTGGAACTTGAAACAATCTGCAGAGAGAAAATCATTTATTTGATAACACATAGATCCCACCGATTTTAGCACACTTATCGATGGGATGAAGCTGACCGACAAAAGATATGTCGGTGGAGGGGTTTCCACCGATCTGTGAGAACAAGATCGGTGATGAGTTGTCCACCGATTTGTGTGAGCAGAATCGGTGAAGGGTTGTCCACCGATTTGTGAGAACAAATCGGTGAATGATGACTTGGTTGAATGCAGAGAAGACTCTTCTATTTTCCACAAGTAGAATGTCTTCAAGCTTGGTTTTGGTTGATCTTCGACTTCACCGAACAATTGATATTTTGTACAAGTCATCAAAAAAAGAACTATGCTAAAATATTCTAAGTAAGATATAAGGGATAACATCGGTGAGTCAATTTCAAATCTAGGTGACCCAACAATCTCCCCCTATTTGAATTTGAGCTCTTCCCTTAGAATATTTAAGAGTATATAGAAGTAAAATGCATTTTGACCCTTTTTACTCTTTTTGGGTTCTTTTCACATAGACCAATCTTTGTGTTCTTTTGATCTATTTTTCTTTTGTATGAGTATGTATACTATATACTGTATTTACAAGTAAATGTAAGTAAGGTTATGTACCAAAAAAATTCAAATAGAAAGGTACTTGTATTTAGATAAGTTTTCTCGTACAATCGTAAGAGGAGAAACAAACTTTTACAAGCACCATTGAGAGAGAGAACCTATTTCTTGGAAGTTTGACGTTGCTTGATTTCGTCCAACAAATTTCGGTAGAAAGGTTGAGCTTCGAGGATGTTGGGAAAGAGGTTGGAGATGCCTTGAAGAAACACGGTATCGGCGATGGGAATTTGTGCAAATCTGAAAAAGGCACGATGACCAAAACCATCATTGAAGAACAGTCCAGGTATCGGTGAGAGGCTCAAGGTTGTGGTAGGATAAGGCACAGATGTGGGGAGGGACAGATTAAGGTTGCTTACATTTGGAATTTTCCCTTCACTTGCCATTTCTTTGAACACCTTGTCGATAGGATTCTTGACTTTGGGAAGACGGATATCTTCTTTCATCGATTGAAGTTTTGCCCTTTCATCGGAGGAAAGGATGATGTTGTGTTTTCTTTTAATTTCCCTCATCTTTTCCATCAGTCCTTCAATGCATTTGATAAAAATGTCTTTCTTTGGGTTTGCACTTCTGACCAAGTTTTGAAAGATCTCATACCATTCGGGAAGACCGTAGTGTTGGAGGTTAACATCTCTCACACTTTTCATTGAGCCGTCTTCTCTATCGATGATCATCCTGATATCCTTTGGGTTGGCTCTGGAAGTAGCAATTTTGACATTTGTGATCGGAGATTTCGACATTCGGTGATACATGGTCTTTTTGTACCAGCTTATTTCTTCATTCTTTTCTTTTTCAATGGCACTTAGCACCGATTTTTGGGTTAAGAGAGGATCGGTAGACTTAGCTTTGATGGCCTCTTCTTGTGCAGCTTTTAAAGATAGAGCCCTGGAGTCATCTAAATCTTTTTTAGCAAGTCTGGCTTCCTCAATCTCCTGAGGAGTCAGACCGAGGTTGGATTCCTGAGATTGTAGAGAAGGAGGTTTTCACTTCAAAGTTTGGGCATCAGCAGGTCGATTCCTATATTTTGTCAACTCCTTCTTTTTCTTTTCTTCTTCGGCCAATTGTTCAGCAGTGAGGGTTTTCTTGCCTTTGTCTTTGGGAGTTTTAGAAACTTGCTCCCCCTCAGACGTTGCCTTACTTTTCACCCCTGATGGAGACTTGGTCGGTGTGGAGATTTGATCGGTGGTACCTGCAATTTTCGGTGAGTGCATAAGAGATGCGTCGGTGGCCTGGGGTGATGTTTCGGTGGAGGATGAAGATGTTTCGGTGGTAGGTGAGGTTTCAGTGGAGGGTGAAGATTTTTCGGTGGTAGGTGAAGGCTTGTTGATCATAGATCTCTTAATTGAAGGCATTTTTGGATGACTAAGAGTCTTCTCCCCCTCAGCAGCAGCCGGAACCTTAAAACCCAACTGTTCAAAAACATTATCAAACTTGGTGTGAAGATGAGCCAAGCTGTGATTGGTGTCACCGGAGATCATAGAAAAATCACCCAAGTCCATTTCCCATTGAGCTTTCTCCAGCATGTTGTCAGCTTTGGTGTGAAGAGAGCTAAGAGAATCGGCGATGCTTTTGTCAAGATCCTGATGAGTTTTGGCCTCTTGAATAAGTCTCTGAAGTTCAGTATCCTTGACTATATATGAAGCCTTGAAAGCATCGAATGAAGCTGCAATTGTGGAGTGGGAAGTAGTCAAAGTATCCACTTTGTTGGCTAATATGGCCAAGTTGTCAGACAGAGACCGAAGAGTTTCACGAAGAGCATCGGTAGGGGGAGGATTGTGAGCTCGCAGATGGAGTTCTGTTGGTGCCAAATGGGAATGAGGTAGTATGCGATCCTCAATAAAGTGAGAGGAAGTTGATTGAGCCCAGGTGGGTTCGGGGTAAAGGAAACGTTGTCGGGGAGATGGCGGCTTCGGTGTAGGGGAGAGTAATTGGTGAGTCGGAGAGAGAGGATCGGTGGAGATGTCTTCGATGGGTGTAATCTGCGTTGAGGGAGGCTCGGTGTGAATTTCGTTGGTGGACGGGATGGTTCGGGGAGAACCAGTGTCCTCCAAAAGAAATTCAAAGAAGTCATTCGGGGGGGGGGTTTGGGGGGAACTCAGATCGAGTTGTGCTTCATCATCGATCATAAACTGACTGGGTGAAAGGCCGTGCAGTGTCAAGTCAACTCCTTCGAGGGGAGAGTCCCCGAAGTCATCTCTACCACCCGAAGAGGTGAGGGAAGAGGCATATGGGTTCTCCATTTCTACAACTGTAGTCTTTTGAGAAACTGCAGAGGAGTCGGTGGGGATAATGACGGATTCCCTTGGCCCGGAGGGGTGAAGTTCAACAACTGGCGATTTTCGAGAATCGACAGTTGGATTAGTCGGTTGGGCCGATGGTGTCCGAGACCTCTTTGAAAGAGATCTCGAAGGGGAAGTTGAGTGCCTCCGCTTACGAGATGGGGATTGAACCGGGGAAGCCTCCGAGGGATCTCTCGGTGGCATAGTTCGAGAAGCGAGTGCGGAGGTGTCGGGGGCCGTGCGTTGTTTCTTTTTTGCGCCGCCCGACTTTACTCGAGAAAGGGAAGAGGGGGCCACTACAACTTGGGGTGCTTCGGGAACTTCCGGGTGTTGAAACTCGGGAGCTTCCGCATCACCCCAGTGAAGATCGGGAGATAAAGCGAAAGAAATCATACTTTGGCGTAAGGGGAGATCAGTAGCGAGATGGCCAATATTGAGCGTCTTTTGGCCAACGAAGGGTGATGACCAATCGTAGATGAACCGAGGAGTTTTAGACTTACGATCCGCATCCAACGCCGCACCGAGTTTGTGTTGAAAGATCATGGAGATGAAACAAGGATATGCGACATAACACTTTTTCGGGTGTTTGATTACTTCAGTCAGCTCAGTAAAGAAATACTGAGCAAAGTCCACCTTTCTTTGAAAAATCAGTGCATGAGAAAGCTTTGTAATATAAGATGAGGATTGGTCTTGACCACTTGTCTTTCTAGAGAGACAATGGATCACATGAGCAAAGAAGAAGTTCCAAACCCCACCCATATGTTTGCGAAGAAGGGTACCTGGTCCTTTAGAAGACTTGGAAGCTTTATCCTCATAATGTTGGACATAGCCAATAGTGTTGATGACTTGCTCAAGAAAGTTGTTGACATGCATGTCAACATATTCTGAAAAGGCTTCGATCCGGAGAGCACGACGGACATCATCCACGCCAAAAGTAACATCGTGATCACCCTCTTCGTCAGAAAAGATAGAGGCATTAATTGCTTCATTTGAAATATCATACACACAGGACAGCCAAAATTTGCCAATGAGAAATTTGCTCATCTTTGGGTTGCAGGAGAAAGCATGGAGAAGAGGTGAGCGGGTTAAGAAATTGATAATGGTGTTGAACTCGGGATGAGCGGGATCGGATTTGAACCTTGCTACATGGTTGCAAGGGTTGAAGATGAGGTCTTCAAAGCACGTAGGTATCTTGGTGGGTGCCATTGATAGAATGGGAATGATAGGAAGTAAGAAAGTGGAGGAGGAGTTGCAGGTTTCGAAGTGAGAAAATGAAGAAGGAGGGCGAGGGGTCGTATATATAGGAGGAAGGTGAAGGGTTTAGAAGTATTTAAAAAGAAATGAGAGGGAACGGTTAAAAAAATAAATAAAATAAGCAAGTTGAAAAGGTAATGATGAGGGTTTCAGGGTATGTGGTTAAAAAGGTTTTACATGGAAAAGGGATGGTCAAAGTTACTGACAACTAGGGTCATAGGGGTTATGAGAGCATGGGGAAGCGTAAGGGATAAGGTAGGGATTCGGTGGACAGATCTTAACGATTGGGAAGATGAGACGTCGGTAGGATCATGTTACCGATGATGAGATTCGGTGGAAGATGTATAGTCGTCGGTGGAAGAATCACTCTGTGGGCATTTCGGTGGAACAAAATTTCACCGACAAGGAGACGTCGGTGATCGGTGAATATATCGGTGATGAGAATGGTGTAGGTTCGGTGTAGAAGGAGGAAGGAATAAAGTGTCCACCGATGATATTTCGGTGGTGACGAAGCTGTAGACCACCGATATAGAGTTCGGTACAGTGTGAATTCGGTGGTAACGTCGGTAGAGAACGCACTTGTGTGAATTGATGTGAGAAATTTCGGTAGAAAAGAAGGGAGTGTCCACCGATGTGAGATCGGTGGAAAAATAACACACAGAGTATTTCACCGATGAGAGATCGGCGGAGGATGGGAACACATAGTTATTGAAAGTTGCACATTCCAAGTTCACTTATTAGAAAATTGAACCTGGCTTCATCTAGGGGTTTGGTGAACAAATCTGCAAGTTGTAGATGTGTAGGAATGAAATGCAGATCAACGTCACCCTTTGAAATGTGATCCCTGATGAAATGATATCTTATGTCTATGTGTTTGGATCTTGAGTGCAAGACAGGATTATTTGCAATAGCTATTGCACTTGAGTTATCACACAGAATTGGGACTTTGGAGTAGATTTGAGCATAGTCCCTGAGTTGATTTCTCATCCACAGGATCTGAGCACAACAGCTTCCAGCAGCTACATATTCAGCCTCAACAGTAGAGGTTGATACAGAGTTTTGTTTCTTGCTGGACCAACTTACCAATTTGCCACCAAGATGTTGGCAGCTTCCTGTAGTACTTTTTCTATCAATCTGGGAACCTGCATAATCTGAATCTGAATACCCAATTAGTTCAAAACCTGAGTCTTTGGGATACCAAAGACCCAAGTGCAAGGTACCCTAGAGATACCGAAAAATCCGTTTTACCGCCTTTAAATGTGATTCCTTTGGATTGGCTTGATAACGGGCACATAGACAGGTAGCAAACATAATATCCGGTCTGCTAGCAGTTAAGTACACAAGAGAACCAATCATGCCTCGATAAAGGGTAACATCCACAGATTCACCTTTAAGATCAGCATTGAGTTTCAAAGGTGGTGCCATGGGAGTTTTCATAGGAGGGCTATCTAAAAAATTAAATTTCTTCAGAAGATCACGAATATATTTACTTTGGTTTATAAAAATCCCTTCTGAAGATTGTTTGACCTGAAGGCCCAAAAAGAATGTAAGCTCTCCCATCATGCTCATCTCATATTCACTAATCATGAGAGAAGCAAACTCATCACATAGTGACTCATCAGTGGCACCAAAGATGATGTCATCAACATAGATTTGGACAAGAATAAGGTTGCCTGAGGTTTCCTTGATGAAGAGAGTATTGTCAATTTTACCTCTGGAATATCCATGCTTTAGAAGGAAGTTGGCAAGTGTGTCATACCAAGCTCGTGGAGCTTGCTTGAGACCATAAAGGGCCTTGTCAAGTCTGTACACATAGTCTGGATGAGCTGGATCTTCAAAGCCAGGAGGTTGTTTCACATAGACTTCCTCTGCAAGTTCCCCATTGAGGAAGGCACTTTTGACATCCATTTGAAAGACTCTGAAATTTCGGTAGGCAACATGAGCCAGAAAGATTCTTATTGCTTCAAGTCTTGCAACAGGGGCAAAAGTTTCATCATAATCAATGCCTTCTTCCTGTCGGTATCCTTGAGCAACCAGTCTGGCTTTATTTCTGATAACTGTACCATCTTCATCCATTTTATTTCTGAAGATCCATTTGGTTCCAATGATTGTTTTCTTTCGGGGTCTGGGAACCAATCTCCAAACTTTGTTTCTCTTAAATTGAGAAAGCTCTTCTTGCATGGCAGTGATCCAACAGGGATGTGCAAGAGCTTCATCAATCTTCTTGGGTTCAAGAAGAGAGAGAAAATTTACATAGAGATAAATGTTTCCAATTCCTCTACGTGTTTGGACACCTGCTTGTTGATCACCGATGATTTGATCTATGGGGTGATCTTTGGTCCATTTGGTTGCAGGAGGTAAAGGTGGTGGAATATTTTGTGTTAGGGGTGAAGATGGAGATGGATCAGCGGTTCGGTGGCAGACAATGTTTTCGGTGGAAGGCTGTTCGTCGGTGGAGGGTTGCACATCGGTGGGAGAAAGTACATCGGTGGAAACATGGTCAATTTCGGTGGGAATTATAGAGGATGACCCGACTTGGTTATTTGATGGAGATGGATTTGAGGGAGTGAAAGATGTATCGGTGGAGTTTGATAAAGGAGCATCACCGATGCATGACGAGATCCATCTGTGTAATTCATCATCATCATTTGACAGAGATGATGATCTAAGATCATCAAATTTGACATGAATAGACTCATCAATGCATTTTCTCCTGAGGTTGAACACACGATATGCTTTGGAGGATAGGGAGTATCCAACAAATATTCCTTCATCAGCTTTGGGATCAAACTTCCCAAGATTGTCACGGTCATTTAGAATAAAGCACACACAGCCAAAAACATAAAGAAAACCGATGTTTGGTTTTCTGCCATGGAAAACTTCATATGGTGTTTTATCATGTCTTTTGGATATCACAGACCTATTTTGGGTAAAGCAAGCAGTATTAACAACTTCGGCCCAAAAATAGGTGGGTAGGTTGGATTCACTTAGCATGGATCTTGCAGCCTCACATAGAGTTCTGTTTTTCCTTTCCACCACTCCATTTTGCTAAGGAGTACGGACTGCAGAGAAGTTTTGAGAAATTCCTTTCTCAGTGAAGAAGTCTTCAAGAGCACTGTTTCTGAATTCAGTGTCGTTATCACTTCTTACCGAACGAACAAGTTGACCATTAAGAACTTCATTTTTCTTGACAAAATTGATGATTTCTTCAGTTGCATCACTTTTATACCTGAGAAAAGACACCCAAGTATATCTAGTAAATTCATCAACAATTACAAGAATGTACCTTTTACCTCCTAGACTTGGAGTGCTGACTGGTCCACATAGGTCCATGTGTAGCATCTGGAGAGGAAGAGTGATGGAGGAGCATTGCTTGGTCTTGAAGGAAGTTTTGGTGAGCTTCCCTTTTTCACATGCATCACACAGCTTCTCTTTGACAAAGTTCAACTTTGGCATACCAGTCACCAGCTCTTTGTTGGAGATTTTATGAAGGGTTTTGAAATTTAGATGAGAGAGACGCTTATGCCACAACCAGTTCCTTTTGGATGTGTCATCTGACACAAAGCAGACATTGGATGAATTGTTGTTTAGTCCCATGTCAATGATATAGACATTTTCCATCCTTTTTCCAGATAACACCACATTGAAGTTCTTGTCCACCACAGTACAGACGCAAAGTTCAAAGATAACTTTATATCCAAGATCACACAGTTGGCTAATGCTGAGAAGATTATGCATGAGGCCGTCAACAAAGGCCACTTTATTGAAAGTGACAGATCCATTAGTGAGAGTTCCATATCCTTTGGTATAGCCTTTAGAGTTATCACCAAAGGTTACAGATGGACCTTTTCCAGGCACATAGTTGATAAGTAGAGATTTGTTTCCCGTCATGTGGCGTGAGCACCCACTATCCAGATACCATATTTGATGGTGCTCAAAAGCCTGCATGCAAAAACAGATTAGTTCTTTGGTACCCATTTGGTGATGGGTCCTTTAGGGTTAGAAGAAGAAGAGTCCTTAGGTTTGGTTCTATCTATTCTTTCCTTGGGACAATCCTTAGCCAAGTGAAAGGTGTCACCACAGTTATAGCATTTTCTATAGACAAAGACCTTTTTAGATATATGACCACTTTTCTTGTTGAGATTTTTCACATTAATTTTTATGGTCTTAGCTGGAGATGAAGATGCCGACAGTTTAGATCCAAGAATTCCTTTGTCAGAGTTATAAGAAGATGATTCCTTGAACATATGAGTTGCCAGAAAATATCTTTGGAGAATTACTTTTGGGATGGAAATCCACAACAGATTTCCCTTTGTCAGAAGAGGAGAATTTGTTTGAAGAAGGTTGATGTTCTCTTTTAGGGATCTTTGAAGGTTTATGATCAGAAGAGGGGTATTCATCTATGTGAATAGATTTCAACAGCTCATGAAGAGGTATAGGAAGATCATCGGTGGAGAAGTCGGTGGGATTTGGGTTCAAGAAATCGGTGGGGTTTACTTTTTGAAAAGATTTAGCTTTTGAGGAGTTAGAGGAAGAGGCTTCATCCAAGACTGAATCTTTAGAAAAATCATGGATGGATTTTGAGATATCATTGGAATCTTGCTTCTCAATGTTTTGAAATGAAGAAGATTCTTTTGCCTTTATAAACATTCCATACTTTAAGGCTTCACCCAGATCTAGAGAGTTTAGAGAAATTGAGTCACAAGAACTTGACTCTGAGGCATCATCCCACACATTAGATGAAGGAATGAGTGCATGAGAAGGGATTTCAACATAAGTCTTCCCAAATCCTAAACCGAATTTGTTATCTCCACCGATTTGGTTTTGAAAATTTTGTTCAAGATTTTTGGAAGAACTTGTCCATTTTCTAACAACCTCTTGTTCTCTTTTTAGTTTCTTGAACAACTTATTTTTCTCTTTTGAAATCACATTATTTATGATTTTTACCTTTTCAAGTTCAGTTTTGATTTCCTCAAACTTTTCAAGTTTAGACATACAAACTTCAAGTTGAGAGGTGAGAGTTTTAACTTGAAGAGATTTTCTTTTCTTGCTGTCCTTGACAGAGTAAAAGTCTTTGGTTAAAGATTCATAAGCATCAATCTTTTCTTTATCAGTCATATCATTAAAGGGATGTACCTGAGCATACGCTGTCGAGCACCCAGTCGACACAAGGGCCATTGGAGATGTAGCTTTTTCAGAATCTTCCATTTCTTCAGATATGGCCATGAAGTACATATTGTGAGAATCACTGTCAGAGGTGTCTTCTTCATCCCAGTCATGAGTTTCTACCATTAGACCTTTTCCTTTTCTTTCAAGACCCTCACTCCTTTCTTTCTCTTTCTTGTACTTAGCTTTATACTTCTCAGCACGCTCCTGATGGTCTAAGGATGAGGATTGGGAATCCTTTTTGGAAAAGGTTGATTTGAAAGAATTATTTCTGGGTTTCTCATTCTTTGAAGAATAATTGTCAGAGGATGGGTTCCTAGACTTAGTAACACGCTTTCTCCTACACTCAGATGCAAAGTGTCCTTTCTTGCCACAGTTATAACACTCTTCATTTGACTTATCAGAAGAAGTCTTGGAAGATGAAGATTTTCTAAAATTTCTGGATTTGTTGAAAGGACGAGACTTGTTCTTAAAACCAGCCATCATTGCCATTTCATCAATCAACTGTTCAACCATAATATCCTCACCTTCATCATCAGCATCACTAAGATATGCATCCGTTTGGTGGGTAGAGTTATTTTGGCTGTCATTGTCAGAGTCTGATGAAGGATAGGTGATTCTAGGAACATTTTGAGATTTCTTGGAACTTTCACTAACAAGAGTTATAGAAGAGCTCTTTATCTCTTTGATGAAAGACTTCCTTTGTAACTTGGTTTGCTCAAAATTGAAGAGAGTTCCATACAGGACAGTTAAGGGCATGAACTCAAGGTCCTTGGTAGTTTTAATGCAAGTACATATATTCTCCCAAAATTCTGGAAGACAATCCATGAACTTACATAAGACTTCCTCATTATCATAGACTCTGCCCAATAACTTCAGATCATTTAAGAGAGAGTTGAAACGATTATAGTATCTAGGAAGATATTCTCCTTTTTCAAAAGCAAAGAGTTCATATTTTCTAATGAGACCAATCTTTTTACTCTTCTTCACTTCCTCTGTACCTTCGTACAGAACACACAGTGTGGTCCACATCTCTTAAGCAGTTTCAAAGTTAACCAAAGAGTGATAGACCTCATCAGGAAGAGAGAGCAATAATTGCTCTGAGCTTAGAGTCAAGAGAGACGAGACGTTTTTCCTCATCAGTATACTTCTTAGGGTTTTTAAGAATATACCTACCAGTTGCTGTGGACTTCTCTTTGTCAGAAGGTTCAGACTCATCAGAATCACTAGAGTCTTCCTTACCCATGGTTTCTTTACCAGGCCTCTGCGTTTCATAGCGAGCCCAAACTCTAGGGATGATAGGTCCCTCTTTGAGAATGGTTGGATATCTAGTATCCACTCCTTCCATGAATAGCATCATTCGGCTTTTCCACAAAGAAAAGTTATTAGCATTAAACTTAGGAGGTTTAGTTATGGAGCCATTCTCAGAAAAGTTGTTTTGAAAAGAGTTTGCAATGGTTGAAGAGGAAGAAGCAGCCATTGCAGATCAAGTTTATGGAATTAAACTTTCTGCTCAGATACCACTTGTTAGTCCCAGATGGCTTAACAAGTATTGTAGAAGGGGGGGTTGAATACAATACTCAAAAAATTTCACAATTTTAATTCTTTTATTGAAAAACTTCAACAAGAATTACACACATAAACTAAAGATTGTTGCGGAAAAGAACAGTTAAACTATTCTAACAATCTAACACAAAGTATACTAACAAAACAACTAAGAACACTTAGAGCAAAGCTATCAGGTTACAAAGCAATATGGAGATTTCTTGCACTGAGAGAGATTTCCAGAAAGCGTAGTTTGCATGGGGATGTCTTCTTCGTTTTATAGTGACAAGGAGTGTACAAGCATTAAATGCTTGGGACACTTGTCATCTTCATATTTGCTGAGGATGTTGACTCCTGAAAAGCTGAGGTGTCTCTATCACCTTTTACTAGGTACTAGGAATATAACCCATGCTGCTGAAAGGGACTTTAACTGATAATGGATAAAACGACAAATAGCCACTTTTATCTGCCAAACGATATTGTCCCATAATAAATGATCTTCTTGAACACCGATGAAGTTCCACCGATATAGATGACTTTGGAACTTGAAACAATCTGTAGAGAGAAAATCATTTATTTGATAACACATAGATCCCACCGATTTTAGCACACTTATCGGTGGGATGAAGCTGACCGACAAAAGATATGTCGGTGGAGGGGTTTCCACCGATCTGTGAGAACAAGATCGGTGATGAGTTGTCCACCGATTTGTGTGAGCAGAATCGGTGAAGGGTTGTCCACCGATTTGTGAGAACAAATCGGTGAATGATGACTTGGTTGAATGCAGAGAAGAGTCTTCTATTTTCCACAAGTAGAATGTCATCAAGCTTGGTTTCGGTTGATCTTCGACTTCACCGAACAGTTGATATTTTGTACAAGTCATCAAAAAAAGAACTATGCTAAAATATTCTAAGTAAGATATAAAGGATAACATCGGTGAGTCAATTTCAAATCTAGGTGACCCAACACTTTTAAATGCAAGAATGTTGTTTAAAAATATATGTGGGATGTATGCATACATAGATTGTGGTGTAAATTGGCTAAGTCAGGAAGTGTGGCCCGCCAGATCATGCCGGGGGTGTGACCCGTTTATGCCAGGGGGAGTACTACCCTATACGGCAGCATGAGACTGACTCGTTGTCACCCAAGGGTGACTTCAGGGTGCCGATTTACGAGGGGCGGACCTTATTCCGTGAATGATTTTGGATGAACAGTTTTATGAATGATTTATGCTGAAAATGGTAAACTGTTTTAAATGCTTTGATAACTGTTAGGAGGGACTCACTAGACCTTATGGTCTAACCCTCGCATTTTCAACCTAAAACCTTTTCAGGAAAACAGGTGATGAAAGGCTATAAGAAGTGAGCAAGGACTTAGCGAGGAAGCTTGGTAGTATAGCGACACTATCGTACTGTTTAGTTTATTTCTCAGTTGTGTAGGTTGTTTCCTCCAACCAATTTTGACATGATGTAAGGAAATTTTGGGACCCGATTTTGGAATATTCTATGTTATAAGACCTTGCATGTTTTATTTATAAGAAATGAAATGTTAAAAATGTCTGGGTTGTTATAGTTCTTTTAATGCATTTTAGTTCATATACACTATTTATGTTAATATGATAAAAGTCTAAAATGAAAAATAAAAAAGTAAGGGATTAAAAGTAAACTACATACCTAATTAAAAGGGTAGTAAATGTAACGTATAAATTAAAAAAATTGAATTAAGGAGAGATTTAAGGAGGAGTGAATGTGGGTGTGCTAATTGAACTTATAATGTAAACTGCGTCCAGATACATGTTTAGGCGGGAAAATACTGAAATCGGCTCAACAGAAGACGTCACGTGGCATGCTAGTTACTTATTTATTATATGTATAGATAGGGTTATAACAACCCGTTCAATTTTAACATGCAAACCATATAAAATAGATTATCCCAAAATCGGGTCCCAAAATTTCCTTACATCATAACAAAATTTGGTTGGCGGAAACAACCTACACAACTGAGAACTGCACTAATCAATACTATAGTGTTGCTATGCTACCAAGTTTCCTCGCTAACTCCTTGCTCACTTGCTAGATCCTTTCATCGTCTGCTTTCCTGAAAATGTTTTAGTTTGAAAATGCGAGGGTTAGACCATAAGGTCTAGTGAGTCCCTCCTGACAGTTATCAAAGCATTTAAAACAGTTTATCATTTCAGCATAAATCATTCATAAATCTGCTCATTTATAATCGTTCACGGAATAAGGTCTGCCCCTCGTAATTTGGCACCCTAAAGCCACCCTAAGGTGACAACGAGTCAGTCGCATGCTGCCTTACATTGGGGCCACACTACCCCTGGCATAAACGGGTCACACCTCCCGACACAAGCTGGCGGGTCACACTTCCCGACTTAGCCAATATACATCTAAAACAATGTATGCTTACATCTCATAAAAATCTATAAACAACATTCATACACTTAAAGCATAAGTATAAACATGGCATTTCTCATCATGAAATTGCTTTAGAAAACATATTAAAAGCCACATGTTTTAGTTTAGAAAACTCACCTGATAGCAAATTCTTCTCTACCTCGAGTCTCGTACCGACCGTACACCTAATACATAATTCATCAATTAATTAGGCGCGTCTCAGATTTCTGATCTTGAGTCCTTCTCTTACTTAGTCCCTAATAACCCATTTCTAAGTCCAACAACAAATTACTTTGTCCCAAAACCTCCATCTAGACTTTAACCAAACTCGGCCCAACTGTCACACGAACTGGGCCTGCCAACAGAAGCCCAAAAGGTCCAGGCCCTGCACTGAAATGCGCCACCCAACGGTTTGCGTCACCCACGGTTTGCGCCACCCACGGTTAGCAAGAACCGGGGTTTGCGCCACCCACGGTAAGCGAGAACCGAGGTTTGCGCCACCCACGATTAGCGAGAACCGGGGTTTGCGCCAACTGGATTTTGTGCCAACAGCGCTTTGCGCCAACTGCGTCTTCTCCAACAGTTTGTGCCAAACGGTTCTATGACGAAGGGTTTTTCTGTTCAGTTCGATTTCACTCCAAAACGCAGAAAATTGTTTGTCTAAGCTAGAAATCGGTCCAAGGAAAGATTGCAAGGGTTCACAATGCACTTCATTCTCCTAATCAAATTCTTAATCAAACCTCATCTTAAAAAATAACCAAGTGCAGCGATTAACCCCAAAAGATTAAGCATACAAAGTTCCAAAACTCATTCCTAAACACTACGAACAGAATTTAAGAAGAAAAGGGTCTATGATTGCTTACTTGAATAGAATCGCAAGCACTCCTTCTTTCTTTCTCCCAAGCCGATTGGAAATCGCCCATTTTCTTCTTCTCACTTTCTGTCTGCGTTTCCACGAGCCGCCACACACCAAAATGAGGAATAGAATGTTCTCACATAGGGTTTTGTGCACTTAAATACCCTACCCCTTATTTACCAAACAGCCCCTCATCTTCTTACTATTTTTAAGACTTTGCACAAAACACATAACCCTTTTTATTAAAGTCTCGGTCGTTACATGGTTGAACTCCGATCAGAATAGAAGTTATGGTCATAAACGTAAAAAGGGATTTGGATCTTAGATCGATCTGAATTGAAGATTAACACTAGTGTGATGTATCAGATCAATTCCCGTAAGAAATGGAATTGATGGATGATAGTGAGATTAAAAATAATTAAGGGTCCATATCACTTTTTACATTTTTCATCGTACCTCTTTTTCTACCATGACCCCTTGTCTATATATATATATATATATATATATATAATTATAACTTATTTTCTAAAAGATACAAGTAAAAAGAAGTAAAATATCTCGTACGAAGTTAGAGTAAGGACCCAAATTATAACAAAAGTAAAACTACAAGGACCTAGCGATAATTTATAAGGTAAAGGACCTTGTTTGTAATTTTAGGAAATCAATCACATGGAATAAATTTGTATTTTTACTCGGTGAGGGATGTCGCAGCAACAAGAAACGGATACCATGGAAACTCTACTTTTTTTATGAAAGAATCCATTCACAACCCGAAACTTATTTTGAAACTTGGTTTTTTAATTATATATTTAGTTATGTATTTTATTTCGTTTTTTATGTGTCTAAAATTTCAACAATAATCAAATTAATAATTAAACGTAAATTACAAAAATACAAACCAATCAAGATAAATACTCATATTTTCTAGGAAATTTAACTATTAAGAAGATAATAATTTACAAAAGGACATAAGAATCTAGTTAATCAATTAAAAATGAAAACAAATTTGGGAATGAATATGAAATTAATAGCATATTCAAAGATGATTTATGATTGAAAACACCTACATATTTGCTACAACCTACAAGTAGGAGTAGAACTCAAGATATACTTGTAAAAGGTGCCTTATTTAAGCAAACCAACACCATCTCGCTCAACTTAGATTTTTGTTATAGGATCGGTTTTAAAGTATTTCAGGGCACTTTCAAAATCAACTAATCAAGTGGGTGCACCATTACGAAAACTATTTTTTTCCTATTGCAATAATCAAGTGAGTGGAGATAGGGACCTGTTCGGTCATATATGATATATCTTAAAATAAATGTTCACAATCAAAATACACATAGTTTTGAGATTATGTAATTATTATAGTTTTTATATAACTAAACGAAAACTCTTGATAATAGAGAGAAAAAATTATACATCTCGTAATTAAAAATAAAATAGAAAATGAAACTTATTCTAGAAAAACCTTACAAACTCCCCATATGCCCACTTTTTGCTCGTGATGTCAAGTTTGTTGCATATAAAAAATAGTAAATTACATTCGTCCTTGTGGTTTCATGAAAATTAAAAAGTTATGATTATGGCTAGCGTAAATGTGGTTTCATTTTCGTTATCTGGTATTTACTATACCTCTATTAAAAAGTTATGTTAAAATCAGAGATATTTCGATTTTTCTTTTCTTTTAAAGCACCAAAAAACAAAGTATGAGAAATTATGACATCAGGAAAACGGGTATGATTAAAGGAGTTGAGGTTAGGGAAGGAATGTCACGCTTCTCACTATAACCTCAATTTCTCACCACATTATGATGAGATACATCGAGATAAGATGCACCAGATAAATTATTTTCTAAGTCACAATTTATGGGAGAACAATTGATTAAAAGTGATCAACGGTTCACATCCACTTCTCACGCTTCTCACACTATTTTTCGCCATTACATGCACATGTATATATAAGGGTTGGCAATGGGTTGTGTTCGGGTTCAACCCAAGTTGTTACCTAAATGGGTTGACAGCGGGTTGATCTATTTATGATTTTCTTAACCCAACTTGTTAAATAAATGAGTTGAATCAGGGTTGACCCATTTAATTTTTTTTTTTTAAACAAAATAAAAAGAATTAGATTATTTAATTCCATGACAAATACAAATAAATTGTTCAAAATTTGAATAAAACACAACCACAACCACAACCACAACCACAAATGCAAATAAATTATACAAAGTTTTAGTAAAACCCAACAAAAAATGAAAGTAAATTGTGCAAATCTCATTAGAAACATATAATTTCTACATAACTCGACTTCCACTTTCACTTTACCAACTCTAGTGATCAAATGTCCACATCTCTATTTATATTTCTCATCGTAATTTTTTTTTCTCACACGATCATTCGACCGTGCATTATATAATATAATAATTTTAAATTATTTTCTAAAAGATACCGGTAAAGAGACCAAAATATAAGGACCCAAATTACGAAAGTGAAACTACAAGGACCCTAGTGAAAATTTATATGGTTAAGGACCTTGTTGGTAAATTTTATGAAATCAATCACATGGAATAAATTTGTAATTTACTGTTAAGGGGTGTATGTAGCATGCAAACTTTCCTTTTTCTTTCCCTGAAAGAATTCAAGAATCGGAAACTTTTCAATTACGTTTTTGCCGTCTAACGTCCTGTATGTACTTCTTTCACGTATTTAGAACTCTAATAATAAATAATATATTTTATAAATTAAAATCAAATGGAAACTATATCTGAAAGTCGAGAATTATTTTTAAACAAACTAAAATAGTAACATGAACATTTAATTTAGAACGAAAAAAAGTATAATTTTTTTTGTAAAAGAAGGATTTTTTATATATAACATAAATCATCTATATCTATATCTATACTACTATATTAAATGCAAATAAGGATTATTTTCTAGATTAAGTGTTACGTTTCATACCCGTGTAATTAATTACTTAGGCCATGCGTAACGCCGAGGGCTCGGCTCGGGCTCGGCCTGCGGGTTCCTGCGGGCTCCTGCGGGTTGTGGTACGGGGGGGAGCGGGTTCGGGCTCGGGTTCCAGCCCCGGGTTCCAAAACCCGTTGAACCCGAGTGATTTTTTTTTTTAATAATTTGAAAATAAATCCGTTGCCAACGGCTATTTTAAAAAAAAATCAATTTAATCACACTATATATATTAATCCAAACTCATATTATTTTTCACACAAAAATCTCTCAAACTCTCTCAAACTCTCTTAAACCCTCTCAAATTGTCTCAAACTCTCTCAAATTTCATCATGAATCCAAACAAAACACCTACATCCCGTCGTAACCGACCGGATACACCGCAACCGCAAGAAGACCCGGAGCTTGGTTTTCAAGCGTTTGCACAACAAGGTTATCATCCGCACTTTTCGCAACCAATTCCGCCACAATTTTCGCAACAATTTTCGCCACAAATCCGTCACAATTTTCGCAACAATATCCGCAACAATTTCGCCAACAATATCCGCAACAAATTCCTTATTACCAACTTACACGTCCCGGTATGATTGAACAAGGTTTTACTCCGGCCAACTACAATATTCCTTCACCCGCAATCAATCTCGCCGACGACATTGTTCCGGAAACCCAACATTCTAGCCCGCACACACCACAATCCATCTACACACAACCATCAAACCCGGAACCATCAAACCCGAGAGCAACGAGAAAAGGAAAAAACAAACAATATGAAAATAGAGCCCCCAAACAGATGTGGAGTAAAGAGGAGGAACTCGCGTTAGTGTTGGCGTGGGTTGACGTTTCGGAGGACCCCATTATCGGTAACGCACAAACCGGTGGTAATATTTATATTGTTATTATTATTATTATTGTTATTATTATTATTATTGTTATTATTATTATTATTATTATTGTTAATATTCTTATACTTGAATTTACATAAATGTAGAAAGTTTTTGGACCCGTGTCGGGCAAGTGTTCTTTAGTTTAATGGGTCGCGGAAATTAT
This sequence comes from Saussurea involucrata, assembly GCA_033807775.1. Lineage (NCBI taxonomy): Eukaryota > Viridiplantae > Streptophyta > Magnoliopsida > Asterales > Asteraceae > Saussurea > Saussurea involucrata. Next base: position 23,567,421 of record CM066324.1, read on the forward strand.
AGAACAACTCATCAACTCAACACCAAGTTCAACGACCTCAATAAAAGAATAAATTCTTTTGGCGGCATCTACAACAACTTGCTCACTAATAGAGGGAGCGGAATGAGTAAGGCCGACATTTCACGAACGGCACACGAACGGTACCGAGCACAACTTGGGTTTGCTTTCACTCACGAACAAGCTTGGGAAGTCCTCAAAAAATGTCCAAAATGGGGAGCCGTTTCAACGATGACGACAACTTCATCGCGGGGTTCAAAACGTACCAACCCTTCCAATGATGACGATGACGACAACTTCATCAAGCAACTTCAACGACCCATCGGGAGAAACAAGGCAAAAAAACATCAACGAGTAATACGAGCGGGTCGAATACGAACGAAAGTATTACTCAGTTGTTCACGACGTTCAACGAGAAGATTGATGATACAATGGAGTACAAAATGAAAAAACTCGAACTCGAACGAGAAAAGTTGGAACACGAACGAGAAATCGAACGAGCAAAACGATTTGAAAAAGACTTCGAGTTTTTCATAACCCCGCATGATCACCTTTCGGGCCCCGCTTTGATGGCTACGGTAGCGAGAAAAGAGCAAATTAAAAAATATCATAATTGGTAGTGTTTTGTATTTTGTAATTTTTAATTTTTTAATGAATGATATGAATTTTTATTTTTATTATTTATCTTATTTTTATTTATTAAAAAATATATAAATATTTTTATGTTGTTAAATAATTAAATGTATAAATAAAAGAATTAAAAAAAATGAGGTGGCAAGAGGGCTTGCGCTACGGGTCTTTAGGGTTTGAGGGCTTGAGGAGAGGGTTAGGAGAAAAGCTGATGTGGCGCTGATGTGGCGCTTGAGGGCTTGGGGGGCTTCTACGGAGCGCTACTCATGGCCTTAGTTACTTTAATCCCTTACGTTTTTATTTTATATTTTATATCATTATCATATTAACCGGTGAGAAATGCCAAATTTGGTGAGAAACATGAGTAGTGGTTATCAACCCGTTGGATGAGAGATAGACGAACAGTAGGATGAGGTGCATCGATATAAGATGCATCAAATCAATTCTCTTTTAAGTCACAATTCATGTGAGAGTATTTGATTAAAAGTGACCAACAATTTAAAAGTATTTCTCACATTTCTCACATGATCCCATTCATATGAAGTAAATGCATTAACAATACATTATTACTTTTTACAAGTTATACCATGTAACCCTCATATCAATACGTTAAAATGATCCCAATATTAAATATTTTTTATTTAATCATATTATTAAATATCATGATTAACTATAAATTAATTTATTTTGTATTCATTACGTTTTAATTTGTCATCTTACACTTTTATCATATTGAAAAAACATAATCACAAATGAACTGAAATACATTTCAATAAAATGCTTTTTTAAAAAATTATTTTCGTAAACAATTCAAAATAAGTTAATTATTGAATATTTTTTAATTTAATAATATTATAAAATATCATAAATACATATCGAGATTTTTCAAGAATGATGTATCAAATTTTTTAAGATTGTACATTTTTAAACTATTCCATCTAATATAAATTTAAGAGTAAACTTTAATTTTGGACGTCCCCGACGTTTGATGATTTTTTTGAAAGCGGGACCTATGGTTTCATAATTCAAGTTTTGATCCTATAATTTGAATCTTGCTCTGAAAGTGGAACCTGGCCACTAACTCCGTTAAAAAAACTTCGCTAGAGTCAGGAGCAAAATTGTCCAACCATGTTTTTGTCCCCCTTTTGCACTTTTTATTTGTTTTCCTTATTTTTGAGTAAAATTATCAAAATATGGGGACCAACTTGTAATTAAGTGTTTGTGTGTGTGTGTATATATATATATAGACACGTTTACACAGGACCATATCTTCCTCCCTTCCACCATTGTTGAAGAAACACCATCCCTAAACTCCATTGCCGGCCACTCAATTTGCTTTCTCAAAACCTGCAGGTTTCAACTACCACTCGATTTGCTTTCTCCCACTATTATACACACACACACACATATATATATATAGACACTACAAACATACACACACCCACACTCCCGTATAAATATATACAGAGAGATGATAAAGTATATACAAGTATCTAAATATTTTTGTTAATTGAAATACTAGTTTTTGTAGCATAATTTTAGTAAACTTTATACTAGTATATCTTTCTCATTTCTGTTGGGATGATTTCACTCAAAAAAAAATCATCTTCTTAATCTCTTATTTGGATTCTGAGTTGCAGCCTCAGTGAGGCGCGTTGGAAACCGTTGTTTTTCTATTTGCACAAAAACAGAGAATCAACTTTTTATAGCTTCATTTCTATTAGATCAAATTTACATCATGTAATAAACAATCTATGAGAGATTTTGGGTTACAAAGTTTGGTTTTATATATATATATATATAAAACCACCACTGTTATGGTTTGCAACAGGGACAATTAGAAGTTTCCATGGTGAATAGGTTTGCAACAGGGACTAACCACAGGGACGAAGAAAAAACTCCCTATATATATATATGGATGTATATATGATAATAGAGTTATTTATCTTTTTGGTCCCAACACTTTGATGGGTTTTACAAATACAAGAAAAGGCAAAAAAAAGTTGCAAAAAAGAAAGGAAAATATGTTTGGATGGGGTCTCATTCTTAGAGCAAAATTTAAACTATGAGGACCAAAAACATATCCCTCTTTTAGAGAAATCATTGTCAGTAAAATAAGAAATAGAAAAAGTAAAATTGTAATTAAGAGACATATATGTGGTTTAACCTGATAAAAAATCAGCGACCACACACTGCTTCTCCTTGTCTTCCTTTTCACCTTTCAATTTAACCAAGTTTCTTGAATTTCTTTCAGGAAATTATTACACCTCGTCCGCGACGCTGTTCTTTTTTCGATGTTCATCTCCACTTGCTTTTTAGGTGCTTGGATCAACCTAACAACATATGAATGCCATGTAAAATGGGGGAGATTTCTCTGTTTCTACACAGATGTTTTCTTTTTTCACAAACCTAGAAAAAAAAAGATAAGATCTCATGGCGCTGATCTTATCTTAATTGTTGGAATTGGTGGTTTCGGAATTATTTATCAAAACTATAATCAGGTAAATCTAATTCTTTCCATCTAATTTTCAATTTTAGTTTACATTCACAATTTGGGTTTATATTATCACTTCGAAGTATTCCTTTATTTTACTCAAATTAGACATGCATTTGTAGGGCTTACAATGGGTAAGGGTAAACCCGTTACCCGTTAGATAAGGGTATGCGTAAAATAAATTGTATCCATTTATCCACTTATCCATTACCCGTTTACCCGAAATTATATGTAACAACCCTAGTTTCTAGAAGAAAGGGAAAAGATTGGTGGCAAATATGTAAGAAAGGAAAGTTAGTATTGAGGGACTGTTTTGCAATTTATGAAACATATTTAAGGACACAAATCCCTAGGGCAGCCCTCATTTTCCAAAAATCAGTGTTGGTGTGCTCTTGGTATTTGGCGGCTGAAAAGAGGAGGAGATGTGAAGGAAGAAATTTCAGTGTTGTGTTTCTGGAAGTGAGCTCCTATTCTGGTAAGAAATCATCTTCCTCTTGTAGTGTGACTCTTGTTTGATTACTGGGTTAAGAAATTTCTGCCCATTTCTCCATGTCTAAGCAGTAAAAAGCTAAGTATAGAGCAAATAGGTATAATCCTATTTTGATGTCTTGAATTATGAAATGGAAGAAATTAAGTTGAGTTTAATGCTTGTTATCCAAAGTAAATGTTTAGTAAAGTAATTATTTAGCATTTTGGACCAAAGGAATCAGAGTGTTTTGCTTCTGTTCGAAACCTGCAAGTGCGCATTTAGAAATAAACCCACCTGGCGCAAACCCACCTGGCGCAAACCAGGGTGGCGCAAACCCCAACTGGCGCAAACCACCCGAGACCTGGACCTTTTGGGCTTCGTTTGTCAGGCCCATTTCGCTAGAGAGTTGGGACGAGGTTGGGTAAAGTTTGGATCAAGGTTCATGAGTCAAAGCAATTGGTTATTGGACTTAGAAATGAGTTAGTTGAGACCGAGTTAAGAGAAGGACTTAGGATCAGAAATTGAGGCGTGCCTAATTCATTTATAATTTATGCATTATGTGTACGGTCGGTACGAGATTTGAAGTTAGGGAAGAATTTGCAAGTAGGTGAGTTCCCTAAAACCCTTTTATGACGCAAAGTGATAAATATTTTAACTGACTATGGTTTATCGAGCATGAATTGTTATGAACTGATTTGCATGATTTTCACGAACGTATCTGTTTATTTAAATGAAATGTTTGGCATGAAGAAATGAAAGACATGACGTAAGAATATTTTAACTTACATGTTTTCATGAACGTACGTGTATGCTATGTGGTGTCGGTCTGCACTGTGGGATCAGAGAGAGATTCTCGGGATCTGAGGATCCCTTGGATATGTATGACAGGCTGGTAGGTTGGAATTCGTTTCCCTCCTATCCGGTAGAGGGGAGTTCGTGTGTGCTCCAAAGAGGGCGAGAAGGGAGCCTAATGGAACCCTAATCGCGGAATGTTTATGTGATCCATACATAGTGCAGTACCATGACTGATGATACTTTATGGTTTATTGATAAATGTTCTTTTTACAACTGTTTTACATGTTGTTTTCGGAGGGGATTCACTAGACCTTTTGGTCTAACCCTCGCTTTCAAAACTAAACCATTTTCAGGTAAGCGTACAACCGGTTCTTCTAATAAGAACTAGGAAAAAACTACAAGGAGGACTCGGAGGTTAGAGCGACTCCAGATTTTGTTTATGATAACTATAGATAGTGCTCGGTTGTGGATTTAAGAGACTTCCGCTGTCATTATTCGTTTAGTATATTTTATCGGTGATGTAAAGACAAGCTTATTTATGTAATTCGAATGCTTATTTTATGCTATTGCATGTTATGAAAAGTGGACGTTACAAATGGTATCAGAGCCTTAGTTTAAGGGATTTAGGTGACCAATCGGGCCTAAACTTAAACTGTAGGGTGAGGAACACAACCGAGACATAGGATTGCCTCTAGGAACGATCACTATTAATGCACTTAGGAATAAGGTGCCAAGGAAAAACATGTAAGGTAAGTTTGGGATTACACTTGGTCAGTGTAATTACGAACTTACAGGTACATGTGCGTGCTTACAATTACCTTATATAGTAAATTTGTGATGTCATGTCTAGCAAGGGTTAATGGTTGTTTTCTTTCAGTATTTGCGAAATGGCTGGAAGAAATTTGAGGAGTAGGTCGGTACCTGCCGTACCAAGGGATCAGGAGGAAGAGGTCCTAGAGAATGGACCGGTTAACCGCGGAAGGGGTAGGGGTCGCGGAAGGGATCGTGGAAGGGGCTGGGGAAGAACGCCCCGCCGTGCCGCCACTCAGGTGGCCGGGGATGGGGGACATCCGACTCGAAGGACGACCCGTGTGACTCGAAGGGGCATTGAGTGCGAAGCCCGCTCATCAAGAAAGCTCTCGTAAGGAGAGTTCGGCTTCTGTCAGAAGGGCAAATCCGACAAGGGGACGCGGTCGAGGCCGTGGATCTGCATTCGTCACTCGAGAAAATCTGGCTGCTGAGCTCGGTAAAATTCAGGAGACTCTGCAAGCTCTCCTTACCAAGCAGAATGAGTCAGCCTCGGGAAGCAAAGAGGCGAGTGAGAACAGGGAAAGTGTGGAACTGTCAAGCCCGGTGGAGACTGGTACTGGGAGCCACTCGAAAGCAATTTCTCTGGTGGTGAATGAGTCAGCAGCTAAGGGATGTAGTTACAAGGCCTTTGCCTCATGCAAGCAAGCCCCCTACTTTCAAGGGCGAGTGTGACCCTGTCCTGGCAATGAAATGGGTGAAAGAAATGGAGCTGGTATTCGATACGTGTAAGTGTACCGATGGAGATCGGGTGATGTTTGCCCTATCCATGTTGAAATCTGAAGCAGTTTACTGGTGAGAGGCTGAGACTGGGGGAAAAGGCTCGGCAATGGCTAAGGGAATGTTGTGGGAAATGTTTGTTGACAGGTTCAAAGCTCAGTTCTGTCCACTCGCGGCAGTGAAAAGGTTGGAAGAGGAGTTTTTGGGTTTGGATCAGGGAGGTATGACGGTGCGAGAGTATACTACAAAGTTTATCGAGAAGTCTCGTTTCGCAGATTTGTATGTGCCAACGGAGGAACGAAGGGTGGAGCGTTTCGTTCACGGACTGAAAAGTAGCATCCGAGAACTAGTTCTGACAAGAAATCCCACTACCTTCCAAGCGGCCATTAATGCGGCGGAAATGATCGAGAAGGAAAAGGTTCGCCAAACGACTGAGAGGAGTGGTGATAAGCGCAAATGGGATGGGCCTAGCAATGATTCAAGGAAAGGGAAGGTGTTCCGACCAGAAACTCGTGCTAGCAAGGATTCAACTAGCAAACCGTGCAGTAAGTGTAACAAGGTACACCGGGGAGAGTGCATGGCAGGTTCAAACTCATGCTACCGGTGTGGCTTGCCCGGTCATATGGCAAAATGACTGCCCCAAGGGAGGATTATGTCACCAGTGTGGAGCTAAGGGTCACGTGCGGTATGACTGTCCGCAGTTGAAAAAGGGTGGAACGACTCAGTATGGGCAACGTCAGGGAGGAAAGGATGGTGATAAAGGAGCAGAGCCGGCGTGTCCGAAGGGACGTGCATTCCGCATGACTGCGGAAGAGGCGGAGGAAGTTCCGGATGTTGTGGCAGGTACGTTTCTAGTGAACTCTCTATGTGCCAAGGTGTTATTTGATTCGGGAGCAAATCGCTCCTTTGTATCTTATGCTTTTATGAAATGTTTGGGGGTGAGGTCTAGACCTTTGGAGAGGGCACTAGAGGTGGAAACCGCTAATGATAGTCTGGTGTACGTTAAAGAGGTGGTAGAGGGTTGTGTCATAGAGATAGAAGGGAGGTTAGTGCCTATGAAGTTATACCCCATGGCAACGGGAGAGTTTGATGTGGTGTTGGGTATGGACTGGTTAGCCGCGAATGATGCGAATATCGTTTGTAACAAAAAGCTGATCATGATTCAGTCACCTGATGGGGATCACATAGTGATTGATGGGGACCGCCGTGATAGAAAGAATAGCCTTATCTCCATGATTAGGGCTACTAAGTGTATGAGGAAGGGGTGTCAAGGATTCTTGGCGTACGTGTTGGACGCCAAGAAAGAGAAGCGTGGGGTGGGTGATGTGCGAGTGGTAAATGAGTACACGGAAGTATTTCCGGATGACTTGACAAGTCTACCTCTGGATCGTCAGATCGAATTCAGAATTGATTTGATGCCCGGAGCAGCACCTATTGCCCGCGCACCGTATAGATTGGCGCCGTCCGAAATGAAAGAGATGATGACTCAGTTGCAGGAGTTGTTAGACAAGGGGTTCGTTAGACCAAGTACGTCTCCGTGGGGAGCACCTGTGCTCTTCGTGAAGAAGAAGGACGGTACTATGCGAATGTGCATAGATTACCGAGAACTTAACAAGGTCACGATCAAGAACAAGTATCCGATACCAAGAATCGACGACCTGTTTGATCAGTTGCAAGGAGCCAGTTACTTCTCCAAGATAGACTTGAGGTCAGGTTATCATCAGCTCAAGGTAAGGGAGGAGGATGTGCCAAAGACTGCATTCAGGACCAAGTATGGACACTACGAATTCTTGGTGATGCCGTTTGGGCTAACCAACGCCCCGGCAGCATTCATGGACTTAATGAATAGGGTATGCCAACCTTATTTAGACCAGTTCGTGATAGTGTTCATAGATGACATCCTGATATTTTCAAGATCGGAAGGGGAGCACGAAAGTCACCTTTGGAGGATTCTCGAGCTGTTGAAGCAAGAGAAGCTTTATGCGAAGTTTTCCAAATGTGAATTCTGGTTGAGAGAAGTGTAGTTTATCGGGCACGTGGTGTCTGAGAAGGGGATTATGGTTGATCCGGTTAAGATTGAAGCCATCCGAGATTGGGAACAACCTAAGAATCCGTCAGAAGTCCGAAGTTTCCTCGGACTGGAAGGTTACTACCGAAAGTTCATCAAGGACTTTTCGCGTATCGCCACGCCACTAACGTCTTTAACCAAGAAGAATGTCAAGTTCGTTTGGTCAGAGAAGCAAGAGGAAGCTTTCCAAAGACTGAAGGATATGCTGAGCAGCGCTCCGGTATTGTCGTTACCGGACGGTTCTGATGATTTCTTGGTGTTCAGTGACGCATCGAAGCTTGGTTTGGGTTGCGTACTTATGCAACGAGGTAAGGTGATCATTTATGCCTCCCGACAGTTAAAGGATCACGAGGCTCGATATCCCACGCACGATTTAGAATTAGCGGCAGTGGTTTTTGCCCTGAAGATTTGGCGGCATTACCTGTATGGGACGAAGTGCCAGATCTTCACGGACCACAAATGCTTATGTCATCTCTTTGACCAAAAAGAGTTGAATATGCGCCAAAGGAGATGGATTGAGTTGTTGACCGACTACGACTGTAAGATCGAATATCATCCGGGGAAGACAAACGTAGTAGCGGACGCTTTGATCCGTAAGGAACGAAGTGAAACCCCCAGTATTGTTGCCATGAGGGCGGAGGTGACATTCAATTTGTTAGCGGAGATAAAGAAATGTCAAGTTGAAGCGCTCGAAGCCGAAAATCTCAAGAAGGAAAGAATGGTAGGGCAAGTGTCCTCGTTAGTGGAAGATAGTCGAGGGGTGAAGTGTCTTAGTGGGAGGATCTGGGTTCCGAAACTCGGAGAGCTCCGAAAGCTGATTCTGGAAGAAGCTCACAAGTCAAAGTACACGATTTACCCCGGGACTAACAAGATGTATGGAGATCTGCGTCGAGTCTATTGGTGGCCGGGAATGAAAAAGGATGTAGCTCATTTAGTGAGACCTGTATGACGTGTTCGCGAGTAAAGATTGAGCATCAACGACCGTACGGGAAATTGCAGTCGTTAGAGATACCTATGTGGAAGTGGGATCAGATTACGATGGACTTCGTAACCCACTTGCCTAAAACTCCAAAGGGTTACGACGCCATATGGGTGATTGTGGACCGTCTCACAAAGTCAGCACACTTCTTTCCTATTCGAGAGTCTTACCCGCTGGAGCGGTTAGCAAAGTTGTATATCGATGAGATTGTAACCCGTCATGGGGTGCCATCGTCGATAGTATCTGACCGGGATAGCAGATTTACCTCCACGTTTTGGAGAAGCTTCCAGAGGGAGATGGGTTTGCAGATCAAGATGAGTACCGCTTATCATCCTCAGACTGACGGTCAGAGTGAGCGAACGATCCAGACGTTAGAAGACATGTTAAGAGCTTATGCTTTGGATTTCCAAGGCTCATGGGAAAAGTATCTACCGCAAATCGAGTTCGCTTATAATAATAGCTATCACTCGAGTATTAAGGCAGCGCCGTATGAAGCACTTTATGGTAGAAAATGTCGGACACCCTTGTGCTGGAATGAGGTGGGAGAAAGACAGTTAGCCGGACCAGAGTTAGTGCAACTAACTTCGGACAAGATAGTGCAAGTGCGTGAAAGACTGAAGGTCGCTCGCGACCGACAGAAGAGTTATGCGGATAAGAGACAGAAGGATATAGAATTTCAGGTCGGGGATTTTATTTTGTTAAAGGTATCCCCGTGGAAAGGAGTTGTACGGTTTAGGAAACGTGGGAAGCTAAGCCCACGTTACATCGGACCGTTTAAGATCACCGAACGAATCGGGGAAGTGGCATATAGGTTGGATCTACCGGAAGAGTTGCAAGGCATTCATAATGCGTTTCACGTGTCTAATCTAACAAAATGTCTAGCCGACGTGACTAAAGCGGTTCCGTTAAACGACATTAAGATGGATGAAAAGTTGAACTTTGTTGAAGAACCCGAAGCCATCACGGATTTCAAAGTAAGGAAGTCGCGGAACAAAGAGACTAAGCTAGTAAAGGTACAATGGCGGCACCACAAGGGCCCGGAGGCTACGTGGGAGTTGGAATCGGAAATGAAGTCTAGGTACCCGCAGCTCTTCCAATGAGGAATTCCGGGGACGGAATTCTTTTAAGGGGGGAGTGTTGTAACAACCCTAGTTTCTAGAAGAAAGGGAAAAGATTGGTGGCAAATATGTAAGAAAGGAAAGTTAGTATTGAGGGACTGTTTTGCAATTTATGAAACATATTTAAGGACACAAATCCCTAGGGCAGCCCTCATTTTCCAAAAATTAGTGTTGGTGTGCTCTTGGTGTTTGGCGGCTGAAAAGAGGAGGAGACGTGAAGGAAGAAATTTCAGTGTTGTGTTTCTGGAAGTGAGCTCCTATTCTGGTAAGAAATCAACTTCCTCTTGTAGTGTGACTCTTGTTTGATTACTGGGTTAAGAAATTTCTGCCCATTTGAAATTTCTGCCCATTTCTCCATGTCTAAGCAGTAAAAAGCTAAGTATAGAGCAAATAGGTATAATCCTATTTTGATGTCTTGAATTATGAAATGGAAGAAATTAAGTTGAGTTTAATGCTTGTTATCCAGAGTAAATGTTTAGTAAAGTAATTATTTAGCATTTGGACCAAAGGAATCAGAGTGTTTTGCTTCTGTTCGAAACCTGCAAGTGCGCATTTAGAAATAAACCCACCTGGCGCAAACCAGGGTTGCGCAAACCTCACCTGGCGCAAACCAGGGTGGCGCAAACACACCTGGCGCAAACCAGCGTGGCTCAAACCCCAGCTGGCGCAAACCACCCGAGACCTGGACCTTTTGGGCTTCGTTTGTCAGGCCCATTTCACCTTTTGGGACGAGGTTGGGTAAAGTTTGGATCAAGGTTCATGAGTCAAAGCAATTGGTTATTGGACTTAGAAATGAGTTAGTTGAGACCGAGTTAAGAGAAGGACTTAGGATCAGAAATTGAGGCGTGCCTAATTCATTTATAATTTCTGCATTAGGTGTACGGTCGGTACGAGATTTGAAGTTAGGGAAGAATTTGCAAGCAGGTGAGTTCCCTAAAACCCTTTTATGACGCAAAGTGATAAATATTTTAACTGACTATGGTTTATCGAGCATGAAATGTTATGAACTGATTTGCATGATTTTCACGAACGCATCTGTTTATTTAAATGAAATGTTTGGCATGAAGAAATGAAAGACATGACGTAAGAATATTTTAACTTACATGTTTTCATGAACGTACGTGTATGCTATGTGGTGCCAGTTTGCACTGTGGGATCAGAGAGAGATTCTCGGGATCTGAGGATCCCTTGGATATGTATGACAGGCTGGTAGGTTGGAATTCGTTTCCCTCCTATCCGGTAGAGGGGAGTCCGTGTGGGCTCCAAAGAGGGCGAGAAGGGAGCCTAATGGAACCCTAATCGCGGAATGTTTATGTGATCCATACATAGTGCAGTACCATGACTGATGATACTTTATGGTTTATTGATAAATGTTCTTTTTACAACTGTTTTACATGTTGTTTTCGGAGGGAATTCACTAGACCTTTTGGTCTAACCCTCGCTTTCAAAACTAAACCATTTTTAGGTAAGCGTACAACCGGTTCTTCTAATAAGAACTAGGAAAAAACTACAAGGAGGACTCGGAGGTTAGAGCGACTCCAGAGTTTGTTTATGATAACTATAAATAGTGCTCGGCTGTGGATTTAAGAGACTTCCGCTGTCATTATTCGTTTAGTATGTTTTAGCGGTGATGTAAAGACAAGCTTATTTATGTAATTCGAATGTTTATTTTATGCTATTGCATGTTATAAAAAGTGGGACGTTACATTATAGTGGGTAGAGTATGGATAAACGGCCTTTCGTTATCCATTACCCGTTACCCGCTATGAAATAATATATAAAAATATTATGTATGTATAATTATATAAACTTAAGTATTTATATACATATATATAAATTTAAATATTTATATTTTTTATGATGTTATCAAATATGTCGTATATTAATGTGTATTTTTGTTTATTTTTTTATTTATTTAGTAAAATAGTTCATGATGATTAAATAAGAAACAAGACAATGTTGGAGAAAATACAACGAAAAATGTTGTCTTACATGAGTATCTAATTATTCTCGTGTCTAAACATGTACCAGTCTAAATGTAACGTCCCAAAAACATAACATGCAATCATCCAGAAATAAGCATTCAAAATACATGGATAAACTTGTCTTTACATCATTAATCAAATGTACTTAGACAAAATTGACAGCAGAAGTCTATAATCCACAGCCGAGCTCTATCTATAGCTATTATAGCCAAAACTTGGAGACGCGCTAATCTCCACAATCCTTCTTGTCATCACCCCTAGTTCTTACTAGAAGAGCCTAAAGCAGGCTTACCTGAAAATGGTTTAGTTTTTTAAAAATCGAGGGTTAGACCAAAAAGGTCTAGTGAATTCCCTCCGAAAACAACATGTAAAACAACATAGAAACCTTTATAAAAGATTTATCGTAAACCTTAACATAACATCAAGTATGGTGCTGCATTGTGTGTTGGATCACATAAACATTCTGCGATCGGGGCCCCAGCAGGTTCCCTTCTCGCCTCTTCCGGAGCCGACGCCGACTCCCCTTCCCGGAGCCTACGCAGACTCCTCTCTACTCGAAATAGGAGGAAACGAATTCCAACCTACCAGTCTGTCATACATATCTAAGGGATCATCAGATCCCGAGGATCACTCTCTGACCCCATAGTGCAGACCGACTCCACATAACAGAACATTCTTTTCATAAACATGCAACTTTAAATCCTTTAAATCATCATGCTCATTTCATCATATCATAATAAGCTTTCATAAGTAAAACGTGTAGTTCATGGGAAAACATGCGTGACAGTTATAAACAGTTCGTGCTCGTAAATGAAACCATAATCAGTTAAATCATTTAACACTGTACGTCGTAAAAAAGTTTAGGCAACTCACCTCAATAACGTTGAACGCACTTCTTACTACCTCCAAGCTAATCAAATCGAGCACCTTACTGATTTCTTCTCTGATTCTTCTCTTTCTTTGATTTCTTCCCAAAAACTCTTTTCTTCTCTCCTTTCTTCTCTAGTCGCCAAACACACCAAGAGCAACCAAAAACACTGATTTCCAACCAAAGGAGGCTGCCCTAGGGATTAGTGTCTATAAATACCTTTCACTTATTGCAAAAGAGTCCCTCACTTAACTTTCATTTCTTTCACATTAAACACCAACTTATACAAACTTGCAAACGAAACCCGGTTGTTACAACACTCCCCCCTTAAAAGAATTCCGTCCCTGGAATTCCTTATTGGAAAAGATGCGGGTATCTTTCTTTCATTTCCGACTACAACTCCCAGGTCGCCTCTGGACCCTTGTGGTGTCGCCACTGTACTTTAACCAGCTTAGTCTCCTTGTTCCGTGTCTTCCTTACCTTAACATCTGTGATTTCTTCAGGTTCCTCTACAAAACTCAATTTCTCATCCACCTATATATCATTCAACGGCACCGCTTTGGTCACGTCGGCTAGACATTTCCTCAGGTTGGACACATTGAACGCATTGTGGATGCTACGCAATTCTTCCGGTAGGTCTAACCTATACGCCACTTCCCCAATTCGTTCCGTAATCTCGAATGGCCCGATGTAACGTGGGCTTAGCTTCCCACGTTTTCCAAATTGTACCACTCCCTTCCAAGGAGACACCTTTAGCAAAACATGGTCTCCGACCTGAAATTCTATATCTTTTCGTCTCTTATCCGCGTAACTCTTCTGTCGGTCGCGAGCGACCTTCAGCCTTTCACGCACTTGGACTATCTTGTCCGAAGTCAGTTGCACTAACTATGGCCCGACCAACTGCCTTTCTCTGACTTCGTTCTAACATAATGGAGTCCGACATTTCCTACCATAGAGAGCCTCAAACGGCGCTGCCTTAATGCTCGAGTGATAGGTATTATTGTAAGCGAACTCGATCAAGGGTAGGTGTTTTTCCCAAGAGCCTTGGAAATCTAAAGCACACGCTCTTAACATATCCTCCAACGTCTGGATCGTTCATTCACTCTGGCCGTCAGTCTGAGGATGATAAGCCGTACTCATCTTAATCCGCGATCCCATTTCTCTTTGGAAACTCCTCCAAAACGTGGAGGTAAACCTGCTATCTCGGTCAGATATTATCGACGATGGCACACCATGACGGGTTACGATCTCATCGATATACAACTTTGCTAGCCGTTCCAACGAGTAAGACTCTCGTATAGGTAAGAAGTGTGCCGACTTCGTGAGTCGATCCACGATTACCCAAATGGCGTCATAACCCTTTGGAGTTCTAGGCAAATGGGTCACGAAATCCATCGTGATTTGGTCCCACTTCCACATTGGTATCTCTAATGACTGAAGCTTCCCGTACGGTCGTTGGTGCTCAATTTTTACTCGCGAACACGTCAAACACGTCTCTACTAAATGAGCTACGCCCTTTTTCATTCCAGGCCACCAATAGTCTCGACGTAGATCTCCATACATCTTGTTAGTCCCGGGGTGAATCGTGTACTTTGATTTGTGAGCTTCCTCTAGAATCAACCTTCGGAGCTCGCCGAGTTTCGGAACCCAGATTCTCCCACTCAGACACTTCACCCCTCGACCGTCTTCCACTAGTGAGGACGTCTGTCCCACCATTCTTTCCTTTTTGAGATTTTCCTCTCCGAGCGCCTCCTCTTGACATTTCTTTATCTCTTCCAACAAATTGAACGTCACCTCGGCCCTCAAAGCCACAATACTAGGGGTTTCACTTCGTTCCTTACGGCGCAAAGCGTCTGCCACTACGTTGGCCTTACCCGGATGGTATTCAATCTTACAGTCGTAGTCGGTCAATAACTCAATCCATCTTCTTTGACGCATATTCAACTCGTTTTGGTCGAAGAGATGACATAAGCTTTTGTGGTCCATGAAGATTTGGCACTTCGTCCCGTAAAGGTAATGCCGCCAAATCTTCAGAGCGAAAACCACCGCCGCCAATTCTAAATCGTGGGTGGGGTATCGAACTTCGTGATCCTTTAACTGCCGGGAGGCATAAGCGATCACCTTCCCTCGTTGCATGAGTACGCAACCCAAGCCGAGCTTCGATGCGTCACTGAAAACCACGAAATCGTCAGAACCGTCCGGTAACGACAACACCGGAGCGCTGCTCAACATATCTTTCAGTCTTTGAAAAGCTTCTTCTTGCTTCTCTGACCAGGCGAACTTAACATTCTTCTTGGTTAAAGACGTTAGCGGCGTGGCGATAAGCGAAAAGTCCTTTATGAACTTCCGGTAGTAACCTGCCATCCTGAGGAAACTCCGCACTTCTGACGGGTTCTTATGCTGCTCCCAATCTCGGATGGCTTCGATCTTAGACGGGTCTACCATGATTCCTTTCTCAGACACCACGTGTCCAAGAAACTGCACCTCCCTTAGCCAGAACTCACATTTAGAAAACTTCGCATACAGCTTCTCTCGCTTCAGTAGCTCGAGAATTGTTCGAAGGTGGTTTTCGTGCTCCTCTTCCGATCTTGAAAATATCAGGATATCATCTATGAACACTATCACGAACTTGTCTAAATAAGGTTGGCACACCCTATTCATTAGGTCCATGAATGCTGCTGGGGCGTTGGTTAGCCCGAACGGCATCACTAAGAATTCGTAGTGTCCATATCTGGTTCTGAAAGCAGTCTTCGGCACATCCTCCACCCTTACCTTGAGTTGGTGATAACCTGACCTCAAGTCTATCTTGGAGAAGTAATTGGCTCCCTGTAGCTGGTCGAACATGTCGTCAATCCTCGGTACAGGGTACTTATTCTTGATCGTGACCTTGTTGAGTTCTCGGTAGTCTATGCACATCCGCATAGTACCGTCCTTCTTCTTCACGAAGAGCACGGGTGCTCCCCACGGAGATGTACTTGGCCTAACGAATCTCTTGTCAAACAACTCCTGCAACTGAGTCATCATTTCCTTCATTTCGGACGGCGCCAACCTATAAGGTGTGCGGGCAATTGATGCAGCTCCAGGCATCAAATCAATTCTGAACTCGATTTGACGATCCGGAGGTAGACTTTTCAAGTCATCCAGAAATACTTCCGGGTACTCGTTTACTAGTCGCACATCACCCACCCCACGCTTCTCTTTCTTGGCATCCAACACGTACGCCAAAAATCCATGATACCCCTTCTTTAGACACTTAGTAGCCTTGATCATAGAGATAAGGCTATTCTTTCTATCACGGCGGTTCCCATAAATCACTACGGGATCCCCATCAGGTGACTGAATCCTGATCAGCTTTTTGTTGCAAACGATATTCGCATCATTCGCGGCTAACCAGTCCATACCCAACACCACATCAAACTCCCCCATTGCCATGGGGTATAATTTCATAGGCACCAATCTCCCTTCTATATCTATGACACAATCCTCTACCACCTCTTTAACGTATACCCGACTATCATTGGCAGTTTCCACCTCTAGTGCTCTCTCCAAACGTCTAGGCCTCACCCCCAAACATTTCATAAAAGCATGTGATACAAAAGAGCGATTTGCTCCCGAATCAAATAACACTTTGGCACACAAAGAGTTCACTAGAAATGTACCTGCCACAACATCAGGAACTTCCTCCGCCTCTTCCGCAGTCATGCGGATCGCACGTCCTTTCGGATGCGCCGGTTCTGCTCTCTTATCATTACCTCCCCCTCCTTGTCGTTCACCAAACTACGCTGATCCCCCTTTCTTCAGCTGTGGGTAGTCATTGCGCATGTGGCTGGTAGCCCCACATTGGTAACAAGATTTTCTAGTACCCGGACAATCCCTTGACAAGTGACCGGGCAAGCCACACCGGTAGCATGAGTTTGAACTGCCATGCACTCTCCCCGGTGCACCTTGTTACACTTCGTACACGATCTCCAACCGGAATTCCTGTTAACACGGTTGTCTGTTCGGAACACTTTCCCTTTTCTTGAGTCACTTCCCGGTCCATCCCACTTGCGTTTCTCACCGCCTTTCTCAGAGGTTTGGCGATTCTTCTCTTTCTCAATCAGCTCGGCCGTGTTGATGCCGCCTAAAAGGTAGTGGGGTTTCTTGTCAGAACTAGCTCTCGCATGCTACTTTTCAACCCATGGATGAAGCGTTCCACTCGTCGCTCCTCTGTTGGCACATACAAGTCAGCGAAACGAGACTTCTCGATAAACCTTGAAGTATATTCCCGTACTGTCATTTCACCCTGATCCAAACCCAAAAACTCTTCTTCCAACCTTTTCACTGCCGCGAGCGGACAGAACTGAGCTTTAAACCGGTCTACAAATGTTTCCCATATCATCCCCTTAGCCATTGCCGAACCCTTTCCCCCAGTTTCAGCATCCCACCAGTAAACTGCATCAGATTTCAACATGGATAGGGCAAACATCACCCTATCTTCGTCGCCACACTTGCTCGTATCAAATACCAGTTCCATTTCCTTCACCCATTTCATTGCCAACACCGGGTCACACTCGCCCTTGAAAGTAGGGGGTTTGCATGAGGCAAAGGCCTTGTAACTACACCCCTTAGCTGCTGACTCACTCACCACCAACGAAATTGCTTTCGAGTGATTCTCGGTACCAGTCTCTAGTGGGCTTGATAACTCCACACTTTCTTTGTTCTCGCT
Source organism: Saussurea involucrata (assembly GCA_033807775.1). Taxonomy (NCBI): domain Eukaryota; kingdom Viridiplantae; phylum Streptophyta; class Magnoliopsida; order Asterales; family Asteraceae; genus Saussurea; species Saussurea involucrata. Next base: position 23,585,059 of record CM066324.1, read on the forward strand.
CGCCTCTTTGCTTTCCGAGGCTGATTCATTCTGCTTAGTGAGGAGGGATTGCAAGGTCTCTTGAATCTTACCCAATTCGGCAGCTAAGTTCTCTCGAGTGACGAATGCAGATCTACGGCCTCGACCACGTCCCCTGGGCTGAGTTACCCTTCTTGCAGAAGCTGAACTCTCCTAAAGAGAATCTTCTTGATGGGCGGGGATTTCCACACTCCTCGTTCTTCTAGTCACACGAGTCGTCCTTCGGGTCGGATGTTCCCCATCCCCGTCCACCTGAGTGGCGGCACGACGAGGCGTCCTTCCTCGACCCCTTCCACGACCCGTACCTCTTCCCCTTCCACGGGTAACAGTTGCCCTTGCCGGTTCCACCGGTCCATTCTCTAGTACCTCTTCATCTTGATTCCTTGGCACAGCAGGTGCCGACCTACTCCTCAAAGTTCTCCCAGCCATTTCGCTAATGCTGAAAGAAAACAACAATTAACCCTTGCTAAACATGACACAACAAATTTGCTATAAAAGGTAATTTAAGCACGCACATGTACCTGTAAGTTCGTAATTACACTGGCCAGGTGTAATCCCAAACTTACCTTACACGTTTGTCCTTGACACCTTATTTCCTAGCACATATAGTGATCGTTCCTAGAGGCAATCCTATGTCTCGGCTGCGTTCCTCATCTTACAGTTTAAGTTTAGGCCCGACTGGTCACCTAAATCCCTTAAACTAAGGCTTTGATACCATTTGTAACGTCCTAAAAACATAACATGCAATCATCCAGAAATAAGCATTCAAAATACATGGATAAACTTGTCTTTACATCATTAATTAAATGTACTTAGACAAAATTGACAACGGAAGTCTATAATCCACAGCCGAGCTCTATCTATAGCTATTATAGCCAAAACTTGGAGACGCGCTAATCTCCACAATCCTTCTTGTCATCACCCCTAGTTCTTACTAGAAGAGCCCAAAGCACGCTTACCTGAAAATGGTTTAGTTTTTGAAAAGCGAGGGTTAGACCAAAAAGGTCTAGTGAATTCCCTCCGAAAACAACATGTAAAACAACATAGAAACCTTTATAAAAGATTTATCGTAAACCTTAACATAACATCAAGTCTGGTGCTGCACTGTGTGTTGGATCACATAAACATTCCGCGATCGGGGCCCCAGCAGGTTCCCTCTCGCCTCTTCCGGAGCCTACGCCGACTCCCCTTCCCGGAGCCTACGCAGACTCCTCTCTACTCGAAATAAGAGGAAGCGGATTCCAACCTACCAGTCTGTCATACATATCCAAGGGATCATCAGATCCCGAGGATCACTCTCTGACCCCACAGTGCAGACCGACTCCACATAACAGAACATTCTTTTCATAACACATGCAACTTTAAATCCTTTAAATCATCATGCTCATTTCATCATATCATAATAAGCTTTCATAAGTAAAACGTGTAGTTCATGGGAAAACATGCATGACAGTTATAAACAGTTCATGCTCGTAAATGAAACCATAATCAGTTAAATCATTTAACACTGTACGTCGTAAAAAGGTTTAGGGAACTCACCTCAATAACGTTGAACGCACTTCTTACTACCTCCAAGCTAATCCAATCGAGCACCTTACTGATTTCTTCTCTGATTCTTCTCTTTCTTTGATTTCTTCCCAAAAACTCTTTTCTTCTCTCCTTTCTTCTCTAGTCGCCAAACACACCAAGAGCAACCAAAAACACTGATTTCCAACCAAAGGAGGCTGCCCTAGGGATTAGTGTCTATAAATACCTTTCACTTATTGCGAAAGAGCCCCTCACTTAACTTTCATTTCTTTCACATTAAACACCAACTTATACAAACTTGCAAACGAAACCCGGTTGTTACACTAAACAAGTAATGATGCATGAGTACAACTGTTTAAAGCTGCATGTTTAAATTCATAACTAAATGATAATCAAATACAAGATAAACATCTTATTTACAAAATATTATTAGGATAGTTATGAATTCTAATAGAATACGCATCTTTTTTTTATAAAAGACAATCTGAAACTCTCATTCTAGTATGGGAACATGCAAAAACATGTCAGCCAAAGTAAGTTCTAAAGTACTATTTTATTAGTATCATACATTTTTACTGTTTCCGCTAGATACGAAAGGATATGATGAGTTAGCACGTGTCTACTCAACTACAAAGACTGAAGTGAAAAGTACAAGAATGCATGTTAAATTAATCAGATAAAAACACTTGTTAAAGTTGGAAGATTGCATTTAATACAATTATGGCTATAAAAGATCACGGTTGTCATAATTTGCAACTCACTTGTTTTGAAAGAGTTTGGGGGTGTTTGTTTTTTAAAAAAAATGTCTTATATCCCCTTAAATCTTAATCGGTCAGACCAAAGGCTTTTAAGACCGTTTGTTTTTTTTACATCAAAACAGATCTTAAACCTCATTTTGCCTCTTATTTCACAAAACACGATTATCTCTCTTAAAAACTCTGATTGTGCCCTAAAACCTCCATCGCCTCCTCCCTCAGCCTCCTCCCATCGCCTCTCTCTCAACCTCCTCCCATCGCCTCCTCTCAGATCTGCAATCGAAGTAGATGTGGCTCCTCTCAGTTCGACACACATCAAAAGAACGTATCTGCTCACCCTCTCGTTGTCTTCTCCATTCCATCTCTCTGTTGTTCGAACTTTCTCCATAGCTTCTCCATCGCAGGTAAACATGCCTCTCTTATCCATCTTTTTAGCGATTTCTCCATCTGATTTCGATGTCTTCATCTGTTTATAACATCGATGTCTCCATCTGTTTATAACATCGATTTACCATCTGTTTATAACATCGATTTCTCCATATATTTTGATGTCTCCATCTGATTATGCTTTCGATTTATCACCTGTGTCTGTGATTGTTTTTTGATTTATACATCTATTTATTTTTTCGATTTATCATAACCATTAGCACACATTCACAGTGAAGAATGTTTGATTTGGTTGGTTTTGTTAAGAATGTTTAATTTGGTTGGTTTTGTTAAGAATGTTTAATTTGGTTGGTTTTGTTAAGAATATTTAATTTTGATGTTTTTAGGTTCCATTAAAAGTGATTTGCAGAAAACAATGTGGGTTTTTTTCAAGAATATATATGATTAAATTTCACATTAATTATGCATGCTTCCAATTGGTATAATATATAAATTGATATGATTGCACGAAAATCGGTAACTAAGGGGCTATAAGATGTAAGTCCCATTAAGCTCATTAAGTTGTTAACAAACAGACCCTCAGACCTATAAGATGAACCACAGGACCAGGGGTAAGAAAATGAAACAAGTGCTTGGTTTGGTGCAGAATGATTAAGGTGTCAATATTTGTGTCAATATCTATGTCCAACTGCATACTATAAATGAGCATTGTTTTTGTATAAATGGTCGTAGCTTATAGTTGATTGCCAATTGCCAAGAAATAAGGGATGCCAATTGCCAAGAAATCATGCACAATGCCTTTTGTTTCATAATATGTTGAAAGCTGTTGCTAAAAAACACTCTTGATGCCAATGGAAGTTGGGCTGAATTTGGTCAATACATCTTATCAGGCTTAACCAAAAACAATCAGCTGCCAAATTCATCAACCCAATACCAGACTACCACTAGTATCTAGAAAGAAAGAAAAAGAAAAAGAAAATAATGAAAACGGAAATAGCCTCGTTTGTAAGATAAATGAAAACGAAACACATAATTTAAAGAAATAGATAACCTAAGTTATAATGGCCAAAAGAAGGTGAAACCTATTATGGAGATTGGCACAAAGGTAACCAAAAAGTGAACTGCTTAGTTGTTCAAATGGTGCTACAGAATCAACTATCTTCTGATTCAATAAGGCAGTCATCAAATTGATACATCAATTTCTTGTAGACCATCACAAATGGCAGCATTAGCCCAATGAGATTTCTACCGAAAATCTACTGTTCAAATCAAAGAAACACGTTGAGTTGCTTTCAACATTAAAGCAGTTATAAACTACAAAGTTTATGTTAAAAGAAACTGATGACTACATTAAAAATATCCCAACAAACAATCCTAATGAACAATTTCCTGATTAGTAATCAATGATACCCCCTTTGCTCCAATATTAATGAGCAGATACTTAATACTTTCCAACATTTCAACCTTTAGTAAAAACATAATAACTATATCAAAATTTATAGCAAGTCCTACAAATATTCTCATACTGTCCTCGTATATTTGATTAAGAATTTTTTGTTTATAGGATCAATAATTGTGTATCTTATATGAATTTGTTACGATAAATTTGTTAGAATGACCTTACAAATTCTATTATGTTCTTTCTTGTAATCTTTATAAATGTGTTCTTTCTTGTGTGCTAATTAGTGATGGACGAGCATGTACGTGTATGATGGACAAACGAAATTATGAAATGCTATTTAGAGACTTGTATAGAAGAAGTTAATCGGGTGGGTCGAAATGGAAGTAGTCTTCGAAAAGAATCTTGGGTAAAGTTGGCACAAAAGCTTGAGGAAGTGTGTCGCGTAAAACTTGGGCAAAAACAGTTGAAAAATCAGTATGATTATCTGAAAGGAAAATACTCTGGGTGGGTGTACTTGAGAAATAAAACAGGGAATATTTATGACCCTGTAATGAATATTTATAAGTGATGAGTTATTTTCGGAATATGATCAACCCAATGAGCAAGGGGACGATGGTGAAGATGAAGTTGAAGAGGTTCAACCGCATGGGAGTACTGTTGACCAAACATATATGGCTAGTTTAAGAGAAGAAATTGCGACACAGTTGGTGCAAAATTAACATTAATTTTACTTGTTATGAGACTTGTTAATGTTTTCTATTGTGTTTGAATGAATGGACGTATTTCAGTTGAATTTTTGAATGTGCAAGAAATATATGGTAGTATAGTTTAATTATAATGAATTGATGTTTTTATAAATTCAACGGTATAGCATTTTGAGGCATAAAATAGATAATTATACATATTTAAATATTTATCAGCTACAAAACAAACATTGTTATGATTATGATTCAGATTCAGATTCAGACGTTTCAATTTACAAAAACAAACAATCTTATGATTCAGATTCAGATTCAGATTCAGATTCAGACGTTTCAATTTACAAAAAAACAAACAGTCTTATGATTCAGATTCAGATTCAGACGTTTCAATTTAAAAAACAAACAGTCTTATGATTCAGATTTCAAACTTCAGCACCACTTCTTATAAAAAAGAAGTGAAATAAGATTTCAGACTTCAGACCTCTTAAAAAACAAACAGCACCTTTATCTATAAAAAATCACCGTTGTCATTATTTGACTTTCCCTCGCATTAAATGAATGTAAACCGATTAACTGGCCTACTTATATGTACCAAGTGTTTAATTGTTACACTCCATGATTAAAATATGAGTTTGGGTCAACCTTCACCTCATAATAACAAGGGTATTGCTATAGAGACAGCTATCTATGGTCATAGATGTAATTAATTTTTAACTTAAATCTAGAGAGTTTTGAAAATGGGAAATTAATTAAAATGCCCTAAGTTGAAAACCGTTTCATCGAAATGCCCTTTCTCTCTCTCAATTTGCAAAAATACCCTGAAAATCTGTGGCCTGACCCGTGGTCCACGGATTTTTTTTCAAAATTTGACTCATCCGTGGTCAAAGCCCGTGGGAGCCCGTGGGAGGGGTAAAAATCCGTGGCCAATACTTTTGTCCGTGGCCCACGGATGTTTTTACAAAATTTGATTGAATTTTGAATTGAATGTTACACTTTCAACCCCTATACTTATTTACTTAATTTACTTTATACCTTTTACTTTCATAATTTTAATTTTACATTTAGAACATATAATCGTTTATTAACTAAAATACGTTAAAAAAATACGTTTTAATTTTAACAAGTTACACCATTATAATCGTCCATTCGATACGTTCGAAATGAGCCCAATATTGAATATTTTTGGATTTATTTATTTTATTATATATCATATATACTACATAAAAATATTTTTAATATTTACAATTCATACTTTTATAATTAATTATTTCATTTATGGTACATCTCTTATTTTTTTTAATTTTGTTTTACACTCTTATCGCATTAACATAATAATAATATATTAACTAATTCATTAAATCGTTTTAAATTATTATTATTTGTATGTGTTTATAGATATCGTGAATGACAATAGGACAAGGTTTCACGAGAAGAATATGAAATGGGGTTTTGACAAGTTGGTATCACTGGACTTATTTAAGAATTGTGAAAATAGGTATTTGGCGAATGATGATTCATGTGTGTTTGGAGGTGAAGTATTTGCAGTTACAAAGTATGCACAAAAGGATCGATGTCTGTCCATCACAAAGCCTCCGTCAATTTTTAATACTTACACTTGGACCATCGATAATAAAATAAATAAAACGTATTTTAACTATAAGAGTACCATAAGTTAAATAATTAACTATAAGAATATGAATTTTGAATATAAAAAATGTTTTTATGTAGTATATATGATATATAATAAAATAAATAAATTCAAAAATATTCAATATTGGGCTTATTTCGAACGTATCGAATGGACAATTATAATGGTGTAACTTGTTAAAATTAAAACGTATTTTTTTAACGTATTTTAGTTAATAAATGATTATATGTGTTAAATGTAAAATTAAAATTATGAAAGTAAAAGGTATAAAGTAAATTAAGTAAATAAGTATAGGGATTTTTACCCCTCCCACGGGCTTTGACCACGGATGAGTCAAATTTTGGAAAAAAAATCCGTGGGCCACGGATCAGGCCACGGATTTTCAGGGTATTTTTGCAAATTGAGAGAGAGAGAAAAGGCATTTCGATGAATCGTTAGTCAACTTAGGGCATTTTAATTAATTTCCCTTTGAAAATTGTAAATGATATTATCATCAAATATCTTGTCATTATTACTTCGTTCTCTTTTTTTCTCTTTCTTCTATATTTTTCCCATCTCTCATATGGTTTATATTTTTGTCCCATTCATCTCTTTTTTATTATTATAACTTTAATAGTAATTATTATTATTTAGGTTTTTGTTATTTTCAGCATATTACAATTCTTTCAAAAAAAACTTATTTATTGAAGATGGATTTTAAATATGTAATTTAATTACATTGAAATATTGGTTGATAAAAGGATAGACAACTTTATATAAGACCTAAAAAACTAATATATCCATTTTATAGAATTTATAGTTATAACAAATAAACCACAAGGCTTGTGGCGTACTGGTTAAGGTCTTGGGGGGATGTGTCTTAGAAACCCATCTATACAGGGTTCGAATCCAGGCGTTGGCAACTTGTGGCCACTGAGGAATTATCTTAGCGCTGCATGCTAAGCAGTCAATCAATGTCAGAGATTAGTTTAGGCAAAGCCTAGGATACCCTTTCAAAAGAAAAAAACAAATATATTATTATAGATAATTAAAAATTTACTGTTAAATTCAGGAAGTTTGATTTTTTTGTTAATTAAACATTAGAAACACTTGATTTGTTACTCGTTTATTTATTAATTTATTTTTATTATTTAACTTTGAATTCCAATAATTAAAATTGTACTGGTAAACGCAATTTTACTTATATATACGTGTATAATTTTAATAATAATAACCAAAAAAATGTTTAGAGTTACTTCAAAATAGAAAAAAAGAATTTAAAATTAAGCTATCTAAGAAAATTTGATTGGATAATAAGTTATTTATATTATCATTTAAGTTTTAATTAAATAACAAAAATTGTTTTATTGTGACTTGGGAGTAATGTCGTCTCCTTTCCAAAAACAATCTAATAATATAAATAAAATTAAAAGAACAAAAATAATTAATAATGATATAATGTTAATTTACAAAAGTAAAAGAAAAATAAAACATAATAATTACTTTTCAAAAAACAAGAAAAGAAGAAAACAAAAATGATTAATATTTATATTGATTAATAATTAAAAAATAATATATTATTTTATTAAAAAATTAGATGCAAAATAGTTATATTTAATTTAAAAACAATGTTAATAATTGAAAAGTAATTACTATTTCTACCACTCATGCTACTTTGATGAAACAATAATGAAGGAGACGAAAGGAGATAGGGGGATGCATGACAAAGTGGGAAATAAATAAAAGCCATCGAAATTTTGACGTATTGTCTCCATCATTGTCATGGAGAGGTTTCCGTGTTAATATACAAGTCGTCAAACTAAAATATGAATAGTTATAACGAAGAATATTGATTACTGAAAATATATTTAGGGTGCTTCTGATACATTGATGAAACTGGACATGATTTGTTAATAAAACTCTTTGATTGGATGATGTTGACAAAGAGATAGATTTTTGGAGGGATGATATTGACAAAACATATGCATACATCTATACTACATGTATATTACTTGTATAAATATTTTATTAATAATAAGTACTTCCTCCGTCTCAAATAAGTGTCTAAATTATTATTTTTGTTTGTCCTAAAATAAGTGTCCATTTTCAAAAGCAAACCTTCACTTTTCATTCTACCCTTAATCATGTGATGTGATAGGAAAAAATTCTCTCTCTGTAATTAGAAAACATAAACCACGTCGGCAAAACATGTACTTTATTCTTATAATAATTAATTCACGCGTATTGATTAGAATATCTAGAAGAAATACATATTTCTTAAAAAAACTACACAAGAGTACGTGGTACCTGATAAGGCGGGTATCAACCCCCTAAATCTAACCGCAAGTGTACGGTGTCGAAATCAAGTAATAATGTACGGAAGTACGAGTATCGAATCCACGAAAACTAGGAACTAAGTATCACAATTACTATAATCACTATTAACTGAACTGTCGAAATTGAGAGATGGTTGGTATTAAACTAATTAATTGCAATAAGAAAATCACAAACAGAACAGTAGACAACTTGAGGAAAATTCGATAGAGAAAACAGTTGAGGGTTGGAAATCCTTAGGTTTTCACATACGAATATCTGACTTAAAACAATTACCAGTTAATCCCCTTAATGAATACCCAATCTCTAAAATCACCGTTGTTCTCTTTCGAGCAACATCGGGTTTTATTTTGAAAAGGACAAGTTTTATCTTTCGATCTCAACCTATGGGTTTCAAAACACATTAAGTGCAAGATTCATAATTGAACGGATAGATTTAATCTCTCGATCTCAACCTAAATGGTTCACTTAGAACTAAGGCATATTCGGTATATCTCTATCACCAAATTCTCGCCTTAGGCATGCAATTCCTAGTTCTATCTAACAGTTAATTCTCTCGAACTCAACTGGAAGCAACACAACAATTGAAAGCTAGCTAAACTCTCAAAAGCATTAAGAATCAAATTACATGCACTCATTAAAAGGAAAAACTGATAAAAGTCATTCGTCATCCGTTCATACGTTCAAACCTAATTCAATCCAACCCCCAACATCTAAAGATTAGTTCATGATGTTGGGGGACAAAAACATAGGAGAAGAAAAGGAAACAATGAATGAAAACATGGTAAAAGTGATCGTGGTGAATGTGGTAGATGTACTCCCTTCTCCCGGCTCTAATCCGACTCTCGTTGTGAACTTCTCCCCGATCTGTCCTCTATCGCGGCTCCGAAAGCTCGGAAAAGTCTCCAAAAATCGCCCCTAGACTGCTACCGTTCGTCGTGTGTGAGTTGCGTCCTAAATAATGACCTAAAGTTGGAATAATAAAGCTGAAAATCGTGGAACAGAGGGATACGCGGCCTTCCACGCGACTTGTAAGTCGCGTGGAAAGTCGCACGCTTTCCAGAGCTCTTCTGGGTCGGTTTTTGGTTCGCAGTTCGGGTCCTGGTTCGGGCGCGGGTCTTGGGCTTCCGTTGGGCTTCGTTTTGGCTCTTTTTGGGCTCTTTTTAGCTTCTTTTCTCGAAGATTATTACCTGTTAAAGAACCTGCACATTCTACTAAATAAAGCGTAAATTCTCGCCTTTTTGCTAGAACACAAGCCAATCTCATTGGATTGAGGAACGAAAATAACGCCAAAAAGTGGCGTTATCAACAACCCCAAACCGAGCGTTGCTTGTCCTCAAGCAAATTAGCGATAAAATAGAGTAAAAGGACATATCAGTGAAATAATAACTGCACAACTCCCAATTGGTACCACGTGATGCACTGGTGATTTCCTATACCCGTGAATGTTTATCTCACTCTCGCCTCATCCTTATTCTGTTTGATTTATGACCTTCCATTGTAAGTTGAACTCGTGACTGCTCCGATTACACTAAGGTTGTTCTAGGTCTAGACCTACTAGGGAAAACATTTCGCATCGACCCTACCTCACGGGATACTCTCGTTTCACTCGAACCTAGGTTATCGCACGTGTTGTCATGTATAGGAGGTTATGTACAAGAATACTCGAAATTCACATGACAACTAAACTGAAAGACGCACAAATGTTCAAAACAATCGATCTCAGAAAGGAATCAAGTAGCAAGACAGGGAATATCAGTAAAGGTGGTAGTATACCGTAATCACGTTTTCCAGAAGATCATCCAGGTCTTTACAAGGGTTGTAATGGGGCTAAGGCTATGGCTTACGAAACGAAAGGGTAAAACGGTTCAAAGATCCTTGGTGTGTCAAGCTTTAGCAATTCCGAACTTCCTAGCTTTATTCTCTATCACTCGGCCCTCTATGTCACTACTGGAGTCGCTTTGACTCTCTTATTAGGTGCTATAAATATTATTTAACTAACTGATTTTTTTGGGACTTCATTGGTCCTCTTTATTCAAATTGGGGATGCATTGGCCCTCTTTTCTATTTATTTTCATAACCGACCTGTATTCATTCTTTTCCGCTCTATCTTCTCGTTGTTCATTACCGCTCAGATTGACACACTTTCGGATAGGGTTGGCTAAGGCTTTTGGCTCGGGTTTAAAGGTGGGTCTGAAATGAAAAGGTGAGTGTATGGCTACAAAGGGGTCTATAGTTACACACAAATGGGTGAAAAGGGTACGATAGCTAAAAACAGGGTTAAACAACACACAATGCCTGGAATCATCTCTTAAGGTCCACACGATATGGTCCACTACACCCTTACCCAATATCCCTATGGTCGTCTTTGCTACTCAATGCAATAATATAGCGAGATCATTCTATATTCACGACAAGGACTCGAAAAGTGTATATGAATTAAGTGTATGAATCCCTCGAAGTGAACAACGTCTTTAAGGCTCAAAACTCGCTATTGGGTGGTCTCCACTAATGTCCCTAATCATGTCCTTTCCCAGTCCTTCCCTAATGGTCACGTCACTATCACAAGATTCTTCCTACAATGGTTGGTCTCAATCATTCAAAACAAAAATTTTAGCTAAAGTGATCTAGGTACTCAGTAGTGCAGGAAATCTACGTGCATAACGTGGGCCCGATTGGGCAACCCCAAACCTTACCCACACATTGTCCCCAATGTGCAAGTGTCGGCGTAGGCGATACTAAAACACGTATCGTTGTGCGGTTATTACAGGTAGCAGACAGGCAAAACATAACATTAAGTACAAGCATCAAAGAGCCATTCTAGCATTTTCAAAAACATGGCCACCCCAAACCTAGGCCGAGGCCTAGGTTTGTCAAACAAAGCCAACCCCAAACCTCGGTGAAACCGAGGTTTGCACAGGGTTAAAGTGAGTGTGTAGGTGTTTGAAAAGATGAGGCACCCCAAACCTAAGTGAAACTTAGGTTTGTTGCATCTCGTTAACTAATAGGAACACACAACATCATACACCACTCGTTAACTACAGAGTTGAGAACATACCTGTTTGCCCGGACGGAGAGATCTTCTTAAAAGATTGAGCAATCACGAACGAGAGATATCAAAGAAAAATGGAGTGAGAAAAGGTAGACACAAAAGAAACAAAACAAAAACGACAGAAAGCCAAACAACGAAACACACAAAGCAGGAAAAGAAAACACAGCACGAAAACACAAACCGGGGAGCCGTACGATTTGGCGCGCGGTTTGGAAACCGCGGCACAAGCCGCGTAACTCCCTGCTTCAGAAAACAAACAGAGGACCCCGCGGTTTGGCACGCGGTTTGTAGGCCGCGGCACAAGCCGCGTAAGTCCCTGTTTCAGCTATTTTTTGATTTTTTGTTTTTTCATTTTTATGGTTTTTCGTAAATAAGAACACACTCAAAAACTGGAAATTAAAAAGAAAACTAACCTCGGTGGGTTGCCTCCCACCCAGCGCCGTAGTTAAAGTCGTGGCACGACTGTGTGGCTCTCAACTTGGCTCAGTATCCGCGGACTCGAATCGCCCACACTTGCGGTTCTTCGCGAATTTTTCCTCATTTGGCTCTCCTTTGCCATCTCTGTCTCTACGCTTTCCACTCTCGAACATCTTAAACACCGCCTTCTCGTCACCAACCCTCAGGGTCATCTCTCCTTTCTCCATGTCGATCAGTGATCTACTCTTGGCCAGGAATGATCTCCCCAAAATGAGCGGGACCTCTACATCTTCATCAACGTCCAGCACCACGAAGTCCACCGAAAAATAGAACTTGCCGACTTTGATCAATACGTCCTCGACGACTCCATATGGGTACACGATCGATCGATCCGCGAGCTTGAGCGTCATGTACGTCGGCTGCACTTCTCCCAATCCCAGTTTCCTGAAAACAAATAAAGGCATTAAATTAATACTAGCTCCTAAATCACATAATACCTTATCAAAAGAAAACTTCCCAATTTGAATAGGGATTGAAAAACTCCCTGGATCTTTGAGCTTCGGGGGAAGCTTGTTCTGAATAATTGCGCTGCACTCCTCAGTAAGTGCAACAGTGGACTGGTGATCGATCACCCTCTTCTTGGATAGAATCTCCTTCATGAACTTCATGTATGAGGGCATTTGTGCCAACGCATCTGAAAAAGGGATGTTAATATGCAATTTCTTAAAAACTTCAAGAAATTTAGAAAAGTTAAGATCCTCCCTTTGGGCTTTAAGCCTATTCGGATATGGTAGTGGTGGTACAAACGGCTTCACTACCGGCTTCGATGGAGGTGTCGCCTCTTTTTCCTTTGGCTTCTCCCGATCATTCGTATCCTCATCGGCTTCTAGCTCAGTCACTTCTATGATCTCGACCTCTTTCTCTTTAGGATCGGTTCCTTTTGATGACGGTTCTCGTGTAGACTCTCCATTCAGCTCCTTGCCATTCCTTAGATAGATGGCATTACATTCTTCCCGGATTTTCCTTTCGGTTTGACTCGGGAAGGTTCCGGGAGGTCGGTTTTGTAGGACTTCCGAAATTTGTCCCACTTGCCTTTCCAATATCTTGATGGACGCCGTGTTCTGATCAGTCGCCGCCTTGACCGTGTTGACCGTGCTTGCTAATTCTCCAACCGTGTTGTCCATCTTGGTCATGAACTTCATCATCATCTCTTCCAGCCCCGGTTTCTTCTCCATAGATGGTCCTTCGTTCCTTTGGTTGAAACCTGGAGGACGGTAAGCATTGTTAGACTGAGAAAAGTTAGAAAAATTAGAAGGATTACCGAATTGTTGTTGCCCTTGAGGTTGACTCCATGAAAAGTTGGGGTGTTTCTTCCACCCCTCATTGTTGGTATTTGAGAATGGGTCGTTCCTCGGCTGATTGTTCCAGTTTTGTAGGAACTGAACTTGCTCGGGCTCTTGTGGACTGCCTCCTTTCAGGTGGTTCGTGATAAAAGCTAGTTGAGCTTTTAGTTCCTTCAGCTCATCATTTTCTTGAACACTAGAGACTCTCCTTACGGCTGATCGTGGAGTAGAGAAACTGTGTTCGGCCAAGTTCTCGATCAGCTCGCATGCTTCTTCATAAGATTTATCCATTAGTGCTCCACCCGATGCGGCAGTGATATCGTTTTTGAACTGCGGGTGGAGTCCACTAAAGAATGTCTGGATGATGACCCATCCGTGCAACCCGTGATGTGGACACTTCTTCAACATGTCTTTATATCGCTTCCATGCCTCATATAGGGTCTCTTGGTCCCATTGCGCGAAGTGTGTGATCTCGGCCATTAACTGCGCGGTTCTTCCCGGTGGGTAATCTGATCCGATGGTAGGCCCTCTATCCATATTTCAGCTCTACCCTTAAGTGAGAAGCTGAACAGTCTTAGCTTGATAGCATTCTCCTCCATCCCATTAATCTTGAACGTATTGCAGATCCGTTCAAATGCGCGAAGGTGTGCGTGGGGATCTTCAGTTGGCGCTCCCCCAAACTGATTCTGTTGTACCATTACGATGGTACTCGGCTTGATCTCGAAGTAATTTGCCGCAGTGGTGGGTGGTTGGATCCCTATATGTGCGGCTGCCACATTTGGATTGGCAAATGACCGCATAGGCACCCTCTCCGGAGGTGGTGGAGGTGGGTCATTGCGAGGAGGTCTCTCGTCACCCATCTTCAGATGCCTTTTAACTTTTGATTCTTTGAGTAGTCGACGGGCGGTTCTTTCGATTTCTGGATCGCTCGGTTCGATTTTCTCCCCTCGGGTTTTTCTTGGCATAAACCAATTAGTACCTGAAACAGAGAGTAAACAAACTTAGTAATCCAAAAACTGAAATGATGAAATAAAAATAACAAAAGAAAAAAATTGTTCAATCTAATAGCGCTTATAGCTGGTAGTGCTATCAGTTGCAACTAGTTCCCCGGCAATGGCGCCAAAAACTTGATAAGGCGGGTAATACCCCCCTAAATCTAACCACAAGTGTACGGTGTCGAAATCAAGTAATAATGTACGGAAGTACGAGTATCGAATCCACGAAAACTAGGAACTAAGTATCACAATTACTATAATCACTATTAACTGAACTGTCGAAATTGAGAGATGGTTGGTATTAAACTAATTAATTGCAATAAGAAAATCACAAACAGAACAGTAGACAACTTGAGGAAAAATCGATAGAGAAAACAGTTGAGGGTTAGAAATCCTTAGGTTTTCACATACGAATACCTGACTTAAAACAATTACCAGTTAATCCCCTTAATGAATACCCAATCTCTAAAATCACCGTTGTTCTCTTTCGAGCAACATCGGGTTTTATTTTGAAAAGGACAAGTTTTATCTTTCGATCTCAACCTATGGATTTCAAAACACATTAAGTGCAAGATTCATAATTGAACGGATAGATTTAATCTCTCGATCTCAACCTAAATGGTTCACTTAGAACTAAGGCGTATTCAGTATATCTCTATCACCAAATTCTCGCCTTAGGCATGCAATTCCTAGTTCTATCTAACAGTTAATTCTCTCGAACTCAACTGGAAGCAACACAACAATTGAAAGCTAGTTAAACTCTCAAAAGCATTAAGAATCAAATTACATGCACTCGTTAAAAAGGAAAAACTGATAAAAGTCATTCGTCATCCGTTCATACGTTCAAACCTAATTCAATCCAACCCCCAACATCTAAAGATTAGTTCATGATGTTGGGGGACAAAAACATAGGAGAAGAAAAGGAAACAATGAATGAAAACATGGTAAAAGTGATCGTGGTGAATGTGGTAGATGTACTCCCTTCTCCCGGCTCTAATCCGACTCTCGTTGTGAACTTCTCCTCGATCTGTCCTCTATCGCGGCTCCGAAAGCTCGGAAAAGTCTCCAGAAATCGCCCCTAGACTGCTGCCGTTCTTCGTGTGTGAGTTGCGTCCTGAATAATGACCTAAAGTTGGAATAATAAAGCTGAAAATCGTGGAACAGAGGGATACGCGACCTTCCACGCGACTTGCATGTCGCGTGGAAAGTCGCGCGCTTTCCAGAGCTCTTCTGGGTCGGTTTATGGTTCGCGGTTCGGGTCCTAGTTCGGGCGCGGGTCTTGGGCTTCCGTTGGGCTTCGTTTTGGCTCTTTTTGGGCTCTTTTTAGCTTCTTTTCTCGAAGATTACTACCTGTTAAAGAACCTGCACATTCCACTAAATAAAGCGTAAATTCTCGCCTTTTTGCTAGAACACAAGCCAATCTCATTGGATTGAGGACCGAAAATAACGCCAAAAAGTGGCGTTATCAGTACCTTTTTGGAACGATATTTTTATGGGAAGAATAAAAATAATTGCAGATCACTTTTTCACTTTTTAGGTACTCATGACAAACCATTCACACTTCAGTCCACTCTCTTCATCTGATATTTTTATGGTAAGAATTAATGGTACATGAAAGGCTCATGCTAATCTGAATGAAAGATGACCCTTCTTTAAGTCCCGTGGTTCACATGCAACTAACTCATTTGCAAATACGATACAACTCCTTTCACTTAAATATAAGCATATAGGAATGGTAGGTATCGTATGAGAATAAAAATAGGGCTCCAACACTTTTGCAAATCATCAATCTTCTTCTTGTGTTCCTTCTTCTTGTGCTCCTTCAATTCTTCCTGTGCTCCTGTGCCTAATCTCCACCACCACCATTATGCAGATCTCCATTGGTAAGATATTTTCATAGAAAACAATGTGAAACATAATTGTTTATTATTTGTCTATGAACAAATTAACTCATTATTAACACCATGAATTTACTTTGATGCAGAAATGGCCCATAAGGCAATACTCCAAAGCCATGCTCAAAAAATGAAAATTCCTTTGCCGGTATATGAGCACGAAACCCAAGGCCCCGCCCATGCACGCTTGTTCATAGCAAGCGTAACAATTGCAGAGAAGAAGTTTGTCGGACATCGATTTTGGACCAAGTTGAAGGACGCGGAAAACGAAGCCGCCAAACATGCATTTATATCGGTGTTACCTTACTGAATTAACTTCTTTTATGTGTTTTGATTCAGGTGGATAACTTTCAGAAAAACATGTTACAAGTGCTGGTGCAGAAGAATCATCTTGGTCTGCCAGAGTATAATACGAAGAGTATTGGCTCACCTGAGTTGCCACGCTTTACCTAATAGCAGATAATTGCTTTGAGGGGGAAGAGGCTCAAACAAAGAAGAAAGTGGAGAAGAATGCCGCAAAAGTAGCCTATGCAATTCTTAGATTCATTACCTTGGCTAAGAATTGGATAGGCTACTTTTGCGGCATTCTTCACCGCTTTCTTCGTCGTTTCAGCCTCTTCCCCCTCAAAGCAATTATCTGCTATTTTAACAATGGAGGTAAAGCGTGGCAACTCAGGTGAGCCAATGCTCTTGGTATTATACTCTGGCAGACCAAGATGATTCTTCTGCACCCACTCTTGCAACATGTTTTTCTGAAAGTTATCCACCGGAATCAAAACACATAAAAGAAGTTAATTCATTAAGGTAACACCGATATAAGTCATTAGAGATAGCTTAAGAATCAAACTTCTTCTCCTCCATTCGGCGATAATGACGTAAATGCATGTTTGGCGGCATCGTTTTCTGCGTCCTACAACTTGGTCCAAAATCGATGTTCGACAAACTTCTTCTCTGCAATTGTTACGCTTGCTATGAACAAGCGTGCATGGGAGAGGCCTTGGGTTTCGTGCTCATATACCGGCAAAGGAATTTTGTTAGAACTGAAGTTTTTCAAAAAGCCTAAGTATTGATATCTGATCTGAAGACTCAGAGTTCTGAGAAAGAAGGCTCAGAAGTTCTGATCAGAAAGTATTGCAAAGATTACTAAGTGTGGAATCTGAACAGAAGGCTCAGAGTTCTGAGTAGGAGACTCAGAAGTTCTGAATGTAACGATGAAAATGTCATGTGTTAAGTATATGTTCTGAAGTGTGCTCAATCAGAAGAATGTTCAGAAGTTCTGAACATGTTGTTCAGAACTTATGTCTTAGACATTTTCAGTTATATTTTGTTAATCATTAGAACACGTGTAATTGTTCTATTGGTTTGTCATGTTTATGTACTGTTACTTTAGCTTTTCTTTACAGTATATATAGGAGTTAGCAACTGTAAGCTAACTAACTTTCGTATCACTTTTGAATAGCTTTTGTATTCACTTAGTAATCTTTGAGAGATTCTCTCTCTAGATCTGTAATCTGTTCTTGAATGAATACAAAGCTTTTGAATCCAATTCTCTATCATTTTACTGTTTGATTGTGTTCATATTAGTCAATTACATTGTAAGATTGAATCTTGGTTTCTACAATTGGTATCTGTAAGATACCACATTGGTTGAGGAGGGGAACAAAGGTTGCCTTATAAGAGGGACTTGAGACCTCCCATATCAGACGCGTTTTAAAACCGTGAGTCCAGGTGTGTGGACAAAGCGGACAATATCTGGTACGGTTGACCTGGGATGTTATAAATGGTATCAGAGCCAGGAACCGGACTGGTGTGCCAGCGAGGACGCTGGGATCCCAAGGGGGGTGGATTGTAAGATCCCACATTGGTTGAGGAGGGGAACAAAGGTTGCCTTATAAGAGGGACTTGAGACCTCCCCTATCAGACGCGTTTTAAAACCGTGAGTCCAGGTGTGTGGACAAAGCGGACAATATCTGGTACGGTTGACCTGGGATGTTATAGTATCAGAGCAAATCAACAAACAAAAATTTATCAAGATCGTGTTCTTGAGGGTTTCTTGATCGTGTTCTTGACTATTTCTTGAACAATTCGATAATTGAATTCCGTTGCTACTCATAATTCTTGAATTCTTTGTAATTCTTGAATTCGTTCTGTTTGTATTCAAGAAATTCGAATTTGTCTTTCTGTTGAATCGATTCAATTCATCTTACAATCATGTCTTCTAAAGAATTTCTCTCGATGGGATCTAAGATGAAGCCACCTTTTCTAATTCCTGAAGAATATCAACAATGGAAGATACGAATTATTCAATTCTTGGATAATATAGATGAGAATTTGATGATCTCAATTCGTGAAGGTCTAATTGAAGTATACGTTGATGTTGCTGCTACACCTGCAACTAACACTACGCCAGAGATTCCTGCTACCAGAGTGAAAAGGCTTTTCACACAGTATACTGAAGCGCATAAACAGAGACATGCAATAGACAAGAGGGCTGTTACTTTGTCAACTTTAGCAATTCCTAATGAAGTCTTCAATCGAATTGATAGTGGAACATCTGCTAAAGAAACGTGGGATGAACTTGAGAAGCAGATGCTTGGTACAACCAAATCAATTCAAGCAAAACTAAATCAATGCGTCAATGCATATGAGAGATTCAAAGCAAAGGAATGTGAGAGTTTAACTCAGACTTACAACAAGTTTTGCACTATTTTGAATAATCTAAGAAGGAATGGGCTAAAGAAAACCAAGTCAGAGATAAATTACAAATTCTTGAATTGTCTTAATTCAGAATGGTCGTCTTTTGCTATAAGTCTTCAGATGAATAAAGATATGTGTGAAGAATATCTGAATGACTTGTTTTGTGTCTTAAACCAGCATGAAGATTCTGTTAAGCAAGTTGTTGAAGAAAAGAAAGTTGTTTCTGATCAATTAACTTTACTTTTAGAAAGAAAATCAAAGATCAACAAAACAACAAAGAAATCCGTGTTTCTGTCAGAAATTCCAAAGTTAGAGGAGGAATCTGAGAAGGAAGAAGGATCTGATGAGGATGAAGACATCAAGTTGATAGCTGAGAAACTGGCATTGTTGACTAATACCTTTAATAAAAGGTATGGAAACAAGAAATTTGAAGGTAAGTACAGAAGAAGTGGACAGGGGAGTTCAGATGAGAGATACAAGAAGAAAGATGATAGAGAAGAGAATAAGTATGAGAAGAAAGAGGAAAAAAGGTATGAGAAGAAAGAAGAGAAGGAAGAGAGAAGGATTTATGTTTCAAGTGTGGGAAACCTGGTCATTTTGCAAGAGATTGCAGAGTGAAAGTTGTTAAAGACTATGAGTATTATGCAAAGAAAGCTCAGTTGGTCAAAACCAAAGACAGTGGGATTGCACTTCTGGCAGAACAAGAGAACTGGTTGTATTATTCATCTGATGAAGAGGACTGCATTCACTTCTCACAAATGCAAAGTTATATGGCCAAAATGGGTGATGAAGATGATTCAGATTATGAAGAAGGAGGTTTTGAATCTTCAGCTGAGGTACACTCTAGTCTTAAAATTGATTTAATGATTCAAATTTGAAACATGAAATCTGAATTTGTTAATCTCAGAAAACATATAAAAGGTGAAAGGATTCTGGTTAACAATTTTAGAATAGAAAAAGAAATGATTAAAGAAAGACTTGAAGAAACTGATGTTGAGAAACAAAAAGTCAGAAAAGAGAATTCTGATCTTTTGAAAAAGATTTCTAAATTAAAAGATGAACTTACAGAAGTAAAAGATGAAAAAGTTGATTTGCAAATTAAAGTGGACATGTTGCTTGACGAAAGAAAGAATTTATATACTAAAATCAAAGAGTTAGAAGATCTTAATCTTAAAAGAGGTCAAACTCAACAAACTTTGAGTCTTCTCACAAGCAATGTTAAAGACACAAGATTTTATAATCCAAAAATGGGATTAGGTTTGGAGGAAAATGCAATTTTGAAAAAGGCTCCAATAAATCTCTATGATTTTGAGGAACTAAAAGGACCTAAACAGAAATCCCAGATTTAGTTGAAATTTTTGTGAGACCTGCAAGGTCAATAACAAGTTCTGATAATCTACAAAAATCAAGTTCTGACAAAACAAAGGAAATCATTTCTGAACCAAAGGTTGAAAAATCAGAAATTTCAGAAGACAAGGTTAAGAAAGAAATTTCAAAACCAACAGAAGAGAAACCAAGATACAATGATGCTAAATTCAAGTATGATTCTCTGAATTATAGTTACAAATATAAACAACAAAGTTTCTCTTATACTGACATTGAGAATATATTTGAAGCAAGCAAGGTTTCTGAAAACAAGGAGAATTCTGAAACAGTTAGTCAGATTTCTGAGTTCTCTAGTCAGAATTCTGAGTTCTCTAGTCAGAATTCTGAGTCTATTAGTCAGAATTCTAAGTCTGTTAATCAGAATTCTGAAACTGGTAGTCAGAATTCTGAGTCAACTGAAAATTCTGAGTCAAAGTCAGAAAGTTTCTCAGAACTTGAAAAGAGGTTTAAACTGGTTAACCAAGAACTTGAAGAGTTAAGGAAAAGTTTTGATGAACTTGAAAATGATTTCTGTGATGTTGATTTTAAACTTGAATAAGTTTTAAAGGAAAACAAAACCTATGTCCCGAAAATAACAGAGCGTGAGAAGTTAAAATCTGAGTATGATCTTTTTAAGATTAATGCCTTAAAAGAAAATAAGAAATTCTTTGATGAATTAAGTAATTTTGAGCATGGTGAATCATCTGGATCATCTACTAATTCTGAAAAGTTGAATGTTTCAGAAAAGGAGGAAAGCAAAAGGAAAGATGATTTGAAAAAGATTTCTAAAAAAGATCTTGTTGAATACTACTCCTAAACTCAAAGCAAATAGTTCTTGTAATAGATGCAAATGTAATCTGAATACTATCAATAAAATGAAAAATCTTTTCATTCAGATTTGTTGTTTCATGCAAGAAGACATCTGAAATGTGTTCAATGTGGTAGTCAATCATTTCAACTTTCTCAGAAGAAGATGAATCAAAATTCTAAAACATCTTTTAAGTCTAAAGCAAAACAGAATTCAGAAAAGAAGACTGAAACCATTTCTCAATCACAGTTAAAAGGAAAGAAGACTGAAAACTTGTTTCAATCTAAATCAAAAGAAAAGAAGACTGAAAATATTTATCAGTCTCAACCTAAAGTTTCCAAAATGAAGAGAAATAATTTTGTGAACAGAAGATGTTCTGATTTTATCAAAATAAAAGGAAAATGGTGTTTAAAAGAGAATTATGAATGGAAAGTTAAAGGAACTTTTGTTAAATCTGATAATGAAGCTAACAAAGAAGGACCCATTCCAATATGGGTACCTAAATCTAACTAAACTGTTTTTGCAGGGCTGTCATGTGTGGTTTTTAGACTCTGGAGCATCAAGACACATGACAGGTCATAAGTCTTCTCTGACAAATTTCACAGAAAAGGCTGGAGGAGCAGTTAACTTTGGTAATAACAGTAAAGGGCAAGTTAGAGGCTATGGGGATTTAACAAAGAGAGATTTAACCATTCAGAAAGTTTTCTATGTGGAAGGATTACAACACAATCTGTTCAGTATAAGTCAGTTCTTGGATAGTCTTTATGAGATCAAGTTCAGCATAACAGGATGTTTATTTCTGAGTGAGAATGGGATAAAAGTGTTCTGGGCTAAAAGACACATGAACTTATTTGTGGTTAATTTTTCAAAGATTGAAGCTTTAACTCCAGTATGTCTACTATCAAATGCAACTGCAAATGAATGTTGGTTATGGCACAAAAGATGTTCTCACTTGAATTTTAAGGAGTTGAACAATCTAGTTGGCAAACATCTAGTTAAAGGGCTGCCAAAGATTAAGTTTGAAAAAGATTCATTGTGTTCAGCATGTGAGATGGGCAAGATGAAGAAAAGTTCTCATAAGCTAAAAATGGACTCTTCATGCATGTCACCATTAGAGATGATACACACAGATTTATGTGGTCCAATGGCAGTTCAATCAATGGGAGGGAAGAAATATATGCTTGTCATTGTTGATGAGTATTCAAGATATACATGGGTTGAATTCTTAAGAGCAAAATCTGATGCTGCTGAAATATTGATTAAATTCATCAAAAGAATTCAAGTACTCTTACAACTTCAAGTTCAGAAGATTAGGAGTGACAATGGAACAGAATTCAGAAATGAGACTCTTCACAACTTTTTGCAAAGCACTGGAATTTCTCATAATTTTTCTGCTGTCAAGACTCCTCAACAAAATGGTGTTGTTGAAAGAAAGAACAGGACTCTTGTTGAAGCTGCAAGAACCATGTTGGCCTATTCAAATCTTCCAACCTTTTTATGGGCTGAAATGATCAATAAAAGACTAAATAAAACTGCTTATGAACTGATTAATAAAAGAAAACCACTGATTAAATTCTTTCATGTTTTTGGATGCATATGCTATGTTCTCAAAGATAGAGAAAATCTTGGAAAATTTGACAAGAAAGCAGATGAAGGATACTTTGTTGGTTATTCATTAACTTCCAAAGCATTCAGAATCTACAATAAAAGAACCAAGAGGGTTATGGAAAGCATCAATGTTACATTTGATGAGTCAATATTAAAGACTTATGAACAAAATAGTTCAGGACTCAATCAGGATAAGACAAAAACTATGATTTCTGAATCAAATTCAAATCCTAATTGTTCAGAACTCAATATATTGTTTAAGGATGCATTTCTGGAACTAACTTCTGAATCTTATGCAGATTTTGAAAATCCTAAAATGGTTCAGGAAATGAAAAAGGGAAGTTTAGAGGTTCAAACAACTGTAATTTATGATTCTGGTCCATCTGAGGAATGTCCAATTTTGGTAAATACAAGTGATTTATCTGAGTCAGGTACTCAGAATTCTGGACAAGGTGTTCAGAAATCTGGACAAGGTAATCAAAATTCTGGACAAGGTATTCAGAATTCTGGACAAGGTACTCAGAATTCTGTACAAGGTACTCAGAATTCTGAACAAGGTACTCAGAACTCTGAACAAGTAATTCAGTTTTCTGACTCTACTACTCAGAATCCGGACTTAGATGCTACACCTCAACAATTCTCAGAACAAAGGGATAGTTCAGAATTACATGATGTTACAGAAGAGAATGATACAAACAACAATCTACCAGATATTGATGTGCTTCTAAGTTCAAACAAATGGACAAAAGACCATCCTATTCATCAAGTGATAGGAGATCCATCAGTGGGAGCGCAGACTAGATCAACAACAGCAAATGAAGCAATGTTTGCAAGATTTCTAAGTATAATTGAACCTAAGAAAGCCATTGAAGCCCGAGAGGATCCAGACTGGATTTTAGCAATGCAAGATGAATTGCTACAATTTGAAAGAAACAAAGTCTGGAGATGCATTCCAAGGCCTGAAGGAAAATCAATTATTGGAACAAAATGGGTGTTCAGAAACAAGAAAGATGAGTCAGGTGTTGTAGTCAGAAATAAGGCTAGATTGGTTGCTAAGGGATATTCACAACAAGAAGGAATTGATTATGATGAGACATTTGCACCAGTTGCCATAATTGAAGCAATCAGAATATTCTTGGCATATGCTGCACATAAGAACTTCAAAGTATATCAAATGGTTGTCAAATCAGCATTTTTGAATGATATACTCAATGAAGAAGTCTATGTCTATCAACCAGAAGGATTTGTTGATCCTGAGTTTCCAGATCATGTGATTGTTTTAGATAAAGCATTGTATGTGTTAATGCCAAAAATCGTCCAAAAGGATAACTTAAGGTTGATTGTGGAGCTTAACAACTAGAGATGGGAATCTCTCGACAAAGCAATGCGATAAAGACAGAAATGTAAATGCGACAAAGATTTTGGTGACGCGGGAAAAACCTCAACGAGGAAAAAACCCGCGGACGACAGTGATGATGTCGTCGCTGCACTATGGTCGCCAAACAGGGGCGATGTCCTTATATTCCAGGGATCGAGAGTACAGTGATTACAATACAAATAAAAGAAAAGACTTTAAATGTAAAGTAACAAGTGTATCGTGTGTAAAAAACTGGTGCGTCGTGTGTAAAAACTAAGTGTCGTGCGTATAAGTCGTGGGTCGTGAGCGATCTTTTGAGAGAGAATTTTTTGCTTCGAGTGGATGTTCTCGAGAGTTCAGTTGTATTCGGATGCCAGATGATTCAAGATCCCCGAAATTGTGATTGAGCCTTTGTATTTATAGCCTTCGGATGTCTTGAATGTCTCCATAAAATCTTCTTGTAACGGTCGTAACAGCCACTGGGTTAAATGCTCATAATTCTCCTTGTCGGTTATGGTCATTGGTTATAAATGACTTTGACCCTGCATTAAACAGTGAAAAAGTAACAGTAATATCGTATGTTAGTCGGTCGAGTTCGTGAGGTTCCATACGACGGTCGAGTGTCGTGAGTAACTTTTGATTTCAACTTTGGTCAAAAGATAAAGTGCTTATAATTTTGTCTCATCATGGAAAAGTGTAATAAATGATTTCCTTGTTTTGGTCGTGGTCGAGACTGGTGAAATTTTACCCAAACAGTTTGCCCCCAAAATTTGAAAATAGAGTGGCAAATTCGAATTTTAAATTTTGCTGTCAGTCGGACGTCTAGGGTTGTGACACGTGTCAAAAAGGTCATTTTGGTTGCCTTGGAACTGGATCGGTCCAATTCCAACTAAAGGGGAAGTCGAAAAGGGGATAAGATCATGACGTAATGCTGACGCATGATCGTGCTAAACAGCTGTTAACGTCAGGTGTCGATGATCCGCATGGTCATACGAAAAGGCTAAGACACGTGTTGATCATCAGGTGACTCAACCTGACACGACCGTTTACATAAATAGAGACCCGCGATGGACCTTTTCCTTTTTACGTTTCCAGAGAGTTTTAGAAAGATATTTTCTTGCTATTTTTCAGCGAATCGCTGCAAAATCTTTGAGCCGTTTAGAGTTTTCGAGGATTTAGAGCGTCTATATAAGGTACAACATCTTCTTCCTTGCATGCGTCGTAAGTTTATAGCAAGAAAGCTTTAGGGAGACTTGGGACATTTGGGGGTTTTTCTGAATTATAAACCTGATTTAACAAGGTTAGTAATGTCCACTGAACCTAAAAGTTCTATTCGAGATCAAGAGGATCTCGACGACCTTCACATTCTATCAAAAATCCTTGCGGGGATTGCACTGATTAGAGCAGGTCAAACTCGACCTGATATGTGTCTGGAGGGTTTCGTCGTTGTATACGAATACCCTTTTAAGATAGGTGTTGAATGTCCCTATTCGCCTCTAGCCAAGGCATTCATGGTCGAATTTGATTTAGCACCGGCCCAACTAATGCCCCAATTCTGGAGAGTCATACAAGTGATTGAGCGTCTTACCAAAAACTGGGAAACTCCCATGAATGTGCGCGACCTCCTTTTGGCTTATCAAGTCAAGAAGGACGGGTGTCATCACTACAACCTATTTTCTAGATATAAGGGCGATCGTACCTTGGTCTTGAAGACTGCTGTTAACGACCGTAAGTGGAAGACCAGGTACACGTTCGTGCCTAAACTGACGCTCGAGTCTGAGAGCGGCTGGATTAGGGCCAGTTGGAATATGTCGGGTGAGACTTTTTAGATTTTTGTCGCGTGTCGTACGTTAATTTTAACTTATTTCTAACATGTCTTCTATGTGTCGACAAATATTATGTTTGAAGACGTGAAGCCTTACGCCAACTCTCAAGCGAAGGTTGACGCATTCTTGGAATTCAACACTTTTGAGCGATCGTTTTTCACACAACATCTGGTGTACGACGACGACTTGGTATATCTAGGAGAGAATCGGGGAGAGAAACGTGAAGGGGAGGAGGAAGAGGAGGAGAAAGAGGAAGAATCGAGAGAGGAAGAAGAAGAAATGACCGGTAAGCGTTTATTCATTTCTACTCGACCTCGATCTTTTCTCTTGTGTCCGTCGTGTAACATTTTTTTCCTTCGATGTTTCTAGGAGAATCTCAAGGAAAGGTGTCGACTGTCAGTGCCAAGAGGGCAGCTCAACTTGAGCTCGCTCGTAAGGGCAAGGAAAAGAGGCAAAAGACCTCGACCACTGGGTCTGAGGTTTCAAAGAAGACGGGGATGACGATCCCGAGGGAACCGTCTTCAAGGGATGTTGACTCGTCGAGAGTAGTCACGCCTAAGAAGGCGAAGGTATCGGTCGCATCGCCTACGAAGACGAAGACGTCTTCTGGTGCGATCGATGCAACACCTATTAGTTCGGCGCCTCCGGCGAAAACGGCGAAGTCTCCGTCTACCACGTCGACCCCTTCGTCGGCCGACAAGGGCAAGGGCCATGCGACGGGAGAGGCTAAGGTCACGACGGTCAACTTTACGTTGCCGTCATATTTTATGGCTGCCAATGTCCTAGACGGGACGGATCTGTTTCCTCATCTGGGAAGTATCTGCTCCCTTCTTTCAAGGAGCGTTTCGAGGGATTTCCGATCGAGGAGACCGGATCTCATGTTGCCGGACTGGCGTTCATGGTAAGTCTTTCTCTCAAGACTTTTGTTTATCTTTCGTCGTTTAGAACTTCGTCGTGCGTTTAATAACTTATGTCTTATGTTTTACAGGCGTTCCAATCTTCTCTTGCCTTACATGCCGAAACGGTGAAGATAAGGGGTTTGGCGTCCTCCGCTCATGAGAGGGGGAACGCGGCATTGGACAGGAAGAAGGTCACCGTAGAGCGTGAAGAGGCTATGTCCAAGCGTCTCGACGAGGTCCTGAAAGAGTTAGAGGTCGTCGGTCGTGCAAAGGACGAGGCGAACCATCGTCTGAAACAGTCCTTGTCCATGATCACCGATCAGAGGGAGGAGTTGGACAGGATTAAGTCATCCTCGGCTGCGAATGAAAAAGAAGCTGAGGATTCCATGTCCAGGGTGGTGGATCTAGAGAAAGAGGTAAAGGACTCAAGGACGAGGCTAAGTCCGTCTTTGCCTTGGATCGATTGACCGCCCAGGCGGCGATCATGCGGTAACACCTGCTGGGAAAAAACCCTCTTGCCTCGGCGTCGAAGGAGCTTGCCGTCTACTTGAGGGACGTCGGAGCCGAGAGAGACCTTGACTCGGACGACGATAAGGTGGTCGAGGAGGAGGAGATCGGAGAGGGTTCTAAGGGCGAAGCCTCTAGTAAGGACGCGACGGACGATCCTCTTCAGACTTAAGAAATTTTCTTAACTTTTGTTTTTTCTTGCTCGACCGTTGGTGGTCGAGCTATTTGGATGTAATTTGACCGAACATTTAATGAATGAAACTTACATTCCTTTTGAATTTGTGCATTATTTTGTTGTCAATCAGTAAACAAACATCGAGCACGATACTAATCGTACAAGAATAAACATAAGTTGTATATATGTGACCAATATAGGCACTTGCGACAAAGGCACTTGCTAAAATACAACGATAAAACGTGTAATCAAACATGAGTACGTTCGATCAAAGCATTCGTTCAGAACATGGAATTTTTCTAAGTTAAAAAACTTAGATCGCGGGGTCATCAGACCTTATGATTGAGCAATTTCAATCTTACAACAAATCTTGAATTAAGCGTCCCTGCGACAAGGTAGTCTAGTCACAAAGTAAACCTAACTACTCATGTCGTGCGATCTTGCGAAAGTGCATTGAAGTCATACGATAGGCTTAACAATTGATGTCGTTGCGACTCTGCAATGAACAATGTCAGAGGTTGGTCGTTGGCTAACCAACGACCCTCCGATGCTTAAGTTAGTAATCATTGTGATGGATAAAAAATCGTGCAAGATAAAAGAGTTCAGAAGAAATGTTTTTTCAAATGAGTTGCATTCCAGCTACGTGGGATATCTTGATTGTCGAGGGTTTGGAGCCGATAGGCACCTTTTCCCACGACTTCTGAAATACGATAAGGACATTCCCACTTAATGGAAAGCTTACCTGCATTGAGCTCTTGAGTGCTTTGGAACACTCGGCGGAGGACGTAGTTGCCTTCTTGAAAGACTTTAACTTTGACGTTCTTATTGAAATGTCGCTCGATCGCTTGCTTCTGCGACGCCATTCTGATTAATGATGATTCTCTAAGCTCTTCAAGGGCATCGAGGTCATAACTTAAATCGACCAAGTTGTGGTCGACGGAATTATGCCTCGAAGTTGGGAGTTGGACCTCGACCTGTAAGACTGCTTCACAACCGTAGACTAAAGAAAAAGGGGGTTGTCCTGTGGACGTGCGAGGCATCGTGCGATTTGCCCACAAGATCGAAGGGAGTTCTTCGACCCACTTTTCCTTCGCAGCTTTTAACCTTTTCTTGATCGAAGCAATAATGGTCTTATTGCTCGATTCTGCAAGTCCATTCGCCTGGGGATATCTGGGAGTCGAGGTCGTCAGCCTGATGTTGCGGTCTTCACAGAACTGTCGAGTCTTGTTGCTTATGAACTGGGATCCATTGTCGTATACAATTTTGGATGGAATCCCAAATCTGCATATGATGTTAGTCTGGATAAAAGAGACGACTTCCTTGTCCCGAACTTGGGAAAAATCAGCCGCTTCTACCCACTTAGAAAAATAATCTGTAAGTATGAGGGGAAATACCTTTTGCCCTGGAGCAGGTGGTAGCTTGCCGATAATATCCATTCCCCACCTCATGAAGGGCCATGGGATAAGTGTCGAGTGTAAAGGTTCAGAAGGTTTATGGGATGTACCTGAATGTCGTTGACAGGGATCAGAGTTCTGGACATACCTGATGGCGTCTTGTTGCAATGTCGGCCAAAAATAGCCTTGTCGAGAGATACGATTAGCCAAACTGCGACCACCGGAGTGATTGCCACACTCACCATCGTGCATCTCTTGAAGGATCTTCTGAACTTGGTTTTTGCTGATAACGCATCTCAGGTTTAAGCCTGTCGATGATCGTCGATAGAGCCTATCTCCGATCACGACATATCTGGATGCTTTGAATCTGACCTTCCGAGCTTCCATTTTGTCTTCTGGGAGTTGATCGTGCATAAGGAAATTTCGGATGTCGCACGACCAATCATCTTCTTGGTCCTCGATCTGGACGACATCGACATTTTCGATGGATGATGTTGCCAGATGGATCATAGGAAATGCTGTCGAATACTGGTTCGACCAATACGGATCCAAGGTTTGCCAAAGCATCAGCTTGAGTGTTCTGGTCCCTTGGAATCTGTTCAATAGAAAAAGATTTAAATTTTTCGGATTTCTCTTTTGCCACCTTTAGGTACGCTGTCATTTTTGAATCTTTGGCCGCGAATTCTCCATTGATCTGGTTCACGACCAAGAGAGAATCGCTTTTGACATGTAGCGCGGTTGCCCCGGAGTCGTGGGCCATATTCATTCCCACGATCAAGGCTTCATACTCGACTTCGTTGTTGGTGGCTTTGAAGTCGCATCGCACGGAATACACCATCTTGCCCCCCTGTGGCGACTTTAAGACGACGCCTAATCCTGAACCTCTAGTATTGGACAATCCATCGACATACAAAGTCCAAGGTACGTCGTCTTGGGTCCCCACAGTTGATACTTTGAGCTCTGCTTCTTTCTCCAATTCAGGGCTGAAATCAACAATGAAATCCGCCAAGGCTTGCGATTTGATCGCGGTCCTGGGCTTGAAATCAATGTCGTAAATGTTGAGATATATGCTCCATTTTGCTAAATGACCTGTCAACTCAGGTTTCCTCAAGACAGACTTAAGAGGAAAGTTAGTCACGACAGTAATAGGATGCGATTCAAAGTAGTGTCGCAATTTTTAGCAGCTGTGACTAGCGACAAGAGCAATTTTTCCATAGAGGAATACCTGGTTTCTGCGTCCAAGAGAGATTTACTTACATAGTAGATCGGCAGTTGCTGCTTTTCATCTTCTCGTGTCAGGACGGCACTTACTGCATTAGGACTAACAACCATATATAGCTGTAAGACCTCGTGATCGTGAGGTTTTGACAACAAAGGAGGCGACGTCATATACTCCTTAAGCTTTTGCAATGCTTGTTCATGACCGTCGGTCCAGTCGAAGCCTCTATTTTTCTTGAGGACATTGTAAAATAGATGGCATTTATCTGAGGATCGAGAGATAAACCTATTCAAAGCTGCTACCCGACCAGTGAGCCTTTGGACTTCTTTGAAATTTCTCGGAGACTTGATCTCGACGATGGCTTTGATCTGGTCGGGGTTGGCCTCGATTCCTCGACGAGTGACCATGTAGCCCAAGAATTTCCCGGCACTGACACCAAAGGAACATTTCGTCGGGTCGAGCTTCATGCTATATTTCCGAAGGATGTCGAATGACTGCCTCAAATGCTCGACGTGGTCGATTTCTTGCTTCGATTTGACCAGCATGTCATCGATATAGACTTCCATCGTGTTACCAAGATGATCCTTGAACATCTTATTCACTAGACGCTGGTATGTAGAACCTGCATTTTTTAGACCGAACGACATAACTTTATAGCAATAAATACCTCGATCCATCATGAATGCGGTTTTCTCCTGGTCCTCGACGTGCATCAGGATCTGATTATATCCAGAATAAACATCCATAAACGTCAATAGTTCATGTCCTGTTGTCGCATCGACCATAGCATCGATATGCGGTAATGGGAAAGGATCTTTTGGACAGGCTTTGTTGAGATCCTTAAAATCGATACAGACCCTCCATTTGCCATTTTTCTTTGCCACGACCACGACATTAGCAAGCCAGTCGGGGTACTTTACTTCTCGAATCTTTCCCGTCTTCAGGAGGTTGTCGACCTCGTCATTTATCACCTTATTTCTTTCAGGAGCAAACTTCCGGCGCTTTTGCTTGATAGGCTTAAATGACGGGTCAATATTAAGCTTATGGGAAATGACGCCAGGGTCTATGCCGACCATGTCTTCGTGCGACCAGGAAAAACAATCGGCGTATTCCTGCAAGAAAGATATTAGCTTATCTTTAAGGCAGGGATCGAGAGATGATCCTATAAAGACTTTCTGGTTAGGCTTGCTCTGGTCCACGATGATTTCTTCCAGGCGATAGTCGTTGACTGTCCCAGGAGTGTCTTGTGCATTCTCATGTTCCCCATGCATCTGGGCAATGAGATGCTCTTGATTTCCATGGGCTGCCATTTTCCTGGAATAGAAACAAGAAGAGACTCCAAGAAACCGTTAGTAAGACACACGTTTGTCGAAGATTTTCTCTAGATGGGGTCCCATGGATGGCGCCAGACTGTTAATGCCAAAAATCGTCCAAAAGGATAACTTAAGGTTGATTGTGGAGCTTAACAACTAGAGATGGGAATCTCTCGACAAAGCAATGCGATAAAGACATAAATGTAAATGAGACAAAGATTTTGGTGACGCGGGAAAAACCTCAACGAGGAAAAAACCCGCGGACGATAGTGATGATGTCGTCGCTGCACTATGGTCGCCAAACAGGGGCGATGTCCTTATGTTCCAGGGGTCGAGAGTACAGTGATTACAATACAAATGAAAGAAAAGACTTTAAATGTAAAGTAACAAGTGTATCGTGTGTAAAAAACTGGTGCGTCATGTGTAAAAACTAAGTGTCGTGCGTATAAGTCGTGCGTCGTGAGCGATCTTTTGAGAGAGAATTCTTTGCTTCGAGTGGATGTTCTCGAGAGTTCAGTTGTATTCGGATGCCAGATAATTCAAGATCCCCAAAATGGTGATTGAGCCTTTGTATTTATAGCCTTCGGATGTCTTGAATGTCTCCATAAAAGCTTATTGTAACGGTCGTAACGGTCACTGGGTTAAATGCTCATAATTGTCCTTGTCGGTTATGGCCGTTGGTTATAAATGACTTTGACCCTGCATTAAATAGTGAAAAAGTAACAGTAATATCGTATGTTAGTCGGTCGAGGTCGTGAGGTTCCATACGACGGTCGAGTGTCGTGAGTAACTTTTGATTTCAACTTTGGTCAAAAGATAAAGTGCTTATAATTTTGTCTCATCATGGAAAAGTGTAATAAATGTTTTCCTTGTTTTGGTCGTGGTCGAGACTGGTGAAATTTTACCCAAACAGTATGGTCTGAAACAAGCACCAAGAGCCTGGTATGAAACTCTAACTCAATACTTATTAGAATCTGGTTTCAAGAAAGGTAAAATTGGTACTACCTTATTTTTAAAGAAAGAAGGTGATGATTTAATTCTGATTCAAATATATGTGGATGATATAATATTTGGTTCTACAAATGCAGAATTATGTGATGAATTCTCAGAAATCATGAAATCAAAATTTGAAATGAGCATGATGGGAGAATTGAATTTTTTCCTTGTTCTTCAAGTAAAACAATTACCAAATGGGATTTTTATAAATCAAGGAAAATATGTAAACGATATTTTGAAAAAGTTTAAGATGTCTGATTGTGCTGCTATGAGAACCCCAATGGCTACTAATGTCAAGTTAGATGCTGATCTCTCTGCAGTTTCAGTAGATAACAAGGTTTATAGGGGCATGATTGGTTTTTTACTTTATCTGACTGCAAGTAGACCAGATATCATGTTTGCTACATGTTTCTGTGCTAGATTTCAATCAAATCCAAAAGAATCTCATTTGTTGGCTGTTAAAAAGATCTTAAGATATCTCAAAGGTTCACCTGATTTGGGCCTTTGGTATCCAAAAGAAACTGATTTCAAGTTAACTGCATTTACTGATGCTGATCATGCAGGAAGCAGATTGGACAGGAAAAGTACTTCTGGTGCTTGTCACTTTTTGGGAGATAAGATAGTGAGTTGGGCTTCAAAGAAGTAAAATTGTGTGTCCACATCAACTGCTGAGGCAGAATATGTAGCTGCTGCTGCTTGCTGTTCTCAAACTTTGTGGATGAAAACACAACTCATGGATTATGGATATCAGCTTAACAAAATTCCCATTTACTGTGATTCAGAAAGTGCCATTGCCATTACTCAGAATCCTGTTCAACATTCAAAGACCAAACATATTGATGTAAGGTATCACTTTATTAAGGATTATGTGGAAAATGAGACTATAGAAATGCACTTTGTGCACACAAAGTATCAATTGGCTGACTTGTTCACAAAGCCTCTTGATCACAAAAGGTTTACTTTTCTCACATGTAAGATAGCAATGCTTAATCTGACTAATTGATTATATTTGTTATTTTCAGAAATGATTTTTTTTAAGTAAAATTTTCTGAGTAGTGTACTCAGAATTCTGACTCTCTTACTCAGATGTTCTGAGTCTTGAGTTCAGAACTTCTAAGTTAATACTTCAGAAGTCCGACTTAAATTTTTGTTTACTTCTGATTAGGCTACTCAGATCTTCTGACTGTACCTTTCAGAACTCAATTCTGGAAATTTACAAGTATTTCAATTTTGTTGTTAAGTTCTTTTTGTTTTATTCTTTTCATATTCCTTTATGTCTAAATATGTGTTTGAGTATATGCTTAAGTCAAGGGGGAGCATTCATATCTATCAAAAATCATTCTGAATTGTTTACAAGGTTTGTATTCTTTTCTTATTTCTAATCATTCTAAGGGGAACAAGCTTTTAATGATAAAATTTTTCACTTGTTCAAACTACTTCTGATTCTTAAAAAGATTTACAAAGATGAGAAGTAAGATTTTAAACGTTTTTCAGAATTCACAAATCATATCAAGAAGGACAAACTTTTAATGATAAAACAATCTTCTATCTGTTCAAACTACTTCTGGGTAATTAAAAGATTTATACTATCAGAAGTTGAGATTTAAATGAATTTTGGTTTCAAAGGAAATTTCTTCTGAATTGTATACTCAGAACTTCTAAGTATGCATTCTCAGAATTCTGAACGTGTTATTCAGAACTTTAACTTGTATTAATTTCTATCAAATAACATGTGTCAGCTTCGTATTCATTTGATAATACCACGTTTCATTTAACATCTTTTGTGGTATTTCACAGTGTTAGAAACCGTTATAACTCTGACATAAAGCATTTTTTCACCGTTTGAATCCTTTCAGCTTCGCGGATTTTAAATAGACCTTAAAATCCCTCTTTCAATTTCATTCGAATTCCAAGAGTGAAAAGTGAGATACGCAAATTTCCTGAGTTCATCGATTCTGTTTTCTTTCATACTTCTTGAGTAATAAGCATGTCTGTTGCATGAAGGAGTGTTACTCGATCTTTGCACACTGCAAAGACATTAATTTCGTCTTCGGATTCAGATAATGAAGTTCGAATGCCTGATAATATAGTCGCAGAAGAAGAGGCTATAGGAGGAAATATTTTAGGAGGAAATGTTGGAGGAAATGCAGAGGATGAACAAATGGCTGAGTCTGAGGGAAATGCAGATGAGGGAAATGAAATATTGAACATCAACAAAGTGTTGTAAGGTCTGTAATGTCTTCTAGACCTACTTCTTTGGAGAGGATCGTACCTGAGAATGAATATTTAGATTTGGTTGAAAACAACTGTGTGTTAGTGCTTGATGAAACAAATTTTAAGGAGGAACATAGGATTGTTATAGAATTATTGAAATATCATCCGTTCAAGAAGTGGTTTACTCTGAAAAAGACTGCTCCAATTCAGTATCTTCAACAGTGGTGGAAGAATTTGGAGTTACAAGGAAATAAGTTTGTGTCCAATATAGGGGGAGTGTCTATAACTCTGACTGTTAGTTTCTTAATGTAACACCCTAAAAATCAGGGCTAATTTAAACCTCAATTTATAACAAGATTTAAACATAAACCTTCTAAACTTTATACATAAGCAAAGAACTAACCATGAGGTCATATTTACAAATATTGAATTCTTCAAACAACCTATTAATCTAATCATGTCACTATAATCAGATTAACTATGTTATCTAAGCAATTCATCAAAAAGCCTCATTGTTCATTAACTTCTCCGCTAATCCAAAAGCTCTCGTCCCGCATCCCTTTTATTTCCCGGAGCTAGTACCTGGTAAGAAAATATAATTTGAAACGATTAGGCTAACGCCTAGTGAGAACATTCAGTTTCAAAATAGTATTCTTAAAATCAATGTAAACAAGGCATAACAAACCTGGTTTACCTTTTTCTTACCATATGTATCAACATCTTACGATGACGGGTTAAACCCGATTCCATGAATATGACCGACACCAAGTCAATCATGATATCATGTTCAAGAGCCCACTACGAATCTCCACGAATTCTAGATTAATGCTCATATCCAAGAAATTACAATTACACATGTCAATTTCTTGGAAAGAAAGTAGGGATTACAATTACACATGTCAATCTCTTTCCTTCCTTAGAAATGAGAAATACGATTAGTCCACGCCTATTCCTCATTTCTCCTAAACGGGAATTACGATTAGTCCACGCCTATTCCACGTTTATCATACACACTGGAATTACGATTAATCCACGCCTATTCCATGTGTTCATAAAAACTAGTGCCTATGGATCCGTTACACTTATTTGTAATCGTGCAGGTTATTGCTTAATATAAATCATTTTCAAATAACGTTAATGAAGTTAAGCAAAAACAATTAATTTCAAGATAACCAATTTTGCTTCGTATCAAACCTAATTCAGGAAACATTCATTATAAAAATATACCTTACCATAAATTGAAATATGTTTATAAAAAAAGGTAAGGTAAGAATGAACTCACCTGACAGCAGTAGCGTCACTCGCGAACACGTCAAACACGTCTCTACTAAATGAGCTACGCCCTTTTTCATTCCAGGCCACCAATAGTCTCGACGTAGATCTCCATACATCTTGTTAGTCCCGGGGTGAATCGTGTACTTTGATTTGTGAGCTTCCTCTAGAATCAACCTTCGGAGCTCGCCGAGTTTCGGAACCCAGATTCTCCCACTCAGACACTTCACCCCTCGACCGTCTTCCACTAGTGAGGACGTCTGTCCCACCATTCTTTCCTTTTTGAGATTTTCCTCTCCGAGCGCCTCCTCTTGACATTTCTTTATCTCTTCCAACAAATTGAACGTCACCTCGGCCCTCAAAGCCACAATACTAGGGGTTTCACTTCGTTCCTTACGGCGCAAAGCGTCTGCCACTACGTTGGCCTTACCCGGATGGTATTCAATCTTACAGTCGTAGTCGGTCAATAACTCAATCCATCTTCTTTGACGCATATTCAACTCGTTTTGGTCGAAGAGATGACATAAGCTTTTGTGGTCCATGAAGATTTGGCACTTCGTCCCGTAAAGGTAATGCCGCCAAATCTTCAGAGCGAAAACCACCGCCGCCAATTCTAAATCGTGGGTGGGGTATCGAACTTCGTGATCCTTTAACTGCCGGGAGGCATAAGCGATCACCTTCCCTCGTTGCATGAGTACGCAACCCAAGCCGAGCTTCGATGCGTCACTGAAAACCACGAAATCGTCAGAACCGTCCGGTAACGACAACACCGGAGCGCTGCTCAACATATCTTTCAGTCTTTGAAAAGCTTCTTCTTGCTTCTCTGACCAGGCGAACTTAACATTCTTCTTGGTTAAAGACGTTAGCGGCGTGGCGATAAGCGAAAAGTCCTTTATGAACTTCCGGTAGTAACCTGCCATCCTGAGGAAACTCCGCACTTCTGACGGGTTCTTATGCTGCTCCCAATCTCGGATGGCTTCGATCTTAGACGGGTCTACCATGATTCCTTTCTCAGACACCACGTGTCCAAGAAACTGCACCTCCCTTAGCCAGAACTCACATTTAGAAAACTTCGCATACAGCTTCTCTCGCTTCAGTAGCTCGAGAATTGTTCGAAGGTGGTTTTCGTGCTCCTCTTCCGATCTTGAAAATATCAGGATATCATCTATGAACACTATCACGAACTTGTCTAAATAAGGTTGGCACACCCTATTCATTAGGTCCATGAATGCTGCTGGGGCGTTGGTTAGCCCGAACGGCATCACTAAGAATTCGTAGTGTCCATATCTGGTTCTGAAAGCAGTCTTCGGCACATCCTCCACCCTTACCTTGAGTTGGTGATAACCTGACCTCAAGTCTATCTTGGAGAAGTAATTGGCTCCCTGTAGCTGGTCGAACATGTCGTCAATCCTCGGTACAGGGTACTTATTCTTGATCGTGACCTTGTTGAGTTCTCGGTAGTCTATGCACATCCGCATAGTACCGTCCTTCTTCTTCACGAAGAGCACGGGTGCTCCCCACGGAGATGTACTTGGCCTAACGAATCTCTTGTCAAACAACTCCTGCAACTGAGTCATCATTTCCTTCATTTCGGACGGCGCCAACCTATAAGGTGTGCGGGCAATTGATGCAGCTCCAGGCATCAAATCAATTCTGAACTCGATCTGACGATCCGGAGGTAGACTTTTCAAGTCATCCAGAAATACTTCCGGGTACTCGTTTACTAGTCGCACATCACCCACCCCACGCTTCTCTTTCTTGGCATCCAACACGTACGCCAAAAATCCATGATACCCCTTCTTTAGACACTTAGTAGCCTTGATCATAGAGATAAGGCTATTCTTTCTATCACGGCGGTTCCCATAAATCACTACGGGATCCCCATCAGGTGACTGAATCCTGATCAGCTTTTTGTTGCAAACGATATTCGCATCATTCGCGGCTAACCAGTCCATACCCAACACCACATCAAACTCCCCCATTGCCATGGGGTATAATTTCATAGGCACCAATCTCCCTTCTATATCTATGACACAATCCTCTACCACCTCTTTAACGTATACCCGACTATCATTGGCAGTTTCCACCTCTAGTGCTCTCTCCAAACGTCTAGGCCTCACCCCCAAACATTTCATAAAAGCATGTGATACAAAAGAGCGATTTGCTCCCGAATCAAATAACACTTTGGCACACAAAGAGTTCACTAGAAATGTACCTGCCACAACATCAGGAACTTCCTCCGCCTCTTCCGCAGTCATGCGGATCGCACGTCCTTTCGGATGCGCCGGTTCTGCTCTCTTATCATTACCTCCCCCTCCTTGTCGTTCACCAAACTACGCTGATCCCCCTTTCTTCAGCTGTGGGTAGTCATTACGCATGTGGCTGGTAGCCCCACATTGGTAACAAGATTTTCCAGTACCCGGACAATCCCTTGACAAGTGACCGGGCAAGCCACACCGGTAGCATGAGTTTGAACTGCCATGCACTCTCCCCGGTGCACCTTGTTACACTTCGTACACGATCTCCAACCGGAATTCCTGTTAACACGGTTGTCTGTTCGGAACACTTTCCCTTTTCTTGAGTCACTTCCCGGTCCATCCCACTTGCGTTTCTCACCGCCTTTCTCAGAGGTTTGGCGATTCTTCTCTTTCTCAATCAGCTCGGCCGTGTTGATGCCGCCTAAAAGGTAGTGGGGTTTCTTGTCAGAACTAGCTCTCGCATGCTACTTTTCAACCCATGGATGAAGCGTTCCACTCGTCGCTCCTCTGTTGGCACATACAAGTCAGCGAAACGAGACTTCTCGATAAACCTTGAAGTATATTCCCGTACTGTCATTTCACCCTGATCCAAACCCAAAAACTCTTCTTCCAACCTTTTCACTGCCGCGAGCGGACAGAACTGAGCTTTAAACCGGTCTACAAATGTTTCCCATATCATCCCCTTAGCCATTGCCGAACCCTTTCCCCCAGTTTCAGCATCCCACCAGTAAACTGCATCAGATTTCAACATGGATAGGGCAAACATCACCCTATCTTCGTCGCCACACTTGCTCGTATCAAATACCAGTTCCATTTCCTTCACCCATTTCATTGCCAACACCGGGTCACACTCGCCCTTGAAAGTAGGGGGTTTGCATGAGGCAAAGGCCTTGTAACTACACCCCTTAGCTGCTGACTCACTCACCACCAACGAAATTGCTTTCGAGTGATTCTCGGTACCAGTCTCTAGTGGGCTTGATAACTCCACACTTTCTTTGTTCTCGCTCGCCTCTTTGCTTTCCGAGGCTGATTCATTCTGCTTAGTGAGGAGGGATTGCAAGGTCTCTTGAATCTTACCCAATTCGGCAGCTAAGTTCTCTCGAGTGACGAATGCAGATCTACGGCCTCGACCACGTCCCCTGGGCTGAGTTACCCTTCTTGCAGAAGCTGAACTCTCCTAAAGAGAATCTTCTTGATGGGCGGGGATTTCCACACTCCTCGTTCTTCTAGTCACACGAGTCGTCCTTCGGGTCGGATGTTCCCCATCCCCGTCCACCTGAGTGGCGGCACGACGAGGCGTCCTTCCTCGACCCCTTCCACGACCCGTACCTCTTCCCCTTCCACGGGTAACAGTTGCCCTTGCCGGTTCCACCGGTCCATTCTCTAGTACCTCTTCATCTTGATTCCTTGGCACAGCAGGTGCCGACCTACTCCTCAAAGTTCTCCCAGCCATTTCGCTAATGCTGAAAGAAAACAACAATTAACCCTTGCTAAACATGACACAACAAATTTGCTATAAAAGGTAATTTAAGCACGCACATGTACCTGTAAGTTCGTAATTACACTGGCCAGGTGTAATCCCAAACTTACCTTACACGTTTGTCCTTGACACCTTATTTCCTAGCACATATAGTGATCGTTCCTAGAGGCAATCCTATGTCTCGGCTGCGTTCCTCATCTTACAGTTTAAGTTTAGGCCCGACTGGTCACCTAAATCCCTTAAACTAAGGCTTTGATACCATTTGTAACGTCCTAAAAACATAACATGCAATCATCCAGAAATAAGCATTCAAAATACATGGATAAACTTGTCTTTACATCATTAATTAAATGTACTTAGACAAAATTGACAACGGAAGTCTATAATCCACAGCCGAGCTCTATCTATAGCTATTATAGCCAAAACTTGGAGACGCGCTAATCTCCACAATCCTTCTTGTCATCACCCCTAGTTCTTACTAGAAGAGCCCAAAGCACGCTTACCTGAAAATGGTTTAGTTTTTGAAAAGCGAGGGTTAGACCAAAAAGGTCTAGTGAATTCCCTCCGAAAACAACATGTAAAACAACATAGAAACCTTTATAAAAGATTTATCGTAAACCTTAACATAACATCAAGTCTGGTGCTGCACTGTGTGTTGGATCACATAAACATTCCGCGATCGGGGCCCCAGCAGGTTCCCTCTCGCCTCTTCCGGAGCCTACGCCGACTCCCCTTCCCGGAGCCTACGCAGACTCCTCTCTACTCGAAATAAGAGGAAGCGGATTCCAACCTACCAGTCTGTCATACATATCCAAGGGATCATCAGATCCCGAGGATCACTCTCTGACCCCACAGTGCAGACCGACTCCACATAACAGAACATTCTTTTCATAACACATGCAACTTTAAATCCTTTAAATCATCATGCTCATTTCATCATATCATAATAAGCTTTCATAAGTAAAACGTGTAGTTCATGGGAAAACATGCATGACAGTTATAAACAGTTCATGCTCGTAAATGAAACCATAATCAGTTAAATCATTTAACACTGTACGTCGTAAAAAGGTTTAGGGAACTCACCTCAATAACGTTGAACGCACTTCTTACTACCTCCAAGCTAATCCAATCGAGCACCTTACTGATTTCTTCTCTGATTCTTCTCTTTCTTTGATTTCTTCCCAAAAACTCTTTTCTTCTCTCCTTTCTTCTCTAGTCGCCAAACACACCAAGAGCAACCAAAAACACTGATTTCCAACCAAAGGAGGCTGCCCTAGGGATTAGTGTCTATAAATACCTTTCACTTATTGCGAAAGAGCCCCTCACTTAACTTTCATTTCTTTCACATTAAACACCAACTTATACAAACTTGCAAACGAAACCCGGTTGTTACACTAAACAAGTAATGATGCATGAGTACAACTGTTTAAAGCTGCATGTTTAAATTCATAACTAAATGATAATCAAATACAAGATAAACATCTTATTTACAAAATATTATTAGGATAGTTATGAATTCTAATAGAATACGCATCTTTTTTTTATAAAAGACAATCTGAAACTCTCATTCTAGTATGGGAACATGCAAAAACATGTCAGCCAAAGTAAGTTCTAAAGTACTATTTTATTAGTATCATACATTTTTACTGTTTCCGCTAGATACGAAAGGATATGATGAGTTAGCACGTGTCTACTCAACTACAAAGACTGAAGTGAAAAGTACAAGAATGCATGTTAAATTAATCAGATAAAAACACTTGTTAAAGTTGGAAGATTGCATTTAATACAATTATGGCTATAAAAGATCACGGTTGTCATAATTTGCAACTCACTTGTTTTGAAAGAGTTTGGGGGTGTTTGTTTTTTAAAAAAAATGTCTTATATCCCCTTAAATCTTAATCGGTCAGACCAAAGGCTTTTAAGACCGTTTGTTTTTTTTACATCAAAACAGATCTTAAACCTCATTTTGCCTCTTATTTCACAAAACACGATTATCTCTCTTAAAAACTCTGATTGTGCCCTAAAACCTCCATCGCCTCCTCCCTCAGCCTCCTCCCATCGCCTCTCTCTCAACCTCCTCCCATCGCCTCCTCTCAGATCTGCAATCGAAGTAGATGTGGCTCCTCTCAGTTCGACACACATCAAAAGAACGTATCTGCTCACCCTCTCGTTGTCTTCTCCATTCCATCTCTCTGTTGTTCGA
The DNA here is from genome assembly GCA_033807775.1 of Saussurea involucrata. NCBI lineage: Eukaryota > Viridiplantae > Streptophyta > Magnoliopsida > Asterales > Asteraceae > Saussurea > Saussurea involucrata. Next base: position 23,627,103 of record CM066324.1, read on the forward strand.
ACTTTCTCCATAGCTTCTCCATCGCAGGTAAACATGCCTCTCTTATCCATCTTTTTAGCGATTTCTCCATCTGATTTCGATGTCTTCATCTGTTTATAACATCGATGTCTCCATCTGTTTATAACATCGATTTACCATCTGTTTATAACATCGATTTCTCCATATATTTTGATGTCTCCATCTGATTATGCTTTCGATTTATCACCTGTGTCTGTGATTGTTTTTTGATTTATACATCTATTTATTTTTTCGATTTATCATAACCATTAGCACACATTCACAGTGAAGAATGTTTGATTTGGTTGGTTTTGTTAAGAATGTTTAATTTGGTTGGTTTTGTTAAGAATGTTTAATTTGGTTGGTTTTGTTAAGAATATTTAATTTTGATGTTTTTAGGTTCCATTAAAAGTGATTTGCAGAAAACAATGTGGGTTTTTTTCAAGAATATATATGATTAAATTTCACATTAATTATGCATGCTTCCAATTGGTATAATATATAAATTGATATGATTGCACGAAAATCGGTAACTAAGGGGCTATAAGATGTAAGTCCCATTAAGCTCATTAAGTTGTTAACAAACAGACCCTCAGACCTATAAGATGAACCACAGGACCAGGGGTAAGAAAATGAAACAAGTGCTTGGTTTGGTGCAGAATGATTAAGGTGTCAATATTTGTGTCAATATCTATGTCCAACTGCATACTATAAATGAGCATTGTTTTTGTATAAATGGTCGTAGCTTATAGTTGATTGCCAATTGCCAAGAAATAAGGGATGCCAATTGCCAAGAAATCATGCACAATGCCTTTTGTTTCATAATATGTTGAAAGCTGTTGCTAAAAAACACTCTTGATGCCAATGGAAGTTGGGCTGAATTTGGTCAATACATCTTATCAGGCTTAACCAAAAACAATCAGCTGCCAAATTCATCAACCCAATACCAGACTACCACTAGTATCTAGAAAGAAAGAAAAAGAAAAAGAAAATAATGAAAACGGAAATAGCCTCGTTTGTAAGATAAATGAAAACGAAACACATAATTTAAAGAAATAGATAACCTAAGTTATAATGGCCAAAAGAAGGTGAAACCTATTATGGAGATTGGCACAAAGGTAACCAAAAAGTGAACTGCTTAGTTGTTCAAATGGTGCTACAGAATCAACTATCTTCTGATTCAATAAGGCAGTCATCAAATTGATACATCAATTTCTTGTAGACCATCACAAATGGCAGCATTAGCCCAATGAGATTTCTACCGAAAATCTACTGTTCAAATCAAAGAAACACGTTGAGTTGCTTTCAACATTAAAGCAGTTATAAACTACAAAGTTTATGTTAAAAGAAACTGATGACTACATTAAAAATATCCCAACAAACAATCCTAATGAACAATTTCCTGATTAGTAATCAATGATACCCCCTTTGCTCCAATATTAATGAGCAGATACTTAATACTTTCCAACATTTCAACCTTTAGTAAAAACATAATAACTATATCAAAATTTATAGCAAGTCCTACAAATATTCTCATACTGTCCTCGTATATTTGATTAAGAATTTTTTGTTTATAGGATCAATAATTGTGTATCTTATATGAATTTGTTACGATAAATTTGTTAGAATGACCTTACAAATTCTATTATGTTCTTTCTTGTAATCTTTATAAATGTGTTCTTTCTTGTGTGCTAATTAGTGATGGACGAGCATGTACGTGTATGATGGACAAACGAAATTATGAAATGCTATTTAGAGACTTGTATAGAAGAAGTTAATCGGGTGGGTCGAAATGGAAGTAGTCTTCGAAAAGAATCTTGGGTAAAGTTGGCACAAAAGCTTGAGGAAGTGTGTCGCGTAAAACTTGGGCAAAAACAGTTGAAAAATCAGTATGATTATCTGAAAGGAAAATACTCTGGGTGGGTGTACTTGAGAAATAAAACAGGGAATATTTATGACCCTGTAATGAATATTTATAAGTGATGAGTTATTTTCGGAATATGATCAACCCAATGAGCAAGGGGACGATGGTGAAGATGAAGTTGAAGAGGTTCAACCGCATGGGAGTACTGTTGACCAAACATATATGGCTAGTTTAAGAGAAGAAATTGCGACACAGTTGGTGCAAAATTAACATTAATTTTACTTGTTATGAGACTTGTTAATGTTTTCTATTGTGTTTGAATGAATGGACGTATTTCAGTTGAATTTTTGAATGTGCAAGAAATATATGGTAGTATAGTTTAATTATAATGAATTGATGTTTTTATAAATTCAACGGTATAGCATTTTGAGGCATAAAATAGATAATTATACATATTTAAATATTTATCAGCTACAAAACAAACATTGTTATGATTATGATTCAGATTCAGATTCAGACGTTTCAATTTACAAAAACAAACAATCTTATGATTCTGATTCAGATTCAGATTCAGATTCAGACGTTTCAATTTACAAAAAAACAAACAGTCTTATGATTCAGATTCAGATTCAGACGTTTCAATTTAAAAAACAAACAGTCTTATGATTCAGATTTCAAACTTCAGCACCACTTCTTATAAAAAAGAAGTGAAATAAGATTTCAGACTTCAGACCTCTTAAAAAACAAACAGCACCTTTATCTATAAAAAATCACCGTTGTCATTATTTGACTTTCCCTCGCATTAAATGAATGTAAACCGATTAACTGGCCTACTTATATGTACCAAGTGTTTAATTGTTACACTCCATGATTAAAATATGAGTTTGGGTCAACCTTCACCTCATAATAACAAGGGTATTGCTATAGAGACAGCTATCTATGGTCATAGATGTAATTAATTTTTAACTTAAATCTAGAGAGTTTTGAAAATGGGAAATTAATTAAAATGCCCTAAGTTGAAAACCGTTTCATCGAAATGCCCTTTCTCTCTCTCAATTTGCAAAAATACCCTGAAAATCTGTGGCCTGACCCGTGGTCCACGGATTTTTTTTCAAAATTTGACTCATCCGTGGTCAAAGCCCGTGGGAGCCCGTGGGAGGGGTAAAAATCCGTGGCCAATACTTTTGTCCGTGGCCCACGGATGTTTTTACAAAATTTGATTGAATTTTGAATTGAATGTTACACTTTCAACCCCTATACTTATTTACTTAATTTACTTTATACCTTTTACTTTCATAATTTTAATTTTACATTTAGAACATATAATCGTTTATTAACTAAAATACGTTAAAAAAATACGTTTTAATTTTAACAAGTTACACCATTATAATCGTCCATTCGATACGTTCGAAATGAGCCCAATATTGAATATTTTTGGATTTATTTATTTTATTATATATCATATATACTACATAAAAATATTTTTAATATTTACAATTCATACTTTTATAATTAATTATTTCATTTATGGTACATCTCTTATTTTTTTTAATTTTGTTTTACACTCTTATCGCATTAACATAATAATAATATATTAACTAATTCATTAAATCGTTTTAAATTATTATTATTTGTATGTGTTTATAGATATCGTGAATGACAATAGGACAAGGTTTCACGAGAAGAATATGAAATGGGGTTTTGACAAGTTGGTATCACTGGACTTATTTAAGAATTGTGAAAATAGGTATTTGGCGAATGATGATTCATGTGTGTTTGGAGGTGAAGTATTTGCAGTTACAGAGTATGCACAAAAGGATCGATGTCTGTCCATCACAAAGCCTCCGTCAATTTTTAATACTTACACTTGGACCATCGATAATAAAATAAATAAAACGTATTTTAACTATAAGAGTACCATAAGTTAAATAATTAACTATAAGAATATGAATTTTGAATATAAAAAATGTTTTTATGTAGTATATATGATATATAATAAAATAAATAAATTCAAAAATATTCAATATTGGGCTTATTTCGAACGTATCGAATGGACAATTATAATGGTGTAACTTGTTAAAATTAAAACGTATTTTTTTAACGTATTTTAGTTAATAAATGATTATATGTGTTAAATGTAAAATTAAAATTATGAAAGTAAAAGGTATAAAGTAAATTAAGTAAATAAGTATAGGGATTTTTACCCCTCCCACGGGCTTTGACCACGGATGAGTCAAATTTTGGAAAAAAAATCCGTGGGCCACGGATCAGGCCACGGATTTTCAGGGTATTTTTGCAAATTGAGAGAGAGAGAAAAGGCATTTCGATGAATGGTTAGTCAACTTAGGGCATTTTAATTAATTTCCCTTTGAAAATTGTAAATGATATTATCATCAAATATCTTGTCATTATTACTTCGTTCTCTTTTTTTCTCTTTCTTCTATATTTTTCCCATCTCTCATATGGTTTATATTTTTGTCCCATTCATCTCTTTTTTATTATTATAACTTTAATAGTAATTATTATTATTTAGGTTTTTGTTATTTTCAGCATATTACAATTCTTTCAAAAAAAACTTATTTATTGAAGATGGATTTTAAATATGTAATTTAATTACATTGAAATATTGGTTGATAAAAGGATAGACAACTTTATATAAGACCTAAAAAACTAATATATCCATTTTATAGAATTTATAGTTATAACAAATAAACCACAAGGCTTGTGGCGTACTGGTTAAGGTCTTGGGGGGATGTGTCTTAGAAACCCATCTATACAGGGTTCGAATCCAGGCGTTGGCAACTTGTGGCCACTGAGGAATTATCTTAGCGCTGCATGCTAAGCAGTCAATCAATGTCAGAGATTAGTTTAGGCAAAGCCTAGGATACCCTTTCAAAAGAAAAAAACAAATATATTATTATAGATAATTAAAAATTTACTGTTAAATTCAGGAAGTTTGATTTTTTTGTTAATTAAACATTAGAAACACTTGATTTGTTACTCGTTTATTTATTAATTTATTTTTATTATTTAACTTTGAATTCCAATAATTAAAATTGTACTGGTAAACGCAATTTTACTTATATATACGTGTATAATTTTAATAATAATAACCAAAAAAATGTTTAGAGTTACTTCAAAATAGAAAAAAAGAATTTAAAATTAAGCTATCTAAGAAAATTTGATTGGATAATAAGTTATTTATATTATCATTTAAGTTTTAATTAAATAACAAAAATTGTTTTATTGTGACTTGGGAGTAATGTCGTCTCCTTTCCAAAAACAATCTAATAATATAAATAAAATTAAAAGAACAAAAATAATTAATAATGATATAATGTTAATTTACAAAAGTAAAAGAAAAATAAAACATAATAATTACTTTTCAAAAAACAAGAAAAGAAGAAAACAAAAATGATTAATATTTATATTGATTAATAATTAAAAAATAATATATTATTTTATTAAAAAATTAGATGCAAAATAGTTATATTTAATTTAAAAACAATGTTAATAATTGAAAAGTAATTACTATTTCTACCACTCATGCTACTTTGATGAAACAATAATGAAGGAGACGAAAGGAGATAGGGGGATGCATGACAAAGTGGGAAATAAATAAAAGCCATCGAAATTTTGACGTATTGTCTCCATCATTGTCATGGAGAGGTTTCCGTGTTAATATACAAGTCGTCAAACTAAAATATGAATAGTTATAACGAAGAATATTGATTACTGAAAATATATTTAGGGTGCTTCTGATACATTGATGAAACTGGACATGATTTGTTAATAAAACTCTTTGATTGGATGATGTTGACAAAGAGATAGATTTTTGGAGGGATGATATTGACAAAACATATGCATACATCTATACTACATGTATATTACTTGTATAAATATTTTATTAATAATAAGTACTTCCTCCGTCTCAAATAAGTGTCTAAATTATTATTTTTGTTTGTCCTAAAATAAGTGTCCATTTTCAAAAGCAAACCTTCACTTTTCATTCTACCCTTAATCATGTGATGTGATAGGAAAAAATTCTCTCTCTGTAATTAGAAAACATAAACCACGTCGGCAAAACATGTACTTTATTCTTATAATAATTAATTCACGCGTATTGATTAGAATATCTAGAAGAAATACATATTTCTTAAAAAAACTACACAAGAGTACGTGGTACCTGATAAGGCGGGTATCAACCCCCTAAATCTAACCGCAAGTGTACGGTGTCGAAATCAAGTAATAATGTACGGAAGTACGAGTATCGAATCCACGAAAACTAGGAACTAAGTATCACAATTACTATAATCACTATTAACTGAACTGTCGAAATTGAGAGATGGTTGGTATTAAACTAATTAATTGCAATAAGAAAATCACAAACAGAACAGTAGACAACTTGAGGAAAATTCGATAGAGAAAACAGTTGAGGGTTGGAAATCCTTAGGTTTTCACATACGAATATCTGACTTAAAACAATTACCAGTTAATCCCCTTAATGAATACCCAATCTCTAAAATCACCGTTGTTCTCTTTCGAGCAACATCGGGTTTTATTTTGAAAAGGACAAGTTTTATCTTTCGATCTCAACCTATGGGTTTCAAAACACATTAAGTGCAAGATTCATAATTGAACGGATAGATTTAATCTCTCGATCTCAACCTAAATGGTTCACTTAGAACTAAGGCATATTCGGTATATCTCTATCACCAAATTCTCGCCTTAGGCATGCAATTCCTAGTTCTATCTAACAGTTAATTCTCTCGAACTCAACTGGAAGCAACACAACAATTGAAAGCTAGCTAAACTCTCAAAAGCATTAAGAATCAAATTACATGCACTCATTAAAAGGAAAAACTGATAAAAGTCATTCGTCATCCGTTCATACGTTCAAACCTAATTCAATCCAACCCCCAACATCTAAAGATTAGTTCATGATGTTGGGGGACAAAAACATAGGAGAAGAAAAGGAAACAATGAATGAAAACATGGTAAAAGTGATCGTGGTGAATGTGGTAGATGTACTCCCTTCTCCCGGCTCTAATCCGACTCTCGTTGTGAACTTCTCCCCGATCTGTCCTCTATCGCGGCTCCGAAAGCTCGGAAAAGTCTCCAAAAATCGCCCCTAGACTGCTACCGTTCGTCGTGTGTGAGTTGCGTCCTAAATAATGACCTAAAGTTGGAATAATAAAGCTGAAAATCGTGGAACAGAGGGATACGCGGCCTTCCACGCGACTTGTAAGTCGCGTGGAAAGTCGCACGCTTTCCAGAGCTCTTCTGGGTCGGTTTTTGGTTCGCAGTTCGGGTCCTGGTTCGGGCGCGGGTCTTGGGCTTCCGTTGGGCTTCGTTTTGGCTCTTTTTGGGCTCTTTTTAGCTTCTTTTCTCGAAGATTATTACCTGTTAAAGAACCTGCACATTCTACTAAATAAAGCGTAAATTCTCGCCTTTTTGCTAGAACACAAGCCAATCTCATTGGATTGAGGAACGAAAATAACGCCAAAAAGTGGCGTTATCAACAACCCCAAACCGAGCGTTGCTTGTCCTCAAGCAAATTAGCGATAAAATAGAGTAAAAGGACATATCAGTGAAATAATAACTGCACAACTCCCAATTGGTACCACGTGATGCACTGGTGATTTCCTATACCCGTGAATGTTTATCTCACTCTCGCCTCATCCTTATTCTGTTTGATTTATGACCTTCCATTGTAAGTTGAACTCGTGACTGCTCCGATTACACTAAGGTTGTTCTAGGTCTAGACCTACTAGGGAAAACATTTCGCATCGACCCTACCTCACGGGATACTCTCGTTTCACTCGAACCTAGGTTATCGCACGTGTTGTCATGTATAGGAGGTTATGTACAAGAATACTCGAAATTCACATGACAACTAAACTGAAAGACGCACAAATGTTCAAAACAATCGATCTCAGAAAGGAATCAAGTAGCAAGACAGGGAATATCAGTAAAGGTGGTAGTATACCGTAATCACGTTTTCCAGAAGATCATCCAGGTCTTTACAAGGGTTGTAATGGGGCTAAGGCTATGGCTTACGAAACGAAAGGGTAAAACGGTTCAAAGATCCTTGGTGTGTCAAGCTTTAGCAATTCCGAACTTCCTAGCTTTATTCTCTATCACTCGGCCCTCTATGTCACTACTGGAGTCGCTTTGACTCTCTTATTAGGTGCTATAAATATTATTTAACTAACTGATTTTTTTGGGACTTCATTGGTCCTCTTTATTCAAATTGGGGATGCATTGGCCCTCTTTTCTATTTATTTTCATAACCGACCTGTATTCATTCTTTTCCGCTCTATCTTCTCGTTGTTCATTACCGCTCAGATTGACACACTTTCGGATAGGGTTGGCTAAGGCTTTTGGCTCGGGTTTAAAGGTGGGTCTGAAATGAAAAGGTGAGTGTATGGCTACAAAGGGGTCTATAGTTACACACAAATGGGTGAAAAGGGTACGATAGCTAAAAACAGGGTTAAACAACACACAATGCCTGGAATCATCTCTTAAGGTCCACACGATATGGTCCACTACACCCTTACCCAATATCCCTATGGTCGTCTTTGCTACTCAATGCAATAATATAGCGAGATCATTCTATATTCACGACAAGGACTCGAAAAGTGTATATGAATTAAGTGTATGAATCCCTCGAAGTGAACAACGTCTTTAAGGCTCAAAACTCGCTATTGGGTGGTCTCCACTAATGTCCCTAATCATGTCCTTTCCCAGTCCTTCCCTAATGGTCACGTCACTATCACAAGATTCTTCCTACAATGGTTGGTCTCAATCATTTAAAACAAAAATTTTAGCTAAAGTGATCTAGGTACTCAGTAGTGCAGGAAATCTACGTGCATAACGTGGGCCCGATTGGGCAACCCCAAACCTTACCCACACATTGTCCCCAATGTGCAAGTGTCGGCGTAGGCGATACTAAAACACGTATCGTTGTGCGGTTATTACAGGTAGCAGACAGGCAAAACATAACATTAAGTACAAGCATCAAAGAGCCATTCTAGCATTTTCAAAAACATGGCCACCCCAAACCTAGGCCGAGGCCTAGGTTTGTCAAACAAAGCCAACCCCAAACCTCGGTGAAACCGAGGTTTGCACAGGGTTAAAGTGAGTGTGTAGGTGTTTGAAAAGATGAGGCACCCCAAACCTAAGTGAAACTTAGGTTTGTTGCATCTCGTTAACTAATAGGAACACACAACATCATACACCACTCGTTAACTACAGAGTTGAGAACATACCTGTTTGCCCGGACGGAGAGATCTTCTTAAAAGATTGAGCAATCACGAACGAGAGATATCAAAGAAAAATGGAGTGAGAAAAGGTAGACACAAAAGAAACAAAACAAAAACGACAGAAAGCCAAACAACGAAACACACAAAGCAGGAAAAGAAAACACAGCACGAAAACACAAACCGGGGAGCCGTACGATTTGGCGCGCGGTTTGGAAACCGCGGCACAAGCCGCGTAACTCCCTGCTTCAGAAAACAAACAGAGGACCCCGCGGTTTGGCACGCGGTTTGTAGGCCACGGCACAAGCCGCGTAAGTCCCTGTTTCAGCTATTTTTTGATTTTTTGTTTTTTCATTTTTATGGTTTTTCGTAAATAAGAACACACTCAAAAACTGGAAATTAAAAAGAAAACTAACCTCGGTGGGTTGCCTCCCACCCAGCGCCGTAGTTAAAGTCGTGGCACGACTGTGTGGCTCTCAACTTGGCTCAGTATCCGCGGACTCGAATCGCCCACACTTGCGGTTCTTCGCGAATTTTTCCTCATTTGGCTCTCCTTTGCCATCTCTGTCTCTACGCTTTCCACTCTCGAACATCTTAAACACCGCCTTCTCGTCACCAACCCTCAGGGTCATCTCTCCTTTCTCCATGTCGATCAGTGATCTACTCTTGGCCAGGAATGATCTCCCCAAAATGAGCGGGACCTCTACATCTTCATCAACGTCCAGCACCACGAAGTCCACCGAAAAATAGAACTTGCCGACTTTGATCAATACGTCCTCGACGACTCCATATGGGTACACGATCGATCGATCCGCGAGCTTGAGCGTCATGTACGTCGGCTGCACTTCTCCCAATCCCAGTTTCCTGAAAACAAATAAAGGCATTAAATTAATACTAGCTCCTAAATCACATAATACCTTATCAAAAGAAAACTTCCCAATTTGAATAGGGATTGAAAAACTCCCTGGATCTTTGAGCTTCGGGGGAAGCTTGTTCTGAATAATTGCGCTGCACTCCTCAGTAAGTGCAACAGTGGACTGGTGATCGATCACCCTCTTCTTGGATAGAATCTCCTTCATGAACTTCATGTATGAGGGCATTTGTGCCAACGCATCTGAAAAAGGGATGTTAATATGCAATTTCTTAAAAACTTCAAGAAATTTAGAAAAGTTAAGATCCTCCCTTTGGGCTTTAAGCCTATTCGGATATGGTAGTGGTGGTACAAACGGCTTCACTACCGGCTTCGATGGAGGTGTCGCCTCTTTTTCCTTTGGCTTCTCCCGATCATTCGTATCCTCATCGGCTTCTAGCTCAGTCACTTCTATGATCTCGACCTCTTTCTCTTTAGGATCGGTTCCTTTTGATGACGGTTCTCGTGTAGACTCTCCATTCAGCTCCTTGCCATTCCTTAGATAGATGGCATTACATTCTTCCCGGATTTTCCTTTCGGTTTGACTCGGGAAGGTTCCGGGAGGTCGGTTTTGTAGGACTTCCGAAATTTGTCCCACTTGCCTTTCCAATATCTTGATGGACGCCGTGTTCTGATCAGTCGCCGCCTTGACCGTGTTGACCGTGCTTGCTAATTCTCCAACCGTGTTTTCCATCTTGGTCATGAACTTCATCATCATCTCTTCCAGCCCCGGTTTCTTCTCCATAGATGGTCCTTCGTTCCTTTGGTTGAAACCTGGAGGACGGTAAGCATTGTTAGACTGAGAAAAGTTAGAAAAATTAGAAGGATTACCGAATTGTTGTTGCCCTTGAGGTTGACTCCATGAAAAGTTGGGGTGTTTCTTCCACCCCTCATTGTTGGTATTTGAGAATGGGTCGTTCCTCGGCTGATTGTTCCAGTTTTGTAGGAACTGAACTTGCTCGGGCTCTTGTGGACTGCCTCCTTTCAGGTGGTTCGTGATAAAAGCTAGTTGAGCTTTTAGTTCCTTCAGCTCATCATTTTCTTGAACACTAGAGACTCTCCTTACGGCTGATCGTGGAGTAGAGAAACTGTGTTCGGCCAAGTTCTCGATCAGCTCGCATGCTTCTTCATAAGATTTATCCATTAGTGCTCCACCCGATGCGGCAGTGATATCGTTTTTGAACTGCGGGTGGAGTCCACTAAAGAATGTCTGGATGATGACCCATCCGTGCAACCCGTGATGTGGACACTTCTTCAACATGTCTTTATATCGCTTCCATGCCTCATATAGGGTCTCTTGGTCCCATTGCGCGAAGTGTGTGATCTCGGCCATTAACTGCGCGGTTCTTCCCGGTGGGTAATCTGATCCGATGGTAGGCCCTCTATCCATATTTCAGCTCTACCCTTAAGTGAGAAGCTGAACAGTCTTAGCTTGATAGCATTCTCCTCCATCCCATTAATCTTGAACGTATTGCAGATCCGTTCAAATGCGCGAAGGTGTGCGTGGGGATCTTCAGTTGGCGCTCCCCCAAACTGATTCTGTTGTACCATTACGATGGTACTCGGCTTGATCTCGAAGTAATTTGCCGCAGTGGTGGGTGGTTGGATCCCTATATGTGCGGCTGCCACATTTGGATTGGCAAATGACCGCATAGGCACCCTCTCCGGAGGTGGTGGAGGTGGGTCATTGCGAGGAGGTCTCTCGTCACCCATCTTCAGATGCCTTTTAACTTTTGATTCTTTGAGTAGTCGACGGGCGGTTCTTTCGATTTCTGGATCGCTCGGTTCGATTTTCTCCCCTCGGGTTTTTCTTGGCATAAACCAATTAGTACCTGAAACAGAGAGTAAACAAACTTAGTAATCCAAAAACTGAAATGATGAAATAAAAATAACAAAAGAAAAAAATTGTTCAATCTAATAGCGCTTATAGCTGGTAGTGCTATCAGTTGCAACTAGTTCCCCGGCAATGGCGCCAAAAACTTGATAAGGCGGGTAATACCCCCCTAAATCTAACCACAAGTGTACGGTGTCGAAATCAAGTAATAATGTACGGAAGTACGAGTATCGAATCCACGAAAACTAGGAACTAAGTATCACAATTACTATAATCACTATTAACTGAACTGTCGAAATTGAGAGATGGTTGGTATTAAACTAATTAATTGCAATAAGAAAATCACAAACAGAACAGTAGACAACTTGAGGAAAAATCGATAGAGAAAACAGTTGAGGGTTAGAAATCCTTAGGTTTTCACATACGAATACCTGACTTAAAACAATTACCAGTTAATCCCCTTAATGAATACCCAATCTCTAAAATCACCGTTGTTCTCTTTCGAGCAACATCGGGTTTTATTTTGAAAAGGACAAGTTTTATCTTTCGATCTCAACCTATGGATTTCAAAACACATTAAGTGCAAGATTCATAATTGAACGGATAGATTTAATCTCTCGATCTCAACCTAAATGGTTCACTTAGAACTAAGGCGTATTCAGTATATCTCTATCACCAAATTCTCGCCTTAGGCATGCAATTCCTAGTTCTATCTAACAGTTAATTCTCTCGAACTCAACTGGAAGCAACACAACAATTGAAAGCTAGTTAAACTCTCAAAAGCATTAAGAATCAAATTACATGCACTCGTTAAAAAGGAAAAACTGATAAAAGTCATTCGTCATCCGTTCATACGTTCAAACCTAATTCAATCCAACCCCCAACATCTAAAGATTAGTTCATGATGTTGGGGGACAAAAACATAGGAGAAGAAAAGGAAACAATGAATGAAAACATGGTAAAAGTGATCGTGGTGAATGTGGTAGATGTACTCCCTTCTCCCGGCTCTAATCCGACTCTCGTTGTGAACTTCTCCTCGATCTGTCCTCTATCGCGGCTCCGAAAGCTCGGAAAAGTCTCCAGAAATCGCCCCTAGACTGCTGCCGTTCTTCGTGTGTGAGTTGCGTCCTGAATAATGACCTAAAGTTGGAATAATAAAGCTGAAAATCGTGGAACAGAGGGATACGCGACCTTCCACGCGACTTGCATGTCGCGTGGAAAGTCGCGCGCTTTCCAGAGCTCTTCTGGGTCGGTTTATGGTTCGCGGTTCGGGTCCTAGTTCGGGCGCGGGTCTTGGGCTTCCGTTGGGCTTCGTTTTGGCTCTTTTTGGGCTCTTTTTAGCTTCTTTTCTCGAAGATTACTACCTGTTAAAGAACCTGCACATTCCACTAAATAAAGCGTAAATTCTCGCCTTTTTGCTAGAACACAAGCCAATCTCATTGGATTGAGGACCGAAAATAACGCCAAAAAGTGGCGTTATCAGTACCTTTTTGGAACGATATTTTTATGGGAAGAATAAAAATAATTGCAGATCACTTTTTCACTTTTTAGGTACTCATGACAAACCATTCACACTTCAGTCCACTCTCTTCATCTGATATTTTTATGGTAAGAATTAATGGTACATGAAAGGCTCATGCTAATCTGAATGAAAGATGACCCTTCTTTAAGTCCCGTGGTTCACATGCAACTAACTCATTTGCAAATACGATACAACTCCTTTCACTTAAATATAAGCATATAGGAATGGTAGGTATCGTATGAGAATAAAAATAGGGCTCCAACACTTTTGCAAATCATCAATCTTCTTCTTGTGTTCCTTCTTCTTGTGCTCCTTCAATTCTTCCTGTGCTCCTGTGCCTAATCTCCACCACCACCATTATGCAGATCTCCATTGGTAAGATATTTTCATAGAAAACAATGTGAAACATAATTGTTTATTATTTGTCTATGAACAAATTAACTCATTATTAACACCATGAATTTACTTTGATGCAGAAATGGCCCATAAGGCAATACTCCAAAGCCATGCTCAAAAAATGAAAATTCCTTTGCCGGTATATGAGCACGAAACCCAAGGCCCCGCCCATGCACGCTTGTTCATAGCAAGCGTAACAATTGCAGAGAAGAAGTTTGTCGGACATCGATTTTGGACCAAGTTGAAGGACGCGGAAAACGAAGCCGCCAAACATGCATTTATATCGGTGTTACCTTACTGAATTAACTTCTTTTATGTGTTTTGATTCAGGTGGATAACTTTCAGAAAAACATGTTACAAGTGCTGGTGCAGAAGAATCATCTTGGTCTGCCAGAGTATAATACGAAGAGTATTGGCTCACCTGAGTTGCCACGCTTTACCTAATAGCAGATAATTGCTTTGAGGGGGAAGAGGCTCAAACAAAGAAGAAAGTGGAGAAGAATGCCGCAAAAGTAGCCTATGCAATTCTTAGATTCATTACCTTGGCTAAGAATTGGATAGGCTACTTTTGCGGCATTCTTCACCGCTTTCTTCGTCGTTTCAGCCTCTTCCCCCTCAAAGCAATTATCTGCTATTTTAACAATGGAGGTAAAGCGTGGCAACTCAGGTGAGCCAATGCTCTTGGTATTATACTCTGGCAGACCAAGATGATTCTTCTGCACCCACTCTTGCAACATGTTTTTCTGAAAGTTATCCACCGGAATCAAAACACATAAAAGAAGTTAATTCATTAAGGTAACACCGATATAAGTCATTAGAGATAGCTTAAGAATCAAACTTCTTCTCCTCCATTCGGCGATAATGACGTAAATGCATGTTTGGCGGCATCGTTTTCTGCGTCCTACAACTTGGTCCAAAATCGATGTTCGACAAACTTCTTCTCTGCAATTGTTACGCTTGCTATGAACAAGCGTGCATGGGAGAGGCCTTGGGTTTCGTGCTCATATACCGGCAAAGGAATTTTGTTAGAACTGAAGTTTTTCAAAAAGCCTAAGTATTGATATCTGATCTGAAGACTCAGAGTTCTGAGAAAGAAGGCTCAGAAGTTCTGATCAGAAAGTATTGCAAAGATTACTAAGTGTGGAATCTGAACAGAAGGCTCAGAGTTCTGAGTAGGAGACTCAGAAGTTCTGAATGTAACGATGAAAATGTCATGTGTTAAGTATATGTTCTGAAGTGTGCTCAATCAGAAGAATGTTCAGAAGTTCTGAACATGTTGTTCAGAACTTATGTCTTAGACATTTTCAGTTATATTTTGTTAATCATTAGAACACGTGTAATTGTTCTATTGGTTTGTCATGTTTATGTACTGTTACTTTAGCTTTTCTTTACAGTATATATAGGAGTTAGCAACTGTAAGCTAACTAACTTTCGTATCACTTTTGAATAGCTTTTGTATTCACTTAGTAATCTTTGAGAGATTCTCTCTCTAGATCTGTAATCTGTTCTTGAATGAATACAAAGCTTTTGAATCCAATTCTCTATCATTTTACTGTTTGATTGTGTTCATATTAGTCAATTACATTGTAAGATTGAATCTTGGTTTCTACAATTGGTATCTGTAAGATACCACATTGGTTGAGGAGGGGAACAAAGGTTGCCTTATAAGAGGGACTTGAGACCTCCCATATCAGACGCGTTTTAAAACCGTGAGTCCAGGTGTGTGGACAAAGCGGACAATATCTGGTACGGTTGACCTGGGATGTTATAAATGGTATCAGAGCCAGGAACCGGACTGGTGTGCCAGCGAGGACGCTGGGATCCCAAGGGGGGTGGATTGTAAGATCCCACATTGGTTGAGGAGGGGAACAAAGGTTGCCTTATAAGAGGGACTTGAGACCTCCCCTATCAGACGCGTTTTAAAACCGTGAGTCCAGGTGTGTGGACAAAGCGGACAATATCTGGTACGGTTGACCTGGGATGTTATAGTATCAGAGCAAATCAACAAACAAAAATTTATCAAGATCGTGTTCTTGAGGGTTTCTTGATCGTGTTCTTGACTATTTCTTGAACAATTCGATAATTGAATTCCGTTGCTACTCATAATTCTTGAATTCTTTGTAATTCTTGAATTCGTTCTGTTTGTATTCAAGAAATTCGAATTTGTCTTTCTGTTGAATCGATTCAATTCATCTTACAATCATGTCTTCTAAAGAATTTCTCTCGATGGGATCTAAGATGAAGCCACCTTTTCTAATTCCTGAAGAATATCAACAATGGAAGATACGAATTATTCAATTCTTGGATAATATAGATGAGAATTTGATGATCTCAATTCGTGAAGGTCTAATTGAAGTATACGTTGATGTTGCTGCTACACCTGCAACTAACACTACGCCAGAGATTCCTGCTACCAGAGTGAAAAGGCTTTTCACACAGTATACTGAAGCGCATAAACAGAGACATGCAATAGACAAGAGGGCTGTTACTTTGTCAACTTTAGCAATTCCTAATGAAGTCTTCAATCGAATTGATAGTGGAACATCTGCTAAAGAAACGTGGGATGAACTTGAGAAGCAGATGCTTGGTACAACCAAATCAATTCAAGCAAAACTAAATCAATGCGTCAATGCATATGAGAGATTCAAAGCAAAGGAATGTGAGAGTTTAACTCAGACTTACAACAAGTTTTGCACTATTTTGAATAATCTAAGAAGGAATGGGCTAAAGAAAACCAAGTCAGAGATAAATTACAAATTCTTGAATTGTCTTAATTCAGAATGGTCGTCTTTTGCTATAAGTCTTCAGATGAATAAAGATATGTGTGAAGAATATCTGAATGACTTGTTTTGTGTCTTAAACCAGCATGAAGATTCTGTTAAGCAAGTTGTTGAAGAAAAGAAAGTTGTTTCTGATCAATTAACTTTACTTTTAGAAAGAAAATCAAAGATCAACAAAACAACAAAGAAATCCGTGTTTCTGTCAGAAATTCCAAAGTTAGAGGAGGAATCTGAGAAGGAAGAAGGATCTGATGAGGATGAAGACATCAAGTTGATAGCTGAGAAACTGGCATTGTTGACTAATACCTTTAATAAAAGGTATGGAAACAAGAAATTTGAAGGTAAGTACAGAAGAAGTGGACAGGGGAGTTCAGATGAGAGATACAAGAAGAAAGATGATAGAGAAGAGAATAAGTATGAGAAGAAAGAGGAAAAAAGGTATGAGAAGAAAGAAGAGAAGGAAGAGAGAAGAGAGAAGGATTTATGTTTCAAGTGTGGGAAACCTGGTCATTTTGCAAGAGATTGCAGAGTGAAAGTTGTTAAAGACTATGAGTATTATGCAAAGAAAGCTCAGTTGGTCAAAACCAAAGACAGTGGGATTGCACTTCTGGCAGAACAAGAGAACTGGTTGTATTATTCATCTGATGAAGAGGACTGCATTCACTTCTCACAAATGCAAAGTTATATGGCCAAAATGGGTGATGAAGATGATTCAGATTATGAAGAAGGAGGTTTTGAATCTTCAGCTGAGGTACACTCTAGTCTTAAAATTGATTTAATGATTCAAATTTGAAACATGAAATCTGAATTTGTTAATCTCAGAAAACATATAAAAGGTGAAAGGATTCTGGTTAACAATTTTAGAATAGAAAAAGAAATGATTAAAGAAAGACTTGAAGAAACTGATGTTGAGAAACAAAAAGTCAGAAAAGAGAATTCTGATCTTTTGAAAAAGATTTCTAAATTAAAAGATGAACTTACAGAAGTAAAAGATGAAAAAGTTGATTTGCAAATTAAAGTGGACATGTTGCTTGACGAAAGAAAGAATTTATATACTAAAATCAAAGAGTTAGAAGATCTTAATCTTAAAAGAGGTCAAACTCAACAAACTTTGAGTCTTCTCACAAGCAATGTTAAAGACACAAGATTTTATAATCCAAAAATGGGATTAGGTTTGGAGGAAAATGCAATTTTGAAAAAGGCTCCAATAAATCTCTATGATTTTGAGGAACTAAAAGGACCTAAACAGAAATCCCAGATTTAGTTGAAATTTTTGTGAGACCTGCAAGGTCAATAACAAGTTCTGATAATCTACAAAAATCAAGTTCTGACAAAACAAAGGAAATCATTTCTGAACCAAAGGTTGAAAAATCAGAAATTTCAGAAGACAAGGTTAAGAAAGAAATTTCAAAACCAACAGAAGAGAAACCAAGATACAATGATGCTAAATTCAAGTATGATTCTCTGAATTATAGTTACAAATATAAACAACAAAGTTTCTCTTATACTGACATTGAGAATATATTTGAAGCAAGCAAGGTTTCTGAAAACAAGGAGAATTCTGAAACAGTTAGTCAGATTTCTGAGTTCTCTAGTCAGAATTCTGAGTTCTCTAGTCAGAATTCTGAGTCTATTAGTCAGAATTCTAAGTCTGTTAATCAGAATTCTGAAACTGGTAGTCAGAATTCTGAGTCAACTGAAAATTCTGAGTCAAAGTCAGAAAGTTTCTCAGAACTTGAAAAGAGGTTTAAACTGGTTAACCAAGAACTTGAAGAGTTAAGGAAAAGTTTTGATGAACTTGAAAATGATTTCTGTGATGTTGATTTTAAACTTGAATAAGTTTTAAAGGAAAACAAAACCTATGTCCCGAAAATAACAGAGCGTGAGAAGTTAAAATCTGAGTATGATCTTTTTAAGATTAATGCCTTAAAAGAAAATAAGAAATTCTTTGATGAATTAAGTAATTTTGAGCATGGTGAATCATCTGGATCATCTACTAATTCTGAAAAGTTGAATGTTTCAGAAAAGGAGGAAAGCAAAAGGAAAGATGATTTGAAAAAGATTTCTAAAAAAGATCTTGTTGAATACTACTCCTAAACTCAAAGCAAATAGTTCTTGTAATAGATGCAAATGTAATCTGAATACTATCAATAAAATGAAAAATCTTTTCATTCAGATTTGTTGTTTCATGCAAGAAGACATCTGAAATGTGTTCAATGTGGTAGTCAATCATTTCAACTTTCTCAGAAGAAGACGAATCAAAATTCTAAAACATCTTTTAAGTCTAAAGCAAAACAGAATTCAGAAAAGAAGACTGAAACCATTTCTCAATCACAGTTAAAAGGAAAGAAGACTGAAAACTTGTTTCAATCTAAATCAAAAGAAAAGAAGACTGAAAATATTTATCAGTCTCAACCTAAAGTTTCCAAAATGAAGAGAAATAATTTTGTGAACAGAAGATGTTCTGATTTTATCAAAATAAAAGGAAAATGGTGTTTAAAAGAGAATTATGAATGGAAAGTTAAAGGAACTTTTGTTAAATCTGATAATGAAGCTAACAAAGAAGGACCCATTCCAATATGGGTACCTAAATCTAACTAAACTGTTTTTGCAGGGCTGTCATGTGTGGTTTTTAGACTCTGGAGCATCAAGACACATGACAGGTCATAAGTCTTCTCTGACAAATTTCACAGAAAAGGCTGGAGGAGCAGTTAACTTTGGTAATAACAGTAAAGGGCAAGTTAGAGGCTATGGGGATTTAACAAAGAGAGATTTAACCATTCAGAAAGTTTTCTATGTGGAAGGATTACAACACAATCTGTTCAGTATAAGTCAGTTCTTGGATAGTCTTTATGAGATCAAGTTCAGCATAACAGGATGTTTATTTCTGAGTGAGAATGGGATAAAAGTGTTATGGGCTAAAAGACACATGAACTTATTTGTGGTTAATTTTTCAAAGATTGAAGCTTTAAATCCAGTATGTCTACTATCAAATGCAACTGCAAATGAATGTTGGTTATGGCACAAAAGATGTTCTCACTTGAATTTTAAGGAGTTGAACAATCTAGTTGGCAAACATCTAGTTAAAGGGCTGCCAAAGATTAAGTTTGAAAAAGATTCATTGTGTTCAGCATGTGAGATGGGCAAGATGAAGAAAAGTTCTCATAAGCTAAAAATGGACTCTTCATGCATGTCACCATTAGAGATGATACACACAGATTTATGTGGTCCAATGGCAGTTCAATCAATGGGAGGGAAGAAATATATGCTTGTCATTGTTGATGAGTATTCAAGATATACATGGGTTGAATTCTTAAGAGCAAAATCTGATGCTGCTGAAATATTGATTAAATTCATCAAAAGAATTCAAGTACTCTTACAACTTCAAGTTCAGAAGATTAGGAGTGACAATGGAACAGAATTCAGAAATGAGACTCTTCACAACTTTTTGCAAAGCACTGGAATTTCTCATAATTTTTCTGCTGTCAAGACTCCTCAACAAAATGGTGTTGTTGAAAGAAAGAACAGGACTCTTGTTGAAGCTGCAAGAACCATGTTGGCCTATTCAAATCTTCCAACCTTTTTATGGGCTGAAATGATCAATAAAAGACTAAATAAAACTGCTTATGAACTGATTAATAAAAGAAAACCACTGATTAAATTCTTTCATGTTTTTGGATGCATATGCTATGTTCTCAAAGATAGAGAAAATCTTGGAAAATTTGACAAGAAAGCAGATGAAGGATACTTTGTTGGTTATTCATTAAATTCCAAAGCATTCAGAATCTACAATAAAAGAACCAAGAGGGTTATGGAAAGCATCAATGTTACATTTGATGAGTCAATATTAAAGACTTATGAACAAAATAGTTCAGGACTCAATCAGGATAAGACAAAAACTATGATTTCTGAATCAAATTCAAATCCTAATTGTTCAGAACTCAATATATTGTTTAAGGATGCATTTCTGGAACTAACTTCTGAATCTTATGCAGATTTTGAAAATCCTAAAATGGTTCAGGAAATGAAAAAGGGAAGTTTAGAGGTTCAAACAACTGTAATTTATGATTCTGGTCCATCTGAGGAATGTCCAATTTTGGTAAATACAAGTGATTTATCTGAGTCAGGTACTCAGAATTCTGGACAAGGTGTTCAGAAATCTGGACAAGGTAATCAAAATTCTGGACAAGGTATTCAGAATTCTGGACAAGGTACTCAGAATTCTGTACAAGGTACTCAGAATTCTGAACAAGGTACTCAGAACTCTGAACAAGTAATTCAGTTTTCTGACTCTACTACTCAGAATCCGGACTTAGATGCTACACCTCAACAATTCTCAGAACAAAGGGATAGTTCAGAATTACATGATGTTACAGAAGAGAATGATACAAACAACAATCTACCAGATATTGATGTGCTTCTAAGTTCAAACAAATGGACAAAAGACCATCCTATTCATCAAGTGATAGGAGATCCATCAGTGGGAGCGCAGACTAGATCAACAACAGCAAATGAAGCAATGTTTGCAAGATTTCTAAGTATAATTGAACCTAAGAAAGCCATTGAAGCCCGAGAGGATCCAGACTGGATTTTAGCAATGCAAGATGAATTGCTACAATTTGAAAGAAACAAAGTCTGGAGATGCATTCCAAGGCCTGAAGGAAAATCAATTATTGGAACAAAATGGGTGTTCAGAAACAAGAAAGATGAGTCAGGTGTTGTAGTCAGAAATAAGGCTAGATTGGTTGCTAAGGGATATTCACAACAAGAAGGAATTGATTATGATGAGACATTTGCACCAGTTGCCATAATTGAAGCAATCAGAATATTCTTGGCATATGCTGCACATAAGAACTTCAAAGTATATCAAATGGTTGTCAAATCAGCATTTTTGAATGATATACTCAATGAAGAAGTCTATGTCTATCAACCAGAAGGATTTGTTGATCCTGAGTTTCCAGATCATGTGATTGTTTTAGATAAAGCATTGTATGTGTTAATGCCAAAAATCGTCCAAAAGGATAACTTAAGGTTGATTGTGGAGCTTAACAACTAGAGATGGGAATCTCTCGACAAAGCAATGCGATAAAGACAGAAATGTAAATGCGACAAAGATTTTGGTGACGCGGGAAAAACCTCAACGAGGAAAAAACCCGCGGACGACAGTGATGATGTCGTCGCTGCACTATGGTCGCCAAACAGGGGCGATGTCCTTATATTCCAGGGATCGAGAGTACAGTGATTACAATACAAATAAAAGAAAAGACTTTAAATGTAAAGTAACAAGTGTATCGTGTGTAAAAAACTGGTGCGTCGTGTGTAAAAACTAAGTGTCGTGCGTATAAGTCGTGGGTCGTGAGCGATCTTTTGAGAGAGAATTTTTTGCTTCGAGTGGATGTTCTCGAGAGTTCAGTTGTATTCGGATGCCAGATGATTCAAGATCCCCGAAATTGTGATTGAGCCTTTGTATTTATAGCCTTCGGATGTCTTGAATGTCTCCATAAAATCTTCTTGTAACGGTCGTAACAGCCACTGGGTTAAATGCTCATAATTCTCCTTGTCGGTTATGGTCATTGGTTATAAATGACTTTGACCCTGCATTAAACAGTGAAAAAGTAACAGTAATATCGTATGTTAGTCGGTCGAGTTCGTGAGGTTCCATACGACGGTCGAGTGTCGTGAGTAACTTTTGATTTCAACTTTGGTCAAAAGATAAAGTGCTTATAATTTTGTCTCATCATGGAAAAGTGTAATAAATGATTTCCTTGTTTTGGTCGTGGTCGAGACTGGTGAAATTTTACCCAAACAGTTTGCCCCCAAAATTTGAAAATAGAGTGGCAAATTCGAATTTTAAATTTTGCTGTCAGTCGGACGTCTAGGGTTGTGACACGTGTCAAAAAGGTCATTTTGGTTGCCTTGGAACTGGATCGGTCCAATTCCAACTAAAGGGGAAGTCGAAAAGGGGATAAGATCATGACGTAATGCTGACGCATGATCGTGCTAAACAGCTGTTAACGTCAGGTGTCGATGATCCGCATGGTCATACGAAAAGGCTAAGACACGTGTTGATCATCAGGTGACTCAACCTGACACGACCGTTTACATAAATAGAGACCCGCGATGGACCTTTTCCTTTTTACGTTTCCAGAGAGTTTTAGAAAGATATTTTCTTGCTATTTTTCAGCGAATCGCTGCAAAATCTTTGAGCCGTTTAGAGTTTTCGAGGATTTAGAGCGTCTATATAAGGTACAACATCTTCTTCCTTGCATGCGTCGTAAGTTTATAGCAAGAAAGCTTTAGGGAGACTTGGGACATTTGGGGGTTTTTCTGAATTATAAACCTGATTTAACAAGGTTAGTAATGTCCACTGAACCTAAAAGTTCTATTCGAGATCAAGAGGATCTCGACGACCTTCACATTCTATCAAAAATCCTTGCGGGGATTGCACTGATTAGAGCAGGTCAAACTCGACCTGATATGTGTCTGGAGGGTTTCGTCGTTGTATACGAATACCCTTTTAAGATAGGTGTTGAATGTCCCTATTCGCCTCTAGCCAAGGCATTCATGGTCGAATTTGATTTAGCACCGGCCCAACTAATGCCCCAATTCTGGAGAGTCATACAAGTGATTGAGCGTCTTACCAAAAACTGGGAAACTCCCATGAATGTGCGCGACCTCCTTTTGGCTTATCAAGTCAAGAAGGACGGGTGTCATCACTACAACCTATTTTCTAGATATAAGGGCGATCGTACCTTGGTCTTGAAGACTGCTGTTAACGACCGTAAGTGGAAGACCAGGTACACGTTCGTGCCTAAACTGACGCTCGAGTCTGAGAGCGGCTGGATTAGGGCCAGTTGGAATATGTCGGGTGAGACTTTTTAGATTTTTGTCGCGTGTCGTACGTTAATTTTAATTTATTTCTAACATGTCTTCTATGTGTCGACAAATATTATGTTTGAAGACGTGAAGCCTTACGCCAACTCTCAAGCGAAGGTTGACGCATTCTTGGAATTCAACACTTTTGAGCGATCGTTTTTCACACAACATCTGGTGTACGACGACGACTTGGTATATCTAGGAGAGAATCGGGGAGAGAAACGTGAAGGGGAGGAGGAAGAGGAGGAGAAAGAGGAAGAATCGAGAGAGGAAGAAGAAGAAATGACCGGTAAGCGTTTATTCATTTCTACTCGACCTCGATCTTTTCTCTTGTGTCCGTCGTGTAACATTTTTTTCCTTCGATGTTTCTAGGAGAATCTCAAGGAAAGGTGTCGACTGTCAGTGCCAAGAGGGCAGCTCAACTTGAGCTCGCTCGTAAGGGCAAGGAAAAGAGGCAAAAGACCTCGACCACTGGGTCTGAGGTTTCAAAGAAGACGGGGATGACGATCCCGAGGGAACCGTCTTCAAGGGATGTTGACTCGTCGAGAGTAGTCACGCCTAAGAAGGCGAAGGTATCGGTCGCATCGCCTACGAAGACGAAGACGTCTTCTGGTGCGATCGATGCAACACCTATTAGTTCGGCGCCTCCGGCGAAAACGGCGAAGTCTCCGTCTACCACGTCGACCCCTTCGTCGGCCGACAAGGGCAAGGGCCATGCGACGGGAGAGGCTAAGGTCACGACGGTCAACTTTACGTTGCCGTCATATTTTATGGCTGCCAATGTCCTAGACGGGACGGATCTGTTTCCTCATCTGGGAAGTATCTGCTCCCTTCTTTCAAGGAGCGTTTCGAGGGATTTCCGATCGAGGAGACCGGATCTCATGTTGCCGGACTGGCGTTCATGGTAAGTCTTTCTCTCAAGACTTTTGTTTATCTTTCGTCGTTTAGAACTTCGTCGTGCGTTTAATAACTTATGTCTTATGTTTTACAGGCGTTCCAATCTTCTCTTGCCTTACATGCCGAAACGGTGAAGATAAGGGGTTTGGCGTCCTCCGCTCATGAGAGGGGGAACGCGGCATTGGACAGGAAGAAGGTCACCGTAGAGCGTGAAGAGGCTATGTCCAAGCGTCTCGACGAGGTCCTGAAAGAGTTAGAGGTCGTCGGTCGTGCAAAGGACGAGGCGAACCATCGTCTGAAACAGTCCTTGTCCATGATCACCGATCAGAGGGAGGAGTTGGACAGGATTAAGTCATCCTCGGCTGCGAATGAAAAAGAAGCTGAGGATTCCATGTCCAGGGTGGTGGATCTAGAGAAAGAGGTAAAGGACTCAAGGACGAGGCTAAGTCCGTCTTTGCCTTGGATCGATTGACCGCCCAGGCGGCGATCATGCGGTAACACCTGCTGGGAAAAAACCCTCTTGCCTCGGCGTCGAAGGAGCTTGCCGTCTACTTGAGGGACGTCGGAGCCGAGAGAGACCTTGACTCGGACGACGATAAGGTGGTCGAGGAGGAGGAGATCGGAGAGGGTTCTAAGGGCGAAGCCTCTAGTAAGGACGCGACGGACGATCCTCTTCAGACTTAAGAAATTTTCTTAACTTTTGTTTTTTCTTGCTCGACCGTTGGTGGTCGAGCTATTTGGATGTAATTTGACCGAACATTTAATGAATGAAACTTACATTCCTTTTGAATTTGTGCATTATTTTGTTGTCAATCAGTAAACAAACATCGAGCACGATACTAATCGTACAAGAATAAACATAAGTTGTATATATGTGACCAATATAGGCACTTGCGACAAAGGCACTTGCTAAAATACAACGATAAAACGTGTAATCAAACATGAGTACGTTCGATCAAAGCATTCGTTCAGAACATGGAATTTTTCTAAGTTAAAAAACTTAGATCGCGGGGTCATCAGACCTTATGATTGAGCAATTTCAATCTTACAACAAATCTTGAATTAAGCGTCCCTGCGACAAGGTAGTCTAGTCACAAAGTAAACCTAACTACTCATGTCGTGCGATCTTGCGAAAGTGCATTGAAGTCATACGATAGGCTTAACAATTGATGTCGTTGCGACTCTGCAATGAACAATGTCAGAGGTTGGTCGTTGGCTAACCAACGACCCTCCGATGCTTAAGTTAGTAATCATTGTGATGGATAAAAAATCGTGCAAGATAAAAGAGTTCAGAAGAAATGTTTTTTCAAATGAGTTGCATTCCAGCTACGTGGGATATCTTGATTGTCGAGGGTTTGGAGCCGATAGGCACCTTTTCCCACGACTTCTGAAATACGATAAGGACATTCCCACTTAATGGAAAGCTTACCTGCATTGAGCTCTTGAGTGCTTTGGAACACTCGGCGGAGGACGTAGTTGCCTTCTTGAAAGACTTTAACTTTGACGTTCTTATTGAAATGTCGCTCGATCGCTTGCTTCTGCGACGCCATTCTGATTAATGATGATTCTCTAAGCTCTTCAAGGGCATCGAGGTCATAACTTAAATCGACCAAGTTGTGGTCGACGGAATTATGCCTCGAAGTTGGGAGTTGGACCTCGACCTGTAAGACTGCTTCACAACCGTAGACTAAAGAAAAAGGGGGTTGTCCTGTGGACGTGCGAGGCATCGTGCGATTTGCCCACAAGATCGAAGGGAGTTCTTCGACCCACTTTTCCTTCGCAGCTTTTAACCTTTTCTTGATCGAAGCAATAATGGTCTTATTGCTCGATTCTGCAAGTCCATTCGCCTGGGGATATCTGGGAGTCGAGGTCGTCAGCCTGATGTTGCGGTCTTCACAGAACTGTCGAGTCTTGTTGCTTATGAACTGGGATCCATTGTCGTATAAAATTTTGGATGGAATCCCAAATCTGCATATGATGTTAGTCTGGATAAAAGAGACGACTTCCTTGTCCCGAACTTGGGAAAAATCAGCCGCTTCTACCCACTTAGAAAAATAATCTGTAAGTATGAGGGGAAATACCTTTTGCCCTGGAGCAGGTGGTAGCTTGCCGATAATATCCATTCCCCACCTCATGAAGGGCCATGGGATAAGTGTCGAGTGTAAAGGTTCAGAAGGTTTATGGGATGTACCTGAATGTCGTTGACAGGGATCAGAGTTCTGGACATACCTGATGGCGTCTTGTTGCAATGTCGGCCAAAAATAGCCTTGTCGAGAGATACGATTAGCCAAACTGCGACCACCGGAGTGATTGCCACACTCACCATCGTGCATCTCTTGAAGGATCTTCTGAACTTGGTTTTTGCTGATAACGCATCTCAGGTTTAAGCCTGTCGATGATCGTCGATAGAGCCTATCTCCGATCACGACATATCTGGATGCTTTGAATCTGACCTTCCGAGCTTCCATTTTGTCTTCTGGGAGTTGATCGTGCATAAGGAAATTTCGGATGTCGCACGACCAATCATCTTCTTGGTCCTCGATCTGGACGACATCGACATTTTCGATGGATGATGTTGCCAGATGGATCATAGGAAATGCTGTCGAATACTGGTTCGACCAATACGGATCCAAGGTTTGCCAAAGCATCAGCTTGAGTGTTCTGGTCCCTTGGAATCTGTTCAATAGAAAAAGATTTAAATTTTTCGGATTTCTCTTTTGCCACCTTTAGGTACGCTGTCATTTTTGAATCTTTGGCCGCGAATTCTCCATTGATCTGGTTCACGACCAAGAGAGAATCGCTTTTGACATGTAGCGCGGTTGCCCCGGAGTCGTGGGCCATATTCATTCCCACGATCAAGGCTTCATACTCGACTTCGTTGTTGGTGGCTTTGAAGTCGCATCGCACGGAATACACCATCTTGCCCCCCTGTGGCGACTTTAAGACGACGCCTAATCCTGAACCTCTAGTATTGGACAATCCATCGACATACAAAGTCCAAGGTACGTCGTCTTGGGTCCCCACAGTTGATACTTTGAGCTCTGCTTCTTTCTCCAATTCAGGGCTGAAATCAACAATGAAATCCGCCAAGGCTTGCGATTTGATCGCGGTCCTGGGCTTGAAATCAATGTCGTAAATGTTGAGATATATGCTCCATTTTGCTAAATGACCTGTCAACTCAGGTTTCCTCAAGACAGACTTAAGAGGAAAGTTAGTCACGACAGTAATAGGATGCGATTCAAAGTAGTGTCGCAATTTTTAGCAGCTGTGACTAGCGACAAGAGCAATTTTTCCATAGAGGAATACCTGGTTTCTGCGTCCAAGAGAGATTTACTTACATAGTAGATCGGCAGTTGCTGCTTTTCATCTTCTCGTGTCAGGACGGCACTTACTGCATTAGGACTAACAACCATATATAGCTGTAAGACCTCGTGATCGTGAGGTTTTGACAACAAAGGAGGCGACGTCATATACTCCTTAAGCTTTTGCAATGCTTGTTCATGATCGTCGGTCCAGTCGAAGCCTCTATTTTTCTTGAGGACATTGTAAAATAGATGGCATTTATCTGAGGATCGAGAGATAAACCTATTCAAAGCTGCTACCCGACCAGTGAGCCTTTGGACTTCTTTGAAATTTCTCGGAGACTTGATCTCGACGATGGCTTTGATCTGGTCGGGGTTGGCCTCGATTCCTCGACGAGTGACCATGTAGCCCAAGAATTTCCCGGCACTGACACCAAAGGAACATTTCGTCGGGTCGAGCTTCATGCTATATTTCCGAAGGATGTCGAATGACTGCCTCAAATGCTCGACGTGGTCGATTTCTTGCTTCGATTTGACCAGCATGTCATCGATATAGACTTCCATCGTGTTACCAAGATGATCCTTGAACATCTTATTCACTAGACGCTGGTATGTAGAACCTGCATTTTTTAGACCGAACGACATAACTTTATAGCAATAAATACCTCGATCCATCATGAATGCGGTTTTCTCCTGGTCCTCGACGTGCATCAGGATCTGATTATATCCAGAATAAACATCCATAAACGTCAATAGTTCATGTCCTGTTGTCGCATCGACCATAGCATCGATATGCGGTAATGGGAAAGGATCTTTTGGACAGGCTTTGTTGAGATCCTTAAAATCGATACAGACCCTCCATTTGCCATTTTTCTTTGCCACGACCACGACATTAGCAAGCCAGTCGGGGTACTTTACTTCTCGAATCTTTCCCGTCTTCAGGAGGTTGTCGACCTCGTCATTTATCACCTTATTTCTTTCAGGAGCAAACTTCCGGCGCTTTTGCTTGATAGGCTTAAATGACGGGTCAATATTAAGCTTATGGGAAATGACGCCAGGGTCTATGCCGACCATGTCTTCGTGCGACCAGGAAAAACAATCGGCGTATTCCTGCAAGAAAGATATTAGCTTATCTTTAAGGCAGGGATCGAGAGATGATCCTATAAAGACTTTCTGGTTAGGCTTGCTCTGGTCCACGATGATTTCTTCCAGGCGATAGTCGTTGACTGTCCCAGGAGTGTCTTGTGCATTCTCATGTTCCCCATGCATCTGGGCAATGAGATGCTCTTGATTTCCATGGGCTGCCATTTTCCTGGAATAGAAACAAGAAGAGACTCCAAGAAACCGTTAGTAAGACACACGTTTGTCGAAGATTTTCTCTAGATGGGGTCCCATGGATGGCGCCAGACTGTTAATGCCAAAAATCGTCCAAAAGGATAACTTAAGGTTGATTGTGGAGCTTAACAACTAGAGATGGGAATCTCTCGACAAAGCAATGCGATAAAGACATAAATGTAAATGAGACAAAGATTTTGGTGACGCGGGAAAAACCTCAACGAGGAAAAAACCCGCGGACGATAGTGATGATGTCGTCGCTGCACTATGGTCGCCAAACAGGGGCGATGTCCTTATGTTCCAGGGGTCGAGAGTACAGTGATTACAATACAAATGAAAGAAAAGACTTTAAATGTAAAGTAACAAGTGTATCGTGTGTAAAAAACTGGTGCGTCATGTGTAAAAACTAAGTGTCGTGCGTATAAGTCGTGCGTCGTGAGCGATCTTTTGAGAGAGAATTCTTTGCTTCGAGTGGATGTTCTCGAGAGTTCAGTTGTATTCGGATGCCAGATAATTCAAGATCCCCAAAATGGTGATTGAGCCTTTGTATTTATAGCCTTCGGATGTCTTGAATGTCTCCATAAAAGCTTATTGTAACGGTCGTAACGGTCACTGGGTTAAATGCTCATAATTGTCCTTGTCGGTTATGGCCGTTGGTTATAAATGACTTTGACCCTGCATTAAATAGTGAAAAAGTAACAGTAATATCGTATGTTAGTCGGTCGAGGTCGTGAGGTTCCATACGACGGTCGAGTGTCGTGAGTAACTTTTGATTTCAACTTTGGTCAAAAGATAAAGTGCTTATAATTTTGTCTCATCATGGAAAAGTGTAATAAATGTTTTCCTTGTTTTGGTCGTGGTCGAGACTGGTGAAATTTTACCCAAACAGTATGGTCTGAAACAAGCACCAAGAGCCTGGTATGAAACTCTAACTCAATACTTATTAGAATCTGGTTTCAAGAAAGGTAAAATTGGTACTACCTTATTTTTAAAGAAAGAAGGTGATGATTTAATTCTGATTCAAATATATGTGGATGATATAATATTTGGTTCTACAAATGCAGAATTATGTGATGAATTCTCAGAAATCATGAAATCAAAATTTGAAATGAGCATGATGGGAGAATTGAATTTTTTCCTTGTTCTTCAAGTAAAACAATTACCAAATGGGATTTTTATAAATCAAGGAAAATATGTAAACGATATTTTGAAAAAGTTTAAGATGTCTGATTGTGCTGCTATGAGAACCCCAATGGCTACTAATGTCAAGTTAGATGCTGATCTCTCTGCAGTTTCAGTAGATAACAAGGTTTATAGGGGCATGATTGGTTTTTTACTTTATCTGACTGCAAGTAGACCAGATATCATGTTTGCTACATGTTTCTGTGCTAGATTTCAATCAAATCCAAAAGAATCTCATTTGTTGGCTGTTAAAAAGATCTTAAGATATCTCAAAGGTTCACCTGATTTGGGCCTTTGGTATCCAAAAGAAACTGATTTCAAGTTAACTGCATTTACTGATGCTGATCATGCAGGAAGCAGATTGGACAGGAAAAGTACTTCTGGTGCTTGTCACTTTTTGGGAGATAAGATAGTGAGTTGGGCTTCAAAGAAGTAAAATTGTGTGTCCACATCAACTGCTGAGGCAGAATATGTAGCTGCTGCTGCTTGCTGTTCTCAAACTTTGTGGATGAAAACACAACTCATGGATTATGGATATCAGCTTAACAAAATTCCCATTTACTGTGATTCAGAAAGTGCCATTGCCATTACTCAGAATCCTGTTCAACATTCAAAGACCAAACATATTGATGTAAGGTATCACTTTATTAAGGATTATGTGGAAAATGAGACTATAGAAATGCACTTTGTGCACACAAAGTATCAATTGGCTGACTTGTTCACAAAGCCTCTTGATCACAAAAGGTTTACTTTTCTCACATGTAAGATAGCAATGCTTAATCTGACTAATTGATTATATTTGTTATTTTCAGAAATGATTTTTTTAAGTAAAATTTTCTGAGTAGTGTACTCAGAATTCTGACTCTCTTACTCAGATGTTCTGAGTCTTGAGTTCAGAACTTCTAAGTTAATACTTCAGAAGTCCGACTTAAATTTTTGTTTACTTCTGATTAGGCTACTCAGATCTTCTGACTGTACCTTTCAGAACTCAATTCTGGAAATTTACAAGTATTTCAATTTTGTTGTTAAGTTCTTTTTGTTTTATTCTTTTCATATTCCTTTATGTCTAAATATGTGTTTGAGTATATGCTTAAGTCAAGGGGGAGCATTCATATCTATCAAAAATCATTCTGAATTGTTTACAAGGTTTGTATTCTTTTCTTATTTCTAATCATTCTAAGGGGAACAAGCTTTTAATGATAAAATTTTTCACTTGTTCAAACTACTTCTGATTCTTAAAAAGATTTACAAAGATGAGAAGTAAGATTTTAAACGTTTTTCAGAATTCACAAATCATATCAAGAAGGACAAACTTTTAATGATAAAACAATCTTCTATCTGTTCAAACTACTTCTGGGTAATTAAAAGAT
Source organism: Saussurea involucrata (assembly GCA_033807775.1). NCBI lineage: Eukaryota > Viridiplantae > Streptophyta > Magnoliopsida > Asterales > Asteraceae > Saussurea > Saussurea involucrata. Next base: position 23,658,630 of record CM066324.1, read on the forward strand.
TTATACTATCAGAAGTTGAGATTTAAATGAATTTTGGTTTCAAAGGAAATTTCTTCTGAATTGTATACTCAGAACTTCTAAGTATGCATTCTCAGAATTCTGAACGTGTTATTCAGAACTTTAACTTGTATTAATTTCTATCAAATAACATGTGTCAGCTTCCTATTCATTTGATAATACCACGTTTCATTTAACATCTTTTGTGGTATTTCACAGTGTTAGAAACCGTTATAACTCTGACATAAAGCATTTTTTCACCGTTTGAATCCTTTCAGCTTCGCGGATTTTAAATAGACCTTAAAATCCCTCTTTCAATTTCATTCGAATTCCAAGAGTGAAAAGTGAGATACGCAAATTTCCTGAGTTCATCGATTCTGTTTTCTTTCATACTTCTTGAGTAATAAGCATGTCTGTTGCATGAAGGAGTGTTACTCGATCTTTGCACACTGCAAAGACATTAATTTCGTCTTCGGATTCAGATAATGAAGTTCGAATGCCTGATAATATAGTCGCAGAAGAAGAGGCTATAGGAGGAAATATTTTAGGAGGAAATGTTGGAGGAAATGCAGAGGATGAACAAATGGCTGAGTCTGAGGGAAATGCAGATGAGGGAAATGAAATATTGAACATCAACAAAGTGTTGTAAGGTCTGTAATGTCTTCTAGACCTACTTCTTTGGAGAGGATCGTACCTGAGAATGAATATTTAGATTTGGTTGAAAACAACTGTGTGTTAGTGCTTGATGAAACAAATTTTAAGGAGGAACATAGGATTGTTATAGAATTATTGAAATATCATCCGTTCAAGAAGTGGTTTACTCTGAAAAAGACTGCTCCAATTCAGTATCTTCAACAGTGGTGGAAGAATTTGGAGTTACAAGGAAATAAGTTTGTGTCCAATATAGGGGGAGTGTCTATAACTCTGACTGTTAGTTTCTTAATGTAACACCCTAAAAATCAGGGCTAATTTAAACCTCAATTTATAACAAGATTTAAACATAAACCTTCTAAACTTTATACATAAGCAAAGAACTAACCATGAGGTCATATTTACAAATATTGAATTCTTCAAACAACCTATTAATCTAATCATGTCACTATAATCAGATTAACTATGTTATCTAAGCAATTCATCAAAAAGCCTCATTGTTCATTAACTTCTCCGCTAATCCAAAAGCTCTCGTCCCGCATCCCTTTTATTTCCCGGAGCTAGTACCTGGTAAGAAAATATAATTTGAAACGATTAGGCTAACGCCTAGTGAGAACATTCAGTTTCAAAATAGTATTCTTAAAATCAATGTAAACAAGGCATAACAAACCTGGTTTACCTTTTTCTTACCATATGTATCAACATCTTACGATGACGGGTTAAACCCGATTCCATGAATATGACCGACACCAAGTCAATCATGATATCATGTTCAAGAGCCCACTACGAATCTCCACGAATTCTAGATTAATGCTCATATCCAAGAAATTACAATTACACATGTCAATTTCTTGGAAAGAAAGTAGGGATTACAATTACACATGTCAATCTCTTTCCTTCCTTAGAAATGAGAAATACGATTAGTCCACGCCTATTCCTCATTTCTCCTAAACGGGAATTACGATTAGTCCACGCCTATTCCACGTTTATCATACACACTGGAATTACGATTAATCCACGCCTATTCCATGTGTTCATAAAAACTAGTGCCTATGGATCCGTTACACTTATTTGTAATCGTGCAGGTTATTGCTTAATATAAATCATTTTCAAATAACGTTAATGAAGTTAAGCAAAAACAATTAATTTCAAGATAACCAATTTTGCTTCGTATCAAACCTAATTCAGGAAACATTCATTATAAAAATATACCTTACCATAAATTGAAATATGTTTATAAAAAAAGGTAAGGTAAGAATGAACTCACCTGACAGCAGTAGCGTCACTCTTATAATACTTCTTAACTGATGTAAGAATTCTTGTCTCCAAACTTCACAAAGTCTGAAATACCCAAATACATAATGTACTTGTATTAATGAACTGATTAGGACTCTTAAAATCCTAAATAACCAAAATCCTCGACACTTATCGCAACCGACTACTTGCGATATCCCCTCTTATCGCAACCCACTGTTGCGGAATACATCTTATCGCAACCAACTGTTGCGATATACAACTTTATCGCAACCAACTATTGCGATACAACTATCTTGTCGCAACCCAAGGTTGCGACATTCATACTTATCGCAACTATCAACCTTATCGCAACTAACTGCGTTCATCTTTGTCTCAACTAACTGTAAACGTAATTAAGTCCAAATTGATATTTTTAAGTTATGCATGCACTTATAAATTTGCAGATATGCATAATACTACCAGTAAGACATATTCATAAACCCAGATATTCCATATCTTTCCAAAATTATCAAAACCCAAACCTAAACCATTAAAGAAAACTTTATAAAAACAAAGGAAGTAATTTAAGAGTAGATATACCTTTATCTTTCTCCTGATTACTTCTTAATTTCCAGCTATAAATCTTGTTCTTCTTCTTCTTCTATTTTTCATTTCGGTTCTCTCTATCTCTCTCTCTTTTCACCGTAAAAACACACACACACAAAGATTAGAAATGAGAAAAGCTATCTCACTTCCACATATGTAGATGAGGTGGTGCAGGATTCACCACTTAACCAAACAGCCCCCTTGACTTTCATTACTTGACAAACTACACCCTCCAACTCATAAATTAAAAATAAAATTTACCCCTTAACTTATAATTCTAATTAAAACCAAAAACGTAACTTACTCAAGGATAAACTCTAAAATTAATCTATCAAATAACCAAATCATAACTTATCAAATAATTATACTCGAATTATTCAATAAACCAAACGTAACACTTTATATAGAAAAACGAGATGTTACAATACTCCCCAACTTGAAAATGATTTCGTCCTCGAAATCAAAGTTAGGTAAACAAGTGAGGATATCTAATCTTCATATCCTCTTTCGACTCTAACGTCACGTTAGCACCTCGATGATGTTTCCATTGTACTTTTAACATAACTACTTTCTTATTATTACGTAACTTTCTAACGGATCTTTCCAAAATCGCCTCCGGTTCTTCTACACAAAGGCTCTTTTCATCCACTCTTACATCAGTAAGTGGAATCACATCATTCTTTTCGGCTAAACATTTCCGAAGATAGCAAACATGAAAAGTATTGTGGATTCCTTCCAATTCAGGTGGAAGATCCAACTGATATGCTTGCAATCCAACTCTCTTAATTATGGTGAAAGGTCCTAGAAAATGAGGACTCAACTTTCCACGTTTACTAAACTTTATCATATATTTCTACGGGGACACTTTAAGCATCACGCGCTCCCTAACTTGAAATTCTTTTGGTCTTCTTTTTGGATCAGCATAGCTTTTCTGTCTATCTTGAGCTGCTTTCATATGCTTCCGAATCTCTTTTACTTTATCAGCCGTTTGTTGCACAAGTTCCGGACCAGCAAACTGTTTTTCTCCAACTTCTAACCAACACACCGGAGTTCTACATTTACGACCATACAAAGCTTCGAAAGTTGCTCTTCCAATAATGGAATGGTAACTATTGTTATACGCAAATTCTACTAACGGTAGATGCGTATCCCAGTTACCTCCAAAGTCTAACACACACGACCTGAGCATATCTTCCAAAGTTTGAATAGTTCTTTCGCTTTGCCCGTCAGATTGTGGATGGTAAGCAGTGCTCAAGTTAACCCTCGTACCCAATTCTTCTTGTAATGATTTCCAAAACCTTGAGGTAAACCGACTATCACGATCCGACACTATAGACACCGGTATACCATGCGTTGACACCACTTCATCAATATACAGCTTCGCCAATTTATCTACTGGTGACGCTTCTTTCATAGCCAAAAAGTGAGAACTCTTGGTTAATCGATCCACTATTACCCATATAGTGTCGTTACCTTTTTGCATCCTTCGTAACTTCGTCACAAAATCCATAGTAATATTTTTCCACTTCCATTCCGGAATTTCCAAAGACTGAAAACTTTCGTAAGGCTTTTGATGTTCCGCTTTTACTAACAAACATGTCGTACACTTTTCTACTATTCGTGCCACATCTACTTTCATAGTTGGCCACCAATAGTGTAGTTTCAAATCCCTATACATCTTAGTACTTCCAGGATGTATAGAATACTTAGATTTATGAGCGTCTTTGATAATCAACTCTCGATTTCCTCCAATCTTTGGCACCCAAACACGACCTTGGAATAGTTTAATTCCACGACTATCTTCAGTCAGTTGAAGATGTTGTTTGCTCATAACTTCATCTTTCAGGTTTTCTTCCAATAAAGCTTCCGCTTGTGCCTCCTTTATTCTTTCAATCAAACTTGACGTCACGTCAATCCTGGCATTAGTCGTTTTCAAGCACCCACTGTATTCTTTTCTACTTAAAGCATCAGCTACTACATTTGCCTTACCGGGATGGTAATGCAATTCACAATCATAGTCTTTAAGTAGTTCCAACCAACGCCTTTGCCTCATGTTCAATTCTTTCTGATCAAAGACATGTTGTAAGCTTTTATGATCAGTGAAGAGAGTGCATTTTGTTCCATACAGATAATGACGCCATAGTTTTAAAGCAAACACGACCGCTGCCAATTCCAAATCATGGGTAGGGTAATTCTTCTCATGTTCTTTGAGTTGTCTTGATGCGTAAGCAATCACTTTGCCGCGTTGCATCAATACACACCCCAAACCCATCTTTGACGCGTCACTGTATACAACCAAATCTTCCGTTCCTTCCGGTAGTGCAAGAATAGGAGCTTCACATAACTTATGACGTAAAGTTCTGAAGGCTGACTCTTGCTTCTCAGTCCAAACAAACTTTACATTCTTTCGAGTCAACATAGTCAAAGCAAAAGCAATCTTTGAAAAGTCTTTAATAAATCTCCGATAGTAACCTGCCAAACCTAAGAAACTTCTTATTTCAGACGCACTCTTCGGTGTCTCCCAGTTCATCATTGCTTCTATCTTTGCCGGATCTACTTTGACTCCTTCCGAAGTAATCACATGTCCTAGAAATTGTACCTCTTTTAACCAGAATTCACACTTTGAAAACTTTGCGTACAATTTCTCCTTCCTCAGAACTTCTAAGACCTCGCGAAGATGACATTCATGATCTACTTCATTCTTTGAATAAACAAGTATGTCATCGATGAATACAATAACAGAATTGTCTAAGAATGGTCGGCATACTCTGTTCATCAGATCCATGAACACGGCTGGAGCGTTTGTCAACCCGAACGACATTACTAGAAATTCATAATGCCCGTACCTCGTTCTGAACGCCGTCTTGGGAATGTCTTCATCTCTTACTCGAACTTGATGATACCCCGATCTCAAATCAATCTTGGAAAAGCATCCCGCACCTTGGAGTTGATCGAACAGGTCATCAATCCTTGGAAGCGGATACTTGTTCTTAATCGTCACCTTATTTAGCTCCCGATAATCGATGCACATTCTCATAGTGCCATCCTTTTTCTTAATAAACAATACCGGAGCTCCCCAAGGTGAAGAACTTGGTATAATAAAACCCTTGTCCAATAGTTCTTGTAACTGAGACATCATCTCTTTCATTTCGGCTGGCGCTAAGCGATATGGTGCACGCGCAATCGGTGCCGCTCCAGGAACAAGATCAATACGGAATTCTACTTGTCGTTCAGATGGTAGACCTGGAAGATCATCGGGAAATACGTCCGGGAATTCACGTACCACCTTAATGTCTTCCACTTGTTTCTTTTCTAACTTCATATCTAGAACATATGCTAAGTAGGACGAACATCCTTTAACTACATCAACGGAACTTCCCCTCTTCTCTTTTCTCCAAAGATAAATACATCATCCTTATCGGCTATCGGAATCCGAATTAATTTCTTTGCATAAAGAATTTCTGCCTGGTTGACTGTCATCCAGTCCATACCCACAATCACATCGAACCCTCCAATTTCCATCAACAACAAGTCAATCGGAAATTTCGTTTCTCCTATCGAAATTAAACAACCCTCAAGCCTTTCATAAACTAAGACATTACCTCCGTTAGCTATCTCGACTACTAAGGCATCTTCCAAAGTAGTGACAGACACAGCTAACTTGTGATAGAATGATTTAGACACAAACGACAAATTTGCACCACAGTCAAATAAAATGCGCGCAGGAATGGAATTAACGAGGAATGTACCAGAAACGACGTCTTTCAATTCTTTGGCTTCGTCAGCTGTCATATGAAACGCCCGGCCCGTTGGTTTAGGAACATTCGATTTCTTACTTTGGTCCCCACCCTTTTCAGCTTTGGGCAATCCCGGCGGAAATGACCGGGTTGTTTGCACTCGTATCATGTAGATCCTTGAACAGGACAGTTATTCATAGTATGCCCACTTTTACCACACTTATAACATTCCAGCATAGTCACCCGACACAGACCAAAGTGCTTACTCCGACACTTCGGGCCCCAATTCGGCTCCCGACGAGGTTCATAACGAGTATTTTTGCCAAAGGATTTTGATTTCTGAGAAGACTCTGACCGGCCTTCCCATTTCTGTTTCTCTCCCACTTGCGTCTTTTCTTCTTTCTCTTTGGCATATACCTCTTCCATAACCTTAGCTTCCTCAATTGTCTCTCTCAACGTTGTAGCTTTAGCATTTCTTACCCGGGATATCATGTCCGCTGGCAAACCCTTCAAATACGCTTTAATCTTATCCTTCTCCGTCGGAGCCACATGCCCCACTAAGTTCAGCTTCTCCATAAAGGATTCAGTATACTTCCTAAAAGTAGAAGTACCTTTCTTAAGAGTCCGAAACTCTTCTTCAATCCTATCCATTTCATTTTTGTTGCAATATTCTTCCAAAATCTTTTTCTTGAATGACTCCCATGTCATAGCCGCTAGGACTGGAGCCGTCACAGTAGACGTCACTATGTTCCACCAAGTCAACGCGTTACCTCGTAACATTTGAGACCCAAATCTGACCTTTGATTTCTCATCACATTCACAAGCTCGAAAAGTTTGCTCCATTTCTCTGAGCCAATTCATACATGCCACTGGATTGTCTGCTCCGGTAAACTCTGGCGGTTTACAGCTTAGAAATGTTTTATATGATCAGACTCTTTCCACCCTCCTGTTTATATCTGTCATAGGATTACGAATTTGATTTATTATACCAGTATCAGTCTCTGTTCGCCGTAACTCCGAACTTCGATCATTCAACGCTTTCATAAACATTTCAGTTTGTTGTGCCATTGCCGCATTCATCATTCTTGTCATGTTCTCCATCATACGAGACTCCACTGTCGATTTCGGCGTTTCTTGAGTGGCGGTACTGGTACTTGTTCTGTGTATCCGACTGTCCGCTCCTCCCATAGAAGGTAACCTCGGCGGACTCTCATGAGTTTCACCTATTTCAGGTCGCTTTTCTACTGACCAATCAATCACGAACCTATCCATCGAAGAAATAGGGGACATTGGTGGCGTATTCACCATCGTTCTGATATAACACAAAGAAATACCCATAAGAATGGTTACACATATCTAGATATACGAAACGTACTTTACCGATCATTAGTCACTGTAACAATTAGAAACAAGTATGCTTATGTAACAATATATCCATAATGACATTAGCTAATTGAAATTGCAAACATACTATACATGAGAATCCTCGTTACCATTGTTACAGTACTAATTTCACGTATTTCCGTCGACTTTAAGACTATCCCATCTTAGTATTTCTACCCATATCTCACGAATCATAACTTAATTCACCTCAGCTTAAGTCTAGGTATCTCACTTAGCATACCTAGTTCACTTAAACTAATGCTCTGATACCATTTTGTAACATACCGAGTCCACCGTACACGATATTTTACGCTTTGCGGATACCCTCTGCATAACAACATGCCGGCACCGCTCACGGTTTTGTTCCTGCCCGCACAGACATACGCGGGACGCACCCAGACGGCACCCTGTGACAGACAAAAGGCCTCATGCAAGGAAGGTATCCATCCACCCTTATAAGGAGGACTTCGTTCCCCCTCCTAGCCGATGTGGGATCTCACACATACATACCTTATCAGAGATACTGGCAGATGGTGATTTAGTATGCAATGAGACAGGATCCTTAAATTCCAAGAGAGCTAATGAAGAGCCTGGGCCAGTCTTCTACATGGGTAAAATGATTTCATCCCTTAAACTTGTGAATTTTCCTAATCACAAACCATTGCCAAGGTCACTTAGGTCTTAAAATCTTATTGCACCTCAATGAGACTTGAACAACCTCAGGTCTCTACCCATGAGGAAAACCCTGAGAGGAGAGGTGAGGGGTCAAATGCAGTAAGAGAGGGGGAGAATGTTCAGGTGGGAGAACATTCTGAGAGCTTGGTTAGAAGTGAGCCTGAAAAACAAACAGGGAGAGGTGAGGATGAGAGAATGTCACCAAAATTAGAAAACGGAGATAATTCTGAACTAGCTGATCTAAACCGGGCACCCACACCTGCTATTGGTTCACAACTCTTGGTGACTAATATTGAAGAAAATACCATTGAGCCCATGGTAGAACTTGAATTACCCAATCCTATCCACTCAGAAGCATCTCCACATGCTACTGTTTCATTTCAAACAGGGGAACCATTGCCTACTCATTTGGAGTTTGGTGATAAATCTCAACATATTATTCATCACATTGAGTCTGGATTGCACAGTGATATCCAATTTGGGCCTGAATTTTCATTTCACACAAGCACATCATAGGGAATTCTTTTTCCTGTAACAACATCCATAGACATACCTAATATTGGGTGTCAAGGATTGGATGGAAGCCCTGGGGAGGTGAACATCTTAAAATCCTCTTTACACAGTGCATCTGTTGTACATGGTGACTCTGTGACACCTACAGGCCATGTGTTCTCAGAACATATGAAAACTGGTTCATCAGTTGTTCCAGGATTACCGTTAGAACCTTCTGAATTTGAAAAGATTCAGAAACAAAATCATGACTTGGGTGAAAAAGTTCAGAACTTGGAAAACCCTGTATCTTCTTTGAAAGATGAAGTCAAGGAACTCAGAACAAAGTTGGAAGAAAAAGCTAAGTCTATTGAACAGAAAGTGGTTAGTGTTAAAGCATTTGTGGAATCTCATCAAAAGGAGATCACAGATAAGTTTTCAAAGTTTCAAGAGGATATACTCAAAAGTATGGATGCCATGAAGTCTTCTATGCTTCAAGTATTCAGTTCACATTTGGCTAGTGCCTCAAAGCCTCTAGCAATCATGCCTTTGTCTATAGCTGCAAATGAATCTGAATCAACTCAGTCTTTGAAGATGAAATTTGATGATAATGAACCTCATCATCATCAAAAGGGGGAGAAAAAGTAGAAGCAAAGTACTGAGTTAATAGTTGTTCCAACTACAAGTTCTGAAAGTCTAAGATATGAGGATGATATGGAATCAGAAGAAGTGTTACTTGAAATTTTTTCTGATATGGATGCTGATAAAGTTCTGGAAAATACTTCTGAATTGGAAATGAATACTTCTGAAGTTGATATGATCATTAATTCTGAAATGGTTATGGAAGATACTTCTATGGTGGATACTTCTGAGGTGAATATGACAGAAAGTTCTGAAATAGATAGAGTGGTTACATGTTCAGATATTATTCCTTACACTGGAGATGATCTTATCTATGAGTTTGAAGAAAGGAGGATGAATGATATTCTGATAAGGAGAATGCACAGTGTGTTGGTAAATGATCTTAATGCTCAGAATGTTCACAAATGTCTTAGAATGGTAAGACCAATTGATTTGATGGGGGAGTATGGTTGAACAGTCAACTATTCAAAGGATTTTGAAAGGGATATTGCAGAGCATTATCTTGATGATGTGTCAGAAGAAGATCTAGTAAGAATTGCAGAATTCTTTTTGCCTCCAATTTTCACATACAGAAACCCAATTATCATTCCTAGAGTTGATTTACCAATCCTAGAAGAACCTATATGTGATTTCATTGTGAAAATGGAAGATGATCCTTTAGCAAGAAATTTTCACTTTGACATTTTTCCTGAAGACAATTATGAGCATCTTTACTGCAAAGAAGAGGAAGATGTTGATGTTGAAAACTTTATTGATGGGTTTATGGATGAGAAAATTCAGATGGTATATTCTGAAGCTTCAAACAGATTGAGAAAACCAGATGAGAAGTTACTTGTTCAGAAAAAGATTGAGAAAGTGTTGGAGTTTCAAATTGAAGAGTTTGATGGTCTCAAGTATGTAAGTATGGAAGTTCTGAAGGAAGGAAACTTGAAAGTAAATCTTACTAGCTTTGACTTTCATAGATTATTTCTAGATGATCAGATTTTTCTTGTGAAGTTCTTTGCAAGTACTAAAGAAACATGGGTGGAGATTGAATGCAGAAGGATATTGGGCATCTATGTCAGGAATATGCATATATATGATTTTCAGCTGGCCATGGAATGTGTGTTCGTGGGTTTATAAATGAAGGAATGGAAAATGAAGGTTTCTTCTACATAGCTTGTGGTAAACCTATGATTTTCAAACTAAATGATCTTGTGAGATACAGTGATGCTACACTGCAATGGTTGTTGGAAGAGATGGAGGTAATTGCTGAAGGTAAGAAAGCAATATTGAGGGACAAGTGTACAAGGCATATAAAAGAAAGATTGGATCTGAGAACAAGAGTCAAAGAATGCAGTGATTATATGCTTTCAGAAGAAAATCCAAAGAAACTATTACACATTGATTTTGTATTTCCTTCTGAATACCAAGTTAATGGTGTTTATTCTGATGAGGTTGAAGAAGCTATTCCGGAAGTATTATCTACACAAGAAGATGTTCAGATGCAAGATGCTGAACAAGCAGAAAAGTCTGATGCTAATGAAGAAGAAATACCAGTTGATTTAAATGTTTTATTTCTGGAATATGATCTACCAAAATTTTTTTAACCAAGAGAAGTTTATTTTCTGAGTGTGTTTCATGATAAAACAGAGTTCTCTTAAAGGTTTCGTTCTGAATTGTCAAGATGCATAGGAAAACCAAAACAGTCTGTATATTCTGATTTTCTGATTTCTGGAATCAGAGAGATTTGTGTCAAGAAGTTCATGAAGAATGAATACTATGGGTTTGAGGTTCTGAGAGAGGATGGAAAGTATACTACTTCACTGAAGTTGACTTTGACAAGATCTCAGTATTTGATTTCTACCGTTTGTACTGCCTTCTGGAGAATAAAGATTGTAGTGAATACAAAAAGGAAAGGGAAGCATTGGGAGTAGTAAGAGAAGCAATGTTTTACATTCTGAGATGGTATGCTTATACAGATTTTCAAGTTGCTCTGTATGGGCATAGACCATGTGTTTATCTTTTCAAGCCAAACAATGATCATGAGCAACTAAATCTTCTGAGGAGTGGAACATTAGTAGATGGCCAGAATTGGGAGTTTTCTTGAAAAACAAAAGAGGTGAAAATATATTATTCAGAGCTAGTGAAGTGGCCAAGTATTGCTCTGGAACTCTAAGATTTATCAAACACAGCTTGGAGAAAACGTTATTAAGAGGAACTCAAATTGAAGAGACACAAGAAATCATTGAAAGAATTGATAGAAGACTAGCTTTGAGAAATATGATTCTTCTGAAGATTGTGTCTGCTTTAAAAGAATTCAACGTTGACAAATACAGGCTTGTTTGACAAAAGGGGGAGATTGTTAGAACTGAAGTTTGTCAAAAAGCCTAAGTATTGATATCTGATCTGAAGAGTCAGAGTTCTGAGAAAGAAGGCTCAGAAGTTCTGATCAGAAAGTATTGCAAAGATTACTAAGTGTGGAATCTGAACAGAAGGCTCAGAGTTCTGAGTAGGAGACTCAGAAGTTCTGAATTTAACGATGGAAATGTCATGTGTTAAGTATATTTTCTGAAGTGTGCTCAATCAGAAGAATGTTCAGAAGTTCTGAACATGTTGTTCAGAACTTATGTCTTAGACATTTTCAGTTATATTTGGTAATCATTAGAACACGTGTAATTGTTCTATTGGTTTGTCATGTTTATGTACTGTAGCTTTAGCTTTTCTTTACAATATATATAGGAGTTAGCAACCGTAAGCTAACTAACTTTCGTATCACTTTTGAATAGCTTTTGTATTCACTTTGTAATCTTTGAGAGATTCTCTCTCTAGATTTGTAATCTGTTATTGAATGAATACAAAACTTTTGAATCCAATTCTCTATTATTTTACTGTTTCATTGTGTTCATATTAGTCAATTACACTATAAGACTGAATCCTGGTTTCTACAAATTTTCATTTTTTGAGCATGGCTTTTGAGTATTGCCTTATGCGCCATTTCTGCATCAAAGTAAATCCATGGTGTTAATAATGAGTTAATTTGTTCATAGATAAATAATAAACAATTAAGTTTCACATTGTTTTCTATGAAAATATCTTACCAATGGAGATCTGCAGAATGGTGGTGGTGGAGATTAGCCACAGGAGCACAGGAAGAATTGAAGGAGCACATGAAGAAGATTGAAGGAGCACAAGAAGAAGGAACACAAGAAGAAGATTGATGATTTGCGAAAGTGTTGGAGCCCTATTTATATTCTCATACGATACCTACCATTCCTATATGCTTATATTTAAGTGAAAGAAGTTGTATCGTATTTGCAAATGAGTTAGTTGCATGTGAACCACGAGACTTAAAGAAGGGTCATCTTTCATTCAGATTAGCATGAGCCTTTCATGTACCATTAATTTTTCACATAAAAATATCAGAAGAAGAGAATGGATTGAAGTGTGAATGGTTTGTCATGAGAACCTGAAAAGTGAAAAAAAGTGATCTGCAATTATTTTTATTCTTCCCATAAAATATCGTTCCAAAAAGGTACCACTTACTCCTGTGTAGTTTTTTTTAAGAAATATGTATTTCTTCTAGATATTCTAATCAATACGCGTGAATTAATTATTATAAGAATAAAGTACATGTTTTGCCGACGTGGTTTATGATTTCTAATTACAGAGAGAGAATTTTTTCCTATCACATCACATGATTAAAGGTAGAATGAAAAGTGAATGTTTGCTTTTGGAAATGGACACTTATTTTAAGACAAACAAAAATAATAATGTAGACACTTATTTTAGACAAAGGAAGTACTTATTATTAATAAAATATTTATACAAGTAATATACATGTAGTATAGATGTATGCATATGTTTTGTCAATATCATCCCTCCATAAATCCATCTCTTTGTCAACATCATCCAATCAAAAGAAATTATTAACAAATCATGTCCAGTTTCATCAATGTATTAAAAGCACCGTAAATATATTTTTAGTAATCAATATTCTTCGTTATAACTATTCATATTTTAGTTTGACGAATTGTATATTAACACGGAAACCTCTCCATGCCAATGATGGAGACAATACGTCAAAATTTCGATGGCTTTTATTTATTTCCCACTTTGTCATGCATCCCCCTGTCTCCCTTCGTCTCCTTCATTATTGTTTCATCAAAGTAGTATGATTGGTAGAAATGGTAATTACTTTTCTTGGGAGTCTTCCTTCTCCTCTTCGGATTCGGCATTCGATAGATTAACCCGGTTATGGTTGCCATCGTGTGGAACCCTAACCGGTCCTTCAAACCTATCACTTTTCCGACGGTTGTCGTTGACGATGTTGGGTTGAAGCCTATTAACAACCGCTGTCAGATTCGCGAGTGTTGTGGATAAAGCCACATCCGACTCAACCAAGTTTGCTTTGGTAGCGGGTTGTTGATCTGCCATTGATGGTGAAAAGACAGGCGAATCCTGCTCTGATACCACTTGACGCAGCGTAGGTTTGCGGAAGAATCGACAAGCGTCTAAACCCTTTAATGGGTGAGAATTACGAATGTAAAACTCAAAGAATTAGAGAATCCTCTCTAAAAAGATACACTTTTATTGAATAATTAACTGATTAACAAAGAAACCTAACAACCCTATTTATAATCTAAACTAATAGAAAGATAAATACTAAACTGATGAAAGATAAATAAGAAATTTAAACTTAATCCTAATCTAAATAATTAAAGGACAATAATTACTATAATTTATAAAGAAAAACCAATTGTAACCCAATTCATATTGCTGGACGGTGGCTTGTTGGTGGATTTCCAAAAGAAAAACGGCGCAAAAGAAGAAGATGATTTTGGCAAACAGTGCCTTGGGCGAGATATGGCGCGGCTTCGGCCGCGTGGTTTTCCTCGGCGTTTCTTTTTCTTCCAATCTGACTTTCGATTCTCGCTACCATTTCCTCTACAACTTAATTGTAATTTGCTTCGGCCGATGTTTATGATTCTTAATTTGTTTCTTTTCCGATGAAAAATTACGAGTCTCTTTCGAGCTCGTTGTCCTATTCGAACCTGTTTCTTTCTTTTCCAGTTATTTATGAAAACCCTTCGATTCCTCCCTGTATCAGTCACCCTCACTTGAAAAGAACTCGTCCTCGAGTTCATTTGAAAACCAACTTTACCTGACTCGTAGAACATGTGTTTCTTAAAAACGCTTGGATGCACTACTCGGCCTCCAAAATTCAAACATTTCGACCGATCTTCAAATTCCAACGGAGGTCGTTGCAATCCCTTCCATTCACGAAACAACTTATGAAACTCGAACGGGTAAGAGATTGGGGTCACTTTATCAATAAATGTTTTGGTTTGAACGGAAGTTTTGGGTGCGTGACTAATGAAAGCATTACCTTCGGGATCCTCGACCATGATCTCTTGTGACAACGGTTTTGTTGGCTCGAGGATGTCTTTCGGTATCTTGCTTTCGGTTTCCTTGGTCGGGGACCCAAAATCTGTTGCCGACTCTTTCGAATCGGTACAGGTTTCATGGTGTGGCTTTATTTCGAGAGGTGCGACTTTATCTTCACCCTTGTCCGACAACACTTCCTCTTTTTCCGGTGGTTTTTCCGGAATCGGCGGTTGATTGGCTAGGGAAGAAATCAAACTCATAATACGATTATTATCGTTGCTCTTCTTGTTGGTGCTTTCATCAAAGCTATTAACCGGTGCCATGATGATCTTTTGGTCACCCTAACGGAATAGTACAATGTCGTGTCGACGCTTGTAAGTGGCGTTAGTATCAAATTGCCACGGTCCGACCAATAGAATGTGGCAAGCGTTCATATCAAGGACATCACATAGTACCTCTTCCCGATATTGTTTGCCAATTGAGATGGGTACCTGACAAGTTTGTGTGACTCTAACGTGAAAACCGTCCTTGACCCACCCAAGAGGATAAGGAGCTTCATGTGGTTGAGTAGGTAGGTTAAAATAATCGACTAATTTTTGGGACACGAGGTTCACACAACTTCCATTGTCGATAACTAAGTTACATACCTTTTTGTGTACCGAACAATGCGATCGGAAAAGATCTTCGTGTTTGCTCTCCTCCTTTGACGAAAGGACTACTCGTTGAAGTGCGATATTGACCTTTTCTTGGGAGTCTTCCTTCTCCTCTTCGGATTCTGCATTCGATAGATTAACCCGGTTATGGTTGCCATCGTGTGGAACCCTAACCGGTCCTTCAAACCTATCGTTGATGATGTTGGGTTGAAGCCTATTAACAATCGCTGTCAGATTCGCGAGTGTTGTGGATTAAGCCACATCCGACTCAACCAAGTCTTCTTTGGTAGTGGGTTGTTGATCTGCCATTGATGGTGAAAAGACAGGCGAATCCTACTTTGATACCACTTGATGCAGCGTAGGTTTGCGGAAGGATCGACAAGCGTCTAAACCCTTTAATGGGTGAGAATTAGGAATGTAAAACTCAAAGAATTAGAGAATCCTCTCTAAAAAGATACACTTTTATTGAATAATTAACTGATTAACAAAGAAACCTAACAACCCTATTTATAATCTAAACTAATAGAAAGATAAATACTAAACTGATAAAAGATAAATAAGAAATTTAAACTTAATCCTAATCTAAATAATTAAAGGACAATAATTATTATAATAAATAAAGAAAAACCAATTGTAACCCAATTCATATTGGTGGACGGTGGCTAGTTGGTGGATTTCCAAAAGAAAAACGGCGCAAAAGAAGAAATTGATTTTGGCAAACAGTGCCTTGCGCGAGATATGGCGCGGCTTCGACCGCGTGGTTTACCGCGGCGTTTCTTTTTCTTCCAATCTGACTTTCGATTCTCGTTACCATTTCCTCTACAACTTAATTGTAATTTTCTTCAGCCGTTGTTTATGATTCTTAATTTGTTTCTTTTCCAATGCCAAATAACGAGTCTCTTTCGAGCTTGTTGTCCTATTCGAACCTGTTTCTTTCTTTTCCAGTTATTTATGAAAACCTTTCGATTCCTCCCTGTATCAGTCACCCTCACTTTTAAAGAACTCGTCCTCGAGTTCACTTGAAAACCGACTTTACCCGACTCGTAGAACATGCGTTTCTTCAAAACGCTTGGATGCACAACTCGGCCTCCAAAATTCAAACATTTCGACCGGTCTTCAAATTCCAACGGAGGTCGTTGCAATCCCTTCCATTCACGAAACAACTTATGAAACTCGAACGGGTAAGAGATTGGGGTCACTTTATCAAGAACTGTTTTGGTTTGAACGAAAGTTTTGGGTGCGTGACTAATGAAAGCATTACCTTCGAGATCATCGACCTTGATCTCTTGTGACAATGGTTTTGTTGGCTCGAGGATGTCTTTCGGTATCTTGCTTTCGGTTTCCTTGGCCGGGGACCCGAAATCTGTTGCCGACTCTTTCGAATCGGTACAGGTTTCATGGTGTGACTTTGTTTCGAGAGGAGCGACTTTATCTTCACCCTTGTCCGGCAAGACTTCCTCTTTTTCCGGTGGTTTTTCCGGAATCGACGGTTGATTGTCTAGGGAAGAAATCAAACGCATTATACGATTATTATCGTTGCTCTTCTTGTTTGTGCTTTCATCAAAGTTATTAACCGGTGCCATGATGATCTTTTGGTCGCCCCAACGGAATAGTACAATGTTGTGTCGACCCTTGTAAGTGGCGTTAGTATCGAATTGCCACGGTCGGCCCAATAGAATGTGGCAAGCGTCCATATCAAGGACATCATATAGTACCTCTTCCCGATATTGTTTGCCAATTAAGATGGGTACCCGACAAGTTTGTGTGACTCTAACGTGAAAACCGTCCTTGACCCACCCAAGAGGATAAGGAGCTTCATGTGATTAAGTAGGTAGGTTAAAGTAATCGACTAAATTTTGGGACACGAGGTTCACACAACTTCCATTGTCGATAACTAAGTTACATACCTTTTTGTGTACCGAACAATGCGACCGGAAAAGATCTTCGTGTTTGCTCTCCTCCTTTAACGAAACGAGTACTCGTTGAAGTGCGATATTGATCTTTTCTTGGGAGTCTTCCTTCTCCTCTTCGGATTCGGCATTCGATAGATTAACCCGGTTACGGTTGCCATCGTGTGGAACCCTAACCGGTCCTTCAAACTTGTCTCTTATCTGACGGTTGTCGTTGACGATGTTGGGTTGAAGCCTATTAACAACCCCTGTTAGATTCGCGAGTGTTGTGGATAAAGCCACATCCGACTCAACCAAGTCTGCTTTGGTAGCGGGTTGTTGATCTGCCATTGATGGTGAAAAGACAGGCGGATCCTGCTCTGATACCACTTGACGCAGCGTAGGTTTGGGGAAGGATCGACAAGCGTCTAAACCCTTTAATGGGTGAGAATTACGAATGTAAAACTCAAAGAATTAGAGAATCCTCTCTAAAAAGATACACTTTTATTGAATAATTAACTGATTAACAAAGAAATCTAACAACCCTATTTATAAACTAAACTAATAGAAAGATAAATACTAAACTGATAAAAGATAAATAATAAATTTAAACTTAATCCTAATCTAAATAATTAAAGGACAATAATTATTATAATAAATAAAGAAAAACCAATTGAACCCAATTCGTATTGGTGGACGGTGGCTAGTTGGTGGATTTCCAAAAGAAAAACGGCGCAAAAGAAGAAATTGATTTTGGCAAACAGTGCCTTGCGAGAGATATGGCGCGGCTTCGGCCTCGAGGTTTCCTGCGGCGTTTCTTTTTCTTCCAATCTGACTTTCGATTATCGCTACCATTTCCTCTACAACTTAATTGTAATTTGCTTCGGCCGCTGTTTATGATTTTTAATTTGCTTCTTTTCCGATGCCAAATTACGAGTCTCTTTCGAGCTTGTTGTCCTATTCGAACCTGTTTCTTTCTTTTCCAGTTATTTATGAAAACCCTTCGATTCCTCCTTGTATCAGGTTCTTTGACGGTCTGTTTTCTGATGCAAATTTTCAGATCAGTTTCCAGTTGCATCTGCAAAATTTTCTAATTAATGGGGTCAGTGTTCGCCTCTTTCCTTTTCTTTTCTTCGTTTGAACGAACGTGTAGATTGAAAAGTTGTAACAGTCTATCAAATACTACGCCTGTTCTACAAGTAACTGAGGCAACATTGTATATTTACAGGATCCTTGCTTACATGTATGAAACCTTCTGATTTGTTTTTTGCAAATTGTAGAATATGAGATAACATTCTTATAGTTAATTCAAAAAGGACTCATATCATTGAATGATACTCAGAAGCTCCTAATGTTGTTAGCCAAAAAGTGTTACTTCAATTATTGAATGCAAGCAACTCATATCTTGTTGGCAATGTTGGGTTATAACTTGATGAGCCAACATGTAAATTATTTTCATTGGTATTCAGCACTTTTCTATTCTAACTCGATTCAACACCTTTTTATACCTATTCTAACTCAACTAAATGACTCCGGCGTTGGTGTCTTCTTCTTTGGCTTATTGGGCATCATACATTCGGCAGAACTTGTGTCTATAGTCATGACCTTCACATTCTTGCTTACATTTTAATCAAAATATTGAGCCAGTCATGTTTTGCTTATTTTATTGGTAACTTAGTGACGCAGCGTAGGTTTGCGGAAGGTTCAACAAGCATCTAAACCCTTTAATGGGTGAGAATTATGAATGTAAAACTCAAAGAATCAGAGAATCCTCTCTAAAAAGATACACTTTTATTGAATAATTAACTGATTAACAAAGAAACCTAACAACCCTATTTATAATCTAAACTAATAGAAAGATAAATACTAAACTAATAAAAGATAAATAAGAAATTTAAACTTAATCCTAATCTAAATAATTAAAGGACAATAATTATTATAATAAATAAAGAAAAACCAATTGTAACCCAATTCATATTGTATATTAACACGGAAACCTCTCCATGCCAATGATGGAGACAATACGTCAAAATTTCGATGGCTTTTATTTATTTCCCACATTGTCATGCATCCCCCTCTCTTCCTTCGTCTCCTTCATTATTGTTTCATCAAAGTAGTATGATTGGTAGAAATAGTAATTACTTTTCTTGGGAGTCTTCCTTCTCCTCTTCGGATTTGGCATTCGATAGATTAATCCGATTATGGTTGCCATCGTGTGGAACCCTAACCGGTCCTTCAAACCTATCTCTTCTCTGACGGTTGTCGTTGACGATGTTGGGTTGAAGCTTATTAACAATCGCTGTCAGATTCACGAGTGTTGTGGATAAAGCCACATCCGACTCAACCAAGTCTGCTTTGGTAGCGGGTTGTTGATATGCCATTGATGGTGAAAAGACAGATTAATCCTGCTCTGATACCACTTGATGCAGCGTAGGTTTGTGAAAGAATCGACAAGCGTCTAAACCCTTTAATGGGTGAGAATTACGAATGTAAAATCAAAGAATTAGAGAATCCTCTCTAAAAAGATACACTTTTATTGAATAATTAATAGATTAACAAAGAAACCTAACAACCCTATTTATAATCTAAACTAATAGAAAGATAAATACTAAACTGATAAAAGATAAATAAGAAATTTAAACTTAATCCTAATCTAAATAAATAAATGACAATAATTATTATAATAAATAAAGAAAAACCAATTGTAACCCAATTCATATTGGTGGACGGTGGCTAGTTGGTGGATTTCCGAAAGAAAAACGACGCAAAAGAAGAAATTGATTTAGGCAAACAGTGTCTTGCGCGAGATATGGCGCGGCTTCGGCCGCGTGGTTTCCTGCGGCGTTTCTTTTTCTTCCAATCTGACTTTCGATTCTCGCTACCATTTCCTCTACAACTTAATTGTAATTTGCTTCGGCCGCTGTTTATGATTCTTAATTTGTTTATTTTCCGATGCCAAATTACGAGTCTCTTTCGAGCTCGTTGTCCTATTCGAACCTGTTTCTTTCTTTTCCAGTTATTTATGAAAACCCTTCGATTCCTCCCTGTATCACTTAGAGGCTGTTTGGTAATGTTGATGTGAGTCAGTTAAGCTCATTAAGCTAGGCCCTCAATGTTGTTGTGATTTTGTTTACGCAATGCTAATTAGGTTACTTGCCAATTTCATCTATAGGCGTTTCGACTGTCTCTTCTTCTATTGCTTTTGAAGCATCAATGGCTGATCACAATGCCCAAAATGCCCTCCTACAAACACCCAAAAATCAAAACGTTTAATCCAGTTTTAGATTATCCGCACATTAATAACGATGCCATTGATTAAGGTTCTGAAACACTTGACTAGCATCAAATACGTGTGTGTAAGATTGTATTAACATTATCTATGAGAACCCTGCGTCAAGTTCACACACACACATACAGAGAGAGAGGAAGGGGGTAGAGAGAGATAGAGAGAGAGGATGTTGCAGTAGCACAGTAGCACCTGTGATGTAGCAGTTCACACGAAACGAACTAGTGTGACGAGGATCAACTATTTATATATGCATCAACGAGTGGGATGGGATTGGGGGTGAGGGGCTTATGTGTGTGTGTGGAGTAGTAGAGGAAGGGCAAAACGGTAATTTATCATTCTAGGATCACTCCTAAAACGGTAAATTAGCTATTTATAACTTATACATAATTATATTCTCACTATTGTTTCCATTACCTTTTATATGCTCACCATCTCGAATGTTTGGGGAAACTTGAATTCTATCAAAATTAATAGTTTTCATCAAACTAAAAACTCGAATGTCAAGAACATAACTTGATAACCATTAGAAATTTAAGACTAAAAACTAACCAAGAATTCTTAATCAAAGAGAAAATTTCATCAAAGAATTTAGGTCCAACTTTTAAATGTTTATAAAATAATAAACCGGGTTATCACAATATGTCACCCTTAAGGAATACCGTCCCAGAATTCAATCAATCGAACAAACCAGGATATTTCAATATCATTTCTAATTCTGGTTCTCTGATAATCTCTTGACCCTTATAATAACGTCATTGAAATTTTACTAAACAAGTCTCTTTGTTTCTAAATGTTTTGACTTTGTAAACGATAATAGTTTCTGGTTTCTAAAAAAAAATCACTTTCTCATCCAGTCGAACTCCGGATAACACTATTACTTTTTCAATATCAATCAAACACTCTCTCATTTTAGACCCATAAAAATTACTATGAATACCACTCAACTTCTCTGAACGTTCGAATTGGTAAGCTACCACACCAATCCGATCACTGATCATAAAAGGTTCGATACATCTCGAACTCAGTTCACTCATCTAAACAAAACGAATGATCCCTTTCCACGACACTTAACTCTTTAGTTAATGCCACAGTTACATATATAGACTATAAGCCTGTGACACTTGGTTATTCCTAGGTTGAGTTCCTGCCACATTAACACTTCCGGGTTTCCATGACAATAGTAAAAAATATGCTCTTCTCCACAAAAAGAACAACTATATTAGGTAACATTCTGAAACAGTTTTGTTTGAGAGTTTAAGAATGTAGGCACAAAAATAGAAGATGCATTTAGGTCTGTTGTTTATGTTAATTTGGAAAACTTATCCGTGAAGAAGAAGAAGAAGAAGAAGAAGAAGAAGAAGAGGAGTTTTCATTGTATTACTGTTGTTTGGAAAAAGAAAAATAAAAACTAATGAAAGAAGAGACTTTTTGTTTGGAGATCGATGTCGGCTAGGGTTTATTAGTTCTTTTTATGAAAATTAGATGCAAAACTATCTTCTTGTTCCTTGGTGGAGATCTGTGTTTGGTTAGTGGTGGTGTTGCCATGGAAATCAAAAAACCAAAATCCAACACAATAAAAATCACTCTTTTCCTTCCCTAAAAATTCGATTAAAATCCAAAATTGAAAACCCAACAAAGGTGGAAATGAAACTCAAAATCATTTTGATGTAGATGGAGATATTGCAAAATCGAGTTGGGATTTCTAGGGCTACTATCCAAAATCAGAGATGGAGATGGAGATGGAGATGGAGATACTGCAAAAATGAGGGAGAGAAAAAAAAAAAAAAAAAAAAAAAGAAAGAAAGAAACATTAACCAAAGGAGACGTGAATTTAGGAACAACATCTCATTCCCCTCAATTTGGGGAGGAATGGTTTTTGAACCCATTTATCAACCCCAAATTTGAAAGCCACCCTGTATGCATAATTGTACAAGATCTTCCAGAATCAGATATTTTTGGCTTCCTATACACACAGACACACGGTGGTTGTTTACATTGTGGGTATTTGTTTTAATATTTATTTAATCCAAAATGGATCCTTATTTGGTGTTCCATTCACCGTATTGTGATGTTCTTTCGGCAACGAATTACAGAGTAATTCAAGGAACTAAAAATGGGTTCCTATCTTGGTGTTGATGCAAATCCTCCTAAATTGCTACATTTATGTATGTATTTATATATGTATGTATGTTGCATATACATATATGAAATATACGTGTTTAACATATTTTTATGGTAACAATGTGTACTAATGCTAGAAAGCCACCAAATCACGGACGAAAACCATAGATTCATTGACGAAATCACATATTCATGGACGAAAGCCCCAAAAACACGTAGATCGAACTTACATTTGCAGGCGATGTGGAGTGATATGGAGAACCGACTGCCGTGATCTTGTGGAGGCGTTGAAGCGTGAAAAAAAATAGAAAACAAACGAGCCATAAATTAATCTCTTCAGTTATAAATAACAAGTAGAAATCTTTATATATATAAAAGAAAAACCCAAGAGTAATGACGTGGCATCATGAGAATCAAGTATTCATTAAATGGTGAATTGTGGTTGATTCTTCATTGTCCCACGTTGGTGACAAAAGTGAAAAGTTGGATATGTAAGTGGCTATATAAAGGATAAGATATGGCTTGAAGGTTCATACAAAATTTGATCTATTTTTGGGTTAAATAATTATTTTTTATTTATATGACAAAACATTTCATGTAATATGTTGATCCAAACCCTCAGTGATTTGATAATGACCCTCTTTTATCTACTTAGTGAAAATTGTAAGTAAATAATATGTATCAGAGTTTCACTATCGCTGATAAGTACTAAGATCTTACAGTACCGCTGATAGGAACTCTCGCTCTTTAGATTAAACATTCAGCGAACACTGTTCACCATAATACTCTGAGTCTGTTCAGTACTTATGATGATCGCTGATAAGTTAGTTGTTTACTTATGATCTCTGAAGACAAGTTTCACGTCAACATAGGTTCTACGCTGAAGTCGAAGATCAAGCTCAAGAACCAGCGACAAGTCTACTAATGAACTGATGCGGATCAGCGAAGACTCAGATTTGTCCACTCAACGTGAAGTATCAAGTACAAGACTTTAGCTATCGCTGAACTTTACCATTCGCTGATATAGAATGATAAACCGCTGAATCAACGAAAAGCTGATCATGAAGTCCTCCGTACAAAGTACTTTTGTCTTAACCACCCTTGCACGTCTCCGTACGATATGTCAGAAAAGAACCTCCTTATTGTATGAAATCGTACAACCACTCTGATACTACACAGTTCAAACATGCGGCTACTAAGGTTGTCAACAAAGGTCAATGACATACAACCAATGAGCTGCTGCCACGTGTAAAGTGTAAACTGCCATGCATTAAATGCATGTAGTATATAAGAAGAAGAACTCACTTCATTTTGAAGTAACTTACTAACTCTGGACAAGTTCATCCTTCTTATCTTGAGATAGGTTATTATTAGTAATTTCCTTCTCTTTCTTAGTGCAAGAAACTTAGTGTTCCAACTTGTTTAGATTTAGGTTTATCCTTAATCTTGTTCCGCAACAAGCTGTAAATTGTTAATGATTTATCAATAAACAATTTAGAAAAGTAAAATCTGTGTTTGTATTCAACCCCCCCCCCCTTCTACAAACTTGTATAGCCCTTCGGGACCAACAAGTGGTATCAGAGCAGATTTGTTTAATCTCGTAAACAAGATCTAATCTATACTAAGATTTCCCTTCCTTGCTATTTTCTGAAAATGGCTACCAACACAAACACAAACTATATTGACAATGGTTCTCTTGCAAAACCCCCTAGATTCTCCAGAGATAATTTTAATCTATGGAAAAATAGGATGATTCTCTTCTTAGAAGGTGTAGACCCTACTATGCCTTATTATCTTGAAAACGGCCCATATATTCCTGTAAGAATTGATGTTGCAGTTCCAGCCGTTGAGAATAGACCTGCTATTCCAGAAAGGCTGGTTCCTAAAGAAGTTCATATGTGGATTGATGAAGATAAGAAGAAAGTGGCTATCGACACTAAAGCCAGATCCATACTATCCATGGCTCTTCCTGACGAAGTCTACCATTCCGTCATGAACCTGAAATCCTCAAAAGCCATGTGGGACACAATTTGTGTTCAGTATGAAGGTACTGCTGAAGTCCAGGACTCTCGAAAGATCAATCTGGTAAGACAGTACGAAAGCTTCATTTGTGGTAAGAATGAAACTCTCTCTGAAGTTCACCAACGTTTTAACTGTTTAATAATAGATCTGAAAACTGTTGGTAAGGAATATTCTAACTTTGAAGTGCTGACAAAGTTTTTAGAATGTTTACCTGAAAGCTGGGACAGTTATTCTATGTGTCTCAAGCTGTCAAAGGATCTAAGATCAATGACCATTGCTACCTTATATGGCACGATGCTGAATCATGAGCAATCGAGTCATCTTAAGAAGAATCTTGTAAAAGATTCCAAAAGCACCCCTGTTGTTTTACTCTCAGAGGAACCTTCCACTCAGCGACCCTCGGTCACTATCACTGAGTTGGAGAGTAACTCTGAAAGGTCATCAGATTCTGACTCTTTAGATGATGATGAATCTTTGGCTCTCCTCACTAAAAAGTTCAGGAGATTCGCCAAAAAGAAAATGTTCAGAAAGAACAAACCTCTTTCCATAACTGACAAGCCAAGATCATCAACTCTTGTTGATAAGGCTACTGCTACTTGTTTTAACTGCGAAAAGATAGGACATTTCGCTAACGAGTGCAGGTCAAAGAAAGTCTCTAGACCCTCAGCTTTTCCAAAGAAAAACTTTATTCCCAGGAATAAAGATGACAAATATGCCAAGCTGAAAGAAAAGTATGCGAAGCTGAAAAGCTTTAAGAAGAAAGGAAAAGGCCTGATGGCTTATGATTGGGCTGCCTCTGATGAAGAAGAATCGTCATCTAACTATAAATTTGATGAAGCCAATCTATGTCTTATGGCCAAGATTGAAGATGAGGAAGAAAGTTCAGACATTCCCTCTACTTCAACCTCTGCAATTCAGGTATCACCTTCCTTCTTTACCAATATTGCAAATATTGATGAAGCTGATAGTCTTCGTAAAATCGATCTCTTGACTAGAAGTTTATATGAAGCCATGAATGGCAAAACTATAGTTGAAAATCAAAACCTTGATCTCGCTGAACAGCTTAAAAACTGTCACCTTCAAATAGAAAACCTTTCTAAAATTGAAGAAGATTTTAAAGATCAAGTGCACTTAAATCAGCTAGTCAAAATCGAGCGCGAAGAAGCTATCGCTGCATTAAGAGATGAAAAATCTACTGTTGAAGGATGGTATAATTCCTCAACAAAGATCACTGAGATAATTAAGTCTCAGATTCCCCTGAGTGATAAACGTGGTCTTGGTTACAAAGCTGATACTCAAGAACCAACCATTGATCGTTCCATGCTCTTATTTCGAACTTTTGTATCCTCAGTCGCTGATACTTCATCCTCTCAGTGTTCCTCCTCTAGACCACCTATCCCTGAAGAAATTTCTACCTCTTCAAAAGGTAAAGAGAAAATGGTTTATCCAAAACCTGCCTCTGTCTTTAAAGATAAAGGTAAAGGAATTGCTTTCAACCAAAATCCTCAGAAGGGTACCTCTGTACCAAAGCTAAATGCTTCTAAAGCTTTAGTGATTTATTCCTCTGGATCAAGGAATCAGATCTCTGGATCTACTCAGCGTGGATCTATTCAGCGATCTACTCCTAGACTCAGAGTGGATGTCCTTGGTAATAAATCCGAAGAACTAAATGTTCCTCCCATTTCAAAAGCCAATAGCTTATTTGGTGATGGTCCTTCTAATTCAAAATCAAAAGCTCAGCATTCAAATGGTCCTAGAACTACTTTTAGTTATAGGAAATGTTATCACTGTGGACTTACTGATCATATTGCTAGTAAGTGCCCCACAGCCACCAAAGCTGAAAAGATAGCTAAGGTGAAGATCATTGCCACCAAGGCAAATAAGACCACTTAGGTTAAGAAATTAACCAAAGTGAAGATTGACAAAGCTGAATCTTCAAATGGTGCGAAGACTGTTGAACCTTCCATTCCAACTACTTCCACTGACAAACGTGTACACATGGTTAAGTGGGTACCCAAGAAAAACTAATCTTCCTTTGTAATGCAGGTTAAGAAGGGTATCTGGTATCTCGATAGCGGATGCTCTAGACACATGACTGGAAAGAAAAGCCTGCTCGCTGAATACAAGGAAGAGAAGGGTCCTTCTGTGACTTTTGGTGGAAATGGAAAAGGACATACCCGAGGGTTTGGTGTACTCTCTAATGGTACAACAAACTTCAGAAGAGTCGCATATGTTGAAGGGCTGAAGCATAATCTTTTAAGCATCAATCAGCTTTGCGACAAGGATAACAAAGTAATCTTTACTAAGGAATCCTGCTTTGTCACTGACAAAAAGGAGAAGATAGCTCTCAGCGGTTATCGTTTGGAAAATGTTTATGTAATAAACATGGACTCAACAACCACCGAGAACTCCTGTTTCTTCTCAAAAGCCTCATCTGATGTCAACTGGCTATAGCATAAGAGGCTCTCTCATCTGAATTTCAAGACACTAAACACTCTTTCTTCAAAAGAGTTAGTCACGGGTCTACCTCAACACTCATACGCCAAAGAGTCTTTTTGTTCAGCGTGTGAGAAAGGGAAGCAGACCAAAGCAAGCTTTAAGTCAAAGCAAGTATCCTCAGTGTCATCTCCTCTACAACTTCTCCATATGGATTTGTTTGGCCCTGTTAACAAACAATCCATCGCTGGAAAGAAATATACACTGGTCATAGTTGATGAATTCTCTCGCTATACATGGGTAATGTTTCTCCGTTCCAAGAGTGACACCCCTGAAGAACTCATCACCTTTGTTCGGAAGATGGAAACCCTGAACAACTTGACCGTTCGCTCAATAAGGAGTGATCATGGAACTGAATTCAAAAACAGTTCTCTTGATTCCTTCTTTGAGAGTAAGGGTATTTCTCACAACTTTTCATCAGTGAGAACACCGCAACAAAATGGAGTCGCTGAAAGAAGAAATAGAACAATTATTGAAGCTGCACGTTCAATGCTCAGCGATTCTCACCTGCCTACTCAGTTTTGGGCAGAAGTTGTCAACACTGCTTGTTTTACGCAAAACAGGTCGCTGATAGTTAAAAGATTCAATAAAACAGCCTATGAACTTTTTCATGGGAGAAAGCCTTCAATTAGCTTTCTTCACATCTTTGGATGTCAGTGTTTCATATTGAATAACAGAGATTCCCTTGGAAAGTTTGATCCTAAGGCTGATGATGGAATCTTTCTTGGATATTCTTCAATCTCCAAAGCCTTCAGAGTCTTCAATCGTAGAAGACAAACTGTAGAAGAAACTATTCACGTCACATTTGACGAATCTCGTTCAGCGAACTCTAAACCGTCCGCTGATACTGAAGAACTGAATCAATGGATGTTCTCTCATCTTGGTGATTCAGATGATATTCCCACTCATACTCATACAGTTGAAGATGATAGTCCTACTATCATCCCAAATATGCAGAATAGTGAAGCTGAAACATCATGGGTCTCAGCTGTTCCTTTAAACACTATACATGCTCCTGAACCAAATGTCTCAGACATTCCATCTACTTCTCAGCAATCAGTGAATATAATGACAACTGCACCCATTCCTCTCTTGGCTGATACTCCAGACGTCGCTGAAGCTTCATCTTCAGCTCCTCCAGTTCAGTTTGAGTCAGTGTCTCACGCTCCGGCTCAGCGATGGACTGTAAATCACCCAATTGATCAAATACTTGGTGATCTAAACGCTGGTGTTCAGACTCGACGAAGTACAGGTAATATTTGTTTATTTGTTAATTTTATTTATCTAACTGAACCAAAGAAAGTAGATGATGCCCTCAAAGATCCAAACTGGGTCAGCGCCATGCAAGAAGAGCCGACTGAATTCGAAAGAAACAAAGTTTGGAAACTTGTTCGAAGACCAACTGACAAGACAGTGATAGGCACTAAATGGGTCTATCGAAATAAGTTGGACGAACATGGAACTGTAACCCGCAACAAGGCTCGTCTTGTTGCTCAGGGATACAGACAAGAGAAAGGCATAGATTACGACGAAACATTTGCTCCAGTAGCAAGAATAGAATCTATTCGTCTATTTTTAGCATACGCTGTACACAAAGACTTCAAAGTATATCAGATGGATGTTAAGTCAGCATTTCTAAATGGAAAGCTGAATGAAGAAGTCTATGTGGAACAACCTCCAGGATTCTCAGATCCTAAGCGTCCAGGTTATGTTTATAAACTGGATAAGGCACTTTATGGCTTAAAGCAAGCTCCTCGTGAATGGTATGACACTCTCTCTACTTATCTCCATATTGAAAA
Organism: Saussurea involucrata; assembly: GCA_033807775.1. Lineage (NCBI taxonomy): Eukaryota > Viridiplantae > Streptophyta > Magnoliopsida > Asterales > Asteraceae > Saussurea > Saussurea involucrata. The sequence goes on from CM066324.1 coordinate 23,687,682, forward strand.
ATTTGAGAGAGGTAAAATTGACAAAACTCTATTTTTTAGAATAGTGAAAGGTCATATCATTCTTGTTCAGATATATGTTGATGACATTATATTTGGCTCTACTAACCCTGATCTTTGTACTCGTTTCGCTGATAGAATGAAAGATGAGTATATAAAATGAGCATGATGGGTGAACTAACATATTTCCTTGGTCTTCAGATAAAGCAAAATGAAAAAGGAACTTACATTAATCAGGGAAAGTATGTTAAAGATATGCTGAAGAAATTCGATTTAACTCAGAGTTCAGCTATGAAAACCCCTATGGCACCACCGCTGACACTTGATAAGGATGCTAATGGTATTCCTGTTAATGTCACGATGTACCGTGGGATGATTGGCTCTCTCTTGTATCTTACAACTAGCCGACCCGATATTATGTATGCAACCTGTTTGTGTGCACGATATCAAGCTGAACCTAAGATATCTCATATGACCGTTGTAAAGCGAATTTTTCGATACCTTAAGGGTACTGCAAATCTAGGTCTTTGGTATCCCAAAGACTCAGGATTTGATCTAATCGCCTATTCAGATAGTGATTTTGCAGGTTGCAAAATGGATAGGAAAAGCACCACAGGAGGCTGTCAGCTCCTGGGTGGAAAGCTGGTGAGTTGGACAAGTAAAAAGCAAAACTCAGTGTCCACCTCCACAGCTGAAGCTGAGTATGTAGCCGCTAGAAGCTGTTGTTCTCAGGTCTTGTGGATGAGAAATCAACTACTGGACTATGACCTACAACTCTCAAATATTCCAATCTATTGCGACAGCACAAGTGCCATCGCTATAGCCAACAATCCAGTGCTACACTCAAAGACAAAACACATCGAAATCAGGTATCATTTTATCAGAGATCATGTGATGAATGGTGATATAGAACTTCACTTTATCCCAACTGAGTATCAATTAGCTGATCTGTTCACCAAACCTCTTGATGAGACAAGGTTCAACTTTCTCATCAGCGAGCTTGGAATGCTGAACTTTGAAGAGTAAAATCTTCAGTGGTTCACATTTGATCAGCGATAGGATAAAATCAACTTGTATAACCCATTCTATCATTTTCTCTCTGAATAAACTTGATTCGCTGATATCAAGGTATGTTTTTCTCTCACTGACAATCGCATGTGAATGCAAGATTTCAAAACAAATTGCATCGCTGAATATCTCTTCCTTAATCAGCGATACTTTGAAATTTCTAAAACCAACACTGATATTTCTATTCAGTGTTTCATATTTTCAAAAGTGTCCCTGAGTTTTCAAAACCTCAGAGACATCCTAGAATATGAAAGGACAGTTGTGACGTCATCGCAACGGATAAACCCCGGCACGTTCTTTTTCTGACACACGTTTGCACGTTTCGTTTACCTTTCAATCAAATGCAAACACGTGTTTGTGTCATGATGAAAAACTTTCCCGCTCGAGTTTTTCTCTCTCTAAAAATCTCTCTATATAAACACTTTATGGGTTTATATTTCTCTTTTACGCGAACTTCTCCTCCAAGCAAGAAAAAGAAAATTTACTGTTGCATTTGTGCTCTCAAGTTTTCAAGAACTTCTTCTTCTTCAACGAACCAGGTTAATATTTTTGTTATTTACCTGATTCTCAAACTTGTTAATGATCTTCTCATTGTTTTTACAAGATCAAACAAAAGAACTTTTTCAAAAATGAAATCATTTCTTTCATTGTTTTATGAACACAACCTTTCATGGTTGTTCTTCAAGTTTAAACGCAAAATCTTAAACTTGTTCTTCATATGTTTTTCCAGAATCCTAATCCTCAAAGGAAACTGGAAAACAAGATTTTTAATGGGTTTGCTTTTCTTTTTCTAAAACAAGAAAAACCCTAATCTTCATTAAGACATTTTTGTCTGAATGAAATGGACAAAATTCGAACCATCTTATTGGAAAATCTTTCCACATTAAGATTATTCTTATTTGTAACATCTTTGGTTGAACTTATAATACAGAAATGGCGTCTGCTGACATTTCCACTGCTAAGAACACCACCGCTGAGAACACTGCTACTGCTGCTAAGGAATTGGAAATATCAAGGCTCCTCAGGTCAAGTTCACTCTTGAAGAACTGGACTGGACAAAATCCAACAACCTCTATGCGCTTCTCGAGTTTCCTCCTCGAAAGCAAGTCACACATCTGAGTGATGCTCTGAGCTTCCTGAAAAACTGTTGCCTCTCTACAACCCTGACCATAACACCTCCTGCACATCAGCTACTGCTATCTCAGTTCTGGTACTCTGCCAGACACTCTCAGCTACCATCCACCAAAGACTCCTAAAAAACAATTGACTGCATCCTCTGTGATACTGATTATGGCACAATGAAAATAACCCCTGCCATTATCCGCAAAGCTCTGAACCTTCCCATCGCTACAAAAGAAAAACCTTTTGTTCCTCTCCCTGACCACAAGAAACATTCAGACAGGGAAGCCATCACTGCATTCTTCGATGCAATGGGTTATATTTGGGAAACTGGGAGGGACAAGAAGCCAGAGAAGAAACTGACCCTCATCAAGAAATCTAAAATGCCCAGCGAGATGAACTTCATCTTCGCTCATTTGATTAGTTGCATGACTGCAAAGACCGGCTCCTCTGACCAAGCCGCTCAACCTCAGCAAGCAATGGGATATGCTTTGCTGAAAGGTCTACATATAGACTGCGCATCGATAATCTACGATGATCTGGTACTCAGAGTAGACTTTACCGCTGACCGTTCACTATGGGTTCCGTATCCAAGATTCATCAGCGCCGTCATCCAAACAGGCCTGAAGGACAACTACCCAAAAGAGGGTGACCTGAAACTCTCTCAGGTTGGCCCTAAGGTTCTCGACTTCAAACCGGTGGAAAATGAGGTACGTCTTTCTACACTCTTAACTCTTCTCAACCCTACTTCTTCGACTTCTGCAGCTCCATCAGCGGACAAACCCACTGCTGATACCCAAGCTGCAACCTCCATTCCTTCTCTTAAAAGAAAACACTCTCATACCCAACTTAGTTCCAAAAGAACTAAGAAAACCAAGGAGCAACCGCAGCAATCTCTTGCTGAAGACTCCTCAGCTCATCTTGAAGAGCTGAAGGAACGTTCAGTGGTACGCTCTGCCACAGCTGAACAAGCCACCCATTCCATCCCGGCCTCAGCGTCTCTAAACGTTGAGGTTATAAACTTGGAACCTACCCAACCTCCTTCAGTCTCTCCACACACTGAAGAAGCAATTCTCAGCGAATCCAACGCTGAACACCGCACCCAACCAACATTCTCAACCTTCGCTTCTCCCTCTACTCAATTGGACTCTAATCCAGTTGTCACTGAAGCACTTGTCATTCCTCCAGAAGCTAACGTTGATACTCTTCAAGGAGTGATGGATGTAGGACCTGCAGAGATGACCATGCGTACACGCACTTTAGCTGACGACATGGAACTCTTCTCAGGACACCGAGATTTTGATGAATTCACCAATCCTCCTGCAGGAATACACTAACCCATATACACTGTAACTGAACCCCAAACTTCTGAGCTTTCCTCTGTTCACAAGTTATTATATGTTACAGGTCCTAATTTGGGAGACATCAACGCCTCTCTGAAGACAATAGAGACGAAGCTGGCAGGTCTCACAACTACTCTTTCCGGCAACTCTTCAGCTGTAACAAACGCTGGAGAGAATCTCACAAAGCTGACAACCGTGGTCGAAAAGAATGCCTCCAAAGCTGACTTGGAGAAGGTTGATAAAACTCTTGGCGATTTTGCCAAAGTTCTCGCTGACATCTACACAGACTACCTCTCCATCTAAACTTCTGTTCACACCATGTCCAGTGAGGTCACAACGCTGAAGACAACGGTTGGAAAACTCGAAGGAGATATGTCTGCTGTGAAGACTGAAGTCAGTTCAGTAAAGACTGACATGCGTTCTGTGAAGACCGACGTCAATACGATGAAAAATGACGTCACTTCGATAAAGACAATGATGCAGCAGATCCTGCACAACATGACCGCCCCTGCTCCTGCACCTGAGCATTTTTCTACGGCGGATCGTGCTGAACTAGTGAAGATCAATCTTGCTATTTCTGGTCTAGAAAACAGACTAACAGCGTTTGAAATTTGTGTGGGGATCCCTGGCCAAGAAGACAAGGAACCAAAACCAGCTGTTGGGTCATCACATTCCTCCCCCACTCATCATGAGGAAGGAGGGGAGAAGACTGAAGACCTTCCCCATGATGAATCTATCAGGGGGAGAAGACTGAAGACCTTACCCTTGCTGAAGAGGGTGAGAAGACAATTGAAGAAGCAGCCGCTGGACCTCAGGGAGATGAAAACCCTGAGGGAACCGAGAAGCTTACCTCTGTATCTGAGGGGGAGCAACTCGAAGAAGAAGCTGAGGTATCTGAATCTGAAGCTGAAGACGATGAAGCCGTCGACTTATCTGAAGATGAACCATCATCCAGTGATAAGGGTGATGATGACAATGATGATGATGATGACTCCTTTATCGTCAAGCCTGCTCAGAGGACTACAGCTCTTAAAGGGATTCTGATAAATGAACCTTCAGGGGAGCGGACAAAGACAAAGCCATCAGCGTCTGAAGCTGACAAGGGCAAAGGAAAAAGTGTCGGTGAAGACGATGAAAATCTGACGATCTTGCTTAAAAAGCCGGTTTGTCAGGTACACTAACCTCTTCCTTACACTACATCCCTCCTCTATACACATTATTAGCTCTACTTTTCACAAACCTCTATACACTTTATCCCATTCTTTCTCTATCTCTGTTCTACCCAAGTTCTTACTCGTACGATCGTTGTGTTTCAGCTAGTCCTCTCCCCTGTTTGAGGATATCGCTGAATTTCCTACAGCTGCGACTTCACCAACAATAATCCCAGCTCCCAACGCTGAAGAAATAATCCCGGTCTTGGATTTGATCTCTGAGACTGATGAACCTGAAGAACAGATGCTCTCTCATACAAACAGACCTTCCTTGGTTCCTCAAAAACCAAGTGAAGAAGAGCAGAAAAGAAGAGATGAGATAATAAAGAAGTTCGAGGATCAGCGAATCATTCTGAAGCGTGATCAACTTCCTTCTGTTCCTCCAAAGTTCAGAATTTCTCAAAAGGAATACAAGGAACACCTCAGAGCTGAACGCCTAATTGCTGAAGGAAGAGAAGTTGAAGAAAAAGACAGAGAACTCGCCATCCAGCTTACTCAAAAATCGGTGAAAGACCCCAAGCTGAAAAGAGCTCCAATCGAAGTTCAACGTCAGCTATGGGAAGAAGCCAAGAAAATCGTTGAAGAAAAGAGAACTGTGTCTCAATCTACCTTAGCCTGGTGCAAAGAAAAGGTACACTTCAGACATCGATCTTCCAGAATAATCAAGGTACTCATCGCTGGAAGATCAACCCTCAAAGTTTCTATCGCTGAAATCGAGATATTCAGAGAGAATGGACAGTACGAAAAATTCTATGTTGAAGCTATCACGTAGTACGGTCTCTCTGAATGGTTGGAGATCAGATTATCCATCCAAAAGTCTCAGTCTAAGTACAAGGATCGCTTTGAAAAGCTGATAAACAAACAGATCGACTTAGTATATTATTGTGTGGATATTCCTCCTCCTCCTCCTCTCGAAAGTCAGAAAAGAAGGGCCTCTGCAAAGAAAAAGTCTAAATCTTCAGAAGATGGTCCTCGTATACGAAATGAAACAGGTATTGGTTTTTCTCTAGCTGAAGTCCTTGGTTCAGAACCTGATCTTTCTGCACTTGACACATCTCTTCCTCTTGATGAGACTTTCATCCCTGGGAAAGTCATAAGCAAACCCTATGGGATATTCTTTATTGACTGGGATGGACGAAAGCGTTTTCAACGTATCTCTGAACTTCCCATCACTCCCATCGAACAGCTGAAAGATCTTATCTATTGGTGTGATTTTAAAAACGACATTCAGGCACGGCATCTTAAACCCTTGATTTTTGAAGAAGCGTTGAACAAAAGAAATCAAGGAGTAAATGTCCCTGACTGGATGATCCCCACATCAAAGACCCTTGATGAACTTCTCATCAAGGAAGAACCTTTATAAACTGATAAGATCGCCTTTTTCTCTATTGTATCAGTTATTCTTTTGTACTTGTAATTGTATTCGTTGTACTTGTAATTTTTCCACTTCCCTCTGTAATCTTTACGAAGTTTAAAGAAAAATTTCAGCGAACGTACTTTACTCCATCAGTACAGAAAAGATCCCAGAAAACAGTAAAAGGGACAAATATTTTATGAATTCTTTTTATCCTTATGTTTTCATTAAATAGAAATTTTCTCTGTTGCTATGTCATAATCAAATAGGGGGAGATTGTTGATCCAAACCCTCAGTGATTTGATAATGACCCTCTCGTATATACTTAGTGAAAATTGTAAGTAAATAATATGTATCAGAGTTTCACTATCGCTGATAAGTACTAAGATCTTACAGTACCGCTGATAGGAACTCTCGCTCTTTAGATTAAACATTCAGCGAACACTGTTCACCATAATACTCTGAGTCTGTTCAGTACTTATGATGATCGCTGATTAGTTAGTTGTTTACTTATGATCTCTGAAGACAAGTTTCACGTCAACATAGGTTCTACGCTGAAGTCGAAGATCAAGCTCAAGAACCAGCGACAAGTCTACTAATGAACTGATGCGGATCAGCGAAGACTCAGATTTGTCCACTCAACGTGAAGTATCAAGTACAAGACTTTAGCTATCGTTGAACTTTACCATTCGCTGATATAGAATGATAAACCGCTGAATCAACGAAAAGCTGATCATGAAGTCCTCCGTACAAAGTACTTTTGTCTTAACCACCCTTGCACGTCTTCGTACGATATGTCAGAAAAGAACCTCCTTATTGTCTGAAATCGTACAACCACTCTGATACTACACTGTTCAAACATGCGGCTACTAAGGTTGTCAACAAAGGTCAATGACATACAACCAATGAGCTGCTGCCACGTGTAAAGTGTAAACTGCCATGCATTAAATGCATGCAGTATATAAGAAGAAGAACTCACTTCATTTTGAAGTAACTTGCTAACTCTGGACAAGTTCATCCTTCTTATCTTGAGATAGGTTATTATTAGTAATTTCCTTCTCTTTCTTAGTACAAGAAACTTAGTGTTCCAACTTGTTTAGATGTAGGTTTATCCTTAATCTTGTTCCGCAACAAGCTGTAAATTGTTAATGATTCATCAATAAACAATTTAAAAAAGTAAAATATGTGTTTGTATTCACCCCCCCCCCCCCCTTCTACAAACTTGTATAGCCTTTCGGGACCAACATAATAGTTAAACATTTCATATACTTAAATCTTTATATCATTTATATATATAAATGGAAGAACCACATGCAATGATGTGGCACACTCTTAGTGTAGTATTCTTCATATGAATTTTCTGGGATTTTTGATTTTCAAAAATATTTCATTTGTTAAAGACTTTTCTATCCTTAATAAGAAAATGAATGCTCTACTATGAACGGGGGTTCTTTGGTAAAATTATATTCATCTTGCATTTATAATATTATTTAATATCATATGACCAACTTATCATTTTCTCCTCCATGCCTTCTTGAATTCTCACCTTTTTGGTTTTCCTCTCTATTCATTCCTTGAAATACATGCTAACAAAGTCATCCCTACCACAAAGTTCAAACCTCCTCATCGAGATTTCAAGTTTGCATTTTTTTTTAAACTTACAGGTTCGTATGAAAATTGTACACCCTCTTAATTTTCTCACGCTCTTCATCTCTCAACTTCTTCCTCTCTATTCAGCTTTACTTTTGACGTTCTTGATATATTGGTTTTGCTTTTGTTTGGCTTTTGTTGAATTATATTTTGGTTGCTCAAGAGTTCCATGCTTATTAAAGGTAAATAGGTGGTATAATCTCCTTTTTCTCTTGATTTATGCACATTTAGTAGTCAAATACCTTGACATCATTATCAAATCTTGAAAATGTAATTATTCATTTAACAGGCATAAAATATTCGACATTACAGGTTATTTGGTATTATCTGCTAACATCTGCAATTAATGAGTGTATCCACCTTGACATGCATATGGATCGAGCGGTACGAAAAAAAACTTTGATTTGAGAATGAAACAAGAAAAAGATGCATTACAAATTTAGCATTTCCATGTATAAAATTGTTATAGCATTGGAATTCAATTGAATTATTTGTTCTACATTTGTAGCCCGTCTTCTATACTATATTTTTAATGGAATTTTATGATTATATACAAGAAAACTATATATTATTTATACTCACGAAATGAGAGGTTAACCCTTATTTAATTGATCTCCCTTCGATGAGAGAGATCACTCCTCAATTGTCTAATAGGTCATTTTACCTTACAAGGTCTTAAATAATATAATCCTTTTATTCCATTTACAACATCCTTATATCTTAACAATTTCATGTCTCTTATTTGAAGGGTTAAGTTTGGATATTTGGTTATACAAAATAGAAGAGAGAGCTTCGTAATTTGAATGTGAAGCCTTTTATTTTACGATTTGGTTGGTTAAAAATGTGGTTGTTTAGATGGGATTTTAAGGACATACAATACACACAAACTAATTTAATAAATTGTGATGCAAAACAAGGTTTATAAACTAAACTGAGAAGGTCAACTTTGAGCATGATGTTTAATATTGTGTATATACACTTGCTATTAACCATTTTTATAAATGTTTAACTTTGACACTAAAACATTATTACGCTTACATAAAATGAAAAGTTAAAATCTCTTTATTAATGAGAAACAATTCCTATAAGTGAAAAAAAAGATTATGTTCACTTATGACCTTTTAAAAAACGGTTCCAATATACAATATAATATATTACAATTCATTTTATTAGCCGTCAATTTACGAATTACACTTGTCATAAAATGATTACCTATTTTTTAACAAAACAAATTTCGTCACCGCGCAACGCACGGTGCCACGCACTAGTATGAATGAAGAAGTAATTGGGAATGTGATTCGATTATCTATTTGTCTACTTAATTGACTTCAACACGATAGATCAATACAATTCAAATATGGCATTTAATCTTCACTAAATTCAGAAAATTCCAGAATTGAGCTTTTAATCTCTTATTTTAATTTTGTAAGTGGAACCATTTGGGAATATTTTTTAGGGACGACTAATGGCTTTTAGATCAACGTTATATTTTAATTATTTATGACCAAAAATTAACATCCACAATAATTTGATGTTAACAATTGATGTGTTTTTTAATTTGCAGATCATACGTGCATCGACTGTGATACCTGTCGTTGGATGGACCCGGTAATTACCATCACTTCATTTTTAAGTAACCTTTGTCATTTACCACAACTATTCCTGTATAATATTTAAGGCGAAGGATGGTGTGAGAAGTTGAGTTTAATGTGAGAAGTGGATCTGAACCTTGATCATTTTTAATCAAATGGAATTGATCTGGTACATTTCGTTCCATTTTATCTCGTTGCATCTCATCCTAATCTGCCTCTATTTCTCATCCAACGGTAGATAACCATTTCTCACGTTAACTTCAACTTCTTACCGGAACCCAACCCTAATATTTAAGTGTTGTATTTGATCTTCTGTTTTTGCCAAACCATTAAGCTAATGGATTTGTCGATGATTATCCTTTTCAAAATTGTCAGGTAGACCTTACGAGCTTATTAGATGACAAACTTCGGTGGCGTTTGTTTTTTAAGAGGTCTGAAGTATTATTTCACTTTTGATTAATAAGAGGTGAGGATTTAAGAGGTTATAAGACATTAAGTTACCTCTTTTAATTTCAGACATATTTCAGACTTAAGAGCCTCTGAAGTCTGAAAAAAACAAACGGTCTGAACGTAAAAACGTCTGACCGATTCAGACTTCAGAGGTATTAAGAGGTTTTTTTGAAAAAACAAACAGCCCCTTCACGTCCCTTTGTTCAGATTCCACTAATGTGAAGGAAGTGGTCTTAGGTGTGTTGTTAGTCAAATGATGTCAAAATTGCAAGTACCAAATTAATGCAGATTGGTTATGTCATTCTTCTTTGACTATATTCTTTCGAAACCAACCGACAGTGGCAGATCCTATTCAACAAATACACATCAACATGATTCACAAAACTACAAACTCAAACTGATTATTAACATAAACAGTAAAGAAAAATTACAAACCCTAAAATTAGAACAAGATGTTCTTAGCTAATTCGAGAGAGAGAGAGTTGCAGAGAGAAAAATGGTGAGATAAAATGAGAATGAATCGTCTAAAATGAAACTGAAATCATCATTTTATATTATCTTCAGATTTAACACTTTTAGTCCTTCAGCTTCACACCGACTTGCTCCGCTGCCCTCATACTTCACTAGAAAGTGACCTGCAGCCCCTTGACCTTGCTATCTCTACAATTCTTCACAATTCATCTTTCAATCTTTGTCCAGTTTACACCCTCTACTTATCTAAACAATATATACAAACAAAATAAATTAGATGATGACAAGATTGGTCAAATACTCATCTATTTTAACACCCTCCCTCAATCTTGACATCTAAATAAATCTAACATATGTAACTTATTACAAAGATACTTATGTTGATTTATTCCAAGGGATTTAGTAAAAATATCTGCAGGATTCTCAACTGAAGGAACTTTAACAGTTTTAAGTAATCCTGAAGATACCTTTTGTCGTACTTGATAAACGTCTATTTCAATATGTTTAGTACGTTCATGGAAAACAGGATTATTTGCAATTTGTATTGCAGATTTATTGTCACAATGAAGATTTACAGGAAGTAAATCTTTTACCTTTAACTCTTGTAAAAGACCTATTACCCATATAATCTCACATAGAGCAGATGCCATTGCTCTATATTCTGATTCCGCAGAAGAACGAGAAACAGTTGTTTGTTTCTTACTCTTCCAAGAAATCATACAATTACCAAGAAATAAGCAATAACCAGTTACTGACCTTCTAGTGGACAAACACTTGCCCCAATCAGCATCAACATACATATTTAGTTTAAATTCAGACGATACAGAAAAATTTACACCATTACCTGGAGATGCTTTTAGATAACGCAATACTCTAAGAGCCAACTTTAGATGAGATAATCTTGGCGAATGCATAAATTGGCTTAAAGGGTGCGTTTGGTACGCAAACTGGATGGGACGGGACGGGACAACAAAAATAGTCCCATGTTTGGTATGCCATGGGACAAAAATCAGATGGGACAACATGGGACAAAAACAAGTTTTCATGGGACAAAACTTGAGATTTTTTGTTCCACCAAAATAGGTGGAACAACATGGGACTAAAACATAAGATTACTAAAATACCCCTTTTTTCCCAACGTAACCTAGATTAAAATTATCTCCTCCAGTTCTGTCCCGTCCCGTCCCATCCAGTCCAGTCCCGTCCAGTTTCGTCCCGTCCCGTCCCATCCAGTCTGCGTACCAAACGCTACCAAACAGTGTACATCAAATGCTATATCAGGTCTAGTAGCCAGCAAATATATCAACTTACCAACTAACTTTTGAAAACCAGTGAAATTTTTTAAGAGAGGGTCCTTTGAATCAGACCCACTCGATTCTGTTACAATCAAGTTCCTATCCATTGGTGTACCAATGGGTTTTACACCCAAATAACCAAATTCACTTAAAAGTTCAAGACAATACTTATGTTGTGACATACAAATTCCTTGTTCAGTTCTTAAAATCTCTATTCCTCGAAAAAAAATTAAATCACCCAAATCTTTGATTTTAAAATTTGACTTCAAATGTTCTTTAACTTTGTTTACTTCATTTATACAATTTCCTGTTAAAATAATGTCATCAACGTAAACTAATAAAACAATAAAAATAGAACCTTTATTTTTTGATGAATAACGAATAATCACTTTCACTTTGTATAAAATCATTTTTAATTAAACATGATGATAACTTCTTATACCATTGCCTAGGAGCCTGTTTTAAACCGTATAATGATTTAACTAATTTACAAACTCTTTTATCATTAGCAGAAAAGTATCCAGGAGGCAAGGACATGTAGACTTCTTCAGACAAGTCACCATATAAAAATGCATTGTTTACATCTAATTGACACAAAGACCAATTATTTTGAACTGCTAAAGCAATTACACAACGCACAATAATTATTTTAACTACCGGTGAAAAAGTCTCTTCATAATCCAATCCCTCCCTTTGAGAGTACCCCTTGGCAACTAACCTTGCCTTATACCTTTCCACTTCACCAGTGGACTTATATTTTATTTTATAAATCCATCTACAGCCAATAGGTTTACGGCCAGGGGGCAAATCAGACAAAACCTAAGTTCTATTTCTATATAAAGCTTCCATTTCCTTATTTATTGCCGAAACCCAGTTTTGATCCTTACAGGCCTCAAAATAATTACTGGGTTCTACAGCCTTATTTAAGGTGGAAACAAAACAGAAATTATCCTTGTTGAGAAAAGAATAGTTAACTACTTTTTCTATTCCATATTTGACCTTTCCTTCAACCACATAATCAATAAATCGTTTAGGCAAATTTGAAGGACGACTAGACTTCCTAATAAAACATGTATTAGGATTATTTGAAGAAGCACCCTCAGGAGGGGAACTCAACCTATCATCATTACTTTGAACACTTAAGGGATTAAAATCAAATTCACACTGATCGTTTGCTGCCAAATCAGTACCGCCTGAATTCTGGGATTCGACAGCTCTGTTTATGCCAGTGCCGCCAGAACCTTGAAGTTCGGCAGTTCTGTTAACATCATTATTAGTACTTCTGAAATTATTTTGGTTGCCCCAACGATCATGATTATTATGAGTTTCAGAGTAAGAATTATTCCCAAGTTGAGTTTTATCCCTATTTTCATCATCGGGTATATTTGAAAGAAAATCATTAGTGTGAACATATATCGAATAAAAAAAGTTTAAAGTATTTAGATCACTTTTGTCTAAAGCTTGTTTGGTTTCACTCATCTTAAACGGAAATATTGTTTCATAAAATTTCATGTCACGAGAAACAATGATTTGTTTGGAATCTAGACTATAAAGTCTATACCCCTTTTTTGAATTTGCATAACCAAGTAATACATATTTTTCAGCTCGGGCTGAAAATTTATCAGAATTGTTAGGTTTAATTGCAAAACAAAGACATGCAAAGTTTTTTAGATGAGTAAGCACAAGAGCAAAACCAAACACAAGTCTACCATTTAAAACAGAAGATGGGGTTCTATTTATAAGATATGTGGCAGTGAGAATACACTCATTCCACATGTTCAATGGAACGTCTCCTTGGAACATTAAAGCTCTAGCTACATTCAACAAGTGTCTATGTTTGCGTTCAACAACCCCATTTTGTTGGGGAGTGTACACACAAGAAGTTTGATGAGTAACACCCTTGATTTTAAAAAATTCAACTAACCTATGATTAACAAATTCAGAACCATTATCACTTCTGAACACCTTAACAGATTTGCCAAACTGGGTGAGAAGTAAACTGTGAAAACCAATGATAATATCAACAACCTCATCCTTAGCTTTTAACAAGTAAACCCACACAGAACGAGTAAAATCATCTACCACTGTTAAAAAACAACGATAGCCTTCTCTACTAGGCACACGATAGGGTCCCCACAGATCAATGTGAACTAAGTCACCTAAGCTGGTGGTCTTATGCTCACTAAGATTAAACTTATCACGAGCTTGTTTAGCCTTATGGCATATCTCACAAGGAACAGATTCACTACCATTACTTAGGTTTAACCTATTTTTTAACACATTTAAAACTTGATCAGCAGGATGCCCTAAACGGCTATGCCAAAGCTGTCGTGATACATTACAATATATGGACATGTTAGAGCTACTAAAACTATTCTTTAAATCTCTAGACCCAATAACAACAGATTTATCAAGTTGATCAAATAAGTACAAACCTCCTTGTTCACTACCAGTCCCCACAACTTTCATAGCAGGAAAGCCATGAATAAGAAAACATTTATACTCATTAAACCCAACAAAGATCTTGTTATCTCTAGCAAGCTTGTGCACAGATAATAGGTTTACATTGAAGTCTGGAATAACAAGGACATCAGATAATGTGACTTTATCATTTAGTTTGAAATTTCCAATTTTATTTATGATAGCTTCATCACCATTTGGTTGCGTAACCTTTAACCTTAGCTCAGAAATATCCACTACATTTTCCAGAAAAGAGACTGAAGAAGTCATATGGTGGTTAGCACCAGAGTCGATAATCCAACTATACTTATGTAATTTTGAAGATACATTAGACATATTAGCCATACCAGCAAACATACCAGCCATACTGACGGCAATTCCATTAGGCTGTTTCTGATCAATAAGAGACAACAGTTTGTTGACTTGATCTTCAGTGAGAGAAGAAGTAGTAGAACCATGACCAGTCCCATCAGCAGAAGAGACATGGCTCGAAAAAGGTTTAGCAGGTTGATTAGATTTATTTTTAGTAAATTGAAAATCCTTTGGAAACCCAATCAACTTGAAACACTGCTCAATAGTGTGACCATTCAAACCACAATGTCTGCACACCAATTGAGGTTTTCCAGATTGCTTTTTATTATTTGAAGTTTTACCAAAAAATGCAGAGTTTTGAACTTTAGTATCAGATGAAACACGAGTCCCACCTCGGTGAGACTCTTCTCTCGATACCAAAGAAAAGGCGGTCTTAACAGAGGGAAGAGGTTATGTCATTAAAATATTACTCCTCACATTAACATACATATCATCAAGACCCATTAAGAATTGCATTAGTTTTAAAAGCTGATTGTGCTTTGAAAAGTCATGAGCAGCATTACATGAACATGATGGTAGTTTTATTAATGCATCAAACTGTTTCCAAAGAGAATTCAATTTGTGATAATATTCAGAAACAGATGTTCCATTTTGACTTAACGAGTTAATTTTCTGATGCAAGTTCAATGTCACAGATCCATCAATTTTATCATAAGTTTTCCTGAGTTCTTCCCATACTTCAAAAGCAACTCTAGAGAACACTTGACTAACAAATAACTCCTCAATATATGGAACTCAAAATCCAAGACAAAACAACGGAGATGCACCTGTCCCACTGTTTTCCTAGAACTTCATTATCAGTGGGACGAGGTACAGAACAGTTTATGAATCCCAGCTTGTTTTTAGTTTCAAAATCCAAAATCATAGCACATGACCACACCTTGTAATTCTCTATACCTGTTGGTCCCGAAGGCCTATACAAGTTTGTAGAAGGGGGGGGGGGGGGTTGAATACAAACACACAGATTTTACTTTTCTAAATTGTTTATTGATAAATCATTAACAATTTACAGCTTGTTGCGGAGACAAGATTAAGGATAAACCTAAATCTAAACAAGTTGGAACACTAAGGTTTCTTGCACTAAGAAAGATAAGGAAATTACTAATAATAGCCTATCTTGAAATAAGAGATATGAATTGTCCAGAGTTAGCAAGTTACTTCAAAATGAAGTGAGTTCATCTCTTTATATACTGCATGCATTTAATGCAAGTCAGTATATACTTTACACGTGTCATCAGCTGGTTGGTTGCATGTCATTGACCTTGGTTGACAACCTTAGTAGCCGTAAGGATGAACAGTGTAGTATCAGAGTGGTTGTACGATTTCAGATATTCGGAGGTTCTTTTCTGACATTTCGTACGGAGGCGTGCAAGGGTGGTTAAGACAAAAGTACTTTGTACGGAGGACTTCATGATCAGCTTTCGTTGATTCAGCGATTATCATTTACTATTCAGCAGATGATAAAGTTCAGCGATAGCTGAAGTCTTGTACTTGATACTTCACGTTGAGTGGACAAATCTGAGTCTTCGCTGATCCGCATCAGTTCATTAGGGGACTTGTCGCTGGTTCTTGAGCTTGATCTTCGACTTCAGCGTAGAACCTTTGTTGACGTGAAACTTGTCTTCAGGGATCATAAATAAACAACTAACTTATCAGCGATCATCATAATGACTGAACAGACTCAGAGCATTTATGGTGAACAGTGTTCGCTGAATGTTTAATCTAAAAAGCGAGAGTTCCTATCAGCGGTACTGGAAGATCTTAGTACTTATCAGCGATAGTGAAACTCTGATACATATTGTTTACTTACAATTTTCACTAAGTATTTAAGAGAGGGTCATTATCAAATCACTGAGGGTTTGGATCAACAATCTCCCCCTATTTGATTATGACATAGCAACAAAGAAAATTGCTATTTAATGAAAACATAAGGATAAAAAGAACTCATAAAATATTTGTCCCTTTTACTGTTTTCTAGGATCTTTTCAGTACTGATGGAGTAAA
This sequence comes from Saussurea involucrata, assembly GCA_033807775.1. Taxonomy (NCBI): domain Eukaryota; kingdom Viridiplantae; phylum Streptophyta; class Magnoliopsida; order Asterales; family Asteraceae; genus Saussurea; species Saussurea involucrata. The sequence continues at coordinate 23,704,068 of CM066324.1, forward strand.
GTACGTTCGCTGAAATCTTTCTTTAAAATATTGAATCAGGTTACAATGAAGAACAGAAAGATTACAAGTACAAGCGAAATAATTTACAAGTACAGAAGGATAACTGATACAATAGAGAAAAAGGAGATTATATCAGCCTTCAAAGGGTTCTTCCTTAATGAGAAGTTCATCAAGGGTCTTGTCAGTGGGGATCATCCAGCCAGGGACATTTACACCTTGATTTTTTAACTTCAGAGCAGCTTCAAAAATCAAGGGCTTCAGGTGTCTAGCTTTGACGTCGTGTCTGACTTCACACCAGTGTACGAGATCTCTGAGTTGTTCGATTGGAGCGATGTGGAGCTCAGAGACACGTTGAAAGTGAGGATTTCCATCATAGTCTAAAAAGAATATACCATATGGATCACTTACCACTGTGCCAGGGATGAAAATTTCTCCAGGTGGTAGGGAGGTGTCAAGCATTGAAAGATCAGCATCAGGGCCAAGAACTTCAGCACGAGAGAAACCAATACCTGTTTCATTTCGAATGACTGGACCTGAGTTAGAAACTTTCTTCTTCTTTGCAGAGGCTTTCTTCGGTTGAGGAAGAGTAGGAGGAATATCTACACAGGATGAGAGCAGTTCGATCTGTTTGTTTAAGATCATTTCGACATGGCTTTTGAACTTTGAGCGTGATCCCTGAATGGCTAATTTTGTTTCTAACCATTCAGAGAGACCAAACTTTTCTAAGGTAGCAGCATAGAAGGTTTGTTTGGATTTGTCATCTCTGTAGTCATCCACTTCAACAACAGGAACATCAACGTACATTTTTCCTCTGATGTTGGCTTTGATAATTTTGGATGGTCTTGATCGATAGGTCAGCATTTGTTTAGCCCATTCCAAAGTTGTATCAGAGACCTTTGTCTTTTCTCTAACGATCTCTTGAGCATCATCCCAGAGCTGACGTTGAACATCAATGGGAACTCTTTTCAGCTTGGGGTCTTTGATTGATCGTTGAGTAAGCTTGATGGCGTATTCTCTGTCTCTCTCTTCAGCTTCCTTTCTTTCAGCGATGAGGCGTTCAGCTCTGAGGTGTTCCTTGTATTCAGCTTTTGAAATTCTGAACTTAGGAGGAACTGAAGGCAGTTGATCACGCCTTAGAATGATTCGCTGATCCTCGAATCGCTTTATTATTTCTTCTCTTCTCTTTTGATCCTCTTCATTCAGCTTTTGAGGAGCTGAGGAAGGTCTGTTTCTATGCGAGAGAGGTTGTTCTTCAGGTTCATCAGTCTCAGAGATCAAATCCAAGACTGGGATTATTTCTTCAGCGGCAGCTGGAATTATTGGTGAAGTCGCAGTTGTGGAGCCTTCAGCGATATCCTCAAACAGGGGAGAGGACTAGCTGAAACGCAGCGATCTTACAAATAAGAACTGGGTAGAAGAACTTGGGTAGAAAAGATAGAAATGTGGATGTGTAGAGAGGTTTGTGGAGTAGAGAACTGATTGTGTATAGAGATGTTCAGGGAAGGAATATAAGTAAAGTTTAGTGTACCTGACAAACCGGCTTTTCAAGCAAGATCGCCAGATTTTCATTTTCAGCGAGGCCTTTGCCTTTGCCTTTGCCTTTGCCTTTGCCTTTGCCTTTCTCAGCGCCAGAGGCTGAGGGCTTTGTCTTTGTCTTCTCCCTTGAAGGTTCATTTATCAAGATTCCCTTAAGAGCTTTGATCCTTGGAGCAGGTTTGACAATAAAGAAATCATCGTCATCTTCGTCATCATCATCATCATTCTTTGGAGAAGAAGATGGTTCATCATCAGGGATGTCGACGGCTTCATTATCTTCTGCTTCGGATTCTTCAGCATCTTCTTCGAGTTGCTCCCCCTCAGATACAGAGGCGAGCTTCTCGGTTCCCTCAGGGTTTTCATCTCCCTGAGGTTTTTCAGCGATCAGATCTTCATTCCTCTCTCCCCTGATAGATTCATCATGGGAAAGGTCTTCAGCGCTCTTGTTCAGATCTTCAGCGCTTTTGTTCAGATCTTCAACGCTCTTTTCAGCGGTATGTTCAGCGCTCTTCTCCCCCTCTTTCTCATGATGACTGGGGGAGGAATGGGTAGACTCAGCGTTGGTGTTATCTCTGTCTTCTGGGCCAGAGATTTTCACACAACCTTCAAGCTTTGCTATTCTGTCTTCTAGGCCAGAAATAGCAGGCGTGATTTTCTTCAGCTCTGTGCGATCCGCCGCTGTGAAAGATTCCAAAATAGGGGCAGGGGCAGGAGCAGGAGCTGGAGTTCTTGCCTTGTTGAGCAGCTCTTCGATCATTGTTCTCATCGAACCAACGTCGGTCTTTACAGAGCCTAAGTCAGTCGTCAGAGTTTGAACGTTTGTCTTCACAGCAGACATATCACCTTCTAGTGCTCCAACCGTTGTCTTCAGCGTTGTTACTTCGCCGGACATGGAGGAAACTGATTGTTTGAGTGAGGTGTAGTCTGTGTAGATGTCAGCGAGCACTTTGGCGAAATCGCTGAGAGTCTTATCAACAATCTTGATGTCGTCTGTGGAAGCTTTCTTTTCCACCACCGTTGTCAGCTTTGTCAAATTCTCTCCAGCGTTTGTTACAGCTGTAGAGTTGTTGGAGAGTGTGGTGGTGAGATCAGTCAGCTTAGTTTCCACGGACTTCAGAGATTCGTTGATGTCTCCCAAATTAGGACCTGTAACACATAAGTACTTGTGAACAAAGGAAAGCTCAGAAGTTTCAGGTTTAGTTACAGTGTATATGGGTTGATTTGTACCTGCAGGAGGATTGACGAAATCGTCAAAGTTGCAGACTCCTGAATAATGTTCCATATCCTCTTCGAAAGTTCGGTGAGGAATGGTGATCTCTGCAGGTCCTGTCTTCATCATTTGTTGAGAAGCGTCAGCGGTGGATTCTGGAATGATGGCATCTCCAGTGTTAGCTGGAGGAGAGTCCAAAGAAGTGGAGGGAGGAGCGAAGGATAAGATTGGGATTCGGGTACTGAGTTCAGCGTTGGAATCGCTGACAATCACTTCATTAGTCTTTTGAGAGACTGAGGGAGGTTGGGTAGATTCCAAGTTTCTAACCTCAGCGTTTGGAGACGCTGAAGTCTGGATTGGAGGGATGGCTTGAACGGGTGTGGCAGAGCGTACCACGGAACTTTCCTTCAGCTCTTCAGAATGAGCTGAGGAGTCTTCAGCATGGGATTGTTGGGGTTGCTCCTTGGTTTTCTTGATCCTCTTGGAATCAAGTTGGGTGTGAGAGTGTTTCCTTTTCTTAGAAGGAGAGGATTGTGTGGCCGGGGTATCAGCGATGGGTATTGTCGCTGAAGGAGCCACAGAAAGCGGAGAATTTAGAAGAGTGAGAAGAGTAGAGAGACGTACCTCGTTGGCGACAGGTTTGAAATCGAGCACCTTAGGGCCAACCTGAGAAAGTTTCAGGTCACCCTCTTCAGGATAGCTGTCCTTCAGGCCATATTGGAAGATGGCGCTGATGAAATGGGGGTAGGGAACCCATGCTGGTCGGTCAGCGGCAGAATCCACGCGTTGTACTAGGTCATCATATATAATAGAGGCCCAGTCAATGTTTAGACCTTTCAGCAGTGCGTATCCCATAGCTTGCGTAGGTTGTGCGGCTTGATCAGAAGAGCCGGACTTCGCTGTCATGCAGCTGATCAGGTGAGCGAAGATGAAATTCATCTCGCTGGGCATTTTGGATTTCTTTATCAGCGTCAGCTTCTTCTCGGGCTTCTTGTCCCTTCCAATGTCCCAGATGTAACCCATTGTGTCGAGAAAAACAATGATGGCATATTTGTCAGCTTGCTTCTTATGGTCAGGGAATGGAACGAAGGGTTTTTCTTTGGTGGCATTGGGAAAGTTCAGGGCTTTTCGAATGATTGCGGGGGTTATCTTAATTATGCCATACTCAGTATCGCTGAGTATGCAATCGATGGTTTTGGAGGGGTCTTTGGCGGAGGGTAGCTGAGAGTGTCTGGCAGAGTACCAGAACTGGGATAGTAGTAGCTGACTTGCGGGAGGTGTGATGGTCAGTGCTGTTGAAATGCAGCAGTTTTTCAGGAAATTCACAGCATCATCCAGATGTGTGACTTGCTTTCGAGGAGGAAACTCGAGAAGCGCAGAGAGGTTGTTCACCTTAGTCCAATCTAGTTGATCCAGCTTGAACTTTACCTGAGGGGCTTTGATGATGTCCACTTCCTCAGAGTCAGCGGAGATGGACTCAGCGGTGACATTGATCTTTGAAGATGCCATTTCACTGTATTATCAGTTCAACCAACATGTTAACAAATAAGAATTGTCTTAGTATGGAAAGAATTTCCATTAAGATTGTTCGAATTTTGTCCATTTCATTCAGACATAAATGTCTTAATGAAGATTAGGGTTTTTCATGATTTTTGAAATGAAATGTAAAACCCATAAGGTCTTGTATTCCAGTTTCTAAAAGAAAACTGGATACGAATGAAGAACAAGTTTAAGATTTAGATTTAAAACTTGAAGAACAACCATGAAATGGTTGTGTTCATAAAACCATGAGAGAAATGATTTTATTTTACAAAGTTCTTTTGTTTGATCTTGTTTATGAGATTAAACAAATCTGCTCTGATACCGCTTGTTGGTCCCGAAGGCCTATACAAGTTTGTAAAAGGGGGGGGGGGGGTTGAATACAAACACACAGATTTTACTTTTCTAAATTGTTTATTAATAAATCATTAACAATTTACAGCTTGTTGCGGAGACAAGATTAAGGATAAACCTAAATCTAAACAAGTTGGAACACTAAGGTTTCTTGCACTAAGAAAGATAAGGAAATTACTAATAATAGCCTATCTTGAAATAAGAGATATGAACTTGTCCAGAGTTAGCAAGTTACTTCAAAATGAAGTGAGTTCATCTCTTTATATACTGCATGCATTTAATGCAAGTCAGTATATACTTTACACGTGTCATCAGCTGGTTGGTTGCATGTCATTGACCTTGGTTGACAACCTTAGTATCCGTAAGGATGAACAGTGTAGTATCAGAGTGGTTGTACGATTTCAGATATTCGGAGGTTCTTTTCTGACATTTCGTACGGAGGCGTGCAAGGGTGGTTAAGACAAAAGTACTTTGTACGGAGGACTTCATGATCAGCTTTCGTTGATTCAGCGATTATCATTTACTATTCAGCAGATGATAAAGTTCAGCGATAGCTGAAGTCTTGTACTTGATACTTCACGTTGAGTGGACAAATCTGAGTCTTCGCTGATCCGCATCAGTTCATTAGGGGACTTGTCGCTGGTTCTTGAGCTTGATCTTCGACTTCATCGTAGAACCTTTGTTGACGTGAAACTTGTCTTCAGGGATCATAAATAAACAACTAACTTATCAGCGATCATCATAATGACTGAACAGACTCAGAGCATTTATGGTGAACAGTGTTCGCTGAATGTTTAATCTAAAAAGCGAGAGTTCCTATCAGCGGTACTGGAAGATCTTAGTACTTATCAGCGATAGTGAAACTCTGATACATATTGTTTACTTACAATTTTCACTAAGTATTTAAGAGAGGGTCATTATCAAATCACTGAGGGTTTGGATCAACAATACCACTCAACTTCATACTCATAATAGAAACACCAGAAGTATCACTTGGGTGGAGATAAAGAGGATCTCCAAAATCAAGCTTAGCAATTAAGGATTGCTCTTCTTGATTTTTGGAAGCTTCTCCAACCGTCATGATGACTTTAGGTAAGAAACACACACACGGTAAAAAACTAGGAGATCACACAGCATGATTCCTTGCCACTCAGAGATGGTAGGTCAAGCCAACCTCCCAGTTACCAAACAGAAGTAGAAGGAGAGCAGAACACACAGAAGATAAGAGAAGAAGACTTACAGTGGGGTCAGTACTAAACAACCACAGATCAGGAATAACTTACAGAGTTCCTTTAAGAATATGCACAGCGGAAACACAGACGTGAGTCTCTGAAGAAGAGACCAACGAAAGAACACCTGAACCGATAATAAAAACCAGAAGAGAACAAAGTCCAAAATAGTGAGTGGAGAACACCTCCAAACAACTCTCAACTATTATGAACCTTGACCAGATCTGATGATAAAAAATGAAAACTATTGGATTTTTTTTAAAACTTGTAGTAAAAGAGAGATCTATTCTCAGATATGTTCTTACAAACCGTATGGAACCAAAAATCTGATTTCAGAAATAATGAAACAATGTCAAGATCTGATTTCAGATCTGTAAACAACAGAAGTGATCTCACAGATATTTAAACAAGATCTGATCTCAAATCTGTACAAAAAATAATTGTTGATATAGAGTGAACGAAAGAAAAAAACAGGAAGATGTTAAGCTAATAATAGTGTAAGTACGATCTAATCATAGATTTAAACACACAGATCGTTCATGCACCATAGATCATAAGGATCTTAATCACAGATCTAAACACACTTAGATCAAGCTTCACGAGAGATAGCTCTTAGATCATAAGCGATGCATAGAATGAGGTCATGCGATTAAGAAGATAGCGTCAGCTAGATGATGTAAACATAAAACTTAGATCTATGAACCACGTGCATATAACAGAAAAACCCTCAGATCTTGCAAAAAAAGGTACAGATCTAAATATATTCACACCAAGAACAAGTGAACAAAAGAAACCACAAGAAAATATCTAACCACAGATGATTAGAACAGCGATTTCAAGGGTAAGAAACAAAGAACATTCAACAGATGTTCCAATCTAGTTGAAGGGAACATATACTAAAAAGTTCAACGAAAAAACCATCGCAAGAATCGAAATGATCCAAACGAAATCGTTCCAGATCTACAAAGATCCAAACGATCTGTTGATAGTGTTTTGACTAAAGTTTTGAAAAACAACAGATCTGAGACAAGTGAAAAACACCTCAGATTTGAACTATGAAAAGATGAGCAGATTTATTTCCTTCTTAAGAAAACCTTTTAGAACAAGAAATAAGAACTAACAGATCTAAAACAATACGTAGATGCAACAAAAATCTCACCGAAGTTTAAATGTTGATGTATCGAAAGTAGCAGATCGAAAATTGTAGCTCTGATACCATATTCAACAAATACACATCAACATGATTCACAAAACTACAAACTCAAACTGATTATTAACATGAACAGTAAAGAAAAATTACAAACCCTAAAATTAGAACAAGATGTTCTTAGCTAATTCTAGAGAGAGAGAGAGAGAAGAGGGAGTTGCAGAGAGAAACATGGTGAGATAAAATGAGAATGAATGTCTAAAATGAAACTGAAATCATCATTTTATATTATCTTCAGATTTAACACTTTTAGTCCTTCAGCTTCACACCGACTTGCTCCACTGCCCTCATACTTCACTAGAAAGTGACCCACAGCCCCTTGACCTTGCTATCTCTACAATTCTTCACAGTTCATCTTTCAATCTTTGTCCAGTTTACACCCTCTACTTATCTAAACAATATATACAAACATAATAAATTAGATGATGACAAGATTGGTCAAATACTCATCTATTTTAACAGATCCATAAAATTTTGGTAATGGGGGTTGAAATTTAAGTAACACAATTAATATAAACTATAATAAAAGGCATATAAATAGGGTTTCTAATAAAATATTTTAGCATTATTTCATCTCTCTGACAAGGGTTATAGTCCGTAATTCTTTTTTCGTTCGGAGGGATCCAAAAAAGACCATTCTAATCACCTTCTCTAAAGAAAAAAACAAAATTTTAATTAACAATCCCTAAGAATTAACAAAAAATGAGTTATTTTTTAACAGACTATAACTTAATAAACAATTAAACAAGTTTGTCTCGGGTCATCCGGCAGATGTTGTCTAGGTATCAAGTATGATGGTGGTGGATGGACAAATCACATATGGTAAAAAGTTAGAACTATGATGATTTTTGAGTAGGGAAAAAGAAAAACCGGAAATATCTTGAATTGGCTGGACTCTTAAATGGGATCGTTATTCGTGAGTGGCCTTCCATTACTTTTCATTGTGTTGGAAATTTGGAATTAGGGGTCAAACACATTTTTAGATGGATGTCAAAGTGAGCTAGTTACGAAAATATAAAATAGTTGATGATTTTTTCTTTGTTTTAGAAATCTTATGGGGGTCAGTCAGGGGCGGATGGACTTGTGATGTGGTTAAAACAATTATTTTTGTAACTTTCTACCCTTCGTCCCCCCAGTAATTTTATGTTTGTGCCCCTGCCAACCAAGAAAATACCTTAAAATTAACAAAAAGGTAAAAAAATCTTTGGAAATTAACCAAAAAACCGAAAAAGTCTCTCGAAATCGACAAAAAAGAGCTTAAAACTCATTGAAAAGGTGGAATTAGACTTAAAAACATATCGATTGACTTTGCGGGCCTTTAATATATCTTGAAGGTGCCCCCAAGAGACAAAAATCCTGGATCCGCCACTGGGGTCAGTTGTCCCCCATCTCCATAGAGTAAATCCGCGAGCCTTATACCTTGGTTTTTTATCTGGAGTAGCCCCGTTTTACAACTTATAAACCCACTTGCCGACTTGCACCAAACCGGTTTCTTGCCTTTTGAATCTGGAACAAGATCCCAAGTACCATTTTTTTGCAGCAGTTCCATTTCCCTGTGCATAGCCATATCCATTGATATGAGTCTATAATTACTTTCATAACCTTATTATAAATGTAGGCTCAACTGTGATTTCGACTGCTTCTGAAATTTCAGGAAGTCTTCACCCGTGTTGATGGCATGTCTGCTGTTTCAAAGCAGCCAAGTGGTCATGATGAACGCCTTAAGGCTCTTCAGGTAAGTCATTCAACCGTTTCCAATATTGAGAAGAACTTTTTTGGAGTTAGGTAAGGAAGGAAGTGTTAGATAATAGAGAAATAAAAGTAGAAAGCAATGGCAAAAATAAATAGTATGACGCGATAAATCACCGTCCTTAGGATATTATTAGCCCCCACCATAACAAAGTTGTTTGGGTTAAGGCTAATACACCCCCATGATTACCTAATCAAAAGATAAAGAGAATAAAAAATTCCTAATCTTCCATGAATATTTGCAAATTCTTAAGTCTTCCTACGTGGGACAAAAGTCCACTTCAAAGACTAAACATAACAGAAGGATGTTGTTGATTAAATGATCGTAGAAATATTATTTTCCATTTTGTTTGCAGGCTTTACTTTCATTTCCAACGAGCTCAATCCATACTGAGAAACCTGCTCACAATATTTTAGATGTTCAAAAAACATTTCCAATACCCATTGACATGGAGAGAGTTCCGGTAATTAATTCAACTTGATATAGAGCGCTTAGCAACCCGCTTCGAAGAACAAATGGACCAAGCCAAAAAGAACCGAAACATGGACTTACGCGACCTGGCACGCGACCTGAAGCCGCGGCCCAAGCCGCGCAACCCCCGAGACAACACAAAGCAAATAGAGGCCTACGCGACCTGGCGCGCGACCTGAAGCCGCGGCCCAAGCCGCGCGGCTCCTCCAGAGTGCCCAATCAGCTATTTCGTTTTCATTGATTTAGAGTTGTTTTCTAATAAGATTTCTTTCCCTTATGAATTGATCTCAACATTAGTTTCCATAGTTATCTCTTGTTTAGTTTAGCTATAAATAGGGCTTTCATCTACATTGTTTATCATTCAATTTGATATTCAGATTTAATATTAGTTCTTGATATTCAAGGCTTCTTTATTACTTTTCTAAGTTTACGTTGGTAAACTTGTTCACCTTTAGGGTTCGACGCTTGTCGATCCGTTCCACGCAATTCCCACTGCGTCAGTTGGTATCAGAGCCACAGGTTTCTCCTGTCTCTTTTATTAACAATGGCCGATCAACCCGCTACTCGGGAAGATCTTGATAGGGTTACAGCGGCTTTTACCGCAGCCCTTACCACCATGACAACTAGCTTAACGCCAACAACAACGACCGACGAAGACGAGAAAGGTACGAAGGTCGTCATCGACCCCAACATGGTGGTCGATGCCACCCGATCACCGGTTCCAGTTCCGACTCCGAATCCGACGGAGATGTGGAACCACCCCGGAGAGACCCCGATTACCGAATGAAAGCCGACATTCCCTACTTCTACGGGAATATGGGCGTTGAGGAATTTTTAGATTGGCAAATTGAGGTCGACCGTTTCTTCGACATTATGGAGATCCCGGAGCACAAGCAAATAAAGATGGTTGCTTTCCGTCTGAAAAGCACTGCCGCCGTATGGTGAGATAAACTAATAGTCCAACGACAACGGAAAGGTCCGGTACGTTCATGGAAAAGGGTAAAACAGCTTATGACCGAACGAATCCTACCGGAAGACTATGAACAAATCCTGTACAAAATGTACTTGGATTGCTCACAAGGATCGAGGACCGTAACCGAATACACCACCGAGTTCATTCGCCTCTCCAAACGGAACGAAATCGGCGAGACAGAAGGGCAAAGGGTTGCACGATACATCAACGGGCTCAAAGGTTCGATACAAGACAAAATTGGACTCCAAACCGTATGGACAGTAACAGAAGCATCAAGCATAGCCATGAAGGCCGAGCTTATGGAGAAAACCACTCGAACCTCATCCTATCGCCGATACACCACACCGACTCCCACCGAAGCTACTAGGTTCGCGTCTGATAAAGGAAAGAGTATCGCGCCAAGTCCAACCGTCCGCGACACCAATCCACCACGAAACCCTACCGGGTCCCAAATCAAACCCGACACACCGAAACCATCCAACCCCTACGCCAAACCAACAGGATCTAAATGTTACCGTTGTGGCCATCCGGGCCATAGATCCAATGAGTGTACCAACCGAAGAACAGCCGGTTTCGTAGATGAACACGGAAGCGAAGAGGAAGATGATTACCATGGAGTTGATTTCGCGAAAGAAGAGTCCGAAGAAAAAGTGAACATCGTACTCCAACGGGTCCTCCTCTCCCCAAAAGAGGAAGGCCAAAGGAAGAACCTTTTCCGTACCTATTGTTCCATCAACAAAAAGGTTTGCAACCTAATTGTAGACAACGGAAGCTGCGAAAATCTTGTCTCCAAAAAGTTAGCAGACTACCTTGATCTACCAACCCAACCACACGACGCACCGTATTCCCTTAGGTGGGTAAAGAAAGGACCGCAAGTTCGTGTAACCCAAGCATGCAAAGTTCCCCTCTCCATAGGCAAGTACTACAAGGAAGATGTCCTTTGCGACGTCCTCGATATGGACGCATGCCATATCTTACTCGGCCGACCATGGCAATACGATAACGGCGTTACCTACAAGGGAAGGGACAACGTGATGATATTTCGTTGGGGCGACCGTAAGATCGCCATGGCACCCGTGGCTAACTTCCACAAAACCCCGGAAAAGAAGGGTGAGAACGTTCTAATCACCACCTCCGACGAACAACTCCTCGAGAACGATTTCAAGGAGACCCAACTCTTTTGCCCGATAGTCGTAAAAGGTCTAATGAGCGCCGAAAAGGTCAACGAGGAAATCCCGGAAGAAATCGGCGAAATACTTAAAGACTTTACGAATCTAATCTCCGATGACCTACCACCGGAATTGCTGCCTATGAGAGACATCCAGCACCAAATAGATCTAATCCCGAGCGCGAACCTACCAAACCTCCCTCACTACCGCATGAGCCCCAAAGAAATCGAGATCTTGAGGGAGCAAGTTGAAGACCTCTTGAGAAAAGGGTTTATTCGAGAAAGCCTAAGCCCTTGCGCCATCCCCGTTCTTCTTGTGCCAAAGAAAGGTAACCAATGGAGAATGTGCATTGATAGTCGCGCCATCAACAAAATCACCATCAAGTACCGATTCCCCATTCCCCATTTGGAAGACATGCTTGATGAATTAGCCGGCGCAAAACTATTTTCAAAGATCGACCTCCGTAGCGATTATCATCAAATCCGAATCCGACCCGGCGACGAATGGAAAACTGCGTTCAAAACACCATTCGAGCTATACGAGTGGTTAGTCATGTCATTCGGAACCTCTAACGCCCCTAGCACGTTTATGAGGACAATAAACCAAGTCCTCCGCCCATTCATCGGCTCGTTCGTAGTAGTATACTTTGATGATATACTCATCTATAGCCGAAACAAAACGGATCACCTCGCACATCTCCGACAAATCTTGATCGTGCTCCAAGAGAACAAACTCTATGTCAACCTCAAGAAGTGCACTTCCTGCACCAACAAGCTCCTATTTTTAGGATTCATTGTTGGAGAAGCCGACATAGAAGTAGACGAAGAAAAGGTCCGTGCAATAAAAGAATGGCCAACTCCCAAAACTGTATCCGATGTCCGAAGCTTTCATGGTTTGGCAACCTTCTACCGACGGTTCGTAAGGGATTTCAGCACCATCACCGAACCAATGACCGAGTGCCTGAAAAAGGGAAAGTTCCAATGGGGGCCCGATCAAGACTAAAGTTTCGCCGAGATCAAAAGCAAACTCAGCACCGCACCGGTACTCGCCCTACCCGACTTTGACAAAGTCTTTGAAGTTGAGTGTGATGCAAGCGGAATAGGGGTAGGAGCTGTCCTCTCCCAAGAAAAGCGCCCCATCGCATTTTTTAGCGAGAAACTAAGCGATGCTCGTAAAAAATGGAGCACCTACGATCAAGAGTTCTACGCCGTGTTCCGAGCCTTGAAACAATGGGAACATTATCTCGTGCAGAAAGAATTTGTACTTGTTACCGACCATCAAGCCCTCAAGTTCATCAATAGCCAAAAGTCGGTAAGCAAAATGCACGCATGATGGGTAAGCTACCTACAAAAATTTCCTTTTGTCATCAAACACAAATCTGGGGTTCTCAACCGTGTAGCCGATGCTTTGAGTCGACGAGCTACACTAATGATCACACTAGCCTAAGAAATCGTCGTATTTGAAGTCCTAAAGGATCAATACGAAGAAGAGGGTGACTTGAAGGATATTTGGAACAAATGCAAAACGGGTACACCAATGGAAGATTACTACATACAAGACGGCTACCTCTTTAAAGGGAACCAATTATGCATACCTAACTCTTCTCATCGTGAAAAACTGATCCGAGACTTACATGGAGGAGGATTAGGCGGCCATCTAGGCCGAGACAAAACCGTTGCTAGCGTACTCGACCGATACCATTGGCCACACCTAAAACGCGATGTGGGGGCAATTGTCCGAAAATGCTACATTTGTCAAGTTGCTAAAGGTCAATCTCAAAACACCGGTCTTTACTTACCGTTACCAGTTCCCGATAATATTTGGTAAGATCTATCCATGGATTTCGTTTTGGGACTACCCCACACATAACGAGGAGTCGACTCTATCTTTGTAGTAGTCGACCGTTTCTCCAAAATTACACACTTCATAGCTTGCAAAAAGACCGCCGACACAAGCAACATTGCCAAGCTATTCTTCAAAGAAGTAGTCCGTCTACATGGGGTTCCGAATACTATCACTTCCGATCGTAACATGAAGTTCTTAAGTCACTTTTGGATCACTCTTTGGCGCCTATTCGGAACCACACTAAACAAAAGCAGCACCGCTCACCCCCAATTGGATGGCCAAACTGAGGTAACAAATCGAACTTTGGACAACATGTTTCGGAGTATTTGTGGATACAAGCCTAAACAGTGGGACCTTGCCCTCCCACAAATTGAATTCGCCTATAACAACGCATCCCACACATCAACGGGATGTTCTCCTTTCTCCTTGGTCTATACTTTGGTTCCCAAACACGTGGTCAACTTGGTCAAACTACCGCAACTCCCGGGTACAAGCCTCGCCGCCAAAAATATGGCTAAAGATGTGCAAACAGTCAAAGAAGAAGTCAAGGCCCGACTTGAACTCACAGGCACAAAGAACAAAACCGCCGTCGATATGCACCGACGCCATAAGACCTTCAAGGTAGGAGATGATGTCATGGTATTCTTACGGAAGGAGCGATTTCCTGTTGGAACTTACAACAAGTTACAACCCCGAAAATATGGTTCGTTCAAGATTTCAAGGAAGATTAATGACAATGCTTATGTGGTCACCCTCTCCGACTCGCTCCATATATCTAACACCTTCAATGTGGCGGATACCTACGACTACCACCCGGATGACACGTCTCTTTCTGAGGAGAACTCGGGTCGAGCTCTTCGGAGGTGGAGGAGACTGATATAGAGCGCCTAGCAACCTGCTTTAAAGAACAAATGGACCAAGCCAAAAAGAAACGAAACAGGGACGTACGCGACCTGGCACGCGACCTGAAGCCACGGCCCAAGTCACGCAACCCCCTGCACAACACAAACCAAACAGAGGCCTACGCGACCTGGAGCGCGACCTGAAGCGGAGGCCCAAGCCGCGTGGCTCCTTTAGAGTGCCCAATCAGCTATTTCGTTTTTCATTGATTTAGAGTTGTTTTCCAATAAGATTTCTTTCCCTTATGGATTGATCTCAACATTAGTTTCCATAGTTATCTCTTGTTTAGTTTAGCTATAAATAGGGCTTTCATCTACATTGTTTATCATTCAATTCGATATTCAGATTTAATATTAGTTCTTGATATTCAAGGCTTCTTTATTACTTTTCTAAGTTTACGTTGGTAAACTTGTTCACCTTCAGGGTTCGACGCTTTTCGATCCGTTCCACGCAATTCCTACTGCGTCACAACCTATCACCGTTCATCAATGTACTTCTGTTAATTCACCACCATTTCTCGGATACAGCCTTTTGTATATATAAAATATATAAACAACTTATTAGGGGTAAATTGGTCATGTTATCTGCTCTATTCTGTCCAGTTCTGTCTTACCAAACGTTGAACAATGGTTCTATCTTGTCCCGTCATGTCATGTTTTATGTTCTATCGTGTCTGCATACCAAACGCACCTTTAATGTTTTATATTTTCAGGGGGTGTATCATTGTGGTAATCACTCTGTGCAAACATATGGGGGAGCATCGAATTTGATTGTTCATCCTGAAGGGAACATTCTTATTGATAGGTCTTTTAACCATTCAAGTTCTTATAAATAAGGAATCTTAATTTCAAAGTAATGTTGCTCAAAGCAACTGATTTATTATAATATTTTGCAGTCCTAGGTACACAGAAAGGCTGGATTGCAACATCGAGAAGATGGGTGGAGCGCGATACATGTTTCTCACTCACAAGTAAGATAATGTGGTTTTGAGCACTGTTTGACTCCTGCAATACAATAAGCTACTATATATTGACATCTGCTTTGAATTAGGGATGATGTTGCAGATCACGAGAAATAGTCAGAGCGGTTAAGTGCTGAGAGAATACTCCACTCCGCAGATGTATGACGATTTTGATATTTTATTTATGCTCAAATCTAGTCTGAAGCTGAATGGATCTGGACCATGGAGTCTTGGTGATGATTTTCAGCTTATACTCACCCCAGGCCACACAGAAGTGCGTAGATAAGTTAACTTCATTTTTTTGAGTAAATTATGTTTTTCGTTCCTATGGTTTGTTAAAAACTGCGGATTTCGTCCCTGTGGTATCGAGATTTTGGTTTTCGTCCCTATGGTTTGCAACTCATTTCTATTTTCGTCCCTGAGGCTAATTAGACTTGTCTTTCATAAGCGATTGATGTTTTATCTTCATTGTTATTGGTGTAACATCCCTTAATCCCAACATACAAGTTTCATATAATTCACCACAAAATAACATATCATAATCCAAATACGGTCCCTTAAATTCTACAATTTGGTCTTTCAGTACAAACTTTTTCGAATAAAGTAAAATACATAACAACTACTAAATATAACTGAAATCTTCATAATCATTCAACATCCACAAAAGCTAAACATGAGAATTCCTATCATTGTCTTTTGTTTGCTCCTTGACCTGGAATACATATTTTAAAACAAAAATGAGGGTTAGACCTTGAGGTCTAGTGAGAAAAATCCTCGTTAGTTAATGTCACACCCTGCTAAAGCGGAAACACGAGGTATGACAGTGTAGGGTTTCATTTCAAAGGTAACAGATAACACCAACCACACGTTTAATACAATAGTATGAAATATTACAATACAACGTCTTCAACCAAAAAGTTCCAAAAGAAAACGACGGATACAAAAATTAATAATAGAAATTTTTAAGGTTCTTGATGTTGATGTCATCAACCAAAATACACCCTACGTGCCTTCACTTACTTCTTATTCCCTGAAAAGCATGTTTAAAACGAAAAGGTCAACTACAAAGAGTTGGTGAGTTCACAGGTTTTTCATATCCAAACAGTTTTCAACCAAAGATTATTTTCGTGAGTCTTTTGTCACGACAAGCTTTAAATTTAAATCTTATGAGTACACATTACAATAAATGACTTTCGCTAGATATATGATTGTTGAGCCACTACTCGGAGGACAACTTACGCCCCGTGGACTACCTCAGAGGTGGTATGATGGCCACATGAGTAGAACATTATTACCAGATAAAGTGCACCCCTACTCGTCAAATTAAGGTGGGTTTGTCAAACCAAATAGCGCTATCCACAAATATCACCGGCTCGTTATGAGTTAATAAGTAGTGTACCTATTGGGGACTTAACATTTTTATTATCACTCAACATATCTTTGTCACTTATGTAAAGTTGTACATTCATTTGTACTCATTTCTTAAATCACAAGTATCCATAATTTTACTATCATGAATCATTTAGCATTTTAAAATCATAACATGCTTTTCACCCCAAACATTTAAACAAGTAAAACGGGGCTGTGAAAACTCACCTTTTAGCGTAGATGCGCAAGTAGTGAAAGCTTGCTCACTTAATCCTCTTTACGGGCTCCCTATCATGTCAAACGATCTCTATGAGTCCTTCATAGCTAACCCAAAGTTAAACTTAACTAACTTAATCCACGTCTTGTGATATGCCTTAGCTTTAGTAATTTAGTTGAAATGCACAAATTAGCGTTGTTCAAGTGTTTTTTTTTTTCTCATCAATATGAATGGTTATAAGAAAACTCAGCAGTTTCCAAAATGCTCAAGCTGACAGAAACTTCTTACCACAAAAGTGACTGTTTTACAACACTTTCCAGAATGACAAATTTATCCATTTTTTTTTATATGGTAATATACTGAGTTAAGGATATTGTGACCAAATTTCATGAATTTTGGAAGTGTTTAAGGGGTCCAAATAAATTTTATGAAACAGTGCAACACAGAGTCTAAAACAGGTTACACCCTTCTGCCATAACAGGCTTTTGGAGGGTCAAAACTCAATAGTTTGCAGAGTTTTTACACACTCTAGAAACCTAACACATAGAAGCATCTCATGGAAAAAGATTCATAAATTTTAGATAAGTTTTGAGAGAGTTATGGCCAAATGAAGTTGCATGTACCAATCTGCCAATCTGGGACAGATTGACACACTTAACTTGTAAAATTTATTTGAGTGACCAAAACACCATATATTTTTATGAAACCAAATGCATGTGAAACCTAACTCATATAAGGATCTTCCAGGGGAAAAATGAAGAAAGTTTATGCATTCTACAGAAAGTTACATGCAAAATAAGATGACACAAAAACCTGACAGATCATCTGCTGCACACCAAATTTGTTCTAAGGAGTTGAAGGTCTAAATCTCAATGTTTTCTTATGAGACCAGTTGGGTTTGAACCCTAACCCATTAAACCTTACTCCAGAAGAAAAATGAGAAATTTTGGACATGATTTGACCAAGATATGGTCGTCCTAAGTACATGCAACAAATCTGCCAGATTCTGGAACTTGAAGATTCCCAATAAAACCCATTTTTAAGCATTTTAACATTCATAGATGTGGATTCCTTTGCTAAGGATTCAATCCTAACATCATATGACATGTTTTTGAAAGAAAATACTTTAAACTTACAAGGAAAATGTGCATGCAAAGTCAAAAATCCAGATTCTTATACAAGAACAAAACCCACGTTTTTTATGATTTTGCTCATTTTTCTCAAGTTCATGATGGAATAAAAATGTAGAACAAAGTAGGAAAAATGGCATAAAATGTGCCAAAAAGTATGAAATAACACAAATTTGGAGTTCTTACCTTAGGAAGATGTTGCAAGTACTTCAAGTTCTTTAGGATTTCGTTTTTGGATGCTTGTATGGACTGAATGTTTCTGGAGTTTGAAGCTTGAAATGATGAAGATGATGGAGAGAAATGGTAGGATTCCAAGAGAGAGAGAGGGAGAGGAAGATGGATGGTTTTTGAGAGTTTGAAATGAACTAAAATTAAACAAGGAGGGAGTATAAGGGAGGGGGGTGGCCGGCCACACATGGGCCCCCAACCCTTTGCAAAAAAAAAATTTTATAAAAGAATAAGCCCAAAATCATTTCCTTGTAAAAATCATTTTATGTTTTTATGAATAGGTTTCAAGGCACACTCTTAAAATACGTTCTTGCTTTTTATTTAATCTTATAAAAAGAAAGATTTATGTATAAAGTAAAACCCTATATTTTATATAGGTTATATGTTATTTAAGGTATTTTGGCATTTCACAAGGTGTTCCGGTTAGTCATGGGTCAAAACCGGGTCTTTTAGGCACTACCGGGAATTCTAGCGAATCTTCGCCCTAATGTCTTCTGGAAAGGCCCTATCAAAGTATATTCTCTATTTTAACATTAGTGAGGGTTTAACATATGCTAACCTGGAAGTTTTGATTTTTGTCGGATGTTACAGTTTTCCCCCGTTAGAGGAATTTCGTCCCGAAATTTAATGACTGGCATTCTCAGTTTGTTCCTTGACGAACAGCTGAGGATATTTACTCCTCATAAAATCCTCCCGTTCCCATGTGTATTCTGGTCCATGCCTTGCATTCCATCGAACTTTTACGATCGGGATCTTGCTACGTCTTAACCGCTTAACATCTCGGTCAAGTATCTCCACGGGTTCTTCTATAATGCGTAACTGCTCGCTCACTTGTATGTCTTCCAATGGTAGAACCAATGATTCATCCGATAGGCATTTCTTCAGATTCGACACATGGAATGTGTCGTGAATAGCGCTTAACTCCTGTGGTAGTTTGAGTCTGTATGCAACTAGTCCAATCTTTTCCAGTATCTCAAATGGGCCGATATATCTTGGACTCAACTTACCTCTCTTCCCAAATCGTACCAATCCTTTCCATGGCGACACCTTTAATAGTACCTTATCGCCCACCTGAAATTCCAATGGCTTCCTGCGATTATCTGCATAACTCTTCTGACGAGTTCTGGCTACTTTCAGTCTTTCCTGAATGGTTACGATCTTGTCCGTGGTCTCCTGAATTATGTCGGGTCTTATCAACTGTCTGTCATCGACTTCCAACCAACTGAGTGGGGATCTACACTTGCGTCCATATAAGGCTTCGTACGGCGCGCACCTTAAGCTGGTATGGTAACTATTGTTGTAAGAGAATTCGGCTAGCGGTAAATGATTTTTCCAACTTCCACCAAAATCCATCACACAGGCTCGTAACATGTCTTCTAGTGTCTGTATAGTTCTTTCGGTCTGACCGTCCATCTGCGGGTGGTAGGCAGTGCTCAAATCCAAACGCGTGCCCAAAGCTTTCTGGACTGATCGCCAAAAGCGTGACGTAAAACGACTATCCCTGTCCGAGATAATAGCAGTAGGTACTCCATGACGCATAATGATCTCGTTGATGTAAATCTGAGCAAGCTTTTCCACCTTGAAGTCTTCCCGAATAGGCAGAAAATGTGCAGATTTAGTAAGCCGATCCACAATAACCCAGATTGAATCATGCCCTTTTCCGGTTCTGGGTAACTTAGTTATGAAATCCATGCTTATCTGTTCCCATTTCCATTCAGGAATCTCAGGTTGCTGGAGAAGACCGGATGGTTTCTGATGTTCAGCCTTAACCATTGCACAAGTCTGGCACGTGCTTACATACAAAGCAACATCTTTCTTCATTCCTGGCCACCAATAGTATTCCTTCAGGTCCTTGTACATATTATCGGCTCCGGGGTGAATTGAATATCTTGATTTATGGGCTTCGTCCAAGATTATTGATCGCAGATTGACAACCTTAGGTACCCAAACTATATTTCGGAAGTAACGCACCCCGTCTGGTTGTGTTTCAAATTCCTTTTCCAGCTGATGAAGGGTTTCGTTTTTCAAATTCTCCTCTTTTAATGCTTCTTCTTGAGCTTCGATGATTTGATCCTTAAGACTCGTCCGGACCATCGTTCCCATGGCTCTTGCCCTCGATGGCTTCACCCTTTCTTTTCGACTTAAAGCATCAGCTACAACATTAGCCTTGCCTGGGTGGTATTTTATCTCGCAATCGTAGTCGCTAAGCAGTTCAACCCATCTCCGTTGTCTCATATTCAGCATTTTCTGATCAAAAATGTGTTGTAGGCTCTTGTGGTCGGTAAAGACGGTACATTTGGTGTCGTAGAGGTAGTGTCTCCAGATCTTGAGTGCGAACACTACAGCTCCCAGTTCCAAATCATGGGTGGTATAATTCTTTTCGTGAACTTTAAGTTGCCTTGATGCGTAGGCAATAACCTTGTCTTTTTGCATTAGCACGCACCCCAACCCTTGGTGTGAAGCATCGCAGTACACAACAAAATTGTCTGCACCCTCTGGTAAAGCTAAGATCGGTGCATTGCAAAGCTTATGCTTAAGCGTCTGAAAAGCTTCCTCTTGTTTTTCTCCCCAATCGAACTTCTTATCCTTCTGGGTTAATGCCGTCAATGGTTGTGCAATTTTGGAGAAATTTGCAATGAAACGCCGATAGTAACCAGCTAAACCGAGAAACGAACGAATTTCTGTCGGAGTCTTTGGGGCTTCCCACTTCTTGATGGCTTCTATCTTGGCCGGATCAACGTGAATTCCATCTTCATTAACTACATGCCCAAGAAACTGCACTTCGCGAATCCAAAATTCGCATTTGGATAGTTTAGCATACAGCTTCTGGTCTCTGAGCAGTTCTAGTATTTGCTTTAAATGTTGCTCATGCTCCTTCTTGCTTTGCGAATAAATTAATATATCATCTATGAACACAATTACGAATTTGTCCAAGTACGGTCGACATACTCTGTTCATTAGATCCATAAAGACTGCTGGAGCGTTTGTCAGACCAAAAGGCATGACTAGGAACTCATAATGTCCATATCGAGTCCTAAACGCTGTCTTAGGAATATCCTCCTCACGAACCCTCATTTGATGGTATCCGGACCGAAGGTCGATCTTTGAAAAGTATGTAGCGCCTTGAAGTTGGTCGAACAGGTCATCGATTCGAGGAAGGGGGTATCGGTTCTTGATGGTCAGCTTGTTAAGTTCCCTGTAATCGATGCACATTCGAAAAGAACCATCTTTCTTTTTAACGAACAAAACTGGAGCTCCCCAGGGTGAAGAGCTGGGTCTGATGAACCCTTTATCGAGTAGCTCCTGGAGTTGGCCTGACAACTCCTGCATTTCTGAAGGTGCTAACCGGTAAGGTGATTTCGCCACGGGTGCCGCTCCCGGAATTAGGTGAATATGAAATTCAACTTGTCTTGGTGGGGGTAATCCAGGTAATTCATCTGGGAATACTTCGGGAAAATCTCGCACTATTGGAAAGTCTTGAATATTCTTCTCTTTGATCTCCTTATCCACCACGTGTGTCAAAAACGCAACACAATCTTTCCGCAAATACTTTCGCATCTTCATACTCGACACCATTTTGAATTTTCTCCCGGAGTTTTCTCCCTGTATTTCAAGTATTCTTCCTTCGGTTTGTGGTATTCGGACGATCTTTTCGGAGCAACCGATTTCAGCGCGATTTTTCGATAACCAATCCATACCCACGACTATATCAAAGCTTCCTGGTTTGATTGGGATTAAATCTATGCTAAAATCGTTTCCCGCCAGTTTTAGGGTACAATTATTAATTACATCACTGGCCCTAACTTCCTGCCCATTTGCAAATTCAATAACATATATCTCTTCCAACTTTCGGGTTCTCGAGTTTAATTTCGACTTAAAGTCTAATGATACAAAACTTTTATCTGCTCCAGAATCAAATAACACAGATGCAGGATGGTTGTTCAAGAGAAACGTACCCGTGACTACATCCGGGTTCCGTCTTGCTTCATCGGCCCCAATCTCGAATACTCGACCCCGTGCCTGACCTCCTTGATTCCCTTGATTGAATGGTCGCGCCTGATTTGCATTAGGCCTTCGGTTCAGTTTCGGACATGCGCTCCGAAAGTGATCTGGGCTCCCACACTCGTGACAGGTTCTTTTTCCTCCGCTCTTGCAATCTCTGGCGACATGGCCTCCTTTGTTACACTTGAGGCAAATGATGCATCTTCCGAGATGACGATTATTGCACTTGCTGCATCTTGGGCATGGCCCTTTCTCTTTCTCCTCGGCCTGTGCTTGAATTCCAAAATTTCCTGTTACCCTCTGAGCCTTGTCTGATCTTCCCCCAAATTGCCTTCTTGCAGGATCTTCTATCTTTCTTTTCCCTGCGGCTTTGTCATTCCCAGTTGCTCTTGAACGATTTGCGTTGTTGGTGAGTCTCGTTGCTAAATTCACTGCTTCTTGAAGAGTCTTCGGGTCAGCTGAAGTCACATTTCCTCTGATTTCTTCAGATAAACCCCACACATATCTATCCACTCGGTTTTCCTCGGGCGTCACCAAGTGTGGCACCAGCTTTGCCAGCTCATGGAAACGGGCAGTGTAAGAATCTATGTCGTTTCCCTTCATTTCATGGTTCCACAGTTCTGCTTCCAGCTTCTGGATCTCACTCCTTGGGCAGTACTCATCCTTGAGCATCTTTTTAAACTCATCCCATGTCAGTCTATTGGCCACATCCCGGCCTCGGGTTTGTACTTGGGTGTTCCACCATGTTAATGCCCGTCCTTGCAGAAGGCAAGCGGCATATTCCACCTTGTTTCCTTCAGTACATTTACTGATATTGAGAACAGACTCCATACCCTCTAACCAAGCTAATAATCCAACGGTTCCCTCAGTTCCGTGAAACTCTTTAGGGTTACAACCCCTAAACGTCTTGTATGTGCATTCCCTGTTTCCAGCCGTTCCCGCATTATTTCCTGGATTAGCATTCAGACCGGCTGCTACTTGGCTAACAATGTTCGGAAGTGCGGCCATAATTTGCTCTGCCACGAGCCGTGCGACTTCAGGATTCTCTCTCCTTGGAGGCATAGTCCTACAGTTATGGTCTTAATTAAAGATTTAGTCGCATGGTCACCAATTCTGTTACTTGGTTACACTTCCTACTTGTTATGTTAATCCAAGTTATGATACTACTTCATGCATACTATCATTATTATCAACACATATTGTCATAATAACATACCACGATTTCATAATCATGCATTAAAGTAGTTGAGATATATAAACATTAACCAAGCATTTCATTTAGAAGCCGTACATATTCAATTCCCCAAAAGAACCTAGTACTTAGAGTTCTAAATAGTCGGCTACATGCCACCAAAATAAGTTTCCAAGTTTAATCATCAAAAGTGGTCAACAGTTCTTTCACTAACGCCACTTTCTTGGAACCATTTCTTCACAACTATCCCTAATGCATCATTACCAAGCGTGCCATTGCAAGTGCCTAAGATATGCAATGTTTATGCATGCACACCCAAAAATTATGCTTCCGTGTTTTAGTAGAAAATTTATTTTAAGCATACTTCCATTATGACCAACCCGAGTCTCTCATTATATTTACCCGAATTAAACATAGGTGATCAGGCTTTGTTTAATTGAGGTATAATAATGTGACATTCGACTTGGTTATATTAGCAATATACTTCAGATTTTAGACAATCATTTCGAAAACCGTTTTGAAAATAGTTTGCGTTATGGTTGGGTTATAGTTTGTGGTTCCCATAAGAAAACCAGCATTCTCTATAACCTTAGGCTCTGATACCAAATCTGTCACACCCCGCTAAAGTGGAAACACGAGGTATGACAGTGTAGGGTTTCATTTCAAAGGTAACAGACAACACCAACCACACGTTTAATACAATAGTATGAAATATTACAATACAACGTCTTCAACCAAAAAGTTCCAAAAGAAAACGACGGATACAAAAATTAATAATAGAAATTTTTAAGGTTCTTGATGTTGATGTCATCAACCAAAATACACCCTACGTGCCTTCACTTACTTCTTATTCCCTGAAAAGCATGTTTAAAACGAAAAGGTCAACTACAAAGAGTTGGTGAGTTCACAGGTTTTTCATATCCAAACAGTTTTCAACCAAAGATTATTTTCGTGAGTCTTTTGTCACGACAAGCTTTAAATTTAAATCTTATGAGTACACATTACAATAAATGACTTTCGCAAGATATATGATTGTTGAGCCACTACTAAGCCTCCGACAACTTACGCCCCGCGGACTACCTCAGAGGTGGTATGATGGCCACATGAGTAGAACATTATTACCAGATAAAGTGCACCCCTACTCGTCAGATTAAGGTGGGTTTGTCAAACCAAATAGCGCTATCCACAAATATCACCGGCTCGTTATGAGTTAATAAGTAGTGTACCTATTGGGGACTTAACATTTTTATTATCACTCAACATATCTTTGTCACTTATGTAAAGTTGTACATTCATTTGTACTCATTTCTAAAATCACAAATATCCATAATTTTACTATCATGAATCATTTAGCATTTTAAAATCATAACATGCTTTTCACCCCAAACATTTAAACAAGTAAAACGGGGCTGTGAAAACTCACCTTTTAGCGTAGATGCGCAAGTAGTGAAAGCTTGCTCACTTAATCCTCTTTACGGGCTCCCTATCATGTCAAACGATCTCTATGAGTCCTTCATAGCTAACCCAAAGTTAAACTTAACTAACTTAATCCACGTCTTGTGATATTGTAACCAAATTTCATGAATTTTGGAAGTGTTTAAGGGGTCCAAATAAATTTTATGAAACAGTGCAACACAGAGTCTAAAACAGGTTACACCCTTCTGCCATAACAGGCTTTTGGAGGGTCAAAACTCAATATTTTGCAGAGTTTTTACACACTCTGGAAACCTAACACAGATAATCATCTCATGGAAAAAGATTCATAAATATTAGATAAGTTTTGAGAGAGTTATGGCCAAATGAAGTTGCATGTACCAATCTGCCAATCTGGGACAGATTGACACACTTAACTTGTAAAATTTATTTGAGTGACCAAAACACCATATATTTTTATGAAACCAAATGCATGTGAAACCTAACTCATATAAGGATCTTCCAGGGGAAAAAATGAAGAAATTGTATGCATTCTACAGAAAGTTACATGCAAAATAAGATGACACAACAACCTGACAGATCATCTGCTGCACACCAAATTTGTTCTAAGGAGTTGAAGGTCTAAATCTCAATGGTTTCTTATGAGACCAGTTGGGTTTGAACCCTAACCCATTAAACCTTACTCCAGAAGAAAAATGAGAAATTTTGGACATGATTTGACCAAGATATGGTCGTCCTAAGTACATGCAACAAATCTGCCAGATTCTGGAACTTGAAGATTCCCAATAAAACCCATTTTTAAGCATTTTAACATTCATAGATGTGGATTCCTTTGCTAAGGATTCAATCCTAACATCATATGACATGTTTTTGAAAGAAAATACTTTAAACTTACAAGGAAAATGTGCATGCAAAGTCAAAAATCAAGATTCTTATACAAGAACAAAACCCACGTTTTTTATGATTTTGCTCATTTTTCTCAAGTTCATGATGGAAGTTCATAGATTTTCACCACATTATGGACATTTCTCATGTCCTTGGTGTTTTATCTCCCTTCTAGAACAAGAAACAGAGTTCATCCATTTGGATGAAATAAAAATGTAGAACAAAGTAGGAAAAATGGCATAAAAGGTGCCAAAAAGTATGAAATAACACAAATTTGGAGTTCTTACCTTAGGAAGATGTTGCAAGTACTTCAAGTTCTTTAGGATTTCGTTTTTGGATGCTTGTATGGACTGAATGTTTCTGGAGTTTGAAGCTTGAAATGATGAAGATGGTGGAGAGAAATGGTAGGATTCCAAGATTGAGAGAGAGAGAGAGAGGGGAAGATGGATGATTTTTGAGAGTTTGAAATGAACTAAAATTAAACAAGGAGGGAGTATAAGGGAGGGGGGTGGCCGGCCACACATGGGCCCCCAACCCTTTGCAAAATATTTTTTTTTATAAAAGAATAAGCCCAAAATCATTTCCTTGTAAAAATCATTTTATGTTTTTATGAATAGGTTTCAAGGCACACTCTTAAAATACCTTCTTGCTTTTTATTTAATCTTATAAAAAGAAAGATTTATGTATAAAGTAAAACCCTATATTTTATATAGGTTATATGTTATTTAAGGTATTTTGGCATTTCACAAGGTGTTCCGGTTAGTCATGGGTCAAAACCGGGTCTTTTAGGCACTACCGGGAATTCTAGCGAATCTTCGCCCTAATGTCTTCTGGAAAGGCCCTATCAAAGTATATTCTCTATTTTAACATTAGTGAGGGTTTAACATATGCTAACCTGGAAGTTTTGATTTTTGCCGGATGTTACAGTTAAAGAAAACTTTTGCACAAAGTCATACATATACTTCACATAAGAATACCAATTATGACTCATGTAATCTTTCCATCTCTTTCTCCTTTCTTTTCCTTGGCCATATTAATTGGTAGCAAGCCAATTAATTAATTTACACCGTTGTACTAAATACAGCCAACACCACTGTCCCTTTGTACAGCCAACTTCCACCGGTCCTAAGCCCGGCCAACTAGTACTCATACAATGCAATATTCATATAAACATTATATGCACCATATTACATTTAATCACATATATGTATTCCATTTGAAAACATTTCAAATAAAAACTCACCTTGTTTTTATCACAAAAACCCTTCCAAGATTACTCACGTACGTCAATCTTTCACCAAATCTGAAATCAGATAAAATACCAAATATTTCCTTTACTACTTAAACTTACAAAATTCCCAACTGAAATCGCAATGAGCAGTACCAAATCGCAATCTCCTATTGCGATTTCACCCTGAAGTCGCAACCCCTTATTGCGATTTCATCCCGAAGTCGCAACCCCTTATTGCGATTCCACCTTGGAGTCGCAACCCACTATTGCGATTCCACCTTGGAGTCGCAACCCACTATTGCGATTCCACCTTGGAGTCGCAACCAACTATTGCGATTCCACCTTGGAGTCGCAACCAACTACTGCGATTCCAAACTCGAATCGCAATCAACTACTGCGATTTCAAGCCAAGTCGCAAACGACCATTGCGACTTCAATGCCAAGTCGCAACCAACTGTTGCGACTTCGTTGAATGTCGCAGTCGTCTATTGCGACTTCGATGAATGTCTCAGTCTACTGTTTCATCCTAAAACCCAGATTTTTGCAGTTTTAAGCTATGCATGTTGCTATAAAGATGCAGTTATGATTAAGACTATAAACATAACCTAACCTTAAGCTCAGATTTCCCAAAACACCTCTTTTTAACAAAACCCACCAAGAACTTAACTATAAACCTCAAGAACACTTTAGAGAATTAAAACACATATAAGGTATGAATTTTTTACCTGAATCACTTCAGTTTAAATCCCTGAATCACAACAACAAACTTCTTAATCTTTTCCTTCTTCTTCCCTTCAAACTTTCTCTCGATTTCTCTCTCTCTCTCTCAACCGAATACACTTACACACACATACACCTTGAAAAATATCTTCTAAGTAACTAACAAGAGGACACCTCCTCTACAAGAGGTGGAAGTGGCGGTGGTGGGAGAGAGTTTGTGGAAAGAGACAAAACAAACCTCAAGTTTAGCTTATATGACAAAACATACCCCTAAACTTCCATTATTAAATTAAAACTTACCCTTTAGTTTTTAACTCCTAAAATACTAATATAAAAACTTATAAATTCCTTATTTAAAATTAGATAAAATACCTGGTTATTACAACATCTCCCCCTTAAAAGAATTCCGTCCCGGAATTCGATTAAGTGAACAGATGAGGGTATTTGGCTCTCATCTCCGCCTCCGATTCCCATGTTGCATCCTGACCCCTATGATGTTTCCACTGGACCTTTACTTGCTTGATCTCTTTATTCCTTAATACTTTAACCTTGTGATCAACTATAGCTTCCGGTTCTTCCACGTAGTTCAGCTTTTCATCCACTTGTATATCCGGTAGAGATACTGCCTGGTCCGGCGTGACTAAACATTTTCGAAAATTCGACCCATGAAACGCGTTGTGAATTCTGCTCAATTCCAACGGAAGATCCAATCTGTATGCTACTTCACCAATTCTTTCTGTAATTTCAAATGGCCCAATATATCGCGGACTGAGTTTACCTTGCTTCCCAAAACGTATGACTCCTTTCCAAGGTGAAACTTTTAACATCACAAATTCCCCAACCTGAAATTCTAACGGTTTCCGGCGTCGATCTGCATAATTTTTCTGTCTGTCTTGTGCCGTTTTCAATCTATCCCGGATCTGAGTAATCTTATCAGCTGTTAACTGTACTATTTCTGGCCCTGCTAACTGCTTTTCCCCCACTTCATTCCTACACAAAGGCGTTCGGCATTTCCTACCATACAATACTTCAAACGGTGCCGCCTGAATACTAGAATGATAACTGTTGTTGTAAGCGAACTCTATCAAAGGAAAATGTTTATCCCATGATCCTCCAAAATCAACTATACAAGCCCGAAGCATATCTTCTAACGTCTGAATTGTTCTTTCGCTTTGTCCATCAGTCTGTGGATGATATGCTGTACTCAACTTGATTTGTGTTCCCATCTCTTTTTGAAAGCTTCTCCAAAATCTAGAAGTAAAACGACTATCTCGATCAGAAATAATCGAAATTGGTACTCCATGTCGAGTTACTATTACATTAATGTACAGTTTGGCCAAACGTTCCAAAGAATCGGTTTCTTTTATCGGCAAGAAATGAGTAGACTTTGTCAACCTATCCACAATCACCCAAATAGAATCGTATCCCTTTGAAGTTCTTGGTAATTTGGTAATGAAATCAGTTGTGATCTGATCCCATTTCCATACTGGAATATCTAAGCGTTGTAACTGACCAAACGGTTTCTGATGCTCAATCTTTACTTTCTTGCAGGTAATGCAGTCTTCCACATGCTTAGCAATACTTCTTTTCATCCCCGGCCACCAATAGAATTGTTTCAAATCTCTATACATTTTATTTGTACCTGGATGGATGGAGAATCGAGATTGATGAGCTTCTTGTAGTACACGATCACGTAATCCACCCAAACGAGGTACCCAAATCCTATTCCCCAAACACAACAACCCACGGTTATCTTTCCCAAGTAATGCTGATATCCCAACCAACCGTTCAGATTTTAAACTTTCTTCTTGATAAGCATCTACTTGGCACTTCAGTAATTCGTCAAAAATGTTTGGAAGAAGTTCAGCTCTTAAAGATATCGCCTTTATCGTTCCACTTCTTTCTTGTCGACTTAGTGCATCTGCCACCACATTCGCTTTTCCTGGATGATAAAGGATTTCACAATCATAATCGTTCAGTAATTCTAGCCACCTTCTTTGCCTCATGTTCAGTTCCTTCTGATCAAAAAGATGTTGGAGACTCTTATGGTCCGTAAAAATTTGACACTTGGAACCATAAAGATAATGCCTCCAAATCTTCAAAGCGAAAACAACTGCTGCCAGTTCCATATCGTGAGTAGGATATTGCCTTTCATGATCCTTTAATTGACGAGAAGCATAGGCAATTACTTTTCCACGTTGCATGAGTACACATCCCAAACCTAACTTAGAAGCATCACTGTAGACCACAAAATCATCCGAACCTTCTGGCAATGCTAAAATCGGCGCGCTGCAGAGTTTCTCCTTTAATATCCTGAATGCCTCGTCCTGTTCTGCCTTCCATTCGAACTTCAGATTCTTCCGAGTCAGCTTCGTCAACGGTGTGGCAATACGAGAGAAATCTTTTATAAACTTTCGGTAGTAGCCGGCCAAACCCAGAAAACTTCGTACTTCTGTTGCTGTCTTTGGTGGTTCCCATTTTTCAACTGCTTCCACTTTCATCGGATCGACTTGTATACCCTTTTCAGAAACTATATGTCCCAAAAACTGAACTTCCCGCAACCAGAATTCACACTTTGAAAATTTCGCATACAACTTTTCTTTCTTCAATAATTCCAAAATCAAACGAAGATGTCGTGCATGATCCTCTTTGGATCGGGAATAAATAAGTATATCATCGATAAATACAATGACGAATTTATCAAGATATTGCTTACATACCCGATTCATTAAATCCATAAAGGCGGCTGGAGCGTTTGTCAATCCAAATGGCATTACTAGAAACTCATAGTGACCGTACCTGGTGCGAAAAGCAGTTTTCAACACGTCTTCTTCTTTGACCTTCAACTGATGATAACCGGATCTTAAATCAATCTTGGAGAAACAACATGCTCCAACTAATTGATCGAAGAGGTCATCAATTCTAGGTAGAGGATACTTGTTTTTGATTGTGCGCTTATTCAATTCTCTGTAGTCGATACACATTCTCATCGAACCATCCTTCTTTTTCACAAATAAGACTGGTGCTCCCCACGGTGAAGAACTTGGTCTGATGAAACCCTTAACGGATAGATCTTGCAGTTGTGCCATCATTTCTTTCATTTCTGGAGGCGCCAAACGATACGGTGCACGGGCTACAGGGGTGGCTCCAGGAATTAGATCTATACCGAACTCTACCTGTCTAATGGGCGGAAGACTGTTCAAGTCTTCAGGAAATACTTCTGGAAAATCACTAACAATTGGAATGTCTTCCAACTTACTCTTCTCTAGCTTAGTATCTATTACATAAGCTAAGTAACTCTGACAACCTTTACTAACACACTTACGGGCTTTTATCATGTTAATAAGATTATACTGATAATTCCTACGATCGCCATAAATCACTACCGGCCCTTTTTCAGGTAACACAACGTTTATTAACTTCTTATCACAATTTATATTAGCTTGGTTCTCGGCTAACCAGTCCATTCCCACTACCACATCAAACTCTACCAGGGCTATTGGAAATAACTGAATCGGTACTCCGCACACTTCTATATCTATCACGCAACTATCAAATACTTCTTTAACTGATACTTGATTTTCATTTGCCGTATCTACCAATAAAGCATGATCTAACACTTTCGGCTTTAAACGCATGTAAGCAGCAAATGAAGGAGACACAAACGATCGGTTTGCACCAGAATCAAATAACACCTTAGCACGTGTGGAATTTATTAAGAATGTACCTGTAACTACGTCCGGAGTTTCCTCCGCTTCCTTTGCTGTCATCTGAAATGAACGGCCTCTTGCTCTTGCTGGCTCTGACCTCGGTACTGCTGGTCTAACACCCGATGCTCTTGCTGACGTGCCACCTGATGGTATTCTTCCCAGTGGACAATCTGATTGAAGATGATCTGGCGAATTGCATGAATAACAAAATCTAACCACCCTACAATCTTTAGCAATGTGCCCAAACTTCCCGCACTTATAACAGTTTCTAGGATCTACCTGACAGCTTCCTTGGTGAAAACGGTGGCACTTTGGGCAAGGTCTTTCAGCTGCTCTAAAAGGTGGACGACTATCAAATCTCTGAAATCCAGACTTCTTCACATCGTGTGGTGGTCCTTCCCATTTTCTTTTTCCCTCACTCTTATCCCCAACATCCCTCTTATTGTCTCGCTCCACATTTTCCGCAGCATTGACTGCTTCTGAAAAAGTATTAGGTCTCGCTGCAGTTACCAACTTTCTAATCTCCGAATTCAATCCGAATACATACCTTTCCATCTTCATATTTTCTGTGGCAACATAATATTCTCCAAAACGCGACTTTTCCAAGAAACGGGCAGTGTAGTCTCTTACCGATAAATTTCCTTGCTGTAGGCTCAGGAATTCCTCTTCCAACTGTCTAACTGCGGCTTGCGGGCAAAACTGTTCCTTAAATGCTCTCGAGAATTCGCCCCAAGTAAAAGTTGAATACACATTAGGTCCTTCAGAGTCAATAAGGGCTTCCCACCAATACAAGGCATCTGCTTTCAACATTGCTGTTCCATATAACACTTTATCTTCTTCCGCGCATTTACTGGTCTTAAATACAGCTTCAACCTCCTTCAGCCATCGCATTGCTTTTACTGGGTCTCTGTCCCCTCCATAATTGGGTGGTTTACAGCTTAAAAACATTTTATAATCACACTTTCTGGGTGCTGATGTGACAATAGGTGCGATAGGCACTTCGTTTTCAAGGGTAGGGTCTGGTATTTCTGTTTCCGAATGGTGAGTCTGGTTAAACATAACTTGTATATTTGCCTGAAGTCTTCCCATTTCATTCGCTAGGTCGTCTCTCGTAACAAACTCTGTGCCTCGCCCTTGTACTCTGCCCCCTGACCTACCTCTACCTCTTTCTCCCCCTCTTCCCCTTCCACCGGCTGTTGGATTAGATCTATTCGGATTCCCTTCCCCTTCTCGGTTTGTTCGTCTCGTTCCACTTGCCATTCTATTGAGTCAAACAAGGTTAATATACACATAAGCACATACCCCATATAATAAAGTATTCTGGTTCCAACATGTACCTGTAAGATCATAATTACACTGGCCAGGTGAAATCTGAAATTACCTTACATGAGGTTCCTTCTACCTTTTTATATTCATCATCCCAAGGTTCTAAAATAACAAGGACCTCCTACTTCGCATGCAGTTTAAGTCTAGGTACAGATACTAATACCTAAATCTCTTAAACTAAGGCTCTGATACCATTTGTAACATCCCTTAATCCCAACATACAAGTTTCATATAATTCACCACAAAATAACATATCATAATCCAAATACGGTCCCTTAAATTCTACAATTTGGTCTTTCAGTACAAACTTTTTCAAATAAAGTAAAATACATAACAACTACTAAATATAACTGAAATCTTCATAATCATTCAACATCCACAAAAGCTAAACATGAGAATTCCTATCATTGTCTTTTGTTTGCTCCTTGACCTGGAATACATATTTTAAAACAAAAATGAGGGTTAGACCTTGAGGTCTAGTGAGAAAAATCCTCGTTAGTTAAAGAAAACTTTTGCACAAAGTCATACATATACTTCACATAAGAATACCAATTATGACTCATGTAATCTTTCCATCTCTTTCTCCTTTCTTTTCCTTGGCCATATTAATTGGTAGCAAGCCAATTAATTAATTTACACCGCTGTACTAAATACAGCCAACACCACTGTCCCTTTGTACAGCCAACTTCCACCGGTCCTAAGCCCGGCCAACTAGTACTCATACAATGCAATATTCATATAAACATTATATGCACCATATTACATTTAATCACATATATGTATTCCATTTGAAAACATTTCAAATAAAAACTCACCTTGTTTTTATCACAAAAACCCTTCCAAGATAACTCACGTACGTCAATCTTTCACCAAATCTGAAATCAGATAAAATACCGAATATTTCCTTTACTACTTAAACTTACAAAAATCCCAACTGAAATCGCAATGAGCAGTACCAAATCGCAATCTCCTATTGCGATTTCACCCTGAAGTCGCAACCCCTTATTGCGATTTCATCCCGAAGTCGCAACCCCTTATTGCGATTCCACCTTAGAGTCGCAACCCACTATTGCGATTCCACCTTGGAGTCGCAACCAACTATTGCGATTCCACCTTGGAGTCGCAACCAACTACTGCGATTCCAAACTCGAATCGCAATCAACTACTGCGATTTCAAGCCAAGTCGCAAACGACCATTGCGACTTCAATGCCAAGTCGCAACCAACTGTTGCGACTTCGTTGAATGTCGCAGTCGTCTATTGCGACTTCGATGAATGTCTCAGTCTACTGTTTCATCCTAAAACCCAGATTTTTGCAGTTTTAAGCTATGCATGTTGCTATAAAGATGCAGTTATGATTAAGACTATAAACATAACCTAACCTTAAGCTCAGATTTCCCAAAACACCTCTTTTTAACAAAACCCACCAAGAACTTAACTATAAACCTCAAGAACACTTTAGAGAATTAAAACACATATAAGGTATGAATTGTTTACCTGAATCACTTCAGTTTAAATCCCTGAATCACAGCAACAAACTTCTTAATCTTTTCCTTCTTCTTCCCTTCAAACTTTCTCTCGATTTCTCTCTCTCTCTCACAACCGAATACACTTACACACACATACACCTTGAAAAATATCTTCTAAGTAACTAACAAGAGGACACCTCCTCTACAAGAGGTGGAAGTGGCGGTGGTGGGAGAGAGTTTGTGAAAAGAGACAAAACAAACCTCAAGTTTAGCTTATATGACAAAACATACCCCTAAACTTCCATTATTAAATTAAAACTTACCCTTTAGTTTTTAACTCCTAAAATACTAATATAAAAACTTATAAATTCCTTATTTAAAATTAGATAAAATACCTGGTTATTACAATTGGAATGGCAGGGATCGGTCTGCTTGCTTTACACGCCCTTAAAAGTGCTTTTCACGGGAGTTCATTTAGCAAATGGGGAATCTGGCTTGACCATTAATGAGATGGTCAATTTTACTACAGGTATAGCATTTAAGCTTCAAAAAGACCAAAAAAGTGATTTCAATTTAGTTCATAAGAAACAGGAAACTTGGAACAGTAGTGAGTCCAATAGATAGAATATTTGGTTTCTTGAATGTTTTTATACACCCTCTACAACACCCCTTCTACCATACATTGATGCCAACGACTTCATTGTTTCTAAGGTTTTGCTCTTAATGGGGGTGATGTGGAATGGAGATAGAAAAGCTGAAAAGGGAAGGTGATATATATATATAATATATATATATATATATATATATATATATATATATATATATATATATATATATATATATGGGGTCGAGTTCAAGAAAAACAACAAAAAAATAAAAAATTGAGGAACACTCCAGCAAACTCTACCCCATTGGGTTTGTTAACCAATCGATCCAACCCACCTCAGTCTTCTTGGCTCTTTTAGACACCCATTTAAAAGATTTTCTTTGGAACTCGAAAAATAGATCAATAACGTGACTCCTATCCTTTTTTAACACAATCTTGTTTCGATGAGACCAGACTAGATAAATAATTATCCATTTGACCGCTAACCAATTTGACTTAACTTTTGTTAAATTCGCCAATGTCGAGTCTTCTTGGAGTAGTTCTTGAATAGATGTGATACCGTCTAGATTCTTCTTCCACCATCTACCAACTAGGGTCCAAAGTTTCTGCACCTCTTCACATTTTAACCTTTGATAAAACACACTAAACATATTTAATATATACCACTCGAAAGTAGGTTTGAAAAAAGTAAGATGTATGCAGACATTTTCTTGATATTGATATGGTAAGTAAAAAGGTTTTAAAGTTGGTTGGTTCGTCAGTAGTAATCAATTAGAATGAAAATAAAAGAAATTGCTTAGGTTTATATAATATAATGGGTTCATTCCCCATTAGCCCAAATTATGAAAATAAAAGAAATTGCTCTATTTTATATAATGTAATGGGTTCATTCCCCCATTAGCCCAAATTTTTATTTCACGTAAAACTGGTGGGAATAAGAGTTCATTCCCATTTTCCAGTCATATTCATTTTCATTTCCCTGCATGTATCAAACACCCCTGAGTATCTGTTTATGTTTGAACAAGTAGTGTATGAATTATGAGATAATACCCACAAATATGCACATAAACATATCATAAACACGTTTGTATGTTTTGACTCCTGAAATTCACATAAGACGCTCATATTCGTGAATGGAAGCAAGAATACCTACAATGTTTATACATGGTAGGAAAGTAAAATATTACTCCCCGTCTCAAAATAAATGTCTACAACGAAAAAGACATACACTTTTATAAATGTATAATCATTACACTTCTTTATTAGTTAATCGACAATTACATAGGGAGTGATGGATTTCTCCATCTCCTGATTAAGGGTAGAATTGTAAAGTAGATGTTTTGGGACAAACTAAAATAGAAATATGAACACTTATTTTGGGATGAATCACTAGTGTATTATCAAAAAAAATTTGGCAAGGGTCCAAAATTACGAAATTCAAAGATTGAAAATTAAGCATACATGATTAATTGATTATTGACAAAATAGATATGTGAAAAGTCAGAAAATGTTGCTTTTATGGAATTTGTTCATTTTAATTGAAATAAATAAAAGATAGTTTGGAAAAAATCTTAGAAGTTGGATTCGGGTCCCAATAAGGGATTTGAGCCTAAATTCTACGTGTATATTTATACCAGTCTGCAACTTCTAACAAATTAAAAGTTATAGCTGTTAGTCCCATATGGCTTAACAAGTATTGTAGAAGGGGGTTGAATACAATACTCAAATTTTTCACAATTTTAATTCTATTATTAAAAATCTTTCAACAAGAATTACACATAGAAACTAAAGACTGTTGCGGAAAAGAACAGATAAACTATTCTAACAATCTTTCACAAAGTATACTGAAAACAAAACAACATGAACACTTAGAATCAAAGCTATAAAGTTCTTAAGAGAATGGAGGATGCTTGCACTGAGAAATTCTTTCAGAAAGCGTAACCTTGCATGGGAGCTCCTTCCTCCTTTTATAGTGCGGGAAGCATTAAATGCTTAGGACACTTGTCATCAGGAGATTCAATAGTAGGTGTTGACTTCTGAAAAGTTGATGTGTCCTTATCACATTTTCCTTGGTACAAGGAAGAATACCCATGTTGATTGAGACTTTATCTGATAATGGATAAAACGACAAATAGTCACTTTTACATGGCAATAGATATTGTCCCATAATAAATGATCTTCTTGATGTGTCTTCCAAGACAGTTCCACCGATTGTATTCCACCGATATGAGTGTCTTAAAGTTTGTTGCAATTGAGATTAACATCTGTGAAGATACTTGAGCTCCCACCGATTTGAAGCTTTCATCGGTGGGACTCATGTTTGGCCGACCAAGGGATGGGTCGGTGGGAGATGTCCACCGATGTATGAGAACCATCGGTGGACAATGACTTGTTGTTTGTTGAGAATGTTATTCTTCATTTCCACAATGAGAATATCTTCAATCTTGGTTTCGGTTGATCTTCGACTTCACCGAACATTTGCTATTTTGTACAAGTCATTGTAAAGAACCAATCTAAAATATTCTAAGTAAGATTTAGGAGAAACATCGGTGAATCAATTTCAAATCTTTGGTGACCCAACAATCTCTCCCTCTTTGAATTTTTGAGCTCTATACTCAGAATATTAAATAGTATCTGAGAATAAAGTGCATTTTGACCATTTTTACTCTTTTGGATTCTTTTCACATAGACCATTCTTTTTGTTCTTTTTTGATCTATTTTGTCTTTTATGGATTTGTTAAATGTATCCAGTATTTACAAGTAAGAAAAATAAATATGTGCAACACATAAATTCAAATAGATGAAACGTACTTGTATTCAAGTAAAATTTTCATACATCCGAAAATGAAAGATTACAAGTACTTATAAAGAGAAAAACACCTAGATCATTTCTTTGGTTTTTGAATGCGGCGTTTGATCTCGTTGGTGATGTTCTGGTAGTACTTCTGAGCTTCGGGGATATGTGGCATAAGGTTGGAGATGCCATGAAGGAAGATGATGTCGGCGAGATGAATCTGGGAGAATATGAAGAAGCGTCGGTGGCCAAGAGCATCATTGAAGAAAAGGCCAAGAATCGGTGCGATGCACAATGTGGTAGAGGGATAAGCAATGGAGGTCGGGATGGATAGGTTGAGATTTTGCACATAGGGGATTCTTCCTTTTCGGAGCCATTTCTTTAAAGACCGTGTCTTTCACCGATTGGTTTTTGGTCTTTGGAAGTCGAACATCTTCTTTCAGGGATTGAAGAGAGGCACGTTCGTCGGTGGAGAGCACGATATTGTGTTTCTTCTTTATTTCTTTCATCTTGTTCATCAACCCATCGATGTACTTAATGAACATGTCTTTCTTGGGATTAGTACAGTTCACCAAGAGCCTAGAAATTTCAAACCATTTGGAGAGACCGAATTGCCTGAGATTATAATCTTTAATGCTCCTTGAAGTTCCATCCTCCCTTTCGATGATGAGTCTGATATCGGTGGGTTTAAGCTTTGAAGTGGCAATCTTGACACATGAGATCGGCGACCTATCTGTTCGGTAGTGCATGATTTTCTTGTACCACTTCACTTCTTCTTCCTTTTGTTCTTCAATGGTACCCAACTCAGATTTTTGGGCAAGAATGGGATCGGTGGACTTTGCTTTGACCGCTTCCTCTTTTGCGACTTTCAAAGATAAAGCTTTTGAATCATCCAAAGCTTTTTATGCTAGTCTAGCCTCCTCAATTTCTTGAGGAGATAGACCCAGATCGGTGGTGGCTCCTTGAGTGGGAGGTTTAAGCTTTAAAGTTTGGGCATCGGCAGGTCTAGCCCCATACTTGGCCAACTCTTTCTTTCTTTTCTCTTTTTTGGCCTCATCCTCTACAGAGATGACCTTCTTCCCTTTTGTCATTTGGAGTAGTGGCCGAAGGAGTTTGCTCCCCCTTAATTGTTGTCGTCGGTGTGGGTTTATCCACCGATGGGATTTATGTCGGTGTGATTGTAGTGATCGGTGCCGATGATGTTATCGGTGTAGGAGTGGTGGTCGGTGTCGGTGATGCTATCGGTGTAGAAGTGGTGGTCGGTGTCGGTACAGCTGAGGTGGCCACCGATGTGGGAATTTTTGTTTTGCAGAAGCGGATGGTTGATTTGTCGGAGGGGTCTGAAGGAGGCCTATTGCTGCCAAGATGCCTAACAGAAGGCCGTTACGGGGACTTTGGGTGGCTTTTCTCCCCCTCAGCAATAGCCGGAGATTCCAGACCCAAATGTGCGGAAATGCGATCCACCGAAGCATGAACGTACTGGAGCCGACCCCTGTCAGTATTGTCGAATGCAAAATCACCTAAGTCAAAATCCCAATCCAAATTGTTGTTGAGGGAGTCAACCTTCCGATGAAGCTGTTGAAGTGATTCGGTGAAAGAGGAGCGAAGGTCTTGATGCCGAGTCTCTCTAGTAATTAGACGACCAATTTCCGATTCCTTGAAATTGGTAGAAGCCTTAATAGCAACCACCGATAAGGCCAAGTTGTTGTGGGAAGTGTTCAGAGTTTCTAACTTCTGAGCAAAGGTTGCCATACTATCGGCGAGTGGCCGAAGCAGATTTTGAAGGGTTGTTTCCAAAAGTTGAGGTTGCCTATCTTCCAAAACACGGACCCGATCATGTGTTTGAGCAATCATGGTAAGGGATGCTTGTTTGAAAGTCTCAAACTGAGTGCCCACCAACCAACATTGTCAGGCACTCTCCTGAACTTCGGTGGTGGTGGATGGACCAACATGGTGAAGTTGGAATCGGGGAGCATTTGGTGATAATGGGGTGTGTGGGAGTGACCTTGCTTCGGGGTTAGAGGATGAGGAGGGTTGATCAGTTAAGGGATCGGGGAACAACACTCTGGGTTGTGGTGGTGGTGAAGTAGAGGGGGAAGAGCTATCCTCAAAATATGAGGATTTTTCACGTTCATCAGTGGGTGAGGGTGATCGGTGGGGAGATCCCGTCGGTGAGGGGGATCTTCGGGGGGTGGGTCGTTTCGGTGGAGAGGGATGATTCGGGGATGGGGGAGTCGGTGGGGAAGATGAATTCGGTGAGGATGGTTGTTCGGTGGTGGGAGACAAGGTCGGTGGTGTTTCATTTGATACCTTATGAGGAGAACCAATATCTTCCAACCAAAAATCAATGAAGTCCCCACTAGTGTGAACTAAAGGCGAACCCTCAGCGGGTTGTGCATCATCGATCATGTAATGATCGGGTGAAAGGCTGTGAAGTGTAAATTCAGTTCCTTCGAGGGGAGAGACCCCGAAGTCAACTCCACCACCCAAAGAAGCGGGTGAGGAGGTCAAATGTGGGTTCTCCTGAAATACAACTGATGCCTTTTGAGAGGCAGCAGAGGAGTCGGTTTGGGGTTTATCAGATTTCTCTGGCCTGGAAGGGACAACTTCAGCCACCGATTTTGGAGAATCGGTAGCCAGCTTAGAAGGGTTGGTCGAAGGTGTACGAGACCTTTTTAGAGAAGATCTCAGAGGGGATTTAGAGTTCCTGCACTTATAAGAAGGGGTTGAGACTTGGGTAGCCTCCGAGGGATCTCTCAGAGGCGTAGTCCCGGAAGCGGACACGGAGGTGTTGGTGGCCCTAGTATTTTTCTTTTTGGCGCCACCCGACTTCACTCGGGGACGGGGAGATGGGGCCACTACAGCTGGGGGGTCCACGGGAACTTCTAGGTGTCTAAACCCGGGAATTTCCGCGTCTCCCCAGTAGAGATCGAGAGAGTGAGCGAAAGAGATCATACCTGGGCGAAGAGCAAGATCAGTGGCGAAAGGACTCACATCGAGAGTCTTTTGGCCGACGATTGGAGAGGACCAATCATATCTGAATTGGGAGACTGAGACTTCCGATCGGCATCCAAGGCAGCACCGAGCTTATGTTGAACAATCATAGATATAAACCGGGGGTACGCTATATGGCATCTTTTTGGGTGTTTGACAACTTCAGTAAGTTCAGTAAAAAAAATACTGGGCAAAATCAACCTTTCGTTGAAAAATGAGGGCATGGACAAGCTTAGTAATGTAGGAGGGAGATTGATCTTGACCACTGGTTTTTTGAGAAAGACAGTAGATCACATGAGCAAAAAGAAAGTTCCAAAACCCTCCCATTTTGGTTCTAGTGAGTGTACCTGGACCCTTGTTAGATTTGGAGGGTTTGTCATCAGTCTTGTGTATGTAGCCAAGAGTGTTAACTACTTCTTCATGAAAGTGATCGACGTGCATGTCTTCATATTCTGAAAATGCTTCAATCTTGAGAGCACGACGAACATCATCCACACCAAAGGTGAGATCATGATCACCTTCTTCATCAGTAAGAATCGAAGCGTGAACTGCTTCATTGGAGGGATCATACACAGCAGTAAGCCAGAAGTTGCCAATGAGCATTTTGCTCATTTTAGGGTAGCAGGTGAATGCATGAAGAAGAGGAGAACGAGTTAAGAACTTAGTCACAGTAGCAAACTTGGGATGAGCGGGATCGGATTCAAACGTTGCAACAAGATTGCAAGGATTGAACTTGAGGTCTTCGAAGCAGGTGGGTGATTCCTTGACCACTTTCGTGGTTTTAGCAGCTTTTGAAGAAGTTGAGGACACCATGGATGGTAGTTGCAGGTTATTGTTCTTGAGAGAAAAGATGATCGATGGTTTCAGAGTTCTGTGAAAAAGGAAAAAATGAAGAAGAAGGGTTGTATATATAGGGTTAGAATTCGAAATAGGTTTTGGGCGGCAACGGTTATGGATGGAAAATGAAAGGCCGGGAATTAAACCAAAAATAAAAAGAGGTTTAAAAGGTAATGATGGGGTTATTGGAAGATGTGGTCAAGAAAATGTTAGTATGAGAATGGGAAGGGTCAAAATATCTCTGACACATAGAGGTCTATGGGTGAGGTAAGCATAGGAAACCGTGTTGGATAAGAATTAGAAAAAGGTTCGGTGGATAGGTTACACCGATGTGATAGAGTTTCGGTGGTCAGAGTCACCGATGTGAGAATCGTGAAGGTGCACCGATGTATGTTTATCGAAAACATCGGTAGAGAGAATGCCCACCGATGTGTAAGGGGATCGGTGTGTAAAGATTTCACCGATGGTGATGTGTAAGGGGATCGGTGTGTAAATAATGACACCGATTTTGAGTAATCGATGGGTTCGTGGATCGGGGAACGGATATCGGTGGGATGGAGATCACCGATGAAGAACTTAGATGGAGTGTCGGAGAGCATGTATCGGGGAGGAGATACTACTGACGAGATACTATCGGTATCGGTGAAGAGAATCCACCGATTCGAGGGGTTCGATGAAGATCGGTGGAAAAGTATCGGAGGAGTGGGATCGGCGGAATGACTCGGAGAGTTTATAAACTCCACCGATTTGGTTTTAGCATCAGTGAGATGAGCTACCAATTTTTTTTTAAATCACATATCAAGATACAACATTCCGAGTTCACTTATCATAAAGTTGAACCTGGTTTCATCTAAAGGTTCGGTGAACAAGT
Organism: Saussurea involucrata; assembly: GCA_033807775.1. Lineage (NCBI taxonomy): Eukaryota > Viridiplantae > Streptophyta > Magnoliopsida > Asterales > Asteraceae > Saussurea > Saussurea involucrata. The sequence continues at coordinate 23,746,226 of CM066324.1, forward strand.
CTGCAAGTTGAAGATCAGTAGGAATAAAATGCAGCTCAATGTCACCTTTGGAAATGTGATCCCGGATGAAGTGATATCTGATATCTATGTGCTTTGATCTGGAGAGTGTAGAACTGGATTATTTGCAATAGCTATTGCACTTGAGTTGTCACATAGAATTGGGATCTTAGAGTAGACTTGATTGTAGTCCCTTAGTTGATTTTTCATCCACAGGATCTGAGCACAGCAGCTTCCAGCAGCCACATATTCAGCTTCAGCAGTTGAGGTTGAAACTGAGTTTTGTTTCTTGCTGGACCAGCTGACTAATTTTCCACCAAGAAGTTGGCAGCTACCTGTGGTACTCTTTCTATCAACTTTGGAACCTGCATAATCTGAATCTGAATACCCAATTAGTTCAAAGACTGAGTCTTTGGGATACCAAAGACCCAGGTGCATGGTACCTTTTAGATACCGGAAAATCCGTTTTACAGCAGCCAAATGAGATTCTTTTGGATTGGCCTGATAACGGGCACACAGACATGTAGCAAACATAATATCCGGTCTGCTAGTTAAATAGAGAAGAGAACCAATCATCCCTCGATAATTCGTTACATCAACAGATTTACCATCTGGATCAGCATGAATTTTCAAGGGTGGTGCCATGGGAGTTTTTAGAGGAGAGCTATCTAAGAAGTTAAATTTCTTCAGAAGGTCACGAATATATTTGCTTTGATTTATGAAAATCCCTTCTGAAGTTTGTTTGACCTGAAGGCCTAAAAAGAATGTGAGCTCTCCCATCATGCTCATCTCATATTGACTCATCATGAGAGAAGCAAACTCATCACATAGTGATTCATCAGTGGCACCAAAGATGATATCATCTACATAAATTTGAACAAGAATGAGATTACCTAAGGTCTTCTTGATAAAGAGAGTGTTGTCAATTTTACCTCTGGGGTATCCATTCTTTAGAAGAAAATCAGCAAGAGTGTCATACCAAGCACGTGGAGCTTGTTTGAGACCATAGAGAACCTTGTCTAATCTGTACACATAGTCTGGATGAGTTGGGTCTTCAAAACCAGGTGGTTGTTTCACATAGACTTCCTTTGCAAGTTCCCCATTGAGGAAAGCACTTTTGACATCCATCTGAAAGACCCTGAAATTTCGGTAGGCAGCATGAGCCAGAAAGATTCTTATGGCTTCAAGTCTTACAACAGGGGCAAATGTTTCATCATAGTCAATGCCTTCTTCCTGTCTGTATCCTTGAGCCACCAGTCTGGCCTTATTTCTGACAATTGTACCTTCTTCATCCATTTATTCCTGAAGACCCATTTGGTTTCGATGATTGTCTTCTTTGGAGGTCTGGGAACCAATCTCCAAACCTTGTTCCTTTCAAACTGAGAAAGTTCCTCTTGCATGGCAGTAATCCAACAAGGATCTGCTAGAGCTTCCTCAATCTTCTTAGGCTCAATGAGAGAGAGAAAGTTCACATAGAGACAAATGTTTCCAACTCCTCTTCGTGTTTGGACTCCATCTTGTTGATCACCAATGATTTGATCTATGGGGTGATCTTTGGTCTATTTTGTGGCAGGAGGTACAGGTGGTGGAATATTTTGTGTGGAGGTTGATGGAAGATTTTGGTGTACAGGAGTGGGATCAGGAATGTCGGTGGAAGGTTGTGGTTCGGTGGGAGGTTGAATTTCGGTGGAAGTAGGTCAATTTCGGTGGGGGGTAGTGTCGGGCACTATGAAGGGTGTCCCAGCTTGGTTATTTGAAGAAGAAGGATTTGAAGGAGTGAAAGGAATGGAAGATGTATCGGTGGGATTAGCTATAGGAGCATCACCTATGCATGATGAGATCCACATCCACCTATGTAGTTCATCATCATCATTTGAGAGGGATGATGATCTCAGGTCATCAAATTTTACATGAATAGACTCATCAATGCATTTCCTCCTGAGATTATACACACGATATGCTTTGGAGGATAAGGAGTATCCAACAAAAATTCCTTCATCAGCCTTGGGATCAAATTTCCCAAGGTTGTCACGATCATTAAGAATGAAGCACACACAGCCAAAGACATGAAGAAAACCTATATTTGGTTTTCTGCCATGGAAAACTTCATAAGGGGTCTTATCATGCCTTTTGGAGATCACCGACCTATTTTGGGTAAAGCAAGCGGTATTAACAGCTTCAGCCCAAAAATAGGTGGGAATATTTGATTCACTTAGCATTGATCTTGCAGCCTCACATAGAGTTCTATTTTTCCTTTCCACGACTCCATTCTGCTGAGGAGTCCTGACAGCTGAGAAATTTTGAGAAATTCCTTTCTCATTGAAGAAGTCTTCTAGAGCACTGTTTCTGAATTCGGTGCCATTGTCACTTCTCACCGATCGTACAAGTTGTCCATTCAGGACTTCATTTTTCTTGACAAAGTTGATGATTTCTTCAGTTGCATCACTTTTATACCTGAGAAAAGAGACTCAAGTATATCTAGTAAATTCATCAACAATCACAAGAATGTATCTTTTGCCACCTAAGCTAGGAGTGCTGACTGGTCCATATAGATCCATGTGCAGCATTTGAAGAGGAAGAGTGATGGAAGAACATTGCTTGGTCTTGAAGGAAGTTTTAGTGAGCTTCCCTTTTTCACATGCATCACACAGCTTTTCTTTAACAAAATTTATGGCATCCCAGTTACCAGCTCTTTGTTTGAGATTTTATGGAGAGTTTTGAAGTTGAGATGAGATAAGCGTTTACGCCACAGCCAGTTCCTTTTGGCTGTGTCATCCGACACAAAGCATACACTAGATGAATTATTATCTTGTCCCATATCAATGATATAGACATTTTCCATCCTTTTCCCAGAGAGAACCACTTTCATATTTTTGTCAACAATAGTACAGATACAAAGTTCAAAGATAACTTTGTATCCTAAGTCACACAGTTGGTTGATACTTAACAGATTGTGCATGAGGCCTTTAACAAATGCAACTTTGTTGAAGGTGACAGATCCGTTGGTGAGAGTTCCATATCCTTTGGTGTAGCCTCTATAATTGTCTCCAAATGTTACAGATGGACCCTTTTCAGACACATAGTTAATGAGAAGAGATTTGTTTCCCGTCATGTGACGTGAGCACCCACTATCCAAATACCAGATTTGATGGTGCTCATGAACCTGAGAGTACGATGTCGAGCACCCAGTTGACACTAGAGCCATTGGAGAGACAGCCTTTTCAGAATCTTCCATATCTTCAGATATGGACATGAAACACATGTTGGGAGAATCACTGTCAGAAGTTTCTTCTTCATCCCAATTATGAATTTCTGCCATAAGCCCCTTTCCTTTTCTGTGGAGACCCTCACTTCTTTCTTTCTCTTTCTTGTACTTAGCCTTGTACTTCTCAGCACGTTCTTGATGATCTTGAGAAGATGATTGATTACCTTTCTTGAAAAAAGGTTGATTTGAAGGAGTTGTTTTTGGATTTCTCATACTTAGAAGAAAACTTGTCAGAGGATGTGGTCCTAGATTTTGCAACACGCTTACTTATGCACTCAGAAGCAAAATGTCCTTTCTTACCACAATTAAAACACTCCTCATTGGACTTATCAGAGGAGGGAGTTTTTGTGGAAGAAGAGGGTTTTCTGAAAGTTCTAGATTTGTTAAAAGGACGAGACTTGTTCTTGAAACCAGCCATCATATCCATTTCATCAGACATCTGCTCAACCGAGGTTTCCTCACCTTCATCATCAGCATCACTTAGATATGCCTCCGTTTGGTGGGTAGAGTATTTTTGGCTGTCATTGTCAGAGTCTGATGAAGGATAGGTGATTCGAGGAACACTTTGAGATTTCTTGAGATTTTCACTAACAAGGGCTATGGAAGAGCCCTTTATCTCTTTAATGAAAGATTTTCTTTAAAGTTTGGTTTGTTCAAAGTTGAAAAGAGTTCCATACAAGACAGTTAAGGGCATGTACTTAAGGTCCTTGGTTGTCTTGATGTAAGTGCATATGTTCTCCCATAATTTAGGGAGACAATCCATGAACTTGCATAAGACTTCCTCATTATCATAGACTCTGCCCAATAACTTCAGATCATTTAGAAGACCGTTGAATCTATTATAATAGCTGGGGAGAGATTCACCTTTCTCATGAGCAAAGAGCTCATACTTTCTGATGAGAGCAATCTTTTTGCTCTTCTTCACTTCCTCTATACCTTCGTACAGTACACACAGTGTGTTCCACATTTCTTTAGCAGTTTCAAAGTTTACTAGAGAGTGATAGACCTCATCAGGAAGAGAGAGAGCAATAATTGCGCTGAGCTTAGAATCAAGAGAAACCAAACGTTTTTCCACATCAGTATATTTCTTTGGGTTTTTGAGGATATAACGACCAGTAGCTTTGGATTTCTCTTTGTCAGAAGACTCATCAGAATCATCGGAGCCACTAGAGTCCTCCTTATCAATGGTTTCTTTTCCAGACCACTGTGTTTCATAGCGAGCCCAGACTCTAGGGATAATAGGTCCCTCTTTGAGAATGGTTGGTGTTGGTCCCGAAAGGGTTATACAAGTTTGTAGAAGGGGGGTTGAATACAAAAACACGATTTTTACTTTTCTAAATTGTTTATTGATATGATTAAAACAATTTACAACTTGTTGCAGAACAAGATTAAGGAATAAACCTAATCTAAACAAGCTATGAGAATCACTAAGATTTCTTGCATTAGAAATAAGAGATAAGGAATTTAGAATACTTAAGACAAATATTCTAACACACAGAATAGTAAGGAGAAGGAAATGGCCGAGCACTTCAAAATGAAATAGGGTTTCCTTTATATATTGCATGCATTGAATGCATGTCAGTATAACTTTACACGTGGCAGCGTCTGATTAGTTGCATGTTTGGACCTTGGTAGAGAACCTAGTAGCCGCATGATGAACAGTGTAGAATTAGAGTTGGTTGTACGATTATGGACAGAAGGGATGTCCGTTCTGACATTTTTGTACGGATGTGTGCAATGGGGTAAGACAAAAGTGACTTGTAGAGGAAACTTCATGATCAGCGTTCGCTGAATGATTTCTTTATCAGCGAATGATAAGTTCAGCGTTCGCTGAAGTCTTCTACTTGAAACTTCACGTTGAGTGGACAGGTCTTGGCTTCGCTGATATCCGAATCAGTTCATTAGTAGACTTGTCGCTGGTTCTTCAGCTTGATCTTTGACTTCAGCATAGAACATGGTTGACGTGAAACTTGTCTTCAGGGATCATAAGTAAACAACATAAGTTATCAGCGATCATCAGTGAGGTTGAACAAGCTCAGGGCTCACTGATGAATAGTGTTCGCTGAATATGTAAATTAAAGAACTTGAGTTTCTATCAGCGGTACTGAAACAGACTTAGTACTTATCAGCGATAGTGAAACTCTAATACATATTGTCTACTTACAGTTTTCACTAAGTGTTTCTCAGATTCATTATCAAATCACTGAGGGTTTGGATCAACAATCTACCCCTATTTGATTATGACATATCAATAAAAGAAAATTGCTAAGTAAGAAAACATAAGGATAAAAAGGACTCATAAAATATTTGTCCCATTTACTGTTTTCGGGGATCTTTTTAAGTACTGATGGAGTAAAGTACATTCGCTGAAATTTTTCATTAAACTTCGTATCAGTTACAAAGGTAAGTGGAAAAATTACAAGTACAGCAAATAATAATTACAAGTACAAAAGATACAAGCTGATAAAGATAGAAGAATTACAGGGAATCCTATCAGCTATACAGGTTCATCCTTAATGAGAAGTTCATCAAGGGTATTTGTGGTAGGGATCATCCAATCAGGGAGTTTTTTCCAAGATCCCGTCTTTGCTTTGCTTCTTTAAAGATCAGGGACTTCATGAAGTGTCCGAAAAGATCATCTATGTGACCGCACCAGTAGACAAGATCTCTGAGTTGTTCGATAGGGGCAATGCATAGCTCAGAGATTCGTTGAAAGCATTCTCGTCCAGTGTAGTCATGGAAGAAGATACCATAAGGATCACTTAAGACTTTACCAGGGACAAAGCGTTCACCAGGGAGCAGAGAGACGTCGAGTGCTAAGAAATCAGGGTCAGGACCAAGAACTTCTTCGCGTGAAAAACCAATTCCGGTTTCATTTCTGATAGGAGGACCTGAATCTGAAGATGTTATCTTTTTTTTTGCAGATGCCCTTCTTCGTTGAACTGGAGGAGGAGGAGGAGGAATATCAACGGCTGAAGTAACCAAGTCGATTTGCTTGTTAAGATCTTTCTCGACAAAGGTTTTGAAGTTAGAACGTGACCGCTGAATGGCTATCTGCATCTCCAACCATTCAGAGAAACCGTACTTGGCAATCGACGATGGGTAGATGGTTTCCTTTTGACCATTCTCTCTGAAGAGGTCGATGTCAAGGACTGGAACGCCTATTGACGTCTTTCCCCTGATCTTCACCTTGTTGATTCTGGAACCATTATATCGATAGTGCAGTCTTTCTTTGCACCATTCCAGAGTGGAGTCAGAGACCTTGATTTTCTTCTCGATGATCTTTGTGGCGTCCTTCCATAGTTGTCGCTGAACGGAGATAGGAGTCTTCTTCAGTTCAAGATCTTTCACCGATTGTTGGACGATCTCAATAGCGTAAGCTTTATCTTTTTCTTCATCTCTCTTTCGATCGGCGAGTTGTTTTTCAGCTTTGAGGTGTTCAACGACTTCCTTTTTGGTTATTTTGAATCGAGGAGCACGGAAGATTCGCTGATCCTCAAGCTGTTTGATCATAGCTTCTCTCCTTTCCAACTCTTCTTCACTCAGTTGTTGAGGAACCAAGGAATGTCTATTTTTATGAGAGAGCATTTCTTCTTCTTGTTCATCAGTCTCAGCGAAGTCTAAGACCGGGATTATTTCATCAGCGCTCGGGGCTGGGATTATTGGAGTTGTAGTTGGAGGAACATCAGCTTGACCCTCAAGCAGGGGAGAGAACTAGCTAAAACACAACGATCGTTTAAGTAAGATCATTTGGGAGAAGAGATAGAGAAAGAATGAGGTTAAGTGTATAGAGGTTTTATGGAGAGGAGAACTGAGGTTGAGGAGGGATAGAGGAGGGATGCAGTGTAAGGGAAGAAAATATATTGTACCTGACAAACTGGCTTTCATAGAAGGATAGTCAGATTATCTTCTGCAGCGATGCCTTTATTTTTTCCTTGATCGGCTTCAGTTGCTGCAGGCTTTTTGGTGGTCCCCTCCCCTGATGTGTCTTTAAAAACTACCCATTTTAGAGCAGGGGCCTTTCTGGGTTTGAAGGAGAAGTCGAGATCATCATCATCGTCATCATCATCATTTTTAGGTGATGCTGATGGTTCGTCGTCATGAAGGTCAAGATCTTCTTCGTCTTCTTCTTCAGCTTCGTCTTCAGAAGGAACAAGAACTTCAGCATTTTCAAGTTCTTCTTCGAGTTGCTCCCCCTCAGAATCAGCGTTATGTTGGGAGAACTCGGTTCCCTCAGGGTTTTCAACTCCCTGAGGTTTATCAGCAGCTCTAGAAATAATTCCCTCCCCCTCATAGTTATGGGGAAGGTCTTCTTGATTCTTCTCCCCCTCTTCCACATGACGGATGGGGGAGGTAACAATCTCAGCAGCAGCAGCACCAACATCCTTTGGGTCACTGTCTTCCAGGCCAGTGATCTCAACAGCAGTTTCAATCGGTTTCATTCTGTCTTCCAGGACAGAAATAGCAGGGTTGATTCTTTCAAGATGTTCCCGATCAACCTGAGTGAAATGTGAAGGAGGACATGTTGGAGCGTTCAGGCGATCCAGGACTTGCTGCAGGAGAGCTGTAGCATTACCCACAGATTGGGTTAGGGTGCCCATCTCTGTCTTTGTTGGTCCCGAAGGCCTATAAAAGTTTGTAGAAGGGGGGGTTGAATACAAACACACAGATTTTACTTTTCTAAATTGTTTATTGATAAATCATTAACAATTTACAGCTTGTTGCAGACACAAGATTAAGGATAAACCTAAATCTAAACAAGTTGGAACACTAAGGTTTCTTGCACTAAGAGAGATAAGGAAATTACTAATAATAACCTATCTGAGATAAGAGATTTGAACTTGTCCAGAGTTAGCAAGTTACTTCAAAATGAAGTGAGTTCATCTCTTTATATACTGCATTCATTAAATGCAAATCAGTATATACTTTACACGTGTCATCAGCTGGTTGGTTGCATGTCATTGACTTTTGATGACAACCTTAGTAGCCGTAAGGATGAACAGTGTAGTATCAGAGTGGTTGTACGATTTCAGATTTTCGGAGGTTCTTTTCTGACATTTCGTACGGAGTCGTGCAAGGGTGGTTAAGACAAAAGTACTTTGTACGGAGGACTTCATGATCAGCTTTCGTTGATTCAGCGATCTATCATTTCATATCAGCGAATGATAGAGTTCAGCGATAGCTGAAGTCTTGTACTTGATACTTCACGTTGAGTGGACAAATCTGAGTCTTCGCTGATCCGCATCAGTTCATTAGGAGACTTGTCGCTGGTTCTTGAGCTTGATCTTCGACTTCAGCGTAGAACCTTTGTTGACGTGAAACTTGTCTTCAGGGATCATAAGTAAACAACTAACTTATCAGCGATCACCATAATGACTGAACAGACTCAGAACATTAATGGTGAACAGTGTTCGCTGAAAATCTAAAGAGCGAGAGTTCCTATCAGCGGTACTGGAAGATCTTAGTACTTATCAGCGATAGTGAAACTCTGATACATATTGTTTACTTACAATTTTCACTTAGTATATAAGAGAGGGTCATTATCAAATCACTTAGGGTTTGGATCAACAATCTCCCCCTATTTGATTATGACATAGCAACAAAGAAAATTGCTATTTAATGAAAACATAAGGATAAAAAGAACTCATAAAATATTTGTCCCTTTTACTGTTTTCTGGGATCTTTTCAGTACTGATGGAGTAAAGTACGTTCGTTGAAATCTTTCTTTAAAATATTGAATCAGGTTACAATGAAGAACAGAAAAGATTATAAGTACAAGCGAAATAAATTACAAGTACAGAAGGATAACTGATACAATAGAGAAAAAGGAGATTATATCAGTTTTCAAAGGGTTCTTCATTAATGAGAAGTTCATCAAGGGTCGTCTTTTCAGTGGGGATCATCCAGTCATGAACCGTTACGCCTTGTTTTCTTTTGTTCAGCGCTTCTTCAAAGATCAAGGGTTTTAGGTGTCGTGCCTGAATGTCTTTTCTGAAGTCACACCAGTAGATGAGATCTCTGAGCTGTTCGATTGGAGTGATTGGAAGCTCAGAGATCCGTTGAAAACATTTACGTCCGTCGTAGTCGAGAAAGAATATTCCATAAGGATTACTGATGACTTTACCAGGGATGAAAAGTTCACATGGTGGCAAAGAAATGTCAAGGGCAAATAGATCAGGGTCAGGATCAAGCACTTCAGCGCGAGAGAAACCAATTCCAGTTTCATTTCGTATGACAGGACCTGAGTTTGAATCTTGACGTTTCTTCTTTGGAGAGGCCCTTTTTCTTTTCAGCTTAAGATCAGGAAGAGGAGGAATGTCCACACAAGAAGATATCAAGTCGATCTGTGTGTTTATCAGCTTTTCGAAATGATCCTTGTACTTAGATTGTGACGAATGGATAGCTAACCTCATCTCCAGCCATTCAGAGAGACCATACCTTTTTACACTATCAGCGCGAAAGGCTTCAGATTGGCCATCTTCTCTGAAAAGTTTGATGTCAACAATAGGTACTCCGATAGAGGTTCTTCCAGAGATGAATACCTTGTTGATCTTCGCTGGACGATATCTGAAGTGAATTTTCTCTTTACACCAGATCAGGGTGGTCTGAGAAACTTCAGTTTTCTTTTCCACGATCTTCTGGGCTTCTTCCCAAAGCTTTCGTTGGATTTGAATGGGAACACGTTTCAGCTTGGGGTCTTTGACAGATTCTTGAGTAAGCTTGATGGCGTATTCTCTGTCTTTTTCTTCAGCTTCCTTTCTTTCAGCGATGAGGCGTTCAGCTCTGAGGTGTTCCTTGTATTCAGCTTTTGAAATTCTGAACTTTGGGGGAACTGAAGGAAGTTGATCACTCCTTAGAATGATTCGCTGATCCTCGAATCGCTTTATTATTTCCTCTCTTCTCTTTTGATCCTCTTCACTCAGCTTTTGAGGAGCTGAGGAAGGTATGTTTCTGTGTGAGAGAGGTTGTTCTTCTGGTTCATCAGTCTCAGAGATCAAATCTAATACTGGGATTATTTCATCAGCAGCAGCTGGCTTTATTTGTGAAGTCGCAGTAGTAGAACCTTCAGCGACATCCTCAAACAGGGGAGAGGACTAGCTGAAACACAGCGATCTTACAAATAAGAACTTGGGTAGAAAGAGATAGAGAAATTGTTCAAGTGTAGGCTAGGGTAGTAGAACTTATAGAGGAGGGATGGAGTGAGATATGATTAGTGTACCTGACAAACCGGCTTTACAAGCAAGATCGCCAGATTGTCATCTTCAGCGACGCCTTTGCCTTTGCCTTTCTCAGCGCCAGAGGCTGAGGGATTTGTCTTTGTCCGCTCCCCTGAAGGTTCATTTATCGAGATTCTCTTAAGAGCTTTGATCCTTGGGGCAGGTTTGACGATAAAGAAATCATCGTCATCTTCGTCATCATCATCATCATTCCTTGGAGAGGAGGATGGTTCATTATCAGGGATGTCGATGTCTTCATCATCTTCTGCTTCGGATTCTTCAGCGTCTTCTTCGAGTTGCTCCCCCTCTGTTGATCCAAACCCTCAGTGATTTGATAATGACCCTCTCTTAAATACTTAGTGAAAATTGTAAGTAAACAATATGTATCAGAGTTTCACTATCGCTGATAAGTACTAAGATCTTACAGTACCGCTGATAGGAACTCTCGCTCTTTAAATTAAACATTCAGCGAACACTGTTCACCATAATGCTCTGAGCCTGTTCAGTCCTTGTGGTGATCGCTGATAAGTTAGTTGTTTACTTATGATCCCTGAAGACAAGTTTCACGTCAACAAAGGTTCTACGCTGAAGTCGAAGATCAAGCTCAAGAACTAGCGACAAGTCTACTAATGAACTGATGCGGATCAGCGAAGACTCAGATTTGTCCACTCAACGTGAAGTATCAAGTACAAGACTTCAGCTATCGCTGAACTTTATCATCTGCTGAATAGTAAATGATAATCGCTGAATCAACGAAAGCTGATCATGAAGTCCTCCGTACAAAGTACTTTTGTCTTAACCTCCCTTGCACGCCACCGTACGAAATGTCAGAAAAGAACCTCCGAATATCTGAAATCGTACAACCACTCTGATACTACACTGTTCATCTTTACGGCTACTAAGGTTGTCAACCAAGGTCAATGACATGCAACCAACCAGCTGATGACACGTGTAAAGTGTATACTGACTTGCATTAAATGCATGCAGTATATAAAGAGATGAACTCACTTCTTTTGAAGTAACTTGCTAACTCTGGACAAGTTCAAATCTCTCTCAAGATAGGATTTTATTAGTAATCTCCATATCTTTCTTAGTGCAAGAAATCTTAGTGTTCCAACTTGTTTAGATTTAGGTTGATCCTTAATCTTGTTTCCGCAACAAGCTGTAAATTGTTAATGATTTATCAATAAACAATTTAGAAAAGTAAAATAGTGTGTTTGTATTCAACCCCCCCCCCCCTTCTACAAACTTGTATAGGCCTTTCGGGACCAACAAGTGGTATCAGAGCAGATTTGTTTAATCTCATAAACAAGATCTAATCTAAGATATTTCTCTTCCTTGCTATTATCTGAAAATGGCCTCCCACACAAACACAAATTATATAGACAATGGTTCTCTTGCAAAACCCCCTAGATTTTCCAGAGACAACTTCAACTTGTGGAAAAATAGGATGACACTCTTCTTAGAAGGTGTAGACCCTACTATACCTTACTATCTTGAGAACGGCCCACACATCCCTGTAACAATTGATCCTTTAGTTCCAGCCACTACAACTAGAGATGCTATTCCAGAAAGGCTGATTCCTAAAGAAATCCATCAGTGGACCGACGAAGATAAGAAGAAAGTGGCTATAGATACAAAAGCCAGATCCATACTATCCATGGCCCTTCCTGACGAAGTCTACCATTCCGTCATGAACCTGAAATCATCAAAAGCCATGTGGGACACAATATGTGTTTAGTATGAAGGAACGTCTGAAGTCCAGGACTCAAGAAAGATCAACCTGGTAAGACAATACGAAAGCTTCATTTCTGGTAAGAATGAAACTCTCTCTGAAGTTCACCAACGTTTTAATTACTTAATTATAGATCTGAAAACTGTTGGTAAGGAATATTCTAACTTTGAAGTACTGACAAAGTTTCTAGAATGTTTACCTGAAAGCTGGGACAATTATTCCATGTGTCTCAAGCTGTCAAAGGATCTAAGATCAATGACCCTTGCTACCTTATATGGCACATTGCTGAATCATGAGCAATCTAGCCATCTTAAGAAGAATCTTGTAAAAGATTCCAAAAGCACCCCTGTTGCTTTAATCTCAGAGGAACCTTCTACTCAGCGACCCTCGGTCACTATCACTGAGTTAGAAAGTAACTCTGAAAGGTCATCAGACTCTGATTCTTCAGACGATGATGAATCCTTGGCTCTCCTAACTAAAAAGTTCAGGAGATTCGCCAAGAAGAAAATGTTTAGAAAGAACAAAACTCTTTCCATAGCTGACAAGCCTAAGTCATCAGCTTTTGTTGACAAGGCTACTGCTACTTGTTTCAACTGCGAAAAGATAGGTCATTTCGCTAACGAGTGCAGGTCAAAGAAAATCATGAGACCTTCAGCTTTTACAAAGAAATCCTTTGTTCCAAGGAATAAAGATGACAAATACTCAAAGCTGAAGGAGAAGTATGCAAAGCTGAAAAGCTTTAAAAAGAAAGGAAAAGGCCTGATGGCTGACTATGATTGGGCTGCTTCTGATGAAGAAGCCTCATCATCTGATTCTGAAGATGATGAAGCAAATCAATGTCTCATGGGTAAGATTGAAGAAGAGGAAGAAAGTTCAGACATTCCCTCCACTTCAACATCTGCCATTCAGGTATCACCTTCCTTCTTTACCAATATTGCAAATATTGATGAAGCTGATAGTCTCCGTAAAATCGATCTATTGACTAGAAGTTTATACGAAGCCATGAACGGCAAAGCTGTGGTTGAAAACCAAAATCTTGATCTCGCTGAAAAGCTTAAAAACTGCCACCTTCAAATAGAAAAGCTTTCTAAAATTGAAGATGATTTTAAAGATCAAGTCTATTTAAATCAGCTAGTCAAAATCGAACGAGCAGAAGCTATCGCTGCATTAAAAGCTGAACAAGCTACTGTTGAAGGATGGTGTAATTCTTCAACAAAGATCACTGAGATAATTAAGGCTCAGATTCCTCTGAGTGATAAACGTGGTCTGGGTTATAAATATGATACTCCAAAACCAACCACTGAACGTTCAATGCTTAAATTTGGAACGTTCGTATCCTCAGTAGCTGATACTTCATCATCTCAGTACTCCTCGTCGGTTACACCAATCCCTGAGGAAACTCCTACCTCCTCAAAAGGCAAGGAGAAAATGGTTTATTCAAAACCTACCTCTGTCTCTAAAGACAAAGGTAAAGGAATTGTTATTTATCAAAATCCTCAGAAGGGTACCTTAGTACCAAAGCTGAATGCTTCCAAAGCCTTAGTGATTCATTCATCTGGTTCTAGAAATCAGACCTCTGGATCAGTTCAGCGACCTACTCCTAGACTCAGAGTAGATGTCCTTGGTAAGAAATCTGAAGAACTGAATGTTCGTCCTATTTCAAAAACCAATAGTGTACTTGGTACTGGCACTTCTAATTCCAAATTAAAAGCTCAGCACTCAAGTGGTCCTAGAACTAATTTTAGTTATAGGAAATGTTATCACTGTGGACTTACCGATCATATTGCAAGTAAGTGCCCCACAGCCACCAAAGCTGATAAGATAGCTAAGGTGAAGATAGCACCCAAGAAGACCAAACCAGTTGCAATTCAGGTCAAGGTGACTCCTACCGCTGAGGTCAAGAAATTGACCAAAGTGAAGAAAGACAAAGCTGAATCTTCAAATGCTGCAAAGACTGCTGAACCCATTCCAACTTCTTCCACTGACAAACGCGTATACATGGTGAAGTGGGTACCCAAGCAAAACTAATCTTCCCTTGTATTGCAGGTTAAGAAGGGTATCTGGTATCTCGATAGCGGATGCTCTAGACACATGACTGGAAAGAAAAGCCTGCTCGCTGAATACAAGGAAGAGAAGGGTCCCTCTGTGACTTTCGGTGGAAATGGAAAAGGACACACCCGAGGGTATGGTGTACTTTCAAATGGTACAACATCCTTTAGAAGAGTCGCATATGTTGAAGGGCTGAAGCATAATCTTCTGAGCATCAGTCAGCTTTGCGACATGGATAACAAAGTGATTTTCACTAAGGAATCCTGCTTTGTCTCTGACAAAAAGGAGAAGATAGCTCTCAGCGGTTATCGTTTGGAAAATGTTTACGTTATAAACATGGACTCAACAACCACTGAGAACTCCTGTTTCTTCTCAAAAGCATCTTCTGATGTTAACTGGCTATGGCACAAAAGGCTCTCACATCTCAACTTCAAGACGCTGAATACTCTTTCCTCCAAAGAGTTAGTCACTGGTCTACCTCAACATTTATACGCCAAAGAGTCTTTATGTTCAGCGTGTGAAAAGGGGAAGCAGACCAAGGCAAGCTTTAAGTCAAAGCAAGTTTCCTCAGTGTCATCTCCTCTACAACTACTCCATATGGATTTGTTTGGCCCTGTTAACAAACAATCCATCGCTGGAAAGAAATATACGCTGGTCATAGTTGATGAATTCTCTCGTTACACATGGGTAATGTTTCTCCGTTCTAAGAGTGACACCCCTGAAGAACTCATCACCTTTGTTCGGAAGATGAAAACTCTGAACAATATGACTGTTCGCTCAATAAGGAGTGATCATGGAACTGAATTCAAAAACAGTTCTCTTGATTCCTTCCTTGAGAGCAAGGGTATTTCTCACAACTTTTCGTCAGTGAGAACACCACAACAAAATGGAGTCGCTGAAAGAAGAAATAGAACAATTATTGAAGTTGCACGTTCAATGCTCAGCGATTCTCACCTGCCTACTCAGTTTTGGGCAGAAACTGTCAACACTGCTTGTTTTACGCAAAACAGGTCGCTGATAGTTAAAAGATTCAAAAAGACAGCCTATGAACTTTTCCATGGGAGAAAGCCTTCAATCAGCTTTCTTCACATCTTTGGATGTCAGTGTTTCATACTGAACAACAAAGATGCCCTTGGAAAGTTTGATCCTAAGGCTGATGATGGAATCTTTCTTGGATACTCCTCAGTCTCCAAAGCCTTCAGAGTCTTCAACCGTAGAAGACAAACTGTGGAAGAAACTATTCACGTCACGTTTGACGAATCCCGTTCAGCGAACTCTAAACCGAACGCTGATACAGAAGAACTGAATCAATGGATGTTTTCTCATCTTGGTGATTCAGAAGATATTCCCACTCCTCATGCTCACACCGTAGAAAATAATGGTCCTTCTATCATTCCAGATACGCAGAATAGTGAAGCTGAAACATCTTGGGTCTCAGCTGTTCCTATAAACACTATACTTGCAGTTGATCCAAATGTCTCAGAAATTCCATCTATTTCTCAGCAATCAGTGAATGAAGTGACAAATGCAAACATTCCTCTCTTAGCTGATAATCCAGAAGTAGCTGAAGCCTCATCTTCAGTTTCTCCAGTTCAGACTGAGTCAGCGACGTATGCTCCGGCTCAACGATGGACTGTAAATCACCCAATCGATCAAATTCTTGGTGATCCCAATGCTGGTATTCAGACCCGTAGAAGTGCAGGTAATATTTGTTTATTTGTTAACTTTATTTCTCTAACTGAACCAAAGAAAATAGATGATGCCCTCAAAGATCCAAACTGGGTCAGCGCTATGCAAGAAGAGCTGTCTGAATTCGAAAGAAACAAAGTTTGGAAACTTGTTCGGAGACCAACTGACAAAACGGTGATAGGCACTAAATGGGTCTATCGAAACAAGTTGGACGAACATGGTACTGTAACTCGCAACAAAGCTCGTCTTGTTGCTCAGGGATACAGACAAGAGGAAGGCATAGATTATGACGAAACTTTTGCTCCAGTAGCAAGACTTGAATCTATTCGTCTTTTCTTAGCATATGCTGTACACAAAAACTTCACTGTACATCAGATGGATGTTAAGTCAGCATTTCTGAATGGAAAGCTGAATGAAGAAGTGTATGTGGAACAACCTCCAGGATTCTCAGATCCTAAGCGTCCAGGTTATGTTTATAAACTGGACAAGGCACTTTATGGCTTAAAGCAAGCTCCTCGTGCATGGTATGATACTCTCTCTACTTATCTCCATATTGAAAAATTTGAGCGAGGTAAGATTGACAAAACTTTGTTTTTTAGAAAAGTGAAAGGTCATATCATTTTAGTTCAAATATATGTTGATGACATTATATTTGGTTCTACTAACCCTGAACTTTGTACTCGTTTCGCTGATAGAATGAAAGATGAGTATAAAATGAGCATGATGGGTGAACTAACATATTTCCTTGGTCTTCAGATTAAGCAAACTGAAAAAGAAACTTTTATAAATCAGGGAAAGTATGTTAAAGATATGCTGAAGAAATTCGACTTAACTGAAAGTTCAGCTATGAAAACCCCTATGGCACCACCGCTGATACTTGATAAGGACACAAAGGGTGTTCCTGTCAATGTCACGCTGTACCGTGGGATGATCGGCTCACTATTGTATCTTACAGCTAGCCGACCCGATATTATGTTTGCAACATGTCTGTGCGCACGATATCAAGCTGAACCTAAGATATCCCATATGAAAGCTGTAAAGCGAATCTTTCGATATCTTAAGGGTACAGCGAATCTAGGTCTTTGGTATCCCAAAGACTCGGGATTCGATCTAACCGCCTATTCAGACAGTGATTTTGCAGGTTGCAAAATGGATAGGAAAAGCACCACAGGAGGATGTCAGCTCCTAGGTGGAAAGCTGGTAAGTTGGACAAGTAAGAAGCAAAACTCAGTGTCCACTTCCACAGCTGAAGCTGAATATGTAGCCGCTGGAAGCTGTTGTTCTCAGGTCTTGTGGATGAGAAATCAGCTACTAGACTATGATCTTCAGCTCTCCAAAATTCCCATCTATTGCGACAGCACAAGTGCCATCGCTATATCAAACAATCCAGTGCTACACTCAAAGACAAAACACATAGAAATCAGATATCATTTTATCAGAGATCATGTGATGAATGGTGATATAGAACTTCATTTTATCCCAACTGATTATCAGTTAGCTGATTTGTTTACCAAACCTCTTGATGAGACAAGATTCAACTTTCTCATCAGCGAGCTTGGAATGCTGAACTTTGAAGGGTAAATTTTTCAGCGGTTCACGTTCGATCAGCGATACGTTTATACTTTCATGTATAACCTTCGGGATAAAATCAACTTGTATAATCCATTTCATCATCTTCTCTCTGAATAAACTTGGTTAAACTGATATCCAGGTATGTTTTCTCTCTCTGACAATCGCATGTAAATGCAAGATTTCAAAATAAATTGCATCGCTAAATATCTCTTCCTTAACAGCGATATTTTCAAAGTTCCTTGAACCTTCACTGATATTCTCTATTCAGTGCTTCATGTTTTTCAAAAGAGTCCCTGAGTTTTCAAAACCTCAGAGACATCCTAAAAGAATGTGAAAGGACAGTTGTGACGTCATTGCAACGGATTACACTCGGCACGATTTCTTTCTGACACACGTTTGCACGTTTTGTTCAAACTTCCAATCAAATGCAAACACGTGTCCGTGTCATGATGAAAACCTTTTCCCGCTCAAGGTTTTCTCTCTCTAAAAATCCCTATATAAACAACTCTTGGTTTATATTTGTCTTTTACGCGAACAATCTTTCTCCGCAAGAAAAGAATCCTCTGTTGCATTTGTGCTCTCAAAAACCTCAAGAACTGTTCATCATCTTCTTCATCAAAACTTCAAGGTTAATATGTTCTTATCTTTTATCAAATGCGTATAACTTGTTTTCGATCTTCTCTTTGTTTTAACAAGATCAAACAAAAGAACTTTGTAAAATAAAATCATTTCTTTCATGGTTTTATGAACACAACCATTTCATGGTTGTTCTTCAAGTTTTAAATCTAAATCTTAAACTTGTTCTTCATTCGTATCCATTTTTCTTTTAGAAACTGGAATACAAGACTTTATGGGTTTTACTTTTCTTTTAAAAGTCAAGAAAAACCCTAATCTTCATTAAGACATTTTTTGTCTGAATGAAATGGACAAAATTCGAAAAATCTTAACGGAAATTTCTTTCCACATTAAGATAATTCTTATTTGTTAACATCTTTGGTTGAACTGATAATACAGTGAAATGGCAACTTCAAAGCTGAATGTTACCGCTGAGTCCATCTCCACTGACTCTGAGGAAATGGACATCTTCAAAGCCCCTCAGGTTAAGTTCGAGCTGGATCAACTCGATTGGACTAAGGCCAACAACCTCTCAGCTCTTCTCGAGTTTCCTCCTCGGAAGCAAGTATCACATCTGGACGATGCTGTGAGTTTTCTAAAGAACAGCCCCATCTACACAGCCCTGACCATAACACCTCCTGCCAGTCAGCGGCTCTTATCCCAGTTCTGGTACTCTGCCAGACACACTGAGCTACCCTCTGCCAAAGATCCATCCAAAACCATAGACTGCATACTCAGCGATACCGAGTATGGCACCATCAAGATCACACCCGCTATAATCCGCAAAGCCCTGAACTTCCCAAATGCTACCAAAGAAAAACCCTTCATTCCATTCCCTGACCATAAAAAGCATGCTGACAGAGAAGCAATCATTGCTTTCCTTGACGCAATGGGTTATATCTGGGATATTGGAAGGGACAAGAAGCCTGAGAAGAAACTGACGCTGATAAAGAAATCCAAGATGCCCAGCGAGATGAATTTCATCTTCGCTCACCTGATCAGCTGCATGACAGTAAAATCCGGATCTTCTGATCAAGCCGCCCAACCTCAGCAGTCCATGGGATACGCACTGCTGAAAGGTCTAAACATTGACTGGGCCTCCATTATTTATGATGATCTGATTCAACGTGTCGATTCTGTCGCTGACAGACCAGCATGAGTTCCTTACCTACGATTCATCAGCGCCATCTTTCAATATGGCCTGAAGGACAGCTATCCTGAAGAGGGTGATCTGAAACTTTCTCAGATTGGCCCTAAGGTTCTCGACTTCAAGCCTGTCGCCAATGAGGTACGTCTCTCTACTCTTCTCACTCTTCTAAATTCTCCGCTTTCTGTGGCTCCTTCAGCGACAATACCCATCGCTGATACCCCGGCCACAAAATCCTCTCCTTCTAAGAAAAGGAAACCCTCACACACCCAACTTGATTCCAAAAGGATCAAGAAAACCAAGGAGCAACCCCAGCAATTCCATGTTGAAGACTCCTCAGCTCATTCTGAAGAGCTGAAGGAAAGTTCCGTGGTACGCTCTGCCACACCCGTGCAAGCCATCCCTCCAATCCAGACTTCAACATCTCTAAACGCTAAGGTTAGAAACTTGGAAACTACCCAACCTCCCTCAGTCTCTCAAAAGACTGATGAAGTGATTGTCAGCGATTCCAACGCTGAACTCAGAACCCGAACCCCAATCTTAACCTTCGCTTCTCCCTCCACTCACTTGGACACTCCTCCAGCGAACGCTGGAGATGCCATCATTCCCGAAGCCACCGCTGACGCTTCTCAACAAATGATGAAGAAAGGACCTGCAGAGATCACCATTCCTCACCGTACTTTCGAAGAGGATATGGAACATTATTCAGGAACTTGCAACTTTGACGAGTTCATCAATCCTCCTGCAGGTACAAATCTCACCTTAAACACTGTAACTAAACCCGAAACTTCTGAGCTTTCCTTTGTTCACAAGTACTTATATGTTACAGGTCCTAATTTGGGAGACATCAACGCCTCTCTGAATTCCGTGGAAACAAAGCTGACCAGTCTCACCACCACACTCTCCAACAACTCAACAGCTGTAACAAACGCTGGAGAGAATTTGACAAAGCTGACAACGGTGGTGGAGAAGAAAGCTTCCACTGAAGACATCAAGAGTCTTGATAAGACGCTCAGCGATTTTGCCAAGGTGCTTTCTGACATCTACACTGACTACACAAGCCTCAAAACATCAGTTTCGACCATGTCCAGCGAAGTAACAATGCTAAAGACATCGGTTGAAAAACTCGAGGGTGATATGTCAGAGGTCAAGACTGACTTAGGCTCTGTAAAGACCGACGTTGGCTCTATGAAGACGATGATCGAGACGCTGGTAAATAAGGCAAATAGTCCAGCTCCTGCTCCTGCCCCTGTCCCTATTTTGGAATCTTTCACAGAGGAGGATCGCACAGAGCTGAAGAAAATCACGCCTGCTATTTCTAGCCTAGAAGACAGAATAGCAAAGCTTGAAGGTTGTGTGAAAATCTCTGGCCCAGAAGACAGAGATAACACAAATGCTGAGTCTGCCCATTCCTCCCCCAGTCATCATGAAAAAGAGGGGGAGAAGAGCGCTGAACATACCGGAGAGAAGAGCGCTGAAAATCTTGAGAAAAGCGCTGAAGATCTGAACAAAAGCGCTAAAGACCTTTCCCATGATGAATCTGTCAGGGGAGAGAGGAATGAAGATCTGACCGCTGGACCTCAGGGAGATGAAAACCCTGAGGGAACCGAGAAGCTCGCCTCTGTATCTGAGGGGGAGCAACTCGAAGAAGATGCTGAGGAATCTGAAGCAGAAGAAGAAGAAGACATCTACATCCCTGAAGATGAACCATCCTCCTCTCCAAGGAAGGATGATGATGATGATGAAGATGACGATGATTTCTTTATCGTCAAACCTGCCCCAAGGATCAAAGCTCTTAAAGGAATCTCAATAAAAGAACCATCAGGGGAGAAGACAAAGACAAAGCCCTCAGCCTCTGGCGCTGAGAAAAGCAAAGACAAAGGTCTCGCTGAAGATGAAAATCTGGCGATCTTGTTTGAAAAGCCGGTTTGTCAGGTACACTAAAACTTTACTTATTCCTTCCCTGAACTTCTCTATACACAATCAGTTCTCTTCTCAACAACCTCTCTACACATCCACATTCTTTTTCTATCTTTTCTACCCAAGTTCTTCTACCCAGTTCTTATCTGTAAGATCGCTGCATTTCAGCTAGTCCTCTCCCCTGTTTGAGGATGTCGCTGAAGGTTCTACTATTGCGACTTCACAAATAAAGCCAGCTGCTGCTGATGAAATAATCCCAGTCTTGGATTTGATCTCTGAGACTGATGAACCAGAAGAACAACCTCTCTCGCACAATAAGAGACCTTCATCAGCTCCTCAAAGGCTGAGTGAAGAGGATCAAAAGAGAAGAGAAGAAATAATAAAGCGATTCGAGGATCAGCGAATCATTCTAAGGCCTGATCAACTGCCTTCAGTTCCTCCTAAGTTCAGAATTTCAAAAGCTGAATACCAGGAACACCTTAGAGCTGAACGCCTCATTGCTGAAAGGAAGGAAGCTGAAGAGAAAGACAGAGAATACGCCATCAAGCTCACTCAAGAATCTGTCAAAGACCCCAAGCTGAAGCGTGTTCCCATTCAAATCCAACGAAAGCTGTGGGAAGAAGGCCAGAAGATCGTGGAAAAGAAAACTGAAGTTTCTCAGACCACCCTGATCTGGTGTAAAGAGAAAATTCACTTCAGATATCGTCCAACGAAGATCAACAAGGTATTCATCTCTGGAAAAACCTCTATCGGAGTACCTATTGTTGACATCAAACTGTTCAGAGAAGATGGCAAATCTGAAACCTTTCGCGCTGACACTGTAAAAAGGTATGGTCTCTCTGAATGGCTGGAAATGAGGTTAGCTATCCAATCATCACAATCTAAGTAGAAGGATCATTTCGAAAAGCTGATAAACAGACAGATCGACTTGATATCTTCTTGTGTGGATATTCCTCCTGTTCCTGATCTAAAGCCGAAAAGAAAAAGGGCCTCTCCAAGGAAGAAACGTCAAGATTCAAACTCAGGACCTGTCATACGAAATGAAACTGGAATTGGTTTCTCTCGCGCTGAAGTGCTTGGTCCTGATCCTGATCTATCTGCCCTTGACATCTCTTTGCCACCATGTGAACTTTTCGTCCCTGGTAAAGTCATCAGTAATCCTTATGGAATATTCTTTCTTGACTACGATGGATGTAAATGCTTTCAACGGATCGCTGAGCTTCCAATCACTCCAATCGAACAGCTCAGAGATCTCATCTACTGGTGTGACTTCAGAAAGGACATTCAGGCACGACACCTAAAACCCTTGATTTTTCAAGAAGCGCTGAACAAAAGAAAACGAGGT
Organism: Saussurea involucrata; assembly: GCA_033807775.1. Lineage (NCBI taxonomy): Eukaryota > Viridiplantae > Streptophyta > Magnoliopsida > Asterales > Asteraceae > Saussurea > Saussurea involucrata. The sequence goes on from CM066324.1 coordinate 23,768,777, forward strand.
GTAACGGTTCCTGACTGGATGATCCCCACTGAAAAGACGGCCCTTGATGAACTTCTCATTAAGGAAGAACCTTTTGAAAACAGATATAATCTCCTTTTTCTCTATTGTATCAGTTATCCTTCTGTACTTGTAATTTATTTCGCTTGTACTTGTAATCTTTTTGTTCTTCATTGTAACCTGATTCAAAGATTTAAAGAAAGATTTCAGCGAATGTACTTTACTCCATCAGTACTGAAAAGATCCCAGAAAACAGTAAAAGGGACAAATATTTTATGAGTTCTTTTTATCCTTGTGTTTTCATTAAATAGCAATTTTCTTTGTTGCTATGTCATAATCAAATAGGGGGAGATTGTTGATCCAAACCCTCAGTGATTTGATAATGACCCTCTCTTAAATACTTAGTGAAAATTGTAAGTAAACAATATGTATCAGAGTTTCACTATCGCTGATAAGTACTAAGATCTTACAGTACCGCTGATAGGAACTCTCGCTCTTTAAATTAAACATTCAGCGAACACTGTTCACCATAATGCTCTGAGCCTGTTCAGTCCTTATGGTGATCGCTGATAAGTTAGTTGTTTACTTATGATCCCTGAAGACAAGTTTCACGTCAACAAAGGTTCTACGCTGAAGTCGAAGATCAAGCTCAAGAACCAGCGACAAGTCTACTAATGAACTGATGCGGATCAGCGAAGACTCAGATTTGTCCACTCAACGTGAAGTATCAAGTACAAGACTTCAGCTATCGCTGAACTTTATCATCTTCTGAATAGTAAATGATAATCGCTGAATCAACGAAAGCTGATCATGAAGTCCTCCGTACAAAGTACTTTTGTCTTAACCTCCCTTGCACGCCACCGTACGAAATGTCAGAAAAGAACCTCCGAATATCTGAAATCGTACAACCACTCTGATACTACACTGTTCATCTTTACGGCTACTAAGGTTGTCAACCAAGGTCAATGACATGCAACCAACTAGCTGATGACACGTGTAAAGTGTATACTGACTTGCATTAAATGCATGCAGTATATAAAGAGATGAACTCACTTCTTTTGAAGTAACTTGCTAACTCTGGACAAGTTCAAATCTCTCTCAAGATAGGATTTTATTAGTAATCTCCATATCTTTCTTAGTGCAAGAAATCTTAGTGTTCCAACTTGTTTAGATTTAGGTTGATCCTTAATCTTGTTTCCGCAACAAGCTGTAAATTGTTAATGATTTATCAATAAACAATTTAGAAAAGTAAAATAGTGTGTTTGTATTCAACCCTCCTCCCCTTCTACAAACTTGTATAGGCCTTTCGGGACCAACACCCTCAGATACAGAGGCGAGCTTCTCGGTTCCCTCAGGGTTTTCATCTCCCTGAGGTCCAGCGATAAGATCTTCATTCTTCTCTCCCCTGATAGATTCATCATGGGAAAGGTCTTCAGCGCTCTTTTCAATATCCTCAGCGCTCTTCACCTCGGTATGTTCAGCGCTATTTTCTTCGGGATGTTCAGCGCTCTTCTCCCCCTCTTTCTCATGATGACTGGGGGAGGAATGGGTAGACTCTTCAGCTGTGGGAGGCTCTCTGTCTTCTTGGCCGGAGATACCCACACAGCTTTCAATCTTTGCTAATCTGACTTCTAGGCCAGTTATAGCAGGATTGATCTTTTCCAGCTCTTTGCGATCCGTCGCTGTGAAAGTTTCCAATGCAGGGACAGGTGCAGGTTCAGGAGCAGGAGTTCTCGCCTTGTTGAGCAGCTCTTCAATCATTGTTTTCATCGAACCAACGTCGGTCTTTACAGAGCCTAAGTCAGTCGTCAGAGTTTGAACATTTGTCTTCACATCAGACATATCACCCTCTAGTGCTCCAACCGATGTCTTCAGCGTTGTTACTTCGCCGGACATGGAGGAAACTGATTGTTTGAGTGAGGTGTAGTCTGTGTAGATGTCAGCGAGCACTTTGGCGAAATCGCTGAGAGTCTTATCAACAATCTTGATGTCGTCTGTGGAAGCTTTCTTTTCCACCACCGTTGTCAGCTTTGTCAAATTCTCTCCAGCGTTTGTTACAGCTGTAGAGTTGTTGGAGAGTGTGGTGGTGAGACCGGTCAGCTTTGTTTCCACGGACTTCAGAGACTCGTTGATGTCTTCCAAATTAGGACCTGTAACACATAAGTACTTGTGAACAAAGGAAAGCTCAGAAGTTTCAGGTTTAGTTACAGTGTATATGGGTTGATTTGTACCTGTAGGAGGATTGATGAACTCGTCAAAGTTGCAAGTTCCTGAAAAATGTTCCATATCCTCTTCGAAAGTACGGTGAGGTATGGTGATCTCTGCAGGTCCTTTCTTCATCATTCTTTGAGAAGCTTCAGCTGTGGGTTCTGGAATGATGGCATCTCCAGTGTTCTTTGGAGGAGTGTCCAAGTGAGTGGAGGGAGAAGCGAAGGATAAGAATGGGGTTCGAGTTCTGAGTTCAGCGTTGGAATCGCTGAGAATCACTTCATCAGTCTTTTGAGAACCTGAGGGAGGTTGGGTAGGTTCCAAGTTTCTAACCTCAGCGTTTGGAGACGCTGAAGTCTGGATTGGAGGGATGGCTTGAACGGGTGTGGCAGAGCGTACCACGGAACTTTCCTTCAGCTCTTCAGAATGAGCTGAGGATTCTTCAGCATGGGATTGCTGGGGTTGCTCCTTGGTTTTCTTGATCCTTTTGGAATCAAGTTGGGTTGAAGAGTGTTTCCTTTTCTTAGAAGGAGAGGATTGTGTGGCCGGGGAATCAGCGATGGGTATTGTCGCTGAAGGAGCCACAGAAGTCGAAGAATTAGGGTTAAGAAGAGAGAGAAGGGTAGAGAGACGTACCTCATTGTCTACAGGTTTGAAATCGAGCACCTTAGGGCCAACCTGAGAAAGTTTCAGGTCACCCTCTTGAGGATAGCTGTCCTTCAGGCCATATTGGAAGATGGCGCTGATGAAACGGGGGTAGGGAACCCATGCAGGTCTGTCAGCAGCAGAATCTACTCTTTGTACTAGGTCATCATAAATGATAGATGCCCAGTCAATATGTAGACCTTTCAGCAGTGCGTATCCCATAGCCTGCTGAGGTTGAGCGGCTTGATCAGAGGAGCCGGTCTTCGCTGTCATGCAGCTAATCAGGTGTGCGAAGATGAAATTCATCTCGCTGGGCATTTTGGACTTCTTTATCAGCGTCAGCATCTTCTCGGGCTTCTTGTCCCTTCCAGTTTCCCAGATGTAACCCATTGCGTCGAGGAAAGCAATGATTTCTTCTCTGTCAGCATGCTTCTTATGGTCAGGGAATGGAACAAACGGTTTTTCTTTGGTAGCATTGGGAAAGTTCAGGGCTTTTCGAATGATTGCGGGGGTTATCTTTATTGTGCCATACTCAGTATCGCTGAGTATGCAGTCAATAGTTTTGGAGGGATCTTTGGCGGATGGTAGCTGAGAGTGTCTGGCAGAGTACCAGAACTGGGATAGTAGTAGCTGACTTGCAGGAGGTGTGATGGTCAGGGCGGTTGAAATGCAGCAGTTTTTCAGGAAATTCACAGCATCATCCAGATGTGTGACTTGCTTTCGAGGAGGAAACTCGAGAAGCGCAGAGAGGTTGTTGACCTTGGTCCAATCTAGTTGATCCAGCTTGAACTTAACCTGAGGGGCTTTGATGATTTCCACTTCCTCAGAGTCAGCGGAGATGTTCTCAGCGGTAACATTGATCTTTGAAGTTGCCATTTCTCTGTATTATCAGTTCAACCAAAGATGTTAACAAATAAGAATTGTCTTGATATGGAAAGAATTTCCATTAAGATGGTTCGAATTTTGTCCATTTCATTCAGACAAAAATGTCTTAATGAAGATTAGGGTTTTTCATGATTTTTGAAACGAAATGTAAAACCCATAAAGTCTTGTATTCCAGTTTCAAAAAAAACTGGATACGAATGAAGAACAAGTTTAAGATTAAGATTTAAAACTTGAAGAACAACCATGAAATGGTTGTGTTCATAAAACCATGAAAGAAATGATTTTATTTTTAAGAAGTTCTTTTGTTTGATCTTGTTTAAAACAATGATTAGATCAGAAACAAGTTATCTGCATTTGAAAAAAAATGAACATATTAACCTTGATGTTTGATGAAGAAGATGATGAACAGTTCTTTGAAGATTTGAGAGCACAAATGCAACAGTAATTCTTTTCTTGCGGAGGAAGATTGATCGCGTAAAAGATAAAATATAAACCAAGAGTTGTTTATATAGAGATTTTAGAGAGAGAAAACCTTGAGCGGGAAAAGGTTTTCATCATGACACGGACACGTGTTTGCATTTGATTGGAAGTTTGAACGAGACGTGCAAACGTGTGTTAGAAAGAAATCGTGTCGGGGTTTGTCCGTTGCAATGACGTCACAACTGTCCTTTCATATTCTTGGTTGTCTCTGAGGTTTTGAAAAACTCAGGGACTCTTTGAAAAACATGAAGCACTGAATAGAAATATCAGTGAAGGTTTTAAGAAATTTCAAAAAGTCGCTGTTAAGGAAGAGATATTCAGCGATGCAATTTATTTTGAAATCTTGCATTTACATGCGATATGTCAGAGAGAGTAAACATACCTGGATATCAGTTTAACCAAGTTTATTTAAAGAGAAGAATGATAGAATGGGTTATACAAGTTGATTTTATCCTATCGCTGATCAATGTGAACCGCTGAAGGTTTTATCCTTCAAAATTCAGCATTTCAAGCTCGCTGATGAGAAAGTTGAATCTTGTCTCATCAAGAGGTTTGGTAAATAGATCAGCTAACTGATAATCAGTTGGAATAAAATGAAGTTCTATATCACCATTCATCACATGATCTCTGATAAAATGATATCTGATTTCTATGTGTTTTGTCTTTGAGTGTAGCACTGGGTTGTTGGCTATAGCGATGGCACTAGTGCTGTCGCAATAGATTGGAATTTTGGAGAGCTGAAGATCATAGTCTAGTAGCTGATTTCTCATCCACAAGACTTGAGAACAACAGCTTCCAGCGACTACATACTCAGCTTCAGCTGTGGAAGTGGACACTGAGTTTTGCTTCTTACTTGTCCAACTTACCAGCTTTCCACCCAGGAGCTGACATCCTCCTGTGGTGCTTTTCCTATCCATTTTGCAACCTGCAAAATCACTGTCTGAATAGGCGGTTAGATCGAATCCTGAGTCTTTGGGATACCAAAGGCCTAGATTCGTTGTACCCTTAAGATATCGAAATATTCGCTTTACAGCTTTCATATGAGATATCTTAGGTTCAGCTTGATATCGTGCACACAAACATGTTGCAAACATAATATCGGGTCGGCTAGCTGTAAGATACAATAGTGAGCCGATCATCCCACGGTACAACGTAACATTGACAGGAACACCCTTTGTGTCCTTATCAAGTGTCAGCGGTGGTGCCATAGGGGTTTTCATAGCTGAACTTTCAGTTAAGTCGAATTTCTTCAGCATATCTTTAACATATTTTCCCTGATTAATGAAAGTTCCTTTTTCAGTTTGCTTAATCTGAAGACCAAGGAAATATGTTAGTTCACCCATCATGCTCATTTTATACTCATCTTTCATTCTATCAGTGAAACGAGTACAAAGCTCAGGGTTAGTAGAACCAAATATAATGTCATCAACATATATTTGAACTAGAATGATATGACCTTTCACTTTTCTAAAAAATAGAGTTTTGTCAATCTTACCTCGCTCAAATTTTTCAATATGGAGATAAGTGGAAAGAGTGTCATACCATGTACGAGGAGCTTGCTTTAAGCCATAAAGTGCCTTGTCCAGTTTATAAACATAACCTGGACGCTTAGGATCTGAGAATCCTGGAGGTTGTTCCACATAAACTTCTTCATTCAGCTATCCATTCAGAAACGCTGACTTAACATCCATCTGATGTACAGTGAAGTTTTTGTGTACAGCATATGCTAAGAAAAGACGAATAGATTCAAGTCTTGCTACTGGAGCAAATGTTTCGTCATAATCTATGCCTTCCTCTTGTCTGTATCCCTGAGCAACAAGACGAGCTTTGTTGCGAGTTACAGTACCATGTTCGTCCAACTTGTTTCGATAGACCCATTTAGTGCCTATCACCGTTTTGTCAGTTGGTCTAAGAACGAGTTTCCAAACTTTGTTTCTTTCGAATTCAGTCAGCTCTTCTTGCATAGCGCTGACCCAGTTTGGATCTCTGAGGGCATCATCTACCTTCTTTGGTTCAGTTAGTGAAATAAAGTTTACAAATAGACAAATATTACCTACACTTCGTCGAGTCTGAATCCCAGCGTTTGGATCACCAAGAATTTTATCGATTGGGTGATTTATAGTCCATCGCTGAGCCGGAGCGTGAGACGCTGACTCAACTTGATCTTGAGGAGCTGAAGATGAAGCTTCAGCGACGTCGGGAGTATCAGCCAAGAGAGGAATGGATGCAGTTGTCATTATATTCACTGATTGCTGAGAGGTAGATGGAATGTCTGAGACATTTGGATCAACTACAGGTATAGTGTTTATAGGAACAGCTGAGACCCATGATGTTTCAGCTTCACTATTCTGCATGTTTGGAATGATAGTGGGACTATCATCTTCTACTGGATGAGCATGAGGAGTGGGAATATCTTCTGAATCACCAAGATGAGAAAACATCCATTGATTCAGTTCTTCTGTATCAGCGTTCGGTTTAGAGTTCGCTGAACGGGATTCGTCAAACGTGACGTGAATAGTTTCTTCTACAGTTTGTCTTCTACGGTTGAAGACTCTGAAGGCTTTGGAGACTGAGGAGTATCCAAGAAAGATTCCATCATCAGCCTTAGGATCAAACTTTCCAAGGGCATCTCTGTTGTTCAGTATGAAACACTGACATCCAAAGATGTGAAGAAAGCTGATTGAAGGCTTTCTCCCATGAAAGAGTTCATAGGCTGTCTTTTTGAATCTTTTAACTATCAGCGACCTGTTTTGCGTAAAACAAGCAGTGTTGACAGCTTCTGCCCAAAACTGAGTAGGCAGGTGAGAATCGCTGAGCATTGAACGTGCAGCTTCAATAATTGTTCTATTTCTTCTTTCAGCGACTCCATTTTGTTGCGGTGTTCTCACTGACGAAAAGTTGTGAGAAATACCCTTACAATCAAGGAAGGAATCAAGAGAACTGTTTTTGAATTCAGTTCCATGATCACTCCTTATTGAGCGAACAGTCATATTGTTCAGAGTTTCCATCTTCCGAACAAAGGTGATGAGTTCTTCAGGGGTGTCACTCTTAGAACGGAGAAACATTACCCAAGTGAAGCGAGAGAATTCATCAACTATGACCAGCGTATATTTCTTTCCAGCAATGGATTGTTTGTTAACAGGGCCAAACAAATCCATATGGAGTAGTTGTAGAGGAGATGACACTGAGGAAACTTGCTTTGATTTAAAGCTTGCTTTGGTCTGCTTCCCTTTTTCACACGCTGAACATAATGACTCTTTGGCGTATGAATGCTGAGGTAGACCAGTGACTAACTCTTTGGGGGAAAGAGTATTCAGTGTCTTGAAATTTAGATGAGAGAGACTCTTGTGCCATAGCCAGTTAACATCAGAAGATGCCTTTGAGAAGAAACAGGAGTTCTCAGTGGTTGTTGAGTCCATGTTTATTACATAAACATTTTCCAAACGATAACCGCTGAGAGCTATCTTCTCCTTTTTGTCAGTGACAAAGCAGGATTCCTTAGTGAAAATCACTTTGTTATCCATGTCGCAGAGCTGACTGATGCTCAGAAGATTATGTTTCAGTCCTTCAACATATGCGACTCTTCTGAAGGAGGTTGTACCATTTGAAAGTACACCATACCCTCGGGTATGTCCTTTTCCATTTCCACCGAAAGTCACAGAGGGACCTTTCTCTTCTTTGTATTCAGCGAGCAGGCTTTTCTTACCAGTCATGTGTCTAGAGCATCTGCTATCGAGATATCAGATACCCTTCTTAACCTGCAATACAAAGGAAGATTAGTTTTTCTTAGGTACCCACTTAACCATGTATACACGTTTGTCAGTGGAAGTAGTTGGAATGAAAGGTTCAGCAGTCTTCGCAGCATTTGAAGATTCAGCTTTGTCTTTCTTCACTTTGGTTAATTTCTTAACCTCAGTGGTAGAATTCACCTTGACCTGATTTGCACCAGGGTTGGTCTTCTTTGCCTTGGGGGCAATCTTCACCTTAGCTATCTTTTCAGCTTTGGTGGCTGTGGGGCACTTACTAGCAATATGATCAGTGAGTCCACAGTGATAACATTTCCTATAACTAAAAGTAGTTCTAGGACCACTTGTATGCTGAGCTTTTAATTTCGAATTAGAAGTTCCAGCACCAAGTAAACTATTGGCTTTAGAAATGGGACGAACATTCAGTTCTTCAGATTTCTTACCAAGGATATCCACTCTGAGTCTAGGAGTAGATCGCTGAATAGATCCAGAGATCAGCTTTCTAGATCCAGAGGGGTAGGTCATTGGGGCTTTAGAAGCATTCAGCTTTGGTACTAAGGTACCCTTTTGAGGATTTTGATAAATAACAATTCCTTTAACTTTGTCTTTAGAGACAGAGGTAGGTTTTGAATAAACCATTTTCTCCTTACCTTTTGAGGAGGTAGGAGTTTCCTCAGGGATTGGTGTAATGGACGAGGAGCACTGAGATGATGAAGTGCCAGCGACTGAGGATACGAACGTTCCAAATTTAAGCATTGAACGTTCAGTGGTTGGTTTTGGAGTATCATATTTATAACCCAGACCACGTTTATCACTCAGAGGAATCTGAGCCTTAATTATCTCAGTGATCTTTGTTGAAGAATTACACCATCCTTCAACAGTAGCTTTTTCAGCCTCTAATGCAGCGATAGCTTCTGCTCGTTCGATTTTGACTAGCTGATTTAAATATACTTGATCTTTAAAATCTTCTTCAATTTTAGAAAGCTTTTCTATTTGAAGGTGGCAGTTTTTAAGCTTTTCAGCGAGATCAAGATTTTGGTTTTCAACCACAGTTTTGTCGTTCATGGCTTTGTATAAACTTCTAGTCAAGAGATCGATCTTACGGAGACTATCAGCTTCATCAATATTTGCAATATTGGTAAAGAAAGAAGGTGATACCTGAATAGCAGAGGTTGAAGTGGAGGGAATGTCTGAACTTTCTTCCTCTTCTTCAATCTTGGCCATGAGACATTGATTTGCTTCATCATCTTCAGAATCAGATGATGATGCTTCTTCATCAGAAGCAGCCCAATCATAGTCAGCCATCAGGCCTTTTCCTTTCTTCTTAAAGCTTTTCAGCTTCGCATATTTGTCTTTCAGCTTTGAGTATTTGTCATCTTTATTCCTTGGAACAAAGGATTTCTTTGTAAAAACTGAGGGTCTAGAAACTTTCTTAGACCTGCACTCGTTAGCAAAATGTCCTATCTTTTCGCAGTTGAAACAAGTAGCAGTAGTCTTATCAACAAAAACTGATGATTTAGGCTTGTCAGCTATGGAAAGAGGTTTGTTCTTTCTAAACATTTTCTTCTTGGCAAATCTCCTGAACTTTTTGGTTAGGAGAGCCAAGGATTCATCATCTGAAAAATCAGAATTTGATGAACTTTCAGAGTTACTCTCTAACTCAGTGATAGTGACCGAGGGTCGCTGAGTAGAAGGTTCCTCTGAGATTAAAGCAACAGGGGTGCTTTTGGAATCTTTTACAAGATTCTTCTTAAGATGGCTTGATTGCTCATGATTCAGCAACGTGCCATATAAGGTAGCAAGGGTCATTGATCTTAGATCCTTTGACAGCTTGAGACACATGGAATAATTGTCCCAGCTTTCAGGTAAACATTCTAGAAACTTTGTCAGCACTTCAAAGTTAGAATATTCCTTACCAACAGTTTTCAGATCTATAATTAAACAATTAAAACGTTGGTGAACTTCAGAGAGAGTTTCATTCTTACCAGAAATGAAGCTTTCGTATTGTCTTACCAGGTTGATCTTTCTTGAGTCCTGGACTTCAGACGTTCCTTCATACTGAACACATATTGTGTCCCACATGGCTTTTGATGTTTTCAGATTCATGACGGAATGGTAGACTTCGTCAGGAAGAGCCATGGATAGTATGGATCTGGCTTTTGTATCTATAGCCACTTTCTTCTTATCTTCATCAGTCCATTGATGGATTTCTTTAGGTACCAGCCTTTCTGGAATAGCAGGTCTATTCTCAGTGCCTGGAACTGCAGCATCAAATCTTACAGGGATGAATGGACCATTCTCAATATAGTAAGGTATAGTAGGGTCTACACCTTCTAAGAAGAGTGTCATCCTATTTTTCCATAAGTTGAAGTTATCTCTGGAAAATCTAGGGGGTTTTGCAAGAGAACCATTGTCTATATAATGTGTGTTTGTGTTGGTGGCCATTTTCAGATAATAGCAAGGAAGAGAAATATCTTAGATTAGATCTTGTTTATGAGATTAAACAAATCTGCTCTGATACCACTTGTTGGTCCCGAAGGCCTATACAAGTTTGTAGAAGGGGGGGGGGGGGGGGTTGAATACAAACACACAGATTTTACTTTTCTAAATTGTTTATTGATAAATCATTAACAATTTACAGCTTGTTGCGGAGACAAGATTAAGGATAAACCTAAATCTAAACAAGTTGGAACACTAAGGTTTCTTGCACTAAGAGAGGTAAGGAAATTACTAATAATAACCTATCTGAGATAAGAGATTTGAACTTGTCCAGAGTTAGCAAGTTACTTCAAAATGAAGTGAGTTCATCTCTTTATATACTGCATGCATTAAATGCAAATCAGTATATACTTTACATGTGTCATCAGCTGGTTGGTTGCATGTCATTGACTTTTGATGACAACCTTAGTAGCCGTAAGGATGAACAGTGTAGTATCAGAGTGGTTGTACGATTTCAGATTTTCGGAGGTTCTTTTCTGACATTTCGTACGGAGTTGTGCAAGGGTGGTTAAGACAAAAGTACTTTGTACGGAGGACTTCATGATCAGCTTTCGTTGATTCAGCAATCTATCATTTCATATCAGCGAATGATAGAGTTCAGCGATAGCTGAAGTCTTGTACTTGATACTTCACGTTGAGTGGACAAATCTGAGTCTTCGTTGATCCGCATCAGTTCATTAGGAGACTTGTCGCTGGTTCTTGAGCTTGATCTTCGACTTCAGCGTAGAACCTTTGTTGACGTGAAACTTGTCTTCAGGGATCATAAGTAAACAACTAACTTATCAGCGATCACCATAATGACTGAACAGACTCAGAACATTAATGGTGAACAGTGTTCGCTGAAAATCTAAAGAGCGAGAGTTCCTATCAGCGGTACTGGAAGATCTTAGTACTTATCAGCGATAGTGAAACTCTGATACATATTGTTTACTTACAATTTTCACTAAGTATATAAGAGAGGGTCATTATCAAATCACTGAGGGTTTGGATCAACAGTCTTCAAGGACGTAACCTCTCCCTGAAGATTGCCCACCACTGTCTTCTGTGTTGTGACTTTGTTGGACAGTGTGGTGAAGTTTGTGGAGAGGTTGCCGTTGGTGGTGTTCAAGGCAGTGATGGAGGTGGAGTTGTCAGAGAGAGCCTGAGCAACATTTGAGAGACTACCTTCCACCTTTTTCAGATCAGCGCTGGATGCTTTGCCTTTCACCTCGTTGGTGAGTGTCTTGAGAGCCTCCCCAGCGTTTGTAACCACTGAGGAGTTGGTGGAGAGAGTTGTGGTGAGAGATTCCACCTTCGTAGACAAATCCTTGAGGGCGTTGTTGATGTCACCCAAATTAGGACCTGTAGAAGATAAAAACTTATGAACAAAGGAAAGCTCAGAAGTTAGGGATTTTGAGAGAGGAGTGTTTAGGTTATTATGTATACTTGCGGGTTGGTTGACGAAGTCATCGAAGTTTCGATAACCTAAATATTTTTCGTAGTCGTCTTCCAGAGATGCACGCGTAGAGATGCCCGTAGGTCCTTTATTTTGATCCGTCATCCGATGTAGATCTTCAGCAGATGTGTTATGCAGGTGAATGACATTTGTTGCAGAGAAGGGGGGAAATAGAGGTGGAGTGATCAATGAAGTAGTGGGAGGAATGATGGTTGAGAAGAGGGATTGGGTGCCAGGTTCAGCGTTGGATCCGCTGAATAATACTTTCGCAGTACTTAGAGGTACTGAGGGAGGGGGGTTCTGTTCCAAGACAACCTCGGCGTTTAGAGACGCTGAAGTCGGTATGGAAGGGGTTGGTTCAGCAGTTGTGGCGGAGCTTGCCACGAAATCTTTTAGCGACGTCTGTATAGAGACAGACGCTGAGTCTTCAGTCTGGGTAGGCTTGGGGGTTGGTCCTTAGAGGTCTTCTTAGGCTTATGGCTGCCAAGGTGGGTGTCAGAGTGTTTCCTTTTTCTAGATGGAGTGGTTGGTGCGGCCTGGGTACCAGCGGTTGGGATGACCGATGCCGATGTGGTAGTTGTAGAAGTAGAAGAAGAATGAGGTTTGAGAAGAGGTAAGAGAGTAGAGAGACGTACCTCGTTTTCCACTGGCTTGAAGTCGAGGATCTTGGGGCCGACCTGGGATAACTTCAGGTCTCCCACCTTAGGGTATGAATCCCCAAGTCCTTGTCGGACGAGAGCATTGAGAAAGCGGGGATAGGGAACAGTCAGTGGCCTCTTTGTTTCATCGACTTTGGCATCATATCGTCAAAAATGATCTTGGCCCAGTCAATGTGAAGGCCCTTCATCAGTGCATACCCCATAGCCTGCTGAGGTTTGGAGGCTTGGTCAGTTGACCTAACTTTGGCGGTCATGCAGCTGATAAGATGAGCAAAGATGAAGTTCATCTCGCTTGGCATTTTGGATTTGAGGATGGAGGTTAGCTTCTTCTCAGGGAGTTTGTCTCTCCCTGTTCTCCAAGTATACTGCATTGCATCAAAAAATGCAATGAGTGCACCTCTATCAGCCTCGTTCTTGGCATCAGGTAGAGGAACGAAACGATTGTCCCTTGAGCTTCCAGGGAGGTTGAAGGCAGACCTGATAGCCACGGGATTTATTTTGGCTTCACCATGTTCAGTGTCAAAGAGAATGACATCCACCATTTTTCAGGGTTTTTGGCGGATGGAACCTGAGCTTTTCTGGCAGTATACCAGAACTGAGCAGGGAGGTTCTTGTGAGCAGGAGGTTTCACGGTCAGTGCTGTCGCCAGAGGATAAGTTTTCAGAAAATTCACAGCATCATTTAAATGAGTGATGTTTTTCTTTGGGGGAAGTCGAACAGGGCGTATGGGTTATTCCCTTGGAATGTGACTTGTTCCATTCCGAAGTTGACATTAGGGGTTTGACAAGTTCAGTCCTTTCAGAAGTAGTAGGAGACTAAGTGTTGGGAGCTTCAGTAGATGCCATTTCTGTTCATAAAATATAAACATGAAGAATATGAAGAGAAGTTCTTAAAATGGATAAGATTCCAAAATAATAGGTTTTTAGGGTTTTTACAGTTTCCATTTTGAGAAAGAAATGGAAACTAGGGTTTTTCTAGTTTTGAAAAAGAAGTACAAAACATAGTGAATGTTTTTCTAGTTTCCTTTTATGGAAAGGATTCTGGAAAACATATGAAAATGTCAAGTTTAAGATTTTTATTTTAAACTCGAAGAACAATCTGTAAACAGATTGTGTTCATAAAACCATGAAGAAAATGATTTCATTCTCAGAAAGTTCGTTTGCTTGATCTATTAAAAACAGTAATAAGATTATAAACAAGTTTGTGAGTTGCAAAATAAAAGAAATGTTAACCTGTAGTGTTGAAGAAGATGAAGATGAACAGGTTCTTGAGAAAATATTTCAAATGCAACAGTGAGTTCTTGTTTGAGAGAGTTTAAGTTCGCGTAAAAGGTAAAAATATAAACGCAAAGGGTTTATATAGTGAGAGTAGAGAGAGAAAAACTATGAGCGGGAAAGTTTTTCATGATGACACGGACACGTCCCTTGAATTTGATTGGACAAGGAAACGAAACGGGTGAACGTGTCAGAGAAAAGTCGTGCCATGGTCTATCCGTTGTGATGACGTCACAAACGTCCTTTCACATCTTAAGGTGTCTATGAGGATTTTGAAAACTCAGGGACATTTTAAAAGTAGAAGCACTGATTAGAAATATCAGTGAGAGTTAGAAATTTCAAAAGTATCACTGAAATGAAGAGATATTCAGCGATGTAATTTGTTTTGAAATCTTGCATTCTTAGGCAAACGTCAGCGAGTAAGAGAGAACATACCTTGATATCAGCGAATCAATTTTGTTCAGAGAGTGGTGATTAATAGGGTTATACAAATTCATTTTTTATCACTGATCAAATGTGAACCACTGAAGATTTTACTCTTCTAAGTTCAGCATTCCAAGCTCGCTGATGAGAAAGTTGAATCTTGTCTCATCAAGAGGTTTGGTGAAAAGTTCACCTAACTGAAAATCAGTTGGAATGAAGTGAAGTTCTATATCACCATTCATCACATGATCTCTGATAAAATGATACCTGATTTCGATGTGTTTGGTCTTTGAGTGTAGCACTGGATTGTTGGCTATAGCGATGGCACTAGTGCTGTCGCAATAGATTGGAATTTTGGAGAGCTGAAGGTCATAGTCCAGTAGTTGATTTCTCATCCACAAGACCTGAGAACAACAGCTTCCAGCGGCTACGTACTCAGCTTCAGCGGTTGAGGTGGACACTGAGTTTTGTTTTTTGCTTGTCCAACTCACCAGCTTTCCACCCAGGAGCTGACAGCCTCCTGTGGTGCTTTTCCTATCCAATTTGCAACCTGCAAAATCACTATCTGAATAGGCGATTAGATCAAACCATGAGTCTTTGGGATACCAAAGACCTAGGTTAGGAGTACCTTTAAGGTATCGAAAAATACGCTTTACAGCGATCAAATGAGATTCCTTAGGTTCAGCTTGATATCGTGCACACAAACAGGTTGCATACATAATATCAGGTCGGCTAGCTGTAAGATACAGAAGAGAGCCGATCATCCCAAGGTACGCTGTGACATTAACAGGTTTCCCTGAAGGATCTTTGTTAAGTGTCAGCGGCGGTGCCATTGGGGTTTTCATAGCTGAGCTTTGAGTTAAATCAAACTTTTTCAGCATATCTTTAACATATTTTCCTTGGTGAATAAAAGTACCTTTTTCATTTTGCTTAATTTGAAGACCAAGAAAATAAGTTAGCTCACCCATCATACTCATTTTATATTCAGCTTTCATTCTTTCAGCAAAACGAGTACAAAGGTCAGGGTTAGTAGAACCAAATATAATATCATCGACATATATTTGAACAAGAATGATATGACCTTTTACTTTCCTCAAAAATAGAGTTTTATCGATTTTACCTCGCTCAAATTTTTCAATATGGAGATAAGAAGAGAGAGTGTCATACCATGCACGAGGAGCTTGCTTTAAGCCATAAAGAGCCTTATCCAGTTTATAAACATAACCTGGATGCTTAGGATCTGTGAATCCTGGAGGTTGTTCCACGTAGACTTCTTCATTCAGCCTTCCATTTAGGAGTGCTGATTTAACATCCATTTGATAAACCTTGAAGTCTTTGTGTACAACGTAAGCTAAGAATAGACGAATGGCATCGAGTCTTGCCACGGGGGAAAATGTTTCGTCGTAATCTATGCCTTCCTCTTATCTGTATCCCTGAGCAACAAGATGAGCCTTGTTGCGGGTTACAGTTCCATGTTCATCCAACTTGTTTCGATAGACCCATTTAGTGCCTATCACTGTCTTGTCAGATGGTCGTGGAACGAGCTTCCAAACGTTGTTTCTTTCAAATTCAGTCAGTTCTTCTTGCATAGCGCTGACCCAGTTTGGATCTCTGAGGGCATCATCTGTTTTCTTTGGTTCAATCAGAGAAATAAAGTTAACAAATATTACCTGCACTTCGTCGAATCTGAATACCAGCATTTGGATCACCAAGAATTTGATCAATAGGGTGATTTATAGTCCATCACTGAGCCAGAGCATAAGTCGCTGACTCAATCTGAACTTCTGGAGGAGCTGAAGATGAAGCTTCAGCAAGTTCTGGTATATCAGGCAAGAGAGGAAGAGGTTCAGATGTCATTTCATTCACTGATTGCTGAGAAGTAGATGGTATGTCTGAGGTAGAAGGTTCAGAAGCAGGCATAGTATTAAGAGGAACAGCTGAGACCCATGAGGATTTAGCTTCACTTGTCTGCATGCTTGGGATGATAGTAGGATCATCATCTTCAGCGGTATGAGTATGAGTTGGAGGGATAGGAGCATCTTCTGAATCACCAAGATGAGAAAACATCCATTGATTCAGTTCTTCAGTATCAGTAGAAGGTCTGGAGTTCGTTGAACGGGATTCGTCAAAAGTGACGTGGATGGTTTCTTCTACAGTTTGTCTTCTTCGATTGAAGACTCTGAAGGCTTTGGAGACTGAAGAATATCCAAGAAAGATTCCATCATCAGCCTTAGGATCAAACTTTCCAAGGGCATCTCTGTTGTTCAGTATGAAATACTGACATCCAAAGATGTGAAGAAAGCTAATTGAAGGCTTTCTCCCATGGAAAAGTTCATAGGCTGTCTTCTTGAATCTTTTGACAATCAGCGACCTGTTTTGAGTAAAACAAGCAGTGTTGACATCTTCTGCCCAAAATTGAGTAGGTAGATGAGAATCGCTGAGCATTGAACGTGCAGCTTCGATGATAGTTCGATTTCTTCTTTCAGCGACTCCATTTTGTTGTGGTGTTCTCACTGAAGAAAAGTTGTGAGAAATACCCTTACTTTTAAAGAAGGAATCAAGGGAACTGTTTTTGAATTCAGTCCCATGATCACTCCTAATAGAGCGAACGGTCATATTATTCAGGACTTCTATTTTCCTGACAAAAGTGATGAGTTCTTCAGGGGTGTCACTCTTAGAGCGGAGAAACATAACCCAGGTATAGCGAGAGAATTCATCAACTATGACCAATGTATATTTCTTTCCTATCAGGGATTGTTTGTTAACAGGGCCAAACAAATCCATGTGGAGAAGTTGAAGAGGATATGACACTGAGGAAACTTGTTTAGACTTGAAGCTTGCCTTGGTTTGTTTCCCTTTCTCACACGCTGAACATAGAGATTCCTTAGCGTATGAGTGTTGAGGTAGACCAGTGACCAACTCTTTAGAAGAAAGAGTATTCAGTGTCTTGAAGTTTAGATGAGAGAGCCTCTTATGCCATAGCCAGTTGACATCAATTGAGGCTATTGAGAAGAAACAGGAGTTCTCAGTGGTTGTCGAGCCCATGTTTATAACATAAACATTTTCCATACGGTATCCGCTGAGAGCTATCTTCTCCTTTTTGTCAGTAACAAAGCAGGGTTCCTTAGTGAAAATCACTTTGTTATCCTTGTCACATAGCTGACTGATGCTTAAAAGATTGTGCCTCAGACCTTCAACATGTGCGACTCTTCTGAAGGTAGTTGTACCACTTGAAAGTACACCATACCCTCGGGTATAGCCTTTTCCGTTTCCACCGAAGGTCATTGAGGGACCTTTCTCTTTATTATATTCAGTGAGCAGGTTTTTCTTTCCAGTCATGTGTCTAGAGCATCCGCTATCGAGATACCAAATACCCTTCTGAACCTGCAAACAAAGGAAGATTAGTTTGACTTGGGCACCCATTTTACCGTGGGTCCACATTTGTCAGTGGTGGTAGAGGAAGTGGAAGGTTCAGCAATCTTCGCAGCATTTGAAGATTCAGCTTCAGGACAAGTCTTCACTTTGGTTAATTTCTTAACCTCAATGGTTGGTTTCACCTTAACCTGATTTGCACCAGGATTGGTCTTCTTTGCCTTGGGGGCATTGATCTTCACCTTAGCTAACTTTTCATCTTTGGTGGTTGTGGGGCACTTACTAGCAATATGATCGGTAAGTCCACAGTGATAACATTTCCTATAGCTAAAGGTAGCTTTAGGACCATTTGCATGCTTAGCCGAGATTTTTAAATGAGCAGGGCCAGCACCAAGTATACCTTTGGTATTGGAAATGGGAGGAACAATTAGTTCTTCAGATTTCTTACCAATAATATCCACTCTGATTCTAGGAGTAGATCGCTGAATGAATCCAGGAATCTTGTTCTTAGAAGTAGAGGGATAATTTACTGAAGCCTTAGAAACATTTAGCTTAGGTACAAAGGTACCCTTCTGAGGTTTTTGGTTGAAAACTTTTTCTTTACCTTTACCTTTAGAATTAAAGGTAGGTTTTTCCTCAGGGATGGGATTTTTAGAAGAGGAACACTGAGATGAGGAAGTGTCAGGGATAGAGGACACGAACATTCCAAACTTAAGCATGGAACGATCAGTGGTTGGTTCTTCAGCGTCATCTTTGTAACCAAGACCACGTTTGTCACTCAGGGGAATCTGAGCTTTCAATATCTCAGTGATCGTTGTTGAGGATTTACACCATCCTTCAACAGTAGCCTTTTCAGCCTTTAGTGCCTCGACAGCATCTTCTCGCTCGATATGAATGAGTTGATTTATACAGACCTGATCTTTTAGATTTTCTTCTATTTTAGAGAGCTTTTGAATTTCTAAGTGACAATTCTTAAGCTGTTCAACAATATCGATATTTAGTTTTTCAGCTTTGGTCTTGCCATTCATGGCATCGTATAAATCAATAGTCAAGAGATCGACGGTCCAACGTCTTTCGATGTCACTAAGAACTGAAGTTTGAGTATCATTAAGAGAGTTTGATACCTGAGAGGTGGAAGCAGAAGTAGAGGGAATTTCAGTTTGTTCTTCCTCTTCTTCTATTTTGGCCATGAGGCAGAGATTGGCCTCATCATCATCTTCAGAGTCAGATGATTCTTCTTCATCAGAGGCAGCCCAGTCAAAATCAGCCATCAGGCCTTTGCCTTTCTTCTTAAAGCTTTTCAGCTTTGCATATTTTTCTTTCAGCTTTTTGTACTTGTCATCTCTAGCCCTGGGGTTAGAGGATTTCTTGGAGAAGGAAGCTGAGGGTTTAAAGACTTTCTTTAACCTGCACTCACTAGCAAAGTGACCTATCTTTTCACAGTTATAGCAAGTGGCAGTTGCCTTATCAACAGGGGTTGACGATTTAGGCTTATCAGTGAGGGAAAGAGGTTTGTTTCTTCTGAAGTTACTCTTTCTAGTGAGCCTCCTGAAACAATTAGTCAGGAGGGCCAGAGACTCATCTATTTATGAAGGATCAGCTTCAGATGAGTCATCAGAGTTTGACTCCAACTCAGTGAGAGGGACAATAGATCGTTTAGTAGGCACCAACTCTGAAGAGAGTAAAGCAATATGTGTGCTTTTGGAATCTTTCACAAGATTCTTCTTAAGATGACACGACTGCTCATGATTGAGCATAGTGCGATATAAGGTAGAAAGGGTCATAGATTTTAGATCCTATGAGAGCTTGAGACACATTGAATAACTGTCCCAGCTTTCAGGAAGACATTCCAGAAAATTTGTCAGGATCTCAAAGTTAGAATATTCCTTACCAACGGTTTTTAAGTCAATGATTAAGCAGTTAAACCGCTGATGAACTTCAGAGAGAGATTCATTCTTACCACAACTGAAGCTTTCGTACTGTCTTACCAGGTTGATTTTTCTTGAGTCCTGGACTTCAGAAGTACCTTCATATTGAACACAGATTGTGTCCCACATGGCTTTGGAGGTTTTCAGGTTCATGACGGAATGGTAGACTTCGTCAGAAAGAGCCATAGAGAGGATGGATCTGGCTTTAGTGTCGATAGACACCTTCTTCTTGTCTTCATCAGTCCAAGTGTTAGGAGCCCTGGGAATGATTCTTTCAGGAATGGCAGCTCTAGTAGCAGTGCCTGGAACTTCAGGGTCAATCATCACAGTGACATATGGACCATTCTCGATGTAGTAAGGCATAGTAGGATCTACACCTTCCAAGAATAACATCGTCCTATTTTTCCATAGATTAAAGTTATCTCTGGAAAATCTAGGGGGTTTTGCAAGAGAACCATTATCAATGTAGTTTGTATTTGTGGAGTTTGCCATTATGGAAAATAGCAAGGAAGAGAAAAGAATAGTATAAGCAAGATCTTGTTTATGAGATTAAACAATCCGCTCTGATACCACTTGTTGGTCCCGAAAGGGTTATACAAGTTTGTAAAAGGGGGGGTTGAATACAAACACACGATTTTTACTTTTCTAAATTGTTTATTGATATGTATCACACAATTTACAACTTATTGCGGAACAATATTAAGGAATAAACCTAATCTAAACAAGCTATGAGAATCACTAAGATTTCTTGCATTAGAAATAAGAGATAAGGAATTTAGAATACTTAAGACAAATATTCTAACACACAGAATAGTAAGGAGAAGGAAATGGCCGAGCACTTCAAAATGAAGTAGGGTTTCCTTTATATACTGCATGCATTTAATGCATGTCAGTATAACTTTACACGTGGCAGCGTCTGATTGGTTGCATGTTTTGACCTTGGTAGACAACCTAGTAGCCGCATGATGAACAGTGTAGAATCAGAGTTGGTTGTACGATTATGGACAGAAGGGATGTCCGTTCTGACATTTTCGTACGGAGGCGTGCAAGGGGGTAAGACAAAAGTGACTTGTAGAGGAAGCTTCATGATCAGCGTTCGCTGAATGATTTCTTTATCAGCGAATGATAAAGTTCAGCGTTCGCTGAAGTCTTCTACTTGAAACTTCACGTTGAGTGGACAGGTCTTGGCTTCGCTGATATCTGCATCAGTTCATTAGTAGACTTGTCGCTGGTTCTTCGGCTTGATCTTCGACTTCAGCGTAGAACATGGTTGACGCGAAACTTGTCTTCAGGGATCATAAGTAAAAAACATAAGTTATCAGCGATCATCAGTGAGGCTAAACAAGCTCAGTGCTCACTGATGAACAGTGTTCGTTGAATATGTAAATTAAAGAACTTGAGTTTCTATCAGCGGTACTGAAACAGACTTAGTACTTATCAGCGATAGTGAAACTCTAATACATATTGTCTACTTACAATTTTCACTAAGTGTTTCTCAGGGTCATTATCAAATCACTGAGGGTTTGGATCAACAGTTGGATATCTAGTATCCACTCCTTCCATGAAGAGCATCATGCGGCTTTTCCAAAGAGAGAAGTTGTTAGGGTTAAACTTAGGAGGTTTGGCTATGGAGCCATTTTCAGAAAAGTTGTTTTGAAAAGAGTTTTCATTTGTTGAAGAGGAAGAGGCAGCCATCGTTGATCAAGTTTATGAATTAAACTTTCTGCTCTGGTACCACTTGTTAGTCCCAGATGGCTTAACAAGTATTGTTGAAGGGGGGGGGGGGGGGGGTTGAATACAATACTCAAATTTTTCACAATTTTAATTCTATTATTGAAAATCTTTCAACAAGAATTATACATAGAAACTAAAGACTGTTGCGGAAAAGAACAGATAAACTATTCTAACAATCTTTCACAAAGTATACTGAAAACAAAACAACTTGAACACTTAGAATCAAAGCTATAAAGTTCTTGAGAGAATGGAGGATGCTTGCACTGAGAAATTCTTTCAGAAAGCGTAACCTTGCATGGGAGCTCCTTCCTCCTTTTATAGTGTGGGAAGCATTAAATGCTTAGGACACTTGTCATCAGGAGATTCAATAGTAGGTGTTGACTTCTGAAAAGTTGATGTGTCCTTATCACCTTTTCCTTGGTACAAGGAAGAATACCCATGTTGATTGAGACTTTATCTGATAATGGATAAAACGACAAATAGTCACTTTTACCTGGCAATAGATATTGTCCCATAATAAATTATCTTCTTGATGTGTCTTCCAAGACAGTTCCACCGATTGTATTCCACCGATATGAGTGTCTTGAAGTTTGTTGCAATTGAGATTAACATCTGTGAAGATACTTGAGCTCCCACCGATTTGAAGCTTTCATCGGTGGGACTCATGTTTGGCCGACCAAGGGATGGGTCGGTGGGAGATGTCCACCGATGTATGAGAACCATCGGTGGACGATGACTTGTTGTTTGTTGAGAAGGTTATTCTTCATTTCCACAATAAGAATATCTTCAATCTTGGTTTCGGTTGATCTTCGACTTCACCGAACATTTGCTATTTTGTACAAGTCATTGTAAAGAACCAATCTAAAATATTCTAAGTAAGATTTAGGAGAAACATCGGTGAGTCAATTTCAAATCTTTGGTGACCCAACAATAGCCATCTTAAATTGAACTTTATTGGAGCTCGTCTTCTTTTTCTTCCATTGATCCGTGAATAAAACTCTTCAATATGCTTCGGATCATTCAACATTTGTATTCTTATGACATAGTCATATATATGGTCGACTAGAACATCTATGATCGGCAAGTGACATTTAAATAACTTCTTGGGAAATATTGAACTTATGATTGATATAATATTTCTAAACACTTCTATTAATTACAAAACTGGAAGGTAGCGGCCCTTCTACTCTCTTGGCTTTGTCATGAATGGGATCTTGCTGTTTCTCTTAGAGATTATCCTTCATGTGTCATCGGACCAAGATTAAATCATTTTAATCTTAACAACGGGCTTTCTCATTTATTTGAGTTGTCATGCATGCTTGTTAGTGGAAATTCTCCCCCCCCCCCCTTTTGATAAATTTTGTCGGGGTTTCAGCATCGCTTCTCCTTGGCACCTTTCATAAGATAGATACATTTCATTATAAATGAACTGTCACCGTTATTGATTATAATCATAACGCTATTGGAATATCAATCCGTGATCTCTCTTCATTTGAATTTATGTTGTAAGCTCATTCTCAATCCTAATGGCTTGGCGTCAGTGAAAAAAGGATTTGAGGAAAAAAAAGTGTTCGGGTATGATATGCAAATTGCCTTGGTCATCAAAACATTCAACGTGGAATTTCCATCACGTGGAGTTAAATTAAGTTGTATATTATAACGAGTAGTTGTGGTTTCTTTTTCATCTTTTGTAGTTAACATCTAGAACACTTGAATGAATTCACAAAAATGTTAGTTCTTATTTATTTATATAAATCACAAATAGTTTTTTAGCATAATATGTTTTGCTCCAATTTTTGTTATATTTCGAGGTGATTACATGTCATGTTAGAAGCATTATGTGTGATTTCTTGCATTTTTTTCATTTTGTAAAGACTATATGCAAGAAAATACTATCGCTATATCAAAATCAACCGGTTAATTGTTAAAAAGGTCATTGAGACCTTTAATTGTTTGTAAAGTTTAATTCAAAAACATTGAGAACAAAATAATCTAAAATCAAAAAAATCATCATCAACAACAATTATTACAACTTTTTCCACCAAAAAACTTGTAACAAAACCTAAATCAACCCTCAATTTTAAAACCCTATGCAAAACAAAAAAAAAATTACAAAACTAACAATGTAGTCAAAGTAAGAAGGAGAGCAGTCACGCTTATGGAGTATAAGTAGAAGCATCCATAGTTGTATTAAGATCATGTACGAGATGCAGAAGGTGAATCTCTAAGTTGAATCAAGTTGTGTATAGTGTGGCGATAATGGAGGTGGTGGGAGTCCGAAGATGGTGGAGAAGAAATTTTCATACGATTGTCGAATCGTTTGAGTTGGTATGCAAGATGCTTTGTTCAAAAGGAGGGTGGGAGAAGTGATTGAAAGAGTAAAATGACATAAATGAGGAAAGAGATTAGGTTTTTTTAAATAACTATTTTACCCTTATATGTAATAGAAAGAGTACATAACAATCAATACATAGGTGGAACAACATGGTACTAAAAACAAACTAGATGAGACGGGATGGGATGGGACAAAAAAAATTAGTCTCATGTTTGGTATGCCATGGGACAAAAACGAGATGGGACAACATGAGACAAAATCTTGATTTCATGGGACAAATCATAAAAAAATTGTTCCACTAAAATAGGTGGAACAACATGGGACTAAAAACAAAATTATAAGACTATCCCTTCTTTTTACACACTAATGAATGACGCCTCCAATCGACCACTTCTTCCAAATTTGTTCCTCGACTATTGTCTTCTTCCACATTTGTTCATCAACTACATCTTCCAGATTCATCGCCTTCTTCTAGATTCGTCCAATCCTCTTCCAGATTCATTCATCTCTATGACTCTATGTACGATTTCTGGTCCGATTAGGTTTTCTCCGGGCTTGATTTTGGATTAGATTTTCGTTTGATTTTGGATTTGGTTTTCTCCAGGTTTAATTTTTGGATTAGATTCGATTTCGGATACGGTTTTCTCCAGGTTTGATTTTGGATTAGGTTCAATTTTGGATTCGGTTTTCTCCAGGTTCGATTTCGGATTAGCTTCGATTTTGGATTCGGTTTTCTCTAGGTTTCTGAACTGATTTATGAGATGCTTTTTGATTATTAAATGGTTGTTGAGCTATTGCGTTAACCTGATGATGAACTGATTTTTGTTCTCAACAAGAAGAAGAACCTGGTTTATGATGAAGAAGAACTTGAAACTGATGTTAGGGGTAATTTGGACATTTTAATAGTTTTGTCCCGTCCTAGTCTAGTCCTGTTCTAGTTGTATAAAACGTAAAACAGATAATTAGTCCAGTCTCGTGCAGTCCCGTCCTGTTCAGTCTGCGTACGAAACGCTACCCTAATGGACCAAATCCAGAACAAAACGTAAAAATAGAGGTCTTTTTTTATAATAAATGAATATAAAAGTCTATTCATAATGGACCAAATCCATAATTTACTCTATGGTTTCCGACAAAAAAATTAAAATATGTTGACTAAATTTTCGTTAAAATGCAAAAACGAATTTCGTTTACTTTATACACTTGATGACAAATGTCGTAATTTTTGACTAAAATTTAAAATATGTCCTGACTAAAATCCATTATTATTGAGTTTATCCAGAAAGCTAAAATAAAAAAGGAAAATCGAAAGCACGTACTACCTGAGACTGCAATGGCAATGGCAATGGCAATGGCGGTGAAGCTACGTTTCCTCCCCAACTATGAGCATCGTTTTATGAGTACATCACCATCATCATCAAAACCATGGCGCTCTTCTCCGACGAAGTTAATGATCAAAATCAAAAGTCAATCTCAGAGCTTACAATTGAAAGCTTCATCGAAGAAGAAGCGACGTCCGGAGAACGTTGATGGAGAGTTCTTCGTTGGTTTGTAACTTCATTCTTATCTCCTAAATGAATAATAGCTACATTTGTTTTTTATGTTAAACCTAGTGATCGTGAATTACAAAGTGATATGCGTTTCTTTACAAGTTTGATACTAAAACCTATTTTTAGTTATTCCTAGAAGATTTAGCGCAGTTGTCAAAGTTTCTGGAGAAATTCTATCTAGATATCGGATTTGAATTGCAAAATATCTGTTTGACATTCAAAATTGAAGTGCAGATTATCTATTAGCCAACTTAAATGCCCTCTTCTTTGGCGGTGTTCATAGATAATATAGATCAACACAGTTCAAATATGGCTTGTAACCCTTAATAAATGTCGGATTAGAACAATTCCAAAATTGAGCTTTTGATCACTGATTTTAATTTTTTAAGTGGAGCCATTTGGGAATTTATTTGAAAGATGACTAATGGCTTTAGGTCAACGCTAGTGAGTCTGAAACTGATAACTGAGAATAAATTATACTTGTAGACTTAAAGCTGCAACGATAAATGTTATTCTGACCAAAAACTCAAAAAATTATTCAGCTCTCAACAGCTCTGAGGTGTTATTCGTGGCCATGGGTTATCCGGTCCTCCATTATAGACAAACATGTTATTTAATAATATTCAATCACCATTGTAGATTTAATTAGTTCTACAGGGAAGTTAGGGTAGTTTTTTCAAATCTATATCAATCTGTCTATACCTATATAAAAAGCACAAAGATCATCAGAGAGTCTTGCACACCCCTTGTTTGTCTCCATTAGTTTACCTTATTGCTTGCATCCCTTTGGTAATTTTCTTGTTGTTTTGATGGAGTTTAACTCTTCCATTCCTTGACTTAAAATTGTAATGAAACTAGACCAATCTTGGAGTGCTTATTTTCATAAACTGCATTTATTGAATTGAATTTATCCAATTTTCGATTAATATTTTTGTTACTTATGACCAAAAACTAACATTAACAATAATGATTTGGAACAGAGCAATATTATCTTTTCTACTTTGACGTTGAAGGCATTGACAAGATGTTAACAAGACTGATTACTTGTTTGATACCTTTTTTTAATTTGCAGATCATACATGCATTGATTGTGATACCTGTCGTTGGATGGCCCCGGTAATAACTTTCACTTGGTTCATTTTTTAATTGCTGTAATTGTCAACCGGCATCAATAAGAAGATAAATACCTAAAGTAATAACTTGGATTAAAAAAAGCATGATGTCAATCAAGATCATGTTCAGAGATAGAAGCTTAAAAATTCAATGAAACTACATTACTTATAGCTATTTTTTGTGTATATTTTTTTCTGCGTTTTTTAATGTTTAAAATAGTATAAGATGATGGTGAACAGCTGATATTGATGATTACCAATTTGAAATTTCAGGAAGTGTTCACCCGTGTTGATGGCATGTCTGCTGTTTCAAAGCAGCCAAGTTGTCAAGATGAACACCTTAAGGCTCTTCAGGTATATATTATTCGGAATTTACAGGCCTTGATTCCCAGGATCTTTGATCGAATACCCGACCATCATATGGGCATCATGCATACAATCATCAATCATA
The DNA here is from genome assembly GCA_033807775.1 of Saussurea involucrata. Lineage (NCBI taxonomy): Eukaryota > Viridiplantae > Streptophyta > Magnoliopsida > Asterales > Asteraceae > Saussurea > Saussurea involucrata. The sequence continues at coordinate 23,795,507 of CM066324.1, forward strand.
CAATAAGAAAGAACAAGAGAAAGTGGAATTGAACCCTTCTAAGTAATCTGAAATATAATATAGATTCAACTAACTAAATTGTTTACATAGGATGTCTATTTATAGACATGAACCGATGCCTTGAAGACCATCGCAACCCTTCGGTTGTGACCATTGCATAACCACCTTTTAACTAACTAATAACTAACTTCTATAATAACTGAATTACAAATATAACTATAACTAACATATGTAACTGTTATATCATTATGGTTCCAACATATATTGTCATATAACAGTTTCCAAGTAATCTATTGACATGAACTTTTGCTATACACTTTTTTGGAGAAATATTATTTTTTATTCTGTTTGCAGGCTTTACTTTCATGTCCAACGAGCTCAATCCATACTGAGAAACCCGCTCACGATATTTTACAAGTTCAAAAAACATTTCCAATACCCGTTGACATGGACAGACTTCCGGTAATTCATTGTTAAATTGCACCACCATTTCTTGGATATAACAGCTTTCACATTTTGTTATATAGTTGGTTGAAAAGCTACTTGCTTGGAGTCAATTGATGCATTAAAAAAAACTGACATATTTTCAGGGGGTGTATCATTGTGGTTATCACTCTGAGAAATCATATGGAGCAGCATCCTATTTGATTGTTCATCCTCAAGGGAACATTCTTGTTGACAGGTCTTTTAGCCATTCAAGATTCTTATAAATAAGGAATCTTAATTTCAAACCAATTGGTTTATCGTTATATACATTTTTCAGTCCTAGGTACACAGAAAGGCTGGCTTGCAACATCGAGAAGATGGGTGGGGCCCGATACATGTTTCTCACTCACAAGTATGATAATGTGGTTTGACCACTATTTGACTCACTCATGTAGTATTTATTATAATCTACTTTTGACATCTGTTTTGAATTAGGGATGATGTTGCAGATCACGATAAGTGGTCAGAGCGGTTAAGTTGTGAAAGAATACTCCACTCAGCAGAAGTATGACGACTTTTCTATTTTACGTCTGTTTCTGCTTTCATGACATCCTTCGAACATATAATTTTCATACAATTCGTTATCTTCAGGTAGAAGCTTCGACCAGCAATGTAGAGACAAAGCTGAACGGATGTGGACCATGGCGTCTTAATGATGATATTCAGCTTATTCACACCCCAGGCCACACAGAAGTGCGTAGATAAGTTTAACTTATTTCCTTTTTTACCATACCATTATCATGGATACATTCTTGATTACGTAATTCATGGGTGATTAGGTAACTATAAACAATTAATGCTTTATATATATATATATATGTGTGTGTGTGTGTGTGTGTGTGTGTGTGTTGTTAATGGAAATATGGAATGGCAGGGGTCGGTCTGCTTGCTTTACAAGCCCTTAAAACTGCTTTTCACGGGAGATCATTTGGCAATTGGGGAATCTGGACTCGACATTTTTGGGCAGTACAATTTTTGTTCAGGTATATAGCCATTTGATCTTCAGAAGATTCAATTTAAGAGTTCCATGTTGGTTATTTTTTAATCCAATGCAGGGCGGTCCCTAGAGGAGGGCGGGCCGGGCGCACGCCCAGGGCCAAAGGAAATAGGGGCCCAATGTTTTTAAGTATATACTATGTAGTAGTTTTAAAAAAATTGTAAATAAAAAAGACAAAAAAATTATTGTACAATAGGACGCACAAATAATTTAGCATATATTAAGGGCCCAATCAGGTATTAATTTATTACATTAGACAATAAAGTTTGTAAAAAGTTAACAAGTCTTTCATATTCCAATGTTTTTTTGTCCAATTTGTAGTGTCTCAACAGTTGGATAGTGTCGCTATGTTGCTTGAGCTGGAGTTCGAGTGGATGATACCAGGTAGGTGTATTTTTGTTTCTACTTAGCAATTGATAATTAATACTCGTTTTAAAGAAAAAGAAAATGAAATTTTATTTGGTGATCTGTTAGGAATATTTCATATAGATTTGATGTGTCAAAACTTCAACTTACAAGGGTTCGAATTGTAATATGTTTATTTTATAGTTATCCTTGTAAATTCTAGTTTATCTAGGATTCCTAGTTTATCTAGGATTGGTATTTATCTAGTTTCTAGTTTATCTAGGTTTCTAGTATATAAAGAAACCTAGAGATATAGAATTAGATGTTCTTGAAACCCACGTTTAAACAAAAACGTGTAGATGTGTGTGCATGAGCCCCAAGGTTCTTAATCCTAATACTTGAGAAGAAGTATTCGTTTGTTGATAACTTAGGTCAACAAATTGGGGCGTGAGTATGTAATCAGTATGTTTAAATTAATGAACCTTGTTAGCTATACAAATCTGTCGTTTAATTCCGCTGTTCATGTTGTGATTTGTATATGTTTATTCCATGATCTAGAACTAATCATTCTTGAGCTTAAAGATCCGGTTTAGGGTTTTTATAAATCCTATCAGGTGGTATCAGAGCACATGGTGCTCTCTGATCTGGAAGAAAAACAAGGTTTAATGGAAGATTTGAAGAGACGAAAGAAAGAAAAATCTGATTTTTCGTAGAAATTTTCTGGAAAATCACAGCCGGCCGTTTCGCCTATTCCCGGAGATTGAACCGTCGGATCGTCGCGATTTTTGGACAGCAGCTTCGGGACACATTGTTTAACATTATGTCTGGTTGGATTGGCCGTACGACGTCCAGAACGCTCCCAGAAATTCTCGAAATCCAGCAGTTTTTTTTCTTGATAAAAATTGTTCTTCACTCAGAATTCCTCAAAGCCATGAAATCAAAGCCGCGATGCAATGGAGAATACATGTCACACACCATGTTAGGATCATGCTCGACAAAAGGAGGATGATTTTTGTTTGTTTCAAGAAAATTCACACACACAAGGTATGAAGGTTTGATGAACGATAGAGGAAGAATGCTTAAATGACTACCCTTTGATCGTCATCAGTTGATTACAAAAAGGAAGATTAATTAGAGTTTGTTTGAAGAAGAAGTGAAAGTTAGAGTTTGTGTTCTTATCATATCTTTAAAGGTATCCTTCACCTGTTAAAGATAACCCGTGATATTATGAAGATTATTAACGTAATTGTTCGAAGAATGTGACTTCAATTTGACGAAATCTTAGAGAAGAAGATTGGTCGAAGGACAGGGATCCCCTCATTCATGAGAATGACGTTGTTGTTCACTTGGTTTCTACGGGATATAAGACTCAAGGTTTGGTTTTTTACTTCAACTTCAAATAGATAATGGTTGATTTTCTTTACAACGTAATTGATATAACCTCGAAGACACAAGGATGGTTAGCATAAATTCAGGGGAAGAAGAAGTGTTGATCATTCAAGGGGAAGATTCAAGTTTGATAAGTTTTGGATTTGATTATGTCAAAAAGGGGAAGAGCTACTTGAAGATTCTGATGCTAAGTTTTGTCATCATCAAATAGGGGAAGATTGTTAGGAATATTTCATATAGATTTGATGTGTCAAAACTTCAACTTACAAGGGTTCGAATTGTAATATGTTTATTTTATAGTTATCCTTGTAAATTCTAGTTTATCTAGGATTCCTAGTTTATCTAGGATTGGTATTTATCTAGTTTCTAGTTTATCTAGGTTTCTAGTATATAAGGAAACCTAGAGATATAGAATTAGATGTTCTTGAAACCCACGTTTAAACAAAAACGTGTAGATGTGTGTGCATGAGCCCCAAGGTTCTTAATCCTAATACTTGAGAAGAAGTATTCGTTTGTTGATAACTTAGGTCAACAAATTGGGGCGTGAGTATGTAATCAGTATGTTTAAATTAATGAACCTTGTTAGCTATACAAATCTGTCGTTTAATTCCGCTGTTCATGTTGTGATTTGTATATGTTTATTCCATGATCTAGAACTAATCATTCTTGAGCTTAAAGATCCGGTTTAGGGTTTATATAAATCCTATCATGATCTTTTATATGAGACATTTGGCGAGGTCTCAAGCCTCAACTAACCAAACTAGCCCCGTATATCCCACTCGAAGGTGGGGTCTAGGGTGAGATATATGCAGACCGACCTCTATTACATATCCCACTCGAAATAGGGTTTGGAAAATGTGGAATGTATGTAGATGGGCCATATGTATATTATATATACAGTTTTGGGGTACTAAAAAGGGGAAGAGATACCGAAGTGAAAATTTGATGACAATTTTAACTTGTAAACGAATCAAATATAAACTGTTTAAAGGGAGGAAAAGTGATGAGGTTGGGTTGATGTTATTGGCAGGCCATGGAAGAAAAGCTGTATACAAGGATGTTGAAGAGAAGAACTCCAACATAAAAGCTTTCTTGACTGCTAAAAAGCATACCGGCTATTTCTAGTGTTTTCAAGAGATTAAGGAGCCCATGGGATGCAATAAATTGTATTGGTTTTGATATAGTAATAAACCATACTAAACATATCCAGTAATGTTTAAAAGGCTTTAAGGTTTAAGGGGACGTTTACCAACATGTCTCCGCCCACACTTATCTTATCGGATAACAATCAAAATAAATTATTGGTAAACGCATTTTAACCGGTAAGCGTTTACCTTACCGGGTAAGATTCGTTGTCCTTGCTGCACCTCAACTCATACCGGTAACATTCTTAGTATGTCATGTTTGCCCAATAAGGTAAGTGACACCCGATTAACTACGTGGTAAGAGTTTGGTAAACGGCCTTTAAGTATATGTTTATGTCTGAATAAGTAATGTATGAATTATGAGATAATAGACACAAATATGCACGTAAAGATAGCATAAACACAAATATGCTCGTGACTTAAATGGAAGCAAGAAGAACCACTATGTCTATACATGCTAAGAAAGACAAAAAAAATATTATTATTTAATGCCTCTCAAATTACAAAAAAATTGGAGTTTTAAGGGGCGGAACTATTTTTTGACAAGTGTTTGAAGTTATGAAATTCGAAGATTAAAAATTAAGTAGACATGTTTATTATCTAAATATAAGTGTAAAAAGTCGGGAAAATGTTTGATTTCTTGGAATTTGTTTATTTTAATTGAAATAGCTAAAAGACCAAACTTGAATAAAGATCTTCAAAGTTTTATGCAGAGTGTGTTGAGAGAATACGTCAGCTCTAACCTCTTCAAAGCTGAGCCTAAACGTGCCTAATTTGTACGAGTTTAGTTGGAATAACAAGTTTTGCATCGTGGCCTATTCATGTGTAGACTCTTAGGATTAGTTTGTTACTGTTTCAGCTTCTCTGTTTTGTAACTGCTCTATTTAAAGAGCTCAGTTCTATGAATAAAATCATTAGTCTTCTCAACCATTATTGTGAGTAAAGTGCTAATCGTACAATTGGTATTAGAGCCGTATCACATATGGCCTTTTTGAATGAGAACAGAGAGGATCGAAGGAGAAAGGCAGTCAAATGGGAGAGAGCAGCAGTGCTAAAGGATTTGTGGTACCATCCATGCCAAAGTTTGAAGGGCACTATGACCATTGGGATGGAGAACTTTATTCGATTGAAGGAGTATTGGGATGTCATCGATATCGGAAGAACGCCGACTGCTGCACAGCAAACGACGATCAACGAACAGATTTTGAAAGATTTGAAGCTCAAGAACTACCTGTACCGCACTCGACAAAGACGTACTCGATACCATCCTCAACACAGACACAAGTAAGCAGATCTGGGATAGCATGAAACAAAAGTTTCAGGGCTCAACCAGAGTAAAACGAGCTCAACTACAAGCTCTACGCTAGGACTTTGAGACACTCGATATGAAAGAGGGAGAGTGAGTCAACAATTACTTTGCAAGAACTCTTGCAATAGCAAAGAAGATGAAGGCATGCGAGGAAGTCGTCAAAGAAAATCTGATTACAGAGAAGATCTTAAGGTCAATGACTTCTAAGTGCAATTATGTGGTGTGCTCGATTGAAGAATCGAATAACTTGGATACGCTTACGTTGGATGAATTCCAAAGTAGCCACTTAGTCCATGAATAAAGAATGAAAGTCGGTGTTGAAGAGGAACAATCACTAAAGGTGGCAGGAGATGACAGAGGTACAGAACCAGGGGTCGAGGAAATTATCGAGGGGGCTTCAGAGGTGGAAGAGGTCGTGGAAGATTCTTTAACAGTAGAGCAACAGTTGAGTGTTTCAACTGTCACAAACTAGGACATTATCAAAATGAATGTCCTAGTTGGGAGAAGAACGTGAATTATGCAGAATTTGACGAAAAGGATGAGCTGTTACTAATGGCCTATGTTGGCGGAGAAGGTACACACGAGACAGATGTATGGTTTTTAGACTCCGGGTGTTCCAATCATATGACCAGCAATAAACGGTGGTTTACAACGTTCGACGATCAGTTCAAGCATTCTGTAAAATTGGGAAATGGCACGCGAATGCAAGTGGACCGGAGGAAGCAACATAGGGAACATGTGCAAATTAGGGGAAGCAACATAGGGAACAATTCCCAAAGTTGCCAATTGGAGAGCGACGAAGAAACTTCAACTCGTACATACCGATCTCTATGGACCGATCACACCCAGCACAATAAACGGAAAGAGGTACATACTAACATTTATTGATGATTTTAGCAGGAAGTTATACTTTCTTTCAGAGAATGATGAAGCACTTGGAGTTTTTAAGAACTTCAAGACCTTAGTCGAGAATGAATCCGAAAAAAAGATAGGTTGTCTTAGAAGCGACAGAGGAGTCGAGTTCAACTCCAACGACTTTAACGGGTATTGTGCGGCTAAGGGAATCAAAAAGCAGCTGACCGTCGCCTATACGCCAAAACCGAACAATCATGAATATTGTTCGTTGTTTACCGGGGGGAAAAGAGAATGCCAAAAGAGTTTTGGGGTGAAGCAGCCCAATGGACCGCATATAATCTCAATAGAAGTCCCACGCCAACCTTACAAAACAAGACTCCATACAAGTGCTGGAATGAGAAGAAACCGGATGTTGAGTATTTTAAAGTGTTTGGGTGTATAGAGCATGTACATATCCCTAATCAAAGAAGAGTAAAGGTCGATGAAAAAAGTCATACATGATATTCCTTGGTATCAGTGAAAAATCCAAGGCAGTGAACAAAAGGATAGTAGTGAGCAGGGATGTGATCTTTAATGAGGATCAAGGCTGGAATTGGGGAAGGAACTCAAATAGAGAAAGGAATGGTACGTTGGTGATAGAAGATGAAGAAGAAAGTGACAACACACTGCAACCAGATGACGCCTGCCCTGAGCCAGACAACTCTTCAAATACCGGAGCAAACAACATCTCTAGTTCTGATGAGGAACAACCCACTCAAGAAAGAAGGAGGTGTGTTGCACCGAGGCATCTACAAGATTATGTTAGTAGAGAAAGAATTTCGGATGAAGAGGCAGAGGCACACTTGGCTTTTCATGTGTGTCAAGAAGATCCAATAAGTTTGATGCAGGGGCATCCGATCACAGCCTCATATTGGCTGATTTTATCCCATTTTAGTTTATTTCTTCCTTATTTAAATAATAAAGATTTTTATTAGAAGATTATCTCTATTTATGGAGTATATCTCTAATCAAAATCCTAGGAGTATTTTAGCTACTTTCCTGTTTTTTCTAGGGTGTTTCTTTTCCCCTATAAGTAGGTTTTTTCCCTCGAGGATTTTATTATTGAATATTGAGAATAAAAACTTATCGAGACTTTTGGATCTCGTTCTTCATCCTGTGTAGTTTTGACCATTTGAATTGCTAGGTTTTGCATCATTTGGTATCAGAGCACCAGGTTGTCTTTCAAATGGTCGGACGTGGTAGACGTGTAACATCCCAAAAATTACAATAAATTTGAACTTTTAAAATACCATTTTTAATAGATTAAATCACAAGCGTTTAACTCCAAATAAACGTTTATACAAAACCTCGTTAAGTTAAACGATCATCTCAAATAAAACAGCGGAACTGTACCAAGTTTAAAAATAAATAAATACGAAGGTCTTCTCAACACGCCAGTGTGTACCGTCACGCCTTACTGCCACTCGCACCTGAAACAGTAATTTTATAGGGAAAGGGTAAGCACGAAGCTTAGTGAATTCCGACACCTACGCAGATAGCAATTATATACATATCACCCCTATCCGCATATAGACACACCCACAACAGTCACATAGTACAACAACACAACACAAATAATCATGCACTCAATTACCTCGGTTCCACCGAGCCCTCGGTCCCACCGAGTTCACACAACATTTCTACCCGCTTCCTCGGTCCCACCGAGCCCTCGGTCCACCGAGTTCACACAACATTTCTACCCACTTCCTCGGTCCCACCGAGCCCTCGGTCCCACCGAGATGTATACAAAACACATTTATACTAGGCATTAAATCAATCTAATGCTACTCACCACAATACAGCTAGTTCACACAACCATTCAATAGTACACACAACTACCGCAACATATATACAATTCCTAGTCTACGCAGTGAGAGAACTCACCTCAAAAGCAACGCAGATATCCACAACAGCAAAACGAGCCGGCCAACTCCAACTCACCTCTTTCCACCTAAATAAGCGATATCAAACGTCAAAGTGAAGTCCTAACCCAAAATCACAACTACAAGCTTAAACGTGAAACTTCCAGCTTTTACTCTAAAATTACAGGTCTGTTCGGGACCTGTTTAGCCCCCCCTAAACTCAACAACCCAGAATTATTTTTCCATAACCAGCAAGTTCTATGCCTTAGGGTTCCAGGGACATATCAAACGCGTTCTAACGATTTTCCTACGATTTAATATGAATTTTCTAAGAATGGGACGCGAGTCTGCCGTATTCGGACCTGCTGTAAAAACAGTTATTTTTCACCTAGCTAGAGGCTGAACCAGACTTTTGCTAAAACACGAAAAGTGTGCCCGACACAGAATGTGAACCGTGGGCACCAGTTTCGCCTCAATCTGAGCTACGACGGAAACGTTATGGCCGATACAAAACAGGGACAGAATGGGGTTTTCACATAAAATGACGATTTAGTTTTCGATTGAAGGTTAAACGATTCGGGTTTACGGTTTAGCTATTTTAGGTTCGGGTCTAGGTAGCCACGGATGGACTAATCTCAGCACCATCCACTGCCACCTCCGGCAGTAGTGGTCGGCGGCGGCGGCGGCAGCCACCACCGGCGGTGTGGTGGTTTGGTAAAACCAACCGACGAGGCCAATCGGAAGCCCAATCACCCTATCTCCGCCACATTCATGCACTCTCGCAAAAACAACAGCCGTTAACCGCCCTTACAGCCACCACAACGGTGACTCACGGAGCAGCACACCGCCGGCAGCCATGGCTGCGGCGGCGGCGTGGCTTCCCGGTTCCATTAACGACGACGTAGAAAGAAGGAAAAGAGGATGTAGATCCTTACCTCGTGACGACTACTCAGCGGCCACACACGAACTCCCGCTCCCTCTCTCCCTCGATCTCTCCCGCTCTCGCTGCACTCTCCTTTCGTCGGCAAGGAAACGGTGACGGCAACTCCGGCGGTGGTTCTGGGTCAGCAGCGGCCGCAGGAAGGAAAAAGGAAAGGAAGTAAGGTTGCCTAGGGTTTCTTTCTCGGTGTTTCCTTGTGGGTTTCTTGCGTGAGACTCCAAAACGCAAACAAAGGGGAGGGGTCGGTTCTATAGGGCCGATCCCATGCAAATTCCCAACAAAAAATGTCACTTTTAGTCCCTAGCATTCCAACACCTAGCTAAACAAAATAAAGTTTCACCATACTTTAACATTTTGGTCGTTCTTGCTAACTCCCGTTAAATAAATTCGTTAAGAGACGATAATAAAATAAATAAATTAAAATAACAACATCCGTACCGGGACACGGGCTTTACAAGACGTAACCCTCATAGAAACGCCGATGGAGGCAACGATGGGGAACAACCTGATCCACGTGATATCGAAATTGAAAGAACAGCGAGTTAGAGAATTGGAGCTGCTACAGGAGGCGCAAGACACGGAGGAGACCGACTCGGAAATCAACTATGGGGACGGAGAAGGGAATCCTTTCGGTGCCCACAGGCGGAATGTCTTTGAAACATACCAACGGTATACCCAGAGACAAAACAATGAAGATCCTTTGCGTAGCTTGGGAATGAAGATAGAGATTCCTGAGTTTGACGGTAAGGCCCATCCAGACGATTTTATAGATTGGGTGAACACAGTGGAGCGGGTCTTTGATTTAAAGGATGTCCCCGATCCTGTGAAAGTAAAGCTTGTGGCAATAAAACTTCGGAAATCTGCTTCCCTCTGGTGGGAACACGAGAAAAAGCGACGCCAAAAAGACGGGAAGACCAAAGTCGAGACTTGGTCAAAGATGAAGAAGTTACTACAAGGCAAGTTCCTTCCAGTCAATCACCGTCAAGAGCCTTTCTAGATTACCATAATGTTGCCCAAAAGGTTTCCTCTGTTGAAGACTTTATCGCGGAATTTGATCGACTCAGAATGCGATGTGCTGCCGAGGAAGAAGAAGAACAGGTTATTGCTCGTTTTTTGGGTGCTCTTAAACCTGAAATTGCAGACATCGTTTATCTCCAACAATATTGGACATATGCAGATGTATGTCGCTTAGCTGTAAAAGTCGAAAAGCAGTTAAAGCACCGAGGAAAGCCCGGAGGCAGCAGGTTAATAACCTCTTCCCGATCACCACCGACACCAACTAACAAGGCAACCAACCCTAAAGTCGACACCCCAACCGGTACTACCATCAACCCACCCGCCCCCCGTGTCCTTCGATGCTTCAAATGTCAGGGTGTGGGTCACATTGCCAGAGATTGCCCGAACAAACAAATCGTTACATTGGTGGACGAGTCAATTCCTGTTTATGACACCGAAGATGAAAAGGAGAGTGATGGGGATGAAACCGAAGTGATATATGCCGATCGTGGTGACCTCCTGATTACCCAGCGTGTTTTAAATGTCGAAGTGTCAAAAACAGCCGATGATAACTCGTGGTTGCGGAACAACATTTTTCGCACCAAATGCACATCAAAAGGGAAAATCTGTAGCGTCATAATTGATGGAGGCAGCTGTGACAACATGGTGGAGAAATTAGGCCTCAAAGTGGAAAACCATCCAGAACCGTATCAACTGACATGGCTAAAAAAAGGGAATGCAGTCAAAGTAAGTAAACGTTGCTTGGTTCAATTTTCAATTGGGAAAAAATTATATTGATGAGGTCTGGTGCGAAGTAATTCCCATGGATGCGTGTCACGTTCTTTTGGGAAGACCTTGGCAATACGATCGAAGAACCAGACACGATGGGTTTTTAAATACTTATAGTTTCAAGAAAGATGGAGTAAATATCGTATTAGCACCCCTCGACACGAGAGATAATCCTGTTGACAGTCTATTTCTATCCAAAGCTGAAGTCAGGGGGTTAACCAAGATTACCCCTCAACCCCTCATTTATGCGCTGGTGATAACAGAAGAAAACGGGCCTGCCCCAACAACCCCCGAACTGCTCCAACCCTTAATCGATGAATTTCAGGATGTTTTTCCAGACGATATTCCACCCGGGTTACCCCTAATGAGGGAAATACAACATTGTATTGACTTCATACCAGGCTCCACCATCCCAAACAAACCCGCCTATCGCATGAACCCGAAAGAATTTGAAGAGTTACATCGACAAGTCAACGAACTACTTGACAAGGGGCTAATACGTGAGAGTATGAGTCCATGTGCTGTTCCCGCTTTGCTGGTTCAGAAACAAGGAGGCACTTTTCGTATGTGCATCGATAGTCGAGCTGTCAATAAAATAACTATTAAATATCGATTCCCTATTCCTCGTTTCGATGACTTGATCGATCAATTGCATGGCTCAACAGTTTTCTCCAAGATTGACTTACGAAGCGGGTATCACCAGATTCGCATGCGACCCGATGATGAGTGGAAAACCGCTTTTAAGACACGTGACAGATTATACGAGTGGTTGGTAATGCCCTTCGGCTTATCAAACGCACCAAGCACGTTTATGCGCCTGATGAACCATGTTTTTAAACCCTTTATAGGCCGTTTTGTTGTTTATTTTGATGACATATTGGTTTTCAGCAAAGATACGGAACAGCATGTAACACACCTTCGACAGGTTTTTACGGTCTTGAAGGAACAGAAACTGTATGCTAACGGGAAGAAGTGCCATTTTCTTACTAACGAAGTTATCTTTCTTGGCTATTTAGTTTCGGGCGAGGGAATAAGGATGGACGACACGAAGGTTGAAGCCATCACAAACTGGCCTACACCCACTACGATTCATGACATTCGTAGTTTTCATGGGTTAGCCTCGTTCTATCGGTGATTTATACGGAATTTTAGTAGTATCATTGCCCCCATGACGGAGTGTATGAAAGGTGGAAAGTTCCGTTGGACGAAAGAGGCTGAGAACGCGTTTGACGAGTTAAAACGAAAAGTCACACAGGCTCCTGTTTTAGCTTTTCCTAACTTTAACGAAGTCTTTCAGGTTGAATGTGACGCCTCAGGTCTCGGAATAGGTGGAGTGCTAAGCCAAAATCAGAAACCATTCGCTTTTTTTAGCGAAAAGTTCAACGAAACGCGTCGTAAATATTCTACGTACGATAAGGAGTTTTATGCCATTGTTCGGAGTTAGGAATATTGGCGCCATTACTTGTTAGCCAATGAGTTCATTCTGTATTCTGATCATGAAGCGCTCAAATACATCCAGGGTCAACAAAAACTCAACCCTCGTCATGCTAAATGGGTCGAGTTCTTGCAAGCTTATTCTTTCGTCATCCGACACAAGGCGGGGTCGTCAAATACCGTTGCTGATGCGCTAAGTCGACGACACGTGCTCATTTCTGAGATGAAAATCCAGGTTCGGGGCTTTGACACTTTTCGAGAATTATACCAGGATGATCCCGACTTCAGAACTATCTGGAACAACTGTCAAAACGAACCTCTTCGAGATTTTTCAAAACATGACGGTTACCTCTTCAAGGGTACTCGTTTGTGTGTCCCTGTGAGTTCCCTACGGGACTCAATTATTTTGGAGAGTCATGCCGGAGGTCTTGCAGGTCACTTTGGAAGGGACAAGACTTTAAATTTAATCCAGGGCCGCTTTTATTGGCCTAAGATGGAGCGAGATGTCGCCCGCGTGATCGCACGTTGTCGTGTGTGTCATGTGGCCAAAACCCACCACACTAATGCAGGTTTGTACACCCCGTTACCCGTCCCTGTTGCTCCTTGGGAGGACGTTAGTTTGGATTTTGTCTTGGGTTTACCTCGAACTCAAAGACAGAAAGATTCGGTTATGGTAGTTGTTGACAGATTCTCTAAAATGGCTCATTTCGTGCCATGTGCCAAGACCTATGACGCTAGTCAAATTGCAAGGCTATATTTTTCTGAAATTGTCAAGCTCCATGGAGTCCCAAAGACTATAACTTCAGACCGCGACGTGAAGTTCGTTAGCCATTTCTGGCGCACACTTTGGAAAAGCATGGGCTCAAGGTTACAATTTAGTAGCTCTCACCATCCGCAAACGAATGGCCAAACAGAGGTGACAAGCAGGAGTCTAGGGAACTGTTGCGAAGTCTTATCGGGGACAACCCCAAGCAGTGGGACCTCATCCTTGCTCAGGCTGAGTTTGCATATAACCGTTCTGCCAATCGCACTACTGAGTTGAGTCCATTCATGATAGTTTATGGGCGAAATCCGCTCACTCCGCTTGATTTAACGCCCATTCCCCTGGTTGAGCATGTTAGTGTTGAGGCGGAAAATCAGTCCCAACAAATTAAGAATCTGCACCAAAAGGTACGAGATCAGATCATTAAACATAATGCTGGGTACCAGAGTTGCGCCAACAAGCATAGGAAGCAAGTCGTTTACAAAGAGGGTGATCTGGTATGGATTCATCTTCGCAAAGAGCGTTTTCCGGCTGGTCGTTTCGGGAAGTTGAGGCCCCGTGCTGATGGTCCTTTTCGGGTTCTTCAGAAGATTAATGATAATGCATATAAAATTGACTTACCTGGTCATTATAATGTTTCAGCTACTTTTAACGTGGCTGATTTATCGCCTTTTGAAGGGGGTGTGGATGAAGTAGCAGACTCGGAGGCGAGTCTTTTCCAAGGAGGGGAGGATGATGCAGGGGCATCCGATCACAGCCTCGTATTGGCTGATTTTATCCCATTTTAGTTTATTTCTTCCTTATTTAAATAATAAAGATTTTTTTTAGAAGATTATCTCTATTTATGGAGTATATCTCTAATCAAAATCCTAGGAGTATTTTTAGCTACTTTCCTGTTTTTTCTAGGGTGTTTCTTTTCCCCTATAAGTAGGTTTTTTCCCTCGAGGATTTTATTATTGAATATTGAGAATAAAAACTTATCGAGACTTTTGGATCTCGTTCTTCATCCTGTGTAGTTTTGACCATTTGAATTGCTAGGTTTTGCATCAAAGTTTCTCTGAGGCTGTTAAGAAGATAAAGTGGCAAAGGGCAATGGATGTTGAGATAGAGGCAATTGAAAGTAATGCAACTTGGGAGCTAGTCAATCTACCTCCTGGAATGAAGAAGATAGGAGTTAAGTGGGTGCAGAAGACCAAATTGAATGAAAGAGGAGAGGTCGACCAGTATAAAGCTAGACTTGTTGTGAAGGGTTACGCACAAAAATACGGGATCGACTATGAAGAAGTCTTTGCACTTGTGGCTAGGTGGGATACAATTCGGATGTTACTAGCCTTGGCGCACAAAAGGGCTGGACCGTTTTTCAATTAGACGTCAAGAGTGCATTTTTGCATGGAGTTTTAAAAGAAACGGTCTATGTAGAACAACCGGAGGGATACGCTCGACTATGAGAAGAAGATAAAGTCTACAAGCTCAAGAAGGCATTGTACGGACTAAAGCTTGCTCCGCCTGGTACAGCAGAATTGAAGAATGCTTTCTCAAAGAAGGCTTTGTCAAAAGTAGTCTGGAGCACACTTTATTCGTCAAACACGAACCTGAAGGACGTTTTCTGGTGGTAAGTGTATATGTGGATGACCTTATATTTTAAATACTGGAAATGACTCTGCTTTGTGTGACAAATTTAAGGTTTTCGTGAATCAAGTCTTTGACATGATAGACGGGAAAATTGCATTGTTTTCTAGGAGTTGAAGTACAGCAAACAAAAAAAGGAATTTTCATATGTCAAACTAAGTATGCTAATGAAGTTGTGACAAGGTTTGGAACGGAGAACTGCAATCCCGTAAACAACCCAATGGTGCCGGGAACAAAGTTAACCAAGGGAGAAGGAGGAGCAAAGGCTGATTCATCACTGTACACACAGTTGATAGGAAGTCTGATGTACTTAACAATTACCAGGCCAGACGTGATGTTTGTAGCTAGTTTCTTATGCAGGTTTATCTCTAATCTAAGCGAAGCTCACCTAATGGCGGTTAAACAGGTGATGCGGTACATCAAAGGTACTTCAATGTTTGGGTTATTGTATGAAAGGGGAGGCAATGGAGAGTTACAAGCTTATACTGATAGTGACTTTGCTGGAGATATCGAAGGTAGTAGAAGTACGTCTAGGTATGTATTTTTAATAAGTAATGTTGCAGTAGCTTGGAGTTCAAAGAAGCAACCTATCGTGACACTCTCAACCATCGAAGCCGAGTATGTTGCAGCCTCTGCTTGTGCTTGTCAAAGCATTTGGATGTATGGGGTCCCAGAGAGTCTTTAACAAGGTCAAAACAAGAGTAGTGTGATTCTTTGTGACAATAGCTCTTCAATCATGCTTTCTATAGGTAGGACAAAACACATAAAGGTCAGATTTCATTTTCTATGTGAACTGGTTAAAGAAGGCTTGCTTATTGTGGAACGAAGGATCAAGTTGCAGACATAATGACAAAACCGCTGAAACTAGAAACTTTTATCAAACTACGAAGATTGGTCGGAGTCCAAGTTTTCGTGAAGCAAACTGAGTTGCCTGCTGCAAGCTCAATTTGGGGAAGGATGTTTAGTTGGAATAACAAGTTTTGCATCGTGGCCTGTTCATGTGTAGACTCTTAGGATTAGTTTGTTACTGTTTCAGCTTCTGTGTTTTGTAACTGCTCTATTTAAAGAGCTCAGTTCTATGAATAAAATCATTAGTCTTCTCAACCATTATTGTGAGTAATGTGCTAATCATACTGGGTGTAGAATCTAGATGAATGATTTTGGGGCTAAAATTTTACGTGTCATTCATTATTTAATTAAAATTAATGTCTTTTTTCCTATCAATAGTGGGTCTCATCTGAGGCGTTTGCTTATTGAGTTGTCATGCTTATTCGTTTGAATCCTCCTTTTCAAAAACATTTACTGGGTTATAGGATTGTAATCGAACCCAACATAAGCATAATTAATTTTGTTCATTTAGTTAAATGAACGAACATGAACAATGGTCTAGTTCGTTCATTTATGTTCGTTGATGTTTGTTCATTTACGTTCGTTTTTATTCGTTTATATATAATATGTTTATATATTATGACATTAGTATGTTAAATCATTAATTAAATAAATTTTTTAGAATACATTTTTTATCCCCATAAATTTACTTTGTTTTATTTTATTTTGTTATGTTATTTTTAGGAACGAAATGATGATTAGTGGTGGTCGTTTTTTGTTTATTTGTGCTCGTTCATTTACTTTCGTTTAGCATCTTAACGAATCAACATAAACAACACATTGTCTTAACGAACGAATATGAATATAAAAAAGTTTGTTCTTTTGTTTGTTCGGTTAAGTTAAACGAACGAACACGAACAAGCCTCTATTCTATTTGTTCATAAGTAACATTTCATTTTATATGAACTCAATCTTATTGCTTTTAGTCACAAAGGTATTGTAAGGTCAACTCTTAATGTCTCTTCATTCGTCTCAATTTGAATTTATGTTGTAAGCCCATTTTAACTCTAATGACAAATCTTTATGCAACACTCTTTAAGCTTGCTTCTGGGTGCGGGCTTCTTTTATGAGGACGAGCATGGTGAAAAAGGGATTTAGAAAGAAAAAATTGTGTTCATGTATGATATACAAATTTTCTTGGAGGTAAAAACATCCGACATGGAATCTCCATCATGTAGAATTATATCATGTTAAGAAACCATAAGCTAACTTAATGAAAACCACATGAGTTGTGGCTTAGTGGTTAAGACCCTGGGGATGTGGTGAAATATCTCATCTGCACAGGGTTCGAATCCAGACGTACATAAAAATTGTGGCACTGAGTTTAATCATAGCTGATATCTTGCGGTCATAATTTGCCAAGGGATTAGTCTAGGCATTGTCTAAGACACCCTTCCAAAAAAGAAATAACTAGCTTAATAAAATGTTACAGGAAGTAGCGCTTTAATAAGCTACAAGAGCTTTTGCCATTTTCCTCAAGTTATACCCCTAATTCATAGTAATTGTAAATTATTAATTATTTATAATTTTTAAGCATATTTTTTATTTTTATTATTGTTATTATTCTTTAGTTGTTAAAAAAACAAATACAAACCTTTTTAATAATGTTTTTACAACTTGTATAACATCTAAATTAATAAATTATTTTGATAAAATACCTAAATTTAATTATTAATTATTAGTTATAGTATTTGAATAAACTTTCTATTTAGTTACACAAATCCAAATCTATAATATATATATATATATATATATATATATGTATAGCCTAAGGTTTATATAAGAAATGATATGTGTATGAAAAATAAAGAAGTGATCATGTCCATTGGATCAAATGATGAGATTTTCTTTAAAAAGGATAATATGGTAATTAGCAGCTAAGCAATTAGAATCCAATTCAAACTAAACAGATCGTTTCCAAATTAGAGTCAGTCATATCATTAACATGTCTCTCATTCAGCGATTGTTACGAAATCGAATCTAGATTCATGATATTTGCTCTCGTTTTCTTCTTCTTATATCGCAAAACCTAGGTTTTTAAAAGTTGTCAATTTTTTTATTCTTCTTAATATCACATCGAATCCAGAATGCGCACCTGATCAAGAAGTTGCTCTTGATGATAGTATTCAATTATCGAAATAGGAAGATGTGATTGATGAAGATGAAAGTATTTTTTTTTATTTTATGTTTTAATTTTTGAAATTTTTTACTGTTTAAGTTAGGTTTAACTAATTAAGTTAATTTGAAGTAATCTATGAAGATTTGTGTTTATTGATTTAGATCATAGTTTTTTGATTTTACGAAACAAAATTTAGTTGTTTTTGAAAGAGTATATATTATGTTCGTTATAGATTCATATATGAAGAATTTTTGTTTAACAATATTTGTTCGTTACAACTTTTTACTTCAAAATTGAATATGAATTTAAGTTATTGAAGAGATTCTGTCTATTAAAAACAACATAGATTCATATATGAACTTGAGTTATTTAATTTGATTTGATTTTTATTTGTAATTGATTCTATTTATTTTAATATTAGTTCATTTGTGAATTTAAATAGGTAGAAAATATTCATATATGAAGTAGTTGATTTTGAGTTGTTGCATAGCATCTATTTTAAAGAAGGAATATAGATTCATATATGATTTGATTTATAAGTGATTATGTTCATTATAATACTAGTTCATTTGAGAAATTGAATTGCTATAAAATATTCATATATGAAGTAGTTGATATTTTGTATTGGGAAATTAATTAAAATACCCCAACATTGAAAGTGACTTACCAAAGTACCCAAAAATTTTTTTTTACCGAAATGCCCTCTTTTTCCGCGATAGGATCCCGCGATCGCGGGCAGGGACCAATTGTGAAAATTTTTGCAAGAAATATTTACACTTTCAGTCCCTGGCCCCCGCAAGCGAGGCCCGCGATGGCTCAAACGCGGCCCGCAATGGCCTGCTATGGGGACTGAAAGTGTAAATAATCTTGCAAAATTTTACACTTTCAGTCCCTGCCCGCTATCGCGGGATCCTATCGCGGAAAAAGAGGGCATTTCGGTAAGAAGTAAATTTTTTGGGGTACTTTGGTAAGTCACTTTCAATGTTGGGGTATTTTAATTAATTTCCCTTTTGTATTATATCATATTTGAATTTAGTTCACATATGAATATCAATATAATAATTCATTCTTTTTGTAATAGGTTCAAATCATACATTGACATATACGTCTTTTGTTCGTCGTGTCATTTTTTCACCCTATGGTTCAAAGTTTTGGATACCAAATGTACATTTGGATTTGAAGCCAAGAATATGTACCTTTTCAGTCTTGTCAGCAAGCAATTTGAATGCATGAACGATATGATGAGAAAGGTGGTTTTGATGTTAGACTTTCACCAAGTGTTAATGGAGATCATGATATTGTGAAGATAAAGTACCTTGTGTGCAGTAAATAAAGGGATCCACCAAAAAAGAGTTTTAATACGGTTTATGATAGTATTGAAGGTAGAAAACATCGTAAGTCAAGTGTGAAGAGGACAGGTTGTAAAACATGCATAAATGTGCGTTTTGTACCTTCAAAATCGTTGTATGAGGTTTATCATTTTGAAGAGAAACATAATCATATGCTTCTTGATGAAAATGATATGAGTATGTCTCGAAAACGAAGGCAATTATTTTTAACCGATCAAGCTTTTATTCACAATGCTGCAAGTTGTAATATTGGAGCATCGAAGGTGCATACGTTGCACATGTCACTGAAAGGCGGTTTTGATGTTTCTGGTTGCACTGTTACTGATTATAAGAATTTTAGGAGAGATTTGAATGCATTTGTTGGTGATGGTGATCGTGAGATGGTTCTTGGTATGTTGGAGGATAAATCAAAAGATGATACACTATTTTCTTTTGAATATAATCGCCAGGATAATCAATTATGTGGAATATTTTGGGCTGATGAAATTGCTAAGCTGAATTACTAAGAATTTGGAGATGTTATTTCATTTGATGCTATGTTTCGGACAAACTAGTAAGTTTACCAACTGTAATTCATTGTTTTTAGATTATTTATTTGTTGGTTTTTATGTTTTTACCTTTTCTTTATGTTATATTTTTATGTTTTATAGGTATAGAATGGTGTTTGTTCCATTTACCGCTATCGATAATCATAAAAAATCTATTACCGTTAGCTTTGTTGTCTGGTGAAACTCTTGATAATTTTAAGTAGCTTCTTGAGGCGTTCTTGAAAACACATTGTGGGAAGCAACCTAGTTTGGTTTTAACAGATCAGTGTTTGGCATGTCCCCGTTATATATTTTAATTAATAAATTAAATATATATTATTCATTTAAACTAAATTGGTAATTCACAATTTCCTATTTCCTAGCTAGGTTTACAATCTAAAATTGTTATTTTTTGGATGTTAGTATGTATTTTGAATGTCAAATCAAAATACAATTACTCGATATATTTTGGATATTACTTGATATATTTTGGTACATGTAACGTTAAGGTTTTTCGGATTAGATTGAATTTCCTTTTGTTTTAGGTTATTAATTATTACATGAGGTGGTGATTATTTTGTATTAAATTAAATTACGTACAATTTTAGTTTTATTGGAAATATATGAGATTTAAACATGTGTGGTGTCTTATATATTTGATTTAAAATAGCTTACGTAAACGGGAAAAACATCCCCGTTTTCCCATTGGGGATGTGATCATATTCTCTTATGGGACGGGGATGAATATGAGGGATCAGGGACGAGGATGGGATTGAGGTCCTCCGCCGCATCCCTGCCCCATTCTCATGCCTATATTGAAGTTATCTCTAGAACATGGGTCATGACTAGGCCTGTGGAATGTGCAACAACAATATTTGATAAAGGTTTAGGGTAGGACTTCATATACATGAATTGTGTTAGCTCCTTTTGCCTTGATTACTTTTATTTTCATACAAAACACTGAAATACTTTCACACATTTGTGGATGTAGAAGTTCTGTATGGTAGAGTTCTGGTCTGTGTACATCTCACTTGATATACCCCACATCCGAACGAGATATACTTGGCTCATTTGGCTTGGTTTGGTTTTAGAAGTTTATTACTCCCTCCGTCCCAAAATAAGTATCCACTCTTTTGTTTTAGTTTGTAGCAAAATAAATGTCCCCTTTCAGAAGTAAGGGTTTACTTTCCATCCTATTCTTAATTATAAGATGGAGAAAATTTGTCTAACTATTATTAAAGGTAAAATTGTATTGTAGTTAACTAAAAACTGTAATAGTTAAACATTCCTAAACTGGGTGTCTTTTCCATTGTTGATAAGTCTCAATCATTGGATTTGTACATATACATATAGACATCCGAAGTTCAAACGCTTAGAAATAAATTCTCTTCTTTTTCAACAAAAATAGATCCAATCCGATGTATACTTCAACCATCGGATTAGACACTCAATAAGGTTTAAATCCAATGTTTTCTTAAAAATGAATTAAGCTCAAAGACCATCAGATTTACAACCATCAAATTGAATGCATTTTGAATAAATCTCACAATCCGATGAAAACTTCTGAGCAATCATCGGATTGTTATCCTCATCGAATTCCCATACCCCTTTGAATTATTTCATGCATTTAATATCCGACAAAACTATTTTTCATAAATGTCTATAACTGGTAACTGTTGTATAGCTTATACTTCAAAATAGACAAATAGGATTTTTACTTGTAAAAGTCTTGTTACTATCTATATTGTTCCAGGAGTAAAAAGTCTTTAGCAAAATCGAAGATTAGTTAAGAGTGGTCAGATTGTCATCAAAGAGGATTAGTTTGTCATCTACCCAAAATAAGATCAATACAAGATACAATCAGTATGTAGTCTGATAAATACTACTACTGGTAAGCCGAATTTGAGGTGAAAACTTGACCGACAAGTTTGGTTCACCAACTCTTCCTGACTCTCATCCTAAAGTATGAGAACATGCAAAAGTGTGTCAGTATTAAGTATATTCCAAATTATTATTTAATTACTTGACATACTTTACTGTTACGTAACATCTTTGACCAACCGTACCAGATATTGTCCGCTTTGTCCACACCTGGACTCACAGTTTTAAAACGCGTCTGATAGAGGAGGTATCAATTGCTTCTTATAAGGAAACCTTTGTTCCCCTCCCCAACCAATGTGGGATCTTACATGTTCCCTATGCACATAAAATGATGGGAAGGGTTAACACTTGTCTACATCAACACAAAAGACATAAGTGAAAAGTACAAACATGCATGGATCAGCAAATTCGAAGGAGACACGTGGTTTTGAAAAGAACTTTTCAGTGCAAAACTTCAAAGTAAATTTGGTAGAAAAATTTGAGAGATATCTTTCTCTCTCATATCTGGAAGAAAAACCTTCTTCTTTTCTCTTTCAGTGTGTGTCAATTTGTCACCCTCATATACTTTAGGATCAAGGTTGTAACGACCAAGACTATTTTTGAAAGGCTTTTATGTTTTGTGTTAAGCTTTAATAAAAATGGAAGTTGAGGGGCTAGTTGGTAATTATGAGATGGAGTATAAATGGGCACAAAACCCTAGGAGAACATTCTATTTCCTGATTATTGGGTGTTGTTGACGGCTGAAGTAGAAAGAAAAGAGAGAAAGAACAAGAAGGAGAAAGAAAGAAAGAAAGGGGAAGAAAGAGAGTTAGAGCAAGTGAGAAGAAAGAGATTTCAGATTATTGGAGAGGAAAGGAAGGTGTTCTTTATTCTCAGTCCAGCAGGTAATCTCTTCACTTCATCTCTAATCCTTGATTCTTGCTGTTGAATTAGTCATTTTGGGGTTTTTTTGTTAAAAATTGAGTTTGAAGTTAAATGGGAGAGATTAGGAACCAAATCGTGTTTTTGCAGCTAAGATTTTGATATTGGTTGAGCATAGTGATCCTAATATTGTTGTTAATCTTTAATCCGTGAGATTTCGAGCGTATCGGTGATTTTCGGACCGATTAGGAGTCAGGTCGGCTTCCGAAAAGTCCTCTGGACGTCCGGATACATCGAATCGTTTGAAGGTTTCCGGATGTGGAAACTGTCCGGAAGAAGAGGGTATCCGGTAAGTATTTTTCCGGTAAGTATAAGTGTCCGGTGAGTTTAGTGTCCGGTAAGTAGGAAGTACCCGGGATTTAGTGATGTCCGGATTGTTGTGTCGTCCGGAAAGTGTAGTGTTATCCGGGTTGTTGCTTCATCCGGAAAGAGGTGGTTGTCCGGAAAGGGGTGTGTCCGAAAATTTGGGTGATTAGCTTATGATTTGTCTGTTCATTCAGGGAAATCGATTGGGAGTCGGGAACAGACTAGAAAAGAGAAGTAAGAGCATCAGGTGAGTTTCAAACTAAAATGCGTGACTTTTAATGTGTTTTCTAAAGCAAGTACATGATGAGAAATGCCATGTTTTATTCTTATGCTTTTAATTGCATGAAAGTTGATTAAAGTTTTATATGGGATGTATGCATACATTGATTGAGATGTGAATTGGCTAAGTCGGGGGGTGTGGCCCGCCAGCTCGTGCCGGGGTGTGTGTCCCGTTTATGCCAGGGAGGTGTGACCCTATACGGCAGCATGAGACTGACTCGTTGTCACCCTAGGGTGACTTCAGGGTGCCAATTTATGAGGGGCGGACCTTTATCCGTGAATGATTTTATATGAACAGATTTATGGGTGATTCATATTGAAAATTATAAACTGTTTTTTTTAAATGCTTTGATAACTGTTAAGAGGGACTCACTAGACCTCATGGTCTAACCCTCGCATTTTCAAATTAAAACCTTTTCAGGGAAACAGGTAATGAAAGGCTCTGGCAAGTGAGCAGGGCGGTTAGTAAGGAAGCTCGATAGTGTAGTGACACTATAGTTCAGTATAGTTTCATTCTCAGTTGTGTAGGCTGTTCCGCCAACCAAATTTTGGATGTTATGTAAGTAATTTTGGGATACGATTTTTGGGATATTCTATTTTATATGAATTGCATGTTTAAAATTGTTTGGGTTGTTATAGTTGGTATCAGAGCCCTAGTTTAAGGTATTTAGGTGACCGGATGGGCCTAGACTTAAACTTTGAAGGATAGAAATCACAAGTGAGAATCAGGAATGCGTTAGGAGTGCACTATTATAGAAATAGGACTAATAGGGTACAAGGACGGTCATATAAGGTAAGTTTGGAGTTACACCTGGCCAGTGTAATTGTGAACTTACAGGTACATGTATGTGCTTAAATTGCCTTATTATTCCGTTGTTGTAGCACTAAATAAGTCTTTAGTATTAAATGAGTCTTTCGTTGTTGTTGTTGTGTATCAGAATGTCTGCAAGAACTTTGAGAAGTATGTCGATTCCGATAGTGGAGGAAGCGCAAACCAAGAGTACTACGCCACAAGAGGAAACTGTGCGAGTTGAGGAGGTGATGGAGGATGGACCCGTGGAACCTCTAAGAGCGGCGGCCACTCGTGGGAGAGGTAGAGGCCGCATGAGGGGTAGAGGAACGATACCGAGAAAGGCCGTTACTGAAGCAGGGGCGGCAACCACCAAAGGCAAGGGAAAGAAAAAGAAAACGCCTGTTAGGCGCAAGGCAAGGAGTGTCGAGGAACCGGAAGTACAAGCAATATCTGAACAGGAGAGTTCAGTGCCGGTAAAGAAAACAAAAGCTAAGAAAGGGCGTAAACCTGAGGCCGTACCGGATTTCGTGACTGAAGATAAGTTCACAGCAGAGATGGATAAACTGCAAAAGACCCTTCAAGCAGTGTTAGACCACCAGAACAAGACTACGTTTGGGGAAAGAACCAAGAGAAGTACTGGGAAGAAGACTGAGGAAGGTAGTGAACCACAGACTGAGATAGGGAACAACTCGGTGACAACTCCGATTGTCACTAGTGAGCCAAAGGCAGTGAAAGGGTGCTCGTTTAAGACATTCGCTTCGTGCAAGCCTCCAACGTTCATTGGGGAGCGCAACCCTGTTCTAGCTTTGAAATGGGTTCGCGAGATGGAGTTAGCATTCGATACTAGCAAGTGCGCTGAGGAAGATAAGGTGCTTTTTGCAATGTCGATGATGAAGTCTGAAGCCATCTATTGGTGGGATGTTGAGACCGGAGGTAGGGGATCGGAAGTAGCAAAAAGTATGTCGTGGGAATCTTTTGTTAAGAGGTTCCGAGCACAGTTTTGTCCTTTGGCGGCAGTTAAAAAGTTGGAGGAGGAATTTCTGGGATTGGAGCAAGGGTCAATGTCAGTTCAGGAATACACGTCGAAGTTCATTGAGAAGGCCCGATTTGCTGAGTTGTACGTGCCTACTGAAGAAAGGCGGATAGAGAGGTACATTTATGGGCTGAAAAGCAGCATAAGGGAGTTGGTGCAGGTGAAAGATCCGTCCACTTTTCAGGTTGCGGTTGATACTGCAGAACTTACTGAGAAGGATAAGACCAGACAAATGACCGAAAGAGTTGGAGACAAACGTAAGTGGGACGGGCCTAGTCGGGACAGTAAGAGGCCGAATGCAGTCAGACCCGATCTGCGGGTGGGATCTAAGTCAGTGGAGAAACCTTGTGCAAAGTGTAACAAAATGCACCGAGGAGAATGTTGGGCGGAAAAGGAGGGATGTTATAAGTGTGGGAAAATGGGGCATCTAGCTCGAGATTGTCGCAGTCCGAGGACCTGTTATCAGTGCGGGTTGTCGGGACATGTCAAGTGGGATTGCCCGCAACTGAAGAAAGGTTATGCTGGAGGTGAAGGTGGCAGTAGCGGAGGAAGAGGTAATGAGAGAAAAGTGGAACCGGCTCGCGCCAGAGCAAGGGCTTTTCACGTGTCGGCTGAAGAGGCGGAGAACACGCCTGATGTGGTGACAGGTACCTTTCCTATAGACTCGATTTTTGCTAAAGTACTGTTTGATTCGGGGGCCAACCGTTCGTTTGTGTCGCCCAATTTTATTCAAAAATTGCAAGTGAAGCCCAAGAGGTTGAACTTTGGGTTTGAGGTAGAAATAGCAGATGATTGTCGGGTTTGGGTGAAGGAGGTCTATGAGGGTTGTAGCATAGACGTGGATGGTCACTTCTTTCCTTTAAGGTTGTATCCTATGGGAATGGGGGAGTTTGATGTAGTCCTAGGGATGGACTGGTTAGCGGAGAATGACGCTAGCATAGTTTGTAATAAGAAGCTGATCCATATGGCCTTGCCCGATAAGAAAGAAGTGATAATTTACGGAGACCAGCGGAATAGAAAGTCGTGTTTGATATCGATGATGAAAGCTAGGCGATGTTTAGGAAAGGGGTGTTTGGGGTATTTAGCTTATGTGCTAGATGCTAAGAAGGAGAAAAAGAGTGTAGAGAATGTTCCTGTAGTGAATGAGTATCCGGAGGTATTCCCGGATGATTTGACAAGTCTACCTCCAGATCGTCAAGTTCAGAATAGAACTAGTACCTGGGGCGGCATCGATTGCACGTGCGCCCTATCGGTTAGCACCAGCGGAGATGAAAGAAATGATGACCCAGTTGCAAGAATTGCTCGACAAGGGTTTTATCCGTCCGAGCACATCGCCTTGGGGAGCACCGGTACTTTTTGTTAAAAAGAAAGACGGATCGATGCGAATGTGCATAGACTACCGTGAGCTCAACAAAGTGACTGTGAAGAACAAGTATCCGCTTCCGAGGATCGATGACCTCTTCGATCAGTTACAAGGTGCGAGTTACTTCTCGAAGATAGACTTGAGATCGGGTTATCATCAATTGAAGGTGAGAGAGGAGGATGTGTCGAAGACTGCTTTCCGTACGAGATATGGGCACTATGAGTTCTTAGTCATGCCCTTTGGGTTGACTAATGCGCTAGCGATGTTCATGGACTTGATGAACCGCGTGTGTAACTCATTGTTGGATAAGTGCGTGATCGTCTTCATTGACGATATCTTAATCTATTCTCGTACCCGAGAGGATCACGAGAGACATCTTCGGGCAGCACTGGAATTGCTAAAGCGTGAGAAACTTTATGCGAAGTTTTCAAAGTGCGAGTTTTGGTTAAGAGAGGTTCAGTTTTTGGGTCATGTGGTGTCGACTGACGGCATCAAAGTAGATCCTGCTAAGATTGAAGCCATTAAAGATTGGGAGGCGCCAAGAACCCCATCGGAAGTGAGGAGCTTTCTCGGTTTAGCAGGTTATTACCGGAAGTTTATTCAAGACTTCTCTCGAATAGCTTCCCCACTAACCTCACTAACGAGGAAGAACGTCAAATTCGTGTGGGCGGAAGCACAAGAAGCGGCGGCGTTTGAGAAGTTGAAAGAAAGTTTAAGCAGTGCTCCAATTTTGTCATTACCTGACGGATCGGAGGGTTTTGTGAAATTCAGTGACGCTTCTAAGCTTGGGTTGGGGTGTGTGTTGATGCAAAACGGGAAGGTAATTGCCTACGCTTCTCGACAGTTGAAAGATCACGAAAAGAACTACCCCACTCATGACATGGAGTTAGCGGCGGTGGTGTTCGCTCTGAAAATCTGGCGACATTACTTATATGGAGTAAAGTGTCAGATTTACACCGATCACAAAAGTCTGAAGCACCTGTTCGATCAAAAAGAGTTAAATATGAGACAAAGGAGATGGATGTAGCTATTAAACGACTATGACTGCGAGATTCTTTACCACCCGGGTAAAGCTAATGTGGTGGCCGACGCGCTGAGTCGGAAAGAATGGGGAGAATAGACCAAAGTCGTAGCTTTCAGAGTTGAGGCAACTTCGAATCTCCTGGAGGAAATTAAGAAATTTCAGGAGGAAGCGTTGCTAGAGGAGAACATAAAGAGCGAAAGAGTAGTCGGGGTTACGTCGTTGTTCGAAGTCAACAATGGTGGGCTAAAGTGTATGAAAGACCGAGTGTGGGTTCCTAAGCTGGGCAATCTGAGAATAAGCATCTTAGAAGAAGCGCACAAGTCATGGTATTCCATACACCCGGGAACGAATAAGATGTATCGAGACTTGAAACAGTCTTACTGGTGGCCGGGGATGAAGAAGGATATCGCTCATTTTGTGGAGCGGTGTGTGACATGTTTGAAGGTTAAGGCAGAACATCAATGACCGTATGGGGAACTCCAGTCTACAGTAATACCGGTGTGGAAGTGGGATAATATCACTATGGATTTTGTCACAAAGTTACCGAGAACTCCAAAGGGTAATGATGCAATTTGGGTGATTGTGGATATTCTCACCAAGTCAGCGCATTTCTTACCTATTAAGGAGTCGGACTCTTTGGAGAAATTAGCCCGATTGTATATTAATGAGATAGTGTCTAGGCACGGAGTGCCACGATCCATAGTGTCTGACCGTGATAGTCGGTTCACGTCAACATTCTGGAGGAGTTTACAACGAGAATTGGGATCGCGACTAAAGTTGAGCACGGCCTATCATCCTCAAACGGATGGTCAGAGTGAGAGAACCATTCAAACGTTAGAGGATATGCTTCGGGCGTGCGTTATCGACTTCAAGGGGTCGTGGGAGGTGCATCTACCGTTGATAGAATTCTCCTATAATAATAGCTACCACGCAAGCATCCAAGCGGCGCCATTTGAAGCTTTGTATGGACGGAAGTGCCGTACGCCGTTGTGTTGGAATGAGGTAGGAGAAAGGCAGTTGGCCGGACCAGAAATTGTACAATTAACGGCGGATAAGATTGAAGTAATCCGTGAAAGGATGAGAATCGCGCAAGATCGTCAGAGGAAGTATGCGAATAGAAGAAGAAAGCCTATTGAATTTCAAGTGGGAGACAAAGTTATGCTAAAGGTCTCGCCTTAGAAAGGAGTGGTACGTTTTGGGAGGAAAGGGAAGTTGAGGCCGAGATATGTTGGGCCTTTTGTTATCATCGAACGAGTTGGAGCGGTAGCTTATAAGCTAGAGTTGTCAGAAGAGTTGAGAAGGGTTCACCCGACCTTTCATGTGTCAAACCTGAAGAAGTGTTTGGCCTAGGCCGATGTGGCTATTCCGCTAGAATATGTCAGCATTGATGAGAAATTGATGTTCGAGGAAGAGCCAATCGAGATCGTAGACAGTAAAGTACGGAAGACGAGGAACAAGGAAGTCCGTTTGGTGAAGGTTCAGTGGAAGTATCACAAGGGACGAGAAGCAACGTGGGAAGTGGAATCTGATATGAAGTCCAGGTACCCTTACCTTTTTGAAAATGGAATTCCGGGGACGGAATTCTTTTGAGGGGGGAGTGTTGTAACGACCAAGACTATTTTCGAAAGGCTTTTATGTTTTGTGTTAAGCTTTAATAAAAATGGAAGTTGAGGGGATAGTTGGTAATTATGAGATGGAGTATAAATGGGCACAAAACCCTAGGAGAACATTCTATTTCCTGATTATTGGGTGTTGTTGACGACTGGAGTAGAAAGAAAAGAGAGAAAGAACAAGAAGCAGAAAGAAAGAAAGAAAGAAAGAGGAAGAAAGAGAGTTAGAGCAAGTGAGAAGAAAGAGATTTCAGATTATTGGAGAGGAAAGGAAGGTGTTCTTCATTCTCAGTCCAGCAGGTAATCTCTTCACTTCATCTCTAATCCTTGATTCTTGCTGTTGAATTAGTCATTTTGGGGTTTTTTTGTTAAAAGTTGAGTTTGAAGTTAAATGGGAGAGATTAGGAACCAAATCGTTTTTTTGCAGCTAAGATTTTGATATTGGTTGAGCATAGTGATCCTAATATTGTTGTTAATCTTTATTCCGTGAGATTTCGAGCGTATCGGTGATTTTCGGACCGATTAGGAGTCAGGTCGGCGTCCGAAAAGTCCTCTGGACGTCCGGATACATCGAATCGTTTGAAGGTTTCCGGATGTGGAAACTGTCCAGAAGAAGAGGGTATCCGGTAAGTATTTGTCCGGTAAGTATAAGTGTCCGGTGAGTTTAGTGTCCGGTAAGTAGGAAGTACCCGGGATTTAGTGATGTCCGGATTATTGTGTCGTCCAGAAAGTGTAGTGTTATCCGGTTTGTTGCTTCATCCGGAAAGAGGTGGTTGTCTGGAAAGGGGTGTGTCCGGAAAGTTGGGTGATTAGCTTATGATTTGTCTGTTCATTCAGGGAAATCGATTGGGAGTCGGGAACAGACTAGAAAAGAGAAGTAAGAGCATCAGGTGAGTTTCAAACTAAAATGTGTGACTTTTATTGTGTTTTCTAAAGCGAGTACATGATGAGAAATGCCATATTTTATTCTTATGCTTTTAATTGCATGAAAGTTGATTAAAGTTTTATATGGGATGTATGCATACATTGATTGAGATGTGAATTGGCTAAGTCGGGGGGTGTGGCCCGCCAGCTCGTGCCGGGGTGTGTGTCCCGTTTATGCCAGGGAGGTGTGACCCTATACGGCAGCATGAGACTGACTCGTTGTCACCCTAGGGTGACTTCAGGGTGCCAATTTACGAGAGGCGGACCTTTATCCGTGAATGATTTTATATGAACAGATTTATGGGTGATTTATATTGAAAATTATAAACTGTTTTTTTTAAAATGCTTTGATAACTGTTAAGAGGGACTCACTAGACATCATGGTCTAACCCTCGCATTTTCAAATTAAAACCTTTTCAGGGAAACAGGTAATGAAAGGCTCTGGCAAGTGAGCAGAGCGGTTAGCAAGGAAGCTCGATAGTGTAGTGACACTATAGTTCAGTATAGTTTCATTCTCAGTTGTGTAGGTTGTTCCGCCAACCAAATTTTGGATGTTATGTAAGAAATTTTGGGACACGATTTTTGGGATATTCTATTTTATATGAATTGCATGTTTAAAATTGTTTGGGTTGTTATAAAGGTCTTCTCTCCTAGTTTTTACAACATATCTGTAATTTTATGTTTGAAATAAACTAAAATTAAAAAAAGCAAATTTATTGTGTTTGTATTCAACCCCCCCCATCATTCTACAAACACTTTATGTGTGAGTCATTGTGGTCCAGGACCAACAATTGTTAACATTTGTTTCGAGACAGAGGGCATATATATGTGTTTGTGTATATGCTAAAGGGTATTACAAGTGTTGTCAAAACCCTTGTGACCATGGAAGTTCAACTACAATGATTCCAGACCATTCATGGTCGTCCGGGGATTAGTCGGTGAACGTAAGTTGGCCTGAATCCCACGATTACCAAAATAAATAAATAAATAAATAAATAAATAAATAAATAAATTTGGTAATTGGTAAGCAGTAATAGCAAAATCAAAGGCACAGTTGCAGATTTTAAAGTTTAAAGTTTTTGTTTATGTTTGAATAAGTAATGTTGGATTTATAAGATGGTCGACACATATTGAACTGAAATGCTCCATAAACACATTTCGGTGTCTTGAATCATGAAATTCACATCACACAACGGTAAGTGATGTGAATTTCACCATCCTTTATATAAATAGCCTATTCCTTTGTCCCAACCAATCACTTCGTTATTATTATTATATTTGATATAAGTTTATTTTATTTTGTTTTTTTAATAAAAATGATGATGTGTGAACATGAGAATTATGTATGTTATGATTTTATATAAATATTTGTAAATACTTCAATTATTAATTTGTTATTGATATAGGCTTGTAGCCACGGCCCACAAATGTATAGTTTGCTGGTGGATCTCAAATTATTCATATTAATTTGAATTTATGCTGCAAGTCCATTCTAAATTGAAAATATAGAATTTTGAAAGTTGGTTTCTAAAACATAAACAAATTCAAAGTTGATTCTATATGTAATACAATTTGTCTTTGTTTCTTGTATTTTATGACTTCTCACTCCCCAACCATGGTTTCCTTCGTGTTTTGTTAGTTAATTAAGGTTCTATTATTAATGTTTAATTTCGATAACATAGAGTTGGCAGGTAGGTATTTCATGGAATATACATGGTATCGCATCGCATCGCCTCGCCTCGCCAATAAATAAGGGCATGCATGTTGCATTCACCAACTTCTTCCAAACAAATACTGTTTCCATAAAAAACCAGGCTTTCAGTTTTTAATTCGTTTGTTAATATTTGAACATAAATTCCAGTCAGATAATTTTCGAAATAATTATTCAACCCGACAACCCGTGGACGTGGAGTATTACTACCTTCTTTTAAAAAAATGAATATAAAAAATCATATTCTATATATAAGTTTTGAACTAGTAATATTGACCGACACTTTTTGTATAGAAAAATAGAACAATGATGCATGTTAAATCCTTTTAAACACTTGTTTTCTATTTTGACAAACAAGTAAATATCAATAACTTTTGATCCATTTTTTCACCATTGACAATACATGTCATCACAACAAAAACCCCATCTATTAATTACATTATGTATTTTATTTTAAAAATCCACTTTGCAAGATGCATGCTTATTTTGTAAATTGTTCGAGAAATGGTTATGTTGCAAGATACGGCACCTCTTAAAGTGATTATACTAGTAATTAACCATAAATAATTTTTATCATTGTTTATAGGTTTCTTTTCAAACTTAGCAGTTAAAATCAAATGAAATTAAACGACATCAATATATCTGACATAGATGTGGAGCCTACGAGAAGGTGAGAGCATCTCCAACAGCTTCCTCATTTTGAAGAAAATGAAGAAAATGAGGATTTTGGGTTGTTTATTTACTCCAACAGTTTCCTCAAAACTATCTTCAAAATGAAGAAAGTAGGAGAGAGAAGAAGTTTTTCTCAAAATATGAAGTTAATCCCAAAATGATTACTAGATGAGAGCACCAATAGAAATCTTTAAAAATAAATATTTGGAGAGAGATAATATTTTAATAGATAAATACAATATTTTAATATTATAATCATTGTTTTTTCTCCAAAATGGGGAATCTGTTAGAGATGAGTGTAATTATTTTTAGGGACTTTGACATTTGGTTCTCCATTTTAGAGAAATTTTGAGGAAACTGTTGGAGATGTTCTGAGGTAGGATATATGCATATATTTTCTCTATCCGAACATATAAATATTTATATATGACTACACATAGTTTGCATATCAGAATTACTAGGATATAAAAGAGACAAGTAACAAATAAGTGTAAACAATCAAAGTAAAACTATAGGTACGGTACGGTATTATCGTGATAATTTAAAATTTTATAAATCAAAATATGTTATATTATTGATTAAACTTTAATTAATAAATATTTAAATAAATAAGTCGGTACGGTACGGTATTACCGTGGTACACGACTTCTAATACCACGTATCAACCAAGTTTAAATAGTTGGTACGGTATACCAACCAATTAGGTCGGTACCAACTAAATTGATATCAATTAAATTGATACGGTTGGTACAAAAATTGGTTGGTTTGTCTCGGTACAAAATTTACACCCCTAATCGTTCTAGCAATGTAAAGAACATAGGTGCCACCTAGCCACCCTCCTCCTTATCTCCTCTACCTAAATAATCTAAGCTATATATGGTCCGTAATTCTATTCATGCATTCCCAAGCGGTCCTATTAGATGTTACATTATTTCAATGTAATGTTTCAACTTTGTAATTAGAATTAAATATTTATCTTTTGTGAAATAGTAATATTATACTTTAATAATTGACTTTCGAGTAAACTGCAATTAGTGTCCTTGCGATTTTCCGATTATAACGGTTTTTTGTACCTATAATTACGTAGTTGGCTATCGTGGTCTGTAAAAAAACTTGGCATTAGTTCATTCTTTTAATGGTCCTTCAAAACCCCGTTAAATGTTGGGCATTTGTCTTTTTTTTTTTTACTTTTCTTTGATCTCTTTTAAAATTATGAAGGCAACAAGACTCATCATCCCTTCTCCCTCGTCACTTTGATCACCAACTTCGGCAGCTACTATGGTCATGCCTCGACATCTAGTCCGATTATCTCTTTGCCAAACAGCATTTCAACCACCATCCGCCATCCATCACAAAAATAAAAGCAAATTTCATGAGAGTTAGAAGCATTGAAAAATAACAATTGAGAAAACAACCATTTTTACAAAAAAAATTAACAAGGACATCAACTCATCAAGACCCTAAATCAAAAATACAAGCTCAAACTCTAAAATCAAACCCTAAATATTTAAGTCAAACACCCCTAAAACTAAATCAAGACGAGGTTTCAATTTACAAAGAGAGATCGGGGAGGGGGGGGAGCATTCATCGAAGGAGGGAAAGTTGATAAATACATCTTGAACGCTTATTCATAGTCAAAATACCTTCATTTATATTGATTTTATGCATTTTATGAGCTAGCTAAGTCGCCTACTATGTTTATTGAAATAGGTGTCGAACCCGACAAATAATAATTTCCTATTAACCAATAAACATAATAGAGGACTTAGCTAACTCATAAAATGTATAAAATCAATATAAATGAAGGTATTTTGATCATAAATAAGAGTTCAAAAATGTATTTATTACGAGTTGCAGGAGGTCTTTTGGGGCTCAGAGTTGCAAGAATGAGGGGGCTCTGTAAGATCGAGTTCGCTGAGGATAGGCATCGGAGTTGCAAGGATGAGGAGCCATAGGATTGAGTTCGTTGAGAAAGATGAGTTCGTTGAGGCGGGTGTTGAAAGATCAAGTTCAACCTTTTATATATTAAAATAATGATATAATGTATATTACGTGTTTTATTATACATTAATATATACAAACGTATATACATAAATGACATTATGTGGTTGGTTGACAAGAATTAGAATGAAATACGTTAAAAGAACTTGAATTTTTCTGTTTGATTTGTTGAATATAATAATGTTGGTGGGCTGGAGGCGGTAGCCGTGGTAGTGATGTCGATGGTAGTGCTGGTGGCGGTGGTGGTAGTGATGACTGTGTTGATGGTAGTAGTGGTGTTGACGACAACAACGGTGTTAGAAATGGGGGTAGGGAAATAGGATAAAATGGCGATCAAGTAACTAGATTGCTTGAGAATCGTGCGAGTTCACTTTCCAAATTGATATTTCGACTCTATGCCTGGGTTTCACGAAATTCAATCTGGGATAAGACTCAAGAACACTTTCGATTTTAGGCACAAAATTACAGGAGGGTATTTGAAGGTTCAAAATTGTAAGTATATCGTATATACAATAACTAAAATGGCGGTTTTGGCAAGTTACCAGCAGTTCCCGACGGTTATAACCATATGTGGATGATATCACAAGTTGGTTACAACTGCATCAGACTTCTGGTCATGCAGTGTAACATCCCGATTTCTCAAGTAAGTAAAACCACCCCCACTTTGGCCTCAATTTATTTCCACAACCTTATGTAATTTCAACTTTAAGATTTCACAATAAATATCCACTATTAGGCGATCTTATATACTCGTATGTGCGCGTATTTAATAATTTCATACATGAGTCTTCGATACCTTGCATGCAAGTCGTCTCGGGTCAGATCACGTCGTGTTTTGTAAGCAACAGCGAAAAGTCAGCGGGTCGAGGTTCGGGTGCGACTATGATCGGCGACCTTGACCAGGTCACAGTCGCTGGTGTCATTGTCGCTGGATCGAGCAAAAAATAGACAGAAGCATGCATGGTTGTCGGGTGCGACTATGCCCGGGGCATAGTCGCTGGTGTCATAGTCTCCGTCGGGAGCAGTAATGACCATTTATACCACTTTTTGCCAAGTTTCATCTCACTTCAAAAAATCAGATTGGAACCCGGTTTCTCCTCTTTCTCTCTTTGCTTCCCTCCATCTCTCCTCATTGAATACTTGGAAAGATCTCTTGCATTTATTGTGGGTTGCTAAGCTAGGAAGTCACCAAGAGGAAGCTTCTAGGGTTTAGCTAGTCTCAAGTGTTGCAAGACTCCATATCTCACTCTTCATTTCTAGGGTTTTACTTCTTTTCTAGGGTTTCGGCTTAAAACCTAGTCGGTGAGTTTTTAAACCCTTTTGTTTAAACTAGTTACACATCACTGTATGTATTTAACCTTATCTGGACACTTTACTAGCAAAACAAATCTCTTGACTCCACTATATATGACATTGTCTATTTATGTTTGGATTTCTTAGAGATTGATGGCTAAATATAAGAGATTTGGGGTTTAAAACTATTAGTCACCATATTTCCTTAATGATTGTTATGTTGGGAGTATTAAGCCCCATTTTTGGGTTTTGGCTTAATGAAATGGGTTTTTGGCTTAATGAAGTAGTCTTTGGGTTAATGAGATGGGTTATGTTAATATGCATGGAAAATATGTCCAATTTTGGAGTGTATACATATTTAAGAGTTGTAAGCTTATATGGTTTGTATCATGGTTTTTATTTTGTACCATCGGGATACACTTGTCTAGTACTATGGTTGGACCATGGGTAACATTTTATCGGGTATATTGATGTTTTTACAAATTCGAATGAACCATCAAGTACACGCTAAGAGAATACAGTCTTGGAGGTGCCACCTTCGATGTAGGCACCAAGACCTCTGCCTTTATGATGGGATGCCTTGGAGGTAATCCTTAATGTGTCGGGCCTTGTAGTGTTACCCATGAGAGTAGATGCTAAGGTGTATTGATCTTTGGAGTGCTGCTTGTTTTGGTGTTTTGGGTCTCCCCAATTGATTCCTTATTAAAATGCTCTCTTTACATCATCATAAACATGTTATCATATATTGTATTATGCTTTGTTCAACTCACTAGGCTCTTTGGCCTAACACTTGTTTGGTGTCGATGTGTATCTCAGGTTCTAGCGGTGCCGTTTTTAAGAAGGCGTAGATGTTTGTAAGTGTGAGCTTGGGAATGTGCTTTTGGGACACCTTTTGGAAGAATTTGCTTGGAATATGGATGACACCCCTTTTGTAATCTTATTTCTAAATGTAGAAACAAGATTAGCCTGTTGTCATTTATTGTTAGTTACATTACGTACGTTGTAGTCAAACGAGTATTTGTAATTCCCCATTTTTGGGAGGCTCGTGCTATGGCATTGTTATACCACAATTCCGTTTTATGGAAGTTTTTGTTTATCCCTGTTTTTAGGGTGTTACAAGTTGGTATCAGAGCTTTAGTTTAAGTGAACTAGGTATCGACTCTAGTAAACCTAGACTTAAGTTGTAATTATTAGCGGTTGAGTTATCAACCATGGGTAGCAGTCATAAGTGGGAAAAGTGTTAGGACTTGCGGAATTACGTTTATTGAAAGTTATGATGACGGTAACGAGAATTCTTGTGTATAACATGTTCATAATTTCACTTAGCTAATGCTATTATGAATATGTTTTACATAAGCATGCTTGGATTGCTATTATTGTGATGATTAATAGATGTATTAGTTCGTATCTTTATCCTATCTCTTATCTTTATTCTCGTATGTATGACATACTGAAATGGTAAATACCCGAAGCAGACATCAAGCGTCACCAGAGGGTCATGCGGTGACCGAATCCACGGCTGACCAACCGAATGAAGAAGCAATGACTGTAAATCCCCCAAGGTCGCCTCTCTTGGGAGGAGGAGTGGAGCATGTCCCACTAGGGGTGTTCGTGGTCTAGTTTGGGCGGTTTAACCACTCAAACCACAAACCAAACCGCAAGTGGCGGTTTATTAAATTTTCAATTTGACATTAAGTGCCTAGACCGGTCAAACCGGACCGTGGTTTAGGTGATTTGGTCTGACCGGTTTAGGCGGTTTGGGCCTTTTATAGGTTTTAAAGTTTAAACATAAAAATCATATATAATTTCAAAGTCGTGACTCGTGAATACGTGAACGAGAACAACGAACAGTGAATGCATATTACGATTTAAGACAAAGTTGAGGCTAAGTTTTAAAAGTTGTGCTAGAGTTTTATACAAAAGTAAATGAATATATATATATATATATATATATATATATATATATATATATATATATATATATATATATATATATATATATATATATATATATTTGGCGGTCGGTTTGGTCCAAACCGCCCAAAAAAACTTCCAAACCACAGACCGGACCGGACCGGCTGGTTTGGCAAATTTTCAAACCAGGTCAGACCGTCAAACCGCCAAAAGCGGTCTGGTTTGACTTGGTTCGACCGATTTAAACGGTGAAACGGTTTTTTTGAACACCCCTATGTCCCACGAACCAACATTGCCACTTCCAATCCCATAATGGAAGAAGTAACCCTTGAAACTCGGTTAAGGGATAACATGACGCAGACCATGAACTCGGCCATGACCCAACAACAAGAATTGTTCATGAAGTTACTGGAGGATCGAGATACTAGTCACCGGAGGAATGAGGCACTGGCAGAGAATTCCATGAATGGTTTGGGTGGAATAGTGAATATTGTGGGCCCCGAGGAACAGGTGGTTGCCGGGGGAAGGAGAAGAGAAAGAGGTTACTCCTACAAGAACTTTCTGGGTAGTAAATCACTAGAATTTGCAGGTACTACGGATCCAGTGGCATGTATGTATTGGATCAAGGAGACGGAGATGGCATTTGAAGCCAGTGAATGCGATGACTCTCAAAGAGTCAAATTCGCCTAACACTTACTTCGAGGTGGGGCTTTGACATGGTGGAATCTTACTCGATTGACTCTTACGTCGGATGTTTTGGCCAAGCTTTCGTGGCCAAGATTTAAAAAGAAGATCATGGACAACAACTGTAGTGAGAGAGCCCTGGACAAGATAGAGGACGAATTCAGGAGTCTGAAGAAGGGAAAGCAGTCTATTTCTGACTATGCGAAACAGTTCACGGAGAAGTTGAGCTTGGTGGAACACCTAACATCCGACGAGAGGATGAAGATAAAAGCATACCAAAAGGACTACCGGCCGAGATGAAGACGACAGTGAGAAATGCTAAAGTGACTACCTTGGAGAAGGCGATAGAAGAGTCCCTCATGGTGGAAGATGACCTTGCTCAAGGAAAGGAAGATAAAGGGAAAATGGGGGAGAAAAGAAAGTGGGAGGGTCCAACCGGGCCTGCTCGTCAAGTTAGGTCTTTTGCTGGAGGTCGGAGTGGGAACAACCGCCCTGAAGCGAGGTAGTGCCACAAGTGTCAGAGGAAACACTTTGGTTTGTGCAACACGAGACCCTACTCGGAACAGCCCGAGTGTTTCAAGTGTGGAAAGAAAGATCATGTGAGCTGAGATTGTCGAATTCGTGGGCCGGTATGTTTCGAGTACCGCGATTTGGGACACATGAAGAGGGATTACCCGAAGCTAGTAGGGGGAAATCGGGGAAATTCAAGCGGATCAGTGGTGAGGAAGGAGAACCCGCCGAAAGCCCCGAGCCGAGCTTTTCAGATAACCGCTGAGGAGGCGAGGAATACTACTGATGTCGTGTCGGGTACGTTCCTCGTAAACTCCTTGCCTGTTCGCGTTTTATTTGATACAGGCGCCAATCGTTCTTTTGTGTCAAGATCCTTTGTAAGCAATTTGTTGTTCCTATTAGCGTTCTTTTCGATGCTTTGATTGTAGAGGTGGCCAACGAAGAGCAAGTACTGACCCGAGAATGTTATGATGATAGTATTTTGGAGGTAGACGAAAACCCTTTTGGGGTGAATCTATTTCCAATGGTCATAGGTGGTTTCGATGTGGTGATAGGAATGGATTGGTTAGTGAAGAATAAAGCCGGCATCTTTTGTTCTAAGAAAATGATCGAAGTACCCTTGTTGATCGGTGGTGTGGTTACTATTTATGGGGAGAAAGGGAATAGGACCAATTCAATTATCTCGTCGATAAAAGCCCGAAAGTCTTTAGCAAAATGATGTCTTTCATATTTGGCTTACATAGTGGACGCAAAATCGGAGAAGAAGGAGGTCAGAGAAGTAGAAGTGGTACGTGAATTCCCGGACGTCTTTCCAGAGGATCTACCCGGTTTGCCACCGGAGCGTGAAGTGGAGTTTCACATCGATCTCACTTCGGGAGTCGCGCCGATTGCTCGTGCTCCCTACTGTCTAGCACCTGCAGAGATGCAAGAAATGATGACGCAACTGTAAGAACTCTTAGAGAAAGGGTTTATTCGACCAAGCTCATCGTCGTAGGGAGATCTGGTGTTGTTCGTAAGGAAGAAGAACGGGTCAATGTGGATGTGTATAGATTACCGAGAATTGAACAAAGTCACAGTGAAGAACAAGTACCCACTTCCTCGGATAGATGACCTCTTCGATCAATTGCAGGGAGCAGGGTGCTTCTCCAAGATCGACCTACATTCCGGATACCACCAGGTTCGGGTAAAAAAAGATGACATACCGAAAACGCCTTCCGAAGGAGGTACGGACACTACGAATTCCTAGTGATGCCGTTCGGATTGACGAACGCTCCCGCCGTGTTCATGGATCTGATGAACCGTGTGTGCCGACCATTCTTGGATAAGTCGGTGATCGTCTTCATTGATGATATTTTAGTCTACTCCAAGGATGAGGGTGAACCTGGTCAACATTTACGAGAGGTGTTGGAGGTCATTCGTAAGGAGAAATTGTACGCCAAATTCTCGAAATGTGAGTTCTGGCTACAAGTAGTGCAATTCTTGGGTCACGTGGTGTCCAAGCAAAGGGTGAAAGTAGACCCGGCTAAGATTGAGGCAATGATGAGTTGGGAACGACCAACGAGCCCAACGGAAATTAGGAGTTTCTTGGGGTTAGCCGGTTATTATAGAAGATTCATTCAAGATTTCTCAAAGATCGCTTCGCCCTTACTTCGTTGACGAGAAAGAACGTGAGATTCTTGTGGACTGAAGCACAAGAAAAAGCTTTTAGAACTCTCAAGAAGAAACTATGTGAAGCCCCAATTCTCTCTCTACCTGATGGGACAGACGACTTTGTGGTTTTTAGTGATGCTTCTAAAATGGGACTCGGATGTGTCCTAATGCAAAGAGGAAAATTGATAGCTTACGTTTCGCGTCAACTAAAAGACCATGAGAAGAACTATCCAACCCATGACTTGGAGCTAGCGGCGGTGGTCTTCGCTCTAAAGTTATGGCGGCACTATCTCTACGGTACGAAGTGCACGCTCTATACCGATCACAAAAGCCTCAAGTATATATTCGACCAAAAAGAGCTCAACATGCGACAAAGGAGATAGCTTGAATTATTGAAGGATTACTATTGTGAGCTACTCTACCATCCCAGTAAGACTAACGTGGTGGCGGACATGTTAAGCCAGAAGAGTCACGGGGGTGGAACAAAGTTAACACTCACAAGGATTGACATAGTGTCGAGTCTAATAGAAAACAGCAAGGCTTGTCAAGTAGAGGAGTTCCAAGAAGTAAACCTCAAAGCCGAGGTGATGGTGAAGCAAAGAGAACACTTAATGGAAGACAGTCGTGGCCTTAAACTTTTTCAAGGATGGATTTGGGTGCCAAAACTAGGAGGAAACCGTGAACTTCTATTGGATGAGGCTCATAAGTCTAACTACTCCATTCATCCCGGTAGCACGAAGATGTATAGAGATTTGAAGTTAAACTATTGGTGGCCAGTGATGAAGCTCGACGTGGCCAAGTATGTGGAAAAGTGTGTTACATGCCTCTTAGTCAAAGTGGAGCATCAAAAGCCTTATGGTAACTTGCAACTATTATCAATTCTGGAGTGGAAATGGGACAACGTCACGATGGATTTCGTGACTAAACTACCCAAGACCTTGAGGGGTCACGATACGATTTGGGTGATAGTAGACCGGGTAACTAAAAGCGCCCACTTCTTGGCAATGCGAGAGACACAAGTTGGCCCGACTTTATATCAACGAGGTAGTGTCAAGGCATCGAGTACCACAATTCATTGTGTCCGATAGAGATAGTCGTTTCACCTCAAATTTTTGGGCTAGATTTCGAAAGGAGTTGGGCACGAAAGTTAATCTGAGCACGACATACCATCCTCAAACGGACGGTCAAAACGAGAGACGATACAGACTCTTGAGGATATGTTGAGGGCGTGTGTCATCGACTTTGCGGGAAGTTGGGACACGCATCAACCGCTAGTCGAATTCACATACTACAATAGCTACCACTCTAGTCTTAAAGCCACACCATTTGAAGTATTGTATGGTCAAAAGTATAGGACTCGAAGCAGGGGAGAAACAGTTTGCCGGGCCGGAGATCATACAAGAGACCGCAGACAAGGTGAAGGAAATTCGGGCACGCTTAAAGGCGGCCCAAGAATGACATAAATGTTACACGAACAAGAAACGAAGACCGGTTGAGTTTCAAGTGGGAGACCGGGTCATGTTGAAAGTGTCACAATGGAAAGGTATTATTCGGTTTGTAAAACGTGGGAAGCTTAGTCCCCGTTTCCTCGGACCTTTCACCATCTTGGAGAAAATCGGGCTTCAGGCTTATAAGTTGGACTTACCACCGGAGATGGAAGGGATTCATCCTACCTTTCACGTTGTTATTTACAGAAATGTTTAGCCGAAGAAGAGAACGTTATTCCCTTGACAGAAATACGGGTGGACAACAATCGATGTGTCATGTGTGGAAGAACCGAAAACTATTTTGGAAAGATAAACGAAGAGATTTCATCATAAGAAGGTGGTCATGGTGAAGGTTCAATGGAAGCATCATCGAGGCACCAATGTGACGTGGGAGTCCGAGGAGGACATGAAGAGGCGCTACCCTCATCTCTTCGTCTAAGTACTAGATTTCGAGGACGAAATCTTTTCTATGAAGGGGAGGATTGTAACACCCTGATTTCTCAAGTAAGTAAAACCACCCCACCTTTGGCCTCAATTTATTTCCACAACCTTTTATAATTTCAACTTTAAGATTTCTCAAAAAATATATACTATTAGGCGATCTTTATATACTATATACTCGTACGTGCGTGTATTTAATAGTTTCATGCATGAGTCTTCGATACCTTGCATTCAAGTCGTCTCGGGTCAGATGACGTCGCGTTTCGAAAGCAGCAGCGAGAAGTCAGTGGGTCGAGGTCCGGGTGCGACTATGATCGGCGACCTTGACCAGGTCATAGTCGCTGGTGTCATGGTCGCTGGATCGAGCAAAAAATAGATAGAAGCATGGTTGTCGGGTGCGATTATGCCCGGGACATAGTCGCTGGTGTCATAGTCACCGTCGGGAGCAGTAATGACCATTTATACCACTTTTTGCCAAGTTTCATCTCACTTCTAAAAATCAAATTGGAACCCGATTTCTCCTCTCCGAAAGGGCAATTTTCTCTCTTTTCTCCCTCCATCTCTCCTCATTGAATGCTTGGAAAAATCTCTTGCATTTATTGTGGGTTGCTAAGCTAGGAAGTCACCAAGAGGAAGCTTCTAGGGTTTAGCTAGTCTCAAGTGTTGCAAGACTCTATATCTCACTCTTCATTTCTAGGGTTTAACTTCATTTCTAGGTTTTGGCTTAAAACCTAGTTGGTGAGTTTTTAAACCCTTTTGTTTAAACTAGTTACACATCACTATATGTATTTAACCTTATCTTGACACTTTACTTGCAAAAAAAATCTCTTGACTCCATTATATATGAGATTGTCTATTTATATTTAGATTTCTTAGAGATTGATGGCTAAATATAAGAGATTTGGGGTTTAAAACTACTAGTCACCATATTTCCTTAATGATTGTTATGTTGGGAGTATTAAGCCCTATTTTAGGGTTTTAGCTTAATGAAATGGGTTGTTGGCTTAATGAAGTAGTCTTTGGCTTAATGAGATGGGTTATGTTAATATGCATGGAAAATATGTCCAATTTCGGAGTGTATACAAATTTAAGAGCTGTAAGCTTTTATGGCTTGTATCATGGTTTTTATTTTGTACCATTGGGATATACTTGTTTATTACTATGGTTGGACCAT
This sequence comes from Saussurea involucrata, assembly GCA_033807775.1. Lineage (NCBI taxonomy): Eukaryota > Viridiplantae > Streptophyta > Magnoliopsida > Asterales > Asteraceae > Saussurea > Saussurea involucrata. The sequence goes on from CM066324.1 coordinate 23,839,039, forward strand.
GAACTCATTTATACACATCATGAACATTTTACTTAGAGTAACCGAGTATATTGATATTTTTACAAATTCGAATGAACCATCAAGTACGCGCTAAGATAATACAGTCTTGGAGGTGCCACCTTGGAGGTATGCACCTAGACCTCCGCCTTTATGATGGGATGCCTTAGAGGTAATCCTTAATGTGCCGAGCCTTGTAGTGTTACCCATGAGGGTTGATGCTAAGGTGTATTAGTTTTTGGAGTGCTACTTGTTTTGGTGTTTTGGGTCTCCCCCATTGATTCCTTATTAAAATGATCCCTTTTACATCATCATAAACATGTTACCATATATTGTATTATGCGTAGTTCAACTCACTAGGCTCTTTGGCCTAACACTTGTTTGGTGTTGATGTGTGTCTCAGGTTTTAGCGGTTCCGTTTTTAAGAAGGCGTAGATGTTTGTAAGTGTGAGCTTGGGGATGTGCTTTTGGGACACCTTTTGGAAGAATTTGCTTGGAATATGGATGAAACCCCTTTTGTAATCTTATTTCTAAATGTAGAAACTAGATTAGCCGGTTGTCATTTATTGTTAGTTACATTACGTACTTTGTAGTCAAACAGGTATTTGTAATTCCCCATTTTTGGGAGGCTCATGCTATGGCACTGTTATACCACATTTCCGTTTTATGGAAGTTTTTGTTTATCCCTATTTTTAGGGTGTTACATGCAGGACCAGAAACCTCTGGTCATACATGACCAAAGAATTGACTCGAACATCTTAGAAGTGCAACCAAAGATAGTCCATGACCAACCAGAGATAGAGTCATGACCAACAAGAGGCTCTGGTCCACGTTTTTCACAACCTAAGTATGAAAACATACAACTTGATCTAAACTCAAAACTGATCAAAACTGAAGTATTCCTTCATTCTGATAACGTTTTTCCACTGCATTCCAAGTCCAAAATTCTGTAGAGATTTTGGGGCGCTGCCTCAAACCCACAAGTGTGCACTCCGCACCACCTAACTTGTATTAGATCACAGTTTGAACCCCATTGGCACTCGTGTTAATTCCAATTACACTTAAATGGACGATGACACTAAAATCACCAACAAAACGGTGGTGGGGGTTAAGGCGACAGTGGTAACGACGATATTAGTGGTAATGCTGGTGGCGACGACAACGGCGATGGTGCGGTGAAGGCAACAATAGTAACAACGGTGTTGGAAGCGGCACGCGGCGACAACCATCATGGTAAGATGGAACAAAATGAAGTACTATAAGAACATAATTTTTTTTCTTCTAGAAAAGGATAAACCAATTGGAATTCCTTTCTAAAACTAAAGGAATTACATTCCCCCACACATGGAATTCGAGTTCCTTACAAAACTCAAAAAATGAATCAAACAAATGAATGAAATTTGATCAAACAGAATTAACTATTCCAATACCTTCAAATTTTACCTGATTCTAAACAAATCAAACTCAATCTAAACTTACCGACCGTTAGAAGAAGGGATTAAACCCAACGTTCTTACAAACTATAATGACTAACTTGTAATTTTAAAACTGTAAAGACAAAAACCGTTGCAATCAAAAAACCATAGAAGCAAAATTGTAGTTTACTTACTCTTGATTTCCTTATATTAGACATTTCCATCTTTAAATTTAATTACAAAACTCATTGGCCATAGAATTTTCAAATATCCCCCTAACCCGACCTTTGAAATTTTCTCAAGTTAGGGTTATGCACGTGGTTCTCCTCCACACATGTGGTTCATCATCGCCGTCGTGTCACTCTTCTGAATCATCAACGTCGGTTAAAATTTATTAACTAATCTTTCTCTACCCCCCTTCCAATTTTCCAATTTTCTTCTCCATTGCCACCGCCATTTCCGCCGCCCCAAACCTCTTCATATCTGTTTTCCTATTCTTTGCCAAGATTTAGATTTCGGAAGATGTTCTCTTATCGAGGAATTTCTCGGATTTCAAGAACAGCCAGCAGCTACAACCGCTGTCGATGGTTGTATTGCTCTACTCCGCATCAACAATTGTCGCACACCACTCGTTTTAGGTCTCCCATGGAGTCTTCTGAAGAGGTAAACCCTTTCACAAACTTTGGTTTTTAGTTCACAATAATCTACAGTGTTGTGTTTTTTTAAGGGCCAGTGAATTGGTAGCTGTAGTTTAATGCTTTTATAGATTTCAAAGTTACTGTTTTGTCGTGAATTTTGGGTGGAGATTATTGTTTCTTCACGATCAAAATCATTTCACACGCGTTGACAGTTTCACTTTACAGAAATGATTTCGATTTTGTGAACTTCATACCCTCCTCGTCACTTCAGAGTTTTATTTTCTGGAATGGTTCCTAAGTTATTATTTATGAAATTAGGTCTCAAGGCTCTTTTATTTTGCTTTTATGGAAGGGGATTTTAGGTATTGGCAAGTATTCATAACAATTTCATCATACAAACCAAGCTTTCCATTTTTCTGGCACCCAGGGAGGATCATCATTGGATTTGTTTGACATAAGAATTGATATGTTGCTCTTTTTGGAAACAAGGATTATGTTTTTTATTTACTTATAATAATATATGAATTAGCACACCAACATGGTGTTGATTGTCTTTTGGTCTTATGTTAGTTTAGTGTACCTGTGTAGATTATTTCTACTTGCACTATATCATGGTACTATTGGGGTTGACATTGGGAGAGAAGACGTGTTTAAGATCCTTTAGGGATGGCTTAAAACACATGGGGATGGATCAAGTGTGATGAAAAGGAGTAGCATAGATAGGCTTCAAATCATGAGATCAATAAACTATCATGTGAGGTTTGGCAACCATAAGCTAGCTTATTTTTTGAGCTTATTGAAAAAGCCATGTTTGGTTAACCATAAGCTAGGTTATAAGCTAGGTATTTGAAATTTGACATCAAGTAGTGTTCCAATAAGCTACATGGTCTTTTTCCACTTTTATTTATTTATTTATGCCCCTTATATTTTCCAATAAAAATTTCAGCATGTCTATATAGGTCATTTACATTGTCTTCTAGCTTATCAACCAATTTTAACAAACATGATTAGTTTATTATCCAACGAGGCAACGACGAACTTATCAGTTAGTTTGCCATACATAACCTTACTGAAATGTCAATATGTAACTTTTAAAGCTTCATATACAAAAAATGTCTACGAAGCACATGAGATGCTTTTAGCAAGCAGATTGCTTTTAGGGTTTAGTAATATCGTGGCTGAGAAGGATTATATGGGATATGGGTAGGTTCAGTTTACTGGCAGTCGTGACAGGAGAAGTAAGAGATCTCCTTGGGGTTTTGACTGAAAGTCATACATTTTTATTAAATATGTTCGCAGTCAAATGTTGTATTGTTTTGTTATCGAGGGGTTGCTATGTTTCAAAGATGAGAAGTGTGAGAAGTGGATCTGAACTGTTGATCACTTTTAATCAAATGCCCTCCCATGAATTGCGGCTTAGAAGGGAATTGATCCGGTGCATCTCATCCTAACGTGCATCCATTTCTCATCCAACGGTTGACAACCACTTCTCACGTTTAACTCAACTTCTCACCGGAACCCAACCCTCACCATTTGATGTAGCAAGTGCAGCATGCCATTTTTTGTATTTGTGTTTTTTTTTGTTATAATGAATCATTCGAGTCACTTCACCATTTCTTTGATCTTATTATGAATCATTTTGATATTCTTTTTTGGTACTTGATTCTAGTGCTGTTTGTCTCATGGTTTTTATGTATATCTTGTTATTGTTTTCGGTAATTAGTAGGTTTTGGGTTGCAGAGTAAATTATTCCTGGATTTCGCGCCCCTTTAGTTCTGGTGGACCACTACCCCAGTATCAAAGATCTTCAGTTGAGGTAAGTGCAATTTTGGATATTCTCTTCTCTCTCACTTGCCCTCCCTTATTATTTGCTCTTCGACAAAACTTCATTTGCTAACTAATTTTTAGAAATATACGAGTCTTATCCCATTTCTTAATGTTTCCTTCCTTCCTTCAATCAAGGATCAAGTGGACCCTTTTTCTCTCGTTGCTGATGAACTATCGATTGTTGCTAATAGGTTGCGATCGATGGTTGTCGCTGAGGTATGGCTCTACTAACTACTTGTCTTCAAATATTATTGCAAATTTGCAACTATTTTATCCTGGTATGCTTTGAAGTAACTACTTCAAATTTGCACTCTTTCAGGTGCCGAAGCTTGCCTCAGCAGCCGAATATTTCTTCAAGATGGGCGTTGAAGGGAAGAGGTTTCGGCCCACTGTAAGTTTATTGCTTCCATCTCTTTGATGCTTGAGATCCTTACCATCTATTAGAGAGCGGAGTGCTGTGTGTAACAATGTAAACATATGCATGCATATGTTTGCTTTCACTTGCAAATTGCAATTATGTTATTGTGCTCAAATATTGACATTGTATTATCTTTTGCAGGTTATTCTATTAATGGCAACAGCTTTAAATATTCAAATCTCTAAACCGGCTTCAGGAACCGTTGATATGTTCTCCACAGATTTGCGCTTGAGACAACAATCTATTGCTGAAATCACAGAGATGATTCATGTTAGGTTTCTGTAAAATTTTATTTTGCATACACTCCCTGCTTTTTAAGACAACAGTTTACCATCTTAGTGCACGAAATTGGTACAAATCACAGGAGTAAGGAAATGGAGAAAAGAGAGAATAAGGAGAACAAAGACCAAATAGTAAACAATTGTACGATTTGTTGTTCTCTATTATTGTTTGGAAATAGGATAGTTGAAAAAACAATGGATAGGTTTCATTTACTTGAAGATATTGGTTGGAACCAAACAGAATAGAATGCTTATTTTACCCTTAAGCTTAGTACATGTTTCCAAAAGCTTACAAATATAAGCATCATTGCTGTAGCACCAAGTTTTTTTTACGTCCCATTGTTGGCCATGTGTTATACTTTCTTGAAGAAGGATATTTCTTTGTTTTTTTTAGAAATCAAAGTACTTGCTCATTAATTTTGTAGAAAGAAAATAACCTCATTTTAGGTTGCCAGCCTCCTTCATGATGATGTACTGGATGATGCTGATACAAGACGTGGGATTGGCTCTCTTAACTTTGTAATGGGAAATAAGGTGATATTTCTTCTTCCGATAAAAAATATAACTATATTGTTACCTTATTTTTCTAAAAAAATTCTGATAGGAAACCATCATATTATTTATTGAATGTGAATGCTAAATTACCAAACAAACAGAAAATATACCTACTTTCAAGAGGTAGGCACCCTCCAGATGCTCAATTCACACTCTATATCAAATTCATTGTTTCTTCTTCTGCTAACTCGTTATCGACTAATTTTATTATGGTAATAAGTTAATAATATAGTTTCTGTAATTTCATAATATTGTTGCCATGCATTTTGTGGACTTTTACTCACACTTTGTGGACCCCTTGAAATTTGTCATCCTGCAAAGTCTTTGGCTCCATTCCCCTGCTTTGGGCCTCACGGTTCAAATTAAAAGTTTTCCATCAGAAGAGTATTTATTGAATAAAGATGCAGAAATTCCAAATGAACAGTAAATATACTACCATGCTTTTCTGATGCAGCTTGCAGTGTTGGCTGGAGATTTCTTGCTTTCTAGAGCTTGCATCACACTTGCCTCTTTGAAAAACACAGAGGTATCCATTTATATCTTTATGCATGTGCTTTCTTTGCATCTTCTCACAAGGTTGTTTACAAATGCTCATTGTATTCTACTATTGGTTTACAGGTTGTATCGCTAATAGCAACCGCAGTGGAGCATCTTGTTACTGGGGAGACGATGCAAATGAGCACGTCAGCAGAACAGCGTAGTAGGTATGCTACTTCAATTCTTCTCTGGTGGTGTAATCTAATCTGCATTGGAGAGTTTAAGTCTTCACAACAAATTGGGTCTTTTAGGACGCATAACAGACTACTTAATGAGATTTTAAGTTTATAGGACCAAAAAGTGCGTGCTCTATTTGAAGGTGTTACAATAAGTTGTTAAGACGAATAAGGTGACTTCACAAATTATATCGATGAAGTTGGGGAAACTAATATGACACAAGAAGTAAATCGTTCTATCTATACTATATTATAAAGCATCAGAGAAAAATCTTAAAAACAACTTTTTATGCATCAAGTATTGTTTATTGATGCATATTACTTAAAATTCAAGATTACGAGTAATTGATACATGAATACAATTTTTTAAAGTTGGATGTTTGAATTCATAACTAACTCATAAACATAATCAAATACATGATAAACATCTAATTTTAAATATAAAAGATCTAAAGTATAATTAGGATTATAATTGAATTCTAATAGAATATTTATTATTATTTTATAAAAAACATTACATTATTAAACTTAAATTAAATTATAATTATAATTTTATAAAAACGTTCACTTTATAAAATCGATAAAGACAAAAATAAAACGAACATTAAAATTGAGATGTATCGCGCCGCGTTGTGCGAGTACGCTTCTAGTTAGCTTTTTATAGGACACTTTTGAAAGGTGCCTAAACTTGTTAAGTGGCTTAACTTCATCATCACAACTTATTGTAACACCTCTAGATAGGACCCACGACTTTGGTTCTATGAACTTAAAGTCTTGTAATGCTCTATTAGAACACCTGTGTGTCCTAAAAGGGATATTTTAAATGTGGTGGCTTTGTTGCAATATTTCAGTTGATTGAATTTTTGCGTTGCAGTATGGATTATTATTTGCAGAAGACATACTACAAGACTGCATCGCTGATATCGAACAGCTGCAAATCCATTGCTCTTTTAACTGGGCAAACTGCGGAGGTGGCTATGTTGGCTTACGAGTACGGGAAAAATCTGGTCTGTAAGCATCAGCAATGTAGTTATCATATGTCACGTATAATTTGCCAAAGCTTAATATGTTCGTTTCAGAAAACCATTGACCAAATGGACATGAGTATATTTTTGAATAACATTCATGTTTGTTTTCTTAAACGAAGAAGCAAAGAAATTATTTGGAGTCCGATGAACTGATATTTTATCAAGGGTCCATATGAATCATTTTTCCAACTAATGTGGTTAATGGTGATGCATTGTCTATTGGCATGATATATTGAAACTCTCTGACTCATCTTCTTTTCTTTGGTGCAGGGTTTGGCGTTCCAGTTAATCGACGATGTTCTTGATTTCACAGGCACATCATCATCTCTTGGGAAAGGCGCATTATCTGACATTCGCCATGTAATTAACTCACTTTTCTGGCATATTTTCTTTGGGGGCAAAAAGCAAAAGTTACTTAACAGTCAGGAACCTATTAATATTATTATTGATTTAGATGTTCTTTTTTTTAATAGACATGACATTCGATGCAGATTGTTTATTTTTCTGATAACCCATTTTTGCAGGGAATTGTGACAGCTCCAATATTATATGCAATGGAGGAGTTCCCAGAACTACGCTCAGTTGTTGACAGGGGACTAGACGACCCTGCCAATGTGGATCTCGTAAGTATCTAATGGTTGCTGGTCTCATATTGCAGTTGCTAATATTGCATAAATTGTATGCCCCAAACCTGAATATATGCGTATATCTCTAGTTGCAAAACAACCCTTTTTGAGTTGTCCTATGAAAATTGCAAACATTTCCTTTTTTGGAAAGCTCATCATCAGAAAAAATTGATGGTATTGATTTGGGTTCGCAAGATTTCTTTATTTTATTGGATATCTTGGTTATTAAGTCGAACTTTGCAATTTTCATGGGATAGTATAAGGGTTGAGCCTAGGTATTAGGGATAAGAATGCTAACAGTTGATTCTCAATCTTGACATATAGCAAGTAATATTAAGTGGTGATTGATTTTGTGAAATAAATTATACAGGCTCTGGAGTATCTTGGGAAAAGTCATGGAATACAAAGAACAAGGGAACTAGCAGCAAAGCATGCAAGCCTTGCGTCGGCTGCAATTGATTCGCTGCCGGACAACGACGATGAGGATGTTCAAAGATCAAGGCGGGCACTTGTAGAATTGACGCACAGAGTTATCAATAGAACAAAATGATCGAAGATCAAGACGAATTGAAGTTGGCCATAATATTCTGAAGAAGATAGATTGATCTTGATTGATATAGATGGAAGATTTTGTTTTAGTAGAATATGACACATCCCAATGTCTGGATAGGATATGAGTGCTCATTTTCTTGTTCAATAAATGATTACTGGCCAAGAAAATTGGCTAATAGTTGTTATATTTAATGAATGGGTAACACAATTGGTTTCATAAAGGTTGGAATTCTTGCAACCTTATGGGCAACATTTTATATCTTTCTAAAATGACATTCCTATTATAAATCTCAAGTCTCATATTATTGAGACACGAGACATATATAGGAAATTATTGTTCATCATTTTTTAATTCTAAAAAGTAAATTATGGATTTTGTTTATTACATGATAGACCCTAAAGTTTGTATTTTTGTAACACAATGATCCATGTCACTAACGGCAGTTAACTCCCATCCGTGAGGAACAATTTAGTCATTTTAATTTTTCCCCTTTCGTTTTACTATTTTACTTTTGCCTTTCACTAAATAACCTACCGCACCCTCAACCCCCTTCCCCAAGGACCAACCATCCCTAAACAACACACATAACCCCACCCCTACCATTCACGTCTGCAACACTCTCCCTCGTCTCCGGCAGCAACCCCGGGACCCTACCATTCCTGTAATTTACTCTATACATATATACAGAAACAAAATAAAATATGAACCAAATCAAGATGAAAATGGGAACCCAAATCGAGATGAAACAAGCTTGAAAAATAACCAAACTGAGGTGATTTTTTGTTCTTAATCTGGTTTAAGCCATGTGGGGAAGTAGATGTCGAAATATGTACATAGATAGGGAGAGAGAAAGAGAAGTAAAAGGGCAGTGCGGGTGGAGGGTAAAGGGGGAGGAGATGGGCACCTCGGTGGTTGCAAGGGGGAAGGGGAAGGTCGAAAAAACGAGGGTCGCCGGAGGTAAGGTCAGAGGCCTCGATCTTGTGATTAGTCTTCTTCTTCCCTTGCTCGACCATGATAACTCCCGCCCTTTTTCCACACCCCGATATGAGAACTCTCAGTGTCAATTTTTAGCCGATGGTTCAAGGTGGGGGGTCATAAGTTTCATCCCTTCAACACCATATTTGAGACCCATATCCAAACTTGAAGAGGAAGAAGGGGAGTTATCGTTGGTATAAAACTGATGCAGTGGTTTGTTGGATTATAAACCTGTTTTATCAAGATGAGAGCCCAAGAAGTCCAATCGAAGATATGTGGAGAGTTTTTCTAGTAAATAAGTTGTAAATTCTTTTATTTAATAAGTGCATTGAAAATTATGTTGTCATTTGGTAGGGGTATGAAATATGTGGTTGGTATTCATCCTCATCTTATAAATAGATGGTTCATTTGTGTTTTTAATAATCAAGTGAAAACAAAGATCTATTAGGTTATAAAGAGAGTTGTTTGAAGGTTGATAATTTTTTGTTTTTTTTTGTTTTGAAATTCTTTCCCCAACAAAGTGGTATCAGAACTATGGCGATTTTATTTGATTAGAGATTTCTTAGTATGCTGTGGTTGCGACTTAGACTGATCTTCCACAGCATAAAAGAATTTCTCTTTTTCATACTAATTGGGATTCAAGAAAGTCAATCGAAAGTATGGCCAACAATTTGGTGTCATTTCAAGTACCGACACTCAAAACCGACAACCATGATAATTGGAGTATCAAGATGAAAGCTCTATTGGCTGCACGTGATGTGTGGGAAGTAGTAGAGAGAGGTTTTATTGAGCTCGAAAATAAGGCTATATTAAGAAATGTGCAGAGGGATAACTTAAGGGATATGAGAAAGAAGGATAAGAAAACGCTCTTCCTAATCTATCAAGCCTTAGATGATGATGGATTCGAGAAGGTCTCAAGTGCAACATGCGCCAAGGTAGCATGGAAGAAGTTACAAACTTCCCATAAAGGAGCCAAACAAGTGAGAAAGGTATGCCTTCAAACATTAACAGGAGAATTTGAATCATTGCATATGAAGTCATCCGAGTCTATTTCGGATTATATTGCAAGAGTACAAGCAATCTCCAATCAATTAAAGAGAAATGGTGAGAAGTTGAAAGATGTGAGAATCATGGAGAAGATATTTTGTTCATTAGATCCTAGGTTTGAGCTTATTGTGGTGATGATTGAAGAAACTAAAAACTTGGAAGAAATGACAATCGGGCAACTAAAAGGATCTTTGCAAGCATATGAAGAAAAACATAAGAAAAAATATGGGATCACCGAGCAAAAAAGAAGGCAATCAATGACATGAAAGAAGCCAAAATAGTCGAGGTAGAGGCAGAGGACGAGGTCGTGGTCGTGGTCGTGGTTGGACTAGTAACACCAACTATGTCAACAACTACGAGAAGGAAGAAATCTCGTGTAACACCCTCAGATTTGGAAAGAGCAACTAAATATAAACTTCGATAAAATAACCAAATAAAGGATGGAATCCTTTCTACAAATTCATCCATGGAAATACCTCAACTTTAAAACATATAATTAACATCAACATTTATCAACCTAAGTCATACACCAAGACTACATAAGGTCGGGTGTTACTCAAACCAAATACAAAGTTGCTATTCCCAATATGCAGAAGACTTCACCAAGCTATTCACTTCTTGAGCACACATCTCTCAACTCTTCACAGTGTCACTAGTATTATTTCCCAACCGAACCTGTTGCACATGCCGACAAATAAAAAGGTTAGGCTACGCCTAGTGAGTTCAAGAGTTTACATCATGATTAAAATAATTTGTTAAACGAAAGAGCGCAACTTAAATCATGATTTCCAAAAGGGTTTCTGATAAAAATGTAAACAACTCATTTTCCAACGCACACAAATTCTATGATGAAAGCTCCAAAATATATATAGCGTTTTCGAAAATGAATTCTGATCTAAACTCACACAAAACGTGAATAAATATTTAATTCCCAATTATATAAACGTGAATACATCTCTATTATTCAAAACATTCAAACATGGATGAAGCATAATACTCAACCCATAAATCATGGAAGAACAATCCATATTAATATAATACGTCACCGAAAACATGGTACTAAACCCAATACTCACGCGAGTATAAAATGGAATGAAATCCAAATACCAAAATATGGAAATGACATGCTTTATTCAAACTTTAATATAAGTGGAGGGAATTCCAATATTAAAGTCATCATTTGCAGTCAATCACACAAAACCAACGATAATAAAGCAAAGATATTATAATATCCAAAATAATGTTGGCCGACAACGGGGGAGACCCGTATCTATTGAGAGTGGAGGAATATAAAAGTATGTCACTCATACATCGTTAATTGTATGACACTTCGCGACATGAAAGCCCAAGTGTCCCTACGACTTCTTTCAAGTTACACTAAAAAAGACAACTGACGTTAGCGAATATTACCATGAATACCACCAAAGGCCTGACACATTCGAGGTTACAACCATGGCATTGCCTCGACATGGCGGAGTTCCCAAATGCCCATCAATCATGATAACACAACCAGACTCAGCCCTCCTAGTGTACACTTGAAAGGTAAGGGTCATATAACATCGGTCCCGGAGTCAAATCCCGCACCACCCAGTTGACCATCAAATAAAGACTGACTTACGTACCTATGGATTCAATGCAACACAGTCTAAAATTACATGACTACACAAGAATGACTAATACAATCGAGCATGTAATTATCAGTAATATGCAATAAGATGCAATAAATGCAAATCATAAATTGGGCTCTACATTGAGCCATTAAAATTGGACAAATGACCTTAAGACTCTTTTAAGTCGAAACCGAGCTAAAATGCTCAAAACCCAATAGACCAACAAATAAGAGTCCTCATATAATAAAATGCATTTAAATGACATTTATGTAACCGTATACCTCAAAGGCATGATTAATCCAAAACTCGTCACGGATTGGGACAAGTGATTTTCCAAATGGACTCATACCCTTAAAATTCCAAAATGTCTCATAACACGAAAAATGTGCATTTTCCAAATAATTTATAAAATCAATTACACCAAAAATGCACAAACCCTTGAATTAGAGGTGGCCAAATCGACCCGACCCGGCCCGACCCGACAGGCCAACCCGACCCGAAACCGGCCAAGAACCGGGCCCGACCCGGCCCGGTCAAGAACCGGTTTCAAGCCCGAGAGCCGGGACCGGTTCGTGTATTTAGGGATTTTCTCGGCCCGGCCCGGCCCGACCCGGGACCGGTTCGTGGCCCGGTTTGTGGCCCGACCCGGCCCGACCCGAAAATTTTTCAAAAAAATAGCCGTTTTCTAGCCGTTGGAATAGTGTTGTGACCGTTTTTTTGGCTAAAATATCACCCTCCAACCCCATATAAATACTAGGGGTGTTATGGAGTGATCACCACCTTACAATTGCTTACAAAACGCAAAAAACGCTTATAATTCTCATTTCTCGGCTCTCGTTATATTCGTTTCTCGCAAAAAACGCATACAATTCTCATTTCTCGGCTCTCGCTATATTCGTTTCTCGCAAAAAACGCATACAATTCTCTAGTCTCTACTATCCAATCCAATTTTTTACTTTTTAAAGTTTAGTAATTAATTATTATACAAAGAAATTAAATTTTTTTTTTAAACAAGAAAATACCCCGGCCCGATCAAGAACCGGTTCTTGGCCCGGCCCGGCCCGGTTTTATAAAAACCGGTTTTTTCTAACCCTATACGGGTCAGGGGTTTTTGGGTTTGACCCGACCCGACCCGACCCGGTTTTTGGTTGACCCGGTTTTCTCCTTTACTGTTTGAACCCGGTTCTTGTTCCGACCCGGCCCGACCCGGCCCGAACCCGTTTTTTGGCCACCTCTACCTTGAATATACTTCATTTGAACACTAAATCATTAAAGGGACATATTTATGATATTTACTTATCAAAATATCCAAAAATCCCAAGTATGAGTGTTTTACAAGGTTTATAAAGATAAACACTTCAAGTAATCAAAACCCACCAAATAACTCAACATTTGATAATTTCATGTAAAACACATAAATACTTGTAAAGGAACATTTTTGGCATGTACAACGTTTTCACAAATCAACTTGAACTCAACTTGCTTGATTTAGGCTAAATTTAGATTTTACCCATCTTGAGCTCCTTTAAAGAAACTTGGATCCCTAAGCCAAAACTTTAAAAACCTAGATCAACAAGTTTCCAACCATTAATATTCATATCCAACCACCTAGAATCGTCCACCCAAACATATTACATCAAAATCTCCATTTTGACCAAAACCCCCAATTTGACATAACTTTTCTCAAAATCATCCAAACTGAAATCGGAGAAATAAAACACTAGGAAATCATCCATGGAGCATTTATAACTTATAAAGAAGCTTGGAAATGGAGGGGATGAACTTACCACTTAGGTTTTGATGAAAACCTAGAAAACCCTAGCCACAAACTTGACGAAATGGACGGAGATAATGAACTCTTGATACTAGCTTCCAATATTTAACGTGAAGATGATTTACCACCATAATACTCAAGGATTCGAGCCATTAATGCTCTAAAATCAACACAAATGAAGTGGGGGTGTTTTGGGAGGTTTTTGAGAGCGAAGATAACTGATGGGAAGAAGTGGGAATGAGCCAAACACCAAAAATCACGACTTTAAACTACTCTGGCACACTTGGCTACTATGCCAGGCGACAATGCCCAGTGGCATAGTTGCTGGTCATAGTCGTTGGGGGTATACCAGCATTCTGTTCCATTGCTGCGACTGTGACAGTGCGACTATGACACTGTCATAGTCGCCGATCATTGTAGCGGGACCCTTTCCAAGCCCCGAAACTCGATCTTTTTTCGCCAATACTCCCGATACTCTTAGGGAATTTAAGTAATGTTTTCCCAACATAAATCCCACCATTTACATGTTGTAAAAGAACGTTCAAGTGATATTTATTTATCGAAATTACGGGTGTTAAATCTCGTCAAGAGGTCGTGGAAGTTATTCAAACTTGAGGTTTGACAAATCTCAGGTTCAATGCTACCATTACCAGAAGTACAGGCATTATGCTTCAGAGTGTAGAGTTCCAAGCTATATACCTAAAGAGAAGGCTAACTTTGTAAATGTAAGGTCAGGGAAAGGGGTACATTACTACTACCACACAAAGATAACACCAAAAACCATGAAAATGTACGGTATCTCTATACACGATGCTAACAACCATATGTGTGGAAAAAGGAACATGTTTGTGGAGCTCAATAAGTAGGTAAGTTGCAATGTATATTTTGGAGATAATTCTAGAGTATTAGTAAGAGGGAAATGTGACATTCTCTTTCGTGCCATAGATGGTAGCCATCAATTAATCTCAAACATCAATTATTTCCTTAATATGAAAAGTAATATTTTGATCTTGGGAAAATTCTTAGAAAAGGGCTACGAAATTCACATGAAGGACTGTAGTCTTTTGATAAGAGATCGAAGATGGAATTAATAACAAAGTTGCAAAGGTGAAGATGTCGAATAATATCATATTTTCCTTACACATTCAAAAAGATGTTGAAAAATGTTTGAAGGCATGTTATAAAGATGCATCATGGCTATGGCATCTAAGATTCGGACATCTCAATTTTGGAGGATTGGAGTTATTTTTTTGTTTTTTATTTGGAGTTATTTTTTTAGGGTGTGGTGAAAGGACTACCACATCTTAAGCAACTCGAGCAACTATGTGAAGGGTGTTTACTCGGGAAATGATTCAGAAAAGGATTTCCAAAGGAGACGAATTCAAGAGCAAGAAAGCCACTTAAGCTTATTCATACGAATGTGTGTGGTCCAATTAAGCCAAACTCTCTCGGTAAAAGTAATTACTTTATCTTGTTTATTAACGATTATTCAAGAAAAAATTGGGTATATTTCTTGAAACAAAAATCGTAAGTCTTCCAACTGTTCAAGAAGTTCAAAGCCATTGCGGAAAAAAAAGTGGGTGTAAGATCATGACAATGAGATTTGATCGAGGGGGAGGGTTCACTTCAAAGGAGTTTCAAGAATTTTGATAAGAAAATGGAATCCGTCGATCTTTGATAGTTCCAAGATCCCCCAGCAAAACGGCGTTACCGAAAGAAAGAATCGAACAATCCTCGATATGACATGAAGCATGCTCAAAATCAAGAAGTTGCCGAAAGAATTTTGGGTCGAGGCAGTGGCATGTGTTTAGGGAATGACACCACAAGAAGCATGAACAAAAGAAAGCCAAGTATTTCTCATCTTAGAGTTTTTGGATGTGTTGTCTATGTTCATGTATCGGATGAAAGAAGAACAAAGTTGGATGATAAGAGTGAAAGTTTCATTTTTATTGGTTATGATACTAGTTCGAAAGGATACAAGTTGTATAATCCAAACACTAAAAAGATAGTAAGCAGTCGAGATGTCGTTTTTAAGGAGGAAAGATAATGGGATTTTGAACCTCACAAGGATGATTATAACTTTTTTTTAATTTGAAGAAACTGAGGAGGCACCCTCTAAGCAACCAAAAGATATCCCACAAGTGGTTGGTGTCAAGTGGGTTTACAAAGCAAAGAAGAACGTAAAGGGAGAAATTGAAAATTACAAAGCAAGATTAGTTGCCAAGGGCTATAGTCAAAGAGCCGAAATCGATTATGATGAAGTATTTGCTCCCGTTACTCGACTTGAGAAAAAACTTATGAAGTCACTGGCTGCTCAAAACCATTGGAAGATCCATCAGATGGATGTAAAGTCGGCATTTATAAACACAGTACTCGAGGAAGAAGTTTATATTCAACAACCATTGGGCTATGAAGTTGATGGACATAAAGACAAGGTATTGAAGTTGAAGAAGGCTCTTTACGGCCTAAAGCAGGCACCAAGAGCTTGGAATAGTCGTATTGATGCTTACTTCCAAGAGAAGGGTTTTACTAAATGCCCTTATGAACATGCTCTTTACACGAAGGTCAAAGACGGAGACATTTTAATTATTTTCTAGTACGTGGATGATTTAATTTTCATCGAGAGTAACCCAGGATTGTTTGAAGAATTCAAGAATGCAATGACGATGGATTTCGAGATGAATGACATCGGCTTAATGGCTTATTATCTTGGGATTGAAGTTAAACAGGATGAGTAAGATATATTTATCTCCTAAAGAAACTATGCACTTGAGAAACTTAAGAAGTTCAAAATAGAAAATTGTAAGCCGATAAGTACTCCATCAGGACTTGGTGTGAAGCTGTCTAAGAATGAAGGAAGATAAAAAGTAGATCCAACCTATTTCAAGAGTTTGGTTGGAAGTATGCGCTACTTAACTTGTACAAGGCCAGACGTATTGTATGCAGTTGGACTTGTCATTCGCTATATGAGAGCTTGGTTGGAAGTCTGCGGTACTTAAACTTGTACAAGGTCAGACATATTATATGCAAATGGACTCGTCAGTTGCTATATGGAGTCGCCAAAAACTATCCATTTCCAGGATGCAAGAGAATTCTTCGGTATCTTAAAGATACGATTGATCTTGACTTATTCTATTCGGCTTCTAATGATTACCAGTTGTTGGTTACAACGACAGTGATTGGCGTGGAGATATAAATGATAGAAGCATACAATTGTCACATTGTTTACTTGTGAGGCCCAATATGTAGCTGCCACTTCATGTGTATGTCATGCAGTTTGGCTTAGAAATTTGTTAAAGAAGATAAGTCTGATTCAAGAAGAGCCAACACATATTTGTGTCGACAACAAGTCAGCTATTGCCTTAGCGAAGAATCCAGTGTTTCATGATCGGTCCAAACACATTGATACTCGCTACCATTACATATGGGAGTGTGTAGCCAGAAAAGATGTGCAATTGGAGGTTGTGAGATCTCAAGATCAAATTGCAGATATTTTAACCAAACTGCTGAAGTTTGAAGATTTTGCAAGACTAAGAAGTTTGATTAGACTTGTAAAACAAGTTTAAAGGAGGGTGTTGGATTATAAACATTTTTCTATTAAGATGGGAGCCCAAGAAGTTCATTTTATTTAATAAGTGCATTGAAAATTATGGCGTCATTAAATAAGAGGTATGAAGTATGTGGTTGATATTCATCATCTCATCATATAAATAGGTGGTTCATTTTTGTTTGTAATAATCAAGTGAAAACAATGATCAATAAGTTTATAAAGAGAGTTGTTTGAAGGTTGATGAAAAAGAAGTGTTTTTTTTTAAGTTCTTTCTCCAACATGGTTGAGGATGGTCGAAAGAGGGGGCAAAGCTGGGTGAGGAGGGTGATGGGTAGGGGTGTACAAAAAACCGTCAAACTACGAAACCCTTCCAACCCAACCCTCTAACAACCCAATGAAACCCAACCCATCAACCTGCTAAACCGCCAACCCACTAATTAGAAGGGTTATAAATTAGGTTAGCGTAACTCAACCCAACCCAAACGACCAACCCGTGAGACCAAGCTTTTTTCGTGAGACCCGTGAGACCACAAAAATAACACTAAACCTTCACAACAAAAGACTGTGAAGGTATTGTGAAGGTAACCTTCACAATGTTTTTATTGTGAAGGTTTGTTGTTTTTTATAGCTTCACAATGAATCAGTGTGAAGCTTTAGTGTTATTTTGTGGTCTCATGGTCTCACGTGGAACTAATCTTATACATACATACATACATACATACATACATACATACATACATACATACATACATACATACATACATACATACATACATACATACATACATACATACATACATACATACATACATACATACATACATACATACATAGAGTCAAGTTATTATGTTAATCATACAAAAGGTGTTAACTTTGTTAACCCTTTTCCACCAATGAGAGCTCTTCTTTTAAGTTGGTTGTTAGTAACATACTAATTAATGCTCAAGGGTATACTTGGAATTTTATAAATGGATTTTTTTTATAGTTTTTAGTTTGGAGTTACAAGTTTTAATAATTAATTGGGAGTTACAAATTTGAATTAGGAATTCTTATTTTATTCAAAATAGCTTTGGTGTTTTGAATTTTCTATCGTTCATCAAAGTTCATGGCCTTTAAGATGGATTTCCCTCATGACCATACTAACATTCATCCCGATTCTATAACATCTGATGGATTAGACGTTGAAACACAACTTAACTCCCAAGAGGAAGATGCGACGCAAAACGATAATACGAGCACCGATGAAACATGCGAACCGAATGAAAAAGCCTTGAACGATTAGTATTTTTGATATATTAGTTGTTTATTGAGGCTCATCAATTGTGTACATTCATGAAGATTAAGAACGTAATCTAAACGTACCGTATTACTTCATGTTCATGTTCTCCTTGTTACATGACTCGTGTTTAATTAACCATTAGGGTGAATTGAATTATATAAAAAAACTAACCATTAATTAATTAGATATTGGAACTGATATATAGGTTTCAGCTTCAACTTTGTGCACACACGATAGGTGAAACATGGTTTCAGCTTCAGCTCTGTGTATAGAAATCCGTGCTTCACACAGCTAAAACATGGTGGAATGAAGTCAAAGAACATAAACGTATATGCGATTTACACAACTAAACCATATTGGAATGAAGTTAAAACAGAAACTTACATGGTGCACAAAATGATGTGTTTCAAGGTGATTTATTCACATTCAACCCACATATATGTGAATTACACAGATATTAAGATCACAAGGTTTCAACATCAATTTCATTGAGTTTCACACGACTTCACCAATGTGCACTAAACTAACACTTAATTAATTAGATATTGGAACTGAGATATATGTTTTAGCAAATCAATTGATTGATGGGATAATTATAACACATTTAGGAGATGATTACGGATTTTTACTCCTCTAATTCTTTGCCTTAATTAACGAGAAGTTAAGGTTAATTCCAACATTACGTATGTTTTTTTTGGATTGATATTCTGCCCGTATTTGTTATATCCTCCTTGGTATTTATCCTTTTAAATAAGGTATATACTTAAATAGCATTAAGCTGCTGTTTGGCAGCTTTAAGGTGCTGTTTGGCAGAATTAAGCTGTTGTTTAGAAGCATTAAGCTGCTGTTTGGACGCTGCTGCTGTTTGGTGGTTTTGACTGCAACTGTAATCTGCTGGTTCATAGCTGCTGTGTAGTCTCTGCTGTTGCGGTTCACGACTTGTGTTGTAGTTTTTCGGTCGTTGGTTCCGTTTTGGTTGCTCTCTGTTTTAGTTTGCTCCTTGCAATCCATTGGTGTTTTGGTTTTGTATTCTGTTTTTCCTTGGTAATGGTATTGATATGCTTACCTTTCGAAAAAAAATTAATTAACCATGGTATTTATTATTAAGGTGATCTTAATGATGTTTTTTTTTTCAAGATGACGAGATACGGTACGATCTTGATGAGTCTTCGGACAGGACAGAGTTTTTTATCCCTTGCGTGGTCGAGGAATTGAAACCAAGGGTAAATGCAACTTTTACCTCATTACGAGAAGCAGAAGTGATGTACAGAAAGTACGCAGACATGGCAGGCTTCGATGTTCTCGTAAACGCGAAGACGACAAATAAGCATGGTGAAATTCAAACCCGGTGGTTCGTATGTAGTAAGGAGGGCATTCCAAAGAAACAAGATTTTGACTCTCTAGATAGTCGTCCAGAAAATAGGCGACAATGCAATTCGAATGTAAAACGGTCCGGGTGTAAGGCGTGTATTAAGCTCCATCTTTAATCATGTTATAAACAGACCCTTTTTGGAGGTTAATATATGAATATTGATTTTGCACGAAATCTGTCTTTTTTGCTTAATATATGAATATACATGCACCCTAAAGATGCATGAATACTATTAACACATACTGAAATTGGTTATGTTGAAAACACAGTTGTGATAATCGTTGTTCAGATGTAAATATCATATGTATTAAGTTTTTTTGTGCAAAAACACGGCTGTGTTAACAGTGCTCACATGATTACATATTCTTTATTAGCATTTTTTGTGCTCAATAGATCTGTTAAGATGTATCTTATCATTTCTTGTGCACCTAAACAAAAAAATATGAACATAAAAAATATGAACAGTGAAACTGTTATGGTTTTAATGTGCACAAGTGTGAGTTACACAAAACTGATGTGTAAATCACAACTGTGCATAAAGCTGAATTTTTTTTATGCTCAAACAGCGAAATGTGGTGATGTAGGTTGACAATATTTAGTGCACATCAGAGAAACTGTGTGAACCTCAATGAAAATGATACTGAAACCTTGTGATCATAATATATGTGTAATCCACCTATTTAGTGCATATCAGAGAACCTGTGTGAACATCAATAAACATGTTTTCTAGATACAAAGCTGAGAGTGAAACCCTGTGTTCTAATCGTGTGTGAACAACTATGTGAAAAACAGAGCTGTGTTTCTTTGTGTGCGCATAAGTATGTGAAATGCACAGTTGTGTTCGTGTTCACTTATGTTAACTGTTATGATTTATGTTAAGGTTTAGATTTATAAATTTTAAAGCATCGTAGTTTACCCTGCATTTAAGCCTGTTTTTAAGAATATAAACCAGGCAAGTGGTATGAACATCAATAAAAAATCATCCATTCTTGTGTTGAGATTCTTTCACCGGATTTCCCTACCTCGATTTCTCTGTGTAATCGGTTACTAGTGTCGAAGAATCAGTCGTCCGTTACAATTCTGCCATTAATCGTCGGGTTGTCTGTTTGTGTGTTTTCCGTTCTACAATTGGAGGTGAAGCATTAAGGGCTAGGAGTAATTCATTAAATGAGAGAAGTAATTACCAGAAAATATACACACATTATATTTTCCTATTTTGCCCCTGTCATGATGGTTCACATACCATTAGTAAAAAATCAACATTTATTTTTAGGGGTGTAATGATCATTTAATCTCAACCATTGATCTAGATAATCAAGGGATGAAATAAGGTTAACAAGGTTAATACCAAAATTTTGGTTAATAAAATAACTTGACCCTACATACATATGTATACATATATATATAGACTTAAGATCACGTGAGACCAATCTATTTCCATGAGACCGTAAGACCAAAAAAATAACACTAAACCTTCACAACAAAAGACTGTGAAGGTACTGTGATGGTAAACCTTCATAGTGTTTTTGCTATGAAGGTTTGTTGTTTTTCTTACCTTCACAACGAATCACTGTGAATGTTTAGTGTTAATTTTTTGGTCTCACGGTCTCACGAAAACAGGTTGGTCTCACGTGAACCCAACCCTATATATATATATATATATATATATATATATATATATATATATATATATATATATATATATATATATATATATAAGGGAGAGATCGAATGCAAATCACTCTAATTTTGCAAACCGTCGATTTCATTGCTTAAGTTAATGAAATTGGTTCATGAAATTGTTTCTTATAATTCTTTTCTTGATGAAATTGTTTATATATTTGTGTTTTTTATGTAGTTTTCATCCATTTTTCTCATTCTGATGAAATTGTTTCATGCATTTTCTCAGACTGATGAAACCTTTTTCATTTTTACATGAAAAACACAAATATATGAAATTGTTGATCCAAACCCTCAGTAATTTGATAATGACCCTCTCTATATTCTACTTAGTGAATATTGTAAGTAAACTATGTATTAGAGTTTCACTATCGCTGATAAGTACCAAGACTCAATTCGGTATTGCTGATAGGAACTCTAGTTCTTTAGTATAGACACTCAGCGATCACTGTTCATCCACCAAGCTCTGAGTCTGTTCAGTCTTGAGGATGATCGCTGATGTTTTCATATATTGTTCAGCGTAACTGTTCACCATCCATATGTTCTCAGGAACACAATAGCTCTGAGCCTGTTCAGACTTTTGGTGATCACTGACAATCAGATTTGTTTACTTATGATCCCTGAAGACAAGTTTCACGTCAACATAGGTTCTACGCTGAAGTCGAAGATCAAGCTCAAGAACCAGCGACAAGTCTCCTAATGAACTGATGCATATCAGCGAAGACTTAGATTTGTCCACTCTACGTGAAGTATCCAGTACAAGACTTCAGCCATCGCTGAACTTATCACTCGCTGATAAGTCTCTGATTCAACGATAAGCTGATCATGAAGTCCTCCATACAAAGTACTATTGTCTTAACCCCCCTTGCACGACTCCATACGAATTGTCAGAATAGAACCTTCCTATTGTCTGAAATCGTACAACTACTCTGATTCTACACTGTTCATACATACTGCTACTAAGGTTGTCTACTCAATTCAGAACCTACGACCAATCAGCAAATGACACGTGTAAAGTAGATTCTGCCATGCATTAAATGCATGCAGTATATAAGAAGACTTCCCACTTCATTTTTGAAGTACTCTTGTTAACTCTGGCCAAGAAGTCTCATAAGATAGGATTTTATTAGTGATTTCCTTATCTTTCTTAGTGCAAGAATCTGTGTGTTCCAACTTGTTTAGATTTAGGATTTATCCTTAATCTTGTTCCGTAACAAGCTGTAAATTGTTAATGATTTATCAATAAACAATTTAGAAAGTAAAAACTCATGTATTTGTATTCAACCCCCCCTTCTACAAATTAGTATATCCCTTTAGGGACCAACAAGTGGTATCAGAGCAGATTTGTTTAATCTCATAAACAAGATCTATTTCTATACTAATCTCTTCTTGTAGAAATGACCAATACAAACACCAACTATATTGACAACGGTTCTCTTGCAAACCCCCTAGATTTTCCAGAGACAATTTTAATCTATGGAAAAATAGGATGATTCTCTTCCTGGAAGGTGTAGACCCAACTATGCCTTACTATATCGAAAACGGCCCATATGTTCCAGTAAGTATTGATGCTGCGGTTCCAGCCACTGCTACTTCACCTGCAATCCCTGAAAGGCTGATTCCAAAAGCATTCCATCAATGGTCCGACGAAGATAAGAAGAAAGTGGCTTGTGATACAAAAGCCAGATCCATACTATCCATGGCACTCCCTGACGAAGTTTACCACTCCGTCATGAACCTGAGAAATGCTAAAGCCATGTGGGACGCTATATGTGTTCAGTATGAGGGTACGTCTGAAGTCCAGGACTCAAGGAAGATAAACCTGGTAAGACAGTATGAGAGCTTCATCGCTGGTAAGAATGAAACTCTCTCTGAAACTCATCAACGTTTTAACTGCCTGATTATAGATCTTAAAACGGTTGGTAAGGAATATTCTAACTTTGAAATGCTGACAAAGTTCTTAGAATGTTTGCCTGAGAGCTGGGACAATTTTTCAATGTGTCTCAAGCTGTCGAAAGATCTGAAATTAATGAATCTTTCTACCTTATACGACACAATGCTTAATCATGAGCAATCGTGTCAACTTAAGAAGAATCTTGCAAAAGATTTTAAAAGCACCCCAGTTGCTTTACTCTCAGAGGAGCCTACGACTCAGCGAGCGGCTGTTACCATCACTGAGTTGGAAAGCAACTCTGAATGATCATCGGATTCTGATTGTTCAGATCTCGATGAATCCTTGGCCCTCCTAACCAAAAGGTTCAGGAGATTCGCCAAGAAGAAAATGTTCAGAAAGAACAAACCTTTATCTCTCACTGACAAGCCTAGATCATCAACGCCTGTTGATAAGGCTACTGCTACTTGTTTCAATTGCGGAAAGATAGGACATTTTGCAAATGAGTGCAGGTCAAAGAAAGCAATGAAGAGTTCAGCGTTCCCGAAGAAATTCTCTAACCCAAGGTCCAGAGAAGATAAATATGCAAAGCTGAAAGAACGTTATGCAAAGCTGAAAAGCTTTAAGAAAGGAAAAGGCCTGATAGCTGATTACGATTGGGCTGATTCTGAAGAATCATCATCATCATCTGACTCTGAAGATGATGAAGTAGCCAATCTTTGTCTTATGGCCAAGATTGAAGAAGAGGAAGAAAATTCTGACATTCCCTCTACTTCAGCGTCTACTCCGGCCTCTACCTCTCAGGTATCTACTTCCTTCTTTACCAATATTTTAAATATTGATGAAGCTGATAGTCTACGCAAAATCGATTTATTGATTACGAACTTATATGATGCCATGAATGGCAAAATGATTGCTGAAAATCAAAATCTTGATCTCGTTGAACAACTTAGAAAATGTCATCTTCAGATAGAAAAGCTTTCTAATATTGAAGAAAATTTTAAAGATCAAGTTCAGCTAAATCAATTAGTCAAAATCGAACGAGCTGAGGCTATAGTTGCGTTGAAAGCTGAAAAAACTACTGTTGAAGGATGGTGTAATTCTTCAACAAAGATCACTGAGATAATAAAGTCTCAGATTCCACTGAGTGACAAACGTGGTTTGGGTTTCTCTTATAAAACTCCAACACCAACCACTGATCGTTCCATGCTCTTATTTGGAACTTTCGTCTCCTCAGTCGTTGACACTTCATCCTCTCAGTGTTCCTCGTCCAGAACTCCTATCCCTGAGGAAATACCTACCCTAGTCTTAGACAAAGGTAAAGGTATTGCTGTTGAAAAACCTTCCTTAGTCTCTAAAGACAAAGGAAAAGGAATTGCTATTTATCAAAAACCTCAGAAGGGTATCTTAATACCTAAGCTGAATGCTTCTAAAGCTTTAGTGATTCATTCCTCTGGATCAAGGAATCCGATCGCTGAATCTACAGTGCGTGGATCTATTCAGCAATCTACTCCTAGAATCAGAGTAGATGTTACTGGTAAGAAATCTGCTGAACTGAAAGTTCCTCCTATTTCCAATACCAGAGGTATACTTGATGTTGGTCCTTCCAATATTAGAAAACCCATCCAGCATGCAAAAGTTCCTAAAACTACTTTTAGTTATAGGAAATGTTATCACTGTGGACTTAACAATCATATTGCTAGTAAGTGCCCCACATCCACCAAAGCTGAAAAGATAGCTAAGGTGAAGATTGCCCACAAGGCAAAGAAGACCACTGAGGTTAAGAAATTAACCAAAGTGAAGAATGACAAATCTGAGTCTTCAAATGCTGCGAAGACTGCTGAACCTTCCATTCCAAAAACTTCCACTGACAAACGCGTACACATGGTTCAGTGGGTGCCCAAGAAAAATTAATCTTTCTTTGTGATGCAGGTTAAGAAGGGTATCTGGTATCTCGATAGCGGATGCTCTAGACACATGACTGGTAAGAAGAACCTGCTCGCTGAATACAAGGAAGAGAAGGGTCCCTCTGTGACCTTTGGTGGA
Source organism: Saussurea involucrata (assembly GCA_033807775.1). Taxonomy (NCBI): domain Eukaryota; kingdom Viridiplantae; phylum Streptophyta; class Magnoliopsida; order Asterales; family Asteraceae; genus Saussurea; species Saussurea involucrata. The sequence continues at coordinate 23,864,314 of CM066324.1, forward strand.
AATGGAAAAGGACACACCCGAGGGTTCGGTGTACTATCAAATGGTACAACAACTTTTCGAAGAGTCGCATACGTTGAAGGGCTGAAGCATAATCTCATAAGCATCAGTCAGCTTTGCGACATGGATAACAAAGTGATATTCACTAAGGAATCCTACTTTGTCACTGACAAAAAGGAGAAGATAGCTCTCAGCGGTTACCGTTTGGAAAATGTTTATGTAATAAACATGGACTCAACCTCCACTGAGAACTCCTGTTTCTTCTCGAAAGCCTCATCTGATGTCAACTGGCTATGGCATAAGAGGATCTCTCATCTAAACTTCAAGACACTGAATACTCTTTCCTCTAAAGAGTTAGTCACTGGTCTACCTCAACACTCATACGCCAAAGAGTCCTTATGTTCAACGTGTGAGAAAGGGAAGCAGACCAAAGCAAGCTTCAAGTCTAAGCAAGTTTCCTCAGTGTCATCTCCTCTACAATTACTCCATATGGATTTGTTTGGCCCTGTTAACAAACAATCCATCGCTGGAAAGAAATATACCTTGGTCATAGTTGATGAATTCTCTCGCTTCACATGGGTAATGTTTCTCCGTAACAAGAGCGACACCTCTGAAGAACTCATCACATTTGTCAGAAAGATGGAAACCCTGAACAACTTGACCGTTCGCTCAATAAGGAGTGATCACGAGACTGAATTCAAAAACAGTTCTCTTGATTCATTCTTTGAGAGCAAGGGTATTTCTCAGAACTTTTCTTCAGTGTGAACACCACAACAAAATGGAGTCGCTGAAAGAAGAAATCGAACGATCATCGAAGCTGCACGATCAATGCTCAGCGATTCTCACCTACCTACTCAGTTTTGGGCAGAAGCTGTCAACACTGCTTGTTTTACGCAAAACAGGTCGCTGATAGTTAAAAGATTCAAGAAGACAGCCTATGAACTGTTCCATGGGAGAAAGCCTTCAATTAGCTTTTTTCACATCTTCGGTTGTCAGTGTTTCATATTGAACAACAGAGATGCCCTTGGAAAGTTTGATCCTAAGGCTGATGATGGAATCTTTCTTGGATACTCCTCAGTGTCCAAAGCCTTCAGAGTCTTCAACCGTAGAAGACAAACTGTGGAAGAAACTATTCACGTCACGTTTGACGAATCCCGTTCAGCGAACTCGAAGCCATCTGCTGACACGGAAGAACTGAATCAATGGATGTTCTCTCATCTTGGTGATTCAGAAGATATTCCCACTCGTCCTTCTCATACACATACAGCTGAAGATAATGATCCTATCATTATGCCCAGCGTACAGACGAGTGAAGCTGAAACGTCATGGGTCTCAGCTATTCCTATTAACATAATATTCGCTGAACCATGCACTACTTCAGGTTTCCCATCTACTTCTCAGCAATCAGTGAACGAAATGCCAACTGCACCTATTCCTGTCTTAGCTGATTATCCAGAGATTGCTAAAGTCTCATCTTCAGCTGTTCCTATTCAAAATGATTCAGCTTATGCTCCGGCTCAGCGATGGACTGTAAATCACCCAATCGATCAGATTCTTGGTGATCCCAACGCTGGTGTTCAGACACGACGAGGTTCAGGTAACATTTGTTTATTTGTTAACTTTATTTCTCTGATTGAACCAAAGAAGGTAGATGATGCCCTCAAAGATCCAAACTGGGTCAGTGCTATGCAAGAAGAGCTGACTGAATTCAAAAGAAACAAGGTTTGGAAACTTGTTCGTAGACCAACATACAAGTCAGTGATAGGCACTAAATGGGTCTATCGCAATAAGTTGGACGAACATGGAACTGTAACCCGCAACAAAGCTAGACTAGTTGCTCAGGGATACAGACAAGAGGAAGGCATAGATTATGATGAAACTTTTGCTCCAGTAGCTAGACTGGAAGCAATTCGTCTTTTCTTAGCATATGCTGTACACAGAGACTTCAAGGTATATCAAATGGATGTCAAGTCAGCGTTCCTTAATGGAAAACTGAATGAAGAAGTCTACGTGGAATAACCACCAGGATTCTCAGATCCTAAGCATCCAGGTTATGTTTATAAGCTGGATAAGGCACTCTATGGGCTGAAGCAAGCTCCTCGTGCATGGTATGCCACTCTTTCATCTTATCTCCTAAATGAATATTTTGAGCGAGGTAAAATTGATAAAACCTTGTTTTTCAAAAAGGTAAAAGGTCATATCATTCTGGTTTAGATATATGTTGATGATATTATATTTGGTTCCACTAACCCTGATCTTTGTACTCGTTTCTCTGAAAGGATGCAAGCTGAGTACAAAATGAGCATGATGGGTGAGCTAACATATTTCCTTGGTTTACAGATAAAACAAAGTGATAAAGGAACTTTTATTAATCAGGGAAAGTATGTTAAAGATATGCTGAAGAAATATGATTTAACTCAGAGTTCAGCTATGAAAACCCCTATGGCACCGCCGCTGATACTTGACAAGGATTCTAAAGGAGAACCTGTTAATGTCACGCTGTACCGTGGGATGATCGGATCTCTTTTGTATCTTACAGCGAACCGAACCGATATCATGTTTGCCATTTGTTTGTGTGCAAGATATCAAGTTGAACCAAAGGTATCTCATATGGTCGCTGTAAAACGAATATTTCGTTACCTCAAAGGTACAGCGAACCTCGGTCTTTGGTATCCCAAGGACTCAGGGTTCGATTTAACCGCCTATTCAGATAGTGATTTTGCAGGATGCAAAATGGATAGGAAAAGCACCACAGGAGGTTGTCAGCTTCTGGGTGAAAAGCTGGTGAGTTGGACAAGTAAAAAGCAAACTTCAGTGTCCACCTCAACTGCTGAAGCTGAGTATGTAGCCACTGAAAGCTGTTGTTCTCAAGTCCTGTGGATGAGAAATCAACTATTGGACTATGACCTTCAGCTCTCCAAAATTCCAATCTATTGCGACAGCACAAGTGCCATCGCTATAGCCAACAATCCAGTGCTACACTCAAAGACAAAACATATCGAAATCAGGTATCATTTTATCAGAGACCACGTGATGAATGGTGATATCGAACTTCATTTTATACCTACTGATTTTCAGTTAGCTGATCTTTATACCAAACCTCTTGATGAGACAAGATTCAACTTTCTCATCAGCGAGCTTGGAATGCTGAACTTTGAAGAGTAAAATCTTCAGCGATTCGCATTTGATTAGTTAATTACTTGTTGATAAACCTCAGTGTTGAATTTGTAAAATGACAAGTGATTCAGTGATAAAAATGAACTTTTATAACCCATCCTATCATCAACTCTCTGAAAAATTTGAGTCGCTGATATCCAGGTATGTTATTCTCTCTCTGACACTCGCATGAAAATGCAAGATTTCAAAATAACTTATGTCGATGAACTCTTTACCTTCTCAGCGACACCTTTGAAATTTCTTAAACACCTTGCTGATATTTCACTATTCAGTACTTCATATTTTCAAACCATCCCTGAGATTTTCAAAACCTCAGAGACATTTTAAAAATGTGAAAAGACGTTTCTGACGTCATCCTTACAGGATAAACCCCTGGCACGTTCTTCTGACACACGTTTGCACGTTCGTTTTCTCGTCCAATCAAATGCTAACACGTGTTCGTGTCATGATGAAAAACTTTCCCGCTCATAGTTTTTCTCTCTCTCCTCACTCTATAAATACTCCTCGAGTATTTGCTTTTCTCCTTTACGCGAACAATTTTACTCTCGAATTCTTGAAGATTTACTGTTTCATCTGCAAACAACCCAGAAACTGTTCATCTTCTTCTTAAAGATTCAAGGTTAATATTCTTATGATATTATTGTTTATGCTTGTTTTTCGATCTAATCTTTGTTAAAATGGATCAAAACAAAAGAAACTGTTTAAAATGAAATCATTCTCTTTCATGATTTTGTGAACACAACCTTCATGGTTGTTCTTCAAGTTTACATTTCTTATTTAAACTTGTTCTTCATATGTTTTTCCAGAATCTCTTTTAATGGAAAACATATATGCTTCATTAAGACATTCTTGGCTTAATGAAATGGTAAATGCTAAATGAAATGGACAAAACTTAAAACTCATAATTTTTGTGTTCATATTATTTATGTGTTTATAGCAGAAATGGCTCAAGAAATGGCAAAGGCTGATACTCAGATAGCTGCTACAGGAATCCCAAAGGCATCGCAAGTTATGTTTTCTCTGAATCAAATTCACTCTCAGAATAACAATCATTTTGCCCTTTCTAGAATTCTCTGAGAAGAAATGGGTCAGTCATCTGGACGACGCCGTAAATTTCCTCAAACACTGCCCTATCTACTCAGCCCTAACCCTCAATCCTCAAGCTGATAAACACCTTCTTAGTCAGTTCTGGTATTCTGCTAGAACGGCCCAATTTGCCTCTGCCAAAAACCCCAAAAAGACCATCAGTGCCATCGCCTTTGACACTGATCATGGAACTTCCAAAATCACTCTTGGAAACCTGAGGCAAGAACTGAACCTTCCCACCGGATCCAAAGATAAACCCTTTGTTCCCCTCCCTGACCCCCAAAAGAATTCCGCTGATAAGGAAGCTCTGATAGCTTTCTTCGATGCGATGAAATATGCATGGGACTTGGGAAGAGATGGTCTCCCTGACAAGAAGCTGACCATAATGAAGAAATCGAAGATGCCCAACGAGATGAACTTCATCTTCGCTCATCTTATAAGCTGTTTAACCGCCAAATCTGGATCTTCTGATCAGGCCTCCCAACCTCAACAAGCTATGGGGTATTCCTTGCTGAAGGGACTCCATATAAACTGGGCCAAGATCATATTCGAAGACATGTTGCTACATGTCACCGCTGACCCTCGTCTAACATGGGTCCCATATCCAAGGTTTGTCAGCGTGTGGCTGCAACAGGCACTAGGAGATATCTATCCTCGAGTTGGAGACCTGAAACTATCTCAGACCTCCTTCTTCTATTTCTGTGGCAACTTCAGCGAAAACACCCCTCGCTGATACCCAGGCCACAACAACCATTACTAGAAAAAGGAAACACTCTTCTGCCTCTCTTGATTCTAAAAAGATCAAGAAAACCAAGGAGCAACCCTCCCAGCAACCTCTTGCTGAAGATTCCCCGACTCAGCCTTCACATGAGTCGCTGGAAGAAATTGTGGTACGCTCTGCCACAGCTGCTAAAGCCATCCCTCTAAAACCGACCTCAGCGTCTCTATACGCTGAAGTTATGACTTGGGAAACTACCCCACCTCCCTTGGTCTCTCAAAAGACTGAAGGAGTAATTTTTAGTGCATCCACACTGAACCTGCTACCCAACCAAAATTCACAACCTTCGCTTCTCCTTCTAATCCCTTGGTCTCTATTCCACCTTTCCCCTCAACCACTGAAACGACCATCATTCCTCCTGGAGCTAAAGCTGCTTCACAGAGAGTGATGGATACAAGACCTACAGGATTTGCTATGCCTCATGGAAATCTTGCCAGTGACATGGAACATTTCTCCGGGCACAACGATTTTGATGACTTCAGCAACCCTCCTGCAGGTAAACTCAAACCAATAAACACTGTGACTAAACCTGATACTTCTGAGCTCTCCTTTGTTCACAAGTCCTTATCTGTTATAGGTCTTACTTTGGGCGACATCAACGTCTCCCTGAAAAGCTTGGAAACATCGGTCTCAGGTCTCGCCACAACTCTTTCTGGAAACTCCACAACTGTAACAAACGCTGGGGATTCTATCAAGTCACTGACTCAAGTGGTTGAAGCCAAAGCCTCCAAAGCTGAATTGGAGAAAGTTAATGGAGCAATCGGAGATTTTGCTAAGATCCAAGCAGATGTCTATCTGGATTACAGCTCTCTAAAAACCAAGGTATCTGACATTTCCAACGATGTTTCATCGCTGAAGACATCGGTTTCAAACATGCAGGGAGATATGAGCACGGTCAAGACTGATCTTGAATCGATGAAGAAGCTGATGTAGGAAATTCTTAATCGCATACATGAAACTGCTCCTGCTCCTTCTCCATTCTCAAAGGCTGATCGTGATACGCTTATCAAGATACCTGACACTCTAACTGGTCTGGAAACCAGTTTAGGTGAGGTCCTAACCTATGTTGGATTCTCTGGCCCAGAAGATAGAGAACCAACCCGTCATGCTGCAACCAAAGGTGCTTCCTCCCACTCTCCCTCACATCATGAGGAAGGGGGGGGGGAGAAGATTGCTGAAGACCTTCCCCATGATTCTGAGGGGAAGAAGACAAATGAAGCAGTTGCTGAACTCAAGGCAACAACCACTGCTGGACCTCAGGGAGTTGATCACCCTGAGGGAACCGAGAAGCTCGCCTCTGTATTTAAGGGGGAGCAACTCGAAGAAGCTGCTGAAGAGTCGGAATCTGAATCTGAAGATGAAGAACCCATCGACATCGCTGACGACGAACCATCATCAGATGATAATGATGATGATGATTTTGATGAAGATGACGATGCATTCTTTGTCACCAAAAAGACTCCAACGCTTACGGGAGTAGTGATAAAAGAACCTACAGGGGAGCGGACAAAGACCTTAGCGTCTGAACCAACTAGCAAAGGCAAAGGCGTCTCTGAAGACGAAAATCTGATGATCTTGCTTCAAAAGCCAGCTCATCAGGTATTTTAACTTTACCATGTCTGCATCCCTCCTCTATACACTTATTAGCTTTCTCTCTCAAAAGCCTATACACAACCCACTTCTCACTGTTCTATCCAAAGTTCTTAATCGAACGATCGCTGTGTTTCAGCTAGTCCTCTCCCCTGCTTGAGGATCCTAAAGAACCAGCTGCTGATAAAGCTGTGGAAATAATCCCAGTCTTGGATTTAATCACTGAGACTGATGATGCTGAAGAACAGACTCTCTCTCACTCAAGAAGACCTTCCTTGGCTCCTCAGCAACCAAGTGAAGACGTACAGAGAAAAAGAGAAGAAATGATCAAACGACTTGAAGATCAACGAATCATCTTGCCTCCGCATCCAAAATACAAGATCTGACAGCAAGAGATAACTGACCACTTCAAAGCTGAACGTCAACTCGCTAAAAAGAAGAAAGCCGAAGAGAAAGACAAGGCTCTCGCCATTCAGCTTGCTCAAGAAGCAATTGAAGACCCCAAGCTGAAACGTGTTCCTATTCAGGTTCAACGTAAGCTCTGGGAAGAAGCTCACAAGAAGATCGTGGAGAAGAAGACGAATGTCTCTCAGCGCACCCTTGAGTGAAGCAAAGAGAGAATTTACTTCAGATATCGTCCAGCGAATATTAACAAGGTATTTGTCACTGGAAAAACAACTCTTGTACCCCTTGTTAATGTTCATGTAATCAGAGAGGATGCCACAACTGAAAACTTTGGTGCTGAAGCCATCACAAGATATGGTCTCTCTAAATGGCTGGAAATGAGGTTAGCTATCCAGACGTCTAAATCTAAGTACAAGGATCATTTCGAAAAGCTGATAAATAGACAGATTGATCTTGTATCTTCATGCGTGGATATACCTCCTCCTCCCGATCTTAAGCTTAAAAGAAAAAGAGTTACTTCAAGGAAGAAACTTCAAGACTCAGACTCAGGACCTGTTATTCGAAATGAAACTAGTATCGGTTTCTCACGAGCTGAAGTGTTTGGTCCTGACCCTGATCTCTCTGCCCTTGATCTATCTCTGCCACTAGGTGAAGACTTCGTCGCTGGTAAAGTAGTCAGCAATCCTTATGGAATATTTTTTCTCGACTACGATGGACGAAAGTGCTTTCAAAGGATGGATGAGCTGAACAACGCTCCACTCCAACATCTCAAAGATCTCATCTGGTGGTGTGACTTCAAGAAGGACATTCAGGCTCAACACCTTAAACCCTTGATTTTCGAAGAAGCGCTGAACAAAAGAAAACAAGGGGAAACGGTCCCTGACTGGATGATTCCCACAAACAAGACCCTCGATGAACTTCTCATCAAGGAAGAACCACAGTAAGCTGATAGGATCGCCTTTCATCTATGTTAACAGTTATCCTTTTGTACTTGTAATTTATTTCGCTTGTACTTGTAATCTTTCCACTTTCCTTGTAATCTAATACAATATTTATAGAAAGATTTCAGCGAACGTACTTTACTCCATTCAGTACAGAAAAGATCCCAGAAAACAGTAAAAGGGACAAATATGTTATTAGTTCTTTTTATCTTTATGTTTTCACTGAATAGAAATTTTCTCTGTTGCTATGTCATAATCAAATAGGGGGAGATTGTTGATCCAAACCCTCAGTAATTTGATAATGACCCTCTCTATATTCTACTTAGTGAATATTGTAAGTAAACTATGTATTAGAGTTTCACTATCGCTGATAAGTACCAAGACTCAATTCGGTATCGCTGATAGGAACTCTAGTTCTTTAGTATAGACACTCAGCGATCACTGTTCATCCACCAAGCTCTGAGTCTGTTAAGTCTTGAGGATGATCGCTGATGTTTTCATATATTGTTCAGCGTAACTGTTCACCATCCATATGTTCTCAGGAACACAATAGCTCTGAGCCTGTTCAGACTTTTGGTGATCACTGACAATCAAATTTGTTTACTTATGATCCCTGAAGACAAGTTTCACGTCAACATAGGTTCTACGCTGAAGTCGAAGATCAAGCTCAAGAACCAGCGACAAGTCTCCTAATGAACTGATGCGGATCATCGAAGACTTAGATTTGTCCACTCTACGTGAAGCATCAAGTACAAGACTTCAGCCATCGCTGAACTTATCACTCGCTGATAAGTCTCTGATTCAACGATAAGCTGATCATGAAGTCCTCCGTACAAAGTACTATTGTCTTAACCCCCCTTGCACGACTCCGTACGAATTGTCAGAATAGAACCTTCCTATTGTCTGAAATCGTACAACTACTCTGATTCTACACTGTTCATACATGCTGCTACTAAGGTTGTCTACTCAATTCAGAACCTACGACCAATCAGCAAATGACACGTGTAAAGTATATTCTGCCATGCATTAAATGCATGCAGTATATAAGAAGACTTCCCACTTCATTTTTGAAGTACTCTTGTTAACTCTGGCCAAGAAGTCTCATAAGATAGGATTTTATTAGTGATTTCCTTATCTTTCTTAGTGCAAGAATCTGTGTGTTCCAACTTGTTTAGATTTAGGATTTATCCTTAATCTTGTTCCGTAACAGGCTGTAAATTGTTAATGATTTATCAATAAACAATTTAGAAAGTAAAAACTCGTGTATTTGTATTCAACCCCCCCCTTCTACAAATTAGTATATCCCTTTAGGGACCAACAGAAATATTTCATGAGAAAAAAAATTATAAGAAACAATTTAATCAAATCAAACAACTCACGAATAAATTTCAATAACTTAACCAATGAAATTGACGGTTTTCAAAATTCGAGTGGTTTGCAAATGAAACTACCCCTATATATATATCGTTGATAAAGTAATATTTAAATATATATATATATATATAGGGGTTAAATCATGTGAGAACCAAAAAAAGATTGAGAACTGTGAGAACCGATCTTAAGCCGTAATTTGGTTTATATCCCATGGGTATAATAAATTTTTTGATCACATGGTTATAATTAAAAGTTTGAGAACCGTGATAACCAATCTAAGCCGTAATAAATTAAATCATATAATGGTTTAGATCAGTTTTCACGGTTCTCATTTGATTACCGTCCTATATATATATATATATAGAGGAAGGTTCAAACGCGGAGCGCATCAATTTAAGAGAACGTGAGGAGCACTCCCATGCTTCTGATCACATATGATTTACAACCCTAAAAAATCGGATTTAACTCAAAAATTCGCGCAAAAGTGGCGCGAGGCGTGGCGCGAGGTGGCAAGTCGCGGATCATTAATGATTCACAACTGTTAATCATATGTGATTCATAACTGTCAATTGCTCCTCCAGATCAGTTGTGAATCACATGTGATCCACAACTGCCAATCACATATGATTCATAACTGTCAATTGCTCCTCACGTTCTCTTAAATTGGTACGCTCCTCGTTTGAACCCGCCTCTCTCTCTCTCTCTATATATATATATATATATATATATATATATATATATATAGGGAAAGGTTCAATAGAGAAGTGCAAATATTTAGAGAAGTAGAAAAGTAAAAAAACACGGGTCCGTTCATATATGAACGTTCATATATAAACAGTCATATATGAACGTTCATATATGAACGTTCATATGAACGTTCATATATGACTGTTTATATATGAACGTTCACATATAACAGTCATATATGAACGTTCATATATGAACGTTCATATATAAACAGTCATATATGAACGTTCATAAATGAACGTTCATATAACAGTCATATCTGAACGTTCATATGAACGTTCATATATGAACGTTCATATATGACTGTTTATATATGAACGTTCATATATGAACGGACCCGTGTTTTTTTACTTCTCTACTTCTCTAAATATTTGCACTTCTCTATTGAACCTATATATATATTGTTAGTGCTTAATTGTTATTGTACCAAGTAGATGGACTATTTTTGTAATAGGGCTATTCTATACCCTAGGTATATATTTTTTGCTATTTTCCCTTTTGGGAAATTAGGTCATCCATCACACACACTAGCCACACACACTCAAGAGAGTTCTTCATTGTAATTGTGAGCTATTGATTCTTAAATGATATAGAGATGGCTTCTTTGATGTTTATAGATTGATTACTTGTTCTGGGATCACAATTGGTATCAGAGCTTGTAAATCATTGATTTGATTAGGATTGAGTGAGTGAGTTATTTCCATTTTTGAGTGTTCTTCATTTTCTTCAATTTTTGATTAATTTTAGCCATTAGAGTTCTTAATGGATTGGAATTGATCAAGGATTGTTCCTAGGATAGTCCTGTGTGTTTTATTCCGCAAAAACACAAGGATCGAAGCTTAGATTGGATATTATTCTTCTTTTTCGCATTTTAACTTTCTGCACACTGTTTTGGATCGAAACCCCATCTTCTGTTGGTTTTTGGTCAAAACTTGAAGTTCTAAAGTTGTTCAGAATAGCCTCACGAAACAATCCACCAATTTTCAGCCTAATCCGATCTGTTTTGAAGATTCGACCTTGAATCTTCATACATATCGCAATCCACTAACCTTCATCAATATCACAATCATCTATTGCGACTTGGCTTCCAGATCGCAATTGTCTATTGCGACTTGTCCCAAATCGCAATCCATTACACGTTGAACAATACCAAATCGCAACCTTTAGTTGCGACTCGGGTGAACTTTTACCTATTGCGACTTCAGTTATTGCGATTTCAGTTATTGCGATTTCAGTTATTGCGACTTCAGTTATTGCGATTTCAGTTATTGCGACTTCAGTTGTTGCGATTTCAGTTATTGCGACTTCAGTTATTGCGACTTCAGTTATTGCGACTTCAGCTGTTGCGACTTCGGTTGTTGCGACTTCAGCTGTTGCGACTTGAGTGTTGCGACTTTAGTGCAATTGCGACTTGGTTTGGGTTGCGACTTTGAGTGTTGAGACATAAACTTGAAACTTAAAAGTAACTCCTAATCAGATTAATCAGATTTTAACGATCAACAACAAGTAATCCAAAATGACTGCCAGAGATATGTTGACTGTTGGTTCAAAAGATAAACCACCTGTTCTTTTCCCAAAAGACTTTAAAATTTGGAAAGACAGATTTCTTGACTATGTTGAACGACAAGAAAATGGAGCTCTAATCCATGACTCCTTGATGAACGGGGTTCTAGGAGAGGTTCATGAAGTAGACCCATATGCTAACAACGTAGTTATTCAGCCGAAGGACTACACTGGTGACAATTTGTTGAGATACAAAGCCGATAAAGCGGCTAGGTCATTGGTTATGCAAGCCTTAACCAACGACATATATCGGAAGGTTGACAGTTTGAGTGAAACAGGTAAAGGTATGTTTGATGAACTTATCAAATTATACAAAGGGTCAGAAGTGGAAAATCAGCTGAGAGTCTCAAATGTCTTCAACACGTATGAGAATTTCAAGCAAAAGGAGGGTGAGAGTTTAGATAAAGCATATGATCGTTTCACAACTATCCTAAATGATCTCAACAGTTACAAGGTATCAAAATCCATCATGGAGACTAATGTGAAGTTCTTGAACGTGCTTCAGCCCGAGTGGAAGAAGTATGCTCATCGAATGAAACAAAATTCTCAACTGGATTCTCTTCCGTTACAACAAATGTTTGAAACCTTAAAGCAAGATGAGGATGATGCTGAGCAGAAAAGGAAGAAGTTGATGGAAAACGAGAAGAATAATAAGAAGGAAAAGAAGATAGTGGGGTCTGAGAAGAAAGAAGAAGAGGATGAGATTGATAGTGAACCGTTAGCATTGTTGTCAAGAAAAGCTAAGGGTAAGAGTGTTCAGAGAGAAGAATATGAGTTAGACCAAGCTGACTTGGATGAGGCGGAAAGCTTAAGGCAGGCTATGATAATTCTTTCCAAGGCCTTTCGGCACAGATTTGTAAAAACTCCTGGATCAAACAACCAACGTTACTCATCTGGTTCTAAAAACTTTGAACACAAGAATCGGATTGAGTCAAAGAAGTTTGATGATCACAAGGAAGATGGTAAAAAGCTGGAGGTGAAGAAGTCTGGTGATAAAAAGGATGAAGATCAAAAGTGTTACAACTGTGGGAAGACCGGTCATTTCTCCAAAGAATGCTGGAAACCGAAAGTTAAGAACTCTGACTACTACAAGCAGAAGGCATTGTTAGCTGAACAGAAAGAGCCAGGAATTGAGCTTCCAGTGGAGGAAGAGTATTGGTTGGACCAAACAGATGATGAAGAAGAGGAAGACACAGCTGCTTTTGCTAGAATGTGTTTGATGAGTAGAGACAATGAGGATTCAGAGGCTGATGCGGCGCCTGAGACAGATGAGGTAGATCTCTGCACTATTAATCATTTTGGTAATCAGTTTAAAGTTTTTCAATTAAAACTTGATGAACAAAGTGAGAAACTCATTAAGGCACATAAAACAATTGAACTTCAAAGACAGACAATCATTGACCATAAAAAGTTAAATGATGATTTGAAAATTGAACGAGTTGAGATCGAAAAATCACGAACTTCTTTCCGAAGAAGAATGGATGAAATGGGAGAAAATGTAAGAATTGCTGAAAATAGGAAGAATGAACTTGAACAAATGTTGCGATCTTATAAAGATATAAACAACGAATTGTCTGAAAAGACAAGTGATCTAGAAGCGAAACTGTATAAACTTGGTCAATCTGAACAAACCATTTTTCTAAACACGCCAAAGAATTTCAGATATTACAACTCTAAATGGGGTGTGGGATATGACAATCCTCATTATTTGGAGAATGCTTTGAAAAAGGCACCTTGTTTATACTAGTTTTAATGGCTTAAGTATCTAAAAGATCCTAAATTCAAGATCAAATGGCTTAATGAGGAGGAACAAGGAGTTGAGGAAGAAGTTAAAAGAAAGACAACTGTAACCATACAACTTCCTTATATTTATGATCAGGCAAATAGGAAGGCAATGCAAGATAAGAAAACCTTGCCTGATGACTATTTTGAAAGCTATGTTATTCAGCCACCAAAGGGAACTGTATCAAAACCCGTTTCTGAAGGAAAAATATATTATCCTCCTTTGGTACTTGAACAGAAGCTTGTCGATCTTGAATTGAATATTAAAAGCAAAATTGAAGAAATCAGAAATGACGATCAACTTGTTTTTGATATTGAAAAGGAAGTGATGCTAACTGTTTTGATAAATACCATGAATGACAAATCTGAAAAGGTTGTTTCTGTTTCGTCTTCAAAAACCTTAGAAGAAAAGAAATCTCTTGAACTTAGATGTTTGAATCTCTCAAAACAAGTCTCTGATTTTCAGAAAAAGTTATTTCTTGAAAAAGAAAATATTGAGAAAGAAAGAGAGAGATTTAAATTCGAAAGAACATCTTTTGAAACTGAAAATGTTTTTCTTTCAAAGAAAATATCTGATTTAGAAAACATTTTGATCAAAGAGAGAAATGATCTTGAGTCCAATAAAGAATACTTTCAAAATGAAATCTCAAGACTGATGGGAAAATTGACAAATTTATCCATTGAAGCTATGACAGAGTTTGCTAGCAAAGTTTCTTCTGATTCAGATGCTTCCTCATGCAAAGCCTTCATGGGCAATACTCTTAATAGAAGCATGATGGTGGATGACTTTGATGATTTTGGTCCCATTGATATAGAGAAACAACCTGTTAAAGAAAATTCTTGTGATTTCTTTCATAACTCTCCTTCCAATGATATTAAAGTTGATCATGTTATTGACATTCCTTGTGAAAGGAAGGGTAAGCAAGCTCAACAAAAGGATGTTAATTTTGACTTTAGTGCTAAACTTCCGGATCACTCCGACTTTTTGGTCAAGGGAGAGGAACCCAAGGAGAACTTCTTCGAAGGGGAATCTTCTAAAACCGTTGAGAAAAAGAAAAAGAAAAATAAGCGTAAATCTAAATCTTCTAAAGTTCAAAATTCCTACGCTTACGATTCTTATTTTGATTCCATTTCAGATCGTAATTTAAGAAACAACTCGCGGGTAGAGTGGAGAATAAAGGAGTTCACACATGATGTGGCCCATAGAAAATCATCTACTGTCGCTTTTAATTCCAAGAAAAACACTTTTGTTTCTAATGTTAGTGATCGTGTTGCTTCAAACAAACAAAAAATTGTAATTCCGTACAAGATTTCTTCTATGCAACAATTGATTAATTTAGCACATGATCAAATTTGTTGCTCTTCATGTGGTGTAGATGATTTTATCTGCAAATCTGATTATTTTTCGTGGTTTGGTTATAATTTCTATGGTTCAAAGAAAAAGGTTAATTCTCCTAACCCGAAAGGACCCAACTGGCAATGGGTACCTAAAACTGTTTAAACTCCATTTTGCAGTGATGTCATGTGTATTTGGATAGTGGTTGCTCTAAACACATGACAGGTATAAAGAAGCTGTTGAGCAACTTTATGGAACACGATGGAGGGAAAGTTAAGTTTGGAAATGATCACTACGCTCCAATCATGGGTTATGGAGATATTGTGACCGACAACGTCAGAATAACTAAAGTGAATTATGTTGAAGGCTTAGGACATAACTTATTTAGTATAGGTCAGTTTTGTGATAAAGACCTAGAAGTCCATTTCAAGAAGACTCGGTGTGCAATTCTAACCGACGGAGGAAATGAACTTCTAGTTGGTTCGCGAAAGTCAAATCTTTACACTATTGATCTATCAAAGGTTAAGCCGAAGAATGACGCGCGTCTGTTGACTAAGGCAACTATGGAAAAGAGTTGGTTATGGCATAGATGACTATCTCATCTCAACTTTCGTTACATTCAAAAGCTAACGTTGGGTGATTTAGTTATAGGTCTACCAGTTCTGCAGTTTGAGAAAGACAACTGATAACTCTATTTTTAGAGTTATTATTTCCTTTTATTTTACATTTTATTTTGTCAATTTTAGCCATTTTCACTTCTCAAAACCCCCATTCTTGGTATATTTCATGAAAACGAGCAAAAGGAGTGAACCATGGTCTTTAATAAATTATTTGGTGAACTTTGGGTGTTTTTTCACGATTTTTAGTTGCAGTGACTAGCGGAGTGCCCACTCCGCTCCCCACTCCAAAATTGCCGAGAAAGAAAGAAAAAAAAAAGAAAGTTGCAGCTGAAAAATAAAAGATTTCTGGAAGCAAGGCAGTATGGTGCATGGAATGGGTCAACAAGGGCTGAGAAAAAAGTACACAAGGCACCTTCTAAGTGAATAGTGAAAAAGTACAACTACTTTGTCCTTAAAGTAGTATTTGGTGAAAAGTGGAAGACTATTCATGGCATGGGTGCAAAATCAGATCTGAAACATGGCCATACCTTCATGCAAGTATTTAAGGAAGTCAAGGGGTGCCATTTAAGGGATCGATCTTATCATCTTGTTTTTATGATTCCTAGTTCTAGTTGTTATTTACTCTCATAGTAGCTTTGATAGATATTGGTAACACTTAGCTTTAAATTCTCTTAGCTTTAGCATTTATTTTCCTGCACTAGTTAGCTTTACATTTCTGCGTTACCTTTTGTAGTTCGTAAAACACAGTGGGCAGAGACGGTTTCTCGCTTCCCACTGTGGGCAGTTATCAAGTCACTTTCAGCTTTATTATGTGCAATTTATCCTCTTCTGCTTTCTTTACTTTAGTTATGAGCTAAACATCCTTAGGGATGTAGAAAGGAGAAGTACCTGGATTTTATTAAAAATGCTCGAGTAATCTTTATACTTGGAATATTTGTTGTTTTGGTCATTCATTCTCGATTCATGCCCAAGGATGCGAACAAGCCGATCACTTGCAAGGATCTAATATCTAGTTCTCAACTCAGAAATGAGTAGAATGCAATGACACGAGCTTGGATGATGCTAGGGGATTCGAAAGAATTCTTAGGACACTTACGAAAGTGTGGTCGACACAGTGAGCTAATCTCATCCCTCTGGAGTAGTAGGCAAGCTAGTTGGTGTATTTACAAACACTTAGAGTATTTGTCTCTACACATTCCATCGAGGCCTGAAAAGGTCCATTTTTGAGATTACCATTGACAAAACAACAATTACTAAGAGTATGGGATTTTTATCTTAACAGTGTGAGTATTTTGTAACCGGGCTTTTCTAGCGAAAATGCCCACCTCGAATACAAGGATCACTTTGAAGACCGAGTATTTAGTATAAAATCTAGGGAAAATCCAATCTACATTCCTTCTTTTAAATCTTTAGTAAAATCGTCGAAGTAACTATTTCACCAACCAAACCAAAGTATTATTTTCTTCTGTTATTGAAACTTGTAAAAGGAGCTCATAAGAACCGTATTGTCTTGATTGTCCAGTCTCTGTGGATTCGATTCTGGTATTTTACCAACTATTACTTGATGTGACGATCATAGTGGACAGTGTACACTTGCACTTCCCGCTGTGGATAGTTTGCAACCCACTGCGATTAAAACACATATTTCGCACGTACCAAGTTTTTGGCGCCGTTGCCGGGGACTGGCGTGATTTTTAATCTCAAGACATTAGTTTTTGTTCGAGTCCGAGTAACTCGTTTTTCTAACTGTTCGTATTGTATGCCACTGCGACAACTCGAACATTTGGTTCCAATAGATCTTGAAATAGAAAAAACGTTGCGAAAAACACGAAGAACCAAGAAAACAAATCGACAACCCCCTGTGATCCCCACTGTGAACATGGAAGCAGCACCGCCACCCGTAGTGGAGACCACAATCACAATTGCCAATAACAAAGATCGAAAAATACGGGACTATGCTACTTCTGGAGTTGGTGATTTGAGCTCTGGAATTTTAAGACCCAACATTGTTCCTGGCACTCACTTTGAACTCAAACCGGTGATGTTTCAAATGATCCAACCCATGGGTCAGTTTGGAGGATCACCATCTGAGGATCCACACTCGCACTTAAAATCTTTTTTGGAAATGACTGATTCCTTTCAATTGAAAGGTGTGAGTGAGGAAGCATTAAGGTTAAGGCTTTTCCCTTTTTCACTAAGGGATAAGGCTAAAACTTGGCTGAACGCACACGCACCCCACTCAATAACCACTTGGGAAGAGCTTGCGGATAAATTTTTGCAAAAATACTTTCCTCCCATGAGGAATGTAAGGTTTCGAAATGATATTATTTTGTTTAGGCAAGAAGAAGATGAGGTTGTTTCGGATGCATGGGAACGATTTAAAGATTTACTTCGAAAGTGCCCACATCATGGCATCCCACATTGCATCCAATTGGAGACCTTTTACAATGGTCTTTCCAATGCAGCCAAAATCATCTTAGATGCAACAGCCGGTGGAACATTCACGAGTAAAACCTACAATGAAGGATATCAAATCTTAGAAAAAGTGTCCAACAACAATACCGAGTGGTCCAATCCTAGAGCGGTAGTACCAAAAACCAACACCATCGATTCCGAAGCACTCAAAACCATGAATGCGCAGTTAGTGGCCTTAACAAAAATCGTTTTAAATCAAAATAGAGGCCAAGTCAATTCTGCAACTCATCTAGCCGAAAACTGCTCTCTCTGTGGAGAGGAGCATCTTTTTGACTATTGTCCAGCAAATCCCGAAGCCGTTAATGTTATAGGGACCAACCCGAGGAACAATCCATACTCGCAGACTTATAATCCAGGTTGGAGAAATCACCCAAATTTCTCTTGGGCTGGTAATTCAGGACTCCAACCCCAAGGGCCGAGTCATATCCAGCAAAGACCACACAACCCCCCTGGATTTCAGCAACATCACAGTGGGCAGTCCCAACATCACAATGGGCAATCTCCACAAAACTTTCACCAAGGACAGTCCTCACAACAGTACCAACCACGTTCGACTCAACCAGCTGAGACCTCCCAATCTCTTGAATCAATTCTCAAGGGTTTTATGAATCAAACTCAAGCAGCCATTAGGAACATAGAGACTCAAGTTGGACAACTAGCCGTCGAAGTTAAGAATAGACCACCAGGGACGTTACCTAGTGATACCGAGCATGCTAGGGTGATAGGAAAAGGATCTGAACATGTTAAATCCATCACACTTATGAGTGGAAAGGATCTGAAAGATATCGTTTTCGAGTCTGACGATCCGCCTCAAATACCCACTGTGATCCCCACAGTGGGCACTCCTCAAGTCACTGTCCTCCCCACTGTGGGGAACGACATCCCTGACCTTCCCACTTTTGGACCTATTCCAAAACCTACGATTCCAAAGCCAATACTAGAGTCAGCTCAAATTGACCCACGAAGCATTCCCTTTCCTTAGAGAATGAAGCCTAAAAATGTCGATGTTCAATTTAAAAAATTCTTAGATATTTTTAAACAACTTCACATTAACATACCCTTGGTAGAGGCTCTCGAGCAAATGCCAAGCTATGTTAAATTTTTAAAGGATATTTTGAACAAAAAAAGAAAGTTGGGTGAGTTTGAGACTGTAGCTTTGACCGAAGAATGTAGTGCCCTCCTAACTAGCAAGATTCCACCTAAGTTGAAAGACCCGGGTAGTTTCACCATTCCATGCATAATAGGAGGACAAGAAGTAGGTCAAGCACTTTGTGATTTAGGAGCTAGAGTCAATTTGATGCCACTATCCATTTTTAACAAGTTAGGTATTGGAGAGGCTAGACCCACAACCGTGACATTACAACTAACCGATCGGTCCATTACCTACCCTAAGGGAAAAATAGAAGACATCTTGGTCCAAGTGGATAAATTTATCTTCCCCGCCGATTTTCTAGTTTTAGATTATGAGGCCGATAAAGATATCCCAATCATCTTAGGGCGTCCGTTTCTTGCAACCGGACGTACTTTGATCGATGTGCACAAAGGGGAACTCACGATGCGAGTTAATGACCAAGAGGTAACATTCAATGTCTTCAAGGCCCTTAAGTATATAGACACCGAAGACTGTTTTGCTTTGAGTTCGATTTATGGATCCCACAGTTTTGACACAGTGCCCACAGTGGGAAGAACAGTGAGCACAGTGGGCAGTGAGAGTGAGCACTCCGACTCTGAGAGTGATGACACTTTTGAGGTTGAGTGTAACGAAATTTTGGCAGCTTTTGAGCAGCTAGATTTCAAGGAGAGACATGTCAAACTGCCATCAAAACATCCCCCTGACTTGAATTTGAAGTCATTGCCTTCCCACTTAAAATATGCCTACCTCAATGAGTTAGAAGAACTCTGTCACCACTCCTACATAAATGCAAAAACCAACAAGGAGAAGATCAAGAGGTGGTCTGACCAAAAAATCACTCATGGAAAGTTTGTGGAGGGACAAAAAGTGCTACTTTTTAATTCAAGGTTAAGGATGTTTCCGGAAAATTTAAAATCACGATGGAAAGAGTCTTACACTGTGGTCAAGGTAAATCCTTTTGGAACTCTGGACTTAATGGCTCCTCAATCCGGACAAATCTTTAAAGTCAATGGGGAGAGAGTGAAGCATTTTCTGAGTGAGAGTGCTCACATTGTATCCCACTCTCCACCCCACTATGGTTAAGAAACATCGGGATCACTTGTAAATATTTTATTTCAGTTATTTGCTGCCTTTTTATTATTTTTGGTCTTTTTAATTCTGCATGGTAGTTTGTTTCAATGTGTGTAGGAGAAATTGCCGCTTTTTGGAGGAAAAATCAAGAAAAAGCTTCGCAGTGGGGAGATGCATGTCCCTGCGTTCCCCACTCCAAATCTGAAGAAGGAGAAGATGGTTTCGAAGAAGGTTCTGCTGAAAGTTCATCACAAGTAACCCCAACCCATTGAATGGTTTGTTAAAACTTTGGTTCCACTCGTTTGCTCCCAAAAACAATTTTAATTTCTGTTTGGTTGGATTTTTTTTATGCCTATGGCTAGGCTTTTGACACTTTGGTGAATTCTTATTTTGGTTCGTGATGCATGAAATCCTACCGCTGGGTAGGTACTTTTGGGTACTAACGTTTTTATTGTTTGAATGCTTGTTGATTTCGTTTCCATTTCAAGGTACAACTTTCGGCTTCCGACTAAAAAAGTCCCTTTTGTAAGTACAAATCTCAACTTGATACCATGAAATGATATAGGCCATTTTTCGCATCCAAACACAACCCTTTTTGTACCCGCAATCCTCGTTCGCCCCATATTTCCATGTCACAGTGGGGACACTGTGAGATATTAAGTTTGAGGTGGGGACTTCCAGAGTGACTTCCAGTTTGCCCACAGTAGGGACACTGTGAAGTCCAAGTTTGAGGTGGGTAAACCGTACCCACCTCCAAAAAAATATACAAAAGAGAAAAACACAAAAATACAAAAACAGAAGAAAATCGGAGTGTCACTACCAAAATTGACGGTGTGCCTTTTCTGGACCGTCAAAGTGCTCCATCCTAGAAAAAGATGGTGTGCCCATTCTGGACCATCAGAAAAAATAGCCATACCCAAATAAAGCCTGAAAGTGTACGTACTTTTCATTACAAAATACTAAACACCTGCTTCTCGAAATAAAAATCTCAAAGCGAGATCTTCGGTCCATGTTTGGAAATTCTTGCCAAAACCCTTGGGAAAAGATTCAAAGCCATAAACCCTTCAAACCCAAGAAAGCCCTATTGATCAAATGGTAAACAATGGAAAGATTTCGGCAAGTACAAAAGTGACGTTTTTAAGTTTGGGACCGAAAGAAGTATCGAAGGAAGGAGATCAACACCCATTCAAGTCAAGAAGTATGTAAGTCCCCCGAGGTTCGAATGCATTGTTTTTCATTTTATTTATTTCTTTTTTATTACTTGGGAACAAGTAATGGTTTAAGTTTGAGGTTGTGATAACTCTATTTTTAGAGTTATTATTTCCTTTTATTTTATATTTTATTTTGTCAATTTTAGCCATTTTCACTTCTCAAAACCCCCATTCTTGGTATATTTCATGAAAACGAGCAAAAGGAGTGAACCATGGTCTTTAATAAATTATTTGGTGAACTTTGGGTGTTTTTCACGATTTTTAGTTGCAGTGACTAGCGGAGTGCCCACTCCGCTCCCCACTCCAAAATTGCCGAGAAAGAAAGAAAAAAAAAGAAAGTTGCAGCTGAAAAATAAAAGATTTCTGGAAGCAAGGCAGTATGGTGCATGGAATGGGTCAACAAGGGCTGAGAAAAAAGTACACAATGCACCTTCTAAGTGAATAGTGAAAAAGTACAACTACTTTGTCCTTAAAGTAGTATTTGGTGAAAAGTGGAAGACTATTCATGGCATGGGTGCAAAATCAGATCTGAAACATGGCCATACCTTCATGCAAGTATTTAAGGAAGTCAAGGGGTGCCATTTAAGGGATCGATCTTATCATCTTGTTTTTATGATTCCTAGTTCTAGTTGTTATTTACTCTCATAGTAGCTTTGATAGATATTGGTAACACTTAGCTTTAAATTCTCTTAGCTTTAGCATTTATTTTCCTGCAGTTAGCTTTACATTTCTGCGTTACCTTTTGTAGTTCGTAAAACACAGTGGGCAGAGACGGTTTCTCGCTTCCCACTGTGGGCAGTTATCAAGTCACTTTCAGCTTTATTATGTGCAATTTCTCCTCTTCTGCTTTCTTTACTTTAGTTATGAGCTAAACATCCTTAGGGATGTAGAAAGGAGAAGTACCTGGATTTTATTAAAAATGCTCGAGTAATCTTTATACTTGGAATATTTGTTGTTTTGGTCATTCATTCTCGATTCATGCCCAAGGATGCGAACAAGCCGATCACTTGCAAGGATCTAATATCTAGTTCTCAACTCAGAAATGAGTAGAACGCAGTGACACGAGCTTGGATGATGCTAGGGGATTCGAAAGAATTCTTATGACACTTATGAAAGTGAGGTCGGCACAGTGAGCTAATCTCATCCCTCTGGAGTAGTAGGCAAGCTAGTTGGTATATTTACAAACACTTAGAGTATTTGTCTCTACACATTCCATCGAGGCCTGAAAAGGTCCACATTGACAAAACAACAATTACTAAGAGTATGGGATTTTTATCTTAACAGTGTGAGTATTTTGTAACCGGGCTTTTCTAGCGAAAATGCCCACCTCGAATACAAGGATCACTTTGAAGACCGAGTATTTAGTATAAAATCTAGGGAAAATCCAATCTACATTCCTTCTTTTAAATCTTTAGTAAAATCGTCGAAGTAACTATTTTACCAACCAAACCAAAGTATTATTTTCTTCTGTTATTGAAACTTGTAAAAGGAGCTCATAAGAACCGTATTGTCTTGATTGTCCAGTCTCTGTGGATTCGATTCTGGTATTTTACCAACTATTACTTGCTGTGACGATCATAGTGGACAGTGTACACTTGCACTTCCCGCTGTGGATAGTTTGCAACCCACTGCGATTAAAACACATATTTTGCACGTACCAACAACTTCTGTACTGCTTGTGAGGAGGGGAAGATAAAGTGAGCCCCTCATCCACCGAAACCCGAACCCAACACAAAAAAACCTTTAGAAATCCTTCATATGGATCTCTGTGGTCCGATGAAGACTCAGAGTGTCAGTGCCAAACGATACGTGTTAGTAATTGTCGATGATTATTCGAGATATACTTGGGTCAAGTTTCTTCGATCAAAAGACAAAACACCTGACTTGATCATCTCGTTAATCAAGCAACTTCAAGTGAACCGTCAACAATCAGTTCAGACTATTAGGTCAGACAACGGGACATAATTCAAGAACAAGACTCTTGATGATTTCTTTAAATCATTAGGAATATCTCATCAGTTTTCTGCGGCTAGAACTCCTCAGCAGAACGGAGTCGTTGAAAGACGAAACCGCACACTTGTTGAAGCTGCCAGAACGATGCTGTCTTATGCTGATCTACCTCTGTTCTTGTGGGCTGAAGCTGTTGCTACGACATGCTATACACAAAACTATTCTATAATCCATCATCAGTTTGGTAAAACTCCATATGAACTGATTAATAATAGAAAACCTGTAATACACTACTTTCGTGTGTTTGGATGCAGGTGTGTTGTGCTGAATGACAAGGACAACTTGAACAAATTCAGTCCAAAGGGTATTGAGGGCGTTTTCATCGGATACTCGCTCACGTCAAAAGCATACAGAGTCTATTTGAAGTCGTCTAGAACTGTGAAGGAAAGCGTAAATGTCAGATTCGATGAAACTGAAACTATGGTTTCTGTGCAAAATAGTACATAACCCACAATATCTGGAGTACTAGCATCTGTACAAATTCGTTCTGTGGTGACTAGATGTTGTTCCCTAAAGGGATATACTAATTTGTAGAAGGGGGGGTTGAATACAAATACACAAGTTTTTTACTTTCTAAATTGTTTATTGATAAATCATTAACAATTTACAGCTTGTTACGGAACAAGATTAAGGATAAATCCTAAATATAAACAAGTTGGAACACACAGATTCTTGCACTAAGAAAGATGAGGAAATCACTAATAAAATCTTATCTTATGAGACTTCTTGACCAGAGTTAACAAGAGTACTTCTAAATGAAGTGGGGAAGTCTTCTTATATACTGCATGCATTTAATGCATGGCAGAATATACTTTACACGTGGCAACATCTGATTGGTTGTAGGTTCTGAATTGAGTAGACAACCTTAGTAGCAGCATGCATGAACAATGCAGTATCAGAGTGGTTGTACGATTTCAAATAATAAGAAGGTTCTTTTCTGACAATTCGTACGGAGTCGTGCAAGGGGGATTAAGACAAAAGTACTTTGTACGGAGGACTTCATGATCAGCTTATCGTTGATTCAGAGACTTCATCATTCTATCAGCGAATGATAAAGTTCAGCGATGGCTGAAGTCTTGTACTTGATACTTCACGCTAAGTGGACAAATCTGAGTCTTCACTGATCCGCATCAGTTCATTAGGAGACTTGTCGCTGGTTCTTGGGCTTGATCTTCAACTTCAGCGTAGAACCTATGTTGACGTGAAACTTGTCTTCAGGGATCATAAGTAAACAACTATGATTGTCAGCGATCACCAGAGGTCTGAACAGGCTCAGAGCTAATGTTCCTGAGAACATAAAAGATGGTGAACAGTTACGCTGAACAATGTATGAAAACATCAGCGATCACCCACAAGACTGAACATGCTTAGAGCTTGGGGGATGAACAGTGTTCGCTGAATGTTTATTCTAAAGAACGAGAGTTCCTATCAGCGATACCGAATTGAGTTTTGGTACTTATCAGCGATAGTAAAACTCTAATACATTGTTTACCTACAATATTCACTAAGTAGAATATAGAGAGGGTCAATATCAAATTACTGAGGGTTTGGATCAACAATCTCCCCCTATTTGATTATGACATAGCAACAGAGAAAATTGCTATTTAATGAAAACATAAGGATAAAAAGAACTAATAACATATTTGTCACTTTTACTTTTTTCTAGGATCTTTTCTGTACTGAGTGGAGTAAAGTACGTTCGCTGAAATCTTTCTTTAAACTTCGTATCAGATTACAAGGGAAGTGGAAAGATTACAAGTACAAGCGAAATAAATTACAAGTACAAAAGGATAACTGATAAAATAGATGAAAGAGGCGATCCTATCAGCTTACAGAGGTTCTTCCTTAATGAGAAGTTCATCAAGGGTCTTGTCAGTGGGGATCATCCAGTCAAGGACCGTTACTCCTTGTTTTCTTTTGTTCAGTGCTTCTTCGAAAATCAAGGGTTTAAGGTGTTGAGCCTGAATGTCCTTTTTGAAGTCACACCACCAGATGAGATCTCTGAGCTGTTCGATTGGAGTGTTGTGTAGCTCATCGATCCTTTGAAAACATTTTCGTCCGTCGTAGTCGAGAAAGAATATTCCATATGGATTACTGACGACTTTACCAGGGACAAAATCTTCATCGAGTGGCAGAGATAAGTTAAGGCGTGAGAGATTAAGGTCAGGACCAAGCACTTCAGCGCGAGAGAAACCGATACCAGTTTCATTTCGTATAATAGGACCTGAGTCTGATTCTTGACGTTTCTTCTTTGAAGAAGCCCTTTTTCTTTTCAGCTTAAGATCAGGAAGAGGAAGTATATCCACGCAGGAAGATACAAGATCAATCTGTCGATTTATCAGCTTTTCGAAGTGATCCTTGTACTTAGATTGAGACGTCTGGATAGCTAACCTCATTTCCAGCCATTCAGATAGACCATATCTTATGATAGCTTCAGCACCGAATTTCTGAGTTTGGTCGTTCTCTCTGAATACTTGAACATCGACAAGAGGTACGAGAGTTGTTTTTCCAGTGACAAATACCTTGTTGATCTTTGCTGGACGATATCTGAAGTGTATTTTCTCTTTGCTCCATTCGAGGGTGCGCTGAGAGACATGAGTCTTCTTCTCCACAATCTTGTGAGCTTCTTCCCAGAGCTTACGTTGGACCTGAATAGGAACACGTTTCAGCTTGGGGTCTTGGACTGCTTCTTGAGCAAGCTGAATGGCGAGAGCCTTGTCTTTCTCTTCAAGTTTCTTCTTGTCAGCGAGTTGACGTTCAGCTTTGAAATGATCAGCGTACTCTTGCTTTGAAATCTTGAATTTTGGAGGCGGCGGCAAGATGATTCGCTGATCTTCAAATCGCTTGATCATTTCTTCTCTTCTTCTCTGATCTTCTTCACTTGGTTGTTGAGGAGCCAAGGAAGGTCTTTTTGAGTGAGAGAGAGTCTGTTCTTCAGCGTCATCAGTCTCGGTGATTAAATCCAAGACTGGGATTGTATCCTCAGCTTTATCAGTAGCTAGATGTTCTTCAGAATCCTCAAGCAGGGGAGAGGACTAGCTGACGAGCTGGCTTTTGAAGCAAGATCATCAGATTGTCGTCTTCAGAGACGCCTTTGCCTTTGCCTTTTGGTTCAGACGCTGAGGTCTTTGTCCGCTCCCCTGTTGGATTTTTTATCACTACTCCCGTAAGCGCTGTAGTCTTTGGAGTGACAAAGAACGCATCATCATCATCATTATCATCTGATGATGGTTCATCGTCAGGGATGTCGATGGCTTCATCATCTTCAGTTTCTGATTCGGACTCTTCAGCAGCTTCTTCGAGTTGCTCCCCCTCAAATAAAGTGGTGAGCTTCTCGGTTCCCTCAGGGTTATCAACTCCCTAAGGTCCAGCAGTTGTGGTTGCCTGAAGTTCAGCAACATCTTCATTTGTCTTCTTCCCCTCGATAGATTCATCATGGGGAAGGTCTTGTGAAATCTTCTCCCCCCTTCCTCATGATGCGAGGGGGAGTGTGATGAGGCACCCTTGGTTTCAGCAGGTTTTGTTGGTTCCCTGTCTTCTGGGCCAGAGAAACCAACAATGGCTAGAACCTTACCTAAACTGGTTTCCAGACCAGTTAGAGTGGAGGGAATCTTGACAAGTTCATCACGATCAGCCTTGGAGAATTGTGAAGGTGCAGGAGCAGTCTCAGGTAGACGATTCAGAATATCTTGCATCAACTTCTTCAATGAATCAAGATCAGTCTTGACAGTGGTCATATCTCCTTGAATGGTTGAAACCGTTGTCTTCAGCGATGAGACGTCGCTGGAAATGTCAGTAACTTTGGTTTTGAGAGAGATGTAATCCGTGTAGACATCTACTTGGACCTTTGAAAAATCTCCTATTGCTCCATCAACCTTCTCCAATTCAGCTTTGGAGGCTTTGGCTTCGACCACTTTTGTCAGCGACAAGATTGACGTCTCAGCGTTTGTTACAGCTGAGGAGTTTCCAGAAAGAGTAGTGGCAAGACCTGAGACCATGGTTTCCAAGATTTTCAGGGAGGCGTCGATGTCGGCCAAAGTAAGACCTGTAACATTTAAGGACTTGTGAACAAAGGAAAGCTCAGAAGTTTCAGGTTTAGTCACAGTGTTTAGGGGTTTGTGTATACCTGCTGGAGGGTTGCTGAAGTCATCAAAATTGTTATGCCCGGAGAAATGTTCCATATCACCGTCAAGACTTCCATGTGGCATAGCAAATCCTGTAGGTCTTGTATCTGTTCCTCCCTGTGAAGCAGCTTTAGCTTCAGAAGGAATGACGGTCGTTTCAGTGGTTTTGGGGAAAGGTTGAGCAGAGTCCAAAGGATTAGAGAGAGAAGCGAAGGCTGAGAATTTTGGTTGGGCTACAGATTCAGTGTGGGATGCACTGAGAATGACTCCTTCAGTCTTTTGAGAGACAAAGGGAGGTGGGGTAGATTCCAAGTTCGTAACCTCAGCGTGTAGAGACGCTGAGGTCGGTATGAAAGGGATGGTTTTAGCAGCTGTGGCAGAGCATACCACGAAATCATCCAGCGACTTGCGTGAATCCTGAGTCGGGGAATCTTCAGCAAGAGATTGCCGGGAGGGTTGCTCCTTGGTTTTCTTGATCTTTTTAGAATCAAGAGAGGCAGAAGAGTGTTTCCTTTTACGAATAATAGTTGTTGTGGCCTGGGTATCAGCGAGGGGTAGTGTCGCTGAAGTAGCCACAGAAGTAGAAGAAGGAGGTCTTAGAAGAGTTAAGAGAAAAGAAAGATGTACCTCGTTTTCCAGCGGCTTGAAGTCGAGAACCTTCAGGCCTATTTGAGATAGCTTCAGGTCTCCGACTCTTGGATAGAGATCTCCCATTCCCTGTGCTAGCCAAGCACTGATGAACCTTGGATATGGGACCCATGTTGGACGAGGGTCAGCAGTGACTCGTAGCAACATGTCTTCAAATATGATCTTGGCCCAGTCAATATGGAGTCCCTTCAGCAAGGAATACCTCATAGCTTGTTGAGGCTGGGAGGCCTGATCAGAAGATCCAGGTTTGGCAGTGAGGCAGCTGATGAGATGGGCGAAGATGAAGTTCATCTCGCTGGGCATCTTGGATTTCTTCATGATGGTCAGCTTCTTATCTGGGAGACCATCTCTTCCCAAGTCCCATGCATATTTCATTGCATCAAAGAAAGCGATCAGTGCTTCCTTATCAGCTGAGCTCCTTTTGGGGCCAGGGAGGGGAACAAAAGGTTTGTCTTTGGATCCTGTAGGGAGGTCCAGTGCCTGTCTGAGATTTCCAAGTGTGATCTTTGAAGTTCCATGATCAGTGTCGAACACAATGGCACTGATGGTCTTTTTGGGATTTTTGGAGGAGGTGAACTGAGCCGTTCTAGTAGAATACCAGAACTGACTTAGAAGGTGTTTATCAGCTTGAGGATTTAGGGTTAGGGATGAGTAGATAGGGCAGTGTTTGAGGAAATTTACGGCGTCATCCAGATGACTGACCCGTTTCTTCTCAGGAAAATCCAGGAGGGCATAAGGATTGTTACACTGAAAATGAATTTGATTTAGGGTAAACGCGACTTGAGATGCCTTTGGGATTTCAGTGGCAACCACTTGAGTATCAGCTTTAGCCATTTCTTGAGCCATTTCTGCTATAAACACACATGAATAATATGAATACACAAAAAATTATGAGTTGATGTTTTGTCCATTTCATTCAGTATTTGGACCATTTCATTAAGCAAAGAATGACTTAATGAAGCATATATGATTTCCATTTAAAAGGGATTCTGGAAAAATATATGAAGAACAAGTTTAAAATAAGAAATGTAAACTTGAAGAACAACCATGAAGGTTGTGTTCACAAAATCATGAACGAGAATGATCTTATTTTAAAAAGGTTTCTTTTGTTTGATCTATTTAGAACAAAGATTAGATCGAAAACAAGCATAAACAATAATAACATAAGAGTATTAACCTTGATTGTGAAGATGAAGATGAACAGTTTCTTGAAAGGATTCAAATGTAACAGTAAATCTTCGAAAATATTTGTGAAGGTAATTGTTCGCGTGAGGAAAAAATAAATACTCGAGGAGTATTTATAGAGTGAGGAGAGAGAGAGAAAAACTATGAGCGGGAAAGTTTTTCATCATGACACGGACACGTGTTAGCATTTGATTGGACGAAAGAACGAGCGTGCAAACGTGTGTCAGAAGAACGTGCCAGGGGTTTATCATGTAAGGATGACGTCAGAAACGTCCTTTCATATTTTAAAATGTCTCTGAGGTTTTGGAAAGCTCAGGGATGATTTGAAAAACATGAAGTACTGAATATAGAAATATCAGTAAGGTTTTTAAGAAATTTCAAATGTATCGCTGAGGTGGAAAAGAGTTCAGTGACACAAGTTGTATTGAAATCTTGCATTTGCATGCGAGTGTCAAAGAGAGAATAACATACCTGGGTATCAGCGAATCATTTTGTTCAGAGAGTTGATGATAAAATGGGTTATACAAGTTCATTTTTATCACTGAATCACTTGTCATTTTACAAATTTAACACTGAGGTTTATCAACAAGTAATTAACTGATCAAATGAGAACCGCTGAAGATTTTAATCTTCAAAGTTCAGCATTCCAAGCTCGCTGATGAGAAAGTTGAATCTTGTCTCATCAAGAGGTTTGGTAAAAAGATCAGCTAACTGAAAATCAGTGGGGATAAAATGAAGTTCTATATCACCATTCATCACGTGATCTCTGATAAAATGATACCTGATTTCGATATGTTTTGTCTTTGAGTGTAGCACTTGATTGTTGGCTATAGCGATGGCACTTGTGCTGTCGCAATAGATTGGAATTTTGGAGAGCTGAAGGTCATAGTCCAATAGTTGATTTCTCATCCATAAGACTTGAGAACAGCAGCTTCCAGCGGCTACATACTCAGCTTCAGCAGTTGAGGTGGACACTGAAGTTTGCTTTTTACTTGTCCAACTCACCAGCTTTCCACCCAGGAGCTGACAACCTCCTGTGGTGCTTTTCCTATCTATTTTGCATCCTGCAAAATCACTATCTGAATAGGCCGTTAAATCGAACCCTGAGTCTTTGGGATACCAAATACCGAGGTTCGCTGTACCTTTGAGGTAACGAAAGATTCGATTTACAGCGACCATATGAGATACCTTCGGTTCAGCTTGATATCTTGCACACAAACAAGTTGCAAACATGATATCGGGTCGGCTCGCTGTAAGATACAGAAGAGATCCGATCATCCCACGATACAGTGTGACATTAACAGGTTCTCCTTTAGAATCCTTGTCAAGTATCAGAGGCGGTGCCATAGGGGTTTTCATAGCTGAACTCTGAGTTAAATCATATTTCTTCAGCATATCTTTAACGTACTTTCCCTGATTAATAAAAGTTTCTTTATCGCTTTGTTTTATCTGCAAACCAAGGAAATATGTTAGCTCACCCAACATGCTCATTTTGTACTCAGCTTGCATCCTTTCAGAGAAACGAGTACAAAGATCAGGGTTAGTGGAACCAAATATAATATCATCGACATATATCTGAACCAAAATAATATGACCTTTTACCTTTTTGAAAAACAAAGTTTTATCAATTTTACCTCGCTCAAAATCTTCGTCTAGGAGATAAGAGGAAAGAGTGTCATACCATGCACGAGGAGCTTGCTTCAGCCCATACAGTGCTTTATCCAGTTTATAAACATAATCTGGATACTTAGGATCTGAGAATCCCGGTGGTTGTTCCACATAGACTTCTTCATTCAGCTTTCCATTGAGAAACGCTGATTTAACATCCATTTGATATACCTTGAAGTCTATGTGTATAGCATATGCTAAGAAAAGACGAATGGCTTCCAGTCTAGCTATTGGAGCAAAGGTTTCATCATAATCTATGCCTTCCTCTTGTCTGTATCCCTGAGCAACAAGTCTAGCTTTGTTGCGGGTTACAGTTCCATGTTCGTCCAACTTATTGCGATAGACCCATTTAGTGCCTATCACTGACTTGTTAGTTGGTCTACGAACAAGTTTCCAAACTTTGTTTCTATTGAATTCAGTCTGCTCTTATTGCATGGCGCTGACCCAGTTTGGATCTTTGAGGGCATCATCTACTTTCTTTGGTTCAATCAGAGAAATAAAGTTAACAAATAAACAAATGTTACCTGAACCTCGTCGTGTCTGAACACCAGCGTTTGGATCACCAAGAATCTGATCAATTGGGTGATTGACAGTCCATCGCTGAGTTGGAGCATAAGATGACTCATTTTGAACAGGAGCAGCTGAAGATGAAGCTTCAGCAACCTCTGGATGATCAGCTAAGACAGGAATAGGTGCAGTTGGCATTTCGTTCACTGATTGCTGAGAAGTAGATGGGAATTATGAGGTGCATGGTTCAGCAAGTATTGTGTTAAGAGGAATAGCTGAGACCCATGACATTTCAGCTTCACTCGTCTGCATGATGTGCATAATGATAGGATCATTATCTTCAGCTGTATAAGTATGAGTAGGACGAGTGGGAACATCTTCTGAATCACCAAGATGAGAAAACATCCATTGATTCAGTTCTTTCGTGTCAGCCGAAGGCTTCGAGTTCGCTGAACGGGATTCGTCAAACGTGACGTGAATAGTTTCTTCCACTGTTTGTCTTCTACGGTTGAAGACTCTGAAGGCTTTGGACACTGAAGAGTATCCAAGAAAGATTCCATCATCAGCCTTAGGATCAAACTTTCCAAGGGCATCTCTGTTGTTCAGTATGAAACATGACAACCAAAGATGTGAAAAAAGCTAATTGAAGGCTTTCTCCCATGGAACAGTTTATAGGCTGTCTTCTTGAATCTTTTAACTATCAGCGACCTGTTTTGTGTAAAACAAGCAGTGTTGACAGCTTCTGCCCAAAACTGAGTAGGCAGGTGAGTATCGCTGAGCATTGATCGTGCAGCTTCGATGATTGTTCGGTTTCTTCTTTCAGCGACTCCATTTTGTTGTGGTGTTCTCACTGAAGAAAAGTTGTGAGATATACCCTTACTCTCAAAGAAGGAATCAAGGGAACTGTTTTTGAATTCAGTCCCGTGATCACTCCTTATTGAGCGTACGGTCAACTTGTTCAGGGTTTCCATCTTCCTGACAAATGTGATGAGTTCTTCAGAGGTGTCACTCTTGTTACGGAGAAACATTACCCATATAAAGCGAGAGAATTTATCAACTATGACCAATGTGTCTTTCTTTCCAGCGATGGATTGTTTGTTAACAGGACCAAACAAATCCATATGGAGTAGTTGTAGAGGAGATGACACTGAGGAAACTTGCTTAGACTTAAAGCTTGCTTTGGTATGCTTCCCTTTCTCACACGCTGAACATAAGGACTCTTTGGCGTATGAGTGTTGAGGTAGACCAGTGACTAACTCTTTAGAAGAAAGAGTATTCAGTGTCTTGAAGTTGAGATGAGAGAGCCTCTTATGCCATAGCCAGTTGACATCAGATGAGGCTTTCGAGAAGAAACAGGAGTTCTCAGTGGAGGTTGAGTCCATGTTTATTACATAAACATTTTCCAAACGGTAACCGCTGAGAGCTATCTTCTCCTTTTTGTCAGTGACAAAGCATGATTCCTTAGTGAAGATCACTTTGTTATCCATGTCGCAAAGCTGACTGATGCTTAAGAGATTATGCTTCAGCCCTTCAACATATGAGACTCTTCGAAAGGTTGTTGTACCATTTGAGAGTACACCGAACCCTCGGGTATGTCCTTGTCCATTTCCACCAAAGGTCACAGAGGGACCCTTCTCTTCCTTGTATTCAGCGAGCAGGTTCTTCTTTCCATTCATGTGTCTAGAGCATCCGCTATCGAGATACCAGATACCCTTCTTAACCTGCATCACAAAGAAAGATTAGTTTTTCTTGGGCACCCACTGCACCATGTGTACGCGTTTGTCAGTGGAAGTTTTTAGAATGGAAGGTTCAGCAGTCTTCGCAGCATTTGAAGATTCAGCTTTGTCATTCTTCACTTTGGTTAATTTCTTAACCTCAGTGGTCTTCTTTGCCTTGGGGGCAATCTTCACCTTAGCTATCTTTTCAGCTTTGGTGGCTGTGGGGCACTTACTAGCAATATGATTATTAAGTCCACAGTGATAACATTTCCTATAACTAAAAGTAGTTTTAGGAACCTTTGCATGCTGGATGGGTTTTCTAAGTTTGGAAGGACCAGCATCAAGTATACCTCTGGCAGTGGAAATGAGAGGAACTTTC
This sequence comes from Saussurea involucrata, assembly GCA_033807775.1. Taxonomy (NCBI): domain Eukaryota; kingdom Viridiplantae; phylum Streptophyta; class Magnoliopsida; order Asterales; family Asteraceae; genus Saussurea; species Saussurea involucrata. Next base: position 23,897,838 of record CM066324.1, read on the forward strand.
AGTTCTTCGGATTTCTTACCAGTGACATTCACTCTGATTCTAGGAGTAGATCGCTGAATAGATCCACGCAGAGTAGATTCAGAGATCTGATTCCTTGATCCAGAGGAATGAATTACTAAAGCTTTAGAAGCATTCAGCGTAGGTATTAAGATACCCTTCTGAGGTTTTTGATAAATAGCAATTCCTTTTCCTTTGTCTTTAGAGACTAAGGAAGGTTTTTCAACCGCAATACCTTTACCTTTGTCTAAGACTAGGGTAGGTATTTCCTCAGGGATAGGAGTTCTGGACGAGGAACACTGAGAGGATGAAGTGGCAGCGACTGAGGATACAAAAGTTCCAAATAAGAGCATGGAACGATCAGTGGTTGGTGTTGGAGTTTTATAAGTGTAACCCAAACCACGTTTGTCACTCAGTGGAATCTGAGACTTTATTATCTCAGTGATCTTTATTGAAGAATTACACCATCCTTCAACAGTAGCTTTTTCAGCTTTCAAATCAGCGATAGCCTCAGCTCGTTCGATCTTGACTAGTTGATTTAAATGAACTTGATCTTTAAAATTTTCTTCAATATTAGAAAGCTTTTCTATTTGAAGATGACATTTTCTAAGTTGTTCAGCGAGATCAAGATTTTGATTTTCAACTATCATTTTGCCATTCATGGCATCATATAAGCTCATAGTCAGCAGATCGATTTTACGAAGGCTATCAGCTTCATCAATATTTGAGATATTGGTAAAGAAAGAAGTAGATACCTGAGAGGTAGAGGCCGAAGTAGAAGTTGAAGTAGAGGGAATGTCAGACTTGTCTTCCTCTTCTTCAATTTTGGCCATAAGACAAAGATTGGCTATTTCATCATCTTCAGAGTCAGATGATGATGATGATTCTTCAGAATCATCCCAATCGTAATCAGCCATCAGGCCTTTGCCTTTCTTCTTAAAGCTTTTCAGCTTTGCATCTTCTTTCAACTTTTGATATCTGTCATCTCTACACCTGGGGTTAGAGGAATTTTTAGGAAAAGTTGAGTTTATCATCCTATCATTCCATAGATTTAAACTATCTCTGGAGAATTTAAGGGATTGTGCAAGAGAACCGTTGTCGATATAGTTGGTGTTTGTATTGGTGGTCATTTCTACAAGAAGAGAGATTAGTATAGAAAAAGATCTTGTTTATGAGATTAAACAAATCTGCTCTGATACCACTTGTTGGTCCCTAAAGGGATATACTAATTTGTAGAGGGGGGGGGGGGGGGGGTGAATACAAATACACAAGTTTTTACTTTCTAAATTGTTTATTGATAAATCATTAACAATTTACAGCTTGTTACAGAACAAGATTAAGGATAAATCCTAAATCTAAACAAGTTGGAACACATAGATTCTTGCACTAAGAAAGATGAGGAAATCACTAATAAAATCCTATCTTATGAGACTTCTTGACCAGAGTTAACAAGAGTACTTCTAAATGAAGTGGGGAAGTCTTCTTATATACTGCATGCATTTAATGCATGGCAGAATATACTTTACACGTGGCAGCAGCTGATTGGTTGTAGGTTCTGAATTGAGTAGACAACCTTAGTAGCAGCATGCATGAACAGTGCAGTATCAGAGTGGTTGTACGATTTCAAACAATAAGAAGGTTCTTTTCTGACAATTCGTACGAAGTCGTGCAAGGGGGATTAAGACAAAAGTACTTTGTACGGAGGACTTCATGATTAGCTTATCGTTGATTCAGAGACTTCATCATTCTATCAGCGAATGATAAAGTTCATCGATGGCTGAAGTCTTGTACTTGATACTTCACGTTGAGTGGACAAATCTGAGTCTTCGCTGATCCGCATCAGTTCATTAGGAGACTTGTCACTGGTTCTTGGGCTTGATCTTCGACTTCAGCGTAGAACCTATGTTGACGTGAAACTTGTCTTCAGGGATCATAAGTAAACAACTATGATTGTCAGCGATCACCAGAGGTCTGAACAGGCTCAGAGCTAATGTTCCTGAGAACATAAAAGATGGTGAACAGTTACGCTGAATAATGTATGAAAACATCAGCGATCACCCACAAGACTGAACAAGCTCAGAGCTTGGAGGATGAACAATGTTCGCTGAATGTTTATTCTAAAGAACGAGAGTTCCTATCAGCGATACCGAATTGAGTCTTGGTACTTATCAGCGATAGTAAAACTCTAATACATTGTTTACCTACAATATTCACTAAGTAGAATATAGAGAGGGTCATTATAAAATTACCGAGGGTTTGGATCAACACTAGATCTTCAAACAAGGATCAAGCATCCACTTCTAACTCTAAACCTAATGATCTTGATTTATTGTTTGAATATTTTTATGATGATTTTTTCGGAAGTGATAAACCTACTTCATCTATATCTAACAGGAGCAATGTTGCCACACCACCAGTTAATGCTACATTGTCAGGGCCTACACCGGAACTGACTACCCCTTCATCTGGTGCAACAACTCCTGCTTCGTCTTCAAGTAACACGCATATGGCATCTCCACAAGCAACATAACATATATCCACAAATGGTGCTTCTACGTCAGGTACAACTTCTAATGCCAATGGTGAGGATTCTGCAACTCAGCGTGAATCATCTTCTGAAGCATAACCGAAGGCAGTTCCTGTTGACACTTCTGTCAATGAACCCGCCCCACAACCGGAACCTACCTTGACAATAGAGTTGAATTTTGATAAAGATCCTACCTTAGTGGATCCCAACTATGGTGCTATAATTGTTCATCCTCACGCTTCAAGATGGACTAAGAGTCACCCCATTGAACAAGTCATTGGTGACGTCTCCGAACCTGTAAAGACAAGATCTGCAACGGCTAACGAAGTCCTTTACGCGCTTTTTCTAAGTCAAGTTGAACCCACAACAGTTCGACAAGCCCTAGAAGATCCGAATTGGATCATTGCCATGCAAGATGAGCTGAATTCTTTTGAAGCATTGAACGTGTGGCGATTAGTTCCTAGACCCAAAGGTAAAACGATAATTGGTACCAAGTGGGTCCTGAAGAATAAGAAAGATAAAGATGGGATTGTTGTGAGAAATAAAGCACGCCTTGTAGCCAAAGGGTATAAGAAACATGAGGGAATAGACTACGATGAGACGTATGCACCGGTGGCTCGTTTAGAGGCAATTCGGATGTTTCTTGCATTTGCCGCTTTCAGAAACTTCACTGTCTATCAAATGGACGTGAAGAGTGCTTTCTTGAATGGCATCTTGAAAGAAGAAGTATATGTTTCTCAACCAGAGGGTTTTATGGACAAAGATAAACCAGATCACGTCTACATACTTGACAAAGCTCTCTACGGTCTAAAGCAATCCCCTCGTGCCTGGTATGAAATCTTATCTACCTACCTACTTGGTGCTGGCTTTCGGAAAGGTAAAATCGACACAACTCTCTTCACTCTGCATAAAAATGGTGAGATCCTTCTAGTACAAATTTACGTTGATGATATTATATTTGGTTCAACTGACCCTGGATTATGTACTTGGTTCTCGGGTATAATGATGACCAGATTCCAGATGAGTATGATGGGAGAGATTAATTTCTTTCTTGGATTACAAGTCAAGCAATTCTCAACAGGTATCTTCATCAACTAGTCGAAGTATGTGTTCGACATCTTGAAGAAATTTAAGATGGAAAACTGTACCTCAATTGGTACACCTATGGCTCCTGGATCTAAAATTGGTCCGGATCCACATGGTGTAGATGTAGATGTTAAGAATTACCGAGGTATGATAGGCTCATTAATGTACCTGACGGCAAGTCGTCCAGATATAATGTTTTCGACATGTCTCTGTGCAAGATTTCAGGCACAACCAAAGGAATCACATCGGAGTGTTGTTAAAAGAATCTTTCGATATTTGAAGGGGACACCATACCTTGGTCTGTGGTACCCGAAGGGAACGGGATTTGAACTCACTGCATATTCTGATGCAGATCATGGAGGTAGTATGCTAGACCGGAAGAGCACATCTGGTGATGTCCAGTTTTTGGGTGATAAACTAGTAAGTTGGTCCTCGAGGAAACATAACTGTATTTCAACATCAACTGCGGAGGTAGAATATGTGGCCGCTGCCAGTTGTTGTTCACAGGTTCTGTGGATGAATACTCATCTGTCTGACTATGACTTCAAGTATGAGAAGATCCCCATTTACTGTGATACAAGAGTGCAATTGCAATATCAGCTAACCCGGTCCAACATACAAAGACCAAACACATAGACATAAGGTATCATTTTATTAAAGATCATGTTGAAAAAGGTACGATTGAATTATACTTTGTCACAACTGAGTTTCAACTTGCCAATCTCTTTACGAAAGCCTTGGATGAAAAACGTTTTAATTTCTTAGTATCCAAGCTCGGCATATTGAACATGAAAGTTTAATATTCTATATTGATCATATAATGGATGGAAATATGTGTAGTTCAATCTAGTTATCTCTATCTAGGTTGATACATACAAATTTTCATCACATTCTATTCTCAATCTAAAATATTTTATTCTCATGTCTTTGTTGTTTTTCATTGTTTATTCTCTTTGTTACTTTATATTTCTTGTTATGATATCCATGCCTGCATGAGGTGTGTTCATAGTCTCAGGGGGAGTACAAACTAAGTAGTATGCACAAGAATAGGGGGAGTGTGCATTTCTGACTAAGATTGTAAGTGTTGATTTCCTGTGCTCCTTACTTGAAGATCACAAGGTATGTTCTCTAATCTGTTTTTCAACCACAAACTCTTAGATGATGAAAATCAATTTTCTAAAACTTACTTGCATCATTTAAGGGGGAGTGAAAATGTTTTGATACCTTGCGTGCTTAATCAATTGGAAGTTGGACATCTTCCAATGTGATAATTTTTTCAATTTTTTTTTAACTGGAAAAATGTCTAAGTGCTATCAATATCGCAACCCACACTTGCGATTTCATAGGTGAATAGTGAGATATCGCAGCCTTCTATTGCGATATCTCAATGAACAGTGCCATGTCGCAACCATGCACTGCGACATGACCATGTGAACAGTGCCATGTCGCAACCGTGCATTGCGACATGATCATGTGAACAGTGCCATGTCGCAACCGTGCACTGCGACATGACCATGTGAGCAGTGCCATGTCGAAACTGTGTACTGCGACATGACCTTGTGAACAGTAACATGTCGCAACCTTCTGTTGCGACATGATCAATTGTCAACTCGCAGTTAGTTCATTGGGACTTGATGACACGTGGCAGGTCAAACCTTGGACCAATCATATTGTGCCACGTGTCCCTCGGTTTGAAAAATCGTATAAATCAAGGGTTTTGACTTTTCAACTCGAAAACCCTTAAACCCTTTCAAAATCTCTCTCAACTGACTTTTCGATTCAGACCGATTTCGTGATTTCTGTTCCGTTCGTTCATCTCAGATCATCATAAAGGTATCGTATCTCGAATCTCATCAACTTTCATTCATTAAATCACATGTTTCGATATGTTTTTAGGGTTTTAGGCTCGTTCTTTATTTCAATCTGCTAAATCATGCGTATTAGTGTTTGTTAGGGCATTTAAGTGATTAGGGTTTGTTCTAGAGGTGATTGTGAGTTCATTAATGTAGGTTTTAACACTTTTTGGGGGAAAGACTAGAATTTTGGGCCTGAACACTTAGGAATACTTCGGTGTTCATACAAGTCGCAATGCACTAAGCTTCAAACCTTCAACCATGTCGCAGTGGTCTTACATTCAACCATGTCGCAATGGTCTGTTGCAACATGGACCAAATCGCAACCTTGTGTTGTGACTTCACCATGTCTTAGCTTTGCATTGCGATATCTCAATGGCATGCGACATCCTCTTTCATGTTGGTTGCGACTTGCCCAACACTTAGGATCTTTTTTGAAAAAGGTATAAAATTTCAAGGCAGATTTGTTTTTGGCTAGTTTCTTAACTGTGTACTGTTCCAGATGGCTGATCATGATGGAAATGCCTCGGATGACAACACCATGATCTGTTCACATCGTTCATCACATCCGTCAGTCAATGCACATGATCTGGACGAAGAAATCTTTCCGAGTACTAATGCGGTGCAATTTCTGCACAACAACCATCACCTAGATTTCGCGGTCCCTTTTGACTATCGAGATCATTCGTGGTCACCCTTTACTGACTGCATTGACCAGAGTTGAGCTCGTGCCCGCAATCTACCTTAAACAATTCTGGAGTACACTGAAATACCATCCAACCGCCCGAGTACCACACTTTACTGCCAAACTTGACCACTTCGATGTCCGATTCACTCTAAGGGGACTCAGTCGATCACTAAACCTCCCGAGTGAGAATCTTCAGGATCCGGTTCCCGAATCTTAGCTCTATGATGACATCCGAAGTTTGGGTTATCAACCTCCAGAGAATGCCCCACTTACTGGCTCATCCACCTTCAGACGGAACTACCTACCGAGAATATACTACTCCATATGCTCAATATTCAACCGTTGCATGACCTTAAAGCATACTGGACTAGACAAGACAAACCTATCCACATTGCGCATGTTTCATGCATTCGTTTATAACCACAACATTAACTATGCCGTCTTGATATGGAATGAGATCGTTGAGCTTGTCGCGGATCAGTTAAAACCAAAGATGAGATGAAACTTCATACCATTTCAGCGTTTCTTCCAGATCTTGATTCATCAAGCTATGGTAGACAACGATCAGATTCCAAGACGAGAGAATCACCCCATAGGCCCAAGCCAGTACATGCACTATCTAAGAATGCCCAAGCAGATCAACTTTGCACACATCGCCGTTCTACGTGAAGATCTGCTCGCTTATGCTGACCAACAGTCTGGGGTAGTTAGGCAATATGGGATAGATAATGCATTGATGGTCAATCCAGAACCGGAGGGACCTCCCCACGATGCTAATCCTTTAGGCGGTGAGGAAGTCCAAGTCGAGGGGGTTCAGGAACAGGGGGATTTTCCTGAACAACGAGAGGTGAGGAAAACGAAAAGAAAGAGAGTTGGGAGAAGATTACGGACTGTTGGCCAAGCATCTTCCTCGAAATCAGCTTAACCACCGCCTCGACCTCCTCCCCAGATCTTTGATGATGATGTGTCATGGGATAAAGCTTATGCCATTGCATCATCTTCTGATGATGATGCAGTTAATCAGGACGATGAGACAGGACCCTTCTTTCCTTCCTTTGACGATGATGATGACGATGATGACTCAGGTCATGACCCTTTGGTGAATTTGATTCCTAGACATATGGGAAAGAGACCACGTGTTGTGAGTTAGGATGCTGATTCCACTCGGAACACCGAACTTCTCAACACTGCAACTGATGTTGCGAGTCCTTCATCTGTGAACGAAGAAGTAGAAAAACAAGTAGAAGTAGAAAAGGAAGTTAGTGGTGATAATGAGGGGAGAAAAGAAATGAGTGAAGCTGTGAAAGAGTCAGATAAAGTTTTAACTACTGAATCTCCCACACCGATCTGAGCCGGGTAGCCACATCTTCTACCAACGAGCGTACGTCGCCGTTGCGTATTGAACAAGTCGTGGTCCGCCCAGCCATGCATAGCACAGCCCCACTAAGCCACTCATCGGCATCTCAATTTGTCGATGTTTCATTTTCCACAGGGGATCAAGCTCAACTTCTATTGGCGACACACTCGGTGTCTGCTGGTATTGAACCAGGTAGGCTCCTGCCCCGGCCACCACTTTTTATTCCACGCACATTGAGTCTAGGACCATTTGGTAGAACATCCATTCCTAGGACACAATTGCTGGAACAACACCAAGTTGCGGGCTTCCGAGCCCCAACCGGAACACCCAGAGTGAGGTCGCCATTCGTTGGTACCCCACGAAGACAGGGTGGAAGTTCTGTCATGGTCAACACTTTGCCAGCCATGAGCACAGGCAGTACGGTTGCTACAACCGCTACTTCAACCGGTAACCTAGGTGGTCCGGAAGTTAGCTCAATTTTCCCAAATTTTCGTCATGAACAGATTGTACAGATGCTCGGGCCATATCCGCATTTTATTACTCTACCATTACTGGCTTCTGCAGTAGGTACTATAGACAGATCGTACAAGCAACACCGTGCACACATGCAGAGATCAGTTGATCAGTTAGCATCTGAAGTCAGCCGAGCCATAAAGGGCAAACATATAGCTGAATCATCATCCACTCCTCAAGATCCACCATCCGACAATCAACCTAACCCACAACATCCATCATCTGTATCTTTACATCTTATACCTGAAGACCAGCTTAAATCTGAGCTGTTATCCCGCCTTCTAGCCAAAAGCGACTATAGTACATCTGAAGAAGTTGACTTAATTTCCTTACTTCATCAACAAACACCACCTCCAACCCAACCTCAAACTTCAACATCCACAGATACACAACTTCTTCTGGCAAACCAACTTCAGAAGCTTACCGACTCTATGACAGATATGACGAATGCTTTGATGCATGGATTCACCAACATCAGTAACAGGCTCAAAGTTGTAGAAGAAAGATGTGGTATTGAATCAGAAGTCTCTCAGAAAAGAAGACATGATGATTAGGATCCGCCTGATCAACATGAGGGGGAGAAGAGAGCAGGGGTTGGAGAGTCTAGTGCTGCTGCTTCTACTGGTAACGCTAATGAACCTGAAGCTGGGGGGAAATACAGGTGAAGGTGGAACGGCGACAGATGTGGTACAGACTGTTGATACAGAAACACTTGTTCTAGCTGATGTCTTAACCGGGGTTGAAAAGCCTTCGGCTGTTGACAATAGAACAACAGATGTGCGGATGGCTGATGATATGCTTATCGAGATGATCTATATTGATTCTGAGGAAGAGCCAGAGCATTTGAGCCACAATATAAAAGAAAAAATGGTTGATGCTTTGGATGATGTATTAGATACCACTGGGAATCAGGTTATGGAAATCGAATCTGAAGATGATGCTCCACCATTGATAGAAACCACAGGTCCAAGTTCAGGTACTTCAGCTCCACATGCACCGGTTATATCGGATGGTAAGATCAGAGATCGAGTACTTGAGGCAGAACTCCGCTTCTATCAAACTGTCATTGATGCTGAACCGAGGTACGTGGCTACTGGAGAAAGAGTAGCAATCATGACTCCGTATCTAGAGACCCTGAGGAAAGAATTATATGTACGGGATGTTCAGCGGATCAACTTGGAGAAAGTATTTGGGATTAAAGACTGGCCGTCACTGAGGAAGATCGAGTTTCTGTACGTTATGAGAAATAAAGACAGAGGATCAAGTGTTGTCAAATCAGACAATATGATTATGAAGCTGCTGAAGGTTGAATCTCTAAAACTACACGATGTATTTTATCCTGAGTTCACCGTTTTGAGATCAGATGGTACTGAATGTGTATTCTCGGAGGCTGACTTCAAGAGTCTGAATCTGCATGATCTTTTATGTCTTTACAACCTCCTAGCCACCCGTCCAGAGAAGAAGATAGAATACAGAGCTGCTTACCAAAGTGTGAGGAAGTTTATGAAGAATATTCTGAAGTATTCATACCTCACTGACTTTCAGATGGGTTTGGAATCTTTTCAAACTCATGTGAACTTAAAAAGACCAAACAGACGCTTATCAGATATTCAAGGTATCCCCGCCTACACTGTACTAAACAAGCCTGAGCTCGGGGTTGTTTACATTGATACTGACTCACATAAAACATTTATGAGAGTTATTGAGATCAACAAGTACTGTGAGGGTACTTTGAAGATTATTCTGGTTCACTTGGAAAGTAAGCTTCGTCTGGATGCGAATGGAGAGGTAAAACTCACTGAGAAAGAAAAGAACTTGATCAACCAAGTGATTGAAGCCATCTCCCACCGGAAAGACTACCGCCTTGAACTGCGAAGATTCGAGATCATCTTTGGTATTCGGAAGAAGAATGTGACCCCGGTGGACGTCTAAATCTTTTGCTCTACATTGGTACAAAAGGGGAGAATGTTATATATATATATATATATATTGTTAGTGCTTAATTGTTATTGTACCAAGTAGATGGACTATTTTGTAATAGGGCTATTCTATACCCTAGGTATATATAGTTTGCTATTTTCCCTTTTGGGAAATTATGTCATCCATCACACACACTAGCCACACACACTCAAGAGAGTTCTTCATTGTAATTGTGAGCTATTGATTCTTAAATGATATAGAGATGACTTCTTTGATGTTTATAGATTGATTACTTGTTCTGGGATCACATATGTATATATAACATTTACAACCACTATAACTTACAAAAATATATACAGTCCAAATATATATGTATATTACTCCAAATCAAAATATAAACATGTATTAGTATGTATTTTAGATGTTAAATCAAAATTCAGTTACTCGATATGGTTTTGAATATATCTCGATTTGTTTTGGTACGCGTGACATTAAGTTTTTTTTGGATTAGATTGAGTTTCTTTTGGTTTTTGGTTATTAATTATTATACGAGGTATTGATTTTTTGTATTAGGTTAAAATAAATTTGATTCCTATTTACCGGAAAGATGTGAGATTTAAACATGTGTAGTGTCTCACATATGTGATTTAAAATAGCTTTCATAAACGGGAAAAAAATCCCCGTTTCCTCGTTGAAGATCGGGATGGGGATGTGATCATATTCTCAGGCGGGGATGGGGATCGGGATGAAGATGTAGGATCGGGGATGGGGATTCAGGTCTCCGCCTCATTCCCATGCGTATTACCGGTGACTGTTGCTAGAGATATTTTATCGGTTTGTTTTGCAGTGAGAGAATTAAATTGAAAAAAGAGTTAACAAATGTCGAATAAACAATTTAATAATTTACTCAAGCCCACTTCAGAACAAAGGTCTTGATAAACGAGGATGGAGTTTTCGGAAACGATCAGGCATCGAGTTCTGAGCAAGACCGTCGTTACGGAAATGCTGTCTTCATAGAACAAAGAGATCCTGGTTACTAAAATACCTTATTCAGAGAAGAGAGAAAGCTCGGTTACTGAAATACCGTCTTCAGAGAACAAGAAGAGCCCGGAACCTGTTACTCTTAGTTCTGAAGCCATATCTAAGAAAAATTCCAACAATCAATGGACAAAAGAGATGCTTCAGTTGTCAAACTCGATCACCAAAGGATTCTACAGTGCCAACTATGACGAACGAAGCTGCTTTTCCAGATGACATTAATTGTGAATCCGTTCCTGATGAATCAGCCACAGCCGAAGCTGCTCGTGAAGATGACATAAAGTGTGAATCCAGTTTTGATGAAGCAACCATCATTGTCATCCAGACACTTGTTAGGATATTTTTGGTATGTATTTTTTTTTATTACGTGCTAGAAATAGAGATGACATCTGTTTAGCACTTCGGATTTATGGTTAACCATTTGAATGTGGTCTGTCTATACATCTAAATAGACAAAATCTTGAGGTTCCATTCTTTTATACTATTTTCTTGCTTTCTTCAATTTGTTGGTCCTGTTTATTCCAAATGTAAACTCTAATTGCATTTTTCTAATTATTTAGATTGATTAACATGCTTTTTCTCTTCTTTTTACATAAACTCCGAGTGCATTTTCCCACTGATTTAGAATGACTAATACTCTACTTGAAATAGTGTTTCATGGTCGTTTTGAATGGTCAAAAACATGCTCATTGTGTGATTAAGGTTGGAATTCATAATCTTCAAGATTTTTCGGAAGGTCATCTGTGTAATTTCAACTATAAACGTTTTCTCTTGTTGCCACTTTGCTAGCCTAAAGTCTGCAACCTTGTAAATAAAAAAGGAATAGTGTTTTCAAGATCATATTAAATCAACAAGTGTAAACAACATCTAAAACAATTTTTAAAGGAGAAAACCATGTTTGGAACAAATTGATAATCTTTCAAGTTAAAAAAAAGTTCCAAATTTGACTAAAAAGGTCCCATCAGTTACCAAAACAATAGTAACAATTATGCATTAGGTTTATTTTTTATCTTAGGGGTTGTTTATCAAACGCTTATAGGTAAGCGCTACCGTCAAGAGACACAACTATCACATACTTTATTGGCTAATATTTTTAGCCATCAAAATTAATTGTTGGTAAATGTCTTCTACTCGGTAAACGCTTATTGGGTAAGAGTCTTTTCCTTCACATACCGAGTAAGATTTTCGGTCCTTCTATGTCTTTTATCGGGTAAGATTGTTGGTTTTGTAAACGACCCTAAGTTTCTTTTTATCGATTAGACTATACATTCAAAATATTGCCAAAAACCCATTTTTGTTTTGCACTGAACTAAATTATTCAACGTCTACCGATCATCCCTTAAGTCATTATGTAAAAACATGTTTTTTCTGTTTACAATAAAGTTACACATCCCACCAAATTGTGCTGACACACATACTAGTCACTAATAATACAAACTACATTTCTGAATAAGATATGCACAATACAACAATTGTGAATCACAAATGATCATGAATCATACTAACAAATGTAAAATCAATATTGACAACAATCAAACTATCACATATGATTCTAGTATTAAATACCCAAGACAACAAAACAAACAAAAATCAGGAACATTTTAAAACTATTGAGATGTTTACTTGCTTGCTTCATCAATGACAATAATAAAATTATCATAAAACAAACCTAAATGGGTCTTCAATGGTGTTTCTAAGCCTTCTAATGTCTGACTTTTTTGCAATTCTACTATTATTACGTAGTCATGTTAGTGCCTAAATTCTAATTGTACTAAGTAGAGGGGCTTATTTTGTAATAGGGTGATTCTTTACCCTAGGTATATAATGTTTGTTTCTTTCCTTTTTTAGGTAACAAGAGTCACCTACACACACTAGCCACACACACTTGATTTGTTCTTCATTGTATTGTGTGAGCTTGATTGATTCATTGAATATAGAGGTGGACACTTTAATGTTATTGGATTGACTACTTGTTTCTGGGATCACAATTGATATCAGAGCAATGTATTCATCTAGATCAGATTAGATTTTATTGAGAGTTTTTGCATTTTGAGTGTTCTTCAAGTTTTCATCCATTTCTTATTGATTTTGATCATTTGAGTTCTTCAAATGGATTAGCATCGATCTAGAAGTGTTTGATATTCATTTCTGCGTGTTTTGATTCCATAATTACACCAGAATCGATCTCAAATCGTGCAAACTCGGATTTTCGGACTTTTGAGCAAAAACCTACTGTTTTGGATCGAAAATCACTGTTCTAGTGGTTTTTGGACAATACTTGAAGTAGTAAATCTGTCCAGAATTGTATTTCGACCTTACCTACCAATTTTCAGATCATTTGGATAATTATTGAAGAATCAACTCCCGATCATTTGAATCTTCATCGAAATCGCAACCATGATATTCATCGAAATCGCAATCGTCTGATATTCATCGAAATCGCAGTGAATGTTGAGTGAACAGTTCCAAGTCGCAGTGACCTATTGTGACTTGACTCCCAAATCGCAGTGACCTATTGCGACTTCGATGCCGAATCGCAGTCCATTACCCCGTGAACAGTACCAAATCGCAATCCTCTATTGCGACTCGAGTGAATTTTTTACTCTGTTGCGATTCCATTTCATTGCGACTCCAAGTGTTGCGATTCCAATTATTGCGACTTCATTTGTTGCGATTCCAACTGTTGCGACTTCATTGCATTGCGACTTCAAACCTATTGCGACTTAAGTGTGTTGAGCCTTTAGTTTGAAAAATATTTTTTTTACTAATCAAATCTAAAGAATACAAACGATCAAAGACAAGTAATCGAATATGACTGCTAGAGATATGTTAACGATTGGATCTAAGGATAAACCACCGGTTCTTTTTCCCAAAGAGTTTAAAATATGGAAAGACCGTTTTATGGACTATGTGGAGAGACAAGAGAACGGGGAGTTCATTTCACACTCACTGATTAATGGGCCGATGGAAAAGATAATGAGAAGAGGAATTCTTACCGACGGTGAACCTATTCACGACTTTGTTGAAGTTTTACCAATTCACTATGACCCTGAACAGAAGAAGAGATATTATGGGGATAAGATGGCAAAGTCCCTTGTAATTCAAGCATTGACTAATGATATTTACCGAAAGGAAGATAGCAAGAACCACTCCGAGAAAGCCATGTTTGATGAATTGATAAAACTTTATCAAGGTTCTGAGATTGAAAACCAGATGAGAATTTCAAATGCTATTAATCTGTATGAGAGTTTTAAACAGAAGGATGGTGAAGCTCTTGATTCCACATACGATCGTTTTACTACTATCTTGAACGAGCTGAACAGATACAGCATCAACAAATCGATAATTGAGCATAATGTGAAGTTTTTGAATGTACTTCAACCCGAGTGGAAGAAGTATGCTCATCGTATGAAACAAAATTCAAGGCTGAATGTTTTGCCTCTTCAAGAGATGTACGAGACTTTGAAACAGGATGAAGAAGATGCTGAAGCCAAGAGGGCAAAGAAAAAGAAGAAGGACAAGAGGGAAGAGAAAAGAGAGGATAAGAAGGAAGAAGAACTAGATCCGCTTGCTTTGGTGTCTGTCAAACCAAACAGAAATTATTCAAAGCATTCTGATGATGAAAAGGGTGAAGATGGTGAGACAGATGATGTTGAAAGTATGAAGCGAGCAATGGCACTTCTTACTAACTCTTTTCAGAGAAAGTTTGGAAAATCTCCCGGGTCCAACAATCAAAGGTATGCGTCTGGTTCTAAGAATTTTGAACACAAGGCGAATGTTGAGTCGAGTAGAAGGTTTGATGATAAGAAGGTTGAGTACAACAGAGAGGAGTACAAGAAGCCTGAGTATAAGAAGCCGGAAGAGAAAAGGGTGTTCGAAAAGAAAGAGGAAGTTTCGACATGCTACAATTGCGGGAAGCCTGGTCACTTCTCAAAAGAGTGTTGGAAGCCGAAAGTCAGGGATTCTACATACTACAAGAACAAGTTGCTGCTTGCCGAGAAGAAAGAAGCAGGGATAGCACTGATGGTTGAAGAAGAATACTGGCTCGATATGTCTGATGATGAAGATGAAAGTGAGAAAGATGATCAGACTAAGTTGTGCTTCATGACCAAGAACACTGATGGTGAAGATTTAGAGTCTACTTCCAATGAGGTACATTCCGATCTTTATAATCAATTCTTTACTCAACAGGCTTACTTAACAAAAAGATTAGAAAATCTTACAAAAGATCAAGATAGAGCAAATGAAATAATTTCCACTCAAAAGGCCATAATAAATGAACAAGAAAGTAAAATCGAAGCTTTTGAAAAGAAAAGGGCTGAGTTCGAAATTGGTTATGCGTACTTTCAAGACAGGATAACTGAACTATCTGATAAATTGCTGAATTCGGAAGTCAAGAATAGCGAGTTTGAAAGTCTGTTACATTCTTACAAAAATAGAAACGATGAGTTATGTGAAAGAATCAAGGATCTGGAAAATAAACTTTACAAAGCAGGTCAAACTGAACAAACAATTCACATGCATAAACCAAATGAGTTCAAATATTTCAACTCAAAGTGGGGAATCGGGTATGATAATCCACAATACCTGAGCAATGCTTTATCAAAATCTCCCACTTTGTACAAATTTGAATGGATTGAACTTGCTGTACATTCAAACTTTCAAATCAAGATGGATGATGAAGACTATAAGGCTGAAGAAGAAATAAAAAGGAAAACCACAGTTAAGATGCAACTTCCTTTTTGGTATGGTCCAGACAATGCAAAGGCATTGAATTCCAAGAAAACCTTACCAAACAATTATTTTGAGAGTTATGCTGTTAAAGAACCAGAGGAAAAAGTAAAATACCCAAGAGGCTCAATCTGACAAACCTACTTTGGAAGGAAAAAGGTATTTTCCACCAATGGTTCTTGAACAAAAACTCATGGACCTCGAAAGCAAGATCCAAAGCAATATTCAAGAAGTCAGAAATGACGAGAAGCTTGCTTTTGAGATTGAGAAGGAAGTTTTGCTTGCTGTATTTTCAGAACGTTTAAAAGGAATGAAAATCAAACTTGCGGAAATATCTGAAGAAAAAGCTTAAAAAGAAAAACAATCTTCAGATTCAGATGTTTCCTCATGCAAAGCTTTTATAGGAAATGCTATCTTGAGAGACTGGACAACCAATGACCAAGATGATTTTGAACCTTGGGATTTGGAAAATCAGTTTAATAAAGATCCTCCTATATATTTTCCTACAAAAGAAGATAAATTTTTTCAGAAAGAGTTTAATGACTTTCTTTTTCCCAAGTCTGATGATATCGGCAAACCATCCTATGATACTGATTCTGATTTTGAAAGCGAGAATGTTGGTAAGAACAAAGGTAAATGTGTATGTGAAGAGCCTGTTCAATTTGATTTTTGTGCCAAACTTCCAGATCACACTACTTTTCTAATAAATGAAGAGAAACCTGAAAAGATTATTTTAGAAGGAGAATCTTCAAAAACAGCTGAGAAAGTTTCTGTCAATGATGATCTTTCTAAATCCAAATCAAAACCATCATTATAGAAAAAGAAAAGAAAAACAAAAAGAAAGAAGCATGTTAACTCCTATCAGACTCAATATTCAAAAGCTTACAATTCCTATTTGTCTGGTTTTTCAGATCGTAATTTGAGAAACAACACGCGACTTGAGTGGAGAATAAAGGAGTCCACGCAGGATGTAGCCCAGATCAAAATATTCCCACGTTATTTCAAATGTTTTAAATTCCAAGAAAGACAATTTTGTTTCGAATGTTATGAATTATGATGTTGGCAATAGACGAAAACTTGTAGTTCCCTACAAGGTTTACTCAATGCGACAACTGATTAATTTGGCACGAGATCAAATTGTTGTGCTTCTTGTGGTCTGGATGATTTTATCTGCAAATCTGACTATAATCGTTGGTTTTACTCAAATGTTTATTTTAAATCCGATTATAGAAAGCAAAATGTGAAACCCAAGCCTACTAACCCAAAAGGACCCGATTAACAGTGGGTACCTAAAACTGTTTAATTTCCATTTTGCAGCCCAGTCATGTATGGTATTTAGATTCAGGGTGCACAAAACACATGACTGGAAGAAAAGAGCTGCTAGTTAATTTTGTAGAACAGGATTGTGGAAAAGTGAAGTTTGGAAATGATCAGTATGCTTCAATTTTGGGTTATGGGGACATTGTAAAGGACAATGTAAGGATTACAAAAGTCAATTATGTCGAGGGCTTAGGTTACAACTTATTTAGTATAGGTCAATTCTGTGACAAAGACCTAGAGGTTCATTTCAAGAAGACCCATTGTGCTGTTCTTACCGATGGAGGTGACGAACTTCTTGTTGGTTCTAGGAAGTCAAACCTGTATACCATTGACCTATCCACTCTTAAACCGAAGAACGACATATGTTTGATGTTAAAAGGGTCGTTAGAGAAAAGTTGGTTATGGCATAGACGACTATCTCATCTCAATTTCCGTTACATTCAAAAGTTGATGTTAGGTGATTCAGTCATAGATCTACCAGTTCTGACATTTGAGAAAGATAATTTCTGTATTGCTTGTGAGAAAGGGAAGATGAAGCGTACTCCTCATCCACCGAAACCCAAGCCCAGCCCAAGACAAGCTTTGGAAATCCTTCATATAGATCTCTGTGGTCCGATGAAGACTCAAAGTATCAATGCCAAACGTTACCTGTTAGTGATTGTTGATGATTATTCGAGATACACTTGGGTCAAGTTCCTACGCTCAAAAAATGAAACTCCTGACTTGATCATCTCGTTAATCAAACAGCTTCAAGTGAATCGTCAATAGTTAGTTCAGATGGTTAGACCAGATAATGGAACAAAGTTCAAGAACAAGACTCTTGATGACTTCTTCAAGTCATTAGGTATAACTCATCAGTATTCAGCGGCCAAAACTCCTCAACAGAACGGAGTTATTGAAAGGAGAAATCGTACACTTGTTGAAGCCGCAAGAACGATGCTGTCCTACGCTGGTCTACCACTATTCCTATGGGCTGAAGCTGTTGCAACGGCATGCTATACACAAAACCGCTCAATCGTTCATCGATGGTTTGGTAAAACTCCATATGAGTTAATGAATAATAGAAAACCTGTGATACACTACTTCCGTGTTTTTAGATGCAGGTGTATTGTGCTGAATGATAAGGACAACCTGAACAAATTCAGTCCTAAAGGTCTTGAGGGCTACTTCATCGGATACTCTCTCACATCAAAAGCTTACAGGATCTACCTCAAATCTTCCAGGAACGTGATGGAAAGCATTAATGTCAAATTCGACGAGACTGAAGCAATGGCTTCTGTGCAAAACAGTACAGAACCTGAGTTATCTGGTATTCTAGCATCTGGACAATTTCGTCCAATGATGACTAGATCGTCAAACAAGGATCAAGCTTCCACTTCTACCTCTACTTCTAATGAACTTGATTTATTGTTTGAATATTTTTAAGATGACTATTTTAACAGTGACAAATCGTCTTCATCTGTAAATGACAGGATTCAAGTTGTAACCCCGCCAGTACAAACTTCTATGTCAGGTCCTTCACCGGTACTGACTACACCAAATACTGGTTCAACTACTCCTATAATTTCTCCAAGGAACACATCAACAGATTCTCCACAAGCACGACAACAAATATCTACAAGTGGTGCTTCTTCATCTGGAACAACTTCAAATGACAATTCTACCGAATCAGTTCCCGAGGCTGTGCCGTTTGTCAATTCTGACAGGCAACCCGTCTCAAATCCGGAACCGACACTAACGATCGAGTTGAACTTTGATGCGGATCCTACCCTTGTAGACCCCAATGATGGTGCTGTATCTCTCCATCCACACTCTACCAAGTGGACACGCAGTCACCCAATTGATCAGGTAATTGGTGATGTATCTGAACCAGTAAAGACAAGATCCGCTTCCGCAACCGCAAATGAAATCTTATACGCGCTATTCTTAAGTCAGGTTGAACCTTCAACAGTTCAACAGGCTTTAGAAGATCCTGAATGGTTGATTGCGATGCAAGAAGAACTGAATCAGTTCGAAGCTTTGAAAGTGTGGAGATTAGTTCCGCGACCCAAGGGTAAAACAATTATTGGTACGAAGTGGGTCCTAAAGAACAAGAAAGATGAAGACGGAGTAATTGTGCGAAACAAAGCTAGATTGGTAGCTAAAGGGTATAGGCAACAGGAGGGGATAGATTATGATGAGACGTACGCGCCGGTTGCTCGTCTTAAGGCAATTCGGATGTTTCTTTCGTATGCCGCTTTCAAGAACTTCACTGTCTATCAAATGGACGTGAAGACTGCTTTCTTGAATGGTGTTCTTAAGGAGGAGGTGTACGTGTCTCAACCTGAAGGCTTTGTGGACAAAGAACATCCAGATCACGTCTACATTCTTGACAAAGCGCTTTACGGTCTGAAGCAAGCCCCTCGTGCCTGGTATGAAGTACTATCAACCTCTCTACTAAAAGCTGGCTTTGAGAAAGGTAAAATCGACACAACTCTATTTACTCTACGCAAGGAAGGTGATATTCTCTTAGTTCAGATTTACGTTGATGATATTATTTTTGGTTCGACTAATCCTGGACTTTGTACTTGGTTTTCGGGCATAATGATGACTCAATTCCAAATGAGTATGATGGGAGAGATTAATTTCTTTCTCGGATTACAAGTGAAACAATTTTCAACTGGTATCTTCATCAATCAGTCAAAGTATGTGTTTGACATTTTGAAGAAATTCAAGATGGAGAACTGCATTTCGATGTGTACACCTATGGGTCATCAGTCCAAAATTGGTCCTGATCCACATGGTGTTGATGCTGATGTAAAACTTTATAGAGGAATGATTGGGTCTCTAATGTACCTGACAACTAGTCGTCCAGATATAATGTTTTCGACTTGTCTCTGTGCTAGATTTCAAGCTAATCCTAAAATGTCACACCTTGGCGCCATCAAAAGAATTTTTCGATACTTGAAAGGCACTCTGTATCTCGGACTGTGGTATCTCAAGGGAACCGGTTTCGAACTCACCGCATACTCAGATGCTGATCACGGAGGAAGCATGTTGGACAGAAAGAGTACTTCTGGTCATATTCAGTTTTTGGGTGACAAGCTCGTGAGTTGGTCATCAAAGAAGCAAAATTGTGTTTCCACTTCTACAGCAGAAGCAGAATACGTTGCCGCTGCGAGTTGTTGTTCACAAGTTCTTTGGATGAAGACCCAACTCATAGACTATGGATATAAATATGAGAAAATCCCCATTTACTGTGACAGTAAAAGTGCAATCGCCATATCTGCTAATCCTGTCCAACACACCAAAACCAAGCATATCGACATCATGTATCATTTCATAAAAGATCATGTTGAGAAAGGAACTGTTGAATTATATTTTGTTACAACTGAGTTTCAGCTTGCCGATCTCTTTACCAAAGCCTTGGATGAAAAACGTTTCAATTTTCTTGTATCCAAGCTCGGCATGCTTAATATGAAAGTTTAACTTCCATATATTAAACATATAATAGATGGAAATATTTGTATCTTAATCTAGACTTTGCTTCTACATTAATACACTAAAATTTTCATCATATTCTATTTTTAATATATGTTATTTAAATTGTCATATCCTCGTTGTATTTTATATATTTATTCAATTTGTTCTTCGTTTCTCAGTTCGTTTAATTTGTCTTATTTATGATATGTTATGCTATCTGTATCTGCACGAAAGGTTTGTTCATGATTTCAGGGGGAGTAAACAGATTTCATCCTATGCACAAATCTAGGGGGAGTGTCCATACACATCATGTGAGTGTTGATCTGTTGTGTTTAACAATTTATGAGGAGTTAAGGTAAGTACTCTAACTCGTATTTAAACCACTTGCTTTTAAATGATGAAAATCTCTTTGCAAAATCTTTGCATCATTTAAGGGGGAGTGAAAACCGTGTTTTAAAACCTTAAGTGCTTAATCAATTGGTGTTGATCCAAACCCTCTGTGATTTGATAATGACCCTCTCTTATACTTGGTGAAAATTGTAAGTAAACAATATGTATCAGAGTTTCACTATCGGTGATAAGTACTAAGATCTTACAGTACCGCTGATAGGAACTCTCGCTCTTTAAATTAAACATTCAGCGAACACTGTTCACCATAATGCTTTGATACCACTTGTTGGTCCCGGAAGGCCTATACAAGTTTGTAGAAGGGGGGGGGGGGGGTTGAATACAAACACACTTACTTACTTTTCTAAATTGTTTATTGATAAATCATTAACAATTTACAGCTTGTTGCGGAAACAAGATTAAGGATAAACCTAAATCTAAACAAGTTGGAACACTAAGATTTCTTGCACTAAGAAAGATATGGAGATTACTAATAAAATCCTATCTTGAGAGAGATTCGAACTTGTCCAGAGTTAGCAAGTTACTTCAAAAGAAGTGAGTTCATCTCTTTATATACTGCATGCATTTAATGCAAGTCAGTATACACTTTACACGTGTCATCAGCTGGTTGGTTGCATGTCATTGACCTATGGTGACAACCTTAGTAGCCGCATGTATGAACAGTGTAGTATCAGAGTTGTTGTACGAATTCAGATAATCGGAGGTTCTTTTCTGACATTTCGTACGGAGTCGTGCAAGGGTGGTTTAGACAAAAGTACTTCTGGAAGCAAGTATCACATCTGGACGATGCGGTAAATTTTCTGAAGAACAGCCCCATCTACACAGCGCTGACAATAACACCTCCTGCCAGTCAGCGTCTATTATCCCAGTTCTGGTACTCGGCCAGACACACTGAACTACCCTCTGCCAAAGACGCATCCAAAACCATCGACTGCATACTCAGCGATACTGAGTATGGCACCATCAAGATAACCCCTACCATAATCCGAAAAGCCCTGAAATTCCCCTTTGCTACCAAAGAAAATCCCTTCGTTCCATTCCTTGACCACAAGAAGCACGCTGACAAGGAAGAAATCATTGCTTTCCTTGATGCAATGGGTTATATCTGGGATATTGGAAGAGACAAGAAGCCTGAGAAGAAGCTGACGCTGATAAAGAAATCCAAGATGCCCAGCGACATGAATTTCATCTTCGCTCATCTGATCAGCTGCATGACAGCAAAATCCGGATCTTCTGATCAAGCCGCCCAACCTCAGCAGTCCATGGGATACGCACTGCTGAAAGGTCTAAACATTGACTGGGTCTCCATTATTTATGATGATCTTATTCAACGTGTCGATTCTGCCGCTGACAGACCAGCATGGGTTCCTTACCCACGATTCATCAGCGCCATCTTTCAATATGGCCTGAAGGACAGCTATCCTGAAGAGGGTGATCTGAAACTTTCTCAGATTGGTCCTAAGGTTCTCGACTTTAAGCCTGTCGCCAATGAGGTACGTCTCTCTACTCTTCTCACTCTTCTAAATTCTCCGCTTTCTGTGGCTCCTTCAGCGACTAAACCCATCGTTGATACCCTGGCCACAAAATCCTCTCCTTCTAAGAAAAGGAAACACTCTACTACCCCTCTTGATTCTAAAAGGATCAAGAAAACCAAGGAGCAACCCCAGCAATCCCATGCTGAAGACTCCTCAGCTCATTCTGAAGAGCTGAAGGAACGTTCTGTGGTACGCTCTGCCACACCCGTACAAGCCATCCCTTTTATCCAACCTTCAGTGTCTCTCAACGCTGAGGTTAAAACTTTGGAACAAACCCAACCTTCTTCAGTCTCTCAAGAGACTGATGAAGTATTTATCAGCAAATCCAACGCTGAACTTGAAACCCAACCCCAACTCTTATCCTTCGCTCCTCCCTCCGTTTCTTTGGACACTCCTCCGGCTAAAACTGGAGATGCCATCATTCCAGAAGCCGCTGAAGCTTCTCATCAAATGATGAAGACAGGACCTGCAGCGATCACAATTCCTCACCGATCGTTTGAGGAAGATATGGAACACTATGCAGGAACCCGCAACTTTGATGATTTAATCAACCCTCCTGCAGGTACAAATACCACCTTAAACACTGTAACTAAACCTGAAACTTCTGAGCTTTCCTTTGTTCACAAGTACTTATATGTTACAGGTCCTAATTTGGGAGACATCAACGCTTCTCTGAAGTCCGTGGAAACAAAGCTGACCAGTCTTACCACCACTCTCTCCAACAATTCTACAGCTGTAACAAACGCTGGAGAAAATTTGACAAAGCTGACAACGGTGGTGGAGAAGAAAGCTTCCACTGAAGACATCAAGGGACTTGATAAGACTCTCGCCGATTTTGCCAAGGTGCTCTCTGACATCTACACTGACTACACCAGCCTCAAAAGCTCAGTTTCGACCGTGTCCAGCGAAGTAACAACGCTGAAGACGTCGGTTGGAAAACTCGAGGGTGATATGTCAGCAGTCAAGACTGACTTAGGCTCTGTAAAGACCGACGTTAGTTCTATGAAGACGATGATCGAGACGCTGGTCAACAAGGCAAATAATCCAGCTCCTGCTCCTGCCCCTGCCCCTATTTTGGAATCCTTCACAGCGGCGGATCGCACAGAGCTGAAGAAAATCACGCCTGCTATTTCTGGCCTTGAAGACAGAATAGCTAAGCTTGAAGGTTGTGTAAAAATCTCTGGCCCAGAAGACAGAGATAACACCAACGCTGAGTCTACCCATTCCTCCCCCGCCCATCATGAGAAAGAGGGGGAGAAGAGCGCTGAACAGGAGAAGAGCGTTGAACAAGAGAAGAGCGCTGAAGACCAGAATAAGAGCGCTGAAGACCTTTCCCATGATGAATCTATCAGGGGAGAGGGTAATGAAGATCTGATCAATGAACACCCTGAGGGAACCGAGAAGCTCGCCTCTGTATCTGAGGGGGAGCAACTCGAAGAAGATGCTGAGGAATCCGAAGCAGAAGAAGATGAAGACATCGACATCCCTGAAGCTGAACCATCCTCCTCTCCAAGGAACGATGATGATGATGATGAATCCTTGGCTCTCCTAACTAAAACGTTCAGGAGATTCGCCAAGAAGAAAATGTTTAGAAAGAACAAAACTCTTTCCATAGCTGACAAGCCTAAGTCATCAGCTTTTGTTGATAAGGCTACTGCTACTTGTTTCAACTGCGAAAAGACGGGTCATTTCGCTAACGAGTGCAGGTCAAAGAAAATCATGAGACTTTCAGCTTTTACAAATAAATCCTTTGTTCCAAGGAATAAAGATGACAAATACTCAAAGCTGAAGGAGAAGTATGCAAAGCTGAAAAGCTTTAAAAAGAAAGGAAAAGGCCTGATGGCTGACTATGATTGGGCTGCTTCTGATGAAGAAGCCTCATCATCTGATTCTGAAGATGATGAAGCAAATCAATGTCTCATGGCTAAGATTGAAGAAGAGGAAGAAAGTTCAGACATTCCCTCCACTTCAACATCTGCCATTCAGGTTAAGAAGGGTATCTGGTATCTCGATAGCGGATGCTCTAGACACATGACTGGAAAGAAAAGCCTGCTCGCTGAATACAAGGAAGAGAAGGGTCCCTCTGTGACCTTCGGTGGAAATGGAAAAGGACATACCCGAGGGTATGGTGTACTTTCAAATGGTACAACATCCTTCAGAAGAGTCGCATATGTTGAAGGGCTGAAGCATAATCTTCTGAGCATCAGTCAGCTTTGCGACATGGATAACAAAGTGATTTTCACTAAGGAATCCTGCTTTGTCTCTGACAAAAAGGAGAAGATAGCTCTCAGCGGTTATCGTTTGGAAAATGTTTACGTTATAAACATGGACTCAACAACCACTAAGAACTCCTGTTTCTTCTCAAAGGCATCTTCTGATGTCAACTGGCTATGGCACAAGAGGCTCTCACATCTAAATTTCAAGACACTGAATACTCTTTCCTCCAAAGAGTTAGTCACTGGTCTACCTCAGCATTCATACGCCAAAGAGTCTTTATGTTCAGCGTGTGAAAAAGGGAAGCAGACCAAGGCAAGCTTCAAGTCAAAGAAAGTCTCCTCAGTGTCATCTCCTCTACAACTACTCCATATGGATTTGTTTGGCCCCGTTAACAAACAATCCATCGCTGGAAAGAAATATACGCTGGTCATAGTTGATGAATTCTCTCGTTACACATGGGTAATGTTTCTCCGTTCTAAGAGTGACACCCCTGAAGAACTCATCACCTTTGTTCGGAAGATGGAAACTCTGAACAATATGACTGTTCGCTCAATAAGGAGTGATCATGGAACTGAATTCAAAAACAGTTCTCTTGATTCCTTCCTTGAGAGTAAGGGTATTTCTCACAACTTTTCGTCAGTGAGAACACCGCAACAAAATGGAGTCGCTGAAAGAAGAAATAGAACAATTATTGAAGCCGCACGTTCAATGCTCAGCAATTCTCACCTGCCTACTCAGTTTTGGGCAGAAGCTGTCAACACTGCTTGTTTTACGCAAAACAGGTCGCTGATAGTTAAAAGATTCAAAAAGACAGCCTATGAACTTTTTCATGGGAGAAAGCCTTCAATCAGCTTTTTTCACATCTTTGGATGTCAGTGTTTCATACTGAACAACAGAGATGCCCTTGGAAAGTTTGATCCTAAGGCTGATGATGGAATTTTTCTTGGATACTCCTCAGTTTCAAAAGCCTTCAGAGTCTTCAATCGTAGAAGACAAACTGTAGAAGAAACTATTCACGTCACGTTTGACGAATCCCGTTCAGCGAACTCTAAACCGAACGCTGATACTGAAGAACTGAATCAATGGATGTTTTCTCATCTTGGTGATTCAGATGAATTTCCCACTCCTCATGCTCACACAGTAGAAAATGATGGTCCTACTATCATTCCAAACATACAGAATAGTGAAGCTGAAACATCATGGGTCTCAGTTGTACCTATAAACACTATACCTGCAGTTGATCCAAATGCCTCAGAAATTCCATCTATTTCTCAGCAATCAGTAATGAAGTAACAAATGCAAGCATTCCTCTCTTAGCTGATAATCCAGAAGTAGCTGAAGCCTCATCCTCAGCTCCTCCAGTTCTAGATGAGTCAGTGACGTATGCTCCGGCTCAGCGATGGACTGCAAATCACCCAATTGATCAAATTCTTGGTGATCCAAACGCTGGTATTCAGACACGACGAAGTGCAGGTAATATTTGTTTATTTGTTAACTTTATCTCACTAACTGAACCAAAAAAAATAGATGATGCCCTCAGAGATCCAAACTGGGTCAGCGCTATGCAAGAAGAGCTGACTGAATTCGAAAGAAACAAAGTTTGGAAACTTGTTCGAAGACCAACTGACAAAACAGTGATAGGCACTAAATGGGTCTATCGAAACAAGTTGGACGAACATGGCACTGTAACTCGCAACAAAGCTCGTCTTGTTGCTCAGGGATACAGACAAGAGGAAGGCATAGATTATGACGAAACTTTTGCTCCAGTAGCAAGACTTGAATCTATTCGTCTTTTCTTAGCATACGTTGTACACAAAAACTTCACTGTACATCAGATGGATGTTAAGTCAGCATTTCTAAATGGAAAGCTGAATGAAGAAGTTTATGTGGAACAACCTCCAGGGTTTTCAGACTCTAAGCGTCCAGGTTATGTTTATAAGCTGGATAAGGCACTTTATGGCTTAAAGCAAGCTCCTCGTGCATGGTATGACACTCTTTCTACTTATCTCCACATTGAAAAACTTGAGCGAGGTAAGATTGACAAAACTCTATTTTTAGAAAAGTGAAAGGTCACATCATTTTAGTTCAAATATATGTTGATGACATTATATTTGGTTCTACTAACCCTGAGCTTTGTACTCGTTTCGCTGAAAGGATGAAAGATGAGTATAAAATGAGTATGATGGGTGAACTAACGTATTTCCTTGGTCATCAGATTAAGCAAACTGAAAAAGGAACTTTCATCAATCAGGGAAAATATGTTAGAGATATTCTGAAGAAATTCGACTTAACTGAAAGTTCAGCTATGAAAACCCCTATGGCACCACCGCTGATACTTGATAAGGACACAAAGGGTGTTCCTGTCAATGTCACGCTGTACCGTGGGATGATCGGCTCACTATTGTATCTTACAGCTAGCCGACCCGATATTATGTTTGCAACATGTTTGTGTGCACGATATCAAGCTGAACCTAAGATATCCCATATGAAAGCTGTAAAGCGAATCTTTCGATATCTTAAGGGTACAACGAATCTAGGTCTTTGGTATCCCAAAGATTCAGGATTCGACCTAACCGCCTATTCAGACAGTGATTTTGCAGGATGCAAAATGGATAGGAAAAGCACCACAGGAGGATGTCAGCTCCTAGGTGGAAAGCTGGTAAGTTGGACAAGTAAAAAGCAAAACTCAGTGTCCACTTCCACAGCTGAAGCAGAGTACGTAGCCGCTGGAAGCTGTTGTTCCCAAGTCTTGTGGATGAGAAATCAGCTACTAGACTATGATCTTCAGCTCTCTAAAATTCCAATCTATTGCGACAGCACAAGTGCCATCGCTATAGCAAACAATCCAGTGCTACACTCAAAGACGAAACACATAGAGATCAGATATCATTTTATCAGAGATCATGTGATGAATGGTGATGTAGAACTTCATTTTATCCCAACTGATTATCAGTTAGCTGATCTTTTTACCAAACCTCTTGATGAGACAAGATTCAACTTTCTCATCAGCGAGCTTGGAATGCTGAACTTTGAAGGATAAAATCTTCAGCGATTCACATTAGATCAGCGATAACATTATACAAACTTGTATAGGCTCTCGGATAAAATCAACTTGTACAATCCATTCTCATCTTCTCTCTGAATAAACTTGGTTAGCTGATATTCAGGTATGTTTTCTCTCTCTGACAAAACGCACGAAAATGCAAGATTTCAAAAGTTCAACATCGCTGAATATCTCTTCCTTAACAGCGATACTTTGAAAGTTCTTAAAACCCTCACTGATATTTCTATTCAGTGCTTCATGTTTTCCAAAGAGTCCCTGAATTTTTTCAAAACCTCAGAGACATCCTAAAGAATGTGAAAGGACAGTTGTGACGTCATTGCAACGGATAACACCAGGCACGATTTCTTTCTGACACACGTTTGCACGTTTCGTTCAAACTTCCAATCAAATGCAAACACGTGTCCGTGTCATGATGAAAACCTTTTCCCGCTCAAGGTTTTCTCTCTCTAAAACTCCCTATATAAACAACTCTTGGTTTATATTTGTCTTTTACGCGAACAATCTTCCTCCGCAAGAAAGAATCCTCTGTTGCATTTGTGCTCTCAAAAACCTCAAGAACTGTTCATCATCTTCCTCATCAAAACTTCAAGGTTAATATGTTCTTATTTTTTTTCAAATGCAGAAAACTTGTTTTCGATCTTCTCTTGGTTTTAACAAGATCAAACAAAAGAACTTTGTAAAATAAAATCATTTCTCTCATGGTTTTATGAACACAACCATTTCATGGTTGTTCTTCAAGTTTTAAATCTAAATCTTAAACTTGTTCTTCATTCGTATCCAGTTTTCTTTTAGAAACTGGAATACAAGACTTTATGGGTTTTACTTTTCATTTCTAAAATCAAGAAAAACCCTAATCTTCATTAAGACATTTATGTCTGAATAAAATGGACAAATTTCGAAAAATCTTAATGGAAATTCTTTCCATACTAAGACAATTCTTATTTGTTAACATCTTTGGTTGAACTGATAATACAGAGAAATGGCATCTTCAAAAATCAATGTCACCGCTGAGTCCATCTCCACTGACTCTGAGGAAGTGGACATCGTCAAAGCCCCTCAGGTCAAGTTCGAGCTGGATCAACTAGACTGGTCTAAGGCCAACAACCTCTCAGCGCTTCTCGAGTTTCCTCCTCGGAAGCAAGTATCACATCTGGACGATGCGGTAAATTTTCTGAAGAACAGCCCCATCTACACAGCGCTGACAATAACACCTCCTGCCAGTCAGCGTCTATTATCCCAGTTCTGGTACTCGGCCAGACACACTGAACTACCCTCTGCCAAAGACGCATCCAAAACCATCGACTGCATACTCAGCGATACTGAGTATGGCACCATCAAGATAACCCCTACCATAATCCGAAAAGCCCTGAAATTCCCCTTTGCTACCAAAGAAAATCCCTTCGTTCCATTCCCTGACCACAAGAAGCACGCTGACAAGGAAGAAATCATTACTTTCCTTGATGCAATGGGTTATATCTGGGATATTGGAAGAGACAAGAAGCCTGAGAAGAAGCTGACGCTGATAAAGAAATCCAAGATGCCCAGCGAGATGAATTTCATCTTCGCTCATCTGATCAGCTGCATGACAGCAAAATCCGGATCTTCTGATCAAGCCGCCCAACCTCAGCAGTCCATGGGATACGCACTGCTGAAAGGTCTAAACATTGACTGGGCCTCCATTATTTATGATGATCTTATTCAACGTGTCGATTCTGCCGCTGACAGACCAGCATGGGTTCCTTACCCACGATTCATCAGCGCCATCTTTCAATATGGCCTGAAGGACAGCTATCCTGAAGAGGGTGATCTGAAACTTTCTCAGATTGGTCCTAAGGTTCTCGACTTCAAGCCTGTCGCCAATGAGGTACGTCTCTCTACTCTTCTCACTCTTCTAAATTCTCCGCTTTCTGTGGCTCCTTCAGCGACTAAACCCATCGCTGATACCCTGGCCACAAAATCCTCTCCTTCTAAGAAAAGGAAACACTCTACTACCCCTCTTGATTCTAAAAGGATCAAGAAAACCAAGGAGCAACCCCAGCAATCCCATGCTGAAGACTCCTCAGCTCATTCTGAAGAGCTGAAGGAACGTTATGTGGTACGCTCTGCCACACCCGTACAAGCCATCCCTTTTATCCAACCTTCAGTGTCTCTCAACGCTGAGGTTAAAACTTTGGAACAAACCCAACCTTCTTCAGTCTCTCAAGAGACTGATGAAGTATTTATCAGCAAATCCAATGCTGAACTTGAAACCCAACCCCAACTCTTATCCTTCGCTCCTCCCTCCGTTTCTTTGGACACTCCTCCGGCTAAAACTGGAGATGCCATCATTCCAGAAGCCGCTGAAGCTTCTCATCAAATGATGAAGACAGGACCTGCAGCGATCACAATTCCTCACCGATCGTTTGAGGAATATATGGAACACTATGCAGGAACCCGCAACTTTGATGATTTCGTCAACCCTCCTGCAGGTACAAATACCACCTTAAACACTGTAACTAAACCTGAAACTTCTGAGCTTTCCTTTGTTCACAAGTACTTATATGTTACAGGTCCTAATTTGGGAGACATCAACGCTTCTCTGAAGTCCGTGGAAACAAAGCTGACCAGTCTCACCACCACTCTCTCCAACAATTCTACAGCTGTAACAAACGCTGGAGAAAATTTGACAAAGCTGACAACGGTGGTGGAGAAGAAAGCTTCCACTGAAGACATCAAGGGACTTGATAAGACTCTCGCCGATTTTGCCAAGGTGCTCTCTGACATCTACACTGACTACACCAGCCTCAAAAGCTCAGTTTCGACCGTGTCCAGCGAAGTAACAACGCTGAAGACATCGGTTGGAAAACTCGAGGGTGATATGTCAGCAGTCAAGACTGACTTAGGCTCTGTAAAGACCGACGTTAGTTCTATGAAGACGATGATCGAGACGCTGGTCAACAAGGCAAATAATCCAGCTCCTGCTCCTGCCCCTGCCCCTATTTTGGAATCCTTCACAGCGGCGGATCGCACAGAGCTGAAGAAAATCACGCCTGCTATTTCTGTCCTTGAAGACAGAATAGCTAAGCTTGAAGGTTGTGTAAAAATCTCTGGCCCAGAAGACAGAGATAACACCAACGCTGAGTCTACCCATTCCTCCCCCGCCCATCATGAGAAAGAGGGGGAGAAGAGCGCTGAACAGGAGAAGAGCGCTGAACAAGAGAAGAGCGCTGAAGACCAGAATAAGAGCGCTGAAGACCTTTCCCATGATGAATCTATCAGGGGAGAGGGTAATGAAGATCTGATCAATGAACACCCTGAGGGAACCGAGAAGCTCGCCTCTGTATCTGAGGGGGAGCAACTCGAAGAAGATGCTGAGGAATCCGAAGCAGAAGAAGATGAAGACATCGACATCCCTGAAGCTGAACCATCCTCCTCTCCAAGGAACGATGATGATGATGATGAAGATGACGATTTCTTTGTTGTCAAACCTGCTCCTCGAACCAAAGCTCTTAAAGGGATCGTGATAACCGAATCCACAGGGGAGAAGACAAAGACAAAGCACTCAGCCTCTGACGCTGAGAAAGGCAAAGGCAAAGGAGTCGCTGAAGACGATAACTTGGCGATCTTGCTTGCAAAGCCAATTTGTCAGGTACACTGAACTTTACTTACATTCCTTCCCTGATCATCTATACACTATCAGTTATCTACTCCACAACCAATACACATCCACATTTTTTTTCTATCTTTTCTACCCAAGTTCTTCTACCCAGTTCTTATCTGTAAGATCGCTGTGATTCAGCTAGTCCTCTCCCCTGCTTGAGGATTTCGCTGAAGGCTCAACTACTGAGATCTCACCAATAAAGCCAGCTGCTGCTGATGAAATAATCCCAGTCTTAGATTTGATCTCTGAGACTGATGAACCAGAACAACAACCTCTCTCACACAGAAACAGACCTTCCTCAGCTCCTCAAAAGTTGAGTGAAGATGATCAAAAGAGAAGAGAGGAAATGATAAAGCGATTCAAGGATCAGCGGATCATTCTGAAGCGTAGTCAAACTCCTGCAGCTCCTCCAAAGTTCAAAATCTCCAAAGCTGAGTATCAGGAACACCTTAGAGCTGAACGCCTCCTCGCTGAAAGAAAGGAAACTGAAGAAAAGGACAAAGAATACGCCATCAAGCTTACTCAAGACTCTGTCAAAGATCCAAAGTTGAAGCGCATGCCCATTCAAGTCCAAAGAAAGCTATGGGAAGAAGCCCAGAAGATCGTGGAGAAGAAAGCTGAAGTTTCTCAGACCACCCTGAACTGGTGTAAAGAGAAAATCAACTTCAGATATCGTCCAGCGAAGATCAACAAGGTACTTATCTCTGGAAGAACATCTATTGGAGTACCTATTGTTGACATCAAAGTTTTCAGAGAAAATGGCCAAACTGAAGCTTTTCGCGCTGACACTGTAAAAAGATATGGTCTCTCTGAATGGCTGGAGATGAGGTTAGCTATCTATACTTCTAAATCTAAGTACAAGGATCATTTCGAAAAGCTGATAAACAGACAGATCGATTTGATTTCTTCCTGTGTGGATATTCCTCCTCCTCCTGATCTAAAGCTGAAAAGAAAAAGGAGCTCTCCAAAGAAGAAACGTGAAGATTCAGACTCAGGCCCTGTCATACGAAATGAAACTGGTATCGGTTTCTCTCGCGCTGAAGTACTTGGTCCTGACCCTGATCTATCTGCTCTTGACATATCTTTGCCACCATGTGAAGTTTTCGTCCCTGGTAAAGTCATCAGTGATCCATATGGAATATTCTTCTTTGACTACGATGGACGTAAATATTTTCAACGGATCGCTGAGCTTCCAATCACTCCAATCGAACAGCTCAGAGATCTCATCTACTGGTGTGACTTCAAACAAGACATCCAGGCCCGACACCTAAAACCCTTGATTTTTGAAGCTGCTCTGAAGCTAAAGAATAAAGGAGAAAAGGTTCCTGACTGGATGATTCCAACTGAAAAGACAACCCTTGATGAACTTCTCATTAAGGAAGAACCCTTTGAAGGCTGACAACAATCACCTCATTCTCTATTGTATCAGTCATCCTTCAGTACTTGTAATTTATTTCGCTTGTACTTGTAATCTTTCTTATTCAAATTGTAACCTGATTCAAAGATTTAAAGAAAGATTTCAGCGAACGTACTTTACTCCATCAGTACTGAAAAGATCCCAGAAAACAGTAAAAGGGACAAATATTTTATGAGTTCTTTTTATCCTTATGTTTTCATTAAATAGCAATTCTCTCTGTTGCTATGTCATAATCAAATAGGGGGAGATTGTTGATCCAAACCCTCTGTGATTTGATAATGACCCTCTCTTATACTTGGTGAAAATTGTAAGTAAACAATATGTATCAGAGTTTCACTATCGCTGATAAGTACTAAGATCTTACAGTACCGCTGATAGGAACTCTCGCTCTTTAAATTAAACATTCAGCGAACACTGTTCACCATAATGCTCTGAGCCTGTTCAGTCCTTATGTTGATCGCTGATAAGTTAGTTGTTTACTTATGATCCCTGAAGACAAGTTTCACGTCAACATAGGTTCTACGCTGAAGTCGAAGATCAAGCTTAAGAACCAGCGACAAGTCTCCTAATGAACTGATGCGGATCAGCGAAGACTCAGATTTGTCCACTCAACGTGAAGTATAAAGTACAAGACTTCAGCTATCGCTGAACTTTATCATTCGCTGATGTAGAAATGATAATCGCTGAATCAACGAAAGCTGATCATGAAGTCCTCCGTACAAAGTACTTTTGTCTAAACCACCCTTGCACGACTCCGTACGAAATGTCAGAAAAGAACCTCCGATTATCTGAATTCGTACAACAACTCTGATACTACACTGTTCATACATGCGGCTACTAAGGTTGTCACCAAAGGTCAATGACATGCAACCAACCAGCTGATGACACGTGTAAAGTGTATACTGACTTGCATTAAATGCATGCAGTATATAAAGAGATGAACTCACTTCTTTTGAAGTAACTTGCTAACTCTGGACAAGTTCGAATCTCTCTCAAGATAGGATTTTATTAGTAATCTCCATATCTTTCTTAGTGCAAGAAATCTTAGTGTTCCAACTTGTTTAGATTTAGGTTTATCCTTAATCTTGTTTCCGCAACAAGCTGTAAATTGTTAATGATTTATCAATAAACAATTTAGAAAAGTAAGTAAGTGTGTTTGTATTCAACCCCCCCCCCCCCTTCTACAAACTTGTATAGGCCTTCCGGGACCAACAATTGGAAGTTGGACATCTTCCAATGTGATAAAATCTTTCTTTTGTTATCTGAAAAATGTCCAAATTACATCAATATCGCTTGTGATTTCACATGTGAACAGTGAGATGTCGCAGCCTTCTATTGCGACTTCTCAATGAGCTTAAATAGTATCAAATCGCAATGGTGCATTGAGACTTGGAAGTTTGAACAGTGCCAAATCGCAATGATCTATTGCGACTTGGAGGTTTGAACAGTGCCAAATCGCAATGGCCTACTGCAACTTGACTATGTGAACTGTATGAACAGTACCGAATCGCAATAACCTATTGCGACTTGGTCAGATGAATAGTGCGAAGTCGCTATGGTCAATTGCGACTTCAAAATTTATCAGGTCGTGATTCGTTCATTGCGACTTGATGACACGTGGCTGGTCAAACTTTGGACCAATCAGATTGTGCCACGTGTCACCGTTTTTCAAAATTCGTATAAATTGAGACTTTGACTTTTTCAAAATTCAAAATATCTTTAAACCCTATCGAAGTCTCTCCCTACTGCTTTTACGATTCAAAGTGTTTATCGAGTTTCTGGTTCGTGGAACAATTTCAGATCATCATCGAGGTATTGTATCTCGATTCTCCTTGATTTTCATCCATTAATTCGTCTGATATGATTGATTTTAGGGTTTTAGGTTCAGTTTTGCTTGAATCTGCCTAATCTATTTGTTGTTGTTAGATAGGAATTTTAAGTGACTAGGGTTCACTCACGATGCTTATACGAGTCTAGTGGCAGTGGTCTTAACATCATTAGAGCGAAAAACAGAATTTTTAGGGCTTTGAACACTTAGAACATTTCTGTGTTCATCGAAGTCGCAGTCCACTGACCTTCATATGTTCAAGCAAGTCGCAGTGGTCACTCATTCATCCGAGTCGCAATCGTTCATTGCGACTTGGGGACCGAATCGTAATCTTGCATTGAGACTTCATCTGGTCCAATCCTCTTCCCATTGCGATGTCGCAGTGGTCAGTGACCTGCCATTTTTAGTTGATTGCGACTTGGCCAACACTTAGAATTTTTTTTTTTGGAAAGTTTTTCAAGGCAAACTCGATTTTGGTCCGATTCTTAACTGTGTACTATTCCAGATGGCTGATCACGATGAATATGCTTCGGATGAAAATACCATCATCCGTTCGCATCGTTCGTCACATCCGTCAGTTAACGCGCATGACTTAGACGAGGAGATATATCCGAGGACGAGTTCGGATGTGCAATTTCTAGATAACAACCATCATCTAGATCTTGCAGTTCATTTTGACCATCAAATCATCATTGAAATCATCCGCCGTCATCCGGTTTTGACTGCGTTGACGAAAGTTGAGCTCGTGCCCGCGATCTACCTTAAACAGTTCTGGAATACATTAGCCTACCGACCAACTGATCAAGTACCAAAGTTTTCAGCAAAGCTTGACCACTTCGATGTCCGATTCACACTACGGGGACTCAGACGATCTCTAGACCTTCCCAGTGACAATCTTTAGGATCCGGTTCCTGAATGTCAGCTACTTGATGACATTCGAAGTCTAGGTTATCAACCACCAGAAAATGCTCCACTGACTGGATCTTCCACTTTCAGACGTAATTTCCTCCCGCCACTCTACTATTCCATATGCTCTATTTTCAACAGGTGTATGACTTCAAAGCATACTGGATTAGACAAGACCAACTTAGCCACTTTACGCATGTTTCACGCGTTTGTCTTCAACCACAATATCGACTACGCTGTCTTGATTTGGAATGAAATGGTTGAACTTGCTGCTGATCAGTTAAAACCCAAGATGAGACGTAACTTCGTCCCATTTCAGTGTTTCTTCCAGATCTTGATCCATCAAGCAATGATATACAACGACCAGATCCCACGACGAGAGCAACATCCCAGAGGACCAAGCCAGTACATGCATGTTCTTAGAATGCCCAAAGCGATGAATTTTGCTCACATTGCCGTTCTATGTGAAGACTTACTCGCTTATGCCGACCAACAGTCCAGGGTAGTTAGGCAGTATAGGATAGAAAATGCATTGTCGGTCCAGCCAGAGCCGGAGGGACCTACCCACGATGCAAATCCTTTAGGAGGTGAGGGTCCAATAGTCGAGGGGGTTCAGGAACAGGGGGGTGTTCCTGAACAACGAGGGGTGAGAAGAACTAAAAGAAAGAGAGTCGGGAGAAGAATACGGACTGTTGGTGAAGCATCATCTAAACGACCACCGAAGGTACCTCAAGTAAATGTTTTCGCCGATGACGTTTCATGGAACTCTGCTGATGCCAATGCTGCATCATCTCCCGATGATGAAGCTGTTAACAAAGAAGCTGAGGAGAATACTGCTATACCTCCATTTGATGATGATGACGATGATTCAGGTCCTGATCCCAATACGAACTTGATTCCGCGCTTTATGCGAAAAAGACCAAGAATGGTAGTTATTTCTGATGATTCTACCTGGAATATGGAACTTGCTGAGACTACAACCGGTGCTATAAACGAAGAAGTAGAAGCAGATGTAGTTTTAGCTAGTGGTGAGAATGAGGGAGGAAAAGAATTGAGTGAAGCTGTGACAGGGACAGATAAAGTTTTAACTACTGATCCTTCCCAAACTGTTACTAGCCGGGTAACCACATCTACTACCGACGTGCGTTCGTCGCCGTTGCTTATTGAAACAGCCATGGTGGACCCAGCCATGCAATGCACAGCCCCACTCAGCCACTTATCGGCATCTCAATTTGCTGATGTTTTATTTTCCACAGGGGATTTAGCACAAACTCTATCGGCGACACACTCGGTGTCTGCTGGTATTGAAAAAGGTGGGCTCCCGCCCCGGCCACCGCCGTTCTTTCAAAGCACACAGAGTCTAGAGCTTTTTGGTACTACATCCTTCCCTAGGACACGAATGTTGGCACAACACCAAGTTGCGGGCTTCCGTGCCCCAACCGGAACACCCAGAGTGCGGATGCCATTTATTGGTAACCCACGAGGACCGGGTGGAAGGCCTGTCATTGCTAACACTATGCCAGCTTTGAACACAGGCAGTACAGTTACTTCAACCGCTACTTCAACCAGTAACCTAAGTGGTCTGGGTGTTAGTTCCCAAGAAGCTGAACGTGTACGGTCTTCATATGGACTGGATAACCTTGTGACAGTACCTCTTTTGCAGCTAGCTATCAAGTCTTTGAGTAACTCATATAAAGCTCATGTTGCTGAAATGAAAGAAGAAATGAAGAAGTTATCTCAAGAAGTAAGTAGAGCTGTTAAAGGTAAAGGGATAGCTGAATCTTCCTCCACACCATCCGAAACACAACCCGACCCTCAAACTCTACCAGTTCCATTACACCAAATCCCAACTGACCAGCTCAAATCAGAGCTGTTAGCCCGACTTCTAGCCCAAGGCGATTCCAACACTGCTGAAGAGGTAGATCTTGTTTCACTACTGCGCCAACAATCACAACCTCAATCCCAACCTCAAGCTTCAACATCCTCAGATGGGTTAGCTACTCTAAACTCACAATATCAGAAGCTAACTAATGCTATCACAGATATGACCAGCGCCCTACTTTCTGGATATCAGTCTCTTGCCACACGGGTATCAGTTGTTGAAGAAAGGTGTGTTGTTCAAGCTGAAACCTCACAGAGAAGAAGACATGATGATCAGGATCCGCCTGATCAACATGAGGGGGAGAAGAGATCTACAGGGGTTGGTGAATCTAGCGGAACAACCACTGAAAATATTGAGGGCTCAGACCAACCAGAAGGGAATCAGGGTAAGGGAACAGGTGGAACGGATGTTGTGATGGAGAACGTGGAAGACACATTAGTTCTAGTTGATGTCATAGCTGGGGTTGAAAAGCATGCGGCTGTTGACAATAGAACCGAATTCATAGACATTGAGTCTGATGAAGAACCTGAACTTCTAAATTTCAAGATCAAAGAAGAAATAATTGAAGCCTTATATGAACTAGACTATGAGACAAAAACTGGGGTTCAGGATATGGATATAGAGTCCGAAGAAGATGTTCCGGCCATGCTAGAAAATGCTCCAACAAATGTAGAATCTGCAGGTCCAAGTTCAAGTATTTTAGCTCCTCTAACACCGTTTATACCTGATGGGAAGATCAGAGATAAAGTACTTGAAGCAGAACTCCGGGTATTTCAGAGTTTAGTCGATGCTGAACCAAGGTACGTGGCCACTGGAGACAGAGTACTGATACATAATCCTTATATAGAGACCATACGGAAAGAGCTATATGTACGGGATGTTCAGAAGATCAACTTGGAGAAGGTGTATGGAATTGAAGACTGGCCTTCACTGAAGAAAGTCGAGTTTCTGTACGTTGTGAAGCATAAAGACAGAGGATCAGAAGCCGTCCAATCAGACAACATGATTATGAAAGTGCTGAAAGTTGAATCTCAGAAGCTGTTTGATGTCTTCTATCCATAGTTCACCGTCTTGAGATCAGATGGGTCTGAAAGCGTATTTTCTGAAGCTGATTTCAAGAGTCTGAGGCTGAACGATCTTCTGAGTCTTTTCAACCTTCTTGTTGATCATCCGGAGCTGAAGAGTCCTGAGAACAGAACACAATACAGAGCTGCCTTCCGAAGTGTGAAGAACTTTATGAAGAACATTCTCAAGTTCTCTTATCTTTCTGACTTTCAGATGGGCCTGGAATCCTTTCAAGAGAGAGTGAACCTGAAAAGACCGAACATAAAACTATCTGATATTGAAGGTTTCCCCGCTTACACCGTTCTAAGCAAGCCAGAACTTGGGGTTGTTTATCTTGAACCTGACTCAACGAAAAGGTTTTTGCGAGTCATCGAAATGAACAAGTTCTGTGAGGGTACCTTGAAGATCATCTCAGTTCATCTGGAAAGCAGGCTTCGTCTGGATGCCAATGGATTGGTAAAGCTCATTGACAAAGAAAAGGACCTGATCAACCATGTGTTGAAAGCTATTTCTTACCGGAAAGACTACCGTCTGGAACTGCGCCGATTCGAACTCATCTTTGGTCTCCGTAAACGTATTGTGACACTAGTAGATGTCTAATTTCTTTGCCTCTACTTGTACAAAGGGGGAGAATGTTAGTGCCTAAATTCTAATTGTACTAAGTAGAGGGGCTTATTTTGTAATAGGGTTATTCTTTACCCTAGCTATATAATGTTTGTTTCTTTCCTTTTTTAGGTAACAAGAGTCACCTACACACACTAGCCACACACACTTGATTTGTTCTTCATTGTATTGTGTGAGCTTGATTGATTCATTGAATATAGAGGTGGACACTTTAATGTTATTGGATTGATTACTTGTTTCTGGGATCACAAGTCCTTCAATGAAATTCAGAACACCATTGTTACCCGAAACCCTAGGGTTTACGTTTAATAAACCAAATCAGGCAGAAGTTTGGAAGGCAAAGTAGTAAAATCAGATTTGTCGCATCCATTGTTGAGATTCCAAAAGTTGTTCTTGTG
The DNA here is from genome assembly GCA_033807775.1 of Saussurea involucrata. Taxonomy (NCBI): domain Eukaryota; kingdom Viridiplantae; phylum Streptophyta; class Magnoliopsida; order Asterales; family Asteraceae; genus Saussurea; species Saussurea involucrata. The sequence continues at coordinate 23,937,314 of CM066324.1, forward strand.
TAATCCTACTTTGAATGATGCAAATGTTTAGAAGTTATTGCTTCATGGATTCGTATGAAAGAAGATGAGATTTGACAAACTTGAAGCAAATCTTCCATCCATGTATCAATCGAGATTTTTTTGGGGAAGTGATTTAGTCACAAATTTGAATCGTATGCCTGGTTTTCTCCATCTAAAATACTTTGTGCCATCTCAATAAATTACTTTGCCCACGTTAGAAAATTGGGAGCCATGTTAATAAATTACTGATTGTGCCATCTGTAATTATAACTCTTGATTTTTCTAAACAAGTGGTTGAGATTTATCCTTCTTTGAACCCGCCTCTCTTTCTCTCTCTCTCTCTCTCTATATATATATATATATATATAGAGAGAGAGAGAGAGACGGGTTCAAAAGAGGATTAAAGATCCGTTATTGTGGAGGTTCCATCCTATTGACTATATCAGGCATTGTAATGTTTCGTTTTTGCTAGTTGCTTGCTACCTTTTATGAAAGCTTGTTATTGTTAAAAAAAATGCCAAGAGAGGGATGGTGCCAAATGTCGTCCGGGGTTTCATTAGCTCGAATAAATGATACATGATACAACAAAGGAATATAAATAGAACAAAAAACCCTAAAAAGGAAGACAAAAGAGGCTATAATAAGATATGAACACAAAAAAGGCTATAATAAGATATACACAAGAGTCTTTACTTTAACTGATAAAGTCTTGCAACAATCTATAACAAACTACTCAAATATTAGGTTTTATTTCTTATTAAACCACATCTGCCATTGGGGGTGGCTTAGCACCCCGTTGTTCCATTGCTACCTCTGCCACTGCCATTTCATTACCCAAAAACCTTGGATTAAACTCACCGTGGTGGCTGTTACCAAAAAACCCTTGTACTTTATCCAATTCAAACCTACCTTGGTAGTTATTTCCAAATATCGGTACATATGTCGATCGAATCAGATCTACTATGAGGGGGAATTGTAGAGTAACAAAAAACACAACGGGCAAGCAAGCTAGTCCACATATTGGAGCAAGCATCCATGGTTTTTTATCACAAAAGACGAGGAATAAGGTTGCGCTGAAGGCTACGATCATGGCCGTTGTAGAGAGAAACAAGGTGCAAAGACCGATAATCAATCGTCTTGGCAAACGTACTAGAAAATCTTGTTCAGCAAAACGTGCAGTAAGGATTGACAAGAACACTAGTAATGAAGTAGTGGATGTGAATAGTGATATTGCATCTGATATAGCAAAAATAACAAATGCAACTTCATTTCTAAATAAGGGTGTGCCTGTTTCTTGATTGCTTCCACCCGGTACAGTAATTGCTGCTGCAAATACGATTGTAGTAATTAGCGCAGCAGTGATACTGCATGATTCTGCTGTGGTTTTCATCCACTGTTCTCCTTCCTTCACCAAATGCTCGTGTTCCCTAGTAAACACCATTGCAGGTGTCTCTTTATAGATGTTCTCTTTAGTGATGTATGATGGAAACACTAATCTCTTCAGTTCCTATAAAATTACTTAAATTTATGCCACTAAAGAAAAAAACTATCATTTCACTTAAATTACTTAAAGTTATGCTTCTTCATACTTACAATAAATTTGAGTTTATAGGACGTCTAAAATAAATAGGTGTCCTAATAGAGTGTTATATAGGACCAAACAAAAAAGTGTTGTATCTAAATGCGTTACAATAAGTTTACAGGATGTTTTTGAGTCGTAACAAGGTTTTAGGACATTTTCAAAATAAAGTGTCGTATTAGCTAAAGTTTATAGGACGCTTTTAAGAAGTGTCCCATAAACCCATCTTTTTAGAGGACAATTGTGTTTACAAGACACTTCTTCAAATAGTGTCCTATAAAATATAATTAATATGACGTTTTATTTGAAAAATTATGACATCGAAAAGCGTCTTATAAACTTTTTGTAACACTTTTAGATACAACTCTTTTTTGTTTGGTCCTAGAAAATACTCTATTAGGACTCGTCCTATAAACTCCATTTTGTTGTAGTGATAATTTATATAGGATGTACCTCATGCCATTGAAGCTCCTGTTGTAGCTGTAATGCTGCACCTGTTCTACAGTTGAGTTTATCTGAAGGTGCTAATCTTCCAACCAAGTGTAACATGTTGTTTTTAGAAGTATCTTTGAACGTTCGATACTGATTCGCACGCTCCACAATACGATAGATAAGGTTGTAGATCTTTTCAGAACGATGCATTACGGCTAATTGAATAATATCATACCCACTTTTATCCGTACATTGAATTGCTTCGGGTGATCTAAATAAAATCTCATCAACAACCTCAAAAGCATTTTGACGTGCAGCCTCAAGGATTGGTCTGTCGTAAAATGAGTGATGAGCACCAGGGAGCTTCAACTTGTCTATTTCATGACATACCAATTCTAGAATCTCTTTAGCTTCTTCCCATTTCTTGTATTTCTCCACGATATGCTTAATTGGTGGAACTGCAAGTTACATGTACAAATATGAGTTCGAAGACTCATCAAACTTATATATGAGGGAAACTAGATCTGGTACCCAATTGGTAAATTAAGAGTGAAATGTTTCTATATGCTTAATTTACCTGCTAGTCTTGCTGCGACCTTCCACGAAAGGAAATAAAGCATAAAAAATGGGAAATAAATCATCAATATCACAAGGAATATCAGATAGTGTATCAAGCGATAGGCGAGAAAAAGCATCGATATTATTGGAACTGCACATGCACAAAAATATATTAGAAAAATATATTTAATTTTGATTGGATTGAATATATAAGAGCATCTCCAACTACGGACATTGTTAAAATAGAAAAAGTTGAGTTTTTGTTTCCCAAACCTCTTGTCCGCTATAATAGAAAAAACGTGAAAATTTTACAAGTTTAGAGAATTCTCTAAATTTGATGGTAGAAGAGTGAAATCATTATTTTATTTAATCCCACCAATGTGATTGAATTCTTATCTCTTTAAAATGTATTGGAAAGATAAATTAGAGAATATTATATATATATATATATAGCTTGTGTTAAAATATCTAAAATAAAGAATCTGTTGGAGATGAATGTAATCCTTTTAGAGATTTTAACTTTTGATTCTCTATTCTAGAAAAAAATATTGAAAAGGTGTTGGAGATGCTCGCGTGTTTTATTTGTTGGTTATCAAAAAGCTCACCAACTAACATCGCAATTGGTACCGTTAACCACGCGTCACGTCGACGTTTAATGATGTCTAGGCAGTACAATGCAAATGAATATATAAAGAATGCAACACTTTGGAATGAATACATCAACTCAGTACTTCTTTTGGTTATCCTTCCACGAATGTCATCCAATGCTGAAAGAGGAAAAATCATAATCAAAATGGAAGTAAAATATATAAAAAAACAAATCCATTTCTATGTAAGATAGATATTAGAAACTTACATGGATAAATAAATCTTTCCCAATAGTTTAGTCCACTTGGAAAGGTTTTAGCTATTGCCATCAATACTTTATCATTTTTCCTAGCAAATATAGGAAACTTGTTGACGAACACGATTGCTTCCCCTGCATGTATATGAGTTAGCTAGCTAGATGTGAATATATATTTAAGTCAGAATTAATTAATGTCTCTCGGTCATCGTATATATGCGATAGTTTTGCCTGCCACTTACAGTATTGTTTTGCAGAAATAACATTGACAAGAAGGTTGACGCCTTTGTCGATATGAGGGGCGTCAAGAAGGTTGTCGCCTTTTTCCGTTTGAGGCCCACAAGAAATGGCGTCCTTGAATTTCTCATTATCATTTGCCGCGTTCCACAAATACATAAAGGTGTCAAATTGTATATTAGAACAAGCTTTAAGCAAAGGTTCTTCACCTTGTTTGTCTACAATTGTCAATAGCTTCTTGTTTTTCTCAACCAACATCTCTGCTGCATATTTGTTACCGACAATTGCTGCAACGTGAAGGGCTGTGCTTCCATCCAAACTTGTCAGTTCAACTAGTGTTTCCGCTTCTATAAGTGACAATAATTTTTTGACAAAATAGTCATTAAATATTCCAACTGCTAAGTGAAGTATTGTGTTCCCATCACTGTTGAGTTTCGCTTTCACTGCATCCTTATCTTTTTCCAATATGGCTTCTATAGCATGCCAACGCCATTGAATAGTAGCTGTACGCAATGTGCTGTTGCGTGTGATCTTTTCCGCATCTGCTGAATTTGTGTCTTTATCTTCTGTTTCTGTTTCTGTTGAAAAATCTTTGCCCTTAGCTTCTTCTGTTTCTGTTTCTCTTGAAAAATCTTTGCCCTTAGCTTCTTCTGTTACTTTCAGTTTTGTTTGAACTGAATCTACAGTTTCAAATTTCAATTAAATTGCTATGTAATCATATATTATAAACATTCCAAACTGTTTTGCCTATGAAGAAAAACCACGAAAATGCATTTTACATGTCAAACACATATATGTACTGTGTACACATATGCACCAAAAAACCACACGTGAAACAATATAAATGTCATAGCTAAAATCAAACTTGTTGAATGATTTGAGTTGATTTTCATAGATTTGTAACATATTTACGATATATGTATACATGCATAATCATTTACAAATCAATAAAATTATACAAATTCACTTAGATACTATGTGTTGTTTCATATCATTTACAAATCAATAAAATAATACAAATTCACTTACATACTATGTGTTGTTTCACATATGAAACAACAGGTATGACAACCCACTGCTTATACGGTGTTGTTTTATATATATGCAAGTTTTAATTTTAAACGTTTAACACATGAAACAATATTGTATAAGCATTCGATTTTCACATGTGTTGTTTCACATGTGAAACAATACATGTAAATTGCCTTGTGAGTTTGTTCGAATTGTTATAAAAAAAAGACTCTCGTTTAGTATTATCGCTAATTAACCCGATATATATATATATATATATATATATATATATATAGAGAGAGAGAGAGAGAGAGAGAGAGAAAGAGATAATAAATTGTAACCGCTAAATGTGTGTAACCCGTCGATTTCATAGATTTTTTTGATGAATTTTTTTATGAAATTGTTTATTTTGATGAAATTATTTCATATCATTCATTTCTTGATGAACTTTTTTATAAAATTTGTAGTTTCACAGGTGAAAACGAAAATATATGAAACAGTTTCATAAAAATGAAAAAACCTATGAAACTACAAATTTCATAAAAAAAATTCATCAAGAAATGAATGATATGAAACAATTTCATCAAAATAAACAATTTCATAAAAAAATCCATCAAAAAAACCTATGAAATCGACGGGTTACACGAGTTACACACATTTAGCGGTTACAATTTAGTAGGACTCTAGATAAATATATATATATATATATATATATAGAGAGAGAGAGAGAGAGAGAGGGAAAGTTCAGATGAAAACTCAGTTTTCATTGTACACGTGAGAATGAATCTTGGCCCCTCCATCTCTACTGATCCAAAAACTCATATTAAATAAAGTTTTTAATTTAAATTACTAATTAAGGTAATTAGAGGTAAAAAGAAAGATAATTTAAACTCACGCCTACCATATTTGACTTTTTATTTTCTTTGTTATTTAACAACTTTTACTCTCAAAGTTTAAAATAAATTATCTTAAAAATTACTACTATCAAATCAAACAAATTACATCAAAAAAGTGAGAATTTTTTGATCTTCGATATGACATCCATCTCGATATAGTTTTTTGTTGTTTTAACCGTTTTTACGTGAAATGTTATATATGTGTTATATTCATTATGAATATTTTTCTACGTTCAAGTGTGTGTACAACACCTCGACATCGACACCGTAAGTCCGTAACTCGACATCACCTTCTTCAACATTTTCTTCAACGTCGTAAGGCATCACGTTCTTCATCACCGTAACCAAACACCCATTGAGACGAATCGAGAACGTATTGAGTTTCGGTTGTGAACCAGAGAACAAAAGAGAGTGTGTCACGTCTCCACACCTTCACGGGTTATTCATGTATTATTCATCATAAATAATATATCATTCAGGATGAATAATAATACATCCAGGGTGAATAATGCACGATTCATGAATTTGTATACTATTCATCCTAAATGTTGTATAATTCATCCTGAATACTGTATTATTTATTATGAATAGTGAATGAACGTTCACTTTTGTTATCCTTACAGAATGTGGACACTAGGGTGTGCATACATATTCATAATGGATAAAACCAAGTTTCGATTGGGAATCGGGGAACAAAAGAGAATGCACCATGTGCCCACACCTTCATAGATCATTCATATATTATTCATCATGAATAATGTAACATTCACGATAAATAATACAACATTCAGGGTGAATATTACACGATTCATGATGAACAATACATGAATCATGAATTCGTGTATTATTCACCCTGAATGTTGTATTATTCATCCTAAATACTGTTGTAATAACCTGGGTAAGTTAGTTGCTTATTTATTTGTTTTACGTTTATTAGTTTAAGGTTTGTTTGTGGTGGTTTGTAAGTTTAAGCTGGGTGTATCCGTCAATTTAGTAAAGTTTAAACCCTCAATCGCAATTTGAGACTCACATAAATAGAGTCGCCTCCTTCTTAAAATTCATTTGGAGTCGGTTTCAATTTCTATATGTGTGTGTGTTTGGAGTCGAGAGAAACAGTAGAAGAGGTCGATCGTTTAGGGCTCAAAGGAGTTTCAATTGGAGTCGTTTTTTAGGTATATTTCTTTTTAATATGTGTTTATAATCAATAGTAGTAGAGTTCTATCGGTTTAGATTTATCAATTTCATGATTTTTAGTAGTTCGATCGAGTCTGGGTTTCGATCAGTGTCCGGATGGGATTCTAGATGGTTTTCCCGGACTCTTGTGTTTTCCGGATGATTTTTCCGGGTACAAATGTATCCGGATTCCTAGTTTTTCCGGATGTTTATTTTACCGGATTCTCCCGGTTTCCGGATAGTATTTGACCCGGATAGATTGATTTCCGGAATGGTTTCCGGATCAGTTTCCAGACATGGTTTCCGGAAAGGTTTCCCGGATAGTTCTGGATTTGGATTCTAGATAAAGGATTTTCGTACATAGTTTTCGGATTGGTTTCCGGATGAGTTACCCGGATAAGAGGGACATTTTTGGATAAGGGTATGATAGACTTATTTAGGATTCTTAGCCTGGCATTGAGTTTTACGTGGTAAATAGTTATATGTATTTTGTGTAATTCAGATTTCGTAAAGTTTGTGGAAAAGCAAGGGTCTTACAAGTTTTCGAGAGAAAGTGATATTGCGTTATTTCTTTCAGGTGAGTTTTACTGAATGAGAATGTGGTAGGTAGTGTGATGATGTGCTTATGATTGAAATATGATATATTGAGATGTATGTTGTATTTATATAAGCATTACACTACACAGTTGCACGTTGACCAGACTTAGGGCCGGTGGAGTTTTGGCAATATAGAGGGACAACGAAGTGGACTGTATTTTAGTGCAGCAGAGTAAATTGATTAGTTGGTTTAGCGCAACCAACTAATATGGCCATGTGAAAGAGTTGTACACAATGCATACGAGTCATGCTTGGTATTTGTATTTTTGTTGTATATCTGTATTTTACAAAATGATTACTAAACTGACAGAGATTTTCTCACTTAGACCAATTGGTCTAACCCTTATTTTGTTTTCAAAATATGTATTCCAGGTCCATGAACTTATAAAGGCAAATGAAAAGATAAGGTGTAATATGCTTTTGAAGGCTGGTTAAGATTAAGAAGTTTTTCTGAATAGTTTTGTATGGATAGTATGTGGAATGTAATGTAAACTATTAGCGAAAAGTTTGTACTGAAACATGTATATTTTGAGACTAAGGGACCGTATGTGATCTAATATGTATCTTTTGTTGTGAAATGATGAGATGTATATTATGTTATATGATGTATTTATTCATCATGAATTGAATGTTCACCTTTGTTATTCACACTAAATGTGCACCCGGTGTAATGACCTGGTTAAGTTAGTTAGTTATTTATTCTTGTGTTTATTAGTTTAGGGTAAGTTGGGTTGGTTTTGCAATCTTAAGGTGTTACTGTTATTTTAGAATAAGTTGAGCCCTTATTTGTAATTTTGGTTTAGTATATAAGGCTTTCACCTCCTCCTTGTAAGTCATTAAGTCAGTTTCATTCAGTATGTGTGTGTTTTGAGTCGAGAGAAAGCTGAAGAAGAGATCGATCGTTTAGGGCTCAAAGGGGTTTCATCTGGATTCGTTTTTAGGTAAATTCCTTTCTATTTTGTGTTTATAATAGATAGTAGTAGAGTTCTATCGGTTTAGATTATCATTTTCATAATCTTAGTAGTTTTAATCGAATCTAGGTTACGAACTGTTATCCCGATTTCGCACGAAGTATGGATGTATGTATCCGGATTCCTCGTGTTTTCCGGATATGATTTTCCCGGAATTGAGATTACCGGATTTGGATTTCCTAGACTCGAGTTTCCCGGAATTAAGTTTCCCGGAATGGGATTCCGGATTTGGGTTTTGCGGATGGGATTCTGGATTTGCCTTTCCTAGATACGTTTTCCGGATAGCTTTTCCGGGTAGTTTCGGATTTGGATTTCGGATATAGTTTTCCGGATATAGTTTCCGGATGAGTTGCTGATATGCATTATTTATTCAATGCATATTATGTCTTTTCTTATATTTTTATATATAATATTTTGTTTTATCCCAACTTTTGTGTCATTTTATTCTCTTAATTGTATCTTTATTAATCATGGAGCTAAGTGATGGATTCTACTTGTTTTTACTAAGTAGAATGGCTAAAAATAAGAAAACTGCAGACAATGCTACTTCGATGCTGCAACATCCAGGACTGATGGCGACGAGATGAAGAACAAAGCTGGAAATGCGAAATTTTTGGGAAGGCAGCAACATGCATTTGGGATTTCATTGCTTTAGGTTCATCATAAAGTAGTTTATGTGTTGTAGTGGTGTTAGTACAAAAGACATCTCTCTCTAATAGTGTTTGGTACCATGAATAATGCAAGAATGGTACATCAATAGTATTAGTAGTTGTTGGTTGGTATGGTTTAGTACATGCCTCTTTTGTATAAATAGGTTGTAGTTTGTGTTGTTTAGGAGGGATCGATCAACTTAGAAACTGAATTTGTAACAACTTTTATGGCTTTCTTTAATATTCATGCAAGTTATCTTTATATTGTTCTTCTTATTTAGTTCATAACACATGGGTTGCTGCAGCATTGCCAACAACATTGTTGCACTTCTCTATTGTTTTTAATTATTGTTCTTTACATTATTGTCATTTACCTTTACGTCATTTATTTTGTCTTTCATTTCAGTAATTTACATTTATCGCAAGTTAATTTCAAGTATGAGTAGCTAATTTTTATAGCTTGGGTGTGAGATTAAAGGGTGGAGTTTTAATTATAAAGAATAGTGGACATTATTTCTCAATAATGATGTTCACCATTTCATGTTAAGTTTTATAAAGATAAGTTTACTTCGTGACGTTGTGATCACTTTGAAAGTGTTAAAGTATCATGGCATCAGGAATGAGCCATTGATATGCACGTCAATCCGAATGACAAAGAAAGTAAGACTTGGAAGAGCTGCTGACAAAGGAATTTGTCGTCTCTGTCTTTTCTGGGTTGATTTTGCCCGATAAGTTGGTCATCGTGATGATGGTAAAAGTGTAGAGTGCGTATCAGGAATGGACCACTCAGAACACGTCAACTTAACCGATTTGGGATCAACTTGGAAGAGTGATTTTTAACAAAGGAATTTGTTTATCCATCTATTTGAAAGACATCATTTTATTATTGATAGTCCTGATACATCACCAGGAATGGGTTGTTGAAAGCTAGATCAATAGTATAGTGTTGAAGATCCGGAAGGACATCCTAACAAATAGATGGTGAATTTAAATATTGAGAAACCAATGCTGTAGCATTGCCACAACATTGGTCTACTGGAATTTATAATTAAGCTTCACCCCAACGTCTTACACCCTTGCTCTCTTTATTATCTATTTTATATAATCTGTGATAATCCAACTCCAACAAAAATATTATCTTCGAACTGATCCTTGGAAATTATTTCTTTTATTAAACTTTTATTACGCTTTTACTCCAATCTTTGTGGGAACGATATCTGGTATTTTACCATTTTATTACTTGAAAAGACGACATTAGATCTCGACGTATAATTGCGCTGAGTTTTAATTATCACACGTCTATCGGTGTATTCAAAGCACTTTCAGTTGCCCGGATATGATTATATATAAAATTTCTCGGGGCGCTACTCCTTGACCCCATCCGCTAACCGGGTAGCGGGACCCCGTGCTAAGTCGTCGAAGAGGGACATTTGTGGATAAGAGTATGATAGGTTTATCTAAAATTCTTAGTCTGCTAAAGAGTCTTATGTGTTTGATTGGTAAATAAATATTGGTATTCAATTTATTTCAGATTCTGTGACTTTTGGTGAAAGATCGAATCATCGGTTTATTTGAGAAAAGCTTGAAAGTATTTTGATAGCAATCAAGTGAGTTTTACTTTAACATTTTTCAAACTAGAATAAATAAATATTGAATAAATATGTGGTAGGTAGTGTGATGACGTGTTTATTATTGAAATATGATATATTGAGATATATGTTATATTTATATGAGCATTACACTACACGAGTGCACCTTGGCCAGACTTAGGGTCGGCGGAGTATTGGCTGTAGGGAGGGGCAACGGAGTTGGCTGTATTTTAGTGCGGCGGAGTAAATTGATTAGTTGGTTTATCGCAACCAACTAATATGGCCATGTGAAGGAGATGTACACAATGCACACGAGTCATGCTTGGTATTTAAATACTTGTTGTACATCTGTGTTTTACAAAAGGATTACTAAACTGATAGAGATTATCTCACTAGACCGTTTGGTCTAACCCTAATTTTGTTTTAAACAAATATGTATTATAGGTGAAGGAACTTTTAAAGACAAGGGCAAGGGTAAGATGTAAAGATTGTATGAGATCGATATGTTTTTGGAAGGTATGTTAGACAATTACACTTAGTATGTAATATAATACGTTAGCAACAAATTTGTATCAAATTTTTATAAGGTGTGTTTTGGACTATGAAGACCCTAAGTGATATAATATGTATATTTTGTTGTACATGTTTGGCATGTAATGTATGTTATACGGTGCATGTTTGGGTTGGGTCGTTATACCAGGGGATGCGCATACATATTCATAATGAATATAACACATATATAGCATTTCACGTAAAAAACGGTTAAAATGGAGAAAAAAACTATATCGAGATGGATGTCATATCGAAGAGCACGAAATTCTCGTGTTATGATATAATTTGTTTAATTAAAATATTAGTAATTTTTAAGATAATTTATATTAAACTTTAAAGAGATAAAAGTTTTTTATTAAAAAAGAAAATAAAAGATCAAATAAGGTAGGCGTTGATTCAAATTTTCTAGTTTTGACCCTATCACTTCTCAATTAATCTTATTATGTTTTAACCATTAATTAGTTTTCTAAATTTTGATCAATGGCTAAGATTGTTCCTCACGTGCACAATGAAAAATGAGTTTTAATTTGAACTCACCCCTATATATAAGGGCTAAAACAAATTAGAACCATAAATATGTTACAAACCTGCTAGAACCAATATAAAAATATTTTTGAACATGGTTTTTTTTTCATAAAATGTTAGGATTTAAGATATTTTGTTTCACATATATTTGTTTCATTATATGATGGTTTCATATGGATTTGTTTCACCATGTGAATATATTTTTTACGTGTATTTTTTATTTCACTAGGTAAATCAAAAAATAAATTTCACATGTAATAAGGTGAATACGAACATATGTGAAACAATATGTTAAATAATAGGTTTTGATGAAAAAGAATCATGGAAAAAATATTTTTATATTGGTTCGCACGAGTTTGTAACATATTTGTGGTTCTCGTTTGATTATCGTTATATATATATATATAGACTTGAGATCATGTGAGACCAGACTATTTCTGTGAGACCGTGAGATCAAAATATTAACACTAAACCTTCACAGCAAAAGACTGTGAAGGTACTGTGATGGTAAACCTTCACAATGTGTTTGCTGTGAAGGTTCGTTTTTTTTCTTACCTTCACAATGAATCACTGTGAAGGTTTAGTGTTAATTTTGTGGTCTCACGAAAACAGGTTGGTCTCACATGAACCCAATATATATATATATATATATATATATATATATATATATATATATATATATATATATATATATATATATATATATATATATAGGTTTAGGGGAAAATCTCAAAAAATTCATTCGGATGCAAAAATGCATATATGAAAGACTAATCGGGTGTTCGTTAGTTTTTTATTTTATTTTTGTGAGGTTTTCTCGTGAACCTGACCCTGACCCCTATATATATATATGGTAAATGACATAAAAATTTAAAAATATTCAATATTAAAAATAAAATATGTACTTCTTTATGGGAAATTAATTAAAATACCCTATGTTTGAAAGTGACTTACCAAAATACCCCAAAAAATAAAAAGTTTACCAAAATGCCATTTTTTCCGCGTTATGGAGCCCGTGATCGCGGTCAGGGACCAATTGTGAAAATTTTTGCAAGATATATTTATACTTTCAGTCCCTGACCCCGCGATCGAGGCCCGTGATGGCCTGCGGTGGGGACTGGAAGTGTAAATAATCTTGCAAAATTTTTCACTTTCAGTCCCTGCCCGCTATAGAGGGCTCTCACCGTGGAAATTTATGGCATTTTGGTAAACTTTTCAAATTTTTGGGTATTTTGATAAGTCACTTTCAAACTTAGAGTATTTTAATTAATTTCCCCTTCTTTATTCAAGGTTATCATTTTATTTCAAATATTTAATAATTTATAGGAGTAGTAATTAATGAAATTCAACAAGTGCAAAATGAATATGTAAATGGATAAGGGGTTAAAATGAAATTTTAATTGTTAAAGAAAAACTATTATATAATATATTTTATAAACTACAACTCTTTGTCTACAAAGGTTTTAAAAGGCCTTAATGTTCAATACTATCAAATTTTAGGGTTTTTTTTGTCTATCTTTTAATAGTTTTATTAAGAGGTAATATATGAATCGTTTAGAGATGAATCTTATTTGATAAAAATAAAGTCTACCATTTAATGGTTATAAAATCCTCGGAATAACTTTGTATTTTGGGCTTCATTAACCATTCAACACCTTAATTTCATTCTAAACGATTACCAAACAACTATATTTTGTTTTATACTAAATATATATATCATAACAACTTCTTAATTATTCTAACCACTATATCATCCCGCACAAACCATTCAGTAACTGTCAAATAACCCTAATTAGTGAAGACGTTTATAAATACAAAAATTCATAAAAGCATATACATTGGAGATGCTCTTCCTTCAATTCTTTATGTGTGTACGTTTGGTATACTGGACATGCCAGAACAAAACAATAATCAATGTTTCATGTTTGACATGACTTTTATGTGGAACCGACATAAACAGAGTGGAACAAAGTGAAACAAGTCTATTCCACCCCCACCCTATGGTACAAGGTGGAACAAACTTATGTTTTATCAATATAACTTTAAAATGAAATATAATTCTTTTCTAAAACATCAAATACGTTTTCTTTTTTATATTTTATTCATTTTTTAAAATTCTACTTATTGTATTTTATACTTTTCAAACTTACACTTTACTGTTCCTCAAAATATTATTTTTATATGGTTTTCATATTTTGATTAATTTATTAACTTATTAATTATTAATAGTAAAAAATATAGAAAATAAAATTAGAAACTACATAATTTTTTTATTTTGGTGTCATTTTAATCGTCTTGAAGAAAATTTTCTAATAATATATTTATTATAAAAAACTATTATTTCATTTTAATTTAATATATCACATAATTAATTAAAATATATAAAATAATAAACAACAATTATGTCATTTTCTGTGTTGTCATATTTTAGAATATGCATATTAAACGCGGTGGAAATGTCACGTTCGTAGGTGGGATGTCATTTTCCATTTCTCTGTGACAAGTGGTAGCTGACATAATATATAGTGACCCTATTTACCAACTAGTTTCACTCATCCACACACAAATATTAACGATATTTAATATATTTTGACAAGATATTATCATTTATCAATTATATTACTTTGGTGAAAATATAATATGCATCAGATGTGTAATAATAGATCAAATTAATTATATATTACGAGTAACAAATTAACAGCATCAGAATGCATAAGTCATTTAATGACTTTTTAGTTTTGCCATATAGATTTCCACTCTTCTTTTTGTCAAAAACTCATTCTCAAAAACCCTCTTCAATGCAAAAGCTTAAGTTTATAGAATTATACTATAAAGTGTTTTATCTAAAAATGTTACAATATTAAACTTATAGACGTTTTAAGGGGGTTTAAACAAGTTTTTAAGGACACTATTAAAATAAAGTGTCATATTAGCTATTTTATAGAACACTTTTGAAAAGTGTCATATAAACTCATCTTTCTATAACGCGCTTGTTTTTGTAGGACACTTTTTCAAATAACGTCGTATAAAATAGCTAATACAACATCTTATTCTAAAAACGTCATAAAGAGCATGTTAAAATGTCTATAAAAGTCCTATAAATCTATTGTAACACTTTTAGATATGATGCTTTATATAAACGTAAGTCCTATAAAATAAAGTATGTCAGTTATTAAGCGTCCTATAAACCGAATTTTGTTATAGTGGTATATATATATGCATACCTTGTGGGAGAAACAACGGTGAATCACAAAAAGATTTCAATCGGTCCCAAACATCTTTGGCTGAGTCGAGATTTACCACGGTGCCAAGTACACCTTCGCTAACTGAACCAAAAATCCAACCTTTTAGAAGACTATCATATTGTTTCTCAATCTCTGGGCTCAAATCTTTCGGGCTTAAAAAATTTGGTTCTACAAAGCCACGCATGTTGTGACTCTCCATGAGGCAAAGCATTTGTGTTTTCCAAAGATGGTAGTTGTTGTTGCCAGAAAGCTTCACAGAAACAAAGTTAGAAACATTAGTATTTGATGCATACAAGTACTTAAAGTCTTGTATTCGTGCTGAATCAACAAGAAGAAGATTTGATGGGTTGGACATTTGAATTCAATCCAGTATAGAAGAATAAGGGTTGTGTATCTATGAGTTTAATGCACTTCTAGGTTTATGTTTTTCTCTTGTAGGAGATGAATGCATTATATAGGAGCTTTATCCATGAACATATGGATGCATACATACCTACCTACCTACATACATACATACATACATACATACATACATATATATATAAGGGTGGGTTCAAATGAAAACTCATTTTCAATTGTGCACATGAGGACACGTCACAACCACTGATCAAGATTTGAAAAACTAATCAATGGTTAAAACAAAATAAGATTAATTAAGAAATGATTAGGGACAAAATTAGAAATTTGAATATGTGCCTACCTTATTTGACTTTTTATTTTCTTTTTTAATCATAAACTTTTATCCCCTTAAACTTTAAAATAACATATCTTAAAAATTACTAATGTTTTAATTAAACAAATTACATAAAAAAACGAGAATTCCATGCTCTTTGATATAACATCCATCTTGATATAGTTTTTTTATTTTTATTTTAACCGTTTTTACGTGAAATGTCATATATGTGTTATATTCATTATAAATATGTATGCACGTCCCTGGGTGTCCACATTCAGTATGAATAACAAATATGAAAATTCATTCACTATTCATGATGACTAATACAGTATTCAGTATGAATAATAAAGTATTCATAGTGAATAATACAACATTCAGGATGATTAATACACGAATTCATGATTCATGTATTATTTATCATTAATGTTGGATTATTCATCATAAATGATACGTTATTCATATTGAACAATAAATGAATGACAGTGAAGGTGTGGGCACATCGCACGCTCTTTTTGTTTTCCGATTCATAGCCGAAATTTGGTTTTATTCATTATGAATATGTATGCACATCCCCGGGTGTCCACATTCAATATGAATAACAAAGGTGAACGTTCATTCACTATTCATGATTAATACAACATTCGGGATGAATAAAACACGAATTCATGAATCGTGTATTATTCACCTTGAATGTTGTACTATTCATCCTGAATGATACATTTATGATGAATAATTCATGAATGACCCGTGAAAGTGTAGACACGTGACGCGCCCTCTTTTGTTCCTTGGTTCACCCGTGAAAGTGTAGACACGTTGAAAAACCATGCTACGAGTAGTAAATGTTCTCACGGAATACACACCAACGAATCCTCCTGTACAAAATGTTCATATCGCTAGACAAATATCGGAATTTCAAAGGGCCGTTGATAATTGGTCAATCAACGAGTATAGTTGTTGAAACTATATTCTAAACGCACTAGACGATTACTTGTATGACATATACTCCACGTTCAATACCGTAACGGAGATATGGGAATCGTTAGAGACCAAATATAAGACCCAAGTGGTGTGCTCTAAGAAATTCGCGGTGGAAAAATGAATCTCAACTTTAAAATGAGTGATTCTCGTTTTGTTGTCAAATAAGTGGAATAAATTCAAGTCATAGCTCATGAACTCGAAGTGGAAGGTATGGGTTTAAAATCTCACTTTTTAGTTAATTCTATCATTGAGAAATTGCCTCCTACTTGGAAGGATTTAAAGTTGTATCTTAAGCATCTAACGAGGAGATAACTTCTGATCAACTTGTATTGAAACTCCGAGTCAAGGAGGAAAATAGAAAAACAGAAAAGGCAAATGCAATCTCTTTGGAGCCCAATGCCAGGTGATAGGAAAATCTTCCAAAGATAAGTTCATCAATGAACGTTTTCTGAAGTTTAAAGGTAAAAGTCCTATGGTGAAACCTCTATTCAACACAAAGAACCCCCTAGCTCCTCTCAAACGTCCTTTCAAAAATCAAGTCATACTATGTTGGGTGTGCAGAAAGGGTGATCATAGAGTCAAAGATTGTCGAATCAAAAAGATCAAGGAAAAGGAAGCGGATGCGTTGGACCGTCCAATCAAGCCAATCTTGCTGATTCAAAAAATAGATTTGTTGGCGTGATCGAGGCAAACATGGTGACCAATGCTATTGATTGGTGGCTCGACACTGGAGCATCAAGGCACATATGCAACTGCTATGATATGTTTACAACCTATATGAAAGTTTACAGCGAGGAACCGATGTTCGTGGGAAATACTACTACATCAACGGTGGAAGGGAAAGGAAGCTTGACTATCAATGTAATAACCTATTAACCCGTTTAACTTTGAACCCGACACGAACCCGAAATGACACGACACGTTTGCCAGGTCTATGTGAATACATATACATATGTGAGTATGTATATACCACGACAGAATGATACTTTAGCTTAGATGTTGCACTCCTCATTTGATATGAAAGACTTGAGAGTGGCGGATGTGATTCTCGGTATCAAGATCCATAGAAATTCTGAAGGTTACATTCTCTCACAGCCCCACTACATTGAAAAGGTTCTTAGGAAATTTGGACATTATGATGATAGACCTGTTGTCACCGCATTCGACCCTTCTACGAATCTCAAGAAGAATCAATGATATAGTGTATCACAATTAGAATATACTCAATTTCTTGGTAGCTTGATGTATATCATTAATTGTACAAGACCGAATATTGCTTATACGGTGACTAGACTAAGTCGTTACTCACACAATCCGGGTAAAGATCATTGGTACGCGCTAGTACGAGTGCTTCGATATCTTAAACATACAATACACTATGGTCTACACTATACAAAATATCCTTCTTTGTTAGAAGGATATGGTGATGCAAAATTGGATTTCCAGTATTTTAGAAATCAAATCTACAAGCGAATATGTATTCACACTTGGTGGAGCAGTATGTCTTGGAAGTCATCGAAACAAACGGTGAATACACGCTCAACTATGGAAGCCGGGTTCGTCGCTCTAGATAAAGCCGTTGAAGAGGTCGAATGGCTCAAAACTTTTTTGTTTCCCGATTCATAGCCGAAATTTGGTTTTTTTTCATTATGAATATGTATGCAAATCCCCGGGTGTTCACATTCAGTATGAATAACAAAGGTGAACGTTCATTCACTATTTATGATAAATAATACAACATTCGGGATGAAAAAAACACGAATTCATGAATCGTGTATTATCCACCTTGGATGTTGTACTATTCATCCTGAATGATACATTCATGATGAATAATACATGAATGACCCGTGAAAGTGTAGACACGTGACGCACCCTATTTTGTTCCTTCGTTCTCAATCGAAACTCAATGGGTGTTGGGTTACGGTGATGAATAATGTCTTACGATGTTGAAGAAAGTGTTGAAAAATGTGATGTCGAGTTACAGACTCACGATGTCGAGTTGTGGTACACATTTGAACTTACATTAATATTCATAATGAATATAGAACATATATAACACTTAATGTAAAACACGGTTAAAACAAAAAAAAACTATATCGAGATGGATGTTATATCGAAGAGCACAAAATTCTCGTTTTTTTGATGTAATTTGTTTGATTAAAATATTAGTAATTTTTAAGATAATTTATTTCAAATTTAAAGGGGTAAAATTTTTTAATTAAAAAACAAAAAAAATCAAATATGGTAGGCGTGAGATTGAAATTATCTTCCTTTTTTACTCCTAATCACCTTAGTTAATAATTTCAATTAAAAACTTTATTTAATATGAGTCATTAGATCAATAGATATGGAAGTGCAAAGATCCGTCCAGCACAATTGAAAATGAGTTTTCATATATATATATATATATATATATATATATATATATATATATATATATATATATATATATATATATATATATATATATACTAGTTGAACACCCGTGCAATGCTACGGGGTGTGTAGAAATAGTAGGGAAGCCTCTAATTAGATACGTTTGTCTTTTGGATAACCGTTAATCAACTATGAAGGTAAAACCAATTACTATATAAAGCAACTAAAAAATAGACCCACGTGTTTGAATTAAACGAAAAAACCTAAACTAAAAATGGACCAAAGTGTGTAATGTATTCGTGGAGACACCTCCGGTCTCATTTGCCTATACAGATGATGATCACCCTTGAGAAAAAGGATAACGGACCACCACAAATAAGTTTTCAATGATAAACATTTTAAATTCATAAGGGATTTATATAGAGTGAAAATTATCTCAAAACATATCAAAAACCCACAAATGAATATTGTTTCATACATACATAACAAGATTATAGTAACAATAACAAATTTGTTGGAACTTTATCCAACTTATTTAATTTTATTGCCACTGTCGCAAAAGAATATCCAACATTTTTCACTCAATTTGTAATATAAAACAACTAAAATGCAAAAAGAATATGCAAGGACCAGTAAAGAAATCACACAATTTTCATATTGATACCGCATTCGGCGATCGAATAGAATGTGTTATGTGTCGAAATAATATATGTGGATATTTTCATATCACAATCTGATTCTAAAGCAAACTAAAAAAATTGCCTATATAGGTAACCGGTATGATCATCTACCTTGCAAAGAGTCGTAATTCTCAGCCTCCTTACGAACAACATCAAAAACTGAATGAATCAACCCAACCCCTTCAGTATAATGTCCCTTGGTATATAGTGTTTCGCAGTTTTTCTAAAGATGAAAATCGGTGAGAGAAGAGGGGAGGGGTGACCATACCAGATATGTGCGAGGAGGGTGACCGGTGAGGTGGGTGCTGGAGAGAGGCTCCGGCCAACATGATGTATTCTGCAACCCATTAGGGGTCGGATTTAAAGTAACCATGTATCTGGATGTATGTGTGATTTTTAAAAGCAATCATCCACAAACCACAGTGACCTGCAAATATTTAAAATAAATTGAATTATCTGTAAGATTTATAGAAAATAAGTGCTTGGATGAATGATAATTCAACCATAAAAAGTTTCCAAGACAAACACGCTTTTTTCTTTTCTTTCTCAAATCCAACAAAGCAGCAGGAAGGAATCAAACTGCACATGTAAATCTACAATTAATAAAATAAATATACCATTTATTTAAACAAAGAAAGAAGCAACTAAGGAAGATATTTAACCTAGTAAGTGAGAGAATGACTCTTACCCGGTAGCATACGATACCGTTTTGATAGATTATAATCTTACCAGGTAAATTAAGTTTGAGTGTTGACTCCTCCATGTAAGCATTTGGGTAAAAGGCCCTAACGTTGTATTCTCTAATCAGGAGAGAAAAGAAAAGAAAAGAAAAGAAAAGAAAAGAAAGTGAGGGAAAATTGAACATGTTTATAACCTAAAACAGATACCAAACAACTTTAGAAAACCACCTAAAGTGAACCAATTTGACCTGCAAAAGAGAACCAGTTCCAACTCCAATCCACCATCCTAATTTCTCCATTAAGCTACATGTTCTTAACCCTAGAATTCCAAATTAACCAAACAAATAGCAGCTTTAAGGTAAAAACATTTTCAGCAGATTGTTAGAAACCAAAAAAAACCCAGCAAACTTGAAACCCCAAAATATCAATATACAAATCTATGCTTCTTTGAAAGAATATGTACAAAAATATTCACAGACTTTGTAACATATCAACTTACTTTCTTCCCAATTGTAGTTTGGATCTTAGCTTCCTCTACCTTTATCTCTAACACTTGTCCATCTATCCAAGCAATTGATGCGTCTTCAACGTGTGAAGATTCATAGCAAATACCATTCTGCACTACATAAGCACAAAGTAAGAAATTTTAGGGTTCTTGCAAACTGCAACCAAGTGAATGCAATCAGAAACCAAAACAAAATCGAAAATCAGTATCGAACAACAGGGAAAGGGGAGAATGCCATAAAACCCTTTTCTGTAAAAATCATACGATAAACTAAGAACATTTAAATCTCAAAGATGGAGAATTGGATACACTGATTGAGAGATTTGAATGAAGACCGAAGCCTGCATCTTAATAAAGTTGATAATCACGTCCACAATAACAAAGTCGTTCATCATCACCGTCTTGGGTATGGTGAAACCGAGTGATGGTGAAGACTGTGAATCGCCGTCTTGGGTTGGGTGGGTGAAACTGAACCGTCAATTGGAGGGGCACGCCTTAAATAAATGTTTGTAATTAAAAGATTTTTAAAAGGTGTGCTTGAAAGTATTGTACCATATGCCTAAAAGGTTGTATAAGATTTTAAGATAAAAGAAAATGTTTTAAGACTTTAAGACTTTAAGACAAAAGTCTTACATGCTTTATAAGGTAGTATATATATATATATATATATATATATATATATATATATATATATAGAGAGGCGGGTTCAAACGAGGAGCGTACCAATTTAAGAGAACGTGAGGAGCAATTGACAGTTATGAATCACATGTGATTCGCAGTTGTGGATCACATGTGATTCACAACTGATCTGGACTCGAATTGACAGTTATGAATCATTAATGATTTACAGTGTTGAATCACATGTGATCCGCGACCTGCAGCATCGCGCCACGCCTCGCGCCACTTTTGCGCGAATTTTCGAGAAAGTTCCGATTTTTTAGCGTTGTAAATCATATGTGATCAGAAGCATGGGAGTGCTCCTCACGTTCTCACGTTTTGACGCGCTCCTCACATGAACCTTCCTCTCTCTATATATATATATATAGGGGTGGTATCAAATACAAACCAGATAGTTTGTACAAACCCGTACAAACTCAATCTACCTTCATGAATTTGAATTTTTTTTAATTTGGCTTCATGAATCTATATTGGCTTCATGAATATAAAATTTGGCTCCATAACTTTTTTTTATATATTTATAATGGTATTTTAGGGCTCCACCGAAAAATATAGATTCATGAAGCCAAATTATATATTCATGAAGCCAAATTTTATATTCATGAAGCCAAAATATAGATTCATGAAGCCAAATTAAAAAAATTGCAAATTCATGAAGGTAGATTGAGTTTGTACGAGTTTGTACAAACTATCTGGTTTGTATTTGATACCCAACATATATATATATATAGGGGTGTAATCAAATGAGAACTAATTTGTTTGTGAGAAATGTGAGAACCAATTTCAGCCACAAAAAATAGGGGTAGATGGTTAAAAAGAAAAAGAAAATTAACTATTATATAAATATATATAATAATAAAATGAATAGCTGGAATTGGTTCTCACAGTTCTCACAACAAAATAGTTTTCTCATGAATGACCCCATATATATATATATATATATATATATATATATATATATATATATATATATATATATATATATACCTAACTATCTACATACATACATATCTACCAATCTAGATAATTTAAAAGTAAAATTGTCGTTTGTTGGTGTAACTTCTTTTTGCTTCGGTTTTAATTATATTTCGTTTAAATTAATTGCCTCTAACTCTTTAAAACTAAAAATATATGAAATATAATCAATTAGAGCATTTTCAAAAAAAAAATCAAAATTATATTAAAAAACAAGCATTTTTTTTAAATTTGACATATATCGAGCTATACTTTTTCCATCTTTTTCTTGGTTTATAAAATTCATATCGCACGAACAATTCGTTTGATACAAACTCAAACTTCATAATTAAAGATCTATGTGAATGTGGTTCTTTGTTGACTTACCATCATTGAAAGTTGAGTAAACTCTACTTTTGGTCCATAAGGTATAGTGATTTCTTTGAAACAAGGACATGTGGTTTCATAAGTCGACTTTTGGTTCTCATGGTTCTTATTTTGTTCTAAAATCAGGACCTTGCCACTATCTCCGTTAAATGGCTTCGTTAGTGGCAGGGGCATTTTCGTCAATCACTATTTTCCCTCCTTTTTAACCCGCCTTCTTCTTCCCTTATTCACTTCTGTTAACTCCCATCTTCCTGCTTCCTCCTTCTTTGACGATTCAAGACTTCTTCTTCTTTAACGATCATGGTGCTATGTTATTGTGGATGTGAAGCAGCTGTAAAAACATCATGGACCACCTCAAATCCTGGTCGAAGGTTCTATACATGTGGAAGAATGGTACACTGTTCTAAATTTCTATATTTTCTGCAAGTAATTATGCTTAGCTAATAAAAGTTAATTTTTTCTGTTAACAGGGCCAGTGTTCCTTTTTTGGGTGGTTTGATCCACCTATTTGTTCAAGGTCCATTGATGTCATTCCTGGGCTACTAAAAGCTAAGCACAAAGCTGAAGAATGTATCAGAGAGAAAGACAAGGAAATTGTGAAGTTGAATCTGCTCTTGGTCATCACTTGGAGTTTATTTGTGTATTTCATGCATTTAGCTTTGAAATGATCTGTTTTTTGTGTATGGTTAGCTTTTGGGGAACAATGTATGCGTTTAAGGGATGGTAAATTAGTGTTCTTAATGATATGGACAATGTATGGATTTTTGGTTTTGTGTAATCATCTCCTGTTTGTTATAAAAGTAATTGTGTTGGTACTATTTGTTATAAAACTAGGTGAATGTTTTGGTGGTTTGATCCAACTGTTTTTGGTACCTTTGTTGATAACACAAAACCAAACCTGTTTTGGTCATCTGCAAGTGATAACTCTATTTTTAGAGTTATTATTTCCTTTTATTTTTATTTTCTCTTGTCAAATTTTAGTCATTTTGCTTCTAAAATCACCCATTCTTGGCCATATTCCAAAAAATGAGCAAAAAGAGTGAACCACAGTTTTTATAAACCATTTGGTAGATTTTTGTTGCTCTTTCACGAAAAATCTGCAGTGACTTGCAGAGTGCTCACTCCGGATCCCGCTGGCGAGCCAAGAAGAAGACAAAATAAATTCAAATCTTAGCATGGAAGTAAATCTTGGAGAATAGAAGGGTCTATGGCAGAAGCATGGGAAGAAAAGCAACAAGCATGTTCCCTTGAAGATGGCAATTAGAATTGTTTATTGAAACCAATGGTACTTAAAGTTGACTTTTTGGAAAAGGTGAAGAGACCTTGGGGTAATAGGCTACAAACTTGTGGTGAGAAACTGTTAAATCCAGATCCGTGCAACAGTTTATGAAATCGTAATGATAAGCAATAAGAACAGTGATTTCAATATGTCATCCCTTTCATTAACTTTCAGAGAGAATAATACAATACAGAATAGAAAGCTAAAGAGATGATTAGCTTGTTTTTTCAAGCTAATCAACATTATATACTATGGGCCCGTGGTTAACAAGCCCACGACCCGTTCACTAATAGACTCTAATTTCAACAAATACAGATTAATCCTCGCACTTTAAATCAACATTAAAACCTGCTCTAACAATCTCCCCCTTTGATTTGAAGTTCAAGTTCGCGCTCTAGCTCTTGCCAGTTGAATACGTATCGTTTGCGCAATGCGAAGTGAACCTCAAAGAATCTGATTGTACGGCGATATTCGATGCGGTCTTCAATCATTTCCAAAGCTTCCCGAGCAGTTGTTTCATTCGGATTCGGGACATATGAATGCTTTGGATTCTCAGACTCGTGCTTGATGTTCTTTCGAAGCGCATCTCGTACTTTGAAGAGCGTGCCGTCGCAGAATCTTTCTACCTGACTGAACCGCAGAAACTTTTTCTCATTCTGTTCGTTGAGGAAGACTATCCCAAGTTCAGGTTCTAGCAGTAAAGCGTTCTCGGGATACATCTCAGTTCAGGAGCTTTCAGATTCGGTTTAATCAGATTTACCTTCTTCGCTCTGTTCTCGACTGCCATTTGGAAGTCCGTAAGATATGACATCATTATGGTTCGGACAAGGAATCGACGAACAGCTTCAAGCGCCTTCGTGACTGAGAGCGGCCGGATAGTTCTAGTACGTAGATCTTTCAGAATCGCCAGGAAGTCGAACGGTCGGAGGTTTTGCAAGTCGGCTTCAGAGAACTTCCATTCATTCCCATCGTCACGTCGGACAGTGAAAATAGGATATACGATCTTCCTCATACGGCTTGAATGGATACTGATTACCTCGGTGATTTGAAGCTTGGTTCTGACTTGGCTTACTGGAAGATGCCGTTTCATAGCACAGATATAACGGCATTGGAATTCCGGGCTGTAGTTGTAGATACCCAGACAAAAGGTTGGCTCGATCGTGCGCAGCTTGTGAACAAACAGCTTCTTCAGGGATTCCTCCAGATGAGGAATAAATACCGGGATCTTCTCCCAGCGGATTTGTTGCTGTTGAGGAAGGGGAGGAAGATCAGAAGCTGTTGTGGGAGGAACAGTTGTCGGAAGATCGTAAGTAGTAGACTCGGGTCTTGTTGATGATGTTCCGGCGGGTTGAGCATAGTGAACGGGAGGTGCTCCATATAAGTTTTGGAGCAGGAACTGATCGTAGTCGATATTGTCGTCCTCATCAGTTGGGAAGACCAGATTTACCTGGAGATTTACGGCACTGGCGGCTTTTTCGTACCATGCATCTTCGGTCTCGGGGTTGGATTCACAATCTGGATCTATCATGTCCAGTAGTGGTCTGTCTGATGAGTCAAGGTCGATCAGTTCCTGTGTTGGGCCCTCAGGCTTTTCAACCGTCGGGTCTTCTTCATCTGAAATATCCATATCTATGACCATCTCTGCTAATGGCAACTCGGCTTCATGTGGTTCTGATGTAGTTGCCGCAGTTGGGGGTTCCTGTTGAACAACTGTTGTAGCTTCGGCAGTCATGATCGGAGCGGTCTCGGTTAGGCGTAGACGCTTCTCCCCCTCACGGTGATCAGGATCATCCTGGTCATCCTGCCTGCGTTTGAGACCGCCGGCTTGACTCTTACAGGTGTCGTCGAGTGAACGGACCCTCTCAGACAACGTGGTTAACGCTTTGTTGTAGTCGGTAAGGGTCGAGTCAATAGAGTCGAGGCGTGAGATAATGGATGAAGACGGAGCAGTGACCTGTGATCGGAGAACGGAGATCAGGTCTGCTTCGGTAGATGCGGTGGTATCAGATTCCTGGAGAAGTTGGGCCAACAACATCGTCTTTAGGGTCTCCACCGAATAAGTAGGTTACTGTTGAGTCGGTGGAGGTACATTGGCGGTTTCGGTCTCGACGACGTGGCTCTTTCCTTTAATAGCTCGCATTGCTTTGGCAAGTTCTGCGGCTACGTGATATTGCATCTGCAGCTCCATAACCTGTCGGACAGCCTCAAGGGTGCTGTCTAGGGACCCTTTTGACACAAAGTCGGGCAAAGTAGCGCCGGGCTCACTGAGAGTTCCCGTTGAGGCATCTGCCATAGAGGCAGAGCCATCTACGTTCACAGTTGGCATAGGGGTAGCTGTGGTAGGATTTCCCGCCGATCCTCGTGTTTCACCTGGAGGTGAAGACACTACAGCGGTTCCGGTCGAGTCACGAAGAGTCTCGACTTGGTGTTGCGCAGTTTCAAGTGTCCTAGCCAAAGGATTTTCAAGATCAATAGGCTCTAGACTCGATTGTGCACGAAACGAAGGCGAGACCAGGGGAGGCTGGTCTCTTGTTTCAACACCGGAACCCTCCAAATGAGGGACCAGTGGAAGTTGTGCTAATTCCCCGTGTTCGACTGGAACACCCGTCTTTTGAGAGACGGATGAGTGGATAAGGGGGTCGTGCGATTGCTCTGCTGGGTGGGCGGAGTCTTCTTCAATACCCCATCCCAACAAATGAGACGGGATAGCAGATGTGGTTGACCGGCTGTCACTCGGTGCGGTTCGCTCAAGAGCCTCGTTATCTTTACGGCTCAATCTTTCCTGGTTCAACTTTGAACGCAGTTCTCTCCGGCTCACATGTCCTAGTTCCTCTATTTGAACTCCCTTAGAGGTCCTAATCGGTTAGGTTCCAGCATGTGGTGGTGAGTCAAGTGGGATTCCAATGGAAAAATCCGGGTTGGGTCCGATACCGTGAGGTATTTGTCTCAGGTGGGTGGTTCTGTCGGTATCGGAGTCCGTGGAGTCAGATTCCACGTCCTCAACATGTGTACTGGAAGAAGGGGGTTCGGTGACATATGGTTCGGTCGAGTGATGTGGGCTTGGTCTACAGGATGGACCAACATGGGCTGAGCTGGAACCGGGTTGCGATTCCACTGCACCACCTACTCTCATCTCCGGTCTTC
The DNA here is from genome assembly GCA_033807775.1 of Saussurea involucrata. NCBI lineage: Eukaryota > Viridiplantae > Streptophyta > Magnoliopsida > Asterales > Asteraceae > Saussurea > Saussurea involucrata. The sequence goes on from CM066324.1 coordinate 23,964,510, forward strand.
TCACAACTAACGTTCCCCGCCCGACAGCACCTGCTTGTCGGGCCCTTCCACCTCTTACTCTTGGACCCTCACGTCTCTCGGGTCTATGTCCCTGGGCAGGTCCCTCCGGCTCTGGCTGGACCATGGGATTTCCTAGCGCTTCCCTATATGCTACTACCCCTGGTGCAGTGGGATCGGCGAATGCAAGTAGAGGCTCAGGGATAGGCATGGCTACCGCATCAGAAGGATTGCGGATAACCAAGAACTGTAAGTGATGATGGGGACATACCGGATGGTTCAGGCGGCGAGGAATAGCTGGGTTGGCATCCATGTGTTGACGCACCGCAAGCGAAAGGAAACGCGGATACGGTAGGAATTTCTTCTGTTTAGAGCCTCCGATGTGGCGAATGGCGGTGACAAGTTCCTTCCAGATGATCATCACGAAATCGATGTGTCTGTTGTAGCATACGACATGAACAAGGCGAAGGAAGTCGCCGGTGCACTGATCAATGCCTCTCCATCGTGAGGAAAGACATCGGTTGAGTATCGTGAAGAGTGTGTACCAAATCGGAGCGAGATACTTCCGGTTGAACGCAAACGGTCGGTTTAAGTCATGGTTGTAGCCTAGTGCGCGGATTTGAGCGCAGAGAGTGTCATCATTGACGGCAGGATCGTACAATGGATGATTGTTGGCAGTGGCCTCCGGAAGAGATAGAAGGCGGCGGAAGGAGTCCGGTGTGAGCATGAACGGTTGGTTGTCGATCTGAGCGGTGATCGACTGCGAGTTTCCGGCTGTGACGACTCGGGCGGTGAGCCAGACCTGCAGAACGTACAGGACTGGGACATCGGCGGTGCTTGTGAGGGCCTCACGGAGAGGGTGGTTCATCAGGATATCCAGAAGTACCCGATGTAGTGGCTGGGGCCTGAATAATGTCGGGTCTAAGTGGTGATTGTTGGCCTCCAGTTCAGTGCCATGGTTGGGGTCGACCAAGGCAGTGTCGGCTTCGTCGTCAATGATATCCTCCTCGTGAGGTATTTGTTCTTGAGGAGGCGGTTGATGTTCTCCTGGTTGATCGTGAGGTTGTTGTTGTTCCGCCATAGATAATCTGTAAAAACAAACATAGTTAGTAATTGAGGCGGATGAACAAGTGTCGGTGCGTACCTTTGCTGTGATTGGCTCAATCTGAGACAGATCGAGGACTGGCAGTTACAAAATAGGTACAAGAATGGACACAGCAGGGGTTTTCGGACAAAATATGCAAGAGTCCGGTCAACTTGAAATGTCCGGACAAAATATGCACGAGGAATCCGGATGAAATATGCAAGTGTCCGGGTAAAATTGGACTACCCGGACAATGGTTCCCTGATATTGTGATTTACCGGATAAAATTTTGTTCGGACACTCAAGACTCCCCGGTAGTTGAACTTACCGGAAACCATAAGGTTTACCGACAACTAGGTTTCCGGGTGCTTGAAATTGTCCGGATGAAACATCATAGCCATGATCGTGTTCGGACACGACGAAGGTGTCCGGACGAAACCTTTAATCGAATAATCGATCAAATCGAGGTGCAATGCCAGTGTGAGTGCAAATATTTGTGACAAATACCATCCTAGACTACACAGAGAGAGTATCCTATAAATATTACCACAAATCGTGTGTAACCGAAACAGGGTTTTGGATTCAAATTACGCAACCAAATCGGGGTCTGTTTGAGATGCGATGTGAACAAGACTAGAGTAGTAAGGATCGAGAAGGAGGTGCGAACAACATACCTGCGATTGGGATTGAATGTGAGTGTGAATCGGTGAGATGGTGAGGAGTCCGAGTGCGAGAGAGAATGAGATAAGAGTTTTGGGGGTTTATGGCGTTTTTCCGGATAATGATAGAATAAGGGAGTCCGGTGGTATATATATCCGGGTGGATTCCGGGTACAAGCCGACCCGGATAACTACCCGGTCCGGATGTTCTCCGGATGACGGGGGTGTCCGGATACAAATGCTGTCCGGATAGTGCTGAGCAGTCATGTTCCGGGAAGATTATCAGGAACTGGAAGAGAACTTTCTCTCGCTCCCCCTCAATATGACATGGGTATGCCCTGCTCCCCCTCGGATAGTGCAGTAGAGTGCAGTGGAGGAGTGTGACACACAAAAACTTTTAGACTTGTCAAGAAAAAAACTTGTGTTGCTCCCCCTCATGTGATGACCTTAACATGCATACGGGAGTGCCCACACACACAAAAAAAACTTTTGACTATTAAGAGAAAAACTGTGTGTGATGCTCCCCCTCAAAGTGTGAGAAAACTTACCTGATACCGCTTGGTGCTCCCCCTGAACACAAGAACATATGGTGAAAGCACAGAGATAGTGAAAGAAAAATGCAGACGACAGTATGAAATAGAAGACAAACACACGAAGAAAGGAAAAATACACGAAATCTACCTAATAAATACAGAGACTATGGTCTAACTGTGTAGCTAAGACAAGTAGAATACATGAGCGAGAAAGTGCATACCCAGTCATCAGGAGTGATAACATCGGATGATGAGTATATACAGTTGTTCGTAGATGTATAGAACTTGTAAGAGGCACACATTCGGATTAAGTCTTCAGATTTAGCATACCTATCTTGAACACAAGAGTTTTAAGACACTTTTCTTCCAAGGCTTTGGTAAACAGTTATGCTAACTGATGCTCGGTATTTACGAAGTGGAGTTCAACTGTACCTCTTTCGACGTGATCCTTAATGAAATGATACCGAACGTCGATGTGCTTCGTCTTTGTGTGTTGGACCGGGTTGCTGGATATGGCAATCGCGCTCTTTGAGTCACAGTAGATCGGGACTTTGACATACGTGAAGCCGTAGTCTTTGAGTTGAGTCCGCATCCAGATGACTTGGGAACAGCAGCTAGCAGCAGCTACATACTCCGCCTCTGCAGTTGATGTGGAAACACATTGCTGTTTCTTCGAAGCCCAACATACCAGGCTATCTCCCAAGAACTGATTGTGCCCCGAGGTGCTCTTGCGATCCAACATGCATCCCGCGTGATCCGCGTCAGAATAAGCGGTTAAACCAAAACCTGTCTCTTTCGGGTACCATAGACCAAGATCAGCAGTACCACGTAAATAACGAAAAATGCGTTTAACGGCAGTTAAATGAGACTCTTTAGGATTGGATTGATAGCGGGCGCAAAGAAATGTTGAGAACATAATATCCGGTCTACTAGCAGTTAAGTACATCAAAGAACCGATCATTCCCCGATACAATTTGGCGTTGACGGCCTTTCCTTTCAGATCAACGTCAAGCTTTGTATTGGTTGCCATGGGAGTTTTCATTGGTGAGGACTGGTCCAATTGGAATTTCCTAAGAATATCCCGAATGTATTTGGACTGGTTTATGAAAATTCCGGTCGACAGTTGTTTAACTTGAAGACCAAGGAAGAAATTCATCTCACAAAGCATACTCATTTTAAAAAAATTTCCCATGAGAATGGCAAAGTTCTTTGCGTATAATCAATTGTAGATCCGAAAATGATGTCATCGACATATACTTGGACTAGGATGATATGACCCTTTTCGTTCTTGATAAATAGAGTAGAATCAATTGCACCTCGTGTAAAGTCAGATTCTAAAAGAAATTTAGAAAGGGTGTTGTACCATGCTCGCGGGGCTTGCTTCAAGCCGTAGAGCGCCTTGTCTAAGATGTAGACATGATCAGGCTTTGAGTCATCCACAAATCCGTCTGGTTGCGACACATAGACTTCTTCTTGGAGGTCGCCGTAAAGGAAGGCTGTATTCACATCCATTTGGAAGACTGTGAAGTTCTTGTGCGCTGCATATGCGAGAAACATACGGATTGCCTCGATGCGGGCGACTGGAGCATAGGTCTCATCATAGTCGATCCCCTCTTGTTGTCGGTATCCTTTGGCCACGAGACGCGCCTTGTTGCGAACAACGATGCCGTCTTCGTCCTTCTTATTTTTGAAGATCCATTTGGTCCCGATGACCGTCTTGTGCTTGGGACGAGGAACCAGTCGCCATACTTTTAGAGATTCAAATTGATTAAGCTCTTCTTGCATGGCTATGATCCAATCTGGATCTTCAAGTGCTTCGCGTACATTCGTTGGTTCGATCTTGCTTAAGAAAACGGAAAATAGGCAGAAGTTGGCGGAAGCACCTCGTGTACGTACAGGGGTTGAAGGATCACCGATTATCTGATGGAGGGGGTGTGCCTTTGTCCATTTGGTGGAGTGTGGAAGCGGCTGTTGTGTGGAATGTGATGCGTCCGGATCCACATAAGCGCCAGATGGAAGATCTTGAACTTGTTCAAGAGTTGCAGGAGAGGTCCTTGGAGGAATTGGGGGAGGATTCGTCGCAGTTTGCACAACTTCCGGTTCTGAGGAGATCAGAGGTTGAGCATCAGTTGAAGCAGATGACGAGTCATTGGGAGCGATCTCCGAGATTATAGGTTCCTCAGGGGGGGTGACTATACCAGGTGATGACGGTTGAGTTGTCTCGATTGAAGTTGACGGCGTACTCGTAGAGGGAGGCAGACCAGATATAATGGCCGAATCCTCATTGTGAGCAGCTTCAAGTCACGGTTGCGCTGAGACAGGAGCAGAAGAGTTAAGTAGGTCATCATAAAAATATTGAAACAGTAAATCTAAATCAGAAGAGTCTGCATTCGATGAAGATGCATGATTCGGATTTACTGTCGCTTGTGCAAATCCCGAACTCGAAGGTCCGGAAGCCAACACGCCAGTTAAACCGGGTTCTGAACTGAGTTGTTCAGAAGCCAAATCTGCAGCTTCGTCGAACGTCACGTTTATACTTTCAACAACGGATTTGGTCCGTTTGTTGTAAACGCGATACGCCTTAGCCTGCATGGAGTATCCAATGAAGACTCCTTCGTCCGCCTTGGGGCTGAATTTGCCAAGATCATCCTTGACATTTAGCACATAGCACGAGCACCCGAAAGCGTGAAAATATCCGACGGCTGGAATGTGCTTGTTCATGATCTCGTACGACGTCTTATTGAACCGCTTGAGAAGAATGGAGCGGTTCTGAGTCTAGCAAGCTGTAGACACTGCTTCAGCCCAGAGGTATAACGGTAGTTTTGCTTGGGACAGCATCATGCGTGCAGCTTCAATGAGAGTACGATTCCGTCGTTCCACTACTCCATTTTGTTAGGGAGTTCGTGCTGCAGAGAAGGTATGGGAGATGCCGACTGAAGTCAGATAGGCATCCATCTTTTGGTTCTTGAACTCCGTCCCGTTGTCGGTTCTGATGGATTGAACAGGTTGAAGCTTGTTCTTCTGGATCGTCTTCAGATGATCAATGATGAGGTCCGAAGTTTCGTCCTTCGAGCGGAGGAACCTCACCCAAGTGTAGCGCGAGTAGTCGTCCACCATCACCAGTACGTACTTGCGTTTGTTGATGCTCGGAACACGCATTGGACCACACAAATCCATGTGAATGAGTTTGAGGGTCCTGGATGTGCTCGGAGTAGCCTTCGGCAGATGGGATGTACGTTTCATCTTTCCCTTTTCGCATGCTCCACAGAGGCGATCCTTCACGAACGGAAGTTGGGGCACGCCTCTGACGTGTTTGCCTAACACGAGCTGATTGATACTTCTAAAGTTAAGATGCGAAAGACGTCTATGCCAGAGCCAGACTTGATCGGAGTCGGCTTTTGACAAGAGGCAGACAGGTTTGTCGGTTTTGATTTATGCGAGGTTGATGGTGTAGAGGTTGGTCTTTCGTGTTCCAACCAGTAGTTCTTCGCCGTCGTTGTTGAGTACTCTACACCTCATAGCTTTGAAGCTGACCTCGAGATCCTTGTCGCAAAATTGACCGATACTGAAGAGATTGTGTCCTAATCCGGCGACATGGGACACCTTCTTGATCGTGATCTTGTCTTGAACAATGTCGCTGTAGCCCACGATTTGCGATTTCTCGTTATTCCCAAATCTCACGCTGCCGCAATATTCTTCCTTGTAATTCGTGAGAAGCTCCCTCCTTCCGATCATGTGCTTGGAGCATCCAGAATCTAAGTACCACACATGACCGTTCTGCAAAACAAGATTAGTGTTGTTTAGGTACCCAAATTTGTTTGGGTCCTGGAGGGTTAGGTTTGGCACCGGTTGGGAAAGTATGCGTTGTCCCAACTTTCCTTTTAGGTATAGGGTGTACACCAGTAGAGGGAGCTGGTTTTGGCACTTGTCTCCTTCTTGGTGTAGAATTTGCACCTTTAGGGGGAAACGAGTTCTCTTTCCATCTAGGTGCTGGTTTAACTCCAGTGGGAGCGTCTCGTTTAGGAATGGGGTGAGACTCCCGCTATGGTTTAACCTTGTGATTGGTACCCCTTGTTGAGCGGTGTGGTTGCTTATTATTATTGGGTTTGCGCTTATGAAATAGGTTACCAACAAAGTGAGGCGCATACCAATCATTATTACGAATATCATCAAATTCATTCCATCCACAATTAGAACAACATAAACAATCATGCGATAACTGAATCAATTGATTACGAGAGTTGACTTTAACGGGAAAAGAAACATAAAAAAGATTCCAATTATTCCAGGCATAATTGTTTTTGTCGACTCTAGAATTGAAAACATATGGGGAAGACTTTGACGCATTCTTCTTGATAGATTCCCTTTTTAGCCACTTTGGTATTTGTTTGTTAGCGCGGCCATTTTGATCTGAAACAACACGGACAGTATGATCAGTGACTTTGGAGGAAGCAGGAGTCTTGGTGGTTGGTCGTTCGGTCTTTTGCTTCGCCTGTGATTGTTTTTTAGGAGTGGAAGCATTTTTAAGAATCTTAATCACAGGCGGAGTCTTTGTTTGAGAACAGTCGCCCTTTAGAAAATTGACCGGACGATTAATCACTGGAGTCAAAAAATCAGGTTGACGAGGAGAAATAGGAGAGTTTGCAGTCAATGGTCCGGTTGCTTGCCCTGTCTGTGATTGCCTTTTGAAAATGGTTTTCGAGGTCGGTTTTGACTGATAAATCTTAATCACAGGTGTGGCCTTTGTTTGGGAACAATTATCTTTTAAAGAAGTAACCGGAGGATTGACCACGGAGGATAAAAATTCAATGTGACTTGGAAGAGGTTTGTCGAAGGGAAATGAATCAAACTCTTCCTCACAGTTCCCTTCGGAGTTCATGTATGCTGAAAAATTTATCTTGGGAAGGAGTGGACTTTGATCAGGTGCTGGTGAGAAAGGCGAGTAACTCTTTGTGCTGGTGTGCTTTGGGGAATTTGGTGCGGAAGCGTTTGAAAAATCAGAGTTTAAATTCCTTGTCACACATTCATTTTGAGAAACTTGACTTTCTTGACACCAAATATTTCCTAAGAAGGCTTTACACGAGGATGTGTCAGATGAGATGGAGGAAAGATCAGGTGAACTCTGTTTTTGAGTTTGGAGACAGTCAATCGTCTCTAGGAGTTGACTATTTCTCAGGTGCTCTTTCATCGTTTCTCTTGTCATTTCAGACAGTCTTGAGGAGAGCTTATTGATTTCACATTGAAGCGTTTCCTTTTCTACATTTGAGACACCCTCGGTTTTCTCAGATTTAATTTTCTCAAGTTCAGACATTAGTGCTTTCTTTTCTTTTTGAAAAGCTGACCTTTCTTTCTCGAATGACTCCTCCAACTGAACTATTTTTGCTTCCAAGATGAGAGGGGGAACATAGAGTTTAAAATCATCCGTCTCAATCTTGGTTGCAGGTGCTAGATCCTCATCCTTTTTGGAGGATTCTTTGGATCTAGGTACCTTATAGGAGTCGAAGTAGTCATTGGAAAGGTACTTTTTGTCCTTCTGATAAGAATAATTAAGTGGTTCATAACAAAATGGAAGTTCAATTCCTCGTTTTTGTGTGCGTTTATGTTCCTCGGTTTCCTCCTCCTTTTCTGGTTTAAGAGGACCAGTCCATTGAATTGCATACTCTGGGTACTTTTTGTCTAACCCAAGGCAAGCAAAGTCATACAAGGTAGGAACTTGATATCTTCCCTTTTTTAAGTAGTGTGGGTTATCGTATCCGATTCTCCACTCTTTATTGAAATACGTGAACTCCTTGGGTTTGTTTAAGAAAATTGTTTGATCAGTTTGTCCCCTTTTGTGGAGTTTAGTTTCAAGGTCAAGAATTTTTGCGACAAACTCCTTATTTTGAATTTGAAGAGAGGAACATTGGTAAACAATTTCCTCTTTCTCATTCATGCACTGATCAAACTTATGCTGAAGGTCAGATAGGTTGGCCCTTAAATCCTTAGGTGCTAATGACAGATTTTTACATTTCTCAGTTAAGTTAGCACAATCAGATTTATATTTCTCGGTTGTTCGCTTTTGAACATCAAGCTTTTCATGTAGTGACTTAATTTCAAGCTTTTGTTGTTTAGTGGTGGCTTGAAAGGAATCTGCCTGATTGTTCAACATTCGCATTGTGTTCAAAAATTTAGGTTGGCAAGAATCACATACCTCTCTTGGAAGAACAGTTTCTTCTTCAGTGGAAGAGTGGTATCCCATGAACGCATCAGCGACATCGGAATTGTCTTCATCATCCGATCTTTCCAGCCAGTAATCATTCTCGGCGAACATTGCCTCTCCAGCCTCTTTCTGACGAGACAAGGTGAGCTTTGCCTCGTAGTAGTGAGAGTTCTTAACAGTAGGCTGACGGCAATCCTTTGCGAAATGGCCTAGTTTCCCGCAGTTGTAGCACTTTACGGGTTCATCTTTCTTCTTTCCCTCTTCTTTCTCTTGCTTTCCTTTCTTCTTAGACCTGTCATGCTCGTTAACTTTCTTCTTTCCTTCGTAACGATCTTTATAGTCATGTCGCTTGTTAGATGAGGTAGAGTAGCGTTGACTATTAGAAGAAGGCTTCTTGTAGAACCTTTGCTGTTCGAAGGTCTTGGTTAGCAAAGCTATGGCCTATTTGAATTCTGAAACAACTTCATCATTAGAATCGTAGTCGTCCTTGCCTTCAGCTTCGGATTCAGAAGAACTTTGCTTTGGAGCACGCCTGGAATGACTTCCCGATGATTTTCCTTTCCTGGAGGAAATGAGAGCAATGGGATCGACAGATGGCTTTGGTTCAGAATTTTTCGTGCCTAGGAGCTCATTTACTTCATCTTCGTCTTGAAGAAGCGTCTCATACAGTTCGTTGATGCTGATATTCTCAATCAACTTGTTGTGCTTGACGTGAGAGGAAAACACCTTCCATTCAGGTAGTAGGTTGTTGAGAAATTTGAGTGCATTTTCTGTGTTAGAACGAACAATCTTGTTTTTGTTCAGTTCATTCAGAAGCAAGCAGAACCGTTCATATGTCTGAGTAAGAGACTCGCCAGGACGCTGTTTGAAGCCATCGAACTTTGTTATGGCACTGTTTATCTTTAGTTGGTTGCCGACCACGCTCCCACGCATCATTCTTGCAACTTGATCCCACATACCTTTCGCCGTGTCTTTGTAGCTGTCGATGGCAGTGTAGATCGAGTTGGGAAGGGCTTGAACCAGATATCTTTTGGCACATTTTTCACCTTCAATCATGCCTCTTTCGTATTAAGTCATTTCAGCAAGAGTCTTTTCCTCACGGCGGGGATCTGCTGTTGCAGTTGCAGCTATTTCCTTCATCGGTGTCAATTGGGCCATTCTTTAGAGCTCTCTTGATGTACTCATAGTTGTCCTTGGACTCTATGAATATCATGAACCTGTCTCGCCATTGGCTATACTCGTTCGGATAAAGGCAAGGAGGCTTGGTGTCAGTCCCAATAGCGAGAGCATCACGGGAAGAGGACATCTTTGGTTGCGACGGAGTGATCGTCGGACGTGTAGATTGATTCAAAGAGAAAAACTAACGCAAGGCACTACGAGTGGAGTCATAACGCAGGTTCTATAGGTGATTTGAACTAAAATGGTCTTACTGGATAGGAATCCAAATAAGATTGTGATCAGGAAGTGTCCAGATCAGATCAGATAGTAATCAGTTCAAAAATGCAAAAGAGTCCGGAAAGAAATTGAGAGTCCGAACAGATTGAGTTTTCCGGATAACTGAGGTTACCGGATGTCAAAGGTGTCCGGATGAATTAAAAACAAATCTAACCGGATGATGTGAGTTTCCGGATGCGAGTGCTTACCGGATGACTCAGGATTCCGGATAACAAGGAAGTCCGGATACACGGATGTCCGGGGAAAGATTATGACCGGAAACTTTGAGTTTCCGGAAACAAGATTTACCCGGATAAACTGAGTTTGAAATACTTACCCGGAAAGGAGACTTACCCGGAAAGGAGACTTACCCGGAAAGGAGGAGGAGTCCGGATGAGTTTTAACACAAACGTCCGGACAAGTTAGACTTATCCGGAAACCACGACTGAGTTACCCGGACTCTACGGCTGTCTTCTCCAAATCGATTGATTTTCGATTAGGGTTTCTCCAAAACGTTCCTGAATGATTAGTAGCAATGCCTAACACAAAATTAACACTAACCCAATCGATTTTAGGGCAAAAACAACACCTTTTGATAGCAAAAATTCGATTTTTTTTATTAAGAACACTACCAAAAGTTTTGAACTTGATTTGCAAAATTAACCAATCAAACGAACGAATTGAGTTGTGAAAATCTGCATAATTACTTATAGGTATGATGCTAACACAACCCAACAAACGAATTTGAACAATTTAAGCAGAATCACAGATTTGAAGAATCAAGAAAAGTCAGACGTGAATTAGTCAAACTAACCAGAAATCAATGATTGAGACTTTGAATTGAATCCGTCCGTCTGCTCTGATACCAATTGTTAAATCCAGATCCGTGCAACAGTTTATGAAATCGTAATGATAAGCAATAAGAACAGTGATTTCAATATGTCACCCCTTTCATTAACTTTCAGAGAGAATAATACAATACAGATCGCTAAAGAGATGATTAGCTTGTTTTTTCAAGCTAATCAACATTATATACTATGGGCGCGTGGTTAACAAGCCCACGGCCCGTTCACTAATAGACTCTAATTTCAACAAATACAGATTAACCTTTGCACTTTAAATCAACATTAAAACCTGCTCTAACAGAAACTTTGCTCATGTGAAATGAATTTTGTGTCTTCCACTTCAATCTTTTAGCCTCTAGACAATTACTCATTTTTGTTAGGTCCAACTTTTCCTCTAAATATATAAAGAGGTGTTGGGTTTCATTTAATTCATATTCCATCTACCACATTTTAGTGCAAGTTAGTTGTATTTTTTAGCTCTAGAATTTACTGCAGTAACTCTTAATTTTCTGTATTTTAATTCCTAGTGTAATTTTTAGTTTGAAGTAATTTGTAGCAGTGTTGTACTCACAGTGCCCATTGCGGTTTTTAATCGAAGTCACTTTCAGTATATTTATGTACAACTTTACATCTCTTGTTTTCTTTACTTCGGTAATTATGAGCTAAACATCCCTTGGGATGTTGGAAGGAAAAGTACCTGGATTTTATGAAAGATGCTTGAGTAATCTTTATACTCCAAATATTTATTGTTTTGGTCATTCATTCTCGATTTTTACCCAATGATGCGAACAAGCCAATCACTTGTGAGGATCTAAAGTCTAGTTCTTAACTTAGAAATGAGTAGAACGCAGTGACACGAGTTTGGATGATGCTAGGGAATTCGAAAGAATTCTTATGACACTTGCGAAAGTGAGGTCTGCACAATGAGCTAATCTCAACCCACTGGAGTAGTAGGCAACCTAGTTGGTGTATTTAAAAACACTTAAAGTATTTGTCTCTACACATTCCATCGATGCCTGAAAATGTCCATTTTGAGGTTACCATTGACAAAACAGTAAAGACTAAAAGTAAGGGATTTTTACTCAAAGGTGTGAGTATTTGTGTAATAGGGCTTCTTTAACGAGAGTGCCCACTTTGCACAAGTGCAGTGATCATTCTTTTGGATCAAGTATTTAATATAAATTCTAGGGAAAATCTGACCTACATTCCTTGTTTTCAAAATCTTAAGTAACTCGTTAAAATAGCATTTCACCAAACAAACCAACTTATTGCTTCTTCTGTAATTGAAACTTGTAAAAGGAAGCTCATGAGAACCATATTGTCTTGATTGCCCAGTCCCTGTGGATACGATTCTGGTATTTTACCAACTATTACTTGTTGTGACGATCATAGTGGCTAGTGTACACTTGCACTTCCCACTGTGGATAGTTTGCATCCCACTGCGATTAAATCACATATTTCGCTCGTACCAGCAAGACACATATATATGCCCTGTTTTTGTCATCTGCAAGACACAAAACCAAACCTATTTTGGTCATTTGCAAGACACAAAACCAAACCTATTTTGGTCATTTATAAGACACAAAACCAAACCTGTTTTGGTACACAACATAACAGAACTCTAACCTGTTTTGGTACCTTTGTTGATACACAAAAACAAGATAACACATACAATTCCATTCTGTTTTGGGACACAACATAACACAAAACTAATTGATTTCAGTACCATAAAAATATACATACCAAACCAAAGCTATTGTTTCAACCATAAATACCATACATACCAACCTAACACATAAACAGATAAACTAACTGTTTTCAACCAACACCAAACCACCAAACTAACTGTTTCAACTACACAACCAAACCATAACTACCATATATACCAACCAAACCATTAATTTGTCTAATTGTTTCAAAACACACAACCAAAACACACAAACACAAACTTCAAGTCATTCCCTTTCCTATGAAGGCCCTCATTTCCCTCCTTTCCCTCCTTGTCCTCCTCTCCCTCCTTCTCCTCCTTGTCCTTTACAAGTCCTGGAATTGTGTCCTTGATTCTTACACTTATCACAAGTCACGGTCTTCCCTTTCCTAGGAAGTTTACCAGTGTCCCCACTCCTCTGAGACAACTCCTCATGTGTTTCTTTCTCTTCTTCTTTGGTCTCCCAATCTATTTATGTGGAGTTGGTGGGATTAAAGTTGTTGCCCAGTCACCTTTCTCCCATAGTAGGCTTCCATTGATTGGCTCAATCTTGAACCTATACATTTCCCTCCATGTGCTTAGTCTGTATACATGCTCAACCCACTCTTCAGGTAACACATTGTTACCATTTGCTCCAATGTTCCAGTTTGTAGCCATATCATTCTTGCATGGAATTCCAGTTAACTCCCACCTCCTACATGAACATGTCCTTGCTCTCACATCTACTATGCATTGGTCATTCCAAGGGCCAGAAACCTATTATATAGGAAAGAAATCAGTACATATCAAGTAAATACCATTAAAACAAAGCATAATAACCTATAATTTAGTATACATACCTGGTACCTATCTCATCCACTAAACAAGACTTGATATTTGGATGCCTCTTTCTTGGCAGTCTCTAAGATTTTGTTTGCAGTTGGGGTAAGTAGGCCATCACAACTCTCTATCAGTTTGCATACATTCACTATCCTCTTCATTAGATACACTCTAATGTATTCCAGACATGAATAAATTGGTTTATGCCTAGCATCAACAATTTGTCTATTGAATACCTCACACATGTTATTCAATTACACATCAGAGTGACACCTGCCTGCTACCAAAGTAAAAACAGGTTGAAATATGTTACCAAAGTAAAAACAAGTTGACATATATACTTACCAAAGTAAAAATAGGTTTAAATATACCTGTGAAGTGTGATCTGCTCCAGGATTGAGGGGGGATCTTGTTCAAATATTCATAGCAGTCTGAATTGAACATTCTCAAACTTTCCATTGCAGTCTTAAACTGTGGGATAGTGGGGGCTGTTGCACATTGCCATAAGTGATCCTTGTATGCTTTCCCTTTCCACTGCTGTTTCATGTTATCATGAAAATGCCTGAGGCAGTATCTATGCTCAGCAAAAGGGAACAAATTGGCAATTGCTGGAAGAATGCCCTATTTTCAAAATAGTGTAACAATTAGAATACAATTGAATTACAAAATCAGAGGAAATAAGTTCATACCTTTTGTCTGTCACTAATGAAAGTAAAGTTGGAATTTCTTTGAAGATCAAGGTCATCTCCAAGGCATTCTAAGAACCACATCCATGAACTTGTATTCTCAGCCTCTACTATGGCATATGCCCTGATTTGGGTCAATGCCCACTGCTATTAGAATTTTCCCTGGAAATGGACCTTTCATAAAAGTACCATCTAGTCCCAAAGGATCCCTTCTACCTGCCCTGAATCCTCTCTTCAAAGAACCTAAACATATGTATACCCTTTTGAATTTCCTGGTATCACTAGATGGATTGGGTTCTTCCTCAACATCTATTTTAACTGTTGTGTCAGGATTGCATCTTTTTACCTCAGATAGGTAATCCCTCAGGTGATGGTACTGTGCCCCATACTCTCCCTAGATCTTCTTCATGGCCATCTGTTTTTCCCTCATTGCCGTGTCAGGTGACCCAAAGATCTCAGATTTCTCTGATAAGTGGGATTGTATTGCCTTCAATGGCATATTCGGATCTACCTTGATCTGCTATGTTATGTGCTTTGACAAGAATTGCGCAGTGGCCATACCAACCTCCCTAGTTTGGAAGCATTTATGGGTGTCAAGATAGGTTTTCACAGTCCAGGTTTCTTCATTTTGTGAACATGATATGTACAAAACCCATGGACAAGTGGGCCCATTGGACTTTCTCCAAGCACTCTTTCTTCCCTTACTAGGCCCACTGGACTCCTTTAAGTTTGGCAATGATCCCCTACAAACGGCCCTAAGTCTTGCAGCATCATTTTTTATCACCACTATGACCCTTCGAGTCTAAATTGTACGCTGCTTGATTAGGTTGATAATGGTTGTTTTATTACCAAAAGTCTGACCTAAATAGAAGTCAATCTCTTTACACCGTGTTTGGGACCTACCTTTGCACAAACTGCCATTGTCATCCCCTGATTCAAAATTATCAACCTCAAAAGGATCAATATCACCCTCCACATTCACATTTTCACGTCCCTCTCCATTTACACCAAACTATTCCACATAACCATCTACATAATCCTCCAAGTCATCATCTATAACAAAAAGCTCATCATACTCATTACTATTATGGCTCTCTATATCATCATGGTTGTCACTTCCCTGGTTCAAGTCCAACCCTTAGTTCAAGTCCAAGCCTGGTTCAAGTCTAAGCCATTGTCCAAGCTTACTTCCTCTTGTAAGTTCCCCTCACCCCCTGTTCTCGTATCTCTGAGTCCAACCCAATGTAAGGATCAAAGCTATGAATTATATGATCCATGCTTTGATTTGGGGTTGACAGGCTAGTCCTACCATGTTCCACAAACACATCAATGAGTTTAATAGCAGGGGCACATTGTAAGAGTTTTAACACATCCTGGTTACTACCTAACCCTCTTAACCCAGTATCCATATCACCTTCAGGAATCAAGAAATGGTAAAATTTGATTTCATGTCTATCATACCCTAATGTTAACACCATTAAATGAAACTCCTCTACATTTAATCCTTCTGTGTTAACCAAATCAACATAATCAGTCTTAGTATTTTTGTATCTTCTTCCAGGAAAGCTTGTAAAAGCACCTCCATGGTTCATCCTTACTCTTATCAATGTTGGGTAAAGCTCTGTATAGAAAATCAACAGAAAAGGTAAATACGTGACATCAATGAAGAATGTTTGCTTCAAAAATGGAAAAACAGAGATGAGTGTTTGCTTACCATATACATCACTTGGGTCAAATCCTTAGGCTAAATCTCTCCTTAAAACCCATCCTGGTTCCGCCATTGTTTCTTGAGCAAAGGGAACAAGTTTGATCGAATGAGGGTTTTACCTCAGTGTTCAGTGTGTGTGAAGAGAGTGAGGTTTGAAGTGTGAAGTTAGTGAGATGACGAAGACGAAGAGTTGCCAAAAATCAGATTAGTGTCGTTAAAATTTGAGGGAAATAGTGATTGGACGAAAATGCCCCTGCCACTAACGAAGCCATTTAACGGAGTTAGTGGCAAGGTCCTGATTCTAGAGCAAAATCAGAACCATGAGGACCAAAAGTCGACTTATGAAACCACAAGTTCTTGTTTCAAAGAAATCACTATACCTTAGGGACCAAAAGTAGAGTTTACTCTTGAAAGTTTCTCCTTATTTCACACTATCAAAATTACAGGTTTTGATCCGTGTAAATTGGAAAACATTTTTTTAATATTGGGTCATACAAATAAGTCCATCAATATTTAATTATAATCAAATATTCACACAAAATAATAAAACATTTACATACTTAGTTTATTGTTATTGTTCATTTAATTAATAGAATATATTAACTACTTATAAACATGAATCAAAACTTCACAAGAAAATTAAAAAATTGCCTCTTCAACAATTTTGAGACAATTCACCATAAATCTTCAATCTCCATGATGAACCTTCCATTTGCACCAAAAACCTCTCAAAACCTTCCCCCAAAATGCCGAAATCGCCAAGATAGGGAGAGAGGAGGAGAGATTATCAAAGAAGTGGGTGAAAACCCCTAAAATAGGTCCTTAAAGGCGCTCCAAACCCTTCCCGCGAGCTAGGTCACGTGGTAGGTGTCTCGTGTCCTAACAAAGACGTAAGACTTATGTGACTGGTGCATGGCGCGACTAAGGTCGTGTGTAAACTAGCATGGTACTACTGACCATAAAATCGGTTTTAAATAGGGAATACATAATCTTTAATGGTCAAAGGATTGGATAGTGGGCCTTGGGGCTCTCGGACTTTAATGACCATAAAATCGGTTTTATTACAATCGAAATAGAGGTGCTAATGGGTTTCTACACGAGTAAACCCGCGCCAAAACCCACTTGGGACTCTCGAGCAGTTTTCTGGCAGTTTATTTCAGTGGAAATGAGAAGACATAAATACCTTCACTTCTGTCAATTTTTGGTACAAATTTATGCCTTCATTTTTCTCAATATTCATACTAAGATTCATGAAACGTATTATCAATTCGATGGAATTGGATTGGCGTGCATCAATCCAATTAGATAGTTGTATCTTCAAGATGACGTCTGATCACCAATGCACATTGGGGGGGGGGGGGGGGCAAAATTTCGTCTTAGTACACTGCTTATGCAGACCTCTATCTGATGATTCACGAGAAGGTTCGATTACATCGTTAAGGTTCTATTTCGTTACCTTCCTTTGGTTCAATTCCGTTAAATTTCTTATTATAGAATTGTTTTCTTACATATCGTTGGATTGGTTCTAACAATCCTGGATGAAATTATTTCTAGATAATAGAAACAAATGGATCAATCAACGATATTGAAGAACCACGTTGAAAAACCCGACAAATTCAAGGGTTTAGATTTCAAACGTTGGCAACAGAAGATGTTAATTTACTTGACCATGTTACGAGTAGTAAATGTTCTCACGGAATACACACCAACTAATCCTCCTGCAAGTGAAGGACAAAATAATCATATCGCTAGACAAATATCGGAATTTCAAAGGGCCTTTGATAATTGGTCAATCAACGAGTAAAGTTGTCGAAACTATATTCTAAACGCACTGGATGATTCCTTGTATGACATATACTCCACGACATATACTCCACATTCATTACCGTAACGGAGATATGGGAATCGTTAGATACCAAATACAAGACCCAAGTGGTGCGCTCTAAGAAATTCGCGGTGGAAAAATGTATCCAACTTCAAAATGAGTGATTCTCGTTTTGTTGTCAGATAAGTGGAATAAATTCAAGTCATAGCTCATGAACTCGAAGTGGAAGGTATGGGTTTAAAATCTAACTTTTTAGTTGGTTCTATCATTGAGAAATTGCCTCCTACTTGGAAGGATTTAAAGTCGTATCTTAAGCATCTAACGAGGAAATGACTTTTGATCAACTTGTATTGAAACTCCGAGTCGAGGAGGAAAATAGAAAAATAAAAAAGGCAAATGCAATCTCTTTGGAGCCCAATGCCACGTGATAGGAAAATCTTCCAAAGATAAGTTCATCAATGAACGTTTTTTGAAGTTTAATGGTAAAAGTCCTATGGTGAAACCTCTATTCAACACAAAGAACCCCCTATCTCCTCTCAAACGTCCTTTCAAAAATCAAGTCATACTATGTTGGGTATGCAGAAAGGGTGGTCATAGAGTCAAAGATTGTCGATTCAAAAAGAATCAAGGAAGAGGAAACGGAGGCGTTGGACCGTCCAACCAAGCCAATATTGCTGATTTAAAAAATAGATTCGTTGGCGTGATCGAGGCAAACATGGTGACTGATGATATTGATTGGTGGCTCGACACTGGAGCATCAAGGCACATATGCAACATCTATGATATGTTTACTGTTAATGCCAAAAATCGTCCAGAAGGATAAATTAAGGTTGATTGTGGAGTTTAACAACTAAAGAACAAGAATCTTTCGACAAAGCGTACGACAAAGGTAAACAAATGTAAATGAGACAGAGATTTTGGTGACGCGGGAAAAACCTCAACGAGGAAAAAACCCGCGGACGACTTTGGAGGTCGTCGCTGCACTATGGTCGCCAAACAGGGGCGATATCTTTATGTTTCGGGTGTCGATCGTACAGATATTACAATACAAATAAAAGAAAGACTTTAAATGTAAAGTAAAAAGTGTAAAAAACTGATGTGTCGTGCGTAAAAACAATGTGTCGTGTGTGAAAGTCGTGCGTCGAGAGCGATCTTTTGAGAGAGAATTCTTTGTTTCGAGTGTTCTTCAGAGTTCTTGAGAGTTCTTGATGGTTCAGATGATTCAAGATATCAGATGTTGTGTGATGTCCCCGAAATGATAATTGAGCTTGGTATTTATAGTCTTCGGGTGCTTTGAATAACTCCATAAATGCTTCGTGTAACAGTCGTAACGAACGCCGAGTTAATGTTGTTAATGGCTTTCGTCTGTTATAGCCGTTGATCATCAATGACATTGATACCTGCATTTAAACACTGAAAAAAGTAACAGAAATATCGCATGTTAGTCGGTCGAGGTCGCAAGTTTCCATGCGACAGTCGTGTGAGCTAGACGACATCGTGGTCGAGCGTCGTGATGTGAATAACTTTCAATTTCCACTTTGATCAGGGGATAAAGTACTATGATTTTACCTTATTAAGGAAAAGTTTAATAAATGTTTTTCCTATCTTGGTCATGGTCGAGACTGGTGAAATTTTACCCTAACAGTTTGCCCCCAAAATTTAAAATGAAGAAGCAATTTTGAGTTTTGAATTTTGTCAGTCGGACATCTAGGGTCGTGCCACGTGTTGAAAGTTACCTTAGTTGCCTTGGAACTGTATCGGGCCAATTCCAACTAGAGAAGAAGTCTAAAAGGGGATAAGATCATGACGTCACGCTGACGCGCAACCATGCTTAGCAACTGTCATTGCCAGGTGTCGACGATCCATGTGGTCACACGAAAAGGTATGGGTACGTGCCGATCATCGAGAGGCTCGACCTGACACGATTGTTTGCATAAATAGTGACCTACGATGGATCTTTTCCTTTATCGGAGAGTTTCAGAGCGAGATTTCCTTCTCGATTCCTTGCGATTCTTTAGCGAATCTTTTCCAAACTTGAACAAAAATCTTGGTTAGACTTAGAGTTTTTGAGGGTTTAGAGTGCTTATAAAAGGTACGACACCTTCTTATTTGCATGCGTCGTGAATCCATAGCTAGGAAGCCTAGGAAGAATTGGGACATTTGGGGTTTTTCTGACCGTCAAATTTGGTTAACGGGATTAGCAATGTCGACAGAACCTAGAAGCACCATTCGAGATCAAGATGATCTCGATGACTTTAGGAGTTTAGCCAAAATCCCTACGGGGATCACAGTGAGCAAGGCCGGTCAAGTTCGACCGGAAATGTGTCTAGAGGGGTACTCGTCGTGATATACGAGTACCCATTTAAGATAGGATTCCAATGGCCATACTCGCCTTTAGCTAAGGCGTTTATGTGTGAGTTCGACTTGTCGCCACGGCAACTGATGCCCCAATTTTGGCGTGTCATCCAGGTCATCGAGCGACTTACTGCGAACTGGGAGTCGCCGATAAATGTGACAGACCTGTTGACGGCTTACCAGGTCAAGAAGGATACATACCGTCGCTACAGCTTGTTTTCCAAACACAAGGGCGATCGTACCTTGGTTCTGAAAACTGCGGTCAACGACCGCAAATGGAAGCCCAGGTACGTACTCGTGCGGGTAGCCACCCTGGACCCTGAAAGTGACTGGATCAGGTCCGGCTGGGACATGGCGGGTGAGTTTTAGCTATTGTTGAGCGTTTTTTATTATGTTTATCAACTTTGACAAGGTGGAGCCCAATGACGACTCTAAGGCCAAGATCAAGAAGTTCTTGGAGATCAGCCTAGACGATCGCTCATTCGTCACACGTCATTTGGTAGACGAGGACGATGATTTAGTCTTTTTAAGCGAGAGACGTCGGGAGAGTCGAGAGGAAGAGGAGGAGGAAGAGAAGACAGAGGAGACTGAGGAAGAAGAGAAGAAAGATGAGTCGAGAGAAGAGGCTGAGGTAGAGATGACCGGTAAGTGTACCCTACTCTGTCTCGACATATTTCTTCTTTTGTTTCAGTCGCTTATGTGTTCTTCCTTTCTTGTTTTACAAGAGAATCTCAGACTAAAACGTCGTCTGTGATGGCCAAGAGGGTGGCCCAAGCCGAATTGGCTCGTATGGCGAGGGAAAAGAGGACGGGAGCCCCGACAACTGGGTCGAGAGTCCGAAATAGAAAAGAGGCCCTGACAACTGGGTCGGGGGTCCTAAAGAGGACAAGGACGACGGTCCTGAGGGAACCTTCTTCGAAGGTAAGCGACTCGTCGAGAGTCGTTAGTCCTGAGAGGTGAAGGTGGCGTTCGCGACTTCGGAGAAGACGAACATGTCTTCCGAGGCGATTGACGCGACGTTGGTTGATCTGGCGCTTCAGGCGACAAAGACGATTCCTACGTCTGCGATGTCAACCCGTACAGCGGCCGACAAGGGAATGGGTCACGCGACAAAGGATAAAGAGGTCACGACGGTTAATTTTACATTGCCGTCGGACTTCTTAGCTGACAACGTCCCAGACGGGACGAAATTGTTTCCGCATCTGAGGAAGTATCAGCTCTCATCTTTCGAGGAGCATTTTCAAGGGGTATCCGTCGAGGATACGGTAGCGCATGTTGCCGGACTGGCGTTCATGGTAAGTCTATCTTTCAAGACTTAGATTATTTTAACTTTGTCAAATGTTTACTAATTTGTGTCTTACGTTTTTTCAGACGTTTCAGTCTTCTTTGGCTCTGCACGCCTAGACGACGAAGATTGAAGGTCTAGTGTCCTCTGCTCTCAAGAGAGAGGACGCGGCGCTGGAGAGGGAGAAGTCGGCCTTGGCACGCACCGAAGGTTT
This sequence comes from Saussurea involucrata, assembly GCA_033807775.1. Lineage (NCBI taxonomy): Eukaryota > Viridiplantae > Streptophyta > Magnoliopsida > Asterales > Asteraceae > Saussurea > Saussurea involucrata. Next base: position 23,985,861 of record CM066324.1, read on the forward strand.
GTTGGTACAACTCGACGATGCCCTGGATGAATTGGAGGCTGTCGGACATGCGAGGGATGAGGTGAACTCTCGTCTAAAGCAGTCCTTGTCTTTGATCTACGACCAACGGGAGGAGTTGGACAAGACGAATGAGTCGTTGTGTACGAAGAAAAAAGAAGCCGAGGAGTCTAAGTCCAAGGTGGCGAGTCTAGAGAAGGAGGTCGAGGAGCTGAAGAACGAAGCTAAGTCCGTCTTCGCTTTTGCCTGCTTTACTACGCGGGCAGCTATCATGCGACGACACCTATCGGGGAAAAATCCTCTCACCTCGGCATCAGAAGACCTTGCCTTCTACCTGAGTGAAGTCGGATCTGCAAGAGACTTCGACTCGGATGATGAGAAGGAGGCCGACGAGGAGGAGGAGGCAAACGAAGGTCCTAAGGGAGAGGCCTTAGGCAAGGACGCGACTGTCGATCCTCATTTGTCTTAGAAAAACTTTATTTTATTTTTGCTTTTGAGTGCTCGACTGATAGTGGTCGAGTTACTTTAGATGGAATTAGGTATTTCATGAATGAAATTACCTTTTTGTTGAACTCGTGCACTATTTCAATTCACGCATGTCGTAGACATATATAATATCAATTGTGAAATTCATTAAGTACATAATGAACAAGAATACGTGCGACTCAGGCATCCATTGTAATACAACGATTATAACATAAGTCGTAAGACCTTTATATTATTAATTCGTATGAGCAAACGTAAGTACATGCGATCAAAGCATTCATTCAGAATATGAAATCCTTCCAAGTTAGGAACTTAGATCGATGGGTCGCTAGACCTTATGATCATACAGCTAGATTGTACGATGATTTTGATTCGTGTGTTCCTGCGAAAGGATAATCAAGTCATAGACCCGATCATTTATGCCGTGCGATCCTGCGAGACTAAAATCGCATAGTAGACTCAGCAACTGATATCGTGCGATCCTGCGGTAAAACAATGTCAGAGGTTGGTCGTTGGCTAGCCAACGACCCTCCGATGCTTAAGTCAGTAATCGTCGAGGTAAAAAATCGTATGGAAGAAAGAAAGGGACTTAGGAGAGATACCTTTTTAGATGCACTGCATTCCAGCTATGTGGGATATCTTGATTGTCGAGGGTTTGGGGCCGATAGGCACCTTTACCCACAACTTCTGAGATACGACTTGGACCTTTTCGCTTATTCCTTTCAGGAGTAAATTTCTTATTTTCGTGCGACTAGGCAAAACAATTGGCATGCTCCTGTAAGAAAGACATTAGCTTGCCTTTAAGGTAGGGATAGAGAGACGAACCTGTCAAGACCTTTCGGTCAGGTTTGCTCTGGTCTAGGATGACTTCCTCGACCCGTAACTGCCAGACGGCTTATTTTTGCGGTTTCAGAGTGGTCTTATAATAGTCACGGGCGACTTTAGGCTCACTTTTGATCTCTTGGACTCCCCATGGTATAAGGAACTTCATGGTCTGATGATACGTCGAGGGAACGGCTTTCATGTCATGGATCCATGGTCGACTTAATATGATGTTATAGGACGATGCACAATAGATGACGTTGAACTTTGTCTTCTTATTGATTCCTCCGGCATAGACAGGCAAGGTGATCTCTCCAAAGGTACTCGTTGCGTCTCCATTGAAACCGACCAAGGTTGTCGAGCGTCGGGTCATTTTTGATCGCTCGATTCCCATGGCCTTGATGGTATCTAGGAAGATGACATTCGCTGAATTGCCTCCATAGACCAAGACTCGCCGGGTTAAACAATTACCAATCGTGAGTTGAATGATCAACCCGTCATGATGCTTGCGATATGAATCGCCGATGTCGTCTTGGTCGAACGTGATTTTCATAGCTTCTAACTCCAGATCTCCTTTGGGTCTTGATGAGCGCGAGATATGTCGATTATCGGGTGCTTGGCTGGCGTGACGCTTGGCTGCGGAATACGTCAGACCGCATACGTCGGAACCACCAGTGATGCAGTTGATGACCTTTGCATGATCGGGAGTCGGCGGTCGAGCGTCGTTAGCTGGAGTAACGACGTCATTGATGATATCTTTGAGATTACCTTTCGGGACGTGATATGCTAGCTCTTTTTTTAGAGCTATACAATCGTCTGTCGAATGGCCATGATCGACATGGAATTCGCACCACTTCGATTTGTCTTTCTTACCGTCGTCCTGATCGGACTTCTTTGGCCATCGAATGGCCGCCTGGACGATTTTTAGAGCCTCGACCAAGTCTTTAGTGGTCCCTTTGAATCTGTATGAGGATATCTTAGGGTATTGAGGGAATTTGGTCGCAGTCTTGAATTCCGCTTTGGTCTTGAATCGGACATTTGAGATTTGTCGCGCATGCTCTAGCTTGGATAATGCCTACGTCTTGAACTCTGGCTTCCTCACGCCTAATGACCTTTTGTCGTCGGTATGATTGCGACAAAAGGCAACATCGTCTTCTACCCTCATATAAGGAAGGGTTCTGGCTCAGACATCTTCGAAATTCTCTGGGGGATACTTGGTCAGATCGGTGTATAAACCCGAACTGTCGTCTAGACCACGTTTGTAGGCTTCGATCGCAGTCTTGACGTCACAGTTGCGGACACTGATCATCTCCGCATTGAACCTTTTGAAATAACTCCGGATCGACTCTCCAGCTTTTTGCACGATATAGTACAAATCGCTGGTCTGCTTCTACATCTTCCGACTACTGGCGAATTGCTGGAAGAACTGGTTGACTAACTCAGCGAACGACCCAATGGATTTTAATCAACCATTGGAGGGCAGGACCTGTGAGGGTCGCCCCGAAACCTTTGCACATGCAAACTTCCTGGTACATGTGGGGGATCGAGACCGTCCACATTAATTGCTTATACTGCGCGATGTGCTCTGTTGGATCGGTTATCCCTGAATACTTGGGAGTGAAAGAGGGGATATTATACTTCTTCGGGACGTCGACTGTCGCGATCGTGTCGATTAAGGGCGACGCCTGATACCCCGATCGAGGCTCGACGTCGACGGGTATGACTGCCCTTGGTAGCTTAGCGAGCAAGGACAAGACACGCTCGTTCTGGTCCTCCAACATTTTCAACCGCTGAGCGACGGGGTCGTTAGGATCAAGATTTGCACCGGTTGGAGGATTAATCCCCGAATTGTTACTGTTTGGGTAAACTTTCACCAGTCTCGACCATGACCCAGGTAAGAAAACAGTTTATTACACTTTTTCATAATAAGGTAAAATCCCAATACTTCATCCCCTGGTCAAGGGTAAGATCGAAAGTTTTTTGCCTCACGACACTCGACCATGACGTCGTCTAGCTCTCGCGACCGTCGTATGAAACCTTGCGACCTCGACCGACTAACATATGACATTTCTGTTACTTTTTCATTGTTTAAATGCAGGAATAAATATTATTAATGACCAACAGCTATAACCGACGAGGGTCATTAACAGCAGTAAAGTCGACGACCGTTACATCAGTTACCCGAAGCATTTATGAAGATCATTAAAGCACCCGAAGACTATAAATACCAAGCCCAATCATCATTTTAAGGACAGCTGAGATCATCTAATCTGCTCTCTCTCAATCTCCAACATCACATCACACAATCTCTCGAATCAACAGAACTCTCAAGAAGTCTTGAAGCAAAAAACCCTCTCTCGAAGAACAGCTCTCGACGCACGACATTCACACACGAACTATAGTTTTTTCACACGACACACATTTCTTTTACATTCGAAACACTTGTTACTTTACATTTAAAGTCTTTCTTTCATTTGTATTGTAATCTCTGTACGATCGACACCCGAAACATAAGGATATCTCCCCTGTTTGGCGACCATAGTGTAGCGACGACTTCCACAGTCGTCCGCGGGTTTTTTCCTCGTAGAGGTTTTTCCCGCGTCACCAAAATATCTGTCTCATTTACATTTTCTGTCTTTGCCGCATTTCTTTGTCGAAAGATTCCCTTCTTTAGTTGTTAAATTCCACAATCAACCTTAAGTTATCCTTTTGGAAGATTTTTGGCATTAACAGTTTGGCGCCATCCATGGGACCCCATCTAGAAAAAATCTTCGACAAACGTGCGTCTTACTAACGGGTTCTTGTAGTTTTCCTCTGTTTTCTGTTGCAAGAAAATGGCAGCCCCCGGAAATCAAGAGCATGCCATTGCCCAGATGTATCAAGAATTGGAAGTTGCGCGAATTCAGATCAATGCCATGGCTGAGCAAAGTCGAAGAGTAGCTGAGGAAATCGACCGCGCGACTGAGGATAATCGATCGCGTGAAATCTTTCAACGGGGACGCCAATGGCTCTTCATACGGCAATGGCACCAGTTTAGGAATCGATTCGTTGGCAGGTGCAAATCCCGATCCAAATGACCTCGTCGTCCAACGGTTGAAAATGCTAGAAGATCAGAACGAGCGCGTCCTATCTCTGCTCGCTAAGCTACCGGGTGCAGTCGTGCCCGTCGACGTCGAGCCCCATTTGGGGTATCAAGCGTCGCCTTTCATCGATAAAATCGCGTCCGTCGACATCCCAAAGAAGTATAATATCCCCGCCTTCACGCCCAAGTATTCGGGGATAACCGATCCGACGGAGCACATCGTGCAGTACAAGCAGCTGATGTGGACGATCTCGATTCCTCAAATGTATCAAGAAGTCTGCATGTGCAAAAGTTTCGGGGCGACCCTCACAGGTCCTGCTCTCCAATGGTTGATCAACCTCAAACCCAAATCCATCAGGTCGTTCGCTGAGTTGGTCAACCAATTCTCCCAACAGTTCGCCAACAGTCGCAAGATGGAGAAACAAACCAGCGATTTGTACTATGTCGTGCAAAAAGCTAGGGAGTCGATCTGAAGTTACTTCAATAGATTCAACGAGGAGATGATCAGTGTCTGCAACTGCGACGTCAAGACCACGATCGAAGCTTACAAACGTGGTCTAGACGACAGTTCGGGCCTATACACCGATCTGGCCAAGTATCCCCCGGAAAAATTCAAAGACGTCCGAGCCAGAACCCTTGCTTATATGAGGGTAGAGGATGATGCTGCCTTTCGTCATAAGCGCACCGACGACAACAGGTTGCTCGGTGTCAAGAAGCCATAATTCAAAATAAAGGCAACATCCAAGTCAGAGTCTGTGCGATAAATCTCGAGCGTCCGGTTGAAGACTAAAGCGGAATTCAAAACCGCAAACTCTACCAAGTTTCCTCAGTACCCTAAGATATCCTATTACGGATTCAAATGGACTACTAAAGACTTGGTCGAGGCTTTGAAGACCATCCAGGCGACCATTCGGTGGCCGAAAAAGTCCGACCAAGACGGCAGTAAGAAAGATAAATCAAAATGGTGCGATTTCCATGTCGACCATGGCCATACGACAGATGATTGCATAGCTCTCGGAAAGGAACTAGCATATCATGTCCCAAAGGGTAATCTCAAGAGCGTCATCGATGACATCGTTACTCCAGGTAACGACGATTGACCGCCAACCCCCGAGCATTCGAAGGTCGTCAATTGCATCACTGGTGGATCCGACGATTCCGCAGCCAAACGTCACGCCAGTCAGGCACCTGACGATCGACCTATCCTGCGCTCATCAAGACCCAAAGGAGATCTAGAGTTAGAAGCCATGAAGATTTCGTTCAACCAGGACGACCTCGGTGACTCGTATCGCAAACATCATGACGGGTTGATCATTCAACTCATGATTGGTAATTGTTTAACCTGACGAGTCTTGGTCGATGGAGGCAGTTCAACGAACGTCATCTTCCTTGATACCATAAAGGCCATGGGAATCGATCGATCGGAAATCACCCGACGCTCGACAACCTTGGTCGGTTTCAAAGGACACGCGACGGACACCTTTGGAGAGATCACCTTGCCCGTTTATGCAGGAGGAGTCAATAAGCAGACGAAGTTCAGCGTCATCGATTGCGCGTCGGCCTATAACATTGTTTGGGTAAAATTTCACCAGTCTCGACCACGACCAAAACGCTAAGAACATTTAATGCACTTCTCTCACAATAACGTCAAATCATAAACATTTTATCCTTTGACCAAAGCTGAAGTCACGAAAACCTCTCGACCTCGACCGTCGTGTGAAATCATACGACCTCGACCGACTAACATGCGACATTACTGTTATACTTTCGTCATTTAATGTAGGGTCAACGCCATTTATGGCCAACGGATGAAACCGACAGAAGTAATCATGAGCATTTACAGCAGAGACCGTTGCGACCGTTACCAGAAGAATTCATGGAATCATTAAAGGCATTCAAAGACTATAAATATGAAGATTCCAGCCTCACTTTCGGACATCTGCTCGGAAGTACAAAGAATACACTGCGGAAACATTCAAGGAACTCTCTCTCGAAAGATCGCTCTCGACGCACGACTCCTACGCTCAACGCATCGATTTACGCACGACCTACAGTTTATACACATGACACACTCTTTTTTACATTCGAAACACTTGTTACTTTGCATTTAAAGTCTTTTCTTTCATTTGTATTGTAATCATTGTATGATCGACACCCGAAACCAAAGGATATCGCCCCTGTTTGGTGATCATAGTGCAGCGACGACCCCCTAAGTTATCCGCGGGTTTTTTCCTCGTTGAGGTTTTTCCCGCCTCACCAAAATTTGTGTCTCTTTTACGTTTTCAATCTTCGTCGCACGATTTGTCGCTAGATTCCTGTTCTTTAGTTGTTAAGCTCCACAATCAACCTTAAGTTATCCTTTTGGACGATTTTTGGCATTAACAGTTTGGCGCCCACCGTGGGGCCTCATCTAGAGAAAATCTTTGACAAACGTGCGTTTGACTAACGGTTTCTTGGAGTTTCCACTTTTTTGTTTCAGGAAAATGGCAGCCCATGAAAATCAAGAGCGGATCATTGCCCAGACACATGAAGGACTTGAGAAAGCTCAGGATGTTCCTGAAGTAATCAACGACTATCGCCTGGAGGAAGTCGTCTTGGACCAGAGCTAGCCTGACCAGAAATTTCTCACGGGTTCATCCCTCACTCCCTTCCTTAAGGAAAAACTCATATCTTTTTTACAGGAATATGCCGATTGTTTCGCCTGGTCGTACGAAGACATGGTCAGCATAGACCCTCGTGTCATTTCCCATAAGCTCAATGTCGACTCGTCCTTCAAACTTGTCAAGCAAAAGCGGCCGAAGTTTCTATTGAAAGGAATAAGGTGATAAATGACGAAGTCGACAACCTCCTTAAGACAAGAAAAATTCGAGAAGTAAAGTACCCCGACTGGCTCGCTAACGTCGTGGTTGTAGTGAAGAAAAATGGCAAATGGAGGGTCTGTATTGATTTTACTGATCTCAACAAAGCTTGCCCAAAAGACCCATTCCCACTGCCCCATATCGATGCCATGGTCGACGCGACAGTAGGACATGAACTATTAACGTTCATGGATGCTTAATCTGGATATAATCAGATCCTGATGCACGTCGAGGACCAGGAGAAAACTACGTTCATGACGGATCGAGGTATTTACTGTTACAAAGTTATGACTTTTAGACTTAAAAATGCAGGTTCTACCTACCAGCGTCTGGTGAATAAGATGTTCAAAGATCATCTCGGCGATACGATGGAAGTTTATATCGACGACATGCTCGTCAAGTCGAAGCAAGCAGTCGACCATGTCGAGCATTTGAGGCGGTCGTTCGACATCCTTCGAAAATATAGTATGAAGCTCAACCCGACAAAGTGTTCCTTTGGTGTCAGTACTGGAAAATTCTTGGGTTACATGGTCACTCGACGGGGGATCGAAGACAACCCCACCAGATCAAGGCTATCATCGAGATTAAATCTCCTAGAAATTTCAAAGAGGTCCAAATGCTCACTGGTCGGGTGGCTGCCCTGAACAGGTTTATCTCTCGATCCTCAGACATATGTCATTTATTCTATAACGTCCTCAGAAAAAATAAAGGTTTCGACTGGACCAACGAGCATGAGCAAGCGCTGCAAAAATTGAAGGAGTACATGATGTCGACTGCTTTGTTATAAAAGCCTGGCGACCATGAGGTCTTGCAGCTATATTTGGCTGTTAGTCCTAATGCAGTAAGTGTCGTCCTGACACGAGAAGATGAAAGGCAACAACTGCCAATCTATTATGTAAGTAAATCCCTCTTGGACGCCGAAACCAGGTATTCCTCAATGGAAAAACTACTCTTGTCGCTTGTTACAGCCGCAAAGAAATTGCGACATTATTTCGAATCACATCCGATTACTGTCGTAACTAACTTTCCTCTTAAGTCTGTCTTGAGAAAACCTGAGTTGACAGGTCGTTTAGCAAAAGGGAGCATATATCTCAACAGTTACGACATCACTTTTAAACCCAGGACCGCTATCAAATCGCAAGCCTTGGCGGATTTCATTGCTGATTTCAGCCCTGAATTGAGGAAAGAAGCAGAGCTTGAAGTGTCAACTGTGGCAACTCACGACGACGTGCCTTGGACTATGTATATCGACGGGTCATCCAACGTTAGGGGTTCAGGACTTGGCATCGTCTTAAAGTCGCCACAGGGGGCAAGATGGTGTATTCCATGCGATGCGACTTCAAAGACACCAATAACGAAGCTGAGTACGAAGCCTTGATCGGAGGGATGAGTATGGCCTACGACTCGGGGGCAACCTCGCTACATGTAAGGAGCGATTCTCTTCTGGTCGTAAATCAAATGAATGGAGAATTCGCAGCTAAAGATTCAAAGATGACAGCGTACCTAAAGGTAACAAAAGAAAAATCTGAAAAATTCAAATGTTTTTCCATTGAGAAAATTCCAAGGGATCAGAATACTCAAGCCGACGCTCTAGTAAACCTTGGGTCTGCTCTAATCGAACCAATATTCGACAGTATTCCCTTGATCCATCTAGCAACGTCGTCCATCGAAAATGACGATGTCATCCAGATCAGAGATCAAGAAGATGACTGGTCGTGCGACGTCCGATATTTTCTTATGCACGACCAACTCCCAGAAGACAAGATGGAAGCTCAGAAGATCAGATTCAAGGCATCCAGGTATGTCGTGATCGGAGATAAGCTCTATCGACGATCATCGACAGGCTTGAACCTGAGATGCGTCGTTAGTAAGAATCAAGTTCAAAGGATCCTTCAAGAAATGCACGACGGTGAGTGTGACAATCACTCAGGGGGTCATAGTTTGGCTAATCGCATCTCTCGACAAGGCTACTTTTGGCCAACACTATGACAAGACGCCATCAGAAACGTACAGAACTGTGATCCTTGTCAACGACATTCAGGTACGTCCCATAAACCATCTGAACCTTTGCATTCAACACTGATCCCGTGGCCCTTCATGAGATGGGGTATGGATATTGTCGCAAGTTACCACCCGCCCCTGGGTAAAAGGTATTTTTGCTCGTACTTACAGATTATTTATCCAAATGGATAGAAGCAGCGGCCTTTTCCCAAGTTCGGGACAAGGAAGTCGTGTCTTTTATCCAGACTAACATCATATGCAGGTTTGGGATTCCATCCGAAATTGTCTGCGACAATGGATCCCAATTCATAAGCAACATGACTCGACAGTTCTGTGAAGACCGCAACATCAAACTGACGACCTCGACGTCCAGATATCCTCAGGCAAATGGACTTGCCGAATCAAGCAATAAGACTATCATTGCTTCAATTAATAAGAGGTTGCAAGCCGCAAAAGGAAGGTGGGTCGAAGAACTCCCTTCAGTCATGTGCGCGAATCGCACGACGCCTCGCACATCCACATGACAAACCCCTTTCTTTTAGTCTATGGTTGTGAAGCAGTTCTGCCGGTCGAGATTCGACTCTCGACCTCAAGACACACTTCCGTCGACCATAATCTGGTAGACCTAAGTTATGACCTCGATGCCCTCGAAGAGCTCAGAGAGTCGACATTGATCAAAATGGCATCACAAAGGCAAGTGGTCGAGCGACACTTCAACAAAAGCATTAAAGTTAAAGTCTTTCAAGTAGGCGACTACGTCCTCCGACGAGTGTTCCAAAACACTCAAGAGCTCAACGCCGGTAAGCTTTCTGCCAAATGGGAAGGTCCTTACCGTATCTCAGAAGTCGTGGGTAAGGGTGCCTATCGACTCCAAACCCTCGATAATCAAGATATCCCACGTAGTTGGAATGTGGCACATCTAAAATGGTATTTCTTTTAAACCCCTTCTTCTCATACGATTTTTTATTCACCTCTACGGTTACTGACTTAAGCATCAGAGGTTCGTTGGTTAGCCAACGACCAACCCTTATCGCAGGATCACATGACATAAGTCTATCGCATGACTTACACAAGATCGCATAACATAAGTAATCGAGTCGATTATATGACTTGATACATGATTTAGATTCATCGCACGATTCAAATATACAATCGACCCACGGTCTAAGTGTTTCAACTTAGAGAAATTTCATATTCTAAATGTATGCTTTGAACACATGTACACTTACGTGACTTGTGTTTTAATTGTTATCCTTCAATAAAAGCCTTCGTCGCACGTATCTACGGTTATATACGACTTTAATCTCTCAAGGTATAAGTATTCAAGTATATGGCTTGATTGTTCTACCGCAGGGGCACATGACTCGAATTTTGTCGTATGATCTCGTCATACGATCACTGGGCCTAACGATTCTGTGATCTAAGTTTCTTAACTTAGAAAAATTTGCATACTCTGAATGAATGTATCGATCGCATGTACTTATGTTTGCCAACACGATTTAAACGTATATCTTATGTTTTGGTTGTTGTGTTGCAATGGATGCCTAAGTCGCACGACCCCCTTTTTGTTTTATACTTAACAAGTTTCACAATTGATATTATATCTATTTTCAACAATAAAAAATAATACGTTCGACAAGAAAGTAGATTTCATTCACGAAATATACAATTACATCTAAGTAACTTGACCACCAGCGGTCGAACAAGAAAACGACAAAAAGAAAATATTTCCTAAGTAGAGATCCCTTTCGATCCCGACATCCCTCAGAAAGATGATAAGATCGTCCGACGCCGAGAAGGATTCTTGCATAACAGATGTCAGACCGTGATCAGCCAGGTCCCCTTCGAATGATGATAAAACCTTTGGTCCTAAAGCACGATGAAGAGCTTACGTAAGGATCAAGCGAGTACGTGAAACAGAGCTGAGAATTATTTCTCAGTACTGTAAACCACAACATGTCATGAAGATGAATCCGCAGTATTTTGAGAATGTGGCTCTTAAGATTAATGTTAAGATTGGAGGAAGGAATACAATATTCTCTGCAGCTCTCGACAATCGACTTCCGGTCCAACGTTGTGTTCTCCCTCTCATAAAAGAAAAACACCAAATCTTTTATCTTCCTTGTCTCAACACAAAGCGCAAGGAAAGATCGGAACACCTGTAAAATATAAAGCGTGTTAACTGGCATACGACACAAGTTAAAGAACCTCAAAACCTGAGTTTTGAAAGACAAACTCACCAGAAACGCCAATCCGGCGACATGGTATCTTGTCTCCTCGACTGGGAATCCCTCGAGCCGCTCCCTAAAAGAAGGGAGCAAATATTTCCCCAGATGGGGAAATAGTTAGATCCCGTCTAGGGCATTATCAGCTAAGAAGTCCGATGGCAAGATAAAATTGATCATCATGACTTCTTTCTCGCCCTCTCCCATCTTTGCACCCACGCCCTTGTCGGTTGACAAAGGGGTCGACATGGCTGCAGAGGACATCGTCGATGTCGCGTAAATTGCGATTGATGTCTTTGACTGAGATTCTCCTAGAAACAAATAAAAGCGTTACACGATGGACATAGAAAAAGGCCAAAATATCAAGAATTTTGGCATCAGTTGCCCCAGCTACAAATCGAACTCAAACACGAAAGCCTTAGCTAAAGACGAGAAAGGCCATTCAAAACCTGTCTCGTAGCACATATTGGGCCTAAATTGACATGCTTTGATCAAAGTAATCCCCGCAGAGATTTTGGCTAAACCTCTAAGATCGTGGAAATCTTCAATGGAACTTACAGGCTCCATCGACATTTCTAAACTTAAATGTTCCTCAAAGTTTTAAGAAAAATACCAGAAAATCGTACCTTATATAGGCGCCTAAAAACCTCGAAATTTCTAACTGTGTCGAAGATATCTTGCAGGTTTAGAAAAGATTCGGCGAAGAACAACGAGAAATTGCAAGAAATCTCTTCTAAAAAACACCCTGAAATCGTGAAGTAGAAAAGATCCATCAAGGGTCACTATTTATGGAAACGATCGTGTCAGATCGAGCCTCTCGATAATCGACGCGTGTCACTGCCTTTTTGAATGCTCGACAGATCGTCGACACCTGGCGTTTACAGCTGTTGTACACGATCGTACGTCAGCATGACGTCACGACCTTATCGCCTTTTCGACTTCTTCTTTAGTTGGAATTGGACCAATCCAGTTCCAAGGCAGCTGAAAAGATTTTTTAAACACGTGTCACGACCCTAGACGTTCGACTAAGAAAAATTTTAAAACTTTTGAAACTTGGATTTGCTATTCCACTTTTTAAATTTTGGGGGCAAACTGTTTAGGTAAAATTTCACCAGTCTCGACCATGACCAAAACACTAAGAATATTTAATGCACTTCTCTCACAACAAAGTCAAATCATAAACATTTTATCCTTTGACCAAAGCTGAAGTCGCGAAAACCTCTCGACCTCGACCGTCGTGTGGAATCACACGACCTCGACCGACTAACGTGCTACATTACTGTTATATTTTCGTCATTTAATGCAGACTCAACGCCATTTATGGCCAACGGATGAAACCGACAGTAGTAATCATGAGCATTTACAGCAGAGACCGTTGCGACCATTACCAGAAGAATTCTTGGAATCATTAAAGGCATTCGAAGACTATAAATATGAAGATTCGAGCCTCACTTTCGGACATATGCTCGGAAGTACAAAGAATACACAGCGGAAACATTAAAGGAACTCTCTCTCGAAATATCGCTCTCGACGCATGACTCCTACGCTCCACGCATCGATTAACGCACGACCTACAGTTTATACACACGACACACTCGTTTTTACATTCGAAACACTTGTTACTTTGCATTTAAAGTCTTTTCTTTCATTTGTATTGTAGTCATTGTACGATCGACACCCGAAACCAAATGATATCGCCCCTGTTTGGTGATCATAGTGCAGCGAGGACCCCCAAAATCGTCCGTGGGTTTTTTCCTCGTTGAGGTTTTTCCCGCGTCGCCAAAATCTTTGTCTCTTTTACGTTTTCTATCTTCGTCGCACGATTTGTCGCTAGATTCCTGTTCTTTAGTTGTTAAGCTCCACAATCAATCTTAAGTTATCCTTTTAGGCATTAACAAACATCATCTTAGGTCGACCATGGATCAATGAAATGAAAGTCGTTCCTTTGACGTATCATCAGACGATGAAATTCCCTACGTCGTGGGGAGTTCAAGAGATCAAAAGTGAACCAAAAATCGCCCATGATTGCTATAACACCACACTAAAACCGTGGAAGTAGGCCGTCTAGCAGTCACGGGTCGGAGAAGTCATCTTGGGACAAAGCAGGCGTGATCATAAGGTCTTGATAGGTTCGTCTTTCTATCCCTACCTTAGAGACAAACTAATGTCTTTCCTACAGAAACATATCATCTTGTTTTGCCTGGTCGCACGAAGACATGGTCGACATAGACCTTGACATCGATGCCCAAAAACTCCGTGCCGACCCGTCATTTAAACCTATTTGCTCCTGCAAAGAATAGGGTGATAAATGACGAGGGGCAAATACCCCCAACCTTTTAAACAAGAAAAATCTGAAAAGGTATTTTTTCTAAGTCCTTTTTGTTTTTTCATACGACTATTTATCACGGCGATTACCGACTTAAGCATCGGAGGGTCATTGGCTAGCCAACGACCAACCTCTGACATTGTTTTATCGCAGATCGCACGACATCAGCTATTAAGTCTATTATACGACTTTAGCTTCGCAGGATCACATGAGACCAAATCGAGTCTATGACTTGATTATACTATCACAGGGACACACGATCGTAATTTATCGTATGATCTAGTTGTATGATCGTAAAGTCTAGCGACCCCTTGGTCTAAGTTCCTGACTTAGAAGAGTCTCTTGTTCTGAGTAAAAGCTTTGATCGCATGTACCTACGAGTTTCTCATACTAATTAAAAGTATAAAAGTCTTATGACTTATATTCTAATCGTTATATTGCAATGGATGCCTAAGTCGCACGTCTTCTAGTTCATTCCATACTTGGTGAATTTCACAATTAATGTTGTATTTTCAAAAGACATAAAACATAAGTCCAAAAGAAATCTGAATTTCATTCATTGGATAAACTGTTATTTACATCCTGAATAACTCGACCACCAACGGTCGAGCAGCAAAGAACAAAAACAAACAAATATATTTTTCTAAGGCTGGGGAGGAGCATCGGTCGCATCCTTGCCTGACGCCTTACCCTGGGGACCTTCCTCCTCCTCGATCCCCTTCTCATCGTCTGAATCGAGATCTCTCTCGGTCCCGACTTCCTTATAGAAGAGATCTAGCTCGTCCAACACCGAAGCCAGGGGATTCTTGCCTAATAGATGGCGTCGCATGATCGCCGCACGCGCAGTAAGTCTAGCGAAAACAAAGATGGACTTAACTTCATCCTTCAGTTCCTCGACCTCCTTCTCCAAACCTGCCACCTTGGACTTAGACTCCTCGACTTCTTTCCCCTTCATAGCCAAAGACTCATTTGTCCTATCCAACTCTTTCCTCTGATCGTCGAGCAGAGATAAAGAGAGCTTCAGGCAATGGTTCACCTCATCCTTGGAGTGTCCCTCGGCTTCCAACGCATTTAGGGCATCGTCGAGTCGCATCGACATACCCTCAGCACGTTCCAAAGCGGATCTCTCTATTACCAACGCCGCATCCTCTCTCTTAAGAGCAGAGGACATGAGATCTTCGATCTTCGAACTTCCCCAGATTGGGAAATAATTTTGTCCCGTCTAGGACATGGTCAGCTAAAAAGTTCGACGACAATGTAAAATTAACCGTCGTGACTTCCCTCTCCACGGTCGTGTGACCCTTGCCTTTGTCGGCTGCCTTACGGGTCGACGTCGTAGACGTAGACGCCGTCTTTGTCACCTGGAGCGTCGGGCTGAATGGTGTCGCGTCGACTGCATCAAAAGATACCTTTGTCTTTACGGGAGTCGCGATCGTCGCCTTCGCCTTCTCAGGACTAACGACTCTCAACGAGCCGCTTACCTTCGAAGATGGTTCCCTCAGGACCGCCGTCCTTGTCCTCTTCAGGACCCCAGACCCAGTTGTCAGGGCCTCTTTTCTTTTTAGGACTCCCGACCCAGTTGTTGGGACCTCTGTCCTCTTTTCCCTCGCCTTGCGAGCCAATTCGGCCTGGGCCTCCCTCTTAGACATCACAAACGACGCCCTCAACTGGGAATCTCCTACAAAGAAGGAAAAGAAGAGCGGTTAAGTAACTGAAGTAATGGAAAGAGTAAGGCGAACGAAGTAGGGTACACTTACCAGTCATCTCTACCTCCCCCTCTTTCTCCTCTTCCTCTTCGTCCTCTTCTTCCTCCTTTGTCTCCTCCTCCTTCTCCTCGCCCTCTCGACCCCCTTGAAGTCTCTCGCTAAAAAAGACTAAGTCGTTGTCTTCATCTACCAGATGACGAGTGACGAACGATCGATCGTCTGGGCTGATCTCAAGGAACTTCTCAATCTTGGCCTTGGAATCGTCGTTGGGCTCCACTTTGTCGAAATTGACGTCTAAAAACCTAAGAGGGAGAAGATTAGTCGAGATGCAAAGCAAAACAGGTAATAGAAAACGTTCAACCAAAGCTGGAGACTCACCCGCCATGTTCAAACCGGACCTGATCCAATCACTGTCAGTGTCCAACGTCGCTACTCGTACGATTACGTACCTAGTCTTCCATTTGCGATCATTGACCGTGGTCTTCAGGACCAAGGTGCGATCGCCCTTGTGTTCGGGAAAATAAGCTGTAACAACGGTAAGTGTCTTTCTTAACCTGGTAGGCCGTCAGCAGGTCCGTCACATTCATCAGCGACTCCTAAGTCGAGGTAAGTCGCTCGATGACTTGTATAACGCGCCAGAACTGGGGCATCAGCTGCCCCGACGACAAGTCGAATTCGCACATAAATGCCTTGGCAAGAGGCGAATATGGCCACTGAAATCCTATCTTAAAAGGATACTCGTATATCACGACGTACCCCTCCAGACACATCTCCGGTAGAATATTACCAACCTTACTCATTGTAATCCCTGCAGGAATTTTCGCCAGACTCCTAAAGCTATCAAGATCGTCTTGATCTCTAATGGTACTCCTAGGTTTTGTCGACATCGATAACCCAGTTAACCAAGTATGTCTCTCTGAGAGGCCCCAGATATCCCAGTTTTTCCTAGGCTTTCTAGCTATCGACTTACGACGCATACAAAGGGCGAGAGTCGTACCTTATATAGGCGTTATAAATCCTCGAAAACCCTAAATCTTGAAGGTTTGGAAGCAAATCGCTAAAGAAAAGCAAGAGAATCTCTCCCTTAAATCTCTCTGAAATCGTAAGAAGGAAAGGATCCGTCAAGGGTCGCTATTTATGTAAATGATCATTTCAGGTCGAGCCCTTCGATGATCGACATGTGCCCTTGCCTTTTCGTATAACCACACGGATCGTCGACATCTGGCAATGATAGCTGCTAAGCACGATCGTGCATCAGCATGACATCACGATCTTATTTCCTTTTCGACTTCCTCTTTAGTTGGAATTGGACCGATCCAGTTCCAAAGTAACCAAGGTAACTTTCAACACGTGTCACGACCCTGGGCGTCCGACTAGCAAAATTTAAAATTTGAATTTGCCATTCTATTTTCAAATTTTGGGGGCAAACTGTTTGGGTAAAATTTCACCAGTCTCAACCACGACCCAGGTAAGAAAACCGTTTATATTACACTTTTTCATAATAAGGTAAAATCCCAATACTTCATCCCTTAGTCAAGGGTAAGATCGAAAGTTTTTTGCCTCACAACACTCGACCATGACGTCGTCTAGCTCTCGCGACCGTCGTATGAAACCTTGCGACCTCGACCGACTAACGTATGACATTTCTGTTACTTTTTCATTGTTTAAATGCAGGAATCAATATTATTAATGACCAACGGCTATAACCGACGAGGGTCATTAACAGCGGTAAAGTCGACAACCGTTACATCAGTTACCCGAAGCATTTATGAAGATCATTAAAGCACCCGAAGACTATAAATACCAAGCCCAATCATCATTTTAAAGACAACTGAGATCATCTAATCTGCTCTCTCTCAATCTCCCGCATCACATCGCACAATCTCTCGAATCAACAGAACTCTCAAGAACTCTTGAAGCAAAGAACCCTCTTTCAAAGAACAGCTCTCGACGCACGACATTCACACACGAACTATAGTTTTTTCACACGACACACATTGCTTTTACATTCGAAACACTTGTTACTTTACATTTAAAGTCTTTCTTTCATTTGTATTGTAATCTCTGTACGATCGACACCCGAAACATAAGGATATCGCCCCTGTTTGGCGACCTTAGTGCAGCGACGACTTCCACAGTCGTCCGCGGGTTTTTTCCTCGTTGATGTTTTTCCCGCGTCACCAAAATCTCTGTCTCATTTACATTTTCCGTCTTTGTCGCATTGCTTTGTCAAAAGATTCCATTCTTTACTTGTTAAATTCCACAATCAACCTTAAGTTATCCTTTTGGACGATTTTTGGCATTAACAGGTACCATTTCCATACGACGAGCCATTGGCGTCCCCATTGAAAGGGACAAAGTAGGGCTGGGACCCATTATTCTTGGGTGGAGGTCTCAGATGTTGAGGAGGAACTGTCCCGAACTGGGGATTTGGGAGGAACGATCCCGGCTGCTGGTTCTGACCGAACGGAGCTTGCTGCTGACTTTGATCGAACTGAGCTTGCTGCTTACTTTGACCGAATGGTCCAGGACCCAGATTCTGAACGAACGGGCCCGACCCGGGTTTTGGATGAAGGGAACGGATCCTGGATTCTGACCGAACGATCCTGGACCTAAATTCTGAACGAATGGTCTAGGACCGTTATGTGGTCCGAATGGATTTCTCAGTCGCGCGATCTCTTGGGTTGTCCTTCGACTTTGATCAGCGAGTGCATCGATCTGCCGGCGCACATTCTCAAGCTCCCAATGCATCTGGGCAATGACCTGCTCTAGGTTTCCATTGGCTGACATTTTCCTGTAATAGAGAAAAAATAGGAAACTCCAAGAAACCGTTAGTAGGACGTACGTTTGTCGAAGATTTTCTTTATATGGTGCCCCACGGTGGGCGCCAAACTGTTAATGCAAAAAATCGTCCAGAAGGATAACTTAAGGTTGATTGTGGAGCTTAACAACTAAAGAACATGAATCTTTCGACATAGTATACGACAAAGGTAAAAAATGTAAATGAGACAGAGATTTTGGTGATTCAAGAAACACCTAAACGAGGAAAAAACCCACGGACGACTTTGGAGGTCGTCGTTGCACTATGGTCGCCAAACAGGGGTGATATCCTTATGTTTCGGGTGTCGATCGTACAGAGATTACAATACAAATGAAAGAAATACTTTAAATGTAAAGTAACAAGTGTAAAACACTGATGCGTCGTGCGTAAAAACAATGTGTCGTGTGTGAAAGTCGTGCGTCGAGAGCGATCTTTTGAGAGAGAATTCTTTGTTTCGAGTGTTCTTCAGAGTTGTTGAGAGTTCAGATGATTCAATATATCAGATGTTGTGTGATGTCCCCGAAATGATAATTGAGTTTGGTATTTATAGTCTTCGGGTGCTTTGAATAACTCCATAAATGCTTCGTGTAACAGTCGTAACGGACGCCGAGTTAATGTTGTTAATGGCTTTCGTCGGTTATAGACGTTGATCATCAATGGCATTGACACCTGCATTTAAACACTTAAAAAGTAACAGAAATATCGCATGTTAGTTGGCCGAGGTCGCAAGGTTCCATGTGACAGTCGTGTGAGCTAGACGACATCGTGGTCAAGCGTCGTGATGTGAATAACTTTCGATTTCCACTTTGATTAGGGGATAAAGTACTATGATTTTACCTTGGTATGGAAAAGGGTAATAAATGTTTTTCCTATCTTGGTCGTGGTCGAGACTGGTGAAATTTTACCCATACATTTACAACCTATATGAAAGTTTACAACGAGGAACCGATGTTCGTGGGGAATGCTACTCCATCAAAGGTGGAAGGGAAAGGAAGCGTGGCTATCAATGTAATAACCTATCAACCCGTTTAACTTTGAACCCGACACGAACACGACACGACACGATTCATAACCGAATTTTGTTTCCCGATTCATAACCGAAATTTGGCTTTATTCATTATGAATATGTATGCACATCTCTGGGTGTCCACATTCAGTGTGATGAATAAAACACGAATTCATGAATCGTGTATTATTCACCTTGAATGTTGTACTATTCATCCTGAATGATACATTCATGATGAATAATACATAAATAACCCGTGAAAGTGTAGACACGTGACGCGCCATCTTTTGTTTCTTGGTTTGCGCGAGCAGGCTTCACCTTTCTATCTACGTCCCTTCCACCACTATTACCGTTATAGCCACCAACATATCCCCTCCTTAGCTACGGATAATCCATCTTGACATGGTCTGGCGAACCACACTAATAACATGACCTCGTACAACGGCAATCTCGTGCCACATGCCCCGTATTCCCACACTTGAAACACCCTTCCTTATCTTCCAAACATTCCCTATTATGCATCCGGTTACACTTACCACAAGGTTTCTCTCTTGCTATGGGTCCCACCCGCAGCTCGGGTCAAGGAGCACTTGGCCTCTTAACATCACGATTCAGCCCTTCGCACTTTCGTTTATCCACGACTCTCTCCGACATCTGCTTGTTCTTCTCCTTTTCCATGAGTTCCGCAGTATCTACCGCAGCTTGAAAAGTAATGGGGTCCTTTACCTGAACCAACTCCCGCACACTGCTCTTCAGTCCCTAGATATACCCCTCGATGCGCCTCTCCTCAGTAGGCACATACAATTCAGCAAACCGAGCTTTCTCAATAAACTTTGACGTATACTCTTGTACTGACATCGTCCCTTGTTCCAACCCCATAAATTCCTCCTCGAGCTTCTTAATGGCCGCCACCGGGAAAAACTAAGCTTTGAACCTCTTAGTGAACAACTCGCAGGTAGTTGTCTTTGCTATCTCCGAACCCTTACCTCCAGTCTCGACCCACCAAAAGATGGCATTTGCCTTCAGCATAGAAATGACAAACAACACCTTGTCTTCCTCAGCACACTTACTTGTGTCGAAATCTAGTTCCATCTCGCGGATCCATCTCAGAGCCAAGACTGGATTGCGTTCCCAACTGAAAGATGGAGGTTTGCACGATGCAAAAGTCTTAAAAGTATACCTTTTCGTTGTCTTCGGTTCGTTAGCCACAAACGAAGTCGACAACGAATGATCTCCCACCACAGTCGGAGGTAGGATAGACTCCTCAGTCTTCATCTCGTTCCCACTTTTAGTTCGTCCCTTCGACGTGGTCTTAACTTGATTTTCCAACAATGCTTGCAAACTCTCTTGCAGCTTGCCCATTTCTGCAGTAAACGTTTCCTCAGTCACAAACGTTGGGTTCCGGTTTCTCCTCGGACTATTCGACTGACTCCCTCCGCCTACCGAGGCGGTACTTTCTTTATGGAAAGGCTCATGCACTTCAGGTGCTCCCACACTCTTAGCCCGACGGGTGGTCAACATCTTATTCCCTCCTTGAGTTGCCACGCCAGTCCCCACCGCCTGAGAGGTAGCTTGCAGCAGCGGTCTTCCATGTCCTCTTCCTCGACCTCCGCCCCTTCCGTGGGTGGCCGCCCGCCTCAGAGGATTCACCGGTTCCTCCTCCATAATTTCCTCCACTCGAATCTCCCTTGCAACCAGAATCGTACCCACTATCGGCACGAATCTACTCCTCAAAGTTCTTTCAGACATTCTGGATTATTGAAACATGCCAAAATAAATAACTTAAGACTATCGCTCTAGAATAATAAGGTAAATTAAGCACATACATGTACCTGTAAATTTGCAATTACACTGGCCAGATGTAACCCTGAATCTACCTTACATGACTGTCCTCGATACCCTATTAGTCTTATCCCTATTATAGTGTTCTTCTAGCACTTTCCTGATTCTCAGTTGTGATTTCTACTCCCACAGTTTAAGTGTAGGCCCGTCCGGTCACCTAAATCCCTTAAACTATGGCTCTGATACCAATTGTAACAACCCCAGCAAAATAAAGCATAACATAGAATTGAATATTAATCATCTAAAAAGGGGTCCCAAATTTTTCTCAATTACAACCGTCTCAAAACTAAGTTTGCGGAAGCAACCTATACACAACTGAGAATATAACCAAAAATCTATAAGATAACTGCAAATAACTTACGGCTAACAGTATCCTCACACCTTAGCTCTTCTCCTTGCCCTTTCCCGGGCTCCCTAATAATGACTTCCCTGAAAAGGTTTAGTTTTGGGAAAGCGAGGGTTAAACCATGAGGTCTACTGAGCTCCCTCAAGTGGCAACAGTTTCAATAACAGACATTTAAAGCATTTCATAACATTTATATATAACAACTTTAAACAAAGATTTCATGTAAAAACCATGCATGTAATGGCACACTGAAGTCACTTGGAAGTGACAACGTGTCGGTTTCACACTGCTTTACTGGGTCACTCCGCCCATGGCATAAACGGGACCCCCCCCCCTGATATGAGTACTGGCGGGCCACAACCCCCGACTTAGCCACTTTACAACTATCAACAATGTATGCATACACTTAAAACTGACTTTCCAAACATTCATCATATAACATAAATAAACCATTTGATGCTCCTTCCTTCAGAAGTCACGTTAAAGAAAACACGTGTTTAGTTAGAAAAAATCACATGTCGTCTATGCACAATACTTCTCACTTAGGCTTCAGATTTCTAGATGGGACACCTATGACTTTAAAGAGAATAAGAATAATAAGTCTTAAGTTGGCACTCACATCATTCTAAACAGAACCCTAAATAAACTTGGCTAAAAATGAACTACTGAATCCGAAACCAATGTTCTGGACTCCACCCCTTTTGTGGATCCAGTTCCGGACTCCACTCCTATTCCAGATTCCATCCCTATTCCAGATTATTCACTCCAGACTCCACTTCCGGATCCGGACTCATACTTCCGGAAAACTTGTCCGGACTCGGACTCTACAAGTTCCGAACTAAGCAGGACTTCGCTTATTTCACTCTGGGTGACCAAACATTCAACCCAAACAGATGTACAATATCCGAAAACTTTAGAAATGATTGCATGAAACATTAAGACATTACTAGATAACAGAATAAAATTCTCACTCAACATAAACTTCGATTAAGTCCTCGTTTATTCTAGAAACTCTTTAAAACATGAAAACCCATTTGAATTCACGATAAAAGCATGAAATTAGAAGTTTACCTTCCCGAATTGATGTTAGAGCTATCCCTGATGCAACCCTCTCCTTGCCTACTTCCCAAAATCACGAATGATGGCTTGATTTCTTCCTCTGCTTCCACACATTCACAATCGCTCTCAAATTGGAAATTGCCTAGGGTTTTGTGTCCAAAATTGAGGGTTTTATACCCTCTTCCCACATTTACACTTTGGTCCCTCAGGAATTAGATTTCACCTTCCTCTCATTCATCTTATGTTTCTTTAAATTTAAAAACTTGGTTATTACACAATATAACCTTCATATATATATATATATATATATATATATATATATATATATATATATATAGGGGTGGGTTCAAATGAAAATTCATTTTCAATTGTGAACATGAGGACAAGTCACAACCATTGATCAAGATTTGGAAAACTAATCAGTGGTTAAAACTTAATGAAACCAATTGAGAAGTGATTAGGGACAAATATGGAAATTTGAATCAGCGCCTACTGTTTGGGTAAAAATTCACCATTCTCGACCACGACCAAGGTAAGGAAAACACTTATTCTTCTTTCTTATAACAAAGGTAAAATCATAACACTTTCTCTCTTGATTGAAGATAAAATCGGAAGTCTTTTACCTCACGACGCTCGATCACAACGTCGTACGTTCCGCACGACCGTCGCATAAAACCTTGCGACCTCGGCCAACTAACGCGTGATATAACTGTTACGTTTGTTCAAGTGTTTAATACATGAGTCAACATCATTAATGGACAACGACTATAACTGATGAAGGTCATTAACAACACTGAAGACGACGTCCGTTACGACAGTTATCAAAGTATTCAATGAGCCAATTAAAGCGCTCGAAGACTATAAATTCCAAGCTCAATCATCAATTCCAGGGACATCGAACAACAGACACAAGCACTCGAGCTCTAAAGAACACTCAAGACAAAGAAATCACTCATAGAAGATCGCTTTCGACGCAAGACATCCACGCACGACACATCATTTTTTATACACGACGCATACTGTTTTCACATTAAAAACACTTGTTACTTTACATTTCGAAATCTTTCTTTCATTTGTATTGTAATCTTTGTACGATCGACACCAGTAACAAAGGATATCACCCCTGCTTGGCGACCATAGTGCAGTGACGACATCCACAGTCGTCCGCAGGTTTTTTCCTCGTTGAGGTTTTTCCCGCGTCATCTAAATCTCTGTCTCATTTACATTTCTGTCTTTGTCGCACACTTTTGTCGAACGATTCCTTTCTTTTGTTGGTAAAGTCCACATCGACCTTAAGTTGTCCCTTTGGTGCAATTTTTGGCATTAACAGTTTGGCGCCATCCGTGGGACCCCATCTAGAGAAAATCTTCGACAGACGTACGTGGTACTAACAGTTTCTTGGAGTTTCTCTTGTATTCTATTTCAGGAAAATGGCAGCCCCTGGAAATCAGCAACATATCATCGCTCAGATGTATCAGGAGCTTGAAGTCACTCGGAATCAAATGAATGTTTTGGCAAAGCAGAATCGGAGAGCAGCCGAGGAGATCGCACGGCTAAGGAATCCCTTCGGACCTCAGAATGGTCCTAGGCCATTCGTGCAAATCCAGGTCAGGGAATGTTCGGTCAGAACGGTCCTAGGCCATCCGCACATAATCCAGTTCCAGGATCGGGTCTGTTTGGGCAAAAAATCACGTCGTACGACCATGACCAGAACAGGTAAGACGCACGTCCTGAGCAACATCTTGTATTAAGATAAGGTCTCGAGAAGAACCCAGAAAACGTCCATAGTCCCCCGTGAAAGGCAAGTCATACGTCCCCCATGACGCTCGACCATAGCATCGCCCGTCCCGTACGACCATCGCGTAAGATCATTGCACCTTCGACCAAAGCTAACGTTAACCTTGACTGTTACGTTTGTTAAGTATTTAATGCAGGAGTCAAAGCCATTAACAGCAAGCAGCCGTAACGGACGAAGAACATTATGGATAATCACTCTGGCAACCGTTTCCAGCCGTTGTAGCCGTTGATCAAAGCATTAATGGAGCTAATTAATGACGCGAATACTATAAATACCAAGCTAAGTATTCACATCAAGATCATCAGTTAACATCGGATACACATCAGCAATCATCACCGAACAGTAGAGAAAAACATCCAAGCTCATAGCAAAGAACATTCAAACTCTGGAAATCAAGTACTGAAAGCCAGAACCCTACATCGAACTCAAGAACACTCGAAGAAAAGCTCAAGTCATCGCTCTCGACGTACGACAACAGCCCTCGACCAACAGTAGTTTACACTTTTTATTCACACACGACAAACACCTGTTTTACACTCTAAACACTTGTACTTTACATTTTGAAGCATTTCCTTCATTTGTATTGTAATCATCGTACGACCGACACCAGTACCAAGGACATCGCCCCTGATTGGCGACCATAGTGCAGCGACGACACCCACTGTCGTCCGCAGGTTTTTTCCTCGATTGAGGTTTTTCCTGCATCATCAAATCCCTTGTTTCTTTATTTGTATCCTCGTCGCACGTCTCGTCGAAAGATCCTTTCTTTAGTTGATTAAGTCCACATCGACCTTAAGTTGTCCCTTTGGTGCGATTTTTGGCATTAACAGTTTGGCGCCATCCGTGGGACTACATCTAGAGAAAATCCTCGACGAACGTGCATTCTACTAATAGTTTCTTGGAGTTTCTTCTATTTTCTGTTGCAGGAAAATGGCAGCCCATGGAAATCCGCAGCAAGCCGTCGCTCAGATGTATCAGGAGCTCGAGGTTACCAGGAATCAACTCAATGCAATGACAGAGCAGAATCACAGAGCAGCTGAAGAGATCGCGCGGCTAAGGAATCCTTTTGGACCCCAGAAAACGTTCCTAGACCATTCATCCAGAATCCAGGTCCGAGACCAGGCCCGTCCGCACAAAATCAGCATCCGGGTCCATTCATGCAGAATCAACAGCCGGGTCCGTTCATTCCGAATCCCCAGTCTGGGCAGATTCCCCCTCAGCACATCCGACCACCACCCTTGAACAATGGATCCCAACCATTGCAAGGTGGCGCCCAACCGTTTTAGAATGGATCCCAGCCGTTTTCCCAACCGCCCCAAAGTGGTCTGCAACCTTTCCAGCAAGGATCGTAACCTTTCCAGGAAGGATCACAGCCTTTCCAGCAAGGATCGCAATCTTTCCAGCAGAGATCACAACCTCTTCAGCCAGGACCACAATCGTTTCAGAATGGACCGCAGCAATTCCATTATGGGACGCAGCCATATTTCGTCCCGTTCAACGGGGACACCAATGGTTCGTCGCATGGTAATGGCCTTAGTCCAGAGACCAATCCCTCGATAGGGGCAAATCTTGATCTTAACGATCCCGTCGGCCAGCGTTTGAAGATGTTAGAAGACCAAAATGAGCGCGTCCTGTCCTTGCTCGCCAAGTTGCCTGGGGCAGCCGTGCCTGTCAACGTCGAGCCTCGCTCGGGGTATCAGGCGTCGCCCTTCATCGATGAGATCTCCACCGTCTAGGTCCCAAAGAAGTATAACATTCCTGCTTTCACTCCCAAGTATTCGGGTGTGACCGATCCAACCGAGCATGTCGCGCAGTATAAGCAGCTCATGTGGACAATCTTGATTCCACACATGTACCAGGAAGTATGCATGTGCAAGAGTTTCGGGGAGACTCTAACTGGTCCAACTCTCCAGTGGTTGATCAATCTTGAAAGTCCAGGATACACTCTTACAATCAAATATGAACAATTAAGATTGTATTCACAGCAACTGGTCATATGATTTATTAACAATCTGTGAATTACAAGATATTACAATGAATTTCTCTAAATGGATTCACCAAATATTATATCAAAGATTCTTTAAAGATTAGCCAAAGATTCAGTTAGCTACAGTTGCTAACTCCTATATATACTGTAGAGAATAGCTAAAGCTACAGTACATATAAGAAACAGACTAATAGAACAATTACACGTGTCCTGAATGTAACAGAATATCCAAGTCATAAGTTCTGAACATGTTGTTCAGAACTTCTCGAACATACTTCTGAATAAGCGCTTCAGAACATTTGTCTTCATAGTCAGAAGTTCTGAGTCTCCTACTCAGAACTCTGAACCTTCTAGTCAGAATCCAACACTTAGAATCTTTTTGAGATTTCTCACTCAGAACTTCTGAGTCTTCTACTCAGAACTTCTGAGTCTTCTGAGCAACTTCCATACTTGTAATCTTTTCATTATTCTCTGATCAGAACTTCTGAGTCTTCTTACTCAGAACTCTGATTCTTCAGATTAGATCTTAACAGTTGTGTTTTTGACAAAACTCTAGATCTAACAATCTCCCCCTTTTTGTCAAACACACTTGTACTTTTCATCATCAGATTCTTAGAGCAGGAACAATCTTCAGAAGGAGCTCTTCTGAATGCTTTGACAACTTTTGCTCAGAATTCTGAATAATCTGAGTTAACAACTTCTGGTCAGTCTTTAATCAGCAGCAGCAACGATTTCCAAATTGATTTCTGTTACATATTTGCTTTTTCTTTGCTCCCCCTTGAAATGACAAATCTTATCTTTAGCTTTTCTCCCCCTAAAGTTTTGGAAAGCAAAATCATCTTCAAAATCTTTAGCTTTTCTCCCCCTTGTTTTTCAAAACTTTAGCGATGCTTTTTCTTCGAATGAAGTCTATGCTTTTTCTCCTCCTTAATGAATAACCTTGCTCCCCCTCAAAATAAGAATTATGGAGCAATTTGTTTTCTCCCCCTGAAAGTATGCATATATTTCATTAAAATTATTCATTTCAAATATAGTGCTTTAATGAAAACATTTATACAAGGAGAATAAGATTTACTGAACTACACTTGATAACTACTAACATTTGATCATTTGAAAACTTTACAAAAGAAATCCAACTTAATGAAATTTATCAGATTTTTCAATCAAATGAAATCAAATGCATGTGTTTGGATTCAAATACAAGTCATCATTGCATATCGAGTTAAAAATGTTCAGTTTCAATCTCTTTATTAAATCTATTTGGTGTGCTTAGCATGCGAAATATGATTATCTTCAAGAATATGCAATTCTAAAACATATAAGAATACTTTGCTCTACTTACACTATTTGTCCAAAAGCAGGATTTTCACAAATTTACAAGTTTATTGCGACTTTGAATTTTCCCAAAGTTTCAAGAGATGTGTGCTCATTGGCATCTTTTAATTTTGTGCTCATTGACATCTTTTAATTTTGTGCACATTGGCATCTTTTAATCAAAAAGTTTAGTAAAAATAAGATACATCGTTAAACATGACTTTCTATCTGGTTTTATAGCAGGATTTGGGTCAGCATATCCTAGACCAGTTGGTCTTAGGTGCTAGGTGACAAGCACCCCTTGGAACTTAATTTCCCAAACCAGAAAGGCCACATCGATATATCTTAAACCCATTTGTACCAGTAGAACATGGCTTTCTATCTGGTTCTTTGCAGGATTTGGGTCAGCCGATCCCAGACCAGTTGATCTTAGGGACTAGATGACAAGCACCCCTTAGGACTTACTCTCCCAAACCAGAAAGGCCACAGGTACAAACTTTCAAACTAAATGATTTTATATATATTTATATTTCATCTCAATCACTTGGTACTAAAACGTAGTACTTCCCCCATATTTTCGTTTCCATCCATCATTCTGACATTTAGGCTTTTTGAGCATTATATTCTATATAAGTATAGATTTCATAACATTGAGCATTCGGCATAATTTCATTCATGTTTTTCTTACCTTTCGATTTAATTCAAAAGTGAAAGTTGAAACAAATATAGCTCAGATAATACAAAATACTTGTAAAATCACTCTTTGACACACATTTATTCATTGAATGAAAATTAAAAAAAAATTCATATCATTGAATTAAATTTGTTAAGATTCAAACATTCAAAGCAATAGAAATAAACGTAATGCAATGTTACCTTTCACCACTTGTTCCTTGAAACATAAAAATATGACAGTTAAGGATATCACCTGAGAAATATGAGTTCTAAACTGATTTGTTTAGAAGTCTTTGTCTCTGAAGTACGGATCCTGAACTGAATTATTCAGAAGCCATTGTCATTTAAGTACGGGTTTTGAACTGATATGTTCAAAAGCCTAAAACGTTGAAGCACGGGTTTTGAACTTCATCTTGAAACAATCAGATCAAATTTTGAGACAATATTCCCTCTCAAATCAAGATAATCCTGCAAAATCAAGAGATTTTGGTAATCATCTTCGATGATTCCTCATTAGATATCAAAAATCCAAATTCTGAGTAGTTGAGTCAGAATTCTGAGTAGAAAAGTCAGAATTCTGAGTAACTTGTTCAAAATTCTAAGTATCAGAGTCAGAATTCTGATTAGTTGAGTCAGAATTCTGAGTAGTATAGTCAGAAGTCTGAGTAACTTGTTCAAAATTCTAAGTATCAGAGTCAGAATTCTGATTAGTTGAGTCAGAATTCTGAGTAGTAGAGTCAGAACTTCTGAGTAGTAGAGTCAGAACTTCTGAGTAACAGAGTCAGAATTCTGATAAAACTATCCAGAGAAAATGCCTTAGAAAAATGTTTGGATTTTGTGATTTTTGAACATTCTGAACTTCAAATCACCATAACTTGCTCAAAAATCAGAATTTTTCAACCAAAATTTGCAGGGTTGCTTAAAATGTGATTCTGAACACATTCTCTGAAATGTTTTCTACAAAAAACACTCACATCTATGAGTTCGATAACCTCATAGCAAACAGAACTTTTTCAAAAAAAAAAAATCTTCAAAATCAACAAATTGATCTATATGAATCAGAAATCCATAATTACATTCAGACCGAGTTTTGGACTGAATTATCCAAAAGTCAAGATTCTCAATTTAAGCACAGCATCGGTTTTAAGTCATGTGTCAGTATTATCATTCAGCTCTACACATGAATAACCTGCAAAACAGATTAAGTTGACTTTGGTACCCATATGAACTTGGGTCCAGGTCTGTTAGGTGTAGTGGCATATGCAGATATTCTATAAGAACCATACCAGTGCTGAATAAAATTTTTGTTCACAAAATCATTAGTCCCACAATATGAACAACAAAGTTTCTTTTGTGCAACTCTGACTAATTGATTTACAGAATAAATCACATCAGGTTTAACAAAAGATTTTCTTTGAAATGCATTGTTCTTCTTAACATTTGAATTAGGAACTTTTGATTTTGGCACTTCTTTCTTGGAAGTTGTTCCTTTAACTCTCCATTCCATTTTTATCTTTTTAAAAGAACAATTATAAGATTTATCAATAGCAGAATCATAAAACAGATTAGAAGAACGAATCTGATCTTTTGAACTATGATTTGATTTGTCAACAACTTTTGTTTCAAATTCTTTAAACTTTTTAACATACAAATCAAACCTTGACTGCAAATCAGATTTGGACTTCCTCTCTATCATGATTTTAGTTGATAAATCAGATAATTTCTTAATAAGCCTCCTTATCTCCAAATGAAAAACTTTCTTTTCCTTCTCAAACTCATCTTTTAAGCATTTTTCTTTAAAACCATTTACCTTCTTCTTTTCAGTCTCTTTCCTTCCATCTTCTAACTCTTTCTCCAACTCATTGATTTTTACAGAAAACTCATTTAACATTCCTGTTTTCTTTTTCTCAAAACCATTCTTTTCTTTTTGAAAAACATTTTTCTTGCATTCAAATTCTTTTCTTTCTTTTGCAAGAATTTTCTCCAAATCAGAAATTTTCAAAGATAATTCAACAGACTTTGTTTCAAAACCTTTCCTCTCAATTTGAAAGTCTCTTCTCTCTTTCTCAAATTTCACTCTTTCAAGTATAAGAACTTGTTCAAAATCATAGATCTGTTTCAAGAGTTGACAATTTTTCATTTCACATGATTTGATTCTATTTTCAGACTCTGTCAACATCTTTCTTTCAAAATTGATTTTCTTTTTCAAATCAACATTCTCTTTTTCTAACACCTTTGTGTTCTCTTGAGCCTTTTCGAAATCTTTTAGAAGATCGAATTTATCTTTTTGCAAAATCTTTATAACTTTTGCATTTTCGTCTTGTTTTGCTTGAAGATTAGCAATCTTGCTTTCAAAATGAACAATCTCAGTTTTTGGTTCAGAAATTGTTTCTTTTGCTTTTACAGGACTTAATTTTTGTAAATTGTCTGAACTAGTTATAGAAATTGCAGGTCTCACAAAAACTTCAATAATCTCAGGCATGATGAAATGACAAATTCGAATATCAACTATGAATTATGATCAAAAATGAGAATCAACACAAATCTAGAACATGCAAGAATTAATCAAATCTGTCACATGCATTTCATCAAACAGTTAGAGTACATGAATTAATGAAATCTTCTTTTCAACAAAAAATTTGAATACTAATCAACATGCAGCAGATATAATCACTTTGATCCAGAAACCAATCAAGAATTTCGAAAACATACCTGTGATCTCTGTTTAATTTCGAGAATTAATCAGCATAGAGAGAAAATCTTTGGATAACTTGATTGTAAGATATCGATTCAACAGAAAGACAAATTCAAATTTCTTGAATCAATGATAGAAACGAATTCAAGAATTGTTAGGAATTCAAGAATTGTTAGCAGCAGCGGAATCAATTGTCGAATTGATCAAGAAACTTCAAGAACGCGATCAAACACACTCTTGGACGAATTTGTTTGTTGATTGGCTCTGATACCAATTGAAAGTCCAGGATACACTCTTACAATCAAATATGAACAATTAAGATTGTATTCACAGCAACTGGTCATATGATTTATTAACAATCTGTGAATTACAAGATATTACAATGAATTTCTCTAAATGGATTCACCAAAGATTATATCAAAGATTCTTTAAAGATTAGCCAAAGATTCAGTTAGCTACAGTTGCTAACTCCTATATATACTGTAGAGAATAGCTAAAGCTACAGTACATATAAGAAACAGACTAATAGAACAATTACACGTGTCCTGAATGTAACAGAATATCCAAGTCATAAGTTCTGAACATGTTGTTCAGAACTTCTCGAACATACTTCTGAATAAGCGCTTCAGAACATTTGTCTTCATAGTCAGAAGTTCTGAGTCTCCTACTCAGAACTCTGAACCTTCTAGTCAGAATCCAACACTTAGAATCTTTTTGAGATTTCTCACTCAGAACTTCTGAGTCTTCTACTCAGAACTTCTGAGTCTTCTGAGCAACTTCCATACTTGTAATCTTTTCATTATTCTCTGATCAGAACTTCTGAGTCTTCTTACTCAGAACTCTGATTCTTCAGATTAGATCTTAACAGTTGTGTTTTTGACAAAACTCTAGATCTAACAATCTCCCCCTTTTTGTCAAATAAACTTAAACTTTGCATCATCTAATTCTTTCAGAGCAGGAACAATTTTCTGAAGTAGCACATTCCTCAGATTAAGCCTCTTATCAATCTTGTCAATAATTTCTTGAATAACTTCAACTTGCTGATTTATTACTTCTTGAGTTATGTTTGCTTCCTTTACTTTCAGCATCTTTTTCTCCAAATTGTGCTTTATGATCCTTAAAGTTCCAGAACAATATTTTGCAGTTTCCTTTGCTCTGAAGAAGATCTTTCCACTTTTATTCTTCAAAAATACTCCCAGATCTGGATACTTGTGAACACTTCCAGTCTTTAACACCTTTTTCTGCTCATGATCTGTATTGGGATTTGCCAGATAAACACATGACTTTTGCAAATGCAGAGCTATTTGGAAATCTGTATAGCAATGCCACCTTAAGATATAGAACATGGCCTCAATCACCACACTTCTTGCCTTCCTTTCATTTCTGTCTTTACTTGACTCTTTAAAACATAGAAAGTTGTGTAATCTGTAGAAGTCAACCACTGACAGTTTCTCAAAATCTGCATCAGTAAAATAATAAACCTTGCCATCTTCTCTCAAAACTTCAAAGGATAGGTACTCCATCTTTCTGAATTTCTTAACCTTCAATTCTCTGATTCCAGTGATTAGAAAATCTGAGTAAACGGCTTGCTTTGTTTTGCCAAGACATCTTGATTTTTCAGCCAACCAGATCTGAGTCTCCTTAGACCTATCATAATACACATCCAAGAATTGTACCTCTTTTGGTTTGAAGAACTCGGGCAGATCAAATTCAAGAAAGTATCCATTCAGATCAATGGATATTTCATCTTCTTTTGGTTCAGACTGTTCAGTTTGATCAAAACTAGTTATCTGCACATTCTGAGGTGTTGTGTCCTGAACTTCTTCAACTTCATCTGACAAAATTTCATTCACTTCATACTCAGCTGGGAACACAAAATCATTATGTAGAATCTTTTTGGGATTCACCTCAGATAGCAACCATTCACTACTGTTTCTGATTTTTCTTCTAAAATCCAACCTCCTCTTCACACAGTTTATGCATCTCTTCTTTAAACTCTCTTTTTCAGCATCCATACTTACTTCCATTCTAATCAACAACCAATTCAGAGTTGCATCACTGTACTTCACCAACTCTTTTAATCTGAACAATTCAAGTCTTTCGTGAACCATATATGTGAACCCTTCTGTCTCCATTCCTTCATTCACAAAACCCTTCACATGCAGATCAACTTCTGTTTTCTTTGTGGGAGAACTCAGATTGCACTTTTCTTTTCTTTCTTCGATAGCCAACTGGAAGTCATACAAGTATGTATTTCTGACATAAATACCCAGAAGTCTTCTGCATTCAATTTCTATCAAGGCTTCTTCAGTGCTAGCAAAGAACTTGACTAGAAAGATCTGATCATCAAGAGTCAATCTGTGAAAATCAAATGTAGACATGGAAACCTTTGTATTTCTTTCTTTCAGTATTTCCATTCTAACGAACATTAAACCATTGAATTCATCTTGTTGAAACATCAGAACTTTCTCGATTCTTTTCTGAATATGCAGTTTTGAGTCAGGAACTCTGAACATGTTAGAAGCTTCTGAGTAGACCATCTGAGCTCTGTCATCCATAAAACCATCAATGTTACTTTCCAAAAGCTCATACTCTCCTTCTGTGTAGTAGAGATTATCATATATTTCCTCAGGAAAAATATCATCATGAAATTGTCTGGCTAATGGCACATCACTTAACTCTAGAATGAAGTCACACACAGGTTCTTCTAGTCTTTGCAATTTAATCTTTGGAATCTCAATTGGTTTTCTGAATACATATTCAGAAGGCATAAAGAAGTCTTTCACTTTCACATACTCTTCTTCTGTATTTAACTCATCACAAAAGTTAAACCTAAAATCATCTTTAAAATCCTGAGTGTAATCCACAGTTCTGTCTTCTTCTCCCATTAGATCAATGGGTCTTATCACTTTTATTCCTTTATGAATTTTCTGAACACTCAAAGCTCTGACTACTTCATTATGCATTCTTCTGATCAATTCTTCATTCAACCTCCTTTCTTCTGATTCAGACTCCATTGCCCTTTCACTGTTATAAACCACAATATCTGTACACCTGTTTACCACTGTACTTTCCACTATTTCTTCTATTCTCAAATCAGATTCCTCAATAGCTACAGTTTCATCTGAGTTTCCTTCCATCTCAGTATCCAAGTTCAATTCCTCTGTTTTATCTGATTCATTACTATCAATACTTCCCAACTCCATTTCTTCTGTATCTGAACTGTCAAGCTGTACTATCTGAATCATCTCCTTTAAATTTTCCTGTGTCTGATCTTCTGAGCTTTTTGTATTGGCTAAGTGCATGTCTGCTATCTCAAAATCTTCTATGCCAATGTCATCATCAGAACTTAACCTTTGTCTTTTCTCCCCCTTTTGATGATCATGAGGATCATTATCATCAAACTTCCTTTTCAAGTTCTGATTAAAAGCAACTTCAGGTTCAGCTTCTGCAATAGGAGCAGGATCAAGAGGCTTTGAAGTAGAAGCCAGTGATACACTCAGTGCTTTCAGTATAGAATCCTGCATATCTTGCATTTGTTTCAACATATCTTTTTGAAAAACAGACATTATATCCATGATCTCCTTTTTGTGAGAATCCAAGGATTTCTTTACATCATCTACCTTGGTTTCAACAGAAATTAACTTTTTCTCCAACACACCTTTCAAATCTGATACCTCATCATTCAGATCCTCCATCCTCTTCTCCAAATTTTCTACTTTTTCCCCCATCTCCTTGTTTTGTTTCTGAATCTTTTCAAATTCAGAAGTTTCTAACAGTGAACCTGAACCAACAGATGGTCCAGTTTTCATGTGCCCAGAGAGCTCATGGCCTGTAGATAACACACAGTCATCTTGTACAACAGATGCACGTTTGAATGAGGCTTTTGTAATGTTCACCTCACCAGGACTTCCATCCAATCCTCGACACCCAACATTAGGCATGTCTATGAATGTTGTTTCAGGAGTACGAAATTCCTGATCTGTGCAAGTGTCAAAAGGAATTTCAGGCTCAATATGAATAGGACTGTGATATTCAGACTCAATGTGTTGAAAAATAAGTTGGGATTTATCACCTCCCTTCAAATGAGTTTGGGATGGTTCCCCGGATTTGTGTGAAACAGTAGCATGTTGAAATGCTTCTGAGTGGGTATGGATGGGTTGTTCAAGATCCACCACTAGGTCCATGGTGTTTGTTTCAATATTGGACACCAAGAGATGTGAACCAATAGCATGTGTGGTTACCTGGTCAAGATTAGCTGGTTCAGAGGCATCTCTTTCTGTTTGAACCTCTGTTAACAATCTCTCATCCTCACCACTCTCATTCTGTTTTTCCTCACTGAGTCTAACCAAGCTCTCAGAATTTTCCCCCTCAAGTCTCTCAGAATGTTCACCCATCTGAACATCCTCCCCCTCTCTAATTCGACTAGACCCCTCACCTCTCTTCTCAGGTTGGTCCTCTTGGGCAGGGATTTGAGGTAATTCAATTCCCATAGAGGTGCAATAAGCTTTTAAAATCTCACTCTCCCTTGGAATATAATTCCTAAGTGATTTTGGCAACAGTTTATGATTGGGATAATTTTCAAGTCTTGTTACTGAGGTCATCTTACCCAAATAAAATGTAGGACCATGCTCTTCATTTGTTCTTCTTGAGATTGTTCTGTTTTCCTGCATGGCATACCAAATAACAATTTGCCAGTACCTTATGTAGGGAATGTATGTCAGTGGAGCATCCTTTGTCTTCTTCTGAATTGCTTTCTGATTCTTCTCAAATGTATTCTTCATATCTTCCCAAAGTATTAAAGTATAGTCATAATGCCTATTCTTCACTAAACCTTGAAATATCTGAAGAATTTGTTTAGAACCTTGATCAGCAGAACTATTTTTCCCTGACAAACATTTATTTACCACATGAAAGAAGCAAGCCCAAATAGGTGGTAATTTGTTTCTTCTGAACAAACTGAGAGTCCTCAATCCTTCATTGTATCCCAACTTCATGAACAATTAAGATTGTATTCACAGCAACTGGTCATATGATTTATTAACAATCTGTGAATTACAAGATATTACAATGAATTTCTCTAAATGGATTCACCAAAGATTATATCAAAGATTCTTTAAAGATTAGCCAAAGATTCAGTTAGCTACAGTTGCTAACTCCTATATATACTGTAGAGAATAGCTAAAGCTACAGTACATATAAGAAACAGACTAATAGAACAATTACACGTGTCCTGAATGTAACAGAATATCCAAGTCATAAGTTCTGAACATGTTGTTCAGAACTTCTCGAACATACTTCTGAATAAGCGCTTCAGAACATTTGTCTTCATAGTCAGAAGTTCTGAGTCTCCTACTCAGAACTCTGAACCTTCTAGTCAGAATCCAACACTTAGAATCTTTTTGAGATTTCTCACTCAGAACTTCTGAGTCTTCTACTCAGAACTTCTGAGTCTTCTGAGCAACTTCCATACTTGTAATCTTTTCATTATTCTCTGATCAGAACTTCTGAGTCTTCTTACTCAGAACTCTGATTCTTCAGATTAGATCTTAACAGTTGTGTTTTTGACAAAACTCTAGATCTAACAAATCTCAAACCCAAATCTATCGGGTCGTTCGCCGAATTGATCAACCAATTCTTCCGGCAATTCGCTAGCAGTCGTAAGATGGAAAAGCAGACTACTGATATGTACTGTGTCGTGCAAAAGACCAAAGAGTCAATTCGAAGTTATTTCAATAGATTCAATGCGGAAATGATCAGTATCCGCAATTGTGACATCAAAACTGTGATCGAAGCTTATAAGCGTGGTCTAGACGATAGTTCAGTTCTATATATCGATCTGACCAAGTATCCACAGAGACTTTCGAAGACGTCCGAGCTCGAACCTTAGCATATATGAGGGTCGAAGATGATGCCGCCTTTCGTCGCAAGCATACTGACGACAAGAGGTCGTTAAGCGTCAGAAAGCCAGAATTCAAGACAAAAACCGTTTCCAGAATAGAGCCCGTGCGCCAAATTTCAAACGTCCGTTTCAAGACGAAAGCTGAGGCTAAAACCGCGACTAAGTTTCCTCAGTACCCCAAGATATCTTCTTACGGATTCAAAGGGTCCGCGAAGGACCTAGTCGAAGCTCTGAAGTCCGCCCAGGCGACCATTCGATGGCCGAAGAAGTCCGACCTGGACGATGCTAAGAAAGACAAATCAAAATGGTGCGACTTCCACATCGATCATGGTCATGCGACAAAAGATTGCATAGCTCTTAAAAAAGAGTTGGCATATAATTTCTCAAAAGGAAGCCTTAAAGATATCATTAATGATGTCGTTATTCCAGCTAATAATCATCGACCGTCGGCCCTCGAGCATACAAAAGTTGTCAGTTGCATCACCGATGGTTCAGATGTGTGTGGTTTGACATATTTTGCAGCTAAGCGTCATGCCAGTCAAGCGCTCGACGATCGGCCCATTCCTCGCTCATCAAGACCCAAAGGAGATATGGAATTAGAAGCCATGAATATCGTGTTCGATCAAATCGACCTCGGCGATTCATATCAGAAGCATCACGACGGGTTGATCATTCAGCTCACAATCGGTAACTGTCTAATGCGTCGAGTCTTGGTCGACGGGGGGCAGCTCAGCAAATGTCATTTTTCTCAACACCATCAAAGCCATGGGAATCGATCGCTTGGAAATCACTCGACGTTCGACGACTTTGGTCGGTTTCAATGGAGAAGTGACGAGCACCTTCGGAGAGATAATCCTGCCCGTCTATGCCGGAGGAGTCAACAAGCAAACCAAGTTCAGTGTCATCGACTGTGCGTCAGCCTATAACATCATCTTAGGTCGACCATGGATCCATGATATGAAAGCCGTTCCATCAACGTATCATCAAATGTTGAAATTCCATACGCCATGGGGAATCCAAGAAATCAAGAGCGAGCCAAAAATCGCTCGTGAGTGCTACAAGTCTACCTTGAAGCCGCGAAAATAAACTAAAATCACAAGATCAGGCTTTCGACAGGTTCGTTTCTTCTATCCCTAAATTAATATATTTTCCACAGGAATAAGTCTACTATGGTGCCCTGTCGCACGACAACATAGTCAACACAAGACAATATTTCACAGGATCGCCGTGTCATTCTGTCATTTAAAACCTATCTTTTTCTCCC
Organism: Saussurea involucrata; assembly: GCA_033807775.1. Classification (NCBI taxonomy): domain Eukaryota; kingdom Viridiplantae; phylum Streptophyta; class Magnoliopsida; order Asterales; family Asteraceae; genus Saussurea; species Saussurea involucrata. The sequence goes on from CM066324.1 coordinate 24,024,073, forward strand.
GAAAAGAATAAGGTAATAAATGACAGGGGGCAAATAGAGAGAGTCTGAAATGGTACGTTCTCTAACTCTTTTTCATACGATTTTTTCTCATAAAATGGTTACTGACTTAAGCATCGGAGGGTCGTTGGCTAGCCAACGACAAACCCCCAACATCGTTTTATCGCAGAATCACACGACAGCTTATCGCAGAATCGCACGACAGTAACCATTAAGTCTACTAGATGACTTAAATCCGCAGAATCGCACGACATAAACGAACAAGTCTTTCTTTCTTGACCATCCCTCACACAGGGGCATACGATACCAATCCATCGTACGATCTCGTCGTACAATCGCAAAGCCTAAAACAACTTATCTTTAAGTTTCTTAGCTTTCATACCCTGAATGGATGCTTTAATCGCGTGTTTTTATATTTGTTTTACGTTCTTGTCATCGTATTGCAATGAGTGCCTTAGTCACATGATTTCATATGTATTTTATGTTCGACTTCATAATCAATATGATTTGAATAAAGCATAAAATATATTCATTGAGTAAACCATCATATACATACTCAACCCCCGATAGGTCAAGTGGCAAAAACAACAAAGAAATAAAAAATTCTAGACGACAGGGGGAACATCGGTCGTATCCCTGCTCGAAGTCCCGACCTGAGGGCCTTCATCTGCCACTCCTCTCACACGAATCTCCTGAAATTCATATTGAGCATCGAAAAGTTGGATGGCCAGCTCATCGGCACGTGCCATGGCCAACTTCTCCCTATCTAAAGCCGCTCTCTCCCTCTCCAACGCTGTAGCTTCCCTCTCAAGAGCAGACGCCACCAGATCTTCAACTCTTGACGTCTCAGCATGTAACGCCAAGAAAGACTGGAATGTCTGTGAAAAATAAAAAGTGCATTCAAGAACATTCGACAAAGATTACAAATTACACAAGTCATGAAAGATTGACGCTCACCGTGAACGCCAGACTGGCAACTCAAGATCTCATCTCTCTGGCCTGAACTCCGTGGAAATGCTCCTTGAAAGACGGGAGCAAATACTTCCTCAGATGAGAAAACGACGCTGTCCCGTCTAGGACACCATCCGCCATAAAGTTAGACAACAATGTAAAATTGACCGTCATAACTTCGGCCGATGATCCCTCGCCCCTGTCGGCAAACATTGGGATCGACACTTAAGACACCGGTTTCGTCACCGTCGCCAGAGGCGCAGAACTTGCTGGTGTCGCGTCCATCACGCCAGGACGGCTAAATGACGCCCTCTCCTTCTTAGGCAAAACAACTCCCGGTGAGTTATCAACCATCGACGACGGTTCCCTCAGGACTGCCCTCTTGGTTCCCTTCTGGCTCGACCCAGCTATCGAAACATTTTCACCCCGAAGGGCACGCATAACCTGCTTCCCTCTCGCCCTAGAGACCGATTTCCTCTCGGTCGGCTCTGATCAGGAAATACATCAAGCGTCAGACAGATAGAGTAAACAAAATAAAATAAAAACTATGGTACACTTACCAGTCGCCTCTTCCTGCACGTCCTCATCTCCTTCTTCTATCACGTCCTCATCCTCGTCCTCGACCACCGATTGCCACGAAACAAAAGATCGGTCATCAACGCTAAGACTCAAGAACTTGTTGATCTTAGCCTGGGAATCCACAGTCGGTTTCACTTCGTCAAGCTGAATCTCTGAAGGCGACAAGAGAAAAATGATAAGTAAAAGTCATAAAAATAAATAAAACTCATAAACAAACGAAGCATACCTGTCTTATTCCAGTCCGACCGCATCCAATTGCTGCTGGAATCCAATGACTCGGTAAGAACAAATACATACCTCGACTTCCACCCACGATCATTGACGCCAGTTCCTAAAACCAAGGCACGATTACCCCTGAACCTAGAATAAGGACTATAATGCCAGTTCTTATCCTTTCTAACTTGGTACGCCGCCAATAAATCATTCATGATCATAGGAGAATCCCATTTCGCGGACGCTCAATAACCAGCAAAACTCGCCAAAGTTGGGGTATCAATTGACCCTGCGACACATCGAAGTCCTGCATGAATGACTTGGCTAAACCAGAAAACGGCCATTGAAACCCTATCTTAAAAGGATACTCGTACAAAATGAGATATCCCTCAGGGCAATCCTTAGAACAAACAATCCCCGGACACCGCAACTCTACATTTGCAGGAATTTTTGCTAAGCTCCTAAAAGCATCTAAGTCTACGTGATTCATGATAAGACTAGCAGGCTCCGTCGACATTGTGAATCAGAGGACATGACAAGGTCTTATATAAACACTCTCAACTGCGGGTTGAGATTTGCAAAGATTCGAATGAAAATTGGTAAGGAATCAAGACAAAATCCCTTCCCAAAATTAAACACTTCAAAAGTATAGCAAGAAAAGATCCGTCGTGAACTTTATTTATACAAACGATCGCATCAAGTCGAATCCCTGGATGATTTCCACGCATCAACGATCTTTCGCATACCCGCCCGGATCATCGACACCTTTCCTCAATAGCTGGTAAGCATCATCGTACGTCAGCGTGACGTCACGACCACGTTCCTCTTTCGACTTCTCGTTCAGTTAAAGGTGAACCGGTCTAGTTCCACGACAACCAGGTAAGTCCCTCAACCCAGGTCACAAGTCTAAGCGTTCGACAAGCAAAATTTAAAACTTAAATTTGACATTCAATTTTCAAATTTTGGGGGCAAACTGTTTGGGCAAAAAATCACGTCGTACGACCACGACCAAAACAGGTAAGACGCACGTCCTGAGCAACATCTTGTATTAAGATAAGGTCTCGACAAGAACCCAGAAAACGTCCATCGTCCCCCGTGAAAGGTAAGTCATACGTCCCCCATGACGCTCGACCATAGCATCGCCCGTCCCGTACGACCATCGCGTAAGATCATTGCACCTTCGACCAAAGCTAACGTTAACCTTGACTGTTACGTTTGTTAAGTATTTAATGCAGGAGTCAAAGCCATTAACAGCAAGCAGCCGTAACGGACGAAGAACATTATGGATAATCACTCTGGCAACCGTTTCCAGCCGTTGATCAAAGCATTAATGGAGCTAATTAATGACGCGAAGACTATAAATACCAAGCTAAGTATTCACATCAAGATCATCAGTTAACATCGGATACACATCAGCAAGCATCACCGAACAGTAGAGAAAAATATCCAAGCTCATAGCAAAGAACATTCAAACTCTGGAAATCAAGTACTAAAAGCCAGAACCCTACATCGAACTCAAGAACACTCGAAGAAAAGCTCAAGTCATCGCTCTCGACGCACGACAACAGCCCTCGACCAACAGCAGTTTACACTTTGTATTCACACACAATAAACACTTGTACTTTACATTTCGAAGTATTTCCTTGATTTGTATTGTAACCATCGTACGACCGACGCCAGTACCAAGAACATCGCCCCTGATTCACGACCATAGTACAGCGAGCCAGCGACGATACCCACTGTCGTCCGCAGGTTTTTTCCTCGATTGAGGTATTTCCTGCGTCATCAAATCCCTTGTTTCTTTATTTTTATCCTCGTCGCATGTCTCGTCGAAAGATCCTTTCTTTAGTTCATTAAGTCCACATCGACCTTAAGTTGTCCTTTTGGTGCGATTTTTGGCATTAACAGTTTGGCGCCATCCGTGGGACTACATCTAGAGAAAATCCTCGACGAACGTGCATTCTACTAATAGTTTCTTGGAGTTTATTCTATTTTCTGTTGCAGGAAAATGGCAGCCCCTGGAAATCCGCAGCAAGCCGTCGCTCAGATGTATCAGGAGCTCGAGGTTGCCAGGAATCAACTCAATGCAATGACAGAGCCTAATCGCAGAGCAGCTGAAGATTTCGCACGGCTAAGGAATCATTTTGGACCCCAGAATGGTCCTAGACCATTCATCCAGAATCCAGGTCCGGGACCAGGCCCGTCTACACAGAATCAGCATTCGGGTCCATTCATGCAGAATCAGCAGTCGGGTCCGTTCATTCAGAATCCCCAGTCTGGGCAGATTCCCCCTCAGCACATCCGACCACCACCCTTGAACAATGGATCCCAACCATTGTAAGGTGGCGCCCATCCGTTTCAGAATGGATCCCAGCAGTTTTCCCAGCCGTTCCAAAGTGGTCCGCAACCTTTCCAGCAAGGATCGCAATCTTTACAGCAGAGATCGCAGCCACTTCAACAAGGACCACAATCGTTTCAGAATGGACCGCAACAATTCCACTATGGGTCGCAGCCATATTTTGTCCCGTTCAACGGGGACACCAATGGTTCGTCGCATGGTAATGGCACTAGTCCAAGGACCAATCCCTCGACAGGGGCAAATCCTGATCTTAACGATCCCTTCGCCCAGCGTTTGAAGATATTAGAAGACCAAAATGAGCGTGTCCTGTCCTTGCTCGCCAAGTTGCCTGGGGCAGCCGTGCCTGTCAACGTTGAGCCTCGCTCGGGGTATCAGGCGTCGCCCTTCATCGACGAGATCGCCACCGTCGAGGTCCCAAAGAAGTATAACATTCCTGCCTTCACTCCCAAGTATTCGGGTGTGACCGATCCAACCGAGCATGTCGCGCAGTATAAGCAGCTCATGTGGACAATCTCGATTCCACACATGTACCAGGAAGTATGCATGTGCAAGAGTTTCGGGGAGACTCTCACTGGTCCAACTCTCCAGTGGTTGATCAATCTCAAACCCAAATCTATCGGGTCGTTCACCGAATTGAGCAACCAATTCTCCCGGCAATTCGCCAGCAGTCGTAAGATGGAAAAGCAGACTAGTGATCTATGCTATGTCGTGCAAAATACCAATGAGTCTATTCGAAGTTATTTCAATAGATTCAATGTCGAGATGATCAGTATCCGCAATTGTGACATCAAAACTGCGATCGAAACTTATAAGCGTGGTCTAGACAATAGTTCAGGTCTATATATCGATCTGACAAAGTATCCCCCAGAGACTTTCGAAGACGTCCGAGCTCGAACCTTAGCATATATGAGGGTCGAAGATGATGCCGCCTTTAGTCACAAGCATACTGACGACAAGTGGTCGTTAGGCGTCAGAAAGCCAGAATTCAGAACAAAAACCGTTTCCAGAATAGAGCCCGTTCGCCAAATTTCAAATGTCCGTTTCAAGACGCAAGCTGAGGCTAAAACAGCGACTAAGTTTCCTTAGTACCCTAAGATATCTTCTTACGGATTCAAAGGGTCCGCAAAGGACCTAGTCGTAGCTCTGAAGTCCGCCCAGGCGACCATTCGATGGCCGAAGAAGTCCGACCTGGACGATGCTAAGAAAGACAAATCTAAATGGTGCGTCTTCCACATCGATCATGGTCATGCGACAGAAGATTGCATAGCTCTTAAAAAAGAGTTAGCATATCATTTCCCAAAAGGAAGCCTTAAGGATATCATTAACGATGTCGTTATTCCAGCTAATAATCATCAACCATCGACCCCCAAGCATGCAAAAGTTGTCAGTTGCATCACCGGTGGTTCAGATGTGTATGGTTTGACATATTCTGCAGCTAAGCGTCATGCCAGTCAAGCGCCCGATGATCGGCCCATTCCTCGCTCGTCAAGACCCAAAGGAGATCTGGAATTAGAAGCCATGAAGATCGTATTCGATCAAATCGACCTCGGCGATTCATATCAGAAGCATCACGACGGGTTGATCATTCAGCTCACAATCGGTAACTGTTTAACGCGTCGAGTATTGGTCGACGGGGGCAGCTCAGCAAATGTCATTTTTCTCAACACAATCAAGGCCATGGGAATCGATCGATCGGAAATCACCCGACGTTCGACAACCTTGGTCGGTTTCAATGGAGAAGCGACGAGCACCTTCGGAGAGATAATCCTGCCCGTCTATGCCGGAGGAATCAACAAGCAGACCAAGTTCAGTCTCATCGATTGTGCGTCGGCCTATAACATCATCTTAGGTCGACCATGGATTATTGAAATGAAAGCCGTTCCCTCGACATATCATCAAATCATGAAAATCCCTACGCCATGGGGAATCTAGGTGTTGGTCCCTAAAGGGATATACTAACTTGTAGAAGGGGGGTTGAATACAAATACACAAGTTATTACTTTCTAAATAGTTTATTGATAAATCATTAACAATTTACAACTTGTTACGGAACAAGATTAAGGATAAATCCTAAATCTAAACAAGTTGGAACACACAGATTCTTGCACTAAGAAAGATGAGGAAATCACTAATAAAATCCTATCTTATGAGACTTCTTGACCAGAGTTAACAAGAGTACTTCAAAATGAAGTGGGGAAGTCTTCTTATATACTGCATGCATTTAATGCATGGCAGAATATACTTTACACATGGCATCAGCTGATTGGTTGTAGGTTATGAATTGGGTGGACAACCTTAGTAGCGGCATGCATGAACAGTGCAATATCAGAGTGGTTGTACGATTTCAGACAATAGGAAGGTTCTAATCTGACAATTCCTACGGAGACATGCAAGGGAGGTTAATACAATAGTATTTTGTACGGAGGACTTCATGATCAGCTTATCGTTGATTCAGAGCCTTATCAGCGAGTGATAAGTTCAGCGATAGCTGAAGTCTAGTACTTGATACTTCACGTTGAGTGGACAAATCTGAGTCTTTGCTGATCCGCATCAGTTCATTAGGAGACTTGTCGCTGGTTCTTGAGCTTGATCTTCGACTTCAGCGTAGAACCTATGTTGACGTGAAACTTGTCTTCAGGGATCATAAGTAAACAACTATGATTGTCACCGATCACCAAAGGTATGAACAGGCTCAGAGCTATTGTGTTCCTGAGAACATATTGTTGGTCCCTAAAGGGATATACTAATTTGTAGAAGGGGGGTTGAATACAAATACACAAATTTTTACTTTCTAAATTGTTTATTGAAAAATCATTAACAATTTACAGCTTGTTACGGAACAAGATTAAGGATAAATCCTAAATCTAAACAAGTTGGAACACACAGATTCTTGCACTAAGAAAGATAAGGAAATCACTAATAAAATCCTATCTTATGAGACTTCTTGGCCAGAGTTAACAAGAGTACTTCAAAAATGAAGTGGGAAGTCTTCTTATATACTGCATGCATTTAATGCATGGCAGAATATACTTTACACGTGTCATTTGTTGATTGGTCGTAGGTTCTGAGTAGACAACCTTAGTAGCAGCATGTATGAACAATGTAGAATCAGAGTGGTTGTACAATTTCAGACAATAGGAAGGTTCTTTTCTGACAATTCGTACGGAGACGTGCAAGGGGGATTAAGACAATAGTACTTTGTACGGAGGACTTCATGATCAGCTTATCGTTGAATCAGAGACTTATCAGCGAGTGATAAGTTCAGCGATGGCTGAAGTCTTGTACTGGATACTTCACGTAGAGTGGACAAATCTGAGTCTTCGTTGATCCGCATCAGTTCATTAGGAGACTTATCGCTGGTTCTTGAGCTTGATCTTCGACTTCAGTGTAGAACCTATGTTGACTCGAAACTTGTCTTCAGGGATCATAAGTAAACAACTATGATTGTCAGCGATCACCAAAAGTCTGAACAGACTCAGAGCTATTGTGTTCCTGAGAACATAAAGGATGGTGAACAGTTACGCTGAACAATATGAAAACATCAGCGATCATCCACAATACTGAACAGACTCAGCTTGGTGGACAAACAGTGTTCGCTGAATGTCTATTCTAAAGAACTAGAGTTACTATCAGCGATACCGAATTGAGTCTTGGTACTTATCAGCGATAGTGAAACTCTAATACATAGTTTACTTACAATATTCACTAAGTAGAATATAGAGAGGGTCATTATCAAATTACTGAGGGTTTGGATCAACAATCTCCCCTTATTTGATTATGACATAGCAACAGAGAAAATTGCTATTCAGTGAAAACATAAGGATAAAAAGAACTAATAACATATTTGTCCCTTTTACTGTTTTCTGGGATCTTTTCTGTACTGAATGTAGTAAAGTACGTTCACTGAAATCTTTCTTTAAAAATTGTATCAGATTACAAGGAAAGTGGAAAGATTACAACTACAAGCGAAATAAATTACAAGTACAAAAGGATAACTGATAACATAGATGAAAGGCGATCCTATCAGCTTACAGTGGTTCTTCCTTGATGAGAAGTTCATCGAGGGTCTTGTTTGTGGGAATCATCCAGTCAGGGACCGTTACTCCATGTTTTCTTTTCTTTAGCGCTTCTTCGAAAATCAATGTCCTTTCTGAAGTCACACCACCAGATGAGATCTCTGAGATGTTCGATTGGAGCATTGTTTAGCTCATCCATCCTTTGAAAGCACTTTCGTCCGTCGTAGTCGAGAAAGTCAAGAAGAGATAGATCAGTGTCAAGACCAAGCACTTCAGCACGAGAGAAACCGATACCAGTTTCATTTCTTATGATAGGACCTGAGTCTGATTCTCGACTTTTCTTTGAAGCTCTTTTTCTTTTCTTCTTAAGATCAGGAGGAGGAGGAATATCCACGCAAGAAGATACAAGATCAATCTGTCGATTTATCAGCTTTTGAAAGTGATCCTTGTACTTTGATTTAGACGTTTGGATAGCTAACCTCATTTCCAGCCATTCAGAGAGACCATATCTTGTGATGGCTTCAGCAGCAAAATCTTCAGTTAGGCCGTTCTCTCTGATTACATGAACATTAACAAGGGGTACAAGAGTTGTTTTTCCAGTGACAAAAACCTTGTTAATCTTCGCTGGACGATATCTGAAGTTGATTCTCTCTTTGCTCCACTCGAGGGTGCGCTGAGAGACTTCAGTCTTCTTCTCCACAGTTTTGTAAGCTTCTTCCCAGAGCTTACGTTGAACCTGAATAGGAACACGTTTCGGCAAGATGATTCGCTGATCTTCAAGTCGTTTGATCATTTCTTCTCTTCTTCTCTGTACGTCTTCACTTGGTTGCTGAGGAGCCAATGGAGGTCTTCTAGAGTGAGAGAGAGTCTGTTCTTCGGCATCATCAGTCTCGGTGATTAAATCCAAGACTGGGATTGTTTCCTCAGCTTTATCAGCAGCTGGTTCTTTAGAATCCTCAAGCAGGGGAGAGGACTTGCTGAAACACAGTGATCGTTCGATTAAGAACTTTGGATGGAATAGTGAGAAGTGGGTTGTGTATAGGCTTTTGGAAAGTAGAGCTGATAAGTGTATAGAAGAGGGATGCAGACAAGGAAAAGTTAAGATACCTGATGAGTTGGATTTTGAAGCAAGATCATCAGATTTTCGTCTTCAGAGACGCCTTTGCCTTTGCCAATTGGCTCAGACGCTGAGGTCTTTGTCCGCTCCCCTGTTGGTTATTTTATCACTACTCCCGTAAGCGCTGGAGTCTTTTTTAGTGACAAAGAACGCATCGTCATCTTCATCATAATCATCATCATCATTATCATCTGATGATGGTTCATCTTCAGGGATGTCGATGGCTTCGTCATCTTCATTTTCTGATTCTGACTCATCAGCAGCTTCTTCGATTTGCTCCCCCTCAAGTAAAGAGGTGAGCTTCCCGGTTCCCTCAGCGTGATCAACTCCCCGAGGTCCAGCAGTTGTTGTTGCCTGGAGTTCAGCAACTTCTTCATTTGTCTTCTTCCCCTCGATAGATTCATCATGGGGAAGGTCTTCAGAAATCTTCTCCCCCCTTCCTCATGATGTGAAGGAGAGTGGGAGGTAGCACCTATGGTTTCAGCAGGAGGTGTTGGTTCTCTGTCTTCTGGGCCAGGGAATCCAACACAGGCTAGGACCTCACCTAAACTGGTTTCCAGGCCAGTTAGAGTGGTAGGTATCTGGATAAGCGTATCACGATCAGCCTTTGAGAATGGTGAAGGTGCAGAAGCAGTTTCAGGTAGGCGTTCCAGAATTTCCTGCATCAGCTTCTTCATTGAATCAAGATCAGTCTTGACAGTGCTCATATCTCCCTGCATGGTTGAAACCGTTGTCTTCAGCGATAATACATCGCTGGAAATGTCAGATACCTTCGCTTTCAGAGAGCTGTAATCCGTGTAGACATCTGCTTGGATCTTAGCAAAATCTCCGATTGCTCCATCAACCTTCTCCAATTCAGCTTTGGAGGCTTTAGCTTCAACCACTTTAGTCAGCGACTTGATAGATTCCTCAGCGTTTGTTACAGCTGAGGAGTTTCCAGAAAGAGTTGTGGCGAGACCTGAGACCGATGTTTCCAAGCTTTTCAGGGAGGTGTTGATGTCGCCCAAAGTAAGACCTGTAATAGTTAAGGACTTGTGAACAAAGGAAAGCTCAGAAGTGTCAGGTTTAGTCACAGTGGTTAGGGGTATCAAAATCGCATCAAAATCGATGTGCCCGGAGAAATGTTCCATATCACCGGCAAGATTTCCGTGAGGCATAGCAAATCCTGTAGGTATTGTATCCATCACTCTCTGTGAAGCAGCTTTAGCTTCAGGAGGAATGATGGTCGTTTCAGTGGTTGTGGGGAAAGGTGGAATAGAGACTAAGGGATTAGAAGGAGAAGCGAAGGCTGAGAATTTTGGTTGGGTAGCAGGTTCAGTGTGGGATGCACTGAGAATTACTCCTTCAGTCTTTTGAGAGACAAAAGAAGGTGGGGTAGTTTCCCAGTTTGTACCCTCAGCGTGTAGAGACGTTGAGGTTGGTATTAAAGGGATGGCTTTAGCAGCTGTGGCAGAGCGTACCACGAAATCATCCAGCGACTCATGTGAAGGCTGAGTCGGGAAATCTTCAGCAACAGTTTGCTGGGAGGGGTGCTCCTTGGTTTTCTTGATCTTTTTAGAATCAAGAGAGGCAGAAGAGTGTTTCCTTTTTCGAGGAATAGTTGTTGTGGAATGGGTATCAGCGAGGGGTATTGTCGCTGAAGTTGCCACAAAAATAGAAGAAGGATGTCTGAGAATAGTTAAGAGATGAGAGAGACGTACCTCGGATTCCAGCGGCTTGAATTCGAGAACCTTCAGGCCTATCTGAGATAGCTTCAGGTCTCCAACTCTAGGATAGAGATCTCCTAGTGCATGTGCTAGCCACACGCTGACAAACCTTGGATATGGGACACATGTTGGATGAGGGTCAGCAGTGACACGTAGCAACATGTATTCAAATATGATCTTGGCCCAGTCGATATGGAGTCCCTTCAGCAAGGAATACCCCATAGCTTGTTGAGTTTGGGAGGCATGATCAGAAGATCCAGATTTGGCGGTTAGGCAGCTGATAAGATGAGCGAAGATGAAGTTCATCTCGCTGGGCATCTTAGATTTCTTCATTATGGTCAGCTTCTTGTCAGGGAGACCATCTCTTCCCAAGTCCCATGCATATTTCATCGCATCGAAGAAAGCTATCAGTGCTTCCTTATCAGCGGAATTCTTTTTGGGGTCAGGGAGGGAACAAAAGGTTTGTCTTTGGATCCAGTGGGAAGGTTTAGTGCTCTTTGTCTTTGGAACAAAAGGTTTGTCTTTGGATCCACTTGGCCTCAGGTTGCCAAGTGTGATCTTTGAAGTTCCATGATCAGTGTCAAAAGTAATGGCACTGATGGTCTTTTTGGGATTTTTGGCAGAGGCAAACTGAGTCGTTCTAGCAGAATACCAGAACTGACTAAGAGAGTGTTTATCAGCTTGAGGATTGAGGGTTAGGGCTGAGTAGATAGGGCAGTTTTTGAGGAAATTTACGGCGTCATCTAGATGACTGACCCGTTTCTTCTCGGGAAAATCCAGTAGGGCATAATGATTGTTACTCTGAAAGTGAATTTGACTCGGGGTAAACTTGACTTGTGATGCCTTTGGGATTTCAGTAGCAGCCACCTGAGTATCAGCCTTAGCCATATCTTGAGACATTTCAGCTATAAACACATAAATAATATGAACACAAAAATTATGAGTTTTATGTTTTGTCCATTTCATTAAGCATTGACCATTTCATTAAGCAAAGAATGTCTTAATGAAGCATATATGTTTTCCTTTGAAAGAGATTATGGAAAAACATATGAAGAACAAGTTTAAATAAGAAATGTAAACTTGAAGAACAACCATGAAGGTTGTGTTCACAAAATCATGAGAGAGAATGATTTCATTTTAAACAGTTTCTTTTGTTTTGATCCATTTTAACAAAGATTAGATCGAAAAACAAGCATAAACAATAATATCATAAGAATATTAACCTTGAATATGAAGATGAAGATGAACAGTTTCTTGAAAGAATTCAAATGCAACAGTAAATCTTCGTAAGTATTCGAGAATGAAATTTGTTCGCGTAAAGAAAAAAAACAAATACTCAAGGAGTATTTATAGAGTGAGGAGAGAGAGAAAAACTATGAGCAGGAAAGTTTTTCATCATGACACGGACACGTGTTAGCATTTGATTGGACGAGAAAACGAACGTGCAAACGTGTGTCAGAAGAACGTGCCAGGGGTTAATCCTGTAAGGATGACGTCAGAAACGTCCTTTCATATTTTAAAAATGTCAGAGAGAGAATAACATACCTGGATATCAGCGACTCATATTTTTCAGAGAGTTGATGATAGGATGGGTTATAAAAGTTCATTTTTATCACTGAATCACTTGTCATTTTACAAATTTAACACTGAGGTTTATCAACAAGTAATTAACTGATCAAATGTGAATCGCTGAAGATTTTAATCTTCAAAGTTCAGCATTCCAAGCTCGCTGATGAGAAAGCTGAATCTTGTCTCATCAAGAGGTTTGGTAAAAAGATCAGCTAACTGAAAATCAGTAGGAATAAAATGAAGTTCTATATCACCATTCATCACGTGGTCTCTGATAAAATGATACCTGATTTCGATATGTTTTGTCTTTGAGTGTAGCACTGGATTGTTGGCTATAGCGATGGCACTTGTGCTGTCGCAATAGATTGGAATTTTGGAGAGCTGAAGGTCATAGTCCAATAGTTGATTTATCATCCACAGGACTTGAGAACAACAGCTTCCAGCGGCTACATACTCAGCTTCAGCAGTTGAGGTGGACACTGAAGTTTGCTTTTTACTTGTCCAACTCACCAGCTTTCCACCCAGGAGCTGACAACCTCCTGTGGTGCTTTTCCTATCCATTTTGCATCCTGCAAAATCACTATCTGAATAGGCGGTTAAATCGAACCCTGAGTCCTTGGGATACCAAAGACCGAGGTTCGTTGTACCTTTGAGGTAACGAAAGATTCGCTTTACAGCGACCATATGAGATACCTTTGGTTCAGCTTGATATCTTGCACACAAACAAGTGGCAAACATGATATCGGGTCGGCTCGCTGTAAGATACAGAAGAGATCCGATCATCCCACGGTACAACGTGACATTAACAGGTTCTCCTTTAGAATCCTTGTCAAGTATCAGCGGCGGTGCCATAGGGGTTTTCATAGCTGAACTCTGAGTTAAATCATATTTCTTCAGCATATCTTTAACATACTTTCCCTGATTAATAAAAGTTCCTTTATCGCTTTGTTTTATCTGTAAACCAAGGAAATATGGTAGCTCACCCATCATGCTCATTTTGTACTCAACTTGCATCCTTTTAGAGAAACGAGTTCAAAGATCAGGGTTAGTGGAACCAAATATAATATCATCGACATATATCTGAACCAGAATGATATGACCTTTTACCTTTTTGAAAAACAAAGTTTTATCAATTTTACCTCGTTCAAAATCTTCATTTAGGAGATAAGATGAAAGAGTGTCATACCATACACGAGGAGCTTGCTTCAGCCCATAGAGTGCCTTACCCAGCTTATAAACATAACCTGGATGCTTAGGATCAGAGAATCCTGGTGGTGTTCCACGTAGACTTCTTCATTCAGCTTTCCATTTAGGAACGCGGACTTGACATCCATTTGATATACCTTGAAGTCTCTGTGTACAGCATATGCTAAAAAAACGAATTGCTTCCAGTCTAGCTACTGAAGCAAAAGTTTCATCATAATCTATGCCTTCCTCTTGTCTGTATCCCTGAGCAACTAGTCTAGCTTTGTTGCGGGTTACAGTTCCATGTCCGTCCAACTTATTGCGATAGACCCATTTAGTGCCTATCACTGACTTGTCTGTTGGTCTACGAACAAGTTTCCAAACCTTGTTTCTTTTGAATTCAGTCAGCTCTTCTTGCATAGCGCTGACCCAGTTTGGATCTTTGAGGGCATCATCTACTTTCTTTGGTTCAATCAGAGAAATAAAGTTTACAAATAAACAAATGTTACCTGAACCTCGTCGTGTCTGAACACCAGCGTTGGGATGACCAAGAATCTGATCGATTGGGTGATTTACAGTCCATCGCTGAGCCGGAGCATACGCTGAATCATTTTGAATAGGAGCAGCTGAAGATGAGACTTCAGCAATCTCTGGATAATCAGCTAAGACAGGAATAGGTGCAGTTGGCATTTCGTTCACTGATTGCTGAGAAGTAGATGGGAAACCTGAAGTAGTGCATGGTTCAGCGAATATTGTATTAATAGGAATAGCTGAGACCCATGACGTTTCAGTTTCACTCGTCTGTATGCTAGGCATAATGATAGGTTCATTATCTTCAGCTGTATGAGTATGAGAAGGACGAGTGGGAACATCTTCTGAATCACCAAGATGAGAGAACATCCATTGATTCAATTCTTCCGTGTCAGCAGATGGTTTCGAGTTCGCTGAACGGGATTCGTCAAACGTGACGTGAATAGTTTCTTCCACAGTTTGTCTTCTACGGTTGAAGACTCTGAAGGCTTTGGACACTGAGTAGTATCCAAGAAAGATTCCATCATCAGCCTTAGGATCAAACTTTCCAAGGGCATCTCTGTTATTCAGTATGAAACACTGACAACCGAAGATGTGAAAAAAGCTAATTGAAGGCTTTCTCCCATGGAACAGTTCATAGGCTGTCTTCTTGAATCTTTTAACTATCAGCGACCTGTTTTGCGTAAAACAAGCAGTGTTGACAGCTTCTGCCCAAAACTGAGTAGGCAGGTGAGAATCGCTGAGCATTGATCGTGCAGCTTCGATGATCGTTCGGTTTCTTCTTTCAGCGACTCCATTCTGTTGCGGTGTTCACACTGAAGAAAAGTTGTGAGAAATACCCTTGCTCTCAAAGAATGAATCAAGAGAACTGTTTTTGAATTCAGTCCTGTGATCACCCCTTA
This sequence comes from Saussurea involucrata, assembly GCA_033807775.1. Classification (NCBI taxonomy): domain Eukaryota; kingdom Viridiplantae; phylum Streptophyta; class Magnoliopsida; order Asterales; family Asteraceae; genus Saussurea; species Saussurea involucrata. The sequence continues at coordinate 24,039,198 of CM066324.1, forward strand.
TTGAGTGAACGGTCAAGTTGTTCAGGATTTCCATCTTCCTGACAAATGTGATGAGTTCTTCAGAGGTGTCGCTCTTGTTACGGAGAAACATTACCCATGTGAAGCGAGAGAATTCATCAACTATGACCAATGTATATTTCTTTCCAGCGATGGGTTGTTTGTTAACAGGGCCAAACAAATCCATATGGAGTAATTGTAGAGGAGATGACACTGAGGAAACTTGCTTAGACTTGAAGCTTGCTTTGGTCTGCTTCCCTTTCTCACACGCTGAACATAAGGACTCTTTGGCGTATGAGTGTTGAGGTAGACCAGTGACTAACTCTTTAGAAGAAAGAGTATTCAGTGTCTTGAAGTTTTGATGAGAGAGCCTCTTATGCCATAGCCAGTTGACATCAGATGAGGCTTTCGAGAAGAAACAGGAGTTCTCAGTGGAGGTTGAGTCCATGTTTATTACATAAACATTTTCCGAACGGTAACCGCTGAGAGCTATCTTCTCCTTTTTGTCAGTGACAAAGCAGGATTCCTTAGTGAAGATCACTTTGTTATCCATGTCGCAAAGCTGACTGATGCTTAAGAGATTATGCTTCAGCCCTTCAACATATGCAACTCTTCGAAAGGTTGTTGTACCATTTGAGAGTACACCGAACCCTCGGGTGTGTCCTTTTCCATTTCCACCAAAGGTCACAGAGGGACCCTTCTCTTCCTTGTATTCAGCGAGCAGGTTCTTCTTACCAGTCACGTGTCTAGAGCATCTGCTATCGAGATACCAGATACCCTTCTTAACCTGCATCACAAAGAAAGATTAGTTTTTCTTTGGCACCCACTGAACCATGTGTACGCGTTTGTCAGTGGAAGTTTTTGGAATTGAAGGTTCAGCAGTCTTCGCAGCATTTGAAGATTCAGCTTTGTCATTCTTCACATTGGTTAATTTCTTAACCTCAGTGGTCTTCTTTGCCTTGGGGGCAATCTTCACCTTAGCTATCTTTTCAGCTTTGGTGGCTGTGGGGCACTTACTAGCAATATGATTGTTAAGTCCACAGTGATAACATTTCCTATAACTATATGTAGTTTTAGGAACTTTTGCATGCTGGATGGGTTTTCTAAGAATGGAAGGACCAGCATCAAGTATACCTCTGGCAGTGAAAATAAGAGGAACTTTCAGTTCTTCGAATTTCTTACCAGTAACATCCACTCTGATTCTAGGAGTAGATCGCTGAATAGATCCACGCACTGTATATCCAGCGATCGGATTCCTTGATCCAGATGAATGAATCACTAAAGCTTTAGAAGCATTCAACTTAGGTATTAAGATACCCTTCTGAGGTTTTTGATAAATAGCAATTCCTTTTCCTTTGTCTTTAGAGACTAAGGAAGGTTTTTCAACAGCAATACCTTTACATTTGTCTAAGACTAGGGTAGGTATTTCCTCAGGGATAGAAGTTCTGGACGAGGAACACTGAGAGGATGAAGTGTCAGCGACTGAGGATACGAAAGTTCCAAATAAGAGCATGGAACGATCAGTGGTTGGTGTTGGAGTTTTATAAGAGAAACCCAAACCACATTTGTCACTCAGTGGAATCTGAGACTTTATTATCTCAGTGATCTTTGTTGAAGAATTACACCATCCTTCAACAGTAGCTTTTTCAGCTTTTAACGCATCTATAGCCTCAGCTCGTTCGATTTTGACTAATTGGTTTAACTGAACTTGATCTTTAAAATTTTCTTCAATATTAGAAAGCTTTTCTATTTGAAGATGACATTTTCTTAGTTGTTCAGCGAGATCAAGATTTTGATTTTCAACAATCATTTTACCATTCATGGCATCATATAAGCTCGTAGTCAATAAATCAATTTTGCGTAGGCTATCAGCTTCATCAATATTTAAAATATTGGTAAAGAAAGAAGTAGATACCTGAGAGGTAGAGGGCGAAGTAGAAGCTGAAGTAGAGGGAATGTCAGACTTGTCTTCCTCTTCTTCAATCTTGGCCTTAAGACAAATATTGGCTACTTCATCATCTTCAGAGTCAGATGATGATGATGATTCTTCAGAATCAGCCCAATCGTAATCAGCCATCAGGCCTTTTCCTTTCTTCTTAAAGCTTTTCAGCTTTGCATAACGTTCTTTCAGCTTTGCATATTTATCTTCTTTGGACCTTTTGTTAGAGAATTTCTTCGGGAACGCTGAACTCTTCATTGCTTTCTTTGACCTGCACTCATTTGTAAAATGTCCTATCTTTTCGCAATTGAAACAAGTAGCAGTAGCCTTATCAACAGGCGTTGATGATCTAGGCTTGTCAGTGAGAGATAAAGGTTTGTTCTTTCTGAACATTTTCTTCTTGGCGAATCTCTTGAACTTTTTAGTTAGGAGAGCCAAGGATTCATCGAGATCTGAAGAATCAGAATCCGATGATCTTTCAGAGTTGCTTTCCAACTCAATGACAGTAATAGCAGCTCGCTGAGTCGTAGGCTCCTCTGAGAATAAAGCAACCGGGGTGCTCTTAAAATCTTTTACAAGATTCTTCTTAAGATGACATGATTGCTCATGATTAAGCATAGTGCCATATAAGGTAGAAAGATTCATTAATTTCAGATCTTTCGACAGCTTGAGACACATTGAAAAATTGTCCCAGCTCTCAGGCAAACATTCTAAGAACTTTGTCAGCACTTCAAAGTTAGAATATTCCTTACCAACCGTTTTAAGATCTATAATCAGGCAGTTAAAACGTTGATGAGTTTTAGAGAGAGTTTCATTCTTACCAGCGATGAAGCTCTCGTACTGTCTTACCAGGTTTATCTTCCTTGAGTCCTGGACTTCAGACATACCCTCATACTAAACACATATAGTGTCCCACATGGCTTTAGCATTTCTCAGGTTCATGACGGAGTGGTAAACTTCGTCAGGAAGTGCCATGGATAGTATGGATCTGGCTTTTGTGCCGATAGCCACTTTCTTCTTATCTTCGTCGGTCCATTGATGGATTGCTTTTGGAATCAGCCTTTCAGGGATAGCAGGTGAAGTAGCAGTGGCTGGAACCGCATCATTAATAGTTATTGGAACATATGGGCCATTTTCGATATAGTAAGGCATAGTAGGGTCTACACCTTCCAGGAAGAGAATCATCCTATTTTTCCATAGATTAAAATTGTCTCTGGAAAATCTAGGGGGTTTAGCAAGAGAACCGTTGTCGATATAGTTGGTGTTTGTATTGGTCATTTCTACAAGAAGAGAGATTAGTATAGAAAAAGATCTTGTTTATGAGATTAAACAAATCTGCTCTGATACCACTTGTTGGTCCCTAAAGGGATATACTAATTTGTAGAAGGGGGGTTGAATAAAATACACAAGTTTTTACTTTCTAAATTGTTTATTGATAAATCATTAACAATTTACAGCTTGTTACGGAACAAGATTAAGGATAAATCCTAAATCTAAACAAGTTGGAACACACGGATTCTTGCACTAAGAAAGATAAGGAAATCACTAATAAAATCCTATCTTATGAGACTTCTTGGCCAGAGTTAACAAGAGTACTTCAAAAATGAAGTGGGAAGTCTTCTTATATACTGCATGCATTTAATGCATGGCAGAATATACTTTACACGTGTCATTTGCTGATTGGTCGTAGGTTCTGAGTAGACAACCTTAGTAGCAGCATGTATGAACATTGTAGAATCAGAGTGGTTGTACGATTTCAGACAATAGGAAGGTTCTTTTCTGACAATTCGTACGGAGACGTGCAAGGGGGATTAAGACAATAGTACTTTGTACGGAGGACTTCATGATCAGCTTATCGTTGAATCAGAGACTTATCAGCGAGTGATAAGTTCAGCGATGGCTGAAGTCTTGTACTGGATACTTCACGTAGAGTGGACAAATCTGAGACTTCGCTGATCCGCATCAGTTCATTAGGAGACTTGTCGCTGGTTCTTGAGCTTGATCTTCGACTTCAGCGTAGAACCTATGTTGACGTGAAACTTGTCTTCAGGGATCATAAGTAAACAACTATGATTGTCAGCGATCACCAAAAGTCTGAACAGACTCAGAGCTATTGTGTTCCTGAGAACATAAAGGATGGTGAACAGTTACGCTGAACAATATGAAAACATCAGCGATCATCCACAAGCTGAACAGACTCAGCTTGGTGGATAAACAGTGTTCGCTGAATGTCTATTCTAAAGAACTAGAGTTCCTATCAGCGATACCGAATTGAGTCTTGGTACTTATCAGCGATAGTGAAACTCTAATACATAGTTTACTTACAATATTCACTAAGTAAAATATAGAGAGGGTCATTATCAAATTACTGAGGGTTTGGATCAACACATATGGATGGTGAATAGTTACGCTGAACAATGTATGAAAACATCAGCGATCATCCTCAAGACTGAACAGGCTCAGAGCTTGGGGGATGAACAGTGTTCACTGAGTGTCTATTCTAAAGAATGAGAGAACCTATCAGCGATACCGAATTGAGTCTTGGTACTTATCAGCGATAGTGAAACTCTAATACATTGTTTACTTACAATATTCACTAAGTATAATATAGAGAGGGTCATTATCAAATTACTGAGGGTTTGGATCAGCAATCTCCCCCTATTTGATTATGACATAGCAACAGAGAAAATTGCTATATTATGAAAACATAAGGATAAAAAGAACTAATAACATATTTGTCCCTTTTACTGTTTTCTGGGATCTTTTCTATACTGAGTGGAGTAAAGTACGTTCGCTGAAATCTTTCTTTAAATTCTGTATCAGATTACAAGGAAAGTGGAAAGATTACAAGTACAAGCGAAAAAATTTACAAGTACAAAAGGATAACTGATAACATAGATGAAAGGCGATCCTATCAGCTTACAGAGGTTCTTCCTTAATGAGAAGTTCATCAAGGGTCTTGTTTGTGGGGATCATCCAGTCAGGGACCGTTACTCCTTGTTTTCTTTTGTTCAGCGCTTCTTCGAAAATCAAGGGTTTAAGGTGTTGAGCCTGAATGTCCTTCTTGAAGTCACACCACCAGATGAGATCTCTGAGATGTTCGATTGGAGTGTTATGTAGCTCATCGATCCTTTGAAAGCATTTTCGTCCGTCGTAGTCGAGAAAAAATATTCCATAAGGATTACTAACGACTTTACCAGGGACGAAGTCTTCACCGAGAGGCAGAGATAGATCAAGGGCAGAGAGATCAGGGTCAGGACCAAGCACTTCAGCGCGAGAGAAACCGATGCCAGTTTCATTTCTTATAACAGGTCCTGAGTCTAAGTCTTGTCGTTTCTTCCTTGAAGTAGCCCTTTTTCTTTTCTGCTTAAGATCAGGAGGAGGAGGAGGTATATCCACGCATGAAGATACAAGATCAATCTGTCGATTTATCAGCTTTTGGACGTTTGGATAGCTAACCTCATTTCCAGCCATTCAGAGAGACCATATCTTGTGATGGCTTCAGCACCAAAGTCTTCAGTTTGGCCGTTCTCTCTGATTACATGAACATTAACAAGGGGTACGAGAGTTGTTTTTCCAGTGACAAATACCTTGTTGATCTTCGCTGGACGATATCTGAAGTGAATTCTCTCTTTGCTCCATTCGAGGGTGCGCTGAGAGACATTCGTCTTCTTCTCCACAATCTTGTGAGCTTCTTCCCAGAGCTTACGTTGGACCTGAATAGGAACACGTTTCAGCTTGGGGTCTTGGACTGCTTCTTGAGCAAGCTGAATGGCGAGAGCCTTGTCTTTCTCTTCAGCTTTCTTCTTGTCAGCGAGTTGACGTTCAGCTCTGAAGTGATCAGCGTACTCTTGCTTTGAAAGTTTGAACTTTGGAGGCGGCGGCAAGATGATTCGCTGATCTTCAAGTCGCTTGATCATTTCTTCTCTTCTTCTCTGATCGTCTTCACTTAGTTGTTGAGGAGCCAAGGAAGGTCTTCTTGAGTGAGAGAGAGAGAGTGTGTTCTTCAGCATCATCAGTCTCGGTGATTAAATCCAAGACTGGGATTATTTCCACAGCTTTATCAGCAGCTGGTTCTTTAGAATCCTCAAGCAGGGGAGAGGACTAGCTGAAACACAGCGATCGTTCAATTTAGAACTTTGGATAGAATAAAGAGAGAAGAAGTGGGTTGTGTATAGGCTTTTTGAGAGAGTAGAGCTGATAAGTGTTTAGATAGAGGAGGGATGCAGAGCAGGGAAAGTTATATACCTGACGAGCTGGCTTTTGAAGCAAGATCATCAGATTGTCGTCTTCAGAGACGCCTTTGCCTTTGCCTTTTAGATCAGACGCTGAGGTCTTTGTCCGCTCCCCTGTTGGTTCTTTTATTTTTACTCCCGTAAGCGCTGTAGTCTTTGGAGTGACAAAGAACGCATCGTCATCTTCATCATAATCATCATCATCATTATTATCTGATGATGGTTCATCTTCAGGGATGTCGACGGGTTCATCATCTTCAGTTTCTGAATCGGACTCTTTGGCAGCTTCTTCGAGTTGCTCCCCCTCAAATAAAGAGGTGAGCTTCTCGGTTCCCTCAGGGTTATCAACTCCTTGAGGATCAGCGGTTGTGCTTGCCTGAAGTTCAGCAACATCTTCACTTGTCTTCTTCCCCTCGATAGATTCATCATGGGGAAGGTCTTGTGAAATCTTCTCCCCCCTTCCTCATGATGCGAGGGGGAGTGTGATGAAGCACCCTTGGTTTCAGCAGGTTGGGTTGGTTCTCTGTCTTCTGGGCCAGAGAATCGAACATAGGCTAAGACCTCACCTAAACTGGTTTCCAGACCAGTTATAGAGGAGGGGATCTTCAGAAGTTCATCACGATCAGCCTTGGAGAATGGTGAAGGTGCAGGAGCAGTTTCAGGTAGACGATTCAGAATTTCCTGCATCAGCTTCTTCACTGAATCAAGATCAGTCTTGACAGTGGTCATATCTCCCTGCATGGTTGAAACCGTTGTCTTCAGCGATGAGACGTCACTGGAAATGTCAGATACCTTGGCTTTCAGAGAGCTGTAATCCGTGTAGACATCTGCTTGGATCTTAGCAAAATCTCCGATTGCGCCATCAACCTTCTCCAATTCAGCTTTGGAGGCTTTGGCTTCCGCCACTTTAGTCAGCGACAAGATTGACTTCTCAGCGTTTGTTACAGCTGAGGAGTTTCCAGAAAGAGTAGTGGCAAGACCTGAGACCGTGGTTTCCAAGCTTTTCAGGGAGGCGTTGATGTCGCCCAAAGTAAGACCTATAACAGTTAACGACTTGTGAACAAAGGAAAGCTCAGAAGTTTCAGGTTTAGTCACAGTGTTTAGGGGTTTGTGTTTACCTGCAGGAGGGTTGCTGAAGTCACCAAAATCGCTGTATCCGGAGAAATGTTCCATATCACCGGCAAGATTTCCGTGAGGCATAGCAAATCCTGTAGGTCGTTTCTTCATCTCTCCCTGAGAAGCAGCTTTAGCTTCTGGAGGGATGACGGTTGCAGTAGGTTTTGGGAAAGGTGGAACTGAGTCCAAAGGAGTAGAGAGAGAAGCGAAGGTTGAGAATTTTGGTTGGGCTGCAGATTCAGTGTGGGATGCACTGAGAGTCACTCCTTCAGTCCTTTGAGAGACAAAAGGAGGTGGGGTAGTTTCCCAGTTCGTAACTTCAGCGTGTAGAGACGCTGAGGTCGGTATGAAAGGGATGGCTTTAGCAGCTGTGGCAGAGCGTACCACAAAATCATCCATCGACTCGTGTGAAGCATGAGTCGGGGAATCTTCAGCAAGAGATTGCTGGGAGGGTTGCTCCTTGGTTTTTTTGATCCTTTTGGAATCAAGAGGGGCAGTTGATTGTTTCCTTTTAAGAGGAATAGTGGTTGTGGCCAGGGTATCAGCGAGGGGTAGTGTCGCTGAAGTAGCCACAGAAATAGAAGAAGGAGGTCTGAGAAGAGTTAAGAGAAAAGAAAGACGTACCTCGTTTTCCAGCGGCTTGAAGTCGAGAACCTTCAGGCCTATTTGAGATAGCTTCAGGTCTCTGACTTTAGGATAGAGATCTCCTAGTGCCTGTGCTAGCTACACGCTGACGAACCTTGGATATGGGACCCATGTTGGACGAGGGTCAGCAGTGACTCGTAGCAACATGTCTTCAAATATGATCTTGGCCCAGTCGATATGGAGTCCCTTCAGCAAGGAATACCCCATAGCTTGTTGAGGTTGAGAGGCCTGATCAGAAGATCCAGATTTGGCAGTGAGGCAGCTGATGAGATGGGCGAAGATGAAGTTCATCTCGCTGGCCATCTTGGATTTCTTCAAGAAAATGTTCATCTTCATCTTCAAAATCAAGGTTAATACTCTTATATTATTGTTTATGCTTGTTTTTCGATCTAATCTTTGTTAAAATGGATCAAAACAAAAGAAACCTTTTAAAAATAAGATCATTCTCTTCCATGATTTTGTGAACACAACCTTCATGGTTGTTCTTCAAGTTTACATTTCTTATTTTAAACTTGTTCTTCATATGTTTTTCCAGAATCTCTTTTAAATGGAAAACATATATGCTTCATTAAGTCATTCTTTGCTTAATGAAATGGTCAAAATGCTAAATGAAATGGACAAAACATAAAACTCATATTTTTGTGTGTTCATATTATTTATGTGTGTTTATAGCAGAAATGGCTCAAGATATGGCTAAAGCTGATACTCAAGTGGCTGCTAATGAAATCCCAAAGGCATCTCAAGTCATGTTTACCCTGAATCAAATTCATTTTCAGGGTAACAATCCTTATGCCCTCCTGGATTTTCCTGAGAAGAAACGGGTCAGCCATCTGGATGACGCCGTAAATTTCCTCAAACACTGCCCTATCTACTCAGCCCTAACCCTAAATCCTCAAGCTGATAGACACCTTCTTAGTCAGTTTTGGTATTCTGCCAGAACGGCTCAGTTTCCTTCTGCCAAAAATCCCAAAAAGACCATCAGTGCCATCGTGTTCGACACTGATCATGGAACTTCAAAGATCACACTCAGCAATCTCAGGCAGGCACTGAACCTCCCTACAGGATCCAAAGACAAACCTTTTGTTCCCCTCCTTGACCCCAAAAAGAATTCCGCTGATAAGGAAGCCCTGATAGCTTTCTTTGATGCACTGAAATATGCATGGGACTTGGGAAGAGATGGTCTCCCAGACAAGAAGCTGAATTTCAAACGTCCGTTTCAAGACGCAAGCTGAGGCTAAAATAGCGACTAAGTTTCCTCAGTACCCTAAGATATCTTCTTACGGATTCAAAGGGTCCGCGAAGGACCTAGTCGAAGCTCTGAAGTCCGCCCAGGCGACTATTCGATGGCCGAAGAAGTCCGACCTGGACGATGCTAAGAAAGACAAATCAAAATGGTGCGACTTCCACATCGATCATGGTCATGCGACAGAAGATTGCATAGCTCTTAAAAAAGAGTTAACATATCATTTCCCAAAAGGAAGCCTTAAAGATATCATTAACGATGTCGTTATTCTAGCTAATAATCATCAACCGTCGACCCCCGAGCATGCAAAAGTTGTCAGTTGCATCACCGGTGGTTCAAATGTGTGTGGTTTGACATATTATGCAGCTAAGCGTCATGCCAGTCAAGCGCCCGGCGATCGGCCCATTCCTCGCTCGTCAAGACCCAAAGGAGATCTGGAATTAGAAGCCATGAAGATCGTGTTCGATCAAATCGACCTCGGCGATTCATATCAGAAGCATCACGACGGGTTGATCATTCAGCTCACAATCGCTAACTGTCTAACGCGTCGAGTATTGGTCGACGGGGGCAGCTCAGCAAATGTCATTTTTCTCAACACAATCAAGGCCATGGGAATCGATCGATCGGAAATCACCCGACGTTCGACAACCTTGGTCGGTTTCAATGGAGAAGCGACGAGTACCTTCGGAGAGATAATCATGCCCGTCTATACCGGAGGAATCAACAAGCAGACCAAGTTTAGTGTCATCGATTGTGCGTCGGCCTCCCTCGGAGTCATCGTCCTCGTCTTCTTCGGAATTTCAGGGCCAGCAGACATGGATTTTAACCTCTTCTCTCTACCCTGACGAGCACGCTCCAGCTCAGCTGCTCTCTTAGCAGAAACATTCAACACTTTAGGTTGAGACTCTCCTGGAAAAAAGGAATGTCATAAAGCACGCAAAGGAAAAAGACTCGAGGTAACATAGGAAGAAAAGGAAAGTAAATCTTACCCGACATCCCTCTCCTTCCTCTCGACTTATCCTCCTCCTCTTCTCTTCCTTTCTCTTCACACTTCTCCCCCTGGTTCTCTCCTGGAGATTCTAAATCGTCGTCATCCGCCGAGTGTCACACGACGAAAGACCTTTTGGCGACGCTAAATTCTAAAAATGAATTGATCTTCGCTTGAGAGTTAGCGTCTGGCTTCACGACCTCGAATTTTATGGCTGTCAACATACAAAAAACAAGTTAATAATCATACCGTATATATCATACGAAAAATGATGTAACAAGACTCACCCGACATATTCCAGCCCATCCTAATCCACTCACTCTAGGAGTCAAGAGACAACTTACGTACGAATACATATCGAGTCTTCCACCCACGGTCATTCACAGCTGTCCCTAAAACCAGAACACTATCACCCTTGAGCCTAGAGTGTAAGCTACAGCGATGACAACTATCCTTCTTGGCCTGATAAGCCAAGAAAAGATTACGTACACCCATAGGATTCCCCCATCCTCTCGACAAACGCTCAATCACTTGAATAACTCGCCAGAATTGGGGCATTAATTGGCCTGGCGCAAAATCGAACTCCAGCATAAAAGCTTTGGCTAGAGGGGAATACGGCCATTCAAAGCCTATCTTAAAAGGGTGTTCGTAGATCACGATATACCCCTCAGGACATTCATTTGAGCGTATCTGACCTGGACGAATCAATTCGATCCACGCAGGAATTTTTGCTAACTTTCTAAAGTCACGGAGGTCTGATAGCTCTTGAATAACACTCTCAGGATCCCTCGACATTCCTAAACACAAAATTTACAGGAGTCAAAGAAATCGTACCTTACTTATAGGCGCGCTAGACCCCAGAGAACCTAATCAAATCAAAGAATTTCACAAGTTTGGAAAGGACACGACGAAGAATGGCAAGGAAATCACAACACAAACCCTTCAAAGGCGAAACAAGGAAGGAATCGTCATTTCTTTTACTTATACGAACAAATCAAATCCCTGGATGATCGCCGCGCATCCCCGTCCTTTCGCATACCCGCCCGGATCATCGACACCTGTCTTCGACAGCTGGTAAGCATCATCGTGCATCAGTATGACGTCATAATTTTTCAACTTCTCGTTCAGTTAAAGGCTAACCGGTCTAGTTCCATGACAACCAGGTAAGTCCCTCAACCCAGGTCACAAGTCTAAGCGTTCGACAAGCAAAATTTAAAACTTAAATTTGACATTCAATTTTCAAATTTTGGAGGCAAACTGTTGGGGAAAAAAAATCACGGCGTATGACCACGACCAGAACAGTAAGACGTACGTCCTGAGCAACACCTTGTATTAAGATAAGGTCTCGACAAGAACCCAGAAAACGTCCGTCGTCTCCCGTAAAAGGTAAGTCGTACGTCCCTCATGACGCTCGACCATAGCATCGCCCGTCTCGTACGACCATCGCGTAAGATCATTGCACCTACGACCAAAGCTAACGTTAACCTTGACTGTTACGTTTTTTAAGTATTTAATTCAGGAGTCAAAGCCATTAACAGCAAGCAGCCGTAACGGACGAAGAACATTATGGATAATCACTCCGGCAACCGTTTCCAGCCGTTGATCAAAGCATTAATGGAGATAATTAATGACGCGAAGACTATAAATACCAAGATAAGTATTCACATCAAGATCATCAGTTAACATCCGATACACATCAGCAATCATCAGCGAACAGTAGAGAAAAACATCCAAGCTCATAGCAAAGAACATTCAAACTCTGGAAATCAAGTACTGAAAGCCAGAACCCTACAGCGAACTCAAGAACACTCGAAGAAAATCTCAAGTCATCGCTCTCGACACACGACAACAACCCTCGACCAACAGCAGTTTACACTTTGTATTCACACACAATAAACACTTGTACTTTACATTTCGAAGTATTTCCTTCATTTGTATTGTAACCATCGTACGACCGACGCCAGTACCAAGGACATCTCCCCTGATTGGCGACCATAGTGCAGCGACGACACCCACTGTCGTCCGCAGGTTTTTTCCTTGATTGAGGTTTTTCCTGCGTCATCAAATCCCTTGTTTCTTTATTTTTATCCTCGTCGCACGTCTCGTCGAAAGATCCTTTCTTTAGTTGATGAAGTCCACATCGACCTTAAGTTGTCCCTTTGGTGCGATTTTTGGCATTAACATCGACCACGGTCACACGACAGATGATAGCATAGCTCTCAAAATGGAGCTAGCATATCATGTCCCGAAAGGCAACCTCAAAGATATCATCCATGACGTTGCTATCTCAACTGGCGATCATCGACCGTCAACCCCCGAGCATGCAAAAGTCGTCAATTGCATCACTGGTGGTTTCGAAGTATGTGGTCTGACGTATTCCGCAGCCAAACGTCACGCCAGCCAAGCACCTGACGATCGACCGTTCCCGCATTCGTCAAGACCCAAAAGAGATTTGGAGTTGGAAGCTATAAAGATTGTGTTCGATCAAGACGACCTCGGTGACTCATATCAGAAACATCATGATGGGTTGATCATTCAACTCACGATCGGTAATTGCTTAACCCGACGAGTCCGAATCGACGGGGGCAGTTCGGCGAATGTCATCTTCTCTGACACCATTAAGGCCATGGGAATCGATCGTTCGGAAATCACTTGGCGCTCGATGACTTTGGTCGGTTTCAATGGAGAAGCGACGAGCACCTATGGAGATATCATCTTGCCAGTCTACGCCGGAGGGATCAACAAGCAAACCAAGTTCAGCGTCATCGATTGTGCATCGGCCTATAACGTCATATTGGGTCGACCATGGATTCATGAAATGAAAGTCGTTCCCTCCACGTATCATCAAACCCTGAAGTTCCCTACGCCGTGGGGAGTCCAAGAAATCAAAAGTGAGCCGAAAGTCGCCCGTGACTGCTATAAAACCACTCTGAAGCCGCGAAAGTAAATCGTCTAGCAGTCGCAGTGTAGCCATAAGGTCTCGACAAGTTCGTCATTTAAAATCTATTTTTTCCCTGAAAGAAATAAGATAATAAACGACGAGGGGCAAATAACCCATTAAAAAGAGAGAGAATCTGAGAAGGTACGTTCCCTAATTTCTTTTCTCTCCTTTCATACGATTTTTTATCACAAACAAGTACTGACTTAAGTATCGGAGGGTCGTTGGTTAGCCAACGACCAGCCTCTGACATTGTTTTTTCGCAGAATTACGCGCCAATAATCGCTAAAACCACTATACGACTCTAGTTTCGCGGTATCGCACGACGAAAACGATCGGGTCTAAGAACTTGATCATCTTTCTACAAAAGACGTACGATTCGCAGCTCATCGCACGACTTGGTCGTACGATCGCGAAGTTTAAAACGACTTTACATTTTAAGTTTCTTGACTTACAAAATTTCATACTCTGAATCTATGCTTTGATTGCATGTGCTAATGTTTGCATACACGATTTAAAAGTCTTATGACTTGCGTTCTAGTTATTGTATTACAATGATGCCTAAGCCGCACGATTTCTCGGTTACTCTTTATTCAATTAACATTGTATTTATTCATAGAGTGTACAAAGTATGAATTTGAGAGAAGCCCGAGTTCCTTCATTGAAAAGTTGTCGATTACACTAAAAAGATCCCGACCACCAACGGTCGATCGATAAAAACAAAAGAGAAAATTTTAGATTTAAGGAGGGGCATCAGTTCCATCCTTGCCCAAGGCCTCGACTTGAAGACCCTCATCCACCTCCTCCTCCTCTTCGGCCTCCTTCTCATCATCCGAATCAAGGTCTCTCTCAGACCCGACGCCCTTCAAATAAATATCAAGCTATTCTGACGCCGAAGCAAGAGGATTCTTCCCCAGCAGGTGTCGCCTCATAATCGCCGCCCTAGCAGTCAAGCGGGCTATGGCAAAAACGGACTTACCCTCATCCTTAAGAGTTTGCACCTTTTTTCCAGACCCTCTACTCTGGACCTAGAATCCTCAACTTCATTTGTGATGGCGGCCAAGGATTCTTTAACTTTGTCCATCTCTTCCCCTCTTGTCGGCAATCATAGACAGGGATTGCGACAGACGATGATTGGCCTCATCCTTTGCACGACTAACAACCTCCAAATGTTTCATAGCGTCATCAAGGCGTTCAGACAGAGTCTCCTCACGCTCCACAGCGACCTTCGCCCTATCCGACGCCTCCTTCTCCCTCTCGTGTGCAGCAGCCATCAGACTCTTTATCTTCGTCGTCTCGCCTCGCAAAGCCAGGGAAGCCTGAAACGCCTACAAAATCATAAAACAAACATCATTAGTAAACAACGACAATGACAACGAAAAATAAACCAAGTCTTGAAAGAAAGACTTACCATGAATGCCAGACCGGCAACATGAGCTCCCGTCTCCTCGATAGGAAACCCCTCGAAACGTTCCCTGAAAGAGGGGAGCATATATTTCCCCAGGTGAGGAAATAGGTTCGTCCCGTCTAGGACACTACTGACCATGAAGTCCGACGGCAATGTAAAATTGACCGTCGTGACCTTGCCCCCCCCCCCCCCCCCCCCGTCGGCTGATCCTTGCCCTTGCTGGCCGACGAAGGATCCGACGTGGCTGACGGGGACTTCGCTGTTTCCGCCGGAGGCGCAGAACTGATGGGTTTCATGGCAATCGCACTGGAAGAAGTCTTCCTAGGCGACGCAACCTTCGCCTTCTCAGGCGAAATGACTCTCAACGAGTCATTATCCCCCGAAGACGGTTCCCTCGGGATCGTCGTCCTCGTCTTCCTTGGAACTTCAGGACCAGCGGACAAGGCCTTCAGCCTTTTCTCCCTGCCATTTCGAACAGCCTCAAGCTCAGCTTCTTTTAACAGAGATACTCGGCACCCGAGGTTGAGATTCCCCTGAAAACCACAGAAGAATAAATGTTATGAAAAACACAGGAAAAGAGATTCAAAGTAACTTAGAAAAGAAGATATGTTTACCAGTCATCTCTCTTTTCTCTTTCGACCCTTGTTCTTCCCCCTCTTCTTCCTCACGTCTTTTCCTTCGATTCTCTCCTAAGAATACCAAATTTTCGTCGTCGTCTCCTAAGTGTCGTACGATGAACGACCGCTCCACGACACTGAACTCCAGAAAGGTATTGATCCTTGCTTGAGAATTGGAATAAGGCTTCACGTCCTCAAACTTGATGGTTGTCAACACGAAACAGCAATATAAGAATCAGGTAAGAATCCTAACTACGACATGCGACAATTATAAAACTCACCCGATATATTCCATCCGGTCCTAATCCAATCACTCTCGGAATCAAGGGTCGACTTACGTATAAAAACATTTTGAGTCTTCCATTTACGGTCGTTCACCGCAGTATTAAGGACTAAAGCATGATCGCCTCTAAACCTAGAATGCAAACTACAACGATGACATCCATCCTTCTTGGCTTGATAAGCCAAGAGGAGGTCGCGTACATTCATGGGAGTATCCCATTTCTTAGTAGCACGCTCGACCACTTGTACGACTCGCCAGAACTGGGGCATTAGCTGACTTGGTGCTAAATCGAACTCTAACATAAAAGCCTTGGAGAGTGTCGAGTAGGGCCACTCGAAACCTATCTTGAAGGGATACTCATATATCACGATATTCCCCTCGGGACACTCGTTTGATCGAATCTGACCTGGGCAGATCAATTCAACCCACGCAGGGATTTTAGCTAATCTCCTAAAATCATCAAGATCCGATTGCTCTTGCATACTGCTCTCAGGGTCCATCGACATCTCTAAATAAATTCGAGAAATCAAAGAAATCGTACCTTATAGACAAACCTCAAATTATAGAAGGAAATGATCCATTGAGTTTCCTATTTAAACAAACAATCGTGTCAGATCTAGCCTTTGGATGATCAACACGCGTCCCCGTCTCTTCGAATGACCACCCGGATCGATGACATCTGGCCATGACATCTGGTAAGCGCAATCGTGTGTCAGTAGGACGTCACGATCTCTTCACCCTTTCAACTTCTAATTCAGTTAGAACTGAACCAATTCATTTCCAAGACAACCAAAGGTAATTCTCGACACGTGTCATAATCTTAGACACCCGACAAGCAAAATTTTAAAAACTCTTTGAACTTGCCGCTCCACTTTTTCAAATTTTGGGGGCAAACTGTTTGGGTAAAAATTCACCAGTCTCGACCACGACCAAGGTATGGAAAACACTTATTCTTCTTTCTTATAACAAAGGTAAAATCATAACACTTTCTCTCTTGATTGAAGATAAAATCGGAAGTCTTTTACCTCACGACGCTCGACCACGACGTCGTACGTTCCGCACGACCATCGCATAAAACCTTGCGACCACGGCCGACTAATGCATGATATAACTGTTACGTTTGTTCAAGTGTTTAATACAGGAGTCAACATCATTAATGGACAACGACTATAACTGATGAAGGTCATTAACAGCACTGAAGACGACGTCCGTTACGGCAGTTATCAAAGTATTCAATGAGCCAATTAAAGCGCCCGAAGACTATAAATTCCAAGCTCAATCATCAATTCAAGGGACATCGAACAACAGACACAAGCACTCGAACTCTGAAGAACACTCAAGACAAAGAAATCACTCATAGAAGATCGCTTTCGACGCAAGACATCCACGCACGACACATCATTTTTTATACACGACGCATACTGTTTTCACATTCAAAACACTTGTTACTTTACATTTCGAAATCTTTCTTTCATTTGTATTGTAATCTCTGTACGATCGACACCAATAACAAAGGATATCGCCCCTGCTTGGCGACCATAGTGCAGCGACAACATCCACAGTCGTCCACGGGTTTTTTCCTCGTTGAGGTTTTTCTCGCGTCATCAAAATCTCTGTCTCATTTACATTTCTGTCTTTGTCGCATGCTTTTGTCGAACGATTCCTTTCTTTAGTTGGTAAAGTCCACATTGACCTTAAGTTGTCCCTTTGGTGCGATTTTTGGCATTAACATCTACCATCTTTGACTTTTTATTTTCTTTTTTAATTAAAAAACTTTTACCCCCTTAAAGTTTAAAATTAATTATCTTAAAAATTACTAATATTTTAATCAAATAAATTACATCAAAAAAACGAGAATTTCGTGCTCTTCGATAAGACATCCATCTCGATATAGTTTTTTCTTCATTTTAACCGTTTTTATGTGAAATGTTATGTATGTGTTATATTCAGTATGAATATGTATGCACGTTTCCTGTTGTCCATATTCAGCATGAATAACAAAGGGAAACGTTCATTCACTATTCATGACAAATAACACAGTATTCGAAATGAATAATACACCATTCAGGATGAATAATACACGAATTCCTGATTCATGTATTATTAAACATGAATCATGTATTATTCACCTTGAATGTTGTATTATTCATCCTGAATGATACATTATTCATGATGAATAATATATGAATGACCCGTGAAAGTGTGAACACATGACGCACTCTCTTTTGTTTTCCGATTCACAACCGCGACTTGGTTTTATTCTTTATGAATATGTATGCACATCTTCAGATGTCCACATTCAGTATGAATAACAAAGGTGAACGTTCATTCACTGTTCATGATGAATAATACAATATTCAGGATGAATAATACAGTATTCAGTATGAATAATACATCATTCAGGGTGAATAATACATGATTCATGAATCGTGTATTATTCACCCTGAATGATGTATAATTCATACTGAATGATACATTATTCATGAAGAATAATACATGAGTGACCCGTGAAGGTGTGGAGACGTGACGCACTCTCTTTCGTTCATCGGTTCACAATCGAAACTTGATAGGTTCCCAATTCATCTCGATGGGTGTTGGGTTACGGTAATGAAGAACACGATGCCTAGGACGTTGAAGAAAGTGTTGTAGAAGGTGATGTCGAGTTATGGACTTATGGTGTCGAGATGTTATAAACACTTGAATACATAAATATTCATAATAAATATAACACATATATGACATGTCACGTAAAAGCGGTTAAAACAACAACAAAAAAACTATATCGAGATGGATGTCATATCGAAGATCACGGAATTCACGTTTTTTTGATGTAATTTGTTTGATTAAAATATTAGTCATTTTTAAGATAATTTATTTTAAACTTTAAGGGGGTAAAAGTTTTTAATTAAAAAAGAAAATAAAAAGTCAAATATGGTAGGCGTGAGTTTAAATTATCTTCCATTTTTACCCTTAATCACCTTAATTAATAATTTCAATTAAAAAATCTATTTAATATAAGTCATTGGATCAATAGAGATGGAAGGGTCAAGATTCTTCCTCACGTTTACAATTGAATTTGAGTTTTCATTTGAACTTTCCTCACACTCTCTCTCTCTCTCTCTCTCTCTCTCTATATATATATATATATATATATATATATATATATATATATATATATATGTATATATGTATATATATATATATATATAGGACGATAATCAAATGAAAACCACAAATATGTTATAAACCCGTGAGAACCAATGTAAAAAATTTTGTTTACATGATTTTTTTTCATCAAAACCTATGATTTAAGATATTGTTACACATATGTTCGTGTTCACCATATGATAAGTTTACATGTGAAAAACGAATTTTGTTTCACCTAGTGAAATGAAAAATACTCGTAAAAAATATTCATATGGTGAAACAAATCCATGTGAAACTATCATATTATGAAACACATATATTTAAAGTAGAATATAATAAATCCTAGCATTTGATGAAAAAATTTCATGTAAAAAAATATTTTTTATATCGGTTCTCACGGTTTATAACATATTTGTAGTTCTCACATGATTTAACCCCTATATATATATATATATATATATATATATATAGGGGTGGTATTTTTTGCAAACCAGTGTATTTGTACAAACTCGTACAAACCATACCTAGCTTTATGATTTTGTAAATTTGGCTTCATGAATATGTATATATATTTTGGCTTCATGAATATATAATTTGGCTTCATGAATATATCATTTGGCATTTTTAACTAATTTTTTTACAAAAATAAGGGTATTTTAGGGCTCCAACGAAAAAAATTAGTTAAAATGCCAAATGATATATTCATAAAGCCAAATTATATATTCATGAAGCCAAAATATATATATATATATATATATATATTCATGAAGCCAAATTTACAAAATCATAAAGTTAAGTATGGTTTGTACGAGTTTGTACAAATACACTGGTTTGCAAAAGATACTCAGCCTATATATATATATATATATATATATATATATATATATATATAGGGTGAGTTTCTTTTGCAAACCAAACAATTTATACAAACTTTACAAAGCACTAAATTAAGCAATAACATATATATTTATGGTAATTATTATCATTCATTAATAATGATTGTGATATATATGAAAGATGATTAAGTTCATTAATTATGATCATGACTTTAGATTAGGAAACATAATAAATTCATATATTTATTAGACTTGATGAACGACCAAGATTGGTTTGTATAGTTTTTACGAATCGCTTGGTTTGCAAAAAAAACTCACCATATATATATATATATATATATATATATATATATATATATATATACTATAAGTTTTCTTTTTAATGCATTGGATTCTTAATGTTTCAGATTTGGTTAGAAATTATAAGTTTGAACTATAAAATTTAGATTTCTAATGATTTCATTTGAATTTTGGATTTGTAATTTTTTGTGAATTTTCGATTTTTTATTTATAGTTTTATAAATGTTAGACGGGTCGTATCGGGTTAGGGTTGAGATTTTCTGACCCGTTTATTAAAAGGATCGAGTTAGGATTAGACATTCTCACCTCATTTAACTTTGAACCCAACACAACAAAACATGTTGCTCTAGAGCCGACGGCTTTATCGGGGGAGTGGTGCTGATTTGAGTTCTAGATTGTAGGGTTTTATTTTGTTTTATTTGGTTTGTTTTTTTCTTTTTGGTTTTTTTTTTTAAATTTTAAAATCATGCATATTAGGTTATTAATAATGAATTTTGAGTGCAATAGATTTTTTTATTTAATTAGAATTAAGTAAGAATAAAATAATAATTTTTTTTGAAATTTTAATCATCAATGAAAAAATATAGAGTAAACTCTATTTTTGGTCCCTAAGATATAGTGATTTCTTTGAAACAAAGACCTGTGGTTTCATAAGTTGATTTTTGGTTCTCATGGTTCTGATTTTGCTATAGAATCAGGACCTTGCCACTAACTCCGTTAAATGGCTTCGTTAGTGGCAGGGGCATTTTCGTCCAATCACTATTTTCCTCAAATTTTAATGACACTAATATGATTTTTGGCAACTCTGCATCTTCATCATCTCACTAACTTCACACTTCAAACCTCACTCTCTTCACACACACTCAACACTGAGGTAAAACCCTCATTCAATCAAACTTGTTCCCTTTGCTCAAGAAACAATGGCAGAATCAAGATGGGTTTTAAGGAGGGATTTAGCCTAAGGATTTGACCCAAGTGATGTATATGGTAAGCACACATTCATCTCTGTTTTTCCATTTTTGAAGCAAACATTCTTCATTGATGTCACGTATTTACCTTTTCTATTGATTTTCTATACAGAGCTTTACCCAACATTGATAACAGAAAGGATGAACCATGGAGGTGCCTTAACAAGCTTTCCTGGAAGAAGATAGGAGAATGGTAAGACTGATTATGTTGATTTGGTTAACACAGAAGGATTAAATGTAGAGGAGTTTCATTTAATGGTGTTAGCTTTAGGGTATGATAGACATGAAATCAAATTTTACCATTTCTTGATTCTTGAAGGTGATATGGATACTGGGTTAAGAGGGTTAGGTAGTAACCAGGATATGTTAAACCTCTTACAATATACCCCTGCTATTAAACTCATTGATGTGTTTGTGGAACATGGTAGGACTAACATGTCAACCCCAAATCAAAGCATTGATCATATAATTCATAGCTTTGATCCTTACATTGGGTTGGACTCAGAGATACCAGAATAAGGGGGTGAAGGGAACTTGCAAGAGGAAGTAGGCTTGGACAATGGCTTACACTTGAACCAGGGCTTGGACTTGAACCAGGGGTTGGTGTAAAGCCCGTATCCCGGTATGTAATTTCTTTCTTTAATTCTTTTCTTGTAAGTTTGATTTATTGTGGTTTCCGTTAACGGGGTTAGTCGAGTTGGGTCGAATCGTTAAAGTGTCGGAAATTTTTTGTTAGTTGCGAGAGGATTGTAAGTTGAGGGGCTAATTGTGTTAAAGGCCAAAAACCCCTCATGGGTTCGGCCCATGCAGGAAAATGTCGAGATCCATGTGATTGTTAGGGTGTTGGTAGCGTGAATGAGAAACAAAAGAGAAGAAAGAAATCAAAAACCCTACGACACCCCCTTTGTTGTCTTGTGTTCGTCGGCCGGAAGGAAAGAACCGAGAGAGAGAGAGAGAGAGATCGAAGAGAGAGAAGCCGAGAGTGAGATAGGGGCTGCTGCCGGCGACAAGGAGAGAGGAGGAAAGAGGCGATCGCCGACGGGTTCGGTCAGTTTAGAGGGCGAGAAAGCGTTGCATCGAGGTAACCGTTGTCGTTTCGTTGTTTTTCTTTGATTTTTGTTCGTCGCAAGGTTATCGCAAACCACCACCACCGTCGCGACAACCATGGCCGCCGGCAGTGTGGCCACCACCGCACGCTGCCGCTGTGACGGCTGTGGTTGTGTGTGCGGGTGGGTTCGCGTTAGAGCAATCGAGAGAGAGGAGGACGGTGGTGCGAGAGGGTAGCGGGGTTATGTACGTGTGTGTGTGATCACCGCCGGAAAACACCGCCGCCGCCGCCGTGCCCCACTGCCAGAGGTGGCAATGGGCGGGGCCCACGGCCTAAACCCTAAAACCACCTGTCGGAACCCCAAAACCGCTGTGGCTTGACCCTAAACCGTTAATCGCATAGCGAAGGACGGTGTTATGATTTTATGTGAAACCGCAGTTTCTGTCCCTGTTTTTGTATCGAGTATAACTTCTGCTAGGAATGTCGGATTGGGATGAAACTAGTGCCAAAAGTTCTCATTCTGAGTCTAGTAAGTTTCTTATGTTTTGCGGAAAAACCAGTTCGGTCCGTAGCTAGAGTCAAACTGCTCTTTTGTAATGAAAGGTGCTGTTTTTCTCTGTGCAGTTAACCGGTTTTGTAAAATCCATAATAAATTGTAGAAAAATCGTTAGAGCGCGTGCGATATGTCCCTGGAACTCTAAGACATGGGACTTTGTGTTTATGGAAAAATATTTCTGTTTTAATCAGTTTTTAAGGGGTTAAACAGGTCCCGAACAGACCTGCGTGTTGAGAGTAAAAACTGGAAAATTATGCGTTTAAAATTAGTAGTCGTGACTTTGGTTTGGGGCGTCGCTTTGACAATTGTTAACACGTATTTAGGTGGAAAAAGGTGATCGGGTGTTGGCCGGTTCGTGTTGCGGTTAAGGTCATAAGCTTTGCGTTCGAGGTGAGTTCTCTCACTATATAGGATGGGGATTATATTTGTGTTGCTATGGTTCGTATGTGATGATCATGATTATTTGTTGATATTATTGTGGTATGGAGTATATATATTTGTGTGTATATATTGGACTGTGTTTGATGTACTTCTTGATGGATGTTCCAAGAGGTATGTGCGTTTGAAATATGAGTTGTGATTATATCTTCTTGAGGGTTGTTCAAAGAAGTATAAGACCGCTTCTTGATGGTGGTTCCAGGAGTGTGTGTATTATTATAACATGTTGTGATTATGTCTTCTTGATGGTGGTCCCAAGGAGCATAATGTTTATTATTAATTGTGATATGTTTTCTTGATGGATGTTCCAAGAAATGTAAGTGCTGGTATGTTAAGGGTGATGCCGATATAATTGCGATCCTATGTAAGGATTGAATTCACTAAGCTTCGTGCTTACCCTTTCCCAAATTCTTATGATTTCAGGTGCGAGTAGCAGTCGAGCGTGACAGTACACACGGGCACAAGGTGAAGATCGTTTGAATTGATTTTTTTTAGTAAATGGGGGTTTAATTATAAAACTTTTCCGCTGCTTAAACTTTGTTGACGGTTTTGAATAACGACGTTTATTATTGTAATGAGATTGGTTAACTTTTGGTTGATTATAATTAAATGTACTACTTTTAAAAAATTTAAATTTCTTGTAATTTTTGGGACGTTACAGTTGGACTTGAACCGGGGAAGTGACAACCCTGATGATATAGAGAGACATAGTAGATGTGAGAGCAAGGACATGTTCATGTAGGAGATGGGAGTTAATTGAAATTCCATGCAAGCATGTTGTGGCTACAAACTGGAACATGGGAGCAAATGGTAACAATGTGTTACCTGAAGAGTGGGTTGAGCATGTATACAGACTAAGCATGTGGAGGGAAATGTATAGCTTCAAGATTGAGCCAATCAATGGAAGCCTGCTATGGGAGAAAGGTGACTGGGCAACAACTTTAATCCCACCAACTCACCATAAACAGATTGGGAGACCAAACAAGAAGAGAAAGAAGACACATGAGGAGTTGTCTCAGAGGAGTTGTCTCAGAGGAATGGGGACACTGGTAAACTTCCTAGGAAAGGGAAGACTGTGACTTGTGATAAGTGTAAGAATCAAGGACACAATTCCATGGCTTGTAAAGGACAAGGAGGAGAATGAGGGAAAGGAGGACATGGAGGGAAAGGAGGACAAGGGGGCCTTCACAGGAAAGGGCATGACTTGAAGTTTTTGTTTGTGTGTTTTGGTTGTGTGTTTTGAAACAATTAGAAAAATTAATGGTTTGGTTGGTATATATGGTAGTTATGGTTTGGTTGTGTAGTTGAAACAGTTAGTTTGGTGGTTTGGTGTTGGTTGAAAACAGTTAGTTTATCTGTTTATGTGTTAGGTTGGTATGTATGGTATTTATGGTTAAATCAATAGCTTTGGTTTGGTATGTATATTTTTATGGTATTGAAAACAATTAGTTTTGTGTTATGTTGTGTCCAAAACAGAATGGAATTGTATGTGTTATCTTGTTTTTGTGTTATCAACAAAGGTACCAAACCAAGTTAGAGTTCTGTTATGTTGTGTACCAAAACAGGTTTGGTTTTGTGTCTTGCAGATGACCAAAATAGGTTTGGTTTTGTGTCTTGCAGATGACCAAAACAGGGCATATATCTGTGTCTTGCAGATGACCAACACAGGTTTAGTTTTGTGTTATCAACAAATGTACCAAAAACAGTTGGATCAAACCACCAAAACATTCACCTAGTTTTATAGTAAATAGGATATCATTTCAAATAGTACCAAAACAATTACTTTTATAACAAATAGGAGATGATTACACAAAACCAAAAATCCATACATTGTCCACATCATTAAGAACACTAATGTACCATCCCCTAAATGCATACATTATTCCCCAAAAGCTAACACATACACAAAAAACAGATCATTTCAAAGCTAAATGCATGAAATACACAAATAAATTCCAAGTGATGACCAAGAGCATATTCAACTTCAAAATTTCCTTGTCTTTCTCTCTGATACATTCTTCAGCTCTGTGCTTAGGTTTTAGTAGCCCAGGAATGACATCAATGGACCTTGAACAAATAGGTGGATCAAACCACCCAAAAAAGGAACATTGACCCTGTTAACAGAAAAAATTAACTTTTATTAGCTAAGCATAATTACTTGCAGAAAATGTAGAAATTTATAACAATGTACCATACTTCCACATGTATAGAACCTTCGACCAGGATTTGCGGTGGTCCATAATGTTTTTACAGCTGCTTCACATCCACAATAACATAGCACCATGATCGTTAAAGAAGAATGTTGGTGCCTAAAGGGATATACTAATTTGTAGAAGGGGGGTTGAATACAAATACACAGTTTTTACTTTCTAAATTGTTTATTGAAAAATCATTAACAATTTACAGCTTGTTACGGAACAAAATTAAGGATAAATCCTAAATCTAAACAAGTTGGAACACACAAATTCTTGCACTAAGAAAGATGAGGAAATCACTAAGAAAATCCTATCTTATGAAAGACTTCTTGACCAGAGTTAGCAAGAGTACTTCTAAATGAAGTGGGGAAGTCTTCTTATATACTGCATGCATTTAATGCATAGCAGAATATACTTTACACGTGGCAGCAGCTGATTGGTTGTAGGTTCTGAATTGAGTGGACAACCTTAGTAGCAGCATGCATGAACAGTGCAGTATCAGAGTGGTTGTACGATTTCAGACAATAAGAAGGTTCTTTTCTGACAATTCGTACGGAGTCGTGCAAGGGAGGTTAAGACAATAGTACTTTGTACGGAGGACTTCATGATCAGCTTATCATTGATTCAGAGACTTCATCATTCTATCAGTGAATGATAAAGTTCAGCGATAGCTGAAGTCTTGTACTTGATACTTCACGTTGAGTGGACAAATCTGAGTCTTCGCTGATCCGCATCAGTTCATTAGGAGACTTGTCGCTGGTTCTTGAGCTTGATCTTCGACTTCAGCGTAGAACCTATGTTGACGTGAAACTTGTCTTCAGGGATCATAAGTAAACAACTACGATTGTCAGCGATCACCAAATAGGTCTGAACAGACTCAGAGCTAATGTTCCTGAGAACATAAAAGATGGTGAACAGTTACGCTGAACAATGTATGAAAACATCAGCGATCATCCACAAGACTGAACAGGCTCAGAGATTGGGGGATGAACAGTGTTCGCTGAATGTCTATTCTGAAGAACGAGAGTTTCTATCAGCGATACCGAATTGAGTCTTGGTGCTTATCACTGATAGTGAAACTCTAATACATTGTTTACTTACAATATTCACTAAGTAGAATATAGAGAGGGTCATTATCAAATTACTGAGGGTTTGGATCAACAATCTCCCCCTATTTGATTATGACATAGCAACAGAGAAAATTGCTATATTATGAAAACATAAGGATAAAAAGAACTGATAACATATTGTCCCTTTTACTGTTTTCTGGGATCTTTTCTGTACTGAGTGGAGTAAAGTACATTCGCTGAAATCTTTCTTTAAACTTCGTATCAGATTACAAGTGAAGTGGAAGGATTACAAGTACAAGCGAAATAAATTACAAGTACAAAAGGATAACTGAAAAAATAAAAGAAGAGAGGCGATCCTATCAGCTTACAGAGGTTCTTCCTTGATGAGAAGTTCATCAAGGGTCTTGTCAGTGGGGATCATCCAGTTAGGAACATTTACTCCTTGTTTTCTTTTGTTCAGTGCTTCTTTGAATATCAAGGGTTTAAGATGGTGTGCCTGAATGTCCTTTTTGAAGTCACACCACCAGATGAGATCTCTGAGTTGTTCGATTGGAGTGTTGTGTAGCTCATCGATCCTTTGAAAACATTTTCGTTCGTCGTAGTCGAGAAAGAATATTCCATAAGGATTACTAACGACTTTACCAGGGACGAAATCTTCACCGAGTGGCAGAGTTAAGTCAAGGCGTGAGAGATCAGGGTCAGGACCAAGCACTTCAGCGCGAGAGAAACCAATACCAGTTTCATTTCTTATAATAGGACCTGAGTCTGATTCTTGACGTTTCTTCTTTGAAGAAGCCCTTTTTATTTTCATCTTAAGATCAGGAGGAGGAGGTATATCCACGCAGGAAGATACAAGATCAATTTGTCGATTTATCAGCTTTTTGAAGTGATCCTTGTACTTAGATTGAGAAGTCTGGATAGCTAACCTCATTTCCAGCCATTCAGAGAGACCATATCTTGTGATAGCTTCAGCACCGAATTTTTCAGTTTGGCCGTTCTCTCTGAATACTTGAACATCAACAAGAGGTACGAGAGTTGTTTTTCCAGTGACAAATACCTTGTTGATCTTCGCTGGACGATATCTGAAGTGAATTCTCTCTTTGCTCCATTCGAGGGTGCGCTGAGAGACTTCAGTTTTCTTCTCCACAATCTTGTGAGCTTCTTCCCATAGCTTACGTTGGACCTGAATAGGAACACGTTTCAGCTTGGGGTCTTGGACTGCTTCTTGACAAGCTGAATGGCGAGAGCCTTGTCTTTCTCTTCAGCTTTCTTCTTGTCAGTGAGTTGACGTTCAGCTTTGAAGTGATCAGCGTACTCTTACTTTGAAATTTTGAATTTTGGAGGCGGCGGCAAGATGATTCGCTGATCTTCAAATCGCTTGATCATTTCTTCTCTTCTTCTCTGATCTTCTTCACTTGGTTGTTGAGGAGCCAAGGAAGGTCTTTTTGAGTGAGAGAGAGTCTGTCCAGGACTGGGATTATTTCCACATCTTTATCAGCAGCTGGTTCTTTAGAATCCTCAAGCAGGGGAGAGGACTAGCTAAAACACAACGATCGTTCGATTAAGAACTTTGGATAGAACAGAGAGAGAAGAAGTGGGTTGTGTATAGGCTTTTGGAGAGAGTAGAGCTGATAAGTGTATAGATAGAGGAGGAATGCAGAGTGGGGAAAGTTATATACCTGACGAGCTGGCTTTTGAAGCAAGATCATCAGATTGTCGTCTTCAGAGACGCCTTTGCCTTTGCCTTTTGGCTCAGACGCTGAGGTCTTTGTCCGCTCCCCTGTTGGTTCTTTTATTACTACTCCCTTAAGCGTTGTAGTCTTTGGAGTGACAAAGAACGCATCATCATCTTCATCAAAATCATCATCATTATTATCTGATGATGGTTCATCGTCAGAGATGTCGACGGCTTCATCATCTTCAGCTTCTGACTCGGACTCTTCAGCAGCTTCTTCGAGTTGTTCCCCCTCAAATAAAGAGGTGAGCTTCTCGGTTCCCTCAGGGTTATCAACTCCCTGAGGTCCAGCGGTTGTTGTTGCCTGAAGTTCAGCAACATCTTCATTGGTCTCCTTCCCCTCGATAGATTCATCATGGGGAAGGTATTTTGAGCTCGTCATCTTCTCCCTCCCTTCCTCATGAAGCGATGGGGAAGAGTGGGAGGAGTCAGCGGCGGTTTCTTCAGCAGGTGGTGTTGGTACTCTGTCTTCTAGGCCAGAGCAACCAACACAGGCTTGAATCTCCCCTAATCTGGTTTCCAAACCAGTTATAGAGGAGGGGATCTTCAGAAGTTCATCACGATCAGCCTTGGAAAATGGTGAAGGTGCAGGGGCAGTTTCAGGTAGGCGTTTGAGAATTTCCTGCATCAACTTCTTCACTGAATCAAGATCAGTCTTGACAGTGGATACATCTCCCTGCATTGTTTCAACAGTTGTCTTCAGCGATGAGACGTCGCTGGAAATGTCAGTAACTTTGGTTTTCAGAGAGCTGTAGTCCGTGTAGACATCTGCTTGGACCTTTGCAAAATCTCCTATAGCTCCACCAACCTTCTCCAATTCATCTTTAGAGGCTTTGGCTTCCACCACGTTTGTCAGCGACAAGATTGACTTCTCAGCGTTTGTTACAGCTGAGGAGTTTCCAGAAAGTGTAGTGGCAAGACCTGAGACCGTTGTTTCCAAGCTTTTCAGGGAGGCGTTGATGTCGCCCAAAGTAAGACATGTAACAGTTAAGGACTTGCGAACAAAGGAAAGCTCAGAAGTGTCAGGTTTAGTCACAGTGTTTAGGGGTTTGTGTATACCTGCAGGAGGATGGCTGAAGTCATCAAAATCGCTGTGCCCGGAGAAATGTTCCATATCACCGGCAAGATTTCCATGAGGCATAGAAAATCCTGTAGGTCTTTTCTTCATCACTCCCTGAGAAGCAGCTTTAGCTTATGGAGGGACGACGGTTGTTTCAGTGGTTTTTGGGAAAGGTAGAACTGAGTCCAAAGTATTAAAGAGAGAAGCGAAGGCTGAGAATTTTGGTTGGGCGCTGGTTTCAGTGTTGGATCCACTGAGAATCGCTCCTTCAGCCTTTTGAGAGACTAAGGGAGGTGGGGTAGATTCCAAGTTCTTAACTTCAGCGTGTAGAGATGCTGAAGTCGGTATTAAAGGGATGGCTTGAGCAGCTATGGCAGAGCGTACCACGAAATCATCCAGCGACTCGTGTGAAAGTTGAGCCGGGGATTTTTCAGCAAGAGATTGTTGGGTGGGTTGCTCCTTGGTTTTCTTGATCTTTTTGGAATCAAGAGAGGTAGTTGGTTGTTTCCTTTTACGAGGAGTGGTTGTTGTGGCCTGGGTATCAGCGAGGGGTATTATCGCTGAAGTAGCCACAGAAATAGAAGAAGGAGGTCTGAGAAGAGTTAAGAGAGAAGAAAGACGTACCTCATTTTCCAGCGGCTTGAAGTCGAGAACCTTCAGGCCTATTTGAGATA
Organism: Saussurea involucrata; assembly: GCA_033807775.1. NCBI lineage: Eukaryota > Viridiplantae > Streptophyta > Magnoliopsida > Asterales > Asteraceae > Saussurea > Saussurea involucrata. The sequence goes on from CM066324.1 coordinate 24,068,634, forward strand.
GCTTCAGGTCTCCGACTCTCGGATAGAGATCTCCCATTTCATGTGCTAGCCAAGCATTGATGAACCTTGGATATGGGACCCATGTTGGACGAGGGTCAGCAGTGACTCGTAGCAACATGTCTTCAAAAATTATTTTGGCCAAGTCAATATGGAGACCCTTCAGCAAGGAGTACCCCATAGCTTGTTGAGGTTGGGAGGCCTGATCAGAAGATCCATATTTGGCAGTGAGGCAGCTGATGAGATGGGCGAAGATGAAGTTCATCTCGCTGGGCATCTTGGATTTCTTCATGATGGTCAGCTTCTTGTCTGGGCGACCATCTCTTCCTAAGTCCCATGCATAGTGCATTGCATCAAAGAAAGCGATCAGGGCTTCCTTATCCGCTGAGTTCTTTTTAGGGTCAGGGAGGGACACAAAGGGTTTATCTTTGGAGCTTGTAGGAAGTTTCAGAGCGTGCCTTAGATTACCAAGTGTGATCTTTGAAGTACTATGATCAGTGTCGAACACGATGGAACTGATGGTCTTTTTGGGATTGTGGGCAGAGGGAAACTGAGCCGTTCTGGCAGAATACCAAAACTGACTAAGAAGGTGTTTATCAGCTTGAGGATTAATGGTTAGGGCTGAGGAGATTGGGCAGTGTTTGAGGAAATTTACGGCGTCATCTAGATGAGTGACCCGTTTCTTCTCAGGAAAATCCAGGAGGGCATAGGGATTGTTACTATGAAAATGAATCTGGTTCAGGGTAAACTGGACTTGAGATGCCTTTGGGATTTCAACAGCGACCACTTGAGTATCAGCTTGAGCCATTTCTTGAGCCATTTCTGCTATAAACACACATGAATAATATGAACAACAAAAAATATGAGTTTATGTTTTGTCCATTTCATTCAGTATTTTGTCCATTTCATTTAGCCAAAAGTGACTTAATGAAGCATATATGATTTCCATTTAAAAAAAATTCTGGAGAATCATATGAAGAACAAGTTTAAAATAAGAAATGTAAACTTGAAGAACAACCATGAAGGTTGTGTTCACAAAATCATGAAAGAGAATGATCTTATTTTAAAAAGTTTCTTTTGTTTTGATCTATTTTATAACTAAGATTAGATCGAAAACAAGCATAAACAATAATATCATAAGAATATTAACCTTGAATGTGATGAGGAAGATGAACAGTTTCTTGAAAGGTATGCAAATGAAATAGTAAATCTTCGAAAATATTTGTGAAGGTAAAAATTGTTCGCTTGGGGAAAAAAATAAATACTCGAGGAGTATTTATAGAGTGAGGAGAAAGAGAAAAACTATGAGCGGGAAAGTTTTTCATCATGACACGGACACGTGTTAGCATTTGATTGGACGAAAGAACGAACGTGCCAACGTGTGTCAGAAGAACGTGCCAGGGGTTTATCCTGTAAAGATGACGTCAGAAACGTCCTTTCATATTTTAAAATGTATCTGAGGTTTTGGAAAGGTCAGGGATGATTTGAAAAACATGAAGTACTGAATATTGAAATATCAGTAAGATTTTAAGAAATTTCAAAAGTATCGCTGATGAGGAAAAGAGTTCAGCGACATTGTTGTTTTGAAATCTTGCATTTACATGCGAGTGTCAGAGAGAGAATAACATACCTGGGTATCAGCGAATCATTTTGTTCAGAGAGTTGATGATAAGATGGGTTATACAAGTTCATTTTTATCACTGAATCACTTGTCATTTTACAAATTTAACGCTGAGGTTTATCAACAAGTAATTAACTGATCAAATGCGAACCGCTGAAGATTTTAATCTTCAAAGTTCAGCATTCCAAGCTCGCTGATGAGAAAGTTGAATCTTGTCTCATCAAGAGGTTTGGTAAAAAGATCAGCTAACTGAAAAACAGTAGGGATAAAATGAAGTTCTATATCACCATTCATCACGTGGTCTCTGATAAAATGATACCTGATTTCGATATGTCTTGTCTTTGAGTGTAGCACTGGATTGTTGGCTATAGCGATGGCACTTGTGCTGTCGCAATAGATTGGAAATTGGAGAGCTGAAGGTCATAGTCCAATAGTTGATTTCTCATCCATAAGACTTGAGAACAACAGCTTCCAGCGGCTACATACTCAGCTTCGGCAGTTTAGGTGGACACTGAAGTTTGCTTTTTACTTGTCCAACTCACCAGCTTTCCACCCAGGAGCTGACAACCTCCTGTGGTGCTTTTCCTATCCATTTTGCAGCCTGCAAAATCACTATCTGAATAGGCGGTTAAATCGAACCCTGAGTCTTTGGGATACCAAAGACCGAGGTTCACTGTACCTTTTAGGTAACGAAAGATTCGCTTTACAGCGACCATATGAGATACCTTCGGTTCAGCTTGATATCTTTCACACAAACAAGTGGCAAACATGATATCGGGTCGGCTCGCTGTAAGATACAGAAGAGATCCGATCATCCCACGGTACAGCGTGACATTAACAGGTTCTCTTTTAGAATCCTTGTCAAGTATCAGCGGCGGTGCCATAGGGGTTTTCATAGCTGAACTCTGAGTTAAATCATATTTCTTCAACATATCTTTAACATACTTTCCCTTATTAATAAAAGTTCCTTTTTCGCTTTGTTTTATCTGCAAACCAAGGAAATATGTTAGCTCACCCATCATGCTCATTTTGTACTCAGCTTGCATCCTTTCAGAGAAACGAGTACAAAGATTAGGGTTAGTGGAACCAAATATAATATCATCGACATATATCTGAACCAAAATGATATGACCTTTAACTTTTTTGAAAAACCAAGTTTTATCAATTTTACCTCGCTCAAAATCTTCGTCTAAGAGATAAGATGAAAGAGTGTCATACCATGCACGAGGAGCTTGCTTCAGCCCATAAAGTGCCTTATCCAGTTTATAAACATAACCTGGATGCTTAGGATCTGAGAATCTCGGTGGTTGTTCCACATAGACTTCTTCGTTCAGATTTCCATTGAGAAACGCTGATTTGACATCCATTTGATATACCTTGAAGTCTTTATGTACAGCATATGCTAAGAAAAGACGAATGGCTTCCAGTTTAGCTACTAGAGCAAAGGTTTCATCATAATCTATGCCTTCCTCTTGTCTGTATCCCTGAGCAACTAGTCTAGCTTTGTTGCGGGTTACAGTTCCATGTTCATCCAACTTATTGCGATAGACCCATTTAGTGCCTATCACTGACTTGTTAGTTGGTCTACGAACAAGTTTCCAAACTTTTTTTCTTTTGAATTCAGTCAGCTCTTCTTGCATGGCGCTGACCCAGTTTGGATCTTTGAGGGCATCATCAACTTTCTTTGCTTCAATCAGAGAAATAAAGTTAACAAATACACAAATGTTACCTGAACATCGTCGTGTCTGAACACCAGCGTTGGGATCACCAAGAATCTGATCGATTGGGTGATTTACAGTCCATCGCTGAGCCAGAGCATAAGCTGAATCATTTTGAACAGGAGCAGCTGAAGATGAGACTTCAGCAATCTCTGGATGATCAGCTAAGACAGGAATAGGTGCAGTTGGCATTTCGTTCACTGATTGCTGAGAAGTATATGGGAATTTTGAAGTGCACGGTTCAGCAAGTATTGTGTTAATAGGAATAGCTGAGACCCATGACGTTTCAGCTTCATTCGTCTGCATGCTGGGTATAATGATAGGATCATTATCTTCAGTTGTATAAGTATGAGAAGGACGAGTGGGAACATCTTCTGAATCACCAAGATGACAAAAATCCATTGATTCAGTTCTTCCGTATCAGCAGATGGCTTCGAGTTCGCTGAACGGGATTCGTCAAACGTGATGTGAATAATTTCTTCTACATATTGTCTTCTACGGTTGAAGACTCTGAAGGCTTTGGACACTGAGGAGTATCCAAGAAAGATTCCATCATCAGCTTTAGGATCAAACTTTCCAAGGGCATATCTGTTGTTCAGTATGAAACACTGACAACCGAAGATGTGAAAAAAGCTAATTGAAGGCTTTCTCCCATGGAACAGTTCATAGGTTGTCTTCTTGAATCTTTTGACTATCAGCGACCTGTTTTGCGTAAAACAAGCAGTGTTGACAGCTTCTGCCCAAAGCTGAGTAGGCAGGTGAGAATCGCTGAGCATTGATCGAGCAGCTTCGATGATCGTTCTGTTTCTTCTTTCAGCGACTCCATTTTGTTGTGGTGTTCTCACTGAAGAAAAGTTGTGAGAAATACCCTTACTCTCAAAGAAGCAATCAAGAGAACTGTTTTTGAATTCAGTTCCATGATCACTCCTTATTGAGCGTACGGTCAAGTTGTTCAGGGTTTCCATCTTCCTGACAAATGTGATGAGTTCTTCAGAGGTGTCGCTCTTGTTACAGAGAAACATTACCCATGTGAAGCGAGAGAATTCATCAACTATGACCAATGTATATTTCTTTCCAGCGATGGATTGTTTGTTAACAGGGCCAAACAAATCCATATGGAGTAATTGTAGAGGATATGACACTGAGGAAACTTGCTTAGACTTAAAGCTTGTTTTGGTCTGCTTCCCTTTCTCACACGCTGAACGTAAGGACTCTTTGGCGTATGAGTGTTGCGGTAGACCAGTGACTAACTCTTTAGAAGAAAGAGTATTCAGTGTCTTGAAGTTGAGATGAGAGAGCCTCTTATGTCATAGCCAGTTGACATCAGATGAGGCTTTCGAGAAGAAACAGGAGTTCTCAGTGGAAGTTGAGTCCATGTTTATTACATAAACATTTTCCAAACGATAAACGCTGAGAGCTATCTTCTACTTTTTGTCAGTGACAAAGCAGGATTCCTTAGTAAAGATTACTTTGTTATCCATGTCGCAAAGCTGACTGATGCTTAAGAGATTATGCTTCAGCCCTTCAACATATGCGACTCTTCGAAAGGTTGTTGTACCATTTGAGAGTACACCGGACCCTCGGGTATGTCCTTTTCCATTTCCACCAAAGGTCACAGAGGGACCCTTCTCTTCCTTGTATTCAGCGAGCAGGTTCTTTTTATCAGTCATGTGTCTAGAGCATCCGCTATCGAGATACCAGATACCCTTCTTAACCTGAGAGGTAGAGGCCGAAGTAGAAGCTGAAGTAGAGGGAATGTCTGCCTTGTTTTCCTCTTCTTCAATCTTGGCCATAAGACAAAGATTGGCTACTTCATCATCTTCAGAGTCAGATGATGATGATGATTCTTCAGAATCAGCCCAATCGTAATCAGCCATCAGGCCTTTGCCTTTCTTCTTAAAGCTTTTCAGCTTTGCATAACGTTCTTTCAGCTTGGCATTTTTATCTTCTCTAGACCTGAGGTTAGAGAATTTCTTTGGGAACGCTGAACTCTTCATTGCTTTCTTTGGCCTGCACGAATTTGCAAAATGTCCTATCTTTTCGCAATTGAAACAAGTAGCAGTAGCCTTATCAACAGGAGTTGATGATCTAGGCTTGTCAGTAAGAGAGAGAGGTTTGTTCTTTCTGAACATTTCCTTCTTGGCGAATCTCCTGAACTTTTTAGTTAGGAGAGCCAAGGATTCATCGAGATCTGAGGAATCAGAATCCGATGATCTTTCAGAGTTGCTTTCCAACTCAGTGATGGTAACAGCAGGTCGCTGAGTTGAAGGTTCCTCTGAGAATAAAGCAACTGGGGTGCTTTTGGAATCTTTTACAAGATTCTTCTTAAGATGACACGATTGCTCATGATTCAGCATTGTGCCATATAAGGTAGAAAGATTCATTAATTTTAGATCTTTCGATAGCTTGAGACACATAGAAAAGTTGTCCCAGCTTTCAGGTAAACATTCTAGAAACTTTGTCAGCACTTCAAAGTTAGAATATTCCTTACCAACGGTTTTAAGATCTATTATCAGGCAGTTAAAACGTTGATGAGTTTCAGAGAGAGATTCATTCTTACCAGCGATGAAGCTCTCGTACTGTCTTACCAGGTTGATCTTCCTTGAATCCTGGACTTCAGACGTACCCTCATACTGAACACATATAGTGTCTCACATGGCTTTTGCATTCTTCAGGTTCATGACGGAATGATAAACTTCGTCAGGAAGAGCCATGGAGAGTATGGATCTGGTTTTTGTGTCGATAGCCACTTTCTTCTTATCTTCGTCGGTCCACGTATGGATTGCTTTAGGAACCAGTCTTTCAGGGATAGCAGGTCTATCTTCAGTGGCTGGAACTGCAGCATCAATAGTTATTGGGATATATGGGCCGTTTTCGATATAGTAAGGCATAGTAGGGTCTACACCTTCTAAGAAGAGAATCATCCTATATTTCCATAGATTAAAATTGTCTCTGGAAAATCTAGGGGGTTTAGCAAGAGAACCGTTGTCGATGTAGTTGGTGTTTGTATGGGTGGTCATTTCTACAAGAAGAGAGATTAGTATAGATAAGATCTTGTTTATGAGATTAAACAAATCCGCTCTGATACCACTTGTTGGTCCCTAAAGGGATATACTAATTTGTAGAAGGGGGTTGAATACAAATACACAGTTTTTACTTTCTAAATTGTTTATTGAAAAATCATTAACAATTTACAGCTTGTTACGGAACAAGATTAAGGATAAATCCTAAATCTAAACAAGTTGGAACACACAGATTCTTGCACTAAGAAAGATGAGGAAATCACTAAGAAAATCCTATCTTATGAAAGACTTCTTGACCAGAGTTAGCAAGAGTACTTCTAAATGAAGTGGGGAAGTCTTCTTATATACTGCATGCATTTAATGCATGGCATAATATACTTTACACGTGGCAGCAGTTGATTGGTTGTAGGTTCTGAATTGAGTGGACAACCTTAGTAGCAGCATGCATGAACAGTGCAGTATCAAAGTGGTTGTACGATTTCAGACAATAAGAAGGTTCTTTTCTGACAATTCGTACGGAGTCGTGCAAGGGAGGTTAAGACAATAGTACTTTGTACGGAGGACTTCATGATCAGCTTATCGTTGATTCAGAGACTTCATCATTCTATCAGCGAATGATAAAGTTCAGCGATAGCTGAAGTCTTGTACTTGATACTTCACGTTGAGTGGACAAATCTGAGTCTTCGCTGATCCGCATCAGTTCATTAGGAGACTTGTCGCTGGTTCTTGAGCTTGATCTTCGACTTCAGCGTAGAACCTATGTTGACTTGAAACTTGTCTTCAGGGATCATAAGTAAACAACTATGATTGTCAGTGATCACCAAATAGGTCTGAACAGACTCAGAGCTAATGTTCCTCAGAACATAAAAGATGGTGAACAGTTACGCTGAACAATGTATGAAAACATCAGCGATCATCCACAAGACTGAACAGGCTCAGAGCTTGGGGGATGAACAGTGTTCGCTGAATGTCTATTCTGAAGAACGAGAGTTCCTATCAGCGATACCGAATTGAGTCTTGGTACTTATCACTGATAGTGAAACTCTAATACATTGTTTACTTACAATATTCACTAAGTATAATATAGAGAGGGTCATTATCAAATTACTGAGTGTTTGGATCAACAAAGAAGAAGTCTTGAATCGTCAAAGAAGGAGGAAGGAGGAAGATGGGAGTTAACAGAAGTGAATGAATGGAAGAAGAATGAAGGCGGGTTAAAAAAGGAGGGAAAATAGTGATTGGATGAAAATGCCCCTGCCACTAACGAAGCCATTTAATGGAGTTAGTGGCAAGGTCCTGATTCTAGAGCAAATTCAGAACCATGAGGACCAAAAGTCGACTTATGAAATCACAGTTACTTGTTTCAAAGAAATTACTATATCTTAGGGACCAAAAGTAGAGTTTATTAAAAAAATATACAACTTATCATAATTATTGACGTCATGACATCTCAGATTTATTTTTTTAATTTTAAATATGGAATAAAATATTATATGGCATTTACTTATGCCCCCATCGTTATTAGCAAGTCAACAAGACCCTTTTCATTGGTTGTCTTAAGACCTCTTAAAAGATAATTTTAAAAATTGATTTCTCAAAATAAAAATCAGAACAAAGTTAGGGGCCGTTTACTTAATCATTTATCCGGGTTAGATTTTAGTCCACTAAAATGACATCGTATGCAATAATTTAGCCGGTAAACGCTAACCGTGGTAAGAGTCGTCGCACTCACTTACCGGGTAAGACTCTCGGTCCTTGCTTTCGACTCTCGGCCCTTGCTTCCGCTCTTACCGGGTAAGATTCTTGGACCTTGCCATATTCATCCGGTAAGCTAATGTGATTTGGTAAGCACTTATCCGGATAAACGTTTTGTAAACGACATCTTAGTTTCATTTTTATATAATTTTCCCTTTTATATAAAACAATTTTAAAGATATTGTTTGTATTTTAAAATATATTAAAATCGAATTGAATTTGGAGTCTTTTAAAACGGATCGTGGATGGTAAGCCTGTGGAAAGGATCATAAAGTTATCAAACGCTTATAACTTTAAATGATATACGTATGCAAAGTATGTATTTAAAACGTCATATTTGTATAACAAAAATATTTATTATTTTTGACATTATTTGAAAGCTCGTGGACAATGCGATGAAAGGTCTTAAACATTATAGTGTATGTGGATACATTTATTATTGGGAAACTAGTGTCCATCCCGCGCGTTACCCGTTAGCGATAAATATTTTAAGTACTTGACCGAGTTGAGTTAAGATAAAACGTAGTTTCTCCATTAATGGTTAATGAGATACAATTTTAAAAATATAATGTATTTTCATAAGTGGTACATTTTCATATAGTATCGACCTTCTCTTCGAGATCCTTCATTCTTGCTAATTTATTATGGATTCAAATCGTGAGCTAAAACATATTTAGCTCACTAAATTTTTGACTATCAAAATTATCCCTTATTTCTTATAATTACCTTCATTCTCCAATCTTATGTCTTTTGAGAATACTGAAATCTCACAATGTGACTCATAATAATGGTTGTTCTTTTTATATAAATGAAGTTATATAAAGGTTAATATTTAATAAAAACTGATTTTTAGCAAAATAGGTCGACTAAAAAAAGACAACCAAATAAGTTATCACAAACTCTTTTAAACTTGTAAGGCATCTTATCCACATTTTCCTTTGCTTGCCTATTGTTCTAAATTTGTTACCAATCTGTAGATGTGGACTTACCAAATAAGACATCTCATCCACCTTTTATATACTAACCTCTTCTTTCAAATCTATCGTTTTTCACCGATGTGGGATAAACAAATAAGACATCTCTTCCAGCTTTTATATACTAACACCCTCTTCCAAATCTATTGTTTTTCCGTCGATGTGGGATAATTAAATAAGACTCTCATTTACTTTACATACTCACTAATTCTTCCAAATTTATCGTCTTTCTATCAATGTGGATAACATCATCTTAATTCAAGATTTGATAATACTTATATCTTATTGTGACTTGTGAGATAATAAAAAAATATCACGTTTCAACATTTGATAATATTATATAATTTGATGAAATATAATGATTTCTATACATTTATCTATCAATTTATTTACTTAAATAAATAGTTTTTTAAGAAAAATAAGGTTGGTCATAAAGAATATCTAGCCAAGCAATCATTTAATTAATCAAAAGTCAAGTCTCCTTGTTTATTATAGTTACTTTCATTCTCCAATCTTATATTACTTATCATTGGGGGATGAGTAAAACACCACCACAATGCTAGATTTTGAAATACACAGATCTCAGACTGCCACATTATTATATATTATTATTTCTTCTTTAATCTAAAAATTTAGTTATTTCAATTTCTACCAGCTAGCTTACCAGCTAGCTTATCAGCTAGTTTGCCAAACGATGCCTAAACATCAACCACCCCACCATTTGTAAAATACTCAAATTTCATGGTGTCACATCATGACCTTTAGTTCAATTATTGGTTGTTTAACATTTTTATTAATTAATATATTAATCGATTGATTTTTATATAATAATAATTTTTATTTGTTTTTCAAAAAATTCATCCAAAATAAAACAATTTATGAATCATGGCCCTATGGATCATGGATGGGCACAAAGGTACCACATTCACATTTTCTATTCACATCTTTATTCTAACTTTTCAACTTTTCACCAATGTGGGATAAACAATAACTCAACCACACAATTCACCACTTGAGAATACTCATATCTCATGGTGTAATCTCATAACCTTTTGGTTTTTTTAATATATACATATATATATATATATATATATATATGGAAGGGTTCAATTGAGAAGTCTAAATATTTTGAAAAATAGAGAAGTAAAAAAACACGGGAGTGTTCATATATGAACGTTCATATATAAACAGTCATATATGAACGTTCATATATGAACGTTCATATAACAGTCATATATGAACGTTCATATATGAACGTTCATATATAAACAGTCATATATGAACATTCATATATGAACACTCCAACGTTCATATATGAACGTTCATATAACAGTCATATATGAACATTCATATATGAACACTCCCGTGTTTTTTTACTTCTCCATTTCTCAAAATATTTAGACTTCTCAAATGAACCTAACACTATATATATATATATATATATATATAATATTGATAATTGATGATATTTTTTTGTAAAAAATGTCATCTAAAATAATACAATCTTATGTGTCAAAACCGAGGAATAGACACAAATGCGTTACACTCACCTTTCTTACACATCTTTATTCTATTTTTCAACTTGTCACCAATGTGAAATAGCTAAAAGTAAATTACAATTGAGCATTTGAGAATACTCAATTTTCATGATGCAAAAAAAAAGGTCATCCAAAATAAGACAACCATATGAGAATGGACACAAAAGCATCACATCCACCTTTTTATACACCTCTTTATTCAAAATTTTCAACTTTTCACCAACGTGGGAGAGCTAAAGCTCAACCACAATCTATCATTTGAGAATAATCTCATGATGCAAAATAAAGGTTATCCAAAATAAGATAACTCTATTAGAATGAAAGCAAAGTCATCACATCCAACTTTTTTATACACACATATTTGTTCTAATATTTCAACTCCTTACCAATGCGGGATAGCTATAACTCAACCACAATCCACCATTTGAGAATACTCAATTCTCATGGTGCCACCTCATTCCTATTGGGTTTTCCTTTTATATATATAAAGACTATTTTTCAACTTGTCACCAATGTGAAATTGCTAAAAGTAAACTACAATTGAGCATTTGAGAATACTCTATGATACTCACATATTTGTTCTAATATTTCACATGATGCAAAATAAAGGTTATCCAAAATAAGATAACTCTATGAGAATGAAAACAAAGTCATTACATCCAACCTTTTTATACACACATATTTGTTCTAATATTTCAACTCCTCACCAATGTGGGATAGCTATAACTCAACTACAAGCCACCATTTGAAAATACTCAATTCTCATGGTGCCACCTCATTCCTATTGGGTTTTTCCTTTTATATATATAAAGACTATTTTTCAACTTATCACCAATGTGAAATAGCTAAAAGTAAACTACAATTGAGCATTTGAGAATACTCAATTTTCATGATGCAAAAAAAGGTCATCCAAAATAAGACAACCATATGAGAATGAACACAAAAGCATCACATCCACATTTTTATACACTTCTTTATTCAAAATTTTCAACTTTTCACCAATGTGGGAGAGCTAAAGCTCAACCACAATCTATCATTTGAGAATAATCTCATGATGCAAAATAAAGGTTATCCAAAATAAGATAACTCTATGAGAATGAAAACAAAGTCATCACATCCAACCTTTTTATACACACATATTTGTTCTAATATTTCAACTCCTCACCAATGTGGGATAGTTATAACTCAACCACAAGCCACCATTTGAGAATACTAAATTCTCATGGTGCCACCTCATTCCTATTGGGTTTTTCCTTTTATATATATAAAGACTATTTTTCAACTTGTCACCAATGTGAAATAGCTAAAAGTAAACTACAATTGAGCATTTGAGAATACTCAATTTTCATGATGCAAAAAAATGTCATCCAAAATAAGACAACCATATGAGAATGGACACAAAAGCATCACATCCACATTTTTATACAATTCTTTATTCAAAAATTTCAACTTTTCACCAATGTGGGAGAGCTAAAGCTCAACCACAATCTATCATTTGAGAGTAATCTCATGATGCAAAATAAAGGTTATCCAAAATAAGATAACTCTATGAGAATGAAAACAAAGTCATCACATCCAACCTTTTTATACACACATATTTGTTCTAATATTTCAACTACTCACCAATGTGGGATAGCTATAACTCAACCACAATCCACCATTTGAGAATACTCAATTCTCATGGTGCCACCTCATTCCTATTGGGTTTTTTCTTTTATATATATAAAGATTAATTAAAATGCCAAAAGTTTGACTAACACTTACAAAAATGCCACAAAAATTTCGCAGTTTACCAAAATGCCCTAATGGCCCGCGATGAATCCCGCGATCGCGGGATAGGGCTGACGTGGCACGACCTTTGGCCAAAAGTGCCCCGCGGAGCCCCTCAACTTTGGTCGCGGTGCAAATTTGGCCCCTGCCCGCGATGGCCCGCGATGGACCAAAGATTTACAGTTTTGGTCCCTAAAAATTTACACTTTTGGTCCATGTACTTAGACAAATCTTGCATGCTTTTACTGTTTTTTTCCACAATTATTGTATTTTGAAGATCGATTCGTGGTTGAAATTCATTTGCATGTTTGAGATTTCATCCATAAATATCAGTAATATTCAATTCACAATTCACACTTGTTCTTGCATTCTTTCTTGATTTCTCTCTTGCTTTCTTTCTTTGAATTGCTTTCTCTCTTGATTTCTCTTCTCTCATTTCATCCACAAATGGCATCGTCATCAAACCCTAAGTCTACTCCAAAAAAAACGCCACCTCAAATCGAGGTCGCCATAGCAAAAAAGGAAAAGGAGATAGATGAACTAACAGAAGAGTGAAAAAAAATTATGGACAGAAAGGCAGTCCATTTGAGAAAGATCGAAGAGGAAGACAAGGAGATCAAAAGGATGAAAGGGGATATAAAAGCTCGGGAGGCTCGTGTTCGTCGAGAACAAGAAGCAATTCACCATATTCTGCAAGACTTCGCAATTATTCAAGCGAATGTAAACGAGAAGCAAGCTTGGATTGATGAAACTAAATCAATTTTTATGTAGGTGGTGGTTGTTTTAGTTGTTTTGTATTTTTTTGTTGTTTTGTATTTTTTTTACTGTGTTGTTTGTATTTTTTTTACTGTGTTGTTGTTTTGTATTTTTTTGTTGTTGTTAATTTCTCTGAAAAGTAGTTTTTAAGCCGCTGAACCACAGTTAGGTTGGATACATCATGCAAGGTCAAGTCAGAGGTTACCTCATTCGGATAAACAAACATGGGGTTTTGTTTGTTAATGATGCTAGATTTTGGTAGCCGTACTCTATCCACGTGGGCCTACTCCTCTTGTAGAATATATGACAACCCTCAACTCATTTGCTAAAGTGTGTCCGGGTTGTGGTACACAATGGCCATACGTGGTTACAAAAGAAGAAGCCGTTGAAGAAGGGTCAGAGAGATTGAAGATGAAGAGCATGTTGGATGGAATACAAACTAGTTGTGTTATGAATGTTCATTTAAAAGCATATGTATGTGTGTATATATAATATGAATATATATATATCATTTACAAACTAGATGTGTTATCAATGTTCATTTAGAAGCATATGTATGTGTGTATATATATAATATGAATATATTTATCATTTACAAACTAGTTGTGTTATCAATGTTCATTTAGAAGCATATGTATGTGTGTATATATATAATATGAATATATATATATATATATATATATATATATATATATATATATCATTTACAAACTAGCTGTGTTATCAATGTTCATTTAGAAGCATATGTATGTGTGTATATATAATATGAATATATATATCTTTTACAAATCAGCGTTTAGATCAACAATATCATATGTGATTGTTCCATATGGTTCAAGCTGTGACGGGCCCGGGGTGTGACTGACTGAATGTCTCCTTGGCACGGTTGAAGGGGCGGGATTTGGACACTCTCCACGAGTGTGTCCTACGCATTGGCACTGAGTACATCTTCGTTGTATCGAACTTTCACCACGTGATGGACGTCGGTCGTTCTTTCTCGGTCTCCCGGCTCTGTTCTTATCCATTAAAGGTGGATAGCATGGCGGAAGCGGGTCGGGTGGATACACCCATGCTGCAGGGGGTTCAACTGGGTTTATTACCTCCACGTATGTTTTCCGGTAATATTCGGACGTGAAGAAAGGTACAGCCAAGTCGCTGCAATCTGTACGACCCATATATCTTGCTGCAGCGGTGGCATGGCCGCACGGTAACCCAGATTTATCCATTCGCGACACGAACAAAGGTGGTCTTCCATATTCACAATCGCGTGAATATAGTCATCATGCACCTCGTACTTCCCATACCCGATTGCTCTTACCGGCCATGTCTCCGCACGACGCGCCATGTACTGAACGATCTTCTCTGCCGTTGGTGTGAGTGCATTTTGCATGTCAGCTCCTTTTAGGCGTCGAATTTGGTACCACTCTTGTTGAAAGGCCCGAAAGTAGTCCATAAGATTAACAATCGGACATCTACGCGCAAAACGGGGGAGTGCATTCACAGACTCTGCACTATTCGAGGTCAGAATGTCATACCGTTGTCCAGGAAAATGGGCCGCGGACCACCTCTCCGGTCCAGCTTCGTCAAAGACTTTGGCTGCTTCGTTGGCAGTATATCGTAGCATATTCATGTAGTTGTTAAACTCTCGATCCGTATATGCTCTGCATGCCGCCCAATAGACATCCTTGTTGGTCGTAATACGTTTGTCCTTGGATTTGGCGTTCATCTCCAAATGTCGACAGCATATGGCGTGAAGGGCGTTTGGGTACATGGCAGAGATTGCGGCGCTTATGGAAGGAGCCCTGTAAGACATAAACACCAACCCTTGCGGGTCTCCGATAGCTTGTCTCAACATGGACAGAAACCAAGTCCACTTGTCCCCGGTTTCGGACTTGCCTACGCCGAAAGCTACTGGAACGATGGAGTTATCCCCGTCCATGGCAACCGCTAGAAACATCATACCCAAGTAACGGCCCTTTAAATGGGTTGCGTCTATTATTAGGACACGACGTAGATTTGTTACAAATGTGCGGATCTGCAAAAACATAGGTGGTTTTCCTTTGTAAATGTTATAGTTTATGTGTAAATGTTATAGTTTATAATGTTAAAATACGTACCGCGGGTCCAAGGGCCACGAAGCACATCTCAAACCGTCGACGTGAATCGGTCCGTAGCTGCGTGACAGTACCAGGGTTCTGCAGCTGCAAATTATATAAATATGTCGGGAGTCGTTCATACGACTCCTCGAACGTGCCTCTCACCATAAACAGTGCATGGCATCGCGCACGCCAAGCTTGGTGGTAATCAATCGTGACGCCAAACTGCTGGTGAACATCGTGGACGATGTCCTTTGGACGCAATGACCTACTAACATCAAGAAATTTGTTTTTCAGTATCGCACCCAAAGTCTTTTTGCCGGCTTGTTTGTGGCGGGGATTCAGGTGCGTCCTCGTACAAGTGTGTACGTAGTGCAACTTTCTAATCATGAACGCCCCTACTTTGCCACCCGTGTCAATCGCGTACATCCTCCAGTCACAGTTTTTTCTGGCACATTCAACTATGTATCTAGTTTTGTCAGATTTCGACATGCGCCTTTCGAAACCCTCTTCCAAGAACTTAAGTCCGACCTGACTTGCCAAGAGATCCTTCAACTCGAATATCTGACCTACATGTAACATTTCACTGCGAATATAAGGTGTAGGTTCGTAGATTTGTGTCTGGGTATGGGAGTCTGGAAGAATAGGGGGCATATCAAAAAAGTCATTTATCTGACTACATGATTTTCTACTAGGGGTATATTCTTCGTGATCATCACTATCGGTGTCTGATCTGTCTATTTCAGAATTACCCGTTCTGAAAACGTAGGTTTCGTCATCAGTAACTCCAGTAGTACGCCCTTCGTGTGGTTGTGGTGGTTGTTGTTGTTGCGTCTCCGGAATACAGTCGTTAAGACCATATGAATGATCTAAATGAACCGTTGGGGCGTCAGACGCCTGAAATTGAGAATCAAGCTGCTCTATTTTGAGGTCTTCGTCGTCACCGTCGTCGTCGTTTTCGTCGGATACGCCGGGATACACAAAAAGTAATGGGGGCTTTTCTGAATCGACTGCAAAGTGCAGAAAAGTAGAGATATCCCCATCGTTGGATAAATCCACAAATGACCGATCGCCATTTTTAAACACTAACTTGCAAACAGCAGAAGGGTTGATTCCACATTTTTGCATGGCGTATGCAAGAAATTTCTGATAAGTATAGTTTACTGGAACTTTTACACCATGCTTAGATTTATAAGCAAAATTCCACTCATTGTTATCTTGCTCCCATTCACCATCAAAACAGAAATATAGCTTAGCTTTTGCAACAGATGAACTCATTTTTTCAGTAGTATCTCAAACACAAAATATTGCAGAAAGAAATCAAGAAATACGTATGAAATCGGTGTGTGGATTATGGATTGCATTTTACATCTTATCAATGAAACAACCAACATTGATGACAACCAATCTCTCATTTCATCCACAAACTGGTATTCCAAAAACACTGATTTAACATTGATGAAAACATGAAATTGAATTTCAACCACAAATCGGTCTTCAAAGTACAACAATTGTGGAAAAAAACAGTAAAATCATGCAAGATTCGTCTAAGTACAGGGGCTGAAAGTGTAAATTTTCAGGGACCAAAACTGTAAAATTTTGGTCCATCGCGGGCTGCGATCGCGGGCAGGGGCCAAATGTGCATTGCGACCGAAGTTGAGGGGCTCTGCGTGGCACTTTTGGCCAAAGATCATGCCGCGTCACCCATATCCCGCGATCGCGGGATCCATCGCGGGCCATTAGGGCATTTTGGTAAACTGCGAAATTTTTGTGGCATTTTGGTAAGTCAATGTTTGAGTTATGGCATTTTAATTAATTTCCCTTTATTATTGGCCCTCCCATTTCAATCATTTGTTCCAACCTCCAGCTACCTCGTTTTTATTAATTTAAATCGATCAATTTGTTAATTTTCGTTTAATAATTTGTATGGATCTAAATAACTAATTATAGCTTTATTATGACATGCTATGATGTCAAGGCTTGACTTCGTCACGTTAATCCCTATGCAAGGCTTGACAGATTCCATTCCATCCAAAAACATTCTGCGAACCAAACACCTCCTAAGATTCCGGAGGCCCTACAAATAAAATTTTGTTTATATAATCATAAACAAATTTTGAATAATTTGCAAATTGAAGGTTGCATTGTTAAATTCATCCTCGTATAAATTTTATGATTAATTTGTTGCTAAAAAATAAGTAATAACAAAATGAGAAGTAATCACATGAAAGTGAAATGAGAAATTTTAATTAAAAAACCAACATTTTAAGCTTATTGTTGGATGCTCGAATATCGTTTGAATTGTTATTGCAGATTGTCAATTTGAAATATATAGAGATAAAAATGTTTAAATGTAATAGAAGGAAAACATTTGTAAACCTTAAATTGTAAAAATGACTAAATTATAAGAAATAAATTAAAGAGTAAATTACATGATTGGTCACGTGGTTTACATAAAATTGCACTGTTGATCCTTAAAATGAAATAATTACGTGTTTGGTCCCTGTGGTTTATATTTTCTCATCCCTTTGGTCATTTTTCCCTAACCCCGTCAATAAAGTCCGTTAACGCACACATATGAAACACACTGATGGGAAAAATCGTCTTTTAACCCATCTCCCTCTCTTTTAATCGACCAAACCTGTTGTTCTTCCTCCCTACAACCATGGTTCCCCCCTCCCCTCTCGTTTTTTGTCCATGCGGCTCTTCTGCAATCACAAAAACGTCGTGGACTTCAAGAAATCCAGGGAGGCGCTTCTACTCCTGTTCGAACATGGTAACAAACACGCTTCTCGTTTTATTTTTTGTTTTTTGCCCTAACTGTGAAATTTCTTTCTCTAAGGGACCAAGATGTGGATTCATCATGTGGTTTGACCCACCAATGTGTCAGAGATCGTTGGACATAATACCTGGCTTGATAAATTCGAAGAACCGCCTTGAAGCTACCATCATAGAACTTGAGAAAGAAACCAAGAAATGGAAGATTTTATTTTGTATCACATGGTTGTTTCTTCTATTTTATTTCTGTGTTTAGTGAACCTAGTTTGATCCTTTTGAAGTGGCAAAATCAATTGAGTAGTGATAGTATAGCTTGTTGTAATGTCTTTTGGTTTTATGCCACAAAATGTAAGCTTAAATGTTGAATAGTAAGAAATCAAGTAGTTTGATTTATTCTAGGCTGTTGATGTTAGCTTCTCAATTTGTATGTATGATTTATTCCAAATACAGTGGCCAATTGATACAGTTTAATTAATGAAGATATTTTTAAGACATATTTAAGGTCTGTTTGTTTTTTTAAATAAGATCTGTTTGATTAAATAAGACCAATAGGTCCTAATAAGACATAATAAGTCCCAATAAGACTTAATAAGAGTTAATAAGACATAATAAGTTCCAGTAAGACTTAATAAGAGTTAATAAGACATAATAAGAGTTAATAAGACATAATAAGAGTTAATAACACATAACAAGACTTAAAAAGACATAATAAGTCCCATTTAGACTTAATAAGAGTTAATAAGACATAATAAGAGTTAATAAGACATAATAAGAGTTAATAATACATAATAAGTCTCAATACGACTTATTAAGACATAATAAGAGTTAATAACACATAATAAGTCCCAATAAGACTTAATAAGACATAATAAGAGTTAATAACACATAATAAGACTTAATAAGACATAATAACTCCCAATAAGACTTAATAAGACATAATAACACTTAATAAGACATAATAACAGTTAATAAGACATAATAGGTCCCAATAAGACTTAATAAGACATAATAAGTCCCAATAAGACTTAATAAGACATAATAAGACGATAAGACATAATAAGACGATAAGACATAATAAGATATAATAAGTCCCAATAAAACTTAATATGACATAATAACACTTAATAAGACATAATAAGACTTAATAAGACATAATAAGTCCCAAAGGGACATTCCACTTCATATAATTCACCAATTTGCAACAAAAACATAGGTACATTGTTTGTAGTTCAGATGCATTAAAAACTACCAAAAAAACATAAAAGAGCACTATTTGCATCACTATGTACCCATCCCAAAAACAACTATATGTCCCATTTAGGTGCCTGGACTTTGCATGTGTGCTTGTTGTGCCCTTGTTGATTCCAGTTGACACATGTCACTTTCTTGTCAGCCCTTGTTAATTTCTTTCCATCCTTGTTAGTCACCTCTGAAATAGTCTTCCTCCTCTTCTTTTTTGCCTACCAACTTGGGTGTGAAGTATCGGTGGTGTCAACTTCAGTGGACAATTTGACTTTGACCACATTTTTGGTTCATTAATTGGTTCAAGGTTAAATGTGTACATCTTCTTCCATGTCTTCAACCAATAAGTTCCCATCTCCTACATGTGTACTAAAATAATAATGAAATTGAATGTATTATTATTTTATATAATATTTATGTAATTGAATGTATTATCATTTTATATTAGAGTTATGGAAAGTTTTGTTAGGATAACTAAGAAAGTGATAGATTGGTTTTAAAGATGACAAGAGATGCATAAGAACCAAATCCATATTTCAGTATTATTTGTTTTAAAAACGAATAGGTTAATTGAAAGAGAAAAGTAAATTGACAATTATACCCATCATGTGCAAGACACATGACACCTTTAACCTTTTAAACTTAACAGTGTTAGTGTTGAGGGACCATAGCCACAATATATTGCATACCACAAGGACTATATCCATAATAAACATAGAATGAGAACCATAATAAAAAAAACACTACCACAAGGACCAAATCCATAATTCACTCAGAGACAAATGATAATTATATTTGATAAATCATTACTCTCATTCTCGTACACAAAGAGTCGAATACAAATTACTTGAAGATTGACGAAACATTACTACAAATGAAAAATATAATCTTCTAAATACAACCTGGTTATGGAAAAAAGGTGCTATATATATAAAAACTATTATTTTCTTACCTGTTTCCTAGAATACAACCGGGTTCTATTTAAATTTCTTTTAATTAACCGGGTTCCATTTACATACGAGAACTGCAAAGTTACTGGTGTTATATAAACAATCGGGTAGTATCTGATCTATGCTTTATTTAAATCTAAATGCCACCCGGTTTCTTTTAAGGAACCAGGTTCCATTTGCATAAGAGTATTCCAAACTACCTAGTGTTATACAAACAACCAGATAGTATGCAACCTTTCGTTTTTTAATAGGGCTCCATATTTTCATTAAACTATCCAGTGCTTTATATATATCTAAATACTAGCCGCTTTCTTTTAAAGAAATAGTTACATTTGCATAAGAGAATTTCAAACTAACTGATGTTATACGAACAACCGGATAATATATATACATGGTTTTTAACTCCATATTCCCATTAAATTACCCGGTGCTGTATAAACAACCGGGTAATATGTGACTTTATATAAATCTAAGACCATCCACATCCATGCAAGAACAAACTTCTTTTTAAAGTGTCACATCAGCTTTGCAATAACACATTTCACATCAATGAAAGACCAAACTTCTTTTTAAAGTAATCCATATTACCACATCATCAACTACTTTATGTTTTATTTACTTATTTTAATAATTTAATATCACAAAAATACTAAATATAATTTGTTTATAATATAAATAATTGATTAATTATAATATAAATAATATAGATAAGTATAATATAATAATAAATTAATTATAAAATATAGAATATAACTAAAATATGTATTTTTTTATGTTTGTATAAGTTTATCTATTAGTATTTATATTTGTGTTTTTGTAATTCTTTTATATTAATGTATTTTTATTTTAGTAGTTTAAATAAAAAACATTCCAATAAACATATAATTTATTTAAAATAAAGTGTAGATAGAAATTTTAACAAAAATTAAAAAAAATTCAAATAAATTAACGAACGAATTAAATTTAATAAAAAATATTATAATTAATGTTAAAAAACTAATAAATAAATTATATTAAACAAAAATGTATTTATTTTATCCATGTGGCATTTTGAAAGACCTTTCTAATTTAACGATATTTTTCTAATTAGCAAGATCTTGCTATTTAGATGGCGGCATTGCAAGGCCTTGTGGAAAATGGGTGCGGAGGCTCTAAATAACTGATTATCTGATTTTATAAGAGGCTACTTGTTACTAAAAATTAATTTAAAGATTATTCTACCAAAATTAACAAAAAGTCAGGCCTGGCCCAACCCTTTAAATTATTTTAAAACTTTTAGCCCAAACTAAATATCATCTCTATCCAATCCAAGGCCTGCCCTCCCCGAGGCGGAATCACCTCACGGTCTGTAAGACGGCGTTTGGTTCGCAAAATATTTTTGAATGAAATATAATCTGTCAACGGAATTTAATTTTGAAAGAATTGGAATGGAATGTTTTCAGGTTTGACCACCTGTTTGGTTGACAGACATTGGAACGGAATCTATTAAGGAATTGTTATATGTCTGTTTGGTTAACATAATGTAGCTTTGGAATTGGAATGAAATATTAATAAATGACCTAATACCCTTCTTGAAAATTTTAATTTCTATAAAACTAAAAATACTTTGAAAAATAAATTAATAAAATAATTATAATAAATAATAAATAATAAATAAAAGGAATAAACAAAATAAAATCTTATGCTTTTACCCTACTTTATTACGGATATTAAAAGGGGTGTTTGGGATTGCTTATTTAAAACATCTTATGCTTTTATGTAAAAGTACGTATTAATTTATATGATGTTAAATCGGATTTTTATAAAAAGTGTTTGAATTAGTTTATGATGGTACCAAAACGTAATAAGCTAATAAGTTGTTAATTAGAGGGTGTTTGGGATTGCTTATACATGTAAAATAACTAAAAAATTGATAAGTTGTTTCAAATAAGTTAATAAGTTAGAATGGATAACTTATCAAAAACTCCTTATCACCGGTGCCAAACCACTATAAGCAGTTTTCTTTTTTAACTATCCAAACACTAAAAACTGCTTATTATCGGTACCACACCGAAATAAATTAATAAGCACTTTAAATAAGCAATCCCAAACACCCCTAAGATAGTCAATATTTCTTTTGGGGTTAATCTTCTCAGGACATAATATATCAAGATAAAAAAATTGTCGTTTTTGTTTCTGTTTCTGTTTCTGACATGAAGCAATTGTGTTGGATTATGGTATTTGATTATTAGAGCAAGAAGTCTTTTCATGTATAATGGTTGCAGGTGCTCCTTGGCCCTCAACATTAGGGGTGCTCAAATTTCCGACCAACCCGACCAACCCGGCCAACCCAACCCAACCTGAGGCAAAAAAAACCGAACCGCACGAACCCGATGTAGCATCGATAATTTTTTTGAGTAAACCGCATGTATTGGGTTGATAACGGGTCAGGCCCAAAAATTTCCGGCCCAACCCGTGAACCCGTGAGAAAATAGCAACTTGTATTAGGTTTTTCATATTTCCATTTGCCAAGCCGCCTCCTGCCTCTCCTTTCTCGTATTCATTTTCTTCCAAATTTTAATTTCACCTCTCTGATAAATCGAAGCTCTCACCTTCTTCGTGACGACGTGATAAATCGAAGCTCTCACCTTCTTCGTGACGACGTGATAAATCGAAGCTCTCACCTCTCCTTTCTCGTATTCATCTTCTTCGATTTGGTGCTCAAGTTTGTTCATATTCGTGAATCTCACCCGATTTGGTGCTGAAATTACTTGGTCTTCGTGAATCTCGATTTGGTGCTGAAATTACTTGGTTTTCGTGAATCTCGATTTGGTGCTGAAATTACTTGGTATTGTTGTCAATTTGGTGCTGAAATTACTTGTATTGCTGTCAATTTGGTGCTGAAATTACTTGTATTGCTGTCAATTTGGTGCTGAAATTACTTGTATTGCTGTCAATTTGGTGCTGAAATTACTTGCTGTCAATTTGGTGCTGAAATTACTTGTATTGCTGTCAATTTGGTGCTGAAATTTTAAGTGCTGAAATTTTAAGTTGTGTCATTTTGGTGCTGAAAGTTTAAGTGCTGTCATTTTGATCGATTTAGTGCTGTCATTAGACAACTTTCTGTTTCTGTTTGGTTTGGGGTAGTAATAAAAATGCTGTCATTTTAAGTGCTATAATTTGGTGCTGAAAGTTTAAGTGCTGTCATTTTTATCGATTTGGTGCTGAAATTACTTGGTATTGCTGTCAATTTGGTGCTGAAATTACTTGGTATTGCTGTCAATTTAGTGCTGAAATTTTAAGTGCTGAAATTTTACTGATTCTTGTTGTTTTTATTTGTAAATAGGCAAATTCTCAATGGAAGCTAATGCTACCCCGCCTACCCCTTTTGATGTTGACAAAGAGATCAAACAAGAAGAACCAATCACAAATAAAAAACAATCAGGTAGACTTTCTGATATTTGGATTCACTTTACCAAAGTAGCTGGTCGAAATGAAAGTTTGTTGTATTTTATTGGTTTAAACTTTGAAACTATTTAGACATTGGAGTTGATTTAATTTTGGTTTGTTAAGATTCGATAATTTAGTTGAATGTTTGGCAGCACTATACTGCTGTTTGGCAGCATTAAGTTGCAGTTTGGCAGCAATAAGGTGCTGTTTGGCAGATTAAGTTGCTGTTTGGTGCAACAATAAGGTGCTGTTTGGCCGATTAACCTCAACCCGACCAACCCGACCAACCCAACCCAACCCGAACGGTTTGGGTTGGGTTGGGTTGGGTTGCACTTCTAATTGGGTTGGGTTGGGTTGAGAATTTTTAAACCGCAATGATTGGGTTGGGTTGTTAAAGTGCCGTCAAACCGGCCAACCCAACCCGTGAGCACCCCTACTCAACATGATGTAGATTGTAGCGTAACATAAAGCGGCTGCCTTTGAATGATGGTTCAAATGAAGTAATAGAAGAAAACGTTTTCTTATATTAGGCCATCAGTACCCCATCCCTCTATCTTTCAAAGATTCCAGCTCCACATCCGCGTTACATCAGCTTTTCTCCCATCCCTCACTCAATCCCTAACAATCCCTAAACACCCTTACGCCATTCCCTCAAACCCTTTTGCCACCTAATTTATTTTAATTCTTTTATTTATACATTTAATTATTTAACAAAATAAAAATATTTATATATTTTTAATAAATAAAAATAAGATAAATAATAAAAATAAAAATTCATACCATTCATTAAAAATAAAAATTACAAAATACAAAACACTACCAATTATGAAATTTTTGAATTTGCTCTTTTCTCGCTAAAGTAACCCTCAAAGCGTTTCCCGTAAGGTGATCATGCGGGGTCATGAAAAACTCGAAGTCTTTCTCAAATCGTTTTGAGCGTTCGATTTCGAGTTCTTGTTCCAACCTATGTTGTTCGAGTTTTGAGCGTTCGATTTCGAGATCGAGTTTTTTCATTTTGTATTCCATTGTATCATCAATCTTGTCGTTGAACGTCGTCAACAACTGAGTAACACTTTCGTTAGTACTCGCCCCGGGCGTATTACTCGTTGATGTTTTTTTTGCCTTGTTTCTCCCGATGGGTCGTTGAATTTGCTCGTCATCGTCATCATCGGAAGGTTGGGTACGTTTTGAACCCCGCGATGAAGTTGTCGTCATCGTTGGAACGGCTCCCCATTTTGGACATTTTTTTAGGACGTCCCAAGCTTGTTCGTGAGTGAAAGCAACTTTATGGCGTGCTAGATACCGTTCGTGTGCCGTTCGGGATATATCGGCCTCACTCATCCCGCTTGATCTATTATTGAGCAAGTTGTTGTAAGTGCCACCAAACCAATTAACTCTTTTATTGAGGTCGTTGAACTTGCTATTGAGTTGATGGGTTGATCTATAACCATGTTCACGACCCAAGCGAGTAAAGAACACATGCCCGATTCGGGCCCAAAAACTTCCTACATTTATGTAAAATTAAGTATAAGAATAATAATAATAATAATAATAATAATAATAATAATAACAATAAAAATAATTACCACCGCTTTGTGCGTTACCGACCACGGGGTCCTCCGAAACGTCAACCCACGCCGACACTAACGCGAGTTCCTCGGCTTTACTCCACGTTTGTTTGGCGGCTTTCGTTGGTCTCGGATTTGATGGTTCCGGGTTATATTGTTGTGTCGGGATAGATTGTGGTGTGTTCGGGGTAGAAGGTTGGGTTTCCGGAACAATGTCGTCGTCGAGATTGATTGCGGGTGAAGGAAGATTGTAGTTGGCCGGAGTAAAACCTTGTTTAATCAAACCGGGATGTGTAAATTGGTAAGGAAATTGTTGCGAAAATTGTTGGTGAAATTGTTGGGGAAATTGTTGCGAAAATTGTGGCGGAAATTGTTGCGGAAATTGTGGCGGAAATTGTGGCGGAAATTGTTGCGAAAATTGTGGCGGAAATTGTTGCAGAAATTGTGGCGGAAATTGTTGCGAAAATTGCGGATGATAACCTTGTTGTGTAAACGCTTGGAAACCAAGCTCTTGATCTTCTTGCGATTGTGGTGTATTCGGTCGGTTACGACGGGATGTAGGTGTTCTGTTTGGATTCATGATGAGAGAGGTGTGAAAAACAAGAGGTTGAGAGAATTTGAGAGAGTTTGAGAGGTGTGAAAAATAAGAGGTTGAGAGAATTTGAGAGAGTTTGAGAGGTGTGAAAAATAAGAGGTTGAGAGAATTTGAGAGAGTTTGAGAGGTGTGAGAAATAAGAGGTTGAGGGTTAAATATATAGTGGGATTAAATTGAGATTTTTTTTACAAAGAGCCGTTCAACGGCATGATTTTTAAAAATTAAATTAAATAATTTTTTTTTAAAAACCCTTCGGGATGAAACGGGATGGGGAACCCGGATTCCATCCCTTCCCGCCGAACCCGCTTGAGCCGTAGCCCATCCTCGCCATCCCGAGCCCCATCCCGAGCCCCATTCCGAATGGGGTACGGATGGCCTTACTAGGATAATCATAGTTTCTCTAGAAATTCTTAACCAAGTACACTTCTTTTTATTACAATGTTAAGGAAATACAACCTAACAATTTAACCAATCTAAACCCTAAAATGCTAAGAGAGAAAAAAGAGTAGTTCTCTACAATGGAAATAGAAAAATGAAATCTGATGGGGTCAAGAGAGAGGAGACCCCTTCTTTAAACACATCAGCTAATTATTCACTTTTAGCCCCTGAAGATCCTCTTTAAGTGTTGTGCTACCCTCCAAGTATGAGACAATGTGAGGCGCCATCCAACAGCTTCATATTTGCTTACTTTTGGTCCTTGAACTTCCGTTTCCCTTTAATTCCATATGTACTAATTCTGAAACGATACAATTAAACCCAAAGTTAGGATTGTACAAAATAAACATATTTCAACATCCACCCTCAATCTTGACATTTGAATACATCAATCATCCTCAACTAAGAACATAAAAAGTTGTGTTCATTTATTTCTAAAGATTTTGTAAATATATTGGCAAAATTTTCAACAGACGGAATTTTCGAAACTTTTAACACTCCCACACTAATTAAACGTCGAACTTGATGTACATCAATTTCGATATGTTTAGTGTGTTCGTGAAAAAAAAGGATTATAGGCTATTTGAATTGTCGATTTATTATAGCAAAACAGATATACAGGAAGTAAATCTTTTATATGTCCAAAATTTTCAAAACCCAAACAATTTCACGACCAGTTGCAGCTATTGCACGATATTCAGATTCAACGGAGGAACAAGAAACAGTATTTTGTTTCTTACTTCTCCACGAAATCATACAATTTCCAAGAAACAAACAATAACCAGTAACAAACCTTCGAGTAGAGAGACACTTACCCCAGTCAGCATCTATGAAATCTTTTATACAAAAATTATCTGACATGGTGAAGCTAACACCTCTTCCCGGAGAAAACTTCAAGTATCTAAGCACTCTAAGAGCAAGTTTCAAGTGAGATTGTCTAGGAGCATGCATAAATTGACTAAGGCAATGGACAGCAAAGGCGATGTCCGGTCGAGTAGCTAATAAATAGATTGACCTACCAATTAATCTTTGATAACCAAAAAAGTCAGACAAAGGAGGATCTCTAGAATTGCTAGAATCAGTAACCACCATATTCATATCCATAGGTGTACTACAAGGTTTACAGCCAAGATATCCAAAATCATTAAGCAATTTTAGACAATATTTCCTTTGTGACATACAAACACCATCAATACAGTCTAAAATTTTAATACCTAGAAAAAACTTTAATTTTCCTAAGTCTGTTATAAGAAATTGACTTTTCAGCTGATCTTTCACTTTATTTATTTCATCTAAACTATTGTCAGTCAAAACAATATCTTCCACATAGACTAATAATGCAAGGAAAACAGACCCAGAAAGTTTTGTAAAAAGAGAGTAATCACTTTCACTTTGAATAAAACCACAATCAAGAAGGCAAGTAGACAGTTTAGCGTACCATTGGTGAGGAGCTTGTTTTAACCCATAAAGGGATTTAACAAGTTTATATACTCTATGATAATCAAAATTATAATAACCGGTAATGTCATGTAAACATCTTCAGACAAATTCATATACAAGAAAGCATTATTAACATCTAATTGACAAAGACTCCATTTAAATTGTACAGCTAAAGCAATAACACATCTTACCGTTACCATTTTGACCACCGGAGAAAAGGTTTCATCATAGTCAATACCCTCTCTTTGACTATAACCCTTAGCAACAAGTCTAGCCTTATATCGCTCAATTTCACCCGTAGACTTGTATTTAATTTTATAGATCTATTTACACCCAATAGGTTTCTATTAGGAGGTAAATCAGTAACTATCCATGTACCATTTCTATGAAGGGCTTCCATTTCCTCATTCATAGCTTTTATTTAATTAATATCATTACAAGCCTCTTTAAAAGTTTTTGGTTCAACACATTTATTAAGACTAGAAACAAAACAAAAATTCTCATTGCTAAGACAAGAATAATTCACAACCTTTTCTATCTCATATTTAACCTCTCCCTCCACCACAAAGTCATCAAACTTTCTTGGTGTTGATCCAAACCCTCAGTGATTTGATAATGACCCTCTCTTATATACTTAGTGAAAATTGTAAGTAAACAATATGTATCAGAGTTTCACTGTCGCTGATAAGTACTAAGATCTTACAGTACCGCTGATAGGAACTCTCGCTCTTTAAATTAAACATTCAGCGAACACTGTTCACCATTAATGCTCTGAGTCTGTTCAGTCATTATGATGATCGCTGATAAGTTAGTTGTTTACTTATGATCCCTGAAGACAAGTTTCACGTCAACAAAGGTTCTACGCTGAAGTCGAAGATCAAGCTCAAGAACCAGCGAAAAGTCTCCTAATGAACTGATGCGGATCATCGAAGACTCAGATTTGTCCACTCAACGTGAAGTATCAAGTACAAGACTTCAGCTATCACTGAACTTTATCATTCGCTGAATAGAAAATGATAATCGCTGAATCAACGAAAGCTGATCATGAAGTCCTCCGTACAAAGTACTTTTGTCTTAACCACCCTTGCACGACTCCGTACGAAATGTCAGAAAAGAACCTCCGAAAATCTGAAATCGTACAACCACTCTGATACTACACTGTTCATCCTTACGGCTACTAAGGTTGTCATCAAAAGTCAATGACATGCAACCAACCAGCTGATGACACGTGTAAAGTATATACTGACTTGCATTAAATGCATGCAATATATAAAGAGATGAACTCACTTCATTTGAAGTAACTTGCTAACTCTGGACAAGTTCAAATCTCTTATCTCAGATAGGTTATTATTAGTAATTTCCTTATCTCTCTTAGTGCAAGAAACCTTAGTGTTCCAACTTGTTTAGATTTAGGTTTATCCTTAATCTTGTCTCCGCAACAAGATGTAAATTGTTAATGATTTATCAATAAACAATTTAGAAAAGTAAAATCTGTGTGTTTGTATTCAACCCCCCCTTCTACACACTTGTATAGGCCTTCGGGACCAACAAGTGGTATCAGAGCGGATTTGTTTAATCTCATAAACAAGATCTAATCTAAGATATTTCTCTTCCTTGCTATTATCTGAAAATGGCCAATACAAACACAAATTATATAGACAATGGTTCTCTTGCAAAACCCCCTAGATTTTCCAGAGATAACTTCAACTTATGGAAAAATAGGATGACACTCTTCTTAGAAGGTGTAGACCCTACTATGCTTTACTATATTGAGAATGGTCCATTCATCCCTGTAAGATTTGATGCTGCAGTTCCAGGCACTGAGAATAGACCTGCTATTCCAGAAAGGCTGGTACCTAAAGAAATCCATCAATGGACTGACGAAGATAAGAAGAAATTGGCTATAGATACAAAAGCCAGATCCATACTATCCATGGCTCTTCCTGACGAAGTCTACCATTCCGTCATGAATCTGAAATTATCAAAAGCCATATGGGACACAATATGTGTTCAGTATGAAGGAACGTCTGAAGTCCAGGACTCAAGAAAGATCAACCTGGTAAGACAATACGAAAGCTTCATTTCTGGTAAGAATGAAACTCTCTCTGAAGTTCACCAACGTTTTAATTGTTTAATTATAGATCTAAAAACTGTTGGTAAGGAATATTCTAACTTTGAAGTGCTGACAAAGTTTCTAGAATGTTTACCTGAAAGCTGGGACAATTATTCCATGTGTCTCAAGCTGTCAAAGGATCTAAGATCAATGACCCTTGCTACCTTATATGGCACGTTGCTGAATCATGAGCAATCAAGCCATCTTAAGAAGAATCTTGTAAAAGATTCCAAAAGCACCCCTGTTGCTTTAATCTCAGAGGAACCTTCTACTCAGCGACCCTCGGTCACTATCACTGAGTTAGAGAGTAACTCTGAAAGTTTATCAGATTCTGATTTTTCAGATGATGAATCCTTGGCTCTCCTAACCAAAAAGTTCAGGAGATTTGCCAAGAAGAAAATGTTTAGAAAGAACAAACCTCTTTCCATAGCTGACAAGCCTAAATCATCAGTTTTTGTTGATAAGGCTACTGCTACTTGTTTTAACTGCGAAAAGATAGGACATTTTGCTAACGAGTGCAGGTCTAAGAAAGTTTCTAGACCCTCAGCTTTTACAAAGAAATCCTTTGTTCCAAGGAATAAAGATGACAAATACTCAAAGCTGAAAGACAAATATGAAAAGCTGAAAAGCTTTAAGAAGAAAGGAAAAGGCCTGATGGCTGACTATGATTGGGCTGCTTCTGATGAAGAAGCATCATCATCTGATTCTGAAGATGATAAAGCAAATCAATGTCTCATGGCCAAGATTGAAGAGGAGGAAAGCTCAGACATTCCCTCCACTTCAACCTCTGCGATTCAGGTATCACCTTCTTTCTTTACCAATATTGCAAATATTGATGAAGCTGATAGTCTCCGTAAGATCGATCTCTTGACTAGAAGTTTATACGAAGCCATGAACGGCAAAACTGTGGTTGAAAACCAAAATCTTGATCTCGCTGAAAAGCTTAAAAACTGTCATCTTCAAATAGAAAAGCTTTCTAAAATTGAAGAAGATTTTAAAGATCAAGTATATTTAAATCAGCTAGTCAAAATCGAACGAGCAGAAGCTATCGCTGCATTAGAGGCTGAAAAAGCTACTGTTGAAGGATGGTGTAATTCTTCAACAAAGATCACTGAGATAATTAAGGCTCAGATTCCTCTGAGTGATAAACGTGGTCTGGGTTATAAATATGATACTCCAAAACCAACCACTGAACGTTCAATGCTTAAATTTGGAACGTTCGTATCCTCAGTCGCTGACACTTCATCATCTCAGTGCTCCTCGTCCATTACACCAATCCCTGAGGAAACTCCTACCTCCTCAAAAGGTAAGGAGAAAATGGTTTATTCAAAACCTACCTCTGTCTCTAAAGACAAAGGTAAAGGAATTGTTATTTATCAAAATCCTCAGAAGGGTACTTTAGTACCAAAGCTGAATGCTTCTAAAGCTTCAGTGACCCATCCCTCTGGATCAAGGAAGATGATCTCTGGATCTATTCAGAGATCTACTCCTAAACTCAGAGTGGATGTCCTTGGTAAGAAATCTGAAGAACTGAATGTTCGTTCCATTTCTAAAGCCAATAGTTTACTTGGTGCTGGCACTTCTAATTCAAAATTAAAAGCTCAGCATTCAAATGGTCCTAGAACTACTTTTAGCTATAGGAAATGTTATCACTGTGGACTTACTGATCATATTGCTAGTAAGTGCCCCACAGCCACCAAAGCTGAAAAGATAGCTAAGGTGAAGATTGCCCCCAAGGCAAAGAAGACCAACCCTGGTGCAAATCAGGTCAAGGTGAATTCTACCACTGAGGTTAAGAAATTAACCAAAGTGAAGAAAGACAAAGTTGAATCTTCAAATGCTGCGAAGACCGCTGAACCTTCCATTCCAACTACTTCCACTGACAAACGTGTTTACATGGTTAAGTGGGTACCCAAGAAAAACTAATCTTCCTTTGTAAATGCAGGTTAAGAAGGGTATCTGGTATCTCGATAGCGGATGCTCTAGACACATGACTGGAAAGAAAAACCTGCTCGCTGAATACAAGGAAGAGAAGGGTCCCTCTGTTACTTTCGGTGGAAATGGAAAAGGACACACCCGAGGGTATGGTGTACTTTCAAATGGTACAACCTCCTTCAGAAGAGTCGCATATGTTGAAGGGCTGAAGCATAATCTTCTAAGCATCAGTCAGCTTTGCGACATGGATAACAAAGTAATTTTTACTAAGGAATCCTGCTTTGTCTCTGACAAAAAGGAGAAGATAGCTCTCAGCGGTTATCGTTTGGAAAATGTTTATGTAATAAACATGGACTCAACAACCACTGAGAACTCCTGTTTCTTCTCAAAGGCCTCATCTGATGTCAACTGGCTATGGCATAAGAGGCTCTCTCATCTAAATTTCAAGACACTGAATACTCTTTCCTCCAAAGAGTTAGTCACTGGTCTACCTCAGCATTCATACGCCAAAGAGTCATTATGTTCAGCGTGTGAAAAAGGGAAGCAGACCAAAGCAAGCTTTAAATCAAAGCAAGTTTCTTCAGTGTCATCTCCTCTACAACTACTCCATATGGATTTGTTTGGCCCTGTTAACAAACAATCCATCGCTGGAAAGAAATATACGCTGGTCATAGTTGATGAATTCTCTCGCTTCACTTGGGTAATGTTTCTCCGTTCTAAGAGTGACACCCCTGAAGAACTCATCACCTTTGTTCGGAAGATGGAAACTCTGAACAATATGACTGTTCGCTCAATAAGGAGTGATCATGGAACTGAATTCAAAAACAGTTCTCTTGATTCCTTCCTTGAGAGTAAGGGTATTTCTCACAACTTTTCGTCAGTGAGAACACCGCAACAAAATGGAGTCGCTGAAAGAAGAAATAGAACAATTATTGAAGCCGCACGTTCAATGCTCAGCGATTCTCACCTGCCTACTCAGTTTTGGGCAGAAGCTGTCAACACTGCTTGTTTTACGCAAAACAGGTCGCTGATAGTTAAAAGATTCAAAAAGACAGCCTATGAACTCTTTCATGGGAGAAAGCCTTCAATCAGCTTTCTTCACATCTTTGGATGTCAGTGTTTCATACTGAACAACAGAGATGCCCTTGGAAAGTTTGATCCTAAGGCTGATGATGGAATCTTTCTTGGATACTCCTCAGTCTCCAAAGCCTTCAGAGTCTTCAACCGTAGAAGACAAACTGTAGAAGAAACTATTCACGTCACGTTTGACGAATCCCGTTCAGCGAACTCTAAACCGAACGCTGATACAGAAGAACTGAATCAATGGATGTTTTCTCATCTTGGTGATTCAGAAGATATTCCCACTCCTCATGCTCATCCAGTAGAAGATGATAGTCCCACTATCATTCCAAACATGCAGAATAGTGAAGCTGAAACATCATGGGTCTCAGCTGTTCCTATAAACACTATACCTGCAGTTGATCCAAATGTCTCAGACATTCCATCTATTTCTCAGCAATCAGTGAATGAAGTGACTAATGCAAACATTCCTCTCTTAGCTGATAATCCAGAAGTAGCTGAAGCCTCATCTTCAGTTTCTCCAGTTCAGACTGAGTCAGCGACGTATGCTCCGGCTCAGCGATGGACTGTAAATCACCCAATCGATCAAATTCTTGGTGATCCAAACGCTGGTATTCAGACTCGTAGAAGTGCAGGTAATATTTGTTTATTTGTTAACTTTATTTCTCTAACTGAACCAAAGAAAATAGATGATGCCCTCAGAGATCCAAACTGGGTCAGCGCTATGCAAGAAGAGCTGACTGAATTCGAAAGAAACAAAGTTTGGAAACTCGTTCGTAGACCAACTGACAAAACGGTGATAGGCACTAAATGGGTCTATCGAAACAAGTTGGACGAACATGGTACTGTAACTCGCAACAAAGCTCGTCTTGTTGCTCAGGGATACAGACAAGAGGAAGGCATAGATTATGACGAAACTTTTGCTCCAGTAGCAAGACTTGAATCTATTCGTCTTTTCTTAGCATATGCTGTACACAAAAACTTCACTGTACATCAGATGGATATTAAGTCAGCATTTCTGAATGGAAAGCTGAATGAAGAAGTGTATGTGGAACAACCTCCAGGATTCTCAGATCCTAAGCGTCCAGGTTATGTTTATAAACTGGACAAGGCACTTTATGGCTTAAAGCAAGCTCCTCGTGCATGGTATGATACTCTCTCTACTTATCTCCATATTGAAAAATTTGAGCGAGGTAAGATTGACAAAACTTTGTTTTTTAGAAAAGTGAAAGGTCATATCATTGTAGTTCAAATATATGTTGATGACATTATATTTGGTTCTACTAACCCTGAGCTTTGTACTCGTTTCGCTGATAGAATGAAAGATGAGTATAAAATGAGCATGATGGGTGAACTAACATATTTCCTTGGTCTTCAGATTAAGCAAACTGAAAATGGAACTTTTATAAATCAGGGAAAGTATGTTAAAGATATGCTGAAGAAATTCGACTTAACTGAAAGTTCAGCTATGAAAACCCCTATGGCACCACCGCTAATACTTGATAAGGACACAAAGGGTGTTCCTGTCAATGTCACGCTGTACCGTGGGATGATCGGCTCACTATTGTATCTTACAGCTAGCCGACCCGATATTATGTTTGCAACATGTCTGTGCGCACGATATCAAGCTGAACCTAAGATATCCCATATGAAAGCTGTAAACCGAATCTTTCGATATCTTAAGGGTACAGCGAATCTAGGTCTTTGGTATCCCAAAGACTCAGGATTCGATCTAACCGCCTATTCAGACAGTGATTTTGCAGGTTGCAAAATGGATAGGAAAAGCACCACAGGAGGTTGTCAGCTCCTAGGTGGAAAGCTGGTAAGTTGGACAAGTAAGAAGCAAAACTCAGTGTCCACTTCCACTTCCACAGCTGAAGCTGAATATGTAGCCGCTGGAAGCTGTTGTTCTCAGGTCTTGTGGATGAGAAATCAGCTACTAGACTATGATCTTCAGCTCTCCAAAATTCCAATATATTGCGACAGCACAAGTGCCATCGCTATAGCAAACAATCCAGTGCTACACTCAAAGACAAAACACATAGAAATCAGATATCATTTTATCAGAGATCATGTGATGAATGGTGATATAGAACTTCATTTTATCCCAACTGATTATCAGTTAGCTGATTTGTTTACCAAACCTCTTGATGAGACAAGATTCAACTTTCTCATCAGCGAGCTTGGAATGCTGAACTTTGAAGGATAAAACCTTCAGCGGTTCACATTGATCAGCGATAGGATAAAATCAACTTGTATAACCCATTCTATCATTCTCTCTGAATAAACTTGATTCGCTGATATCAAGGTATGTTTACTCTCTCTGACAATCGCATGTAAATGCAAGATTTCAAAATAAATTGCATCGCTGAAAATCTCTTCCTTAACAGCGACTTTTTGAAATTTCTTAAAACCTTCACTGATATTTCTATTCAGTGCTTCATGTTTTCAAAGAGTCCCTGAGTTTTTCAAAACCTCAGAGACAACCAAGAATATGAAAGGACAGTTGTGACGTCATTGCAACGGATAAACCCCGGCACGTTCTTCTTTCTGACACACGTTTGCACGTTTCGTTCAAACTTCCAATCAAATGCAAACACGTGTCCGTGTCATGATGAAAACCTTTTCCCGCTCAAGGTTTTCTCTCTCTAAAATCTCTATATAAACAACTTTTGGTTTATATTTTATCTTTTACGCGATCAAATCTTCCTCCGCAAGAAAAGAATTACTGTTGCATTTGTGCTCTCAAATCTTCAAAGAACTGTTCATCATCTTCTTCATCAAACATCAAGGTTAATATGTTCTTATTTATTACCAAATGCTTAACTTGTTTCTGATCTTATCATTGTTCTAAACAAGATCAAACAAAAGAACTTCTTAAAAATAAAATCATTTCTTTCATGGTTTTATGAAAACAACCATTTCATGGTTGTTCTTCAAGTTTTAAATCTAAATCTTAAACTTGTTCTTTATTCGTTTCCAGAATCTAATTTCTTCATAGAAATCTGGATAACAAGATTCAATGAGTTTTACATTTCTGTCAAAAATCATGAAAAACCCTAATCTTCATTAAGACATTTATGTCTGAATGAAATGGACAAAATTTGAAACATCTTAATGGAAATTTCTTTCCACATTAAGATAATTCTTATTTGTTAACATCTTTGGTTGAACTGATAATACAGAGAAATGGCAACTTCAAAGATCAATGTTACCGCTGAGAACATCTCCGCTGACTCTGAGGAAGTGGAAATCATCAAAGCCCCTCAGGTTAAATTCAAGCTGGATCAACTAGATTGGACCAAGGTCAACAACCTCTCTGCGCTTCTCGAGTTTCCTCCTCGAAAGCAAGTCACACATCTGGATGATGCTGTGAATTTCCTGAAAAACTGTTGCATTTCAACAGCCCTGACCATCACACCTCCTGCAAGTCAGCTGCTACTATCCCAGTTCTGGTACTCTGCCAGACACTCTCAGCTACCATCCGCCAAAGATCCCTCCAAAACTATTGATTGCATACTCAGCGATACTGAGTATGGCACAATAAAGATAACCCCCGCAATCATTCGAAAAGCCCTGAACCTTCCCAATGCTACCAAAGAAAAACCGTTTGTTCCATTCCCTGACCATAAGAAGCATGCTGACAGAGAAGAAATCATTGCTTTCCTCGACGCAATGGGTTACATCTGGGAAACTGGAAGGGACAAGAAGCCCGAGAAGAAGCTGACGCTGATAAAGAAGTCCAAAATGCCCAGCGAGATGAATTTCATCTTCGCACACCTGATCAGCTGCATGACAGCGAAGACCGGCTCCTCTGATCAAGCCGCTCAACCTCAGCAGGCTATAGGATACGCACTGCTGAAAGGTCTACATATTGACTGGGCATCTATCATTTATGATGACCTAGTACAAAGAGTAGATTCTGTTGCTGACAGACCTGCATGGGTTCCCTACCCCCGATTCATCAGCGCCATCTTCCAATATGGCCTGAAGGACAGCTATCCTCAAGAGGGTGACCTGAAACTTTCTCAGGTTGGCCCTAAGGTGCTCGATTTCAAACCTGTCGACAATGAGGTACGTCTCTCTACCCTGCTCTCTCTTCTTAACCCAAATTCTTCGACTTATGTGGCTCCTTCAGCGACAATACCCATCGCTGATTCCCCGGCCACACAATCCTCTCCTTCTAAGAAAAGGAAACACTCTTCAACCCAACTTGGTTCCAAAAGGATCAAGAAAACCAAGGAGCAGCCCCAGCAATCCCATGCTGAAGACTCCTCAGCTCATTCTGAAGAGCTGAAGGAAAGTTCCGTGGTACGCTCTGCCACACCCGTGCAAGCCATCCCTCCAATCCAGACTTCAGCGTCTCCAAACGCTGAGGTTAGAAACTTGGAACCTACCCAACCTCCCTCAGTCTCTCAAAAGACTGATGAAGTGATTCTCAGCGATTCCAACGCTGAACTCAGAACCCGAACCCCATTCTTATCCTTCGCTTCTCCCTCCACTCACTTGGACACTCCTCCAAAGATCACTAGAGATGCCATCATTCCAGAACCCACAGCTGAAGCTTCTCAAAGAATGATGAAGAAAGGACCTGCAGAGATCACCATACCTCACCGTACTTTCGAAGAGGATATGGAACATTTTTCAGGAACTTGCAACTTTGACGAGTTCATCAATCCTCCTACAGGTACAAATAAAATCCTATACACTGTAACTAAACCTGAAACTTCTGAGCTTTCCTTTGTTCACAAGTACTTATCTGTTACAGGTCCTAATTTGGGAGACATCAACGCCTCTCTGAAGTCCGTGGAAACCAAGCTGACAAATCTCACCACTACTCTTTCCAACAACTCTTCAGCTATAACAAACGCTGGAGAGAATTTGACAAAGCTGACAACGGTGGTGGAAAAGAAAGCTTCCACAGACGACATCAAGATTGTTGATAAGACTCTCAGCGATTTCGCCAAAGTGCTCGCTGACATCTACACTGACTACACCTCACTCAAAAACTCCGTTTCCTCCATGTCTGGCGAAGTCACAACGCTGAAGACATCGGTTGGAGCCTTAGAGGGTGATATGTCAGTTGTAAAGACTGACTTAGGCTCTGTAAAGACCGACGTTGGTGAGATGAAAACGATGATCCAGCAGCTACTCAATAAGGCAAATACTCCAGCTCCTGAACCGACCCCTGCCCCTGCATTGGAAACTTTCACAGCGACGGATCGCAAAGAGCTGGAAAAGATCAATCCTGCTATAACTGGCCTAGAAGTCAGATTAGCAAAGATTGAAAGCTGTGTGGGTATCTCTGGCCAAGAAGACAGAGAGCCTCCCACAGCTGTAGAGTCTACCCATTCCTCCCCCAGTCATCATGAGAAAGAGGGGGAGAAGAGCGCTGAACATCCCGAGGAAAAGAGCGCTGAACATACCGATGAGAAGAGCGTTGAGGATCTTGAAAAGAGCGCTGAAGACCTTTCCCGTGATGAATCTATCAGGGGAGAGAAGAATGAAGATCTTATCGCTGGACCTCAGGGAGATGAAAACCCTGAGGGAACCGAGAAGCTCGCCTCTGTATCTGAGGGGGAGCAACTCGAAGACGAAGCTGAAGAATCAGAAGCAGAAGATGATGAAGACATCGACATCCCTGATAATGAACCATCCTCCTCTCCAAGGAATGATGATGATGATGACGAAGTTGACGATGACTTCTTTATCATCAAACCTGCCCCAAGGATTAAAGCTCTTAAGGGGATTTCAATAAATGAACCAACATGGGAGCGGACAAAGACAAAGCCCTCAGCCTCTGGCGCTGAGAAAGGCAAAGGCAAAAGCGTCGCTGAAGATGACAATCTGACGATCTTGCTTGAAAAGCCGATTTGTTAGGTACACTAATCATATCTCACTCCATCCCTCCTCTATAAGTTCTACTACCCTTGCCTGCACCTGAACATATTTCTCTTTCTCTTTCTACCCAAATTCTTCTACCCATGTTCTTATTTGTAAGATCGTTGTGTTTCAGCTAGTCCTCTCCCCTGTTTGAGAATGTCGCTGAAGGTTCTACTACTGCGACTTCTCAAATAAAGCCAGCTGCTGCTGATGAAATAATCCCAGTCTTAGATTTGATCTCTGAGACTGATGAACCAGAAGAACAACCTCTCTCGCACAGAAACAGACCTTCCTCAGTTCCTCAATAGCTGAGTGAAGAGGATCAAAAGAGAAGAGAGGAAATAATAAAGCGATTCGAGGATCAGCGAATCATTCTAAGGCGTGATCAACTTCCTTCAGTTCCTCCAAAGTTCAAAATCTCCAAAGCTGAATACCAGGAACACCTTAGAGCTGAACGCCTTATCGCTGAAAGGAAGGAAGCTGAAGAGAAAGACAGAGAATACGCCATCAAGCTTACTCAACGATCAATCAAAGACCCCAAGCTGAAAAGAGTTCCCATTGATGCTCAACGTCAGCTCTGGGATGATGCTCAAGAAATCGTTAGAGAAAAGACAAAGGTCTCTGATACAACTTTGGAATGGGCTAAACAAATGCTGACCTATCGATCAAGACCATCTAAAATAATCAAAGCCAACATCAGAGGAAAAATGTACGTTGATGTTCCTGTTGTTGAAGTGGATGTCTACAGAGATGACAAAACCAAGAAAACCTTCTATGCTGCTTCATTAGAAAAGTTTGGTCTCTCTGAATGGTTAGAAACGAAATTAGCCATTCAGGGATCACGCTCAAAATTCAAAAGCCATGTTGAGATGATCTTAAACAAACAGATCGACTTGCTTTCATCTGCTGTGGATATTCCTCCTACTCTTCCTCAACCGAAGAATGCCTCTGCTAAAAAGAAGAAAGTTTCTGATTCAGGTCCAATCATTCGAAATGAAACAGGTATTGGTTTCTCTCGTGCTGAAGTTCATGGCCCTGATGCTGATCTTTCAATGCTTGACACCTCCCTACCACCTGGAGAAACCTTCATCCCTGGCACAGTGGTAAGTGATCCATATGGTATATTCTTCTTAGACTATGATGAAAATCCTCACTTTCAACGTATCTCTGAGCTCCACATCGCTCCCATCGAACAACTCAGAGATCTCATACACTGGTGTGAAGTCAGACGCGACATCAAAGCTAGACACCTGAAGCCCTTGATTTTTGAAGCTGCTCTGAAGTTAAAGAATCAAGGAGTAAATGTTCCTGACTGGATGATCCCCACTAAAAAGACCCTTGATGAACTTCTCATTAAGGAAGAACCCTTTGAAAACTGATATAATCTCCTTTTTCTCTATTGTATCAGTTATCCTTCTGTACTTGTAATTTATTTCGCTTGTACTTGTAATCTTTCTGTTCTTCATTGTAACCTGATTCAATATTTTAAAGAAAGATTTCAGCGAATGTACTTTACTCCATCAGTATTGAAAAGATCCCAGAAAACAGTAAAAGGGACAAATATTTTATGAGTTCTTTTTATCCTTATGTTTTCATTAAATAGCAATTTTCTTTGTTGCTATGTCATAATCAAATAGGGGGAGATTGTTGATCCAAACCCTCAGTGATTTGATAATGACCCTCTCTTATATACTTAGTGAAAATTGTAAGTAAACAATATGTATCAGAGTTTCACTATCGCTGATAAGTACTAAGATCTTACAGTACCGCTGATAGGAACTCTCGCTCTTTAAATTAAACATTCAGCGAACACTGCTCACCATTAATGCTCTGAGTCTATTCAGTCATTATGATGATCGCTGATAAGTTAGTTGTTTACTTATGATCCCTGAAGACAAGTTTCACGTCAACAAAGGTTCTACGCTGAAGTCGAAGATCAAGCTCAAGAACCAGCGACAAGTCTCCTAATGAACTGATGCGGATCAGCGAAGACTCAGATTTGTCCACTCAACGTGAAGTATCAAGTACAAGACTTCAGCTATCGCTGAACTTTATCATTCGCTGAATAGAAAATGATAATCGCTGAATCAACGAAAGCTGATCATGAAGTCCTCCGTACAAAGTACTTTTGTCTTAACCACCCTTGCACGACTCCGTACGAAATGTCAGAAAAGAACCTCCGAAAATCTGAAATCGTACAACCACTCTGATACTACACTGTTCATCCTTACGGCTACTAAGGTTGTCATCAAAAGTCAATGACATGCAACCAACCAGCTGATGACACGTGTAAAGTATATACTGACTTGCATTAAATGCATGCAGTATATAAAGAGATGAACTCACTTCATTTGAAGTAACTTGCTAACTCTGGACAAGTTCAAATTTCTTATCTCAGATAGGTTATTATTAGTAATTTCCTTATCTCTCTTAGTGCAAGAAACCTTAGTGTTCCAACTTGTTTAGATTTAGGTTTATCCTTAATCTTGTCTCCGCAACAAGCTGTAAATTGTTAATGATTTATCAATAAACAATTTAGAAAAGTAAAATCTGTGTGTTTGTATTCAACCCCCCCTTCTACAAACTTGTATAGGCCTTCGGGACCAACACTTGGAAAATTTGATACCCTTACAGATTTTCTAGAAGAGTGAGAAGAAGAGGAAGGTTGGGACAGATTTCCCT
Source organism: Saussurea involucrata (assembly GCA_033807775.1). NCBI lineage: Eukaryota > Viridiplantae > Streptophyta > Magnoliopsida > Asterales > Asteraceae > Saussurea > Saussurea involucrata. Next base: position 24,110,012 of record CM066324.1, read on the forward strand.
CAGAATTGGAACCCAAATTTTGATCATTAACAGTTTCAACATTAGCATCACATGGCCGACTGGCAGCCACATCGGTGCTACTCAGTGGCTACCAACCTATATTTTGTTCAAGGTCACTTCTAGATGGCATGGATGTGCCTTGATTAATGTAGTCATTTGACCCGCTTGGAGGCAACTTACTATCAGCTCTACTAGGGCTACCTAGTTGACTATGGTCACTAAGAGTTTCATCTAAGAAGGGGTTCTCACTTTCATCATTGGAGGTGAATCAATACAATCATCAGTAGTTTCATTAAAATAATCAAAGAAATTTAGGGTATTTAAGTTTCCATTATTTTGCTTAAATTACTTATCCGAACTCATCTTATATGGGAAAACGTTTCATAAAATTTCACGTCATGAGAAATTAAAATTTTCTTTGAGTCCAAGCTAAAAAGTCTATATCCCTTTTGGGAATTGCATATCCCAATAGAATACACTTTTCAGATCTAGATGAAAATTTATCAGACAAATTTGGTATTACAGCAAAACACAAACACCCAAAGTTCCTAAGATGAGTAAGGACAAGTTTAAAGCCATGGACAAGTTCATAAGGACACTTACCATTTAAAATATATGCAGGGGTCCTATTTATCAAATATGTAGCCGTAAGAATACATTCACTCCACATGTTAAGAGGTACACCCCCTAAAACATAAGAGCTCTAGCTACATTAAGTAAGTGTCGATGTTTGCGTTCCACCACCCCATTTTGTTGTGGTGTAAACAAAAGAGGTTTGATGGATGATGCCTTTGTTTTTAAAATAAGAGTTAAAGTTTGGAATTGGTAAATTCAGTCCCATTGTCACTTCTAAATATTTTGACAGTTTTTTCAAATTGAGTGGCAATAAGGTAGCGTTTGGTATGCAGACTGGATGATATAGGACAAAACTGGACAAGACGGGACATAACTAATTTTCTGTTATGCATTTGGTACGACTAGAACAGGACATGACAAAACTGTTAAAATGACCAAATTGCCCTAGAATATAGATTAATATTTTTCATCACGTAATAATTATAAATAACATAAAATCAATTAAATAATAAACTATTATATACATCAAAATTAAAGTAAATTATATAAATCACATTTATGTAGTTTTATATAATATATAATTTTTTTTAAAATGTTTGCAAAATATTATATAAGACAGGTCTGGACATTTTATATAATATATAATTTTTCAAAAAATGTTTGCAAAATAATTTTTATATAATATATAATTGAAAATGAAGGGTAAATGTGTCATTTTATGCTTAGTCCCATGTTGTTCCATCTTTTTTGGTGGAACAAAAAATGACTCATTTTGTCCCATGAAAATGGATTTTAGTCCCGTCTTGTCCCAACTTGTTTTAGTCACATGTCATACCAAATGCAGTACTATTTTTTTGTCTCATCCCGTCACATCCGGTCTGCGCACGAAACGCACTCTAACGTTCACAAACTCAATTATGTAATCACCAACTTCATGTTTTCCTTTCAACAAATAAACCCACACAACACGGATAAAGTCATCAACAATAGTCAGAAAATATTTGTACCCTTCCCTACTTTGAACATGATAGGGTCCCTAGACATCCAGATGGACAAATTCCCCAAGACATTTAGTTTTACGGTCACTTAAGATAAAATTTATCCCGAGTTTGTTTTGCTTTATGGCAAATCTCATATGCAATGGGAATCACAAAGACTCGTGCATGTGTGAAAGAATAAATTCTATCTATTAGGCTCAAAGATTGACTTAACCTGGGACGCAAGTTAAAATCAATTGACACAATGATAAGAATATGAAGTTCGGAGACCGGAGCTGATGTCTTCCTGTTTCAATATCTAAGACCTCCGAGTGAGGAATAGATAGATTATGTGCTAAGTCCCCGTGAATATATGAAACAAGCATCTGTTGTGAGATACTTGAGTGGATGGGTGGGGTGACACGAGTTATCGACACTGGGTCCATGTCTGTTTCAATACTCATCTCCAAAGAACGAGAATGAATAGATTGTGTGGTTACCCGGATAACTGACTCGGTTTGGTAAGGACCAATAATTCTTTTAAGTCCTGTCACAGCCTCACCATTTATTCTTTTCTCTCCAAACTCATCTATCATCTAGACCCCTCACTGATGTCTAAAAGGATGTGTTTCTTGGGTAGGTCCTTCCGGTTCTGGCTTGACCATAGAAACAATGTAATTCCTAACACTCATTTCATGCAACGAGTAGAACAATATAGTAAACAGTTGAAGTACGAGTTCTAAACTGATATGTTTAGAAGTCATAGCATTTAAGTACGAGTCCTGATCTGAGGTGATCAGAAGTCATAACATTTAAAAACGAGTTCTGAACTGAATTATTCAGAAGTCATTAAAAACATTTGAAATATAGAATTTCAAGAAACAAAATCAAGCGCTAAACAGAATGACTCAGTAAGCACAGTGTTTACAAGAAAGAGACAATGATCAGAAAGTTTAATTGTGAAGAACAAGTCACAATTAACATATCAGATAAGAATTGAATCATTTGACAAGAAATAGCGAACTTTGAAAACAACTGGGAATTCAAACGAGTGTATTTCCATCGAAAAATCAACAAATAGGAGAGACATGGAAATAACTAAGTCAAGAAAATGACACGTAGCAATCATGGAAGTTAAAATTGGAAAATAACAAACACAAGTTAGTTATTCAGAATTAATTGCCACGTTCTTTGAATTCAGTTGAAGTTCACTTACCTTTCATATGATAGTACTCCCCCTCAAAATTGGCATAACCTTTGAATGATGTCATGTGAAAAATTGTTCATAACTGAGCGCACATGACATACCTGCAAAACAGATTATACAGATTTTGGTATCCATCCATTGATGGATCCTTGACGGTTAGATGCCCTATGAGGACCTGGGATACTATAAGTACCATACCAATACTTAGCATGGTCTTTCCTCACAAAGTCACTTGTTCCACAATAAGAACAACACAGCTTTTGTGCAGATAAGCTGATCAGTTTATTAACAGAATAAACTCGATCAGTCTTCACAAAAGGTTTAGCGTGGAAAGCTGTGTTGTTCTTGTCACTTTTAACAGAGACGGGTGACTTTGGAGCCGGAGTGGTTCCTTTAACTCTCCACTCCATTTTTACTTTCTTGAAAGATGGATTATCTTTATTATCAACACGAGAATTATAGAAAAGATTGGAAGGTCGAATCTGATCTTTTGAAGAATTAGTTGATTTGACAAAAATCTATGAATCAGATTTAACCTTTTGTTTCTTCAAAGACTCGGTAGTTAATTCAGATAATCTCTTTGTAAGCTTAGAAATCTCGAACTGAAAAACCTTTCTCTCTTTTGAAAAATCATCTTTTAAACATTTGGCTCTAAAACCCTTAACTTTCCCTTTCTCAGATTCTTTGATTAGAACGTCTAATTCTTTTTCTAAATCAGATATTTTCAAAGAGAGTTCTCCATTCTTTTTAGAAAACGATTTGCGTTCAGTTTCAAACTTTTCTCTTTCTAAAATCAACACTTTTTCAAAGTCGGAGATTTGTGTTGGAAGTTTTAAACACATAAGCTCAAGTCTCTTTTTCTCTTCAAGAGAGGTGGATGAAAAACCAGATTGCTTTTGAATAAGCAGTTGTCTTTCTTTTTCAAAACTTACCTTCTTTTTTTCAAAAACCTATTCAAGAGTAGATAGTTTACTTTTCAGCTCAAGGTTTTCACAGTTCAGGAGTTTACGTTTCTCTTCTTCTTCAGCCAGCTTCTCAGAACTGTTCCAGATTTGAGATTTCAATTCCTTCAGTTCTTTGACGTACTTGCTGATCAAATCATCTTTCTGCTTGATATTCTTTTCATATAGTCTTGTTTGCTCTTCATATTTATCCTGATTAGCATGGCAATGCTGCTGGAAGGATCTGGAGAGCTGAGCCACTGATTTCTTAAAGGCTGTGAATTCATCATCAGAATCACTGTCTTCTTTTCCCGCAGGTGACTTGGATGCAAACTTCTTTTCGCTTAGAATCTCCATCACCTCATCTTCGTCTTAACAAGTTGCTTCAGACTGAGATGAATAAGACATTATTACCTGAAAAATTTGATCTTTAATCGGTGTTGTTTTGAAGAACCAAAAATTTGTGGAAGAAAATATCAAAAATTGAATCAGAAAAACAAATTTATAAAATAAATTTGCTTTAAAAATTTTAAATCTGATTATGGTTGGAACGAACGAAATCAAACTTCGAGACTGAAACTAATCAATAATTGCCAAACACAACTTACCGGATGGAATAGTAAAATTGTGACTTGCCGGACAACAAAAAACTTACCGGGTAGAAAGCAACTTACCGGACGAGGAGTGCTTACCGGATGATGATCGATTCCGGATAAAGAGTGGATTACCGGATGGGATTGTTTCCGGAAGACGGTACTTACCGTATGACACTTACCGGATGAAGAGCACACCCACAAAAACTTTGATTAAAAAATCAACAAGTCAAACTAAAGTTGGCAACACATATTTAAGTTAAGTATCAAACATATGAGTATGGAATATGTATGCTACGATGGTGAGGCTGAAAGCATGCTGATGAAAAAAACTATCAAATACGAAAATAAAAGCAAAAAGAATTAGCATGCCATGTGTGTGAAATATGAATGAAAAAAAAAATCGATGCATGTGACGGTCAAATGAATAAACAAACCGGTCAAATCTTGTGTGCGAAAAGTGGAAGCTTCCTCCAAAAGACTCTTTTATCCGGGGTAATGTGAGAGAGCCGGTAAATAGAAATTTCATCCGGAAAGTAAATCAGATATCACCCGGAAACTTTGGACAACAAAAAAAAATTATCCGGTAAATAGGTGGGTATCCGGGAAGTGTGTGTTATCCGGACAAAATTGGTACTCGGAAAGATTGAGGTGTCCGATTAAATTTACCTGGAAACCAAAATCAATCCGGATGATTTGTCCGGATAGTGATGAGAAATTAGGAAACTTACCCGGAAACTTGATGTTTTATCCGGACACTGCGGTTGGGTTTTGCAAATCGGATCTGGGATCGATAGGGTTACTTGAATTCACTCTTGTAGGGTTAGATTTTGACCAAAAATACAAAAACAAACACACCAAAATCGATTCCTGAGCAAATTATATCCAATTTTTCAATAACCACAAGAAAGATTGAAGAACACCAAAACTCAAGATTTGATTTTTAAATTGCACGATTAAAAAAACTTTGAGATATGATGTAAACGCAGATAAACAGCAGATATAAACGAGTCAACAATCGAGATTTAACACATAAATTATTGAATCAATAAAAGAACTTTGCAAACCCGATTGAAGAACGATTTTCTTCAATAAAAACTGTTGTATTTCGATGAAAATATGGGAGACTTCTGGGCGTCGAATGATTAATCCAACCGGTCAGAATGTGAAACACGATGTCCCGAGGCTACTGTCCAAAAATCGCAACGTTCCGACGGTTCAATCTCCGGGAATAGGCAAAACGGCTGACTGTGATTTTCCAGAAAATTTTCTGCGAATTTTCTTGCCTTTTCTCGCTTTCGTTCGATTTCTTTCGTATCTTCAAATCACCGATTCTGCTCTGATACCAATTGTTAGACCCATATTGATCAGGTAACAACGATTCAATGAGAAACAACAAGAACAGATAATGATTTCAACTTGTCATCTCTCTCATATTCAAGAATTAAGATAGTTACAAAATGTTTGAATGGAAATCAAACTATCTCTCTCTAAACAACTAAGCTCTCGATGAATATGTGAATCGTCTATGATCGGCTAATGAAACTCTAACCTAATTCTAAGATGAAGGAAACCTTAAATACCTAGGTCTTTAAGCAACAAGGCCCATGGCCCATCAAGCTAATCTAAGCCCATTTAAGATTAAAGGCTTTTACAAATAATTAAATAAACTCTATAATTAAACACTATAATTATCTATATATCTTTCTAATATGTAGGACATTTATTGTTCTAACACATAGCCTCATTTACTGTTGCTTACCTAGTTTGCACTCCTACTGATAGATCTCCTATCACTTGATGTATATGATGGTCTTTTATCCATTTATTTGAACTTGGAAGCACATCAATATCTGAAAGATTATTGTTTGCATCATTCTCATCCCTTACCGCATGTAATTCTAAACTCTCTCTTTGCTCTAAAAATTGTTGAGGTGTAGCATCTAAGTCCAAATTCTGAGTAGTAGAGTCAGAATTCTGAGTAACTTGTTCAGAATTCTGAGTACATTGTTCAAAATTCTGAGTACCAGACTCAGATAATTCACCAATTGTATCTATTAAAGCTGGACATTCTTCAGATAGACCAGAATCAGATATCACAGTAGTTCCTTGGACCTCTGAGCTTTTCTCTTTTATCTCTTGAATCATTTTAGGATTTTCATAATCTGCATAAGTTTCAGAAGTTAGTTCCAGAAAAGCATCCTTAAACAATAAACTGAGTTTTGAACAATTAGGATTAGAATCTGATTCAGAAGTCTTTGTTTTTTTCTTATTCTGATTGAGTTCTGAACTGTCTTGATCATAAATCTTTAATCTTGACACATCAAATGTAACATTAATGCTTTCCATAATTCTCTTGGTTCTTTTGTTGTAGATTCTGAAAGCTTTGGAAGTTAAGGAATAACCAACAAAGTATCCTTCATCTGCTTTCTTGTCAAATTTACCAAGATTTTCTCTATCCTTGAGAACATAACACCTGCAGCCAAAAATATGAAAACAAATTATTAGTGCCTTTCTATTATTAATCAGTTCATATGCAGTTTTATTTAATCTTTTATTGATCAAAGTCCTGTTCTGAGTAAAACATGCAGTGGCAATTGCTTCAGCCCATTAGAAGGTTGGAAGATTGGAATATGCCAACATGGTTCTAGCAGCTTCAACGAAAGTCCTGTTCTTTCTTTCAACAACTCCATTTTGTTTAAGACTTTTGACAGCAGAAAAATTATGAGAAATCCCAGTGCTTTGCAGAAAGTTCTGAAGAGTCTCATTTCTGAATTATGTTCCATTGTCACTCCTAATCTTCTGAACTGGAAGTTGCATTAATACTCGAATCCTTTTGATGAAGTTAATCAATACTTCTGCAACCTCAGATTTTGCTCTTAAGAATTTAACCCATGTATATCTAGAATACTCATCAACAATGACAAGCATGTACTTCTTCCCACCCATTGACTGAACTGCTATAGGACCACATAAGTCGATGTATATCATCCCTAATGGTGATTTTCATGAAGAATCCATCTTCAACTTATGAGAGCTTTTCTTCATTTTGCCCATCTCACATGCTGAACACAAAGATTCCTTTTCAAACTTAATTTTTTGCAGTCCTTTAACCAACTTTTTGCCAACTAAATTGCTTAATTCCTTAAAGTTCAAGTGAGAACATCTTCTGTGCCATAACCAACATTCATTGGCAGTTGCATTTGATAGTAAACATACAGGGGTCAATGCTTCGACTTTTGAAAAATTAACCACAAATAGATCCATGTGTCTTTTAGCCCAAAACACCTTGATCCCATTCTCACTTAGAATTAAACAACCTCTTATGCTGAACTTGATCTCACAAAGGCTATCCAAGAATAGACTAATACTGAACATATTATGCTGCAATCCTTCCACATAGAACACCTTTTGAATGGTTAAATCTCCTTTTGTTAAATCACCATATCCTCTAACATGCCCTTTACTGTTGTTTCCAAAATTAACTGTTCCTCCAGCCTTTTATGTAAAATTTGTCAATGAAGGCTTGTGACCTGTCATGTGTCTTGATGCTCCTGAATCTAAAAACCACACATGACAGCCCTGTAAAAACAATTACTTAGATTTAGGTACCCATATCAGAATGGGTCCCTTTTTGTTAGCTTCAATAAAAGTTTTAACTAAAGTACCTTTAACTCTCCATTCATAATTTTCTTTTAAGCACCATTTTCCTTGTATTTTTATGAAATCATAATATATTTTCTTTGAAAAATCATTTCTCTTCATTTTGAAAACTTTGGGTTGGGATTGAGAAACATTAATAGTCTTCTTGTCTGAATTCTTTTTTACTTTAGATTTGAAAGATGTTTTTGAATTTTGAGTCTTATGAGTAAGTTGAAATGATTGATTACCACATTGAACACATTTAAGATGCTTTCTTGCAAGAGACAATAAATCTGAATGAAAAGACTTTTCACTTTTATTAATGGTATTCAGATTACAATTGCACGTATTACAAGAACTACTTATTTTGGATTCGGAAGTAGTATTCATGGAAATCTTCTCAGAATTCTTTTTCAAGTCATCTTTCCCTTTGCACTCTTCTCTTTCTGAAACATTTAACTTTATAGAATTACTAGATACTTTAGATGATTCACCAAACTCAGAAGTACTTGTTTCATTAAAGAATTTTTCATTTTCCTTTAAGGCTTTAATCTTAAAAAGATCATACTCAGATTTAAACTTCTCAAGCTCATTTATTTTCAAGATATAAGTTTTGTTTTCTTTTAAGACTTCTCTAAGTTTAAAATCAACATCACAAAAGTCATTTTCAAGTTCATCACAACTTTTTCTTAGTTCGTCAAGCTCTTGATTAACCAGTTTAAACCTATTTTCATGTTCTGAAAAACGTTCTGACTCTGAGTTCTGAATAGTGTCATCAGAACTTTGAACTGACTCAGAACTCTAAGTAGACTCAGAATTCTGACTGACAGACACAGAATTCTGACAGACAGACTATGAATTCTCTTTGTTTTCAGAAACCTTACATGCTTCATTAAAGAATACATTCTCAATGTCAGTAGGAAAAACTTGGTTTTTTATCTTTATAACTGACATTCAGAGAATTATACTTGAATTTAGCAGTATTGTATCTTGGTTTCTCTTCAGTTGGTTTTGAAATTTCTATCTTAACCTTTTCTTCTGAAATTTCTGATTTTTCGACTTTTGGTTCAGAAATATTTTCCTTTACTTTTTCAAAATTTGATTTCTTTAAATTGTCAGAACTTGTTATTGAGCTTGCTGGTCTCACAAACACTTCAACCAAATCTGGGATTTCTGGTTTAGGACCTTTTAATTCCTCAAAATCATAAAGATTCATTGGAGCCTTTTTCAAAATAGTATTTTCTTCTAAACCCAATCCTATTTTTGGATTGTAAAATCTTGTATCTTTAACATTGTTTGAGAGAATAATTAAATGTGTTGAGTTTGACCTCTTTTTAGATTAAGATCTTCCAACTCTTTAAGTTTTGTATACAAATTGTTAGGACCATAAATGTCCTACATCTGAGAAAGATATATAAATAATTAAATAGAGCTTAATTAGATTTATTATTATTGTAAAAGCCTTAATTTTTGTTAATTGGGCTTAACTTTGTGTTTAATGGGCTTTGACCTTGTTGTCTAAGGCCTAGGTATATAAGGTTAGTGTTAACCTCAGTTTTAGGTTAACGATTCATTAGAGAGATTAGAGAGAGCTTATTGTAAGAATTGTTCCTTTACTTTGATTGGATGAATACGAGAGGGATGACGAGTTAAAATCATCAATTGTTCGTGTTCATATCCATTGATTATATTGTTCCTGATAAATCTAGGACTAACAATTGGTATCATAGCCGAATCGGTGATTTGAAGATACGAAAGAAATCGAACGAAAGCAAGAAAAGGAACAAAATTCGTAATGAAGTTTTCTGGAAAACGCAGCGAGCCGTTTTGCCTATTTCCGGAGATTGAACCGTCGGATCGTCGTGATTTTTGGACAGTAGCTTCGGGACATCTTGTTTTACATTTTGATTGGTTGGATTAATCGTTTGAGGTCCAGAAGTCACCCAGATTAATCTCGATAGACTGCAGTTTTATTGAAGAAAATCGTTCTTCAATTGGGTTTGCAAAGTTCTTTCATCGATTAAATATTTTTCTGGTATATCTCGATTGTTTAATTGCTTTAATCTTGTCTTTATTTGCGTTTACAAGGACTCAACGGTATTAATTTTTCAAGTTAAAAATCAAATCTTGAGTTTTTGGTATTCTTCAATTTTTTGTGGTGATTATTGGAAAATAGGATAAATTTTGCTTAGAAATCGATTTGGGTGTGTTTGTTTTTGTGTTTTTGGTCAAAATCTAACCCTACAGGAGAAAAATCAAGCAACCCTATCGATCCTGATCCGAATTTTTCCAACCAGCCGCAGTTACCGGGTAAGTTTTTCTGATTTCATTCACTTTCCGGGTAATATTAAGTTACCGGGTGAATTTTCTTTGGTTCCCAGATGAAAGATTACCTTTCCGGATAACCTTTTGTTCCAAGTTACCGGAAGCTTTCTACTTTTCGGGTGATTTGTTTCGTCCGGTAACCTCACACACATGCACTTTCCGGATGAAACTCTTTGCACCCGGTAACCTTATTTTTGCATCTCTTCCACAGCCTCTTTATTTGACCGCATGTCTTTCGTTTGACCATTTCACAAACCACCGTCATTCACTTTCATACATCATTGTTTGATTTAAGTTTTCTACATATTTCATCATGCATGCATCTATGCTGTCACATACATCCATATGCATTCACAAGATTGTTGCACATCATTCATCCATTCGCATGACCATATAGATTTTGCATGCATGCTTATTTTTCTCTACCATTCTCAATCTCATGCAACATTTTTCAGTTAATTATTTTTTAATCAAAGTTCATCCGGAAACCATTTTCGTCCGATAAGTTGGGTCTTTTGTGCGAAAACTCTTCATCCAGAATCGATCATCACCCGGTAAACACTTAATCACCTGGTAAGTCACAAATAAGTTTTTGATTGGTAACCAACGTTTATCCGGTAAACCAAACTTCGTCCGGTAAGTTCACTTAAGTTTCATCCGGTAAGTCGCAAATAACTTTTGTCCGGTAAGTGTGTTCATCTGGTAAGTTATTTTTGCGAGAATCTTTTTCACCCGGTAAGTATTCGTCACCCGGTAAGTTTGGTTGTCCGGTAAGCATCCGAAAACATCAATTATCCGGAAAATAACTTTCATCCAGTTTTCTAATCCGGTAAGTTTTGGTTGGTTATTTCTCGTCGGTACCTGAGTTACCGAACGTCTCGTGATTAAAAGTTTTAACGAAAGTTGCAATTTTTCTTATCGATCGATTTGTAATTTTTTTTGTGACGTTTGAGACTTTTTGCGACAGTTTGATCTTATTAGCGACTATTATTCTTTTTGTGATTTATTTTCGTCGTTCTTGATCTAACTTGTTTTGGTTTTCTCGCAGGTTTCATTCTCGAAGATTGATTTTTTCGTTCGAATTGGATAATCAAAATTTAATTTTTGGAAACGAATTTATTTCTTAAATTTGTTTCTCAATTTTTAAATTTTCGACTTCTCTTCCGCAAATTTTTCTTCAAAATAACACCGATCAACGATCATAATTTTTCTGGTAACAATGTCAAGGTATTGCTTCAATCGGGCTTGTGCCGACAGTGAAAGAATGCATGAAGAGACTTTCTAGCGAGTAACTTAATCGAGCAAAAAGTACTTCAAAGAACTAAAGGCACTGGAATATCAAGTGTGCGAATATTCTGAGAAGCTTGCCAAATCTGAAGAAAAGGCAACAACCTTCGAGCCTGAAAACACGGAGCTGAAAAGGAAGCTTTCTGAATTGCCATCACCAGACGAGATAAAGGCACTTGAAAAGAAAGCACATCAAAGAATATGTGAAAAGAATATCAGACAAGCAGATGATTTGTGCAGCAAGTACATCAAGGAGCTGAAGGAACTAAAATCTCAAATCTGGAACAGTTCTGAAAAGCTGGCTGAAGAAGAAGAGAAAGGTAAACTCCTGAACTGTGAAAACCTCGAGCTGAAAAGTAAACTAACTACTCTTGAAAAGGTTTTTGAAAAGGAGAAAGAAAGTTTTGAAAAGGAAAGACAATTGCTTATTCAAAAGCAATCTGGTTTTTCAACCACCTCTCTTGAAGAGAAGAAGAATCTTGAGCTTAGATGTCTAAAGCTTTCAACACAAATCTTCGACTTTGAAAAAGTCTTGATTTTAGAAAGAGAAAAGTTTGAAACTGAACGCAAATCTTTTTCAAAAAAGAATGGCGAACTCTCTTTAAAAATAACTAAGTTGTAGAAAGATTTAGACGTTCTAATCAAATAGTCTGAAAAGATGAAAGTTGAAGGTTTTAGAGCAAAATGTTTAAAAGATGATTTTTCAAAGGAGAGAAAGATTTTTCAGTCCGAGATTTCTAAACTTACAAAGAGATTATCTGGATTAGCAACCGAGACTTTGAAGAAACAAATGATTAAATCTGATTAAAATATATTTTGTTAAATCGAATGATTTTTCAAAAGATCAGATTCGACCTTCCAATCTTTTCTACAATTCTCGTGTTGATAAGAAAGATAATCAATCTTTTAAGAAAGTAAAAATGGTTTGGAGAGTTAAAGGATCCGCTCCTACTCCAAAGCCACTTGTCCCTGTTAAGAGTGAAAAGAACAACACAACTTTCCACGCTAAACCTTTTGTGAAAACTGGTCGAGTTTACTCTGTTAATAAACTGATCAGCTTATCTACACAGAAGTTGTGTTGCTCTTATTGCGGAACAAGTGAGTTTGTGAATAAAGATCGTGCCAACTATTGGTATGGTATAGTTTCCCAGGTCCTCATAGGGCATCTAACCGTCAAGGATCCATCACAAAATGGATACCAAAATCTGTCTAATTTGTTTTGCAGGAATGTCATGTGCGGTTTTAATTCCTAATTCTTTTCACATGACGAACACTTAAAGGTTATGCCGATTTTGAGGGGGAGTGCTATACTATGAAAGGTAAATGAACTTCAAACTGAATTCAAAAACCGTGGTCAGTCATTCTGAATAACTAACTTGTGTTTGTTATTCTCCAATTTTAACTTCCATGATTGCCACATGTTATGTTTCATTGACTTAGTTATTTCCATGTCTTAAATGTTTGTTGATTTTTCGATGGAAATACACTCGGTTGAATTCATAGTTGTTTTTCAAAGTTCGCTATTTCTTGCAAATGATTTCATTCTCATCTGATATATTAATTGTGACTTGTTCTTCACAATTAAACTTTCTGATCATTGTCTTATTTTTGCAACTATTGTGATTACTGAGTCTATCTGTTTTGCGCTTGATATTGTTCCTTGAAACTATGTTATTTAAAAGCAATGACTTCTGAATAATTCAGTTCATAACTCGTTCTTAAAAGCAATGACTTCTGAATAATTCCGTTCAAAACTCGGCCTTAAATGTTATGACTTATGATCATCTCAGATCAGGACTCGTTTTCAAATGTTTTGACTTTTAAACACCTCAGTTTAGAACTCGTACTTCACTGTGTACTTAACTGTTCTACTCGTTGCATGAAAGGAGTGTTAGGAACTACATCGTTTCTATGGTCTATCCAGAACCAGAAGGACATACCCAAGAAACACATCCCTTATAGACTACAGTGAGGGGTCTAGATTGATAGATGAGTTTGGAGAGAAAAGAATATGGTGAGGCTGTGACAGGACTTAAAAGAGTTATTGGTCCTTACCAAACCGAGTCAGTTATCCTGGTAACCACACAATCTATTCATTCTCGTTCTTTGGAGATGAATATTGAAACAGACATGGACCCAATGTCGATAACTCGTGTCACCCCCCCAGCCACTCAAGTATCTCTCAACAGATGCTTGTTTCATATATTCACGGAGATTTAGCACATATTTTATCTATTCCTCACTCGGAGGTCTTAGATATTGAAACAGAAAGACACCATCTCCGGTCTCCGAACTTCATATTGTATTCACTGTGTCAATTGATTTTAACTTGAGTCCCGAGTTAAATCAATATTTTGAGCCAATCAGATAGAATTATTTTCTTTCTCACATGCGCGAGTCTTTGTGATTCCAATTGCATATCTTCGTGATATTGCCGGGACAGTTTGGGAAATTAAATTTTTAAAAAAAAAATTAGTGATAACTGGAAGTCCTATCAGAGATACCCCTTTGCCAGCTCTGAACATAGGCCACACAATTTTTTAATTGTTGTGATAACAGTTACTTATGTGTTTCTGTGTTAGTTGATTACCCTGATTACTTACTGTTTTATCTGGATTTGTTTTTGCTACTCGTTACTATTGTCTTTGAACGTGCATGATGCTCCAGATGCTCCTACTCATCATGAGGAGGAGAAAGGGTACATATTCAAAGACACGTATTATCAAGTTGAGGGGGAGTAAAGAAGTCCCCATGCAAAAGCCGAGGGGGAGTAAAGAAGTCCCCATGCAAAAACCAATGGGGAGTAACAATCAAGTTCCGAAATCCGAAAAGACTTCAAAGTGCTTACAAGTGATCAATTCTTCTCATCGTTTATCAAGTGGTGCTCGCTTCAAATTATCTCCTCCATCGAGCATATTGGTTCTACAAGTTCTTAAAGCTGAAAGCAAATTCAACTCGCGGTTCAAAGAAAGAGTCGTTGAAGATATGAAGATAAGACCTATATTCAAGGGGGAGCGTCGAAAGACATGAAGACAAGCAACATCATTGCATTTCAAAGGTTCAAAAGGAAGAGAAGATCAAAACTTGAAGATTTCAAGACTGATTTTTATTTATATATCTTTAGGGGGAGATTGTTAGGACCATAAATGTCCTACATCTGAGAAAGATATATAAATAATTAAATAGAGCTTAATTAGATTTATTATTATTGTAAAAGCCTTAATTTTTGTTAATTGGGCTTAGCTTTGTGTTTAATGGGCTTGGGCCTTGTTGTCTAAGGCCTAGGTATATAAGGTTAGTGTTAACCTCAGTTTTAGGTTAACGATTCATTAGAGAGATTAGAGAGAGCTTATTGTAAGAATCGTTCCTTTACTTTGATTGAATGAATACGAGAGGGATGACGAGTTGAAATCATCAATTGTTCGTATTCATATCCATTGATTATATTGTTACCTGATAAATCTAGGACTAACACAAATTCTTCCTTTCATTGAGCAACATTTCCACTTTAATGGACAAATCACCTTTTTCTCCTTTTACTTCTGAAAGTTCATTTTGTAAACCAGATATCTTTTTCAAAAGGTCTGAATTCTCTTTTCTGACTTCCTGTTTCTCAACCTCAATTTCCTCAAATCTCACCTTAAACATTTCTTTTTCTTGTCTGAATTTGTTAACCATAATTCTTTCACGTTTAATCTGTTTTCTGAGGTTAACAAATTCAGATTTAATGTTTCCAATTTGAATCATCAAGACTAGAGTGTACCTCAGCATAAGACTCAGAACCAGCTTCATCATAGTCTGAATCATTCTCATCATTCATTTTGGCCATGTAGCTCTGCATTTGTGAAAAATGAATGCCGTCTTCTTCATCTAATGAGTAGTATATACAATTTTCCTCTTTAGCCAAAAGAGCAATCCCACTATCTTTTGTTTTGGCTAACTGTGATTTCTTGACATAGTACTCATAGTCTTTTACCACCTTTACCTTACATTCTCTTGCAAAATGACCAGGTTTCCCACACTTGAAACACAAATCCTTTTATTTCTTCTCTTCCTTCTCTTCTCTTTTCTCATACCTCTTCTCTTCTCTATCATCCTTCTTTTTATATCTATCTTCTGAACTCCCCTGTCCATCCCTTCTGAATTTACCTTCTTCATATTTCTTCTTTCCAAACCTCTTGTTGAAAGTCTTGGTGAACAAGTCCAACTTCTCTACTATCATCTTCATATCAGCATCCTCATCAGACCCTTCTTCCTTTTCTGATTCCACTTCTACATTTGGAATTTCAGAAAGAAAAGCAAACTTCTTATTTGTCTTGCTAGCCTTGTATTTTCTTTCAGGCATAAAAGCCAACTGTTCTGATACAATATTCTTTTCTTCATCATTTTGTTTTACAGAATCTCTATGCTGATTTAGAATGCAAAACAAGTCATTCAAATCTTCCTCACACATGTTTCTATTCATCTGTAAACTTATGGCAGAAGTCGACCATTCTGTATTAAGACTATTCATAAATTTGTAATCGATTTCTGACTTGGTTTTCTTCAAACCATTCCTTCTGAGATCATTCAAGATTGTACATAATTTATTATATGTTTGTGTCAGAATCTCACATTCCTTGGCTTTGAACTTTTCATATGCATTAATGCACTGATTCAACTTTGTCTGAATGGACTTTGTCGTACCCAACATCTGCTTCTCCAATTCATCCCACATCTCCTTAGCAGAAGTTCCACTATCAATTCTGTTCAAGATGTCATTTGTAATAGCCAAAGTTAGCAGAGTAACAACCCTTTTATCTATTGCATGTCTTTTCTTCTGTGCTTTTGTATACCGTGATACGACCTTCTTGACTCTTGAAGCATGGATCTCAGGTGTAGTATCTGTTGCAGGAACACCAGCGATTTCAATATAAACCTCTATCGGACCTTCACGAATTGAGATCATTAGATTTTCATCAATATTATCCATAAATTGAATAATCACGATCTTCCATTGTTGATATTCTTCAGGAATTAGAACTGGGGGTTTTGTTTTAGATCCCATGGAGAGAAATTCCTTGGATGACATGATTGTAAGACAATTTAAATCGATTTAACAAAAATCAAATTCAAATTTCTTGATCAGCGAACACAAAGAATTCAAGAACTCAATGAATTCAAAAATTACAAGTAGTAGCGGAATTCAAATTTTATCAAACAAATCAAGAAATCTTCAAGAACTCGAATCTTCACAGATCTTGAATGAATTTGTTGTTGACTGACTCTGATACCAATTGTAGGAACCAGATTGATCTTACAACCAAATTAACAATCAAGAACACAATCAAATCATAGAAATATTGAGAATTGATGCCAAATGCTTTGTATTCAATAGAGAATGAAGTACATATCTAGAGAGAGAAATCTCTCAAAGATTACAAGACAGAATACGAAAGTTAGTTAGCTTACAGTTTGCTAACAACTATATATACTGTAAGGAAATACTAAAGCTACAGTACATATACAAAACAGACCATTAGAACAATGACACATGTTCTAATATGCTAGCTATCAACAGAATTACAAAGATAGAAAATGTCTAAGTCATAAGTTCTGAACCACTAGTTCATAACTTCTGAACACTATTCTGATAAAGTATATTCAGAACTAACACTTGAGCGCATGAACATTTTCTTCTTATTCAGAACTTCTGAGTTCTCCTCCTCAGAAGTCTGAGTCTTCTCATCAGATTTGAACACTTAGCACTTGACAAATACTTTTCATCCAGAACTTATAAGTTCTCCTTCTCAGAAGTCTGAGTCTTCTCTTCAGACTTTTATACTTAGGTTTTTGACAAACTTCAGATCTAACATAACTGTATGCAAAGTTGCATATGTGGATAGCCTTAGCACAATCTTCTCAGTGTAAGCCAACTTTCCGAAACAGGTTTTGATGTTATGTTCAAAAGAACCTTTTTCTCCATGCAAGGGGAAGACACAGGAGTAGAACTTCTGCGTGCCGAAAGAAAAGGTGATCTATACCTTATGAACTTCAGTGTCAAGAACAAAAATTGTCCTGTCTTGTCGCTTGCAAGAATGAAGAAGCTTGGTTATGGCACAACAGGTTCTGCCATCTTAACTTCCATACTCTAGATAAACTTGTTAAGCTTGATGTAGTTAAAGGTTTGCCCAATGTTAAATTTAACAAGGATCATTTGTGTTCTGCCAGCGAAATGGGAAAGCTCAAGAGAGCTTCCCATAAAGGCAAGACTGATGTGTCTTGCACTAGGCCTCTATACATGCTTCATGTTGACCTCTGTGGTCCCATTGCTACACAAAGCCTAGGTGGCAAGAAATATATGCTAGTGTTGATTGATGAATATTCAAGGTATACATGGGTGGAATTTGTCCGAAAGATGTTCCAAACATCTTGATTAATCTACTGAAAAGAATCCACGTTCTTTATGAGTGCAGGATACAAAAGCTAAGAAGCGACAATGGAACAAAATTCAAGAACTCTGTCATTGAAGATTACCTTACAGAAGAAGGCATCTCGCAGAACTTCTCAGCTGCATGCACCCCACAACCGAATAGCGTGGTCGAATGAAAAAATTGCATACTTGTGGAGGCTGCAAGAACAATGCTCACAAAATCTGGATTGCCCCCATCTTTCTGGGCAGAAGCTGTTTCAACTGCTTGTTTCACCCAGAATCGATCAACAATAGTGAAGAGACACATGAAAACACCATACCATTTGATCAACCAAAGGAGACCAAATATCAAGTTCTTTCATGTTTTTGGATGTAAATGCTTTGTCCTCAATGACAGAGAAGCTCGAGGGAAGTTCAATGTGAAGGCAGATGAAGGTAAGTTCATCGGGTACTCTGCCACTTCTAAGTCTTACAGAGTCTACATTATGTAGACCCGGTCAATCGTGGAGAGTATCAACGTTTCTTTTGACGATTCTTTTCAGATGACTTCTCAGCAAATTAGCTCAGAACTTGGACTGAACAAAGAATCCTCTGGCATTTCCTAGGCAAGAGAAGCATATCTTCTGTACAAACCAGGATTCAATCTTACAATCAATTATGAACAATTAAACAGAGAATTTGATCAAACATCCTTGTATTCGATTAAGAACAGATTACAGATCTAGAGAGAGAATCTCTCAAAGATTACAAAGTGAATACACGGTTATATCAAAGATTAGTTAGCCTACATTTGCTAACTCCTATATATATACTGTTAAGGAAAAGCTAAAGATACAATACTTATACATCAAAGACTAATAGAACAATTACACGTGTCCTAATTAGTAACAGAATGTAACAGAAAATATCCTAAGACATAAGTTCTGAACATGTTCAGAACTTCTGAATATACTTCAGATTAAGCAACTCAGAACTTCCTTCAAACACTTGGTGATATTTTCTTCTTTATCAGAAGTTCTGAGTCTCCTACACAGAACTCTGACTCTTCTTTTCAACAATCCATACTTGTATTCTTTTCATTACTTCATTCAGAACTTCTAAGTCTTCTACTCAGAACTCTGAGTCTTCTACTCAGATACCAATACTGGTAATCTTTTTAAGCACACATTCAGAACTTCTGAGTCTTGTACTCAAAACGTATGAGTCTTTTGTTCAGAATCAAACACTTAGAAGTGTCGAGGATTCAGAACTTCTGAGTCTTGACAAAACTTCAGATCTAACATCTTCATTTGTTGTTTGAAGAAATGATCCATGATGATATTGATCCCTTTGCTGGAACCCCCAGAGCCTCTGGAGAAACATCTTTTGCTGACCAGACTGATTCAGGTATATCTCTAACTGGTCCCTCAAATACTTCGCCCTCTTCCATTAATCGTACAGATGCAAGTGTCGAGGGGGAGCAAGCAGAAGATAATGTAAGCAAGAATACCACAACAGAGGCACTGGAAATACCAACTCCAGTAACAACAGAGGAATTGATACCAGAGGAGAATGAGGACCCTATCTCAAAATCCTCAGAGGATTCAGTACCAACGCTTATAGAAATACCTCAAGCAGAAACTCCCTGTACAAGCACATAAATACCATCTACAACAGAGGTTGCACCAGAACCATCGTGTGCAACCACAAAAGTTCAACTCCATGATGCAAATGACTATCTCCCAAGGATGTCCAAATGGACAAAGAGTCATCCTCATAGCCAAATAATCGGCGACCCTTCGGACAATGTCAAGACAAGATCAACCACTGCCAATTTTTGTTTCTTTACAAACTTTATCTGTGTGATCGAACCAAAAAAAGTTTCTGAAGCCCTAGATGATCCAAATTTGGTAGAAGCAATGCAAGAAGAGCTTCTCCAATTTGAGAGAAACAAAGTATGGACCTTAGTTCCTCCACCAAGAGGGAAAACAGCTATAGGGACTAAATGGGTCTTCAGAAACAAAAAGGACAAGGATGGGGTGGTTATCAGAAACAAGGCTATACTGGTGGCTAAAGGATACTGTCAGACAGAAGGCATAGACTACGATGAGACCTTTGCCCCTATCGTACGACTCGAAGCTATAAAAATATTCTTAACTTTCGCATCCCAGAGAGGTTTCAAGGTATTTCAGATGGATGTCAAATATGCTTTTCTAAACGAACAGATTCTAGAAGAAGTTTATATCCAACAACCACCAGGGTTTGAAAGTTTAAAATACCCAAACCATGTCTACTATCTTGACAAGGCTCTGTATGGTCTCAAACAAGCCCAAGAGCTTGGTATGAGCGACTTTCAACCTTTCTCCTTGATAATGATATCGAAAGAGGTACTACCGACACAACTTTGTTCTATAAGAGGAAAGGTGGAGAGATTCTACTTATCCAAATATATGTGGACGACATTATTTTTGGCTCGACCAAAGCAGAAAGTTGCACTGATTTTGACAAATTCATGCAGAGTGAGTTTGAAATGAGTATGTTAGGAGAGTTAAACTTCTTCCTAGGACTCCAAGTCAAACAGTCATCAGAGGGAATTTTATAAATCAATCAAAATATGTATCTGACATACTTTCTAAATTCAAACTCTCTGATTCCTCTGTCATGAAGACCCCCATGGCCACTGGATCTATGTTACACTCAGATCTAGGTGAAAAGTCTGTCGAGTGCAACCTCTACAGAGGCATGATCGGGTCTATTCTGTACTTAACAGCCAGTAGGCCAGATATAATGTATTGCACATGTCTTTGTGCAAGATATCAAACTAACCCTAAAGAATCCCACCTACTTGTTGTCAAGAGAATCTTTAGATATCTAAAGGGAACCAAGAATCTTGGCCTCTGGTATCCAAAGAACTCTGGCTTTGATCTTATGGCCTATACAGATTCAGATTACAAAGGATGCAAACTTGACAGAATGAGTACCTCTAGTAGTTGCCAATTCCTAGGTGGTAAGCTAGTCAGCTAGACTTCAAAGAAGCAGAACTGTGTGTCAACATCCACAGTAGATGTCGAATACATTGCTGCTGCAAGCTGTTGCTCCCAGGTTCTGTGGATGAGGAATTAGCTAAAGGACTATAGTCTAGACATCCAAAAGATACCCATCCTCTGTGATTCCAAAAGTGCCATAGCGATCTCTGCCAATCCTGTGCAACACTCTAAGACAAAGCACGTAGATATCCGATACCACTTCTTGAAACATCACGTTGAACAGGGCACAATAGAGATGTACTTTGTGTCAACATAATTTCAGCTTGTAGACTTGTTCACCAAGCCACTTGATGAAAAAAGATTATTTTTCTTGATGGGTAAGTTAGGTATGCTAAACATGAGTTGATCCCTCTGTAAGTGAGACTAAATCCTCCTGTACATATGTATATATTTCAATCTTTCAGTATGTGAATTCTTTACCTTCAAAAGCTCTGTACCCAACAGAGCTTCTGTGGAATAGGTCAGAACCTCTGTCTATTCCCACAGAACCTATGATGAGTCTGACCTATGTTCTATGCTATACTTATCAAATCTGATCCAAGCATAGGTCAAGGGGGAGTAGAAGGAGATCTTGAATGATCTACAGAGGTTAATCATTCAAAAGGGAGCCAAAGAAGAGTATTGGTCGAACAAATCAACAGAAGTTGCAGACTATGCCGAACAAAGAAGAATCTAAGAGTGAGTACCTCGCACAAAACAATTTTCCAAAACAGTTTTCTATGACACCACCTTCCAAATATGTCCTAGAAACACAGTTTAAATCAGTCAAAACTTTGAATGATCAAAAAGCTTTATGAGCTTTCCGTAATTAGAAATTTTCTGTCATTGAGCCTCTGTAAGCCAGAGCCTCTGTAACTGAAAATTTTGTGCGGAGACTCTATCTATCACTTCAAACGTCTTTTCAAATGTTTTTGGTAAAGGTGCAAGCACAGAGATAATGGAAGAAGATTTCAGATCACAGAGCTTACTCCACCATAGAGCTTATGTCGATTCTGATACTTGGGCATTTAAAAGAGTTATGTAAATGCGGGTTATTTACCAAAGTGACAGACATTCTGATGGAGAAACTCCCACACGCCTGGCATTAATGGGCGCCGCACGATGTCTCATCGTGCTCTGACACTTCTAACGTGGCACAATTTCATTGGGCGTGCGTGCAATAGGTTCCTCTGAAACGTTGCACCCAACTGGGCACTCAAGTGCGAACCCCAAAGGATTATCCATTTTTTACTATTTACCGTTTCAAATTCTGCCGATTTAACCCCCTATAAAACCCCCATTTACCCTTCTTCCTCCTCTTTTACGATTATCTCTCTTTCTGAACTCTCCGGCGAACCTTTGCTAGAACCTGCAACTTCTCATCCCCTACTCATTTCTTCAAGAAATCATCCATGACATCCTCAAACAACTCTCCGGTGAACTCCCCTGCTCAATCTGAGCATTCACAGCAACCTTATCAAGAGCAAGAAACGACGAACAAGAACATAGTGGCAAATCGGTCGATTTTGCTCCGACCACCCATCTGCAGGACTTTCTGGACCATGACCAATAACCCAATAACATCTCCCACTTAAACCCAATAACCAATATCGTGTTCCATCTAAAACCGCATTTGGGGAAGAAAATGAAATTCTTTTAAACATTCTGGAAAATCACCCCTTGAACACCTTATTAACCAAGAATGTGACCAAAATCCCTGCCAGATACCTGAACCAGTTCTGGCAGAGCTGCTATTACAATATCGAGAACGGACAAATCACCGGCTATGTATCCAAACCTGACAACTCTGAGAACCTAGAGCTAAGGTTCAACAGAACTATGCTCTCTATGGAGTTTGACCTACCCACCAGAGGGCTTTTAGGTGTAAAATACTATGCAGAAACTCTTTCTGACAGAGAGCTTTGCGACTTTGCAGAGATGTTGGGCTACAATACCTAACTCACCAAGAGGAACAGATTCCTTCCTCTGTGGAACACCCTGTTCTCCATACTGAACAGGTGCCTAACTGGAAAGGTGGGTAGCCCAGACCAGAGCTCTCATCAAATCTTGGCAATCATGTACGGGGTGTACTATGACTTGCCTCTGGACTACGCATCTCTGATGATGCAGGAGCTCATAGCAACAATCGACCACATAATCTCTACACAGAAGGCAAAGGGCCCCAAAAGCAAAGAACTACCTGCTCTACAATTCCAGAGGACCCTAGAAGTTATCTTAGAGCCTCTACTTATCCTGGAAGAACGGCCAATGGAAGGGCCAATTGTGAAGACCTACCCAATGACCAAAATGGCCCCAACAAAGCACGCAAATGGATACAACTTCTGCAGACCTCTACCATCGAAACTGCTTACATATGCCATAGACGAAGACCTTAGGATAACATATATACGCGATCACCGGACTCCAGAACCGAGTCCCGTGACCCCCCCCCCCCCCCATCTAGGAGCCCCCATAGGATAACAGGTAGCAAAGAGGATGAGCGCAGAAGAACGGGCAAGAGCTGTAGAGAAGCATACTCAGAAACAAGAAAAAATCCAACACTAGAGAAACAAGGCTAGAACCACTACTCCTAAGAGTAAAACCACAGCGCCACCCTCCAAACCACAAAAGGCTTCTAAAGCCAAGAAAACAACAGAAGGTACATCTGCAAGTGCAGAACAAACCCGACAACCACAAACACAAGCAACAGTGGTTGGATCCTCTGCACCCCCTCCTCCAAAAGAGAAAACAAAGTAAAGAAAATCGAAGTCTTTAGAGGAGGGAGCCCCCAAGCCTAAAAACAAGAAGGCTAAGTAACCCAAAACACCTCTATAGAGCATCGCAGAGGAAGCTGAATCAAACCTCAAATCATCAACCCCATTAAACTACGCATAACCGAATCTCGAACACACAGAAGAACCCAATGACTGTGCCTCTTTCATAGAGAGGCCCGACATTGCCAATACCCTAGACACTTCTAGGTGGACCGCAAAAGAAATCCCTGAGTTCAACACTACCACAACCCCTGCCTTTACTATGGCAAATGTTGACTCCAATCTGGAGGGAAATGACAGAACCCCTACAGGTATTCAAGCAAACACCCTAGAATGCCGAATGAACTTTGAACTGTTTGCCTTACCTCCAAGCTATGACTCACAGGTTGAATGCACAGAGGAGATGATGGAAGCAGAAGACACTTGGGTAGACATAGAATCTAAGGTAGAAACCCCTATCTTAGGATACCTGACAGAGGAAGAAAGCAGAAAATATGCCGCAGAATGTAGAGGCACACAACCACAACCCCCTCCCAATGCAACACACACATATAGCTCTGCCAGTCTAGTGGAAAATAGAGCTATTGAACAAGAGCCGCACAGCTCGATCCAATCCCCATCAAACCGGACAGAGGAACCTTTTTCCTCCTCTATGCCACTTACAGCTGGGGAAACCATACCGAGGGAGTCCTCTAAAAAGGACTCTCCTCTTGTTCGTGATCCGTCGTACCAGATCATACCAGAAATCCCTACTGAGAAATTTGTTTCCTCAGACAAGCATACACTCATAGGACCCAAAAGCTCTTTAGAGAAGCATAAAATGCACGATGGCAAAGGGACTCTAGACAAGTCCCTGAGCAAACTCGGAGATACTTCTGTCCCTACCTCTGGAGTGGATCAGAATCAGGTCTCTGACAGAACCTTTGTAGAGTCTGAGGCCCAAAAAGCCTATTCTCTAGGATCAAAAGGACAAACTTTGGGGAAGAATGTGTTCCCACAGAGGTTACACCTGGTTCACAAGTCACAAAGGATGAGTTCCAAACCTTTGTCACCACTGTGGTAAACTCATTGACAGAGTTGCAAAACTCTGTCAAGATCCATGCAGAATCAACCAAAAAGGCCATAGATGAATTGACCACCAAAGTTGAATCCCTTTCAACATAGGTGAAGAATGCCACTGCCCAAATAAATACTGCTCCAACAAACTCTGCCGCCACAACACCCTCTGCACCTGAAACTGCCTCCACCTCTACACTCGAGGCCTCCATCATCCACCTCACGAAGCAAATCAATAAGGGAAGAACAACGGCCAAGACTATCACCCCCCAAACCCCTACAACGCCTTAGATAACTACAGAAGATTTCAAGAAAGCTATGGAACAAGTCCAGGATCACACCATCGAATAGAACAAGGCACTAAAACCCACAGACTATATAACCAAAGCCCAACTGACAGAACTAGGTCAAGGTGTCCTTAACGAGATGACGGATTTCATCAAAGACATGACCACCACAAACGCCAACTACGTGATAGATTTCAAGAACAGCGTGGGAAAGCTACGCTTCAAGTCTGAGGCAGAAGTTGCTTATCTGCTGGGAATTTGCGATGACCTCTGTGCAAAGATGATAGCTGCAAGGGCCAATTAGCCAAAGAAACCAGCCACATCATGTCGGGCAGAAGGCACTTCAGACAGAAGGCACTTCAGACAGAAGGCATGATGAGTCTGACGATGATTCGGATGATTCATCAGATCATCCTGAAGGGGAGAAGACCATAGAGACAAACATCAGAGGTATGTCAGCACCACCACTTGTTGTTAAACCAATAACCCAAGTATCACCCAACTAAGAAACCCAACCATCCAATCAAGAACAAAACCAAATGAAGACCACAAGGAGATACCCACCTCTGTGGAAACTGATCAACAACAAGAAAACCTACCCTTAACCAAACCGGAGACTATAACTGAGCAAATCCAAATTCTATTTTCTTCAACTTCTGAAGAAGACCTTCCCTCCCCTACACCAAAACCAAGAACAGAAGAAACCAAGCTGCCATCACCCACACCAAAAACAACAGAAGAGCAACCCAAATCGATACCCCGAACAAAAACCTTAGCTCAAAAACAACAAAAATATCTGAGCAAAATCGCAGAAGCACCCCCAACTAAATCCCCAACCAAAACCAAAACCCCATTTCGAACAAAACCAACTACAGAGGCACCCCCAACAAAGACCTTAGAAGCTCAACTGACAAAACCAACAGAGGCAACTTAACCCAAACCAACAGAGGAATCTCAGCCTAAGGCGAAGGACAAGGGAAAGTCCATACTTGTAGAGGAACCGAAGCCAAAGAAACCAAAGAATCAACCTTCTAAGAAATTGATGAAAAACGCGTTTAAATGCTTTTGTTACTCCAAAGCCAGAAGAAGAAGATTGGGCTTTCGGAACTCCTCTGTAAGCAAACCATGTTCTAGATCCCAAGGCGAAGCCAACAGAAGATAGAATAGCTAAAATGATTATTCACATGGAAGCCCTGCGCAAACCCATGCCTCAACCCTCTGTACCTTAGCGACAAATGGAAGAGGTGGGTTACAAGTACCTCTACAGTAGAGCCATGAATGACCCTCTGCCACCTCCCATTCTGAAACATGACATAGTTCAGCAGATAATGGAAGACTTCTTCAGAGACAAAGCCAAACCCGTCAAAAAAGTCTTCTCAAAATCAAAGATTACAAAAGTCATCTACTGCAAGCTCTCACATACCAAAGGCGGACAATTCCACTACAACCTCTACCATGTCAAAAGGGCGGACAGATCTAAGAACAAGTTCTCAGATGCAGATCTAAGAAACCTCAGCCCCTATGATCTACCAGAACTTCTAAGCTGGGCCAGGAAGAACTTCTGTCACAGGCTTGAGATCCAGAGGGCATACGACGAAATCAAAAGGGCCATGAGGGATAAACTTCTGCTCTACAGCGTGACAAACTTCCAAGTGGGATTTGATCTTGGAGTAAAGAAAATCAGTCTCCTAGCTCCAGAAGACCAATGCCCCTCCTCTGCTGACATTAGACCAAATACCATCATCAAAAGTCCAAAGGTCGGGTATGTCTTCCGTGATCCTCAAGGAAAATGGAAGTTGTTTTTGGAGGTAGACTGCCAGAAGTATGCGACGACGACACTTCTCGAGTTCAGGTCAAATCTCTTGCAGCACAGAGGATCTGAGTTCATGGATCTAAACTTCGCCAATAGACTAATTGAGGTAATTTATTCTGTCATCAACTTTAGAAACCTCTGCATCTCCATGTACCGAGAACTCAAGGATGGAGGACTCACCAGGCTGATCAATGACTTCCCACATGCAAGAATCTGACCTCTGTAACTATCTCACTTTTGTTTTAACTTTCCATGTTCTTCACTTCAATGTAATCTAATGTAAATGCCTCTGGCATCATAGTGAATGAAAAGTTACGTTTTACAGAGGTCAAACGTTTCACCTCTTGTTCTTCTTAGCCTTAGGAAACATGCAACTTCTAGTTTTTTATTTTTCAATGCTTAGGGGGAGATTGTTAGCTCCAACTTCCGTTCTAAAAAGTATTGAAAAATAGGCTAAGTGAAGATCATCGACAGATCCTCTGCCGGACACCAAGAGCACAGAGCACAGAGCACATAGAACCTTCACTTGGATCGTTCACCAGATGACTCTCAGAGGACAAGGTCACAGAGCCTTTGTCACCCTTGACAAAGCCTCTTTCCATGTGTCATCCTCTGATCGGCTACAAGAATACTTGAAGAATACTTGAAGACAAAAGCTTTAAGAATACTTGAAGTTCAAGACAAAGACAAGTGAGCCACTCACATGCCTCTGCTGTACGAAGATCCTGAAGATCAATAGTACAAGGCGTGCCCTGCCACTTTCCATGTGTCATCCTCTGATCGGCTACAGCTTTTGCAGATGACGGCGCACTAACTCGTCGTGTACCAGATTCAGTCTTACGATAGTGTCTTTTGTACCTTAGTACTTCTTGTCTACTGTTTGTCCCCTGTAAAGTAGTATAAATAGAAGGTCTCTACCAGACTTGTCAAAGTAACTTTCGCACTACACACACACACACACACACTAGATTAGAGAGCAGTTAATTATATCACACACTTAAAGGTGTTCTTGGTGTAACTTGGAGAATCAATTGAAGTTGAATCATTGAGCTAAACTCGTGTTTTTATTCTTTCACTTGCTTGATTTTGTGTGTATTATCTACCGAAGTTATTCTCTTTAGTTTTATTAAACGCTTCCGCATATAAATCTGTTTGAACTATCGATATATATATATATATTTATATATATATATATATATATATAGGGGTTAAATCATGTGAGAACCAAGAATAGGTTAAGAACTGTGGGAACCGATCTAAGCCGTCATTTGGTTTTGATCCTATGGTTTTAAAAACATACAAACTCATTCATAGGTTCTCACGGTTCTCAACCTAATTTTGCCTATAATAATGTCCATAGATTAAAATCAATTAACGGCTTAGATTGGTTTTCACGGTTCTCAACCTATTTTAGGTTCTCATTTGATTATCGTCCTATATATATATATATATATATATATATATATATATATATATATATATATATATATATATATATATATATATATCATTGTTGAGTCTTATTGTGAGATCAACATGTTTCCTTTACGAGTTTACTCAATTCAACAGTTGCTTCAACTTTCTCATCATTGTATTTGTTGTTCTGCATGTGGTTTGAATGATTTGGTTGATCGAAAATATGAATCTCATTGGTATGGTACTTATAGTATCCCCGGTCCTCACTATAATAGGGCATCTAACCATCAAGGATCCATCAAAGGATGGATACCAAATCCTTTTAATCTATTTTGCAGGAGTGTCATGTGCGTTTTAATTCATATTATTCACATCCCATGACGAACATTCAAAGATCACGCCAATTTTGAGGGGGCGTACTATTTTATGGAAGGTAAGTGAACTTTAATTGAATTCAAAGACTGTGGTAATTCGTTATGAATAACTAACTTGTGTTTGTTATTCTCCAATTATAACTTCCATGATTGCCACATGTTATGTTTGCTTGACTTAGTTATTTCCATGTCTCACAAGTCGTTGATTTTTCGATGGAAATACACTCATTTGAATTCCTAGTTGTTTTCCAAGTTCGCTATTTCTTGTAATGATTCAATTCTTATCTGACACATTAGTTGTGACTTGTTCTTCACAATTAAACTTTCTAATCATTATTTCATTTTTTGAACATATTGTGCTTACCGAGTCATTCTATTTAGCGCTTGATTTTGTTTCTTGAAATTCTAAATGCTTTTAATGACTTCTGATTACCTCAGATCAGAACTCGGACTTCATTTTTATGACTTTTGATCATCTCAGATCAGGACTCGTTCTTAAATGCTATGACTTCTAAATATTTCAGTTTAGAACTCGTACTTCACTGTTTACTAAACTGTTCTAATCGATACATTAAAGGTGTGTTAGTTCTTATATTGTTTCTATGGTCTATCCAGAACCGGAAGGATCTACCCAAGAAACAAATCCATTTCTAGACAACAGTAAGGGGTCTAGTTAGATAGATAAGTTTGGAGTGAAAAGAAAAATGGTGAGGATGTGACAGGACTTAGAAGAATTATTGGTCCTTACCAAACCAACTCAGTTATCCGGGTAGCAACACAATCTATTCATCCTCGTTCTTTGGAGATGAATATTGAAACATACATGGACCCAATGTCGATAACTTGTGTCACCCCACCTAGCCACTCAAGTATCTCACAACAGATGCTTGTTTTATATATTCACGGAGAATTATCACATAATCTATCTATTCCTCACTCAGAGGTCTTAGATATTCAAAAAGGAAGACATCAGCTCCGGTCTTCGAACTTCATATTCTAATCACTGTGTCAATTGACTTTTAACTTGCGTCCCAGGTTAAATCAATTTTTGAGCCAAACATATATAATATATTTCTTTCACACATGCACGAGTCTTTGTGATTCCCATTGCATATCTTTGTGATATTGCCAGAACAGTTTGAGAAGTAATTTTTAACATTTTACTTCAGTGATAACTGGAAGTCCTATCAGAGATACCCCGATGCCAACTCTAAACATAGGCCACACAATTATTTTTAATTGTTGTGATAACAGTTACTTTTGTGTTTCTGTGTTAGATTTTTACCCCATCTTGGTTACTTAACGTTTTATCTAGTATTCTGCTACTCACGGGTATTGTCTTTGAAGTTACATGTTGCTTTGGATGCTCCTACTCATCATAAAGGGGAGTAATGATACAAATTATCAAGATGAGGGGGAGTTAGCAAAAGCTAAGGGGGAGTAACCGTGTTTTGATTGGATATGAGATTGCAAAGATTATTTGGTTAAATCCGAGGTTGAAAAGCCGTTGGATGTACATATTAAAGTATTTGATTAATTCTTCTCATTTCTTATCAAGTGGTGTTACAAATCATTATTTCCTCCTTCGAGCATATTGATTCTACAAGTTCTTAAAGCTGAAAGCAAATTCAACTTGCAGTTCAAAGACAGATTCTTGTCCAAAGATGTATTGTGAAATGTCACTGTAATTGGTGATAAAGTTGAAGATATGAAGATAAGAGCTTTATTCAAGGGGAAGCATTGAAAGACATGAAGACATGCAACACCATAGTGTTTCAAAGATTCAAGAGGAAGAGAAGATCAAGACCTGAAGATTTCAAGACCGTTTTTTCTTTATATAACTTTAGGGGGAGATTGTTAGGACCATAAATGTCCTACACATTAGAAAGCTATATAAAAAAACGATAGAGCTTAATTATAGAGTTATTTATTTAAATGTAAAAGCCTAATTAATGAAATGCACTTAGTTTAGGCTTAATGGGCCTTGGACCTTTGGCTCTAAGCCTTGGTATATATGGTTGAGTTTAGCCTAGTTTTAGGTTAGATAAGAAATCGTCATTATTAAATTTGCAAAATACTTTGTAAACACTCTGAAAACGTTTATGAAAGTTACATGGATGACGAATGGAAATCATGTTTATTGTTGAATATTTTTGTTGATTTCTTATTGTATGCACTAATCTAGGATCCACAACTACACGGTGCTTAGCGCACACCCCTAGAGTGGATCCCACATGAGTTAAGGGTCCAAATGATTGATCGGATACGTTTGGTTGAATATTTGTATCTGGTTATACTATTTGACTAATTTGTTGTTTTTAACAAGC
Source organism: Saussurea involucrata (assembly GCA_033807775.1). Classification (NCBI taxonomy): domain Eukaryota; kingdom Viridiplantae; phylum Streptophyta; class Magnoliopsida; order Asterales; family Asteraceae; genus Saussurea; species Saussurea involucrata. The sequence continues at coordinate 24,141,024 of CM066324.1, forward strand.
CTGGAACACCGACACGTTTAGGCATATATCTAAGGCCAATAAGTCCAACCGTGCCACCGAGTATTAGAGGGATGACATAAAGACACACATGCGGATCTATTAGTACCGCTCAGCATTTAGATCGCATGGTAATTTATTACCTACTACACTAAATTAAGTCACGTTGATTTTCAAGATCAAACTCGTGTGCCACCGGTCAACTTTTACAAGGGAGAATGTTTCACATATGCCCCTCAAAACCATTCTATGAACAACACTTCTAAATCTAATTCCAAGAGACGTTCACCGAAAATGAAAAAGACCGGTCCCTCAAAAAAATGACATCTCACTACTACAGTTCTTCTGACTATGGATTTAATGATAATTCAGATAGAAACGGTCGAGGAAAGTACGTCAAACAAAAGTGGGTAGCGAAGGAGTCTAGAGAAAATACATCGAAGACCATTTCATTTAATTCCATTTTACATTCAAAGAAAGACAATAACGATCATGATTTTTTTAATTCCAATACTTTTGTTGAACAAAACAATTTGTTTCCTTTAAGGATGCATTCAATTCAGCAATTACTTCAGTTATCTCATGATTGTATTTGTTGTTTTACATATGGATTGAATGATTTTGTTGATTGTAAAGGTGCATCTGATTTGTTTGGTACTTATCATGTTTTTCATTTTCGTACTAGTAATAAGTCACCAACTCCTAAACAAAAACCCAATTTAAAATGGGCCCATAAGACAGGTGCTACACCTAATCCTCAGGACGCATTTTCAAATGGGTACCTAAGTCTGCTAAATTTTTTTTGCAGACCAGTCATGCATGGTACTTAGATTCAGGATGCTCTAAACACATGAATGGAAGGAAGGAGCTTCTCACAAACTTCACCGACAAATACTGTGGAGACGTGACATTTGGGAACAACCACTACTCTCTGATTCTCGGATACGGAGGCATCGTTATAGACAAACTTACCATCAAGAAGGTTTCCTACATAGAGGGTCTAGGTCACAATTTGTTTAGCATAGGTCAGTTCTATGACAAGAACATAGAGGTCAACTTCAAGGACAGAAGGTGCAACATTCGAAACAACGAAGGGAAAGAGCTACTAGCTAGTACGTGCAAAACTAATCTGTACACGATAGACCTCTCCTCTCTGAAGATGAACAAGGAAGTTTGCTTGATGTCCAAGGATACAATGCAACAAAAGTAGATATGGCATCGACGACTTTCACACCTAAATTTCAAGAACATCAACAAAGTGGTGTTCGACGGACACCTGAAGGGCATGCCTGATCTAAATTTTGAGAAAGAACATCTATGTTCTGCATGCGAGATGGGGAAGATGAAGTGAGCGTCACACAAGCCGAAGGACGCTCCGAGCACCTCCAAGTCACTAGAGCTCATTCACATGGATCTATGTGACCCAATGCGTATTCAGAGCATCAGCCATAAGAAGTATCTTCTGGTCATGGAAGATGATTTTTCGAGATACACCACAGTCAAGTTTTTGCTTTCCAAGGATGAGACCTTAGAGATGATCATCTCACATCTGAAGAGTTTACAAGTAAACCTCGAACGACTCGTTTAGACCATCAGGACAGACAACGACACTGAGTTCAAGAACCCCACACTGGGTGACGACCTTGATTCTGTAGGTATCACCCACACCTTTTCAGCCGTACAAACCCCTCAACAAAATGGAGTTGTTGAGATACGCAACCAAACTCTTGTGGAAGTTGCTCGAACGATGCTGAATCAGACCAAGGTACCCCCGTTTTTATAGGTCGAGGCAGCTGCAACCGCCTGCTTTGCGCAGAACCGTTCTATCATCAACAAGTGGTTCAACAAGACACCGTACGAGGTCATCAACAACAGAATTCCGAATATCAAGTACTTTCACGCTTTCAAATGCACCTACTTTGTTCTGAACGAAAAGGATGATCTCGGAAAATTCAGGCCTAAGGCGGAAGAAGGAGTCTTCATCGATTATTCAACCCAATCAAAAGTGTTACGTGTCTACAACAAACGCACCAAGACCGTCATCGAGATTGTACACGTGACCTTTGATGAAGCAACAAACTTGGTTTCTGAATATATATCAGTTTAGAACCCGCACTAACTGGTGTGTTTGCTTCTGAGTGAACTCGTTCAGGATCTACACAAACTCTAGTGAATCCAGCTCACGCTTCTACGTCAAAGGCTCATATTTCTGAATTGGATTTACTTTTTAAAAAAGTTTATGACGAATTCTCTGGTCAGATTAATCCAAATGTCTTTGTGAATAACAGGAATAGAGCTGCTATCATCACGATGTTGGACACCTCTACTGCATCTCCATTCTCTCCCCTAACTGACCAAGATCACCTGAGCTCAAGTGATGATGCCTCTACTAATGCTGTTGTTACTCCTATTTCTGCGAAAGTTACACCAACAACTGTTGAAGTTGTACCTGAGATCGAGGCGGCTGATTCCTTATCTGTGACATGGTCGAGTCATCCTTCCAACGCACCAGAAGATAAATTGGAATTCACACTAGAGGTTACCCCCGATGCTACATCGAAAGCCGCACTGGAGGATGCCCCATCAACTCCAACTTCAGCACAAGCACCGACTGTGAAGCCATCATCCTTAGAAGCAGTTCAAGATTTACCCCCAAGAAGTTATGTGGATCCGGACAAATCTCATCGCATAAACAAACCCCTTCCACATACCACCAAGTGGACTCGAGCTCACCCTCTTCATCAGATCATCGGTGATCCCTCTACACCGGTTAATACAAGAGATACATCTGGCAAGGATTGCCTCTTCACAACTTTCTTGAGCCACATTGAACCAACAACGGTCTTGGAGGCTCTAAATGATCCATACTGGGTGGTCGCAATGCAAGAGGAACTCAATCAATTTGAGATCCTCAGAGCATGGCAACTAGTTCCATGTTCGAAGAACAAGATCGTGATCAGAACAAAAAGGATAAAGATGGCATAGTGGTTCGTAACAAGGCACGCCTGGTTGCCAAAGGATATCACTAGCAAGAAGGGATTGACTACGATGAGACATAGGCACCATTACCCACATCGAAGCCATACAGACGTTCCTCACCTATGCCACACACAAGAACTTCACCGTGTTCCAGATGGACGTGAACAATGCATTTCTCAACGACGTACTCAAGGAGGAGGTCTACGTATCACAACCGGAGGGCTTTATGGATGCTGCCAAACCTTGTCACATTTACATCCTCGATAAGGCATTATATGGCCTTAAGCAAGCACCATGAGCCTGGTATGATGCTCTCTCGACTTTCTTAGTTAAAGGTAGATTTTCCAAAGGTAAAATTGACACAACTCTTTTTATTAAAAAGGAAAAGAATGATATGATTCTTGTACAAGTCTATGTCGATGACATAATTTTTGGCTCAACAAACCCTAAGTATTGTCAAAACTTATCAGTCCTAATGGGTAAGCATATTCAAATGACTATGATGAGACATATGACATTTTCCTCAATCTACAAGTTAAGCAACTGTTGACCAGGATATTCATCAACCAGTCTAAGTACATCTGGGATATTCTTCAGAACACCAGTTGGAAAATTATGCACCCATGTCTACGGGTACTAGGTTACACGCCGATCCCATCGGAAATGATGTGGATACCAAGACCTATAGAGGAATGATAGGTTCTCTGATGTACTTGACGGCAAGTAGGCCTGATATTATGTTTTCAACATTTTTGTCTGCAATATTTCAATCAAAACCTAAAGAGTCTTATTTAATTGCGGTTTAACGTATTTTTAGATATTTAAAAGGTACTTCTGATCTTGGCTTGTGGTACCTGAAAGAGGCCGGTTTTGAATTGACAACATACTCGGATGTTGACCATGACGGTAGCATGTTAGACCAGAAGAGCACGTCAGGTCATGTGTAGTTCTTAGGAGATCAACTAGTCAGCTAGGCATCGAAGAAGCAAAAATGCGTATCTACTTTTGTAGCAGAGGTGGAGTATGTCGCTGCTGCAAGCTGCTGCTCACAAGTGATTTGGATGCGCACCCAACTCAATGACTATGGATTCACCTACTCCAAGATCCTGATTCACTGCGACTCGAAGAGTGCCATCGCCATCTCGAGCAATCTGGTGCAACACACAAAGACGAAGAACATCGACGTTCGATATCATTTCATCAAGGATCGCGTCAAAAGAGGTAAAATTGAGTTATACTTTGTCCATATTGAGCATCAGATAGCAGGCATGTTTACCAAAGCCTTGGACGAAAAATGTGTTCATTATCTAGGGTCCAAGCTAGGTATGCTGAATCAGCAAGTTTAATCTGCCTATGAGCACGATGCAATTTCCATGAAATAAAGAAGGACTGTTACTTCATCATCTGGTGATCTATCTTTGGATGGTCAAGTACACACTTCCTTCGTTATTGCATACTATTTGTATTGCCTTCATTGAATGTTAAACTTTTGTATTAATAAGTTAGATTTTGTTTGCTTAGTTTCTCGTAAATCTTTGGTTAGTTTATTTTCTCCCCGTACGTTTGATAGTTTGCTTATGTGTTTAGGGGGAGCCACACTGCATGGAACTGTGAAAGTTAGTGAGTTCATAATTTGAGGGGGAGTGACACATTCTATCCGTTAAAGTATGCACAAGTCAAGGGGGAGCGAGAGTTAAGGTCATTTTCGTGATCATTTTTTGAGGGGGAGTGTGTGAATTTTGTGGTTAAAAATATCACTTTAATATCTCACACTTTATTCTTAACTTTGCAACTCTTATCCGGACACATTGCTTTCTAGAAACAACCCTATCCGGACACCAAAGACTTCCCGGAATGGGGTCTCTGGACCACTCTATCCAGATAGTTCCCGGACCTGAGTCTCTGGACCATACTATCTGGACCGCACAGGTGGGTATCCGGACCTCACCCGGATATATAATACCCAAATTGCTTCATTCGAGTCACTCTATCCGGAAATCGTCCCTTAAACCCTATCTAAAGTCGAACGCACTTTTCGCACTTAATCACAGTCGATTTCAACATCCAAACCAATGTAAGTGTTCGATTTGCTAATATAATCGCTTTTCAATAGATTAATCGCACAGAATCACCGACCGATGAATCAATCGACTTCCAACCCATCGAACGTCGGTTCGACTTTGGTTCTCGAAGGGTTTGGTTTTCGCACAAAATCGCATCACATTTTATGCCTTGTTTATGAGTTATGTTTTTATGCTTATTGACTGATTTCTTTGGAATCGGATTCGAACCATATCAGTCCGAATGCATCTCCGGATAGTTTGAAACTATCCGGACGAATGCATTACCACTTTACGGACGAATCGGTTTCAGGCACTTTACCACTTTGCGGACGAATCCTTTTCGGGTACTTTACCACTTTCTGGACGAATCCTATTCGGGTACTTTGACTTCCTAGATACTCTCACTTTCCGGATGAACATTCATCCGGAGACCCACTCCACTCGAACACTATCAGTATCCGGAAAGTTTACCTATCTGGATACCCAGTTTATCCGGACACTAGCTTTCTATTTTACAATTTCTTTGGACTTTCTGTTCCCGGTTCTTTTATATATCTTATCGTACCACTCCAATATTCTACGTTCGGTTCCTGTGGCCAAATGTCTCATATCCACCAAGCAGAACCATATCAGGTAAGATGGCGTATTTCCAATGTTCTTTAATTGTCTAACACTTTGATTTTCAGGTACACAAATGGCGAACGAACAACCTCAATCACCAAACCACAGTGTCGAGAACCCCGATCACCTCGTTGATCAAGCTACGGACGACGCTCTTGTCCTTCCTGATGACCGCCTACCCATTGAAGCCAACGACTATCACTTGGATGCCCCAGCATTCCGTTGCCGACATCGGGTGATAGTAGCTATCCTCATAGGCCACCCTCTGCACCATGCGCTTACCTCCACTGTAGAAGTTCAGATTCTGTATTTGCAACAACTGTGGCACTTCATCCGATTGGTTACTACGGAAGAGGGTGCAAGACTCGAAGCACGACTTGACAACTATAACTTGGTTCTTACACCGGAAACCCTCCGTCAGCTACTTCAACTTCCTACTGCCAACGCCAATGGACGTGCGCAGTACGACCAACAAGTGACCGACGCAATACTATGCGCGGATGTTCTCTCTTTGAGATATTCAAGTGACTTGAATCGCCAATCGTCCTTCGATGGAAAATTCTTGATGCCAATGTGGTACACGGTGTTCACCATCAATTATCGGTGCCTATCATCCAAGTGGAAGAGCATCAACCAATGTAGCGGTAACTTTTTCTGATAGTTCCATGTCGTAGCCTTCAACCGACACGTCAACTACGCTGACCTACTATGGCACGAATTGATCCAGAATGTCCTTGACAATGAAGGAACGAGAAAGAGGACCGTTATTCCATTAATACTCTTCTTCCAGCTCGCCATCCGACAACAGATGGATCAGAATCCTGCCATACCGAGACGATCGACACACGAGGTATGTCCATCTTTTTGGCTACATTACCTGGTTATCCGAATCCCTCACAGTTCCACCCATGCGCCAGATACTGTGATGGTACATTGAAGTTGCTTTGAGACAAACTGTGAGCCCAACTTGTTCGAGACGACAAAGGGACAAAACCATTAGAGCCGAAGTACATAAGACTTTTCAATGAAGCTTTGGAGCTGTTAGCCGAAAGAATCCAGTAAATACGCGTCTTGAGAAGCTTTGATGTCACGTTCACGATCAAAAGACGATACGTTCCAGATTGGCACCTTCGACAACTTTAATCAAAAGGGGGAGAGTGTTAGGGTTATTTTGTATTGTCTTTAAGTTGAAGAGTTAATCTTGTAAATATCCAAAAGGGTATAAATAGTTTGCTTAAACCCTGATTTACGTTTAATCAATAATAATTAAGCATACGACTCCCTGTAAACAATTCTCTCAATGAAATTCAATCATATGGCCTACATTCATTGAAAATCTCATTGTGATATTGATTATTAAGGGATATTTGCACTATTCTGGGATCCACAGGAAGAGGCTCGACCTTGGTAAAATTGATAGCAGAAACATCAAAAGAAAAACAGTTAACATGTGATTATAAGATAAGCTAAAAAACGCACGACAAGCAAAATTATTACCCTCCTCATTCCAGCTCACCACGAACCAGTCAATGTCGTCATCGAGAGACGCCAGACGACCGAAGACGTATCTAGTCTTCCACTTACGGTTGTTGATCGTAGTGTTCTGGACATAGGTTCGATCACCCCTATACTTCGAGAATAGACTGTAACAGTGGTTGTTTTCCACCTTGACCATGTAATGCCGTTAGTAGATCGTTGACAGTAAACGGCGACTTCCAGTCGGTCGTGATGTGCTCGATCATGTTCACGATGCACCAGAACTGGGGCATCGCATGCCTAGGAGAGAGGTTGAACGTGTCTAGAAAAGACCTAGAAAAGGAAGAAAAGGGCCATCTAAACCTTATCTTGAATGGGAACTCGTACAAAACGAAATACCCATTCGGACATTGCTTAGGGCGCACGTTGTCTGGAAGCTTAAGCCTAACAACCACATATATTTTTGCTATAGTCCAAAAAGTTTCTAGCTTGGCGCCATCGTTGATCGAACTCATAGGATCGATGGCCATGATGAAATCAGGTGTGGTCACTTGGGCGATATAGAGCTCTCGAAGGTCCCAATGCTTAGGGGGCTTTTTTGGTATGGTTTTAAGGCGCATAAAGAAGAAATTATACCTTATATAGCCTCTAAACCCCAGTCGGTTTTTGGTAATGATCCTCTATCGATAAACTTTTGGCAATGTTTGGCAAGAAAAGGCAATGAGTTCGATGTCTCTCTCTCTCTAAAAACTTGGAAGCGTGAAAAGGAAAAGAAATCGGATGGGATCTCTATTTAAACAGCTCAACGTGTCAGGCTGGCTCAGCAGGTGGTCGACACCTGTCCATCGACCTTTCGAATGCACTGCATGATGGGTGACAGTTGTCCATACAACTGTCATCCACATGCCTCACGTTGCCATGACGTCACAAACCTTATCACCTTCTCAACCGATTCAGTTACCATACAACTGCTTCAGTTTCTTTGGTTGACACATGTCGATTCGGTTGCATTGGCATTTAAAATTGAAATTTACGCACCAAATTTAAATTTTAGGGGCAAACTCCGTGGGCAAAAACCCACAGGCCACGACCGACGAGAGAAATATAATGACAGAATACTTAAGACAAGTCTTGTATTAAGATAAGGTCCTGACGGTCACGTACAATCGAGACCACTATCGTCACTTTTAAGTGATATTCGAAAGTTCATGACGATCACGAACTAACGACCACATCATTCGTTGACAGTATCAAACAATCATCGTAAGATACCTTACGACCACGATTAGTTAACTCTCAACCATACGTTTTCTTTGTCTCTGTTTAATGCATGTCACAAAGCTTTAATGATACAACGGTCATAACCGAAAAGTTGTCATCAAAGACATTTATGATAAAGATCGTTACTCATCATTTAAGGGCACATTTATGACGAGCAAAGCTATATAAACAAAGATCAAGCTCATATTCGGACATCAAATAATTCCCAGAAGCACTCTCGGAGTACTCAAGCAAACATTCGCCTTTTCCTTCGAAGAAACTCACGACGAAGTGTTTTCACTCACGACGCATATATGTAACAACCGGGTTTTTATAGAAAATGTGAAAGTTTAGGGGCCGAAGTTTAAGCAATGAAAGTTGGACTTGAGGGACCTATTGGCAATTTCTGAGAAGTATATATAGCTACAATTCCTTAGGTTTGCTGATTTTTGCTCCTTGTTTGAAATTGTTGGCGGCTGTAAGAAAAGAAAGAAGAGAGAAAGGATTTTGGAAGGAGTTTTGTTCAAGGAAGGATTTATTCAGGTAATCTTCCCTAAATTCGTTTTCCTGATCAGTGCAAGCTTTCTTTTCTCTTTTGTTTAAGAATTTAGGGATGAAATCGCGAGGGATTGCTGAGTTTTCACCTAAATATCCTTTCAGTGGGTATTTTGGGTGTTTGTTATTAATGTATCAATTTGGTAGTTTAAAGATGGAATGTTTAAGTGTTCTAAGGTTGGGGTTTGAATCCAGTTGATTGCCTAATCAAACCGACAACAGAAAACCAGTTTTAATCGCTTTAAGGAAAATAAGTTTCGTCCAGATTCGATGTTTCCAGACGTCGCCCAATCCGGACAGTAGTGTCCGAACAGTGGGGGTTTCTGGATGTTTTTCATAGTGTCCGGATGTAAGGAGTTTCCAGATAGGTTTAGTGTCCGGATGGTTGTGTCTGGAAAGGACTAGTATTCGGGTAGTGATGTCCGGAAAGGGCTAGCGTCCGGATAATGGTGTCCAGAAAGTTCCTGTGTTCGGAAAGTTCCTGCGTCCAGAAAGTGTTGGTGTCCTGAAAGTGTTAGCTGGACAGTAGATCTGATACGAATCTAATGCCATTAGGTGTTCGATTTGATTAGCTTGGAGATATTTAAGGAGGGCGTCCAGCGTTAACCGAAGGTGAGTTCTCTAAACCTTTTTACGATGTAAAGTGTTAAATGGTTCTTTTTACTGATTATGGGTTTTATCGAGCATGAAATGTTTACGAACTGATATGCATGTCT